>CM066034.1:795096693-796296693 GCA_033557465.1 Ichthyophis bannanicus
CCAGGCACACCCGCTATACATGGACATGTACCTCAGAGCCCTGGCGAAGGAGCTCACCGGGATTCTCAGCTGGATTAGCAGGCGAACCTCTTGAGTGCATCAGGACCCTGATGTCATCGGTCAAGGAGTGCTCCAAGTTTCAAACTGGGGCAGCCAGTCTCATGAGGACAGACCACTACTGCACTCCAACCTCTAGCCTTCGATTCCACTCAAGCAATTCGGTGGTCCGGGTAGCTGCGATAAGCATCAGTGCCTGACGCCTTCCCTGGCTACAGTCCTCTGACTTGGAGCAGTGGGTTCAGGACATGTTAGCCGATGTCCTTTGCCGGGGACAGAATCTCTGTCATGGGCTTGCCGAAGAGAAGGTGCACGAGATGGAGAAGGAATTCATGACCAGAACCAGACTGTCCAAGAAAATATCTGAACCTTACCATAGGAAGACTTTGGGGGGGGGGGGGGGAAAGCCCTTCCACCTGAAGACAAGAAGGCTTACGGAAACTTCCCCAAGTTTCAGGCCTATCACGCTCCCCCACAGGAGCAGCAGGCCAAGGGCCAGGGGCATGGCCCCCGTAAGCCAAAACAGCACCCCAGTCGCAGTCTGGGGGGAGCGTTTGACTCCTTGGGCATAGCCTCCCTCCCTTAGGAGGTACGAGGCCCGATGTTCACGGGAGGATGGCTGGTCCACTTTGCATATCAGTGGCCAAGCATCACCATGGATGTCTGAGTGTTGCCAGGTGGTCATGGAAGGTTATTTCTTCCACTTTGCCCTGCTGCCTCCTCTCTTCTTCACCAGAGAATTACCCATGGACTCCTTGCACAAGGAGCTTCTGCAAAAGGAGCTTAAGGTTTTGCTCAAGGATCAAGCAGTAGAGCCTGTTCCCCAACCTCTCCTAGGCAGGGGATTTTGCTCCCTCTAATTCCTTGTCCCCAAGAAGACCGGGAGGCTTCTAGCTCATCCTGGATCTATGGCACCTCAACCACTTCCTAGTCAAGGAAAAGTTCAAAATGGTATCTCTTGGAACTTTGCTACCTTACCTTCTGCAGGGAGATTGGCTATGCTCCTTGGAACTCAAAGATGCCTATCCCCACATCCTGATCCATCCAAGGCATCGTCAGTATCTCCAATTCATTGTCGGCAGACGGCATTATCAGTACAGGGTATTCCCCTTCGGCCTCGCCTCGACTCCCATGGTAATCACCATATGCATGGCATTCATGGCCGCTCGCCTCAGAATCCAGGGAGTGTTAGTCTTCCCCTACCTGGATGACTGGCTCATATGAGCCATCACGCCGGGGGAGGTATGCAATGCAGCGCATCATTAGACTACTCCAGCACCTGGGCTTTGTGGTGAACTTTCCAAAGTCTCACCTACAGCCCACCCAGCGCTTGGAGTTCATCGGCGCCTTATTGGATTCCACTCAAGCAAGGGCCTACCTGCCTCTCGATCGGGTGCAGTGCCAAACCACCCTGGCCCAAGCTCAGCAGTGATGGCCAGACAGATGCTCCACCTCTTGGGGCATATGGCATGCACCATTCACGTCACCCCATTTGACTGCCTCCACATAAGGCAGGTACAGTAGATGCTAAATGCCCAATGGACACAAGTTGCCGGCCGTCTAGAGGACCGCATCCTGATAACGCAGGCCCTGACAACATCCCTCACCTGGTTTCAGGACCCTTTCAACCTCAGAGCTAGCCTGTCCTTCCTGGCTCCTCCAGTGCACCACATTCTCATGACTGATACGGCCAAGTTGGGCTGAGGGGCCCATTGTGGTCACCTGCAGTCACAGGGCCCATGGTCACCAGAGAAGAGTACCTCGCAGATCAACCTGCTAAAACAATGAGCAGTGTATCATGCTCTGCGGGTCTTCCAGGATAATCTGGGAGGGCAGGTGGTTCAGGACCAAATGGACATCTAAGTGGCGATGTACTACATCAACAAGCAGGGGGCACAGGTTTGTACCATCTCTGCTGGGAGGCAGTGCGCCTCTGGAACTTCACAATGGGGAAGAACATTTCCCTCAGAGTGGTGTACTTTCTGGGCTAGGACAACATACTGGACAAACATCTGAGCCGTGTCCTTCGGCCCCATGCATGGAGACTGAACCCGACTGTGCTGGCAGAGGTTTTCCGGCACTAGGGGACCCCAGAGGTTGACCTCTTTGCTAGTCCAGAAAACATGCAATGGCCATGCTGCTGCTCTAGGAGGCTGTCACGGGGTCGGAAGGCGGAGGATGCCTTTCTCCTCCCCTGGTCCAGGGGCTTCCTATATGTGTTCCCACCCATGCCCCTGGTGCCACGGACCCTCCTCAGAATTCAAGTGAAGGCAGCCTCTGTCATCTTCATCACACCCTGTTGACCCAGGCAGCCCTGGTTCCCCCTGCTCCTGCAGCTATCCCAGAGGGACCCATTGCTGCTGGGGAGCGCCCCAGACCTGCTGTCTCAGGAAGACAGGATGCTACTGCACTCCATCCTCTAGTCCCTGGTCCTGACGGCCTGGATGCTGAGAGGCTAGCTATCACTGCCTCTCCAGGCCAGTGGAAGACGTTCTCCTTGCATCGCGTAAGGACTCCACGTGTTGGGTATATGCTTTTAAATGGCGCAGGTTTTTGCAGTGGTGTGCAGATGAAGGTTTCAACCCCTTCTCCTGTGCGATGCCGGACATTTTATGGTATCTTCTGCACCTGTCAGAGGCTGGCCTTAAATCCAACACAGAGTGCACCTCTGTGCCCTCGGCTCACCACCACACAGTGGATGGCCAGGCAGTCTCAGTGCATCTTCTGGCTGGCCGGTTTATGCGAGGCCACCACCTCTGCCGGCTGCCAGCATGAGACCTCAATATGGTATTGGGGAAGCTCATGACTCCACCTTTTGAACCTATGGCTACCTGCCATCTCAAGGACATTTCTTGGAAGGTTGTGTTCCTGGTGGCGCTCTCCTCTCCAGGCATGTGAGCAAGTTGCAGGTGCTGGTGGCACACACACACTCTACACCAAGTTCCCCAAGATCAGGGTTCTCTTTAGGACTCGCCTGAAGTTCTTGCTAGAGGTTATCTCTGCCTTCCATTTGAATCAAGAGATAGTATTGCCCACCTTCTTTCCTAGACCTCATTCTTCGAGGGCAGAGGCCTCCTTGCACACGCTGGACTGCAAGCTTGCATTGTTCTTTTACATCCAGAGGATGCATCCTCATCATCGCTCAACGCAGCTCTGGGGGTTGCAGTCTCCAAGTGCACCCTCTCTCACTGTGGGTGGCTGACTGCATTTCTTTTGCCTATCAACAGGCAGGGTTTTCTCTGGAGCATCATGTGACGGCTCACGATGTGTGCGCCATGGCAACCTTGATGGCAAGCCTACGCTCAGTACCCTTACTGGACATCTGTCAGGCCGCCACCTGTTCCTCTGTGCACACCT
Source organism: Ichthyophis bannanicus (assembly GCA_033557465.1). Lineage (NCBI taxonomy): Eukaryota > Metazoa > Chordata > Amphibia > Gymnophiona > Ichthyophiidae > Ichthyophis > Ichthyophis bannanicus. Next base: position 795,100,108 of record CM066034.1, read on the forward strand.
TCGCTACACACTACTGTTTGGAAGAGACCTCCCGGAGGGATAGCGCCTTTGGCCAGGCCATACTCCATCACCTCTTTGGGGAATAATGCAACTCCTCCCTCCCTCTGACCCGTGATGTCCAGGCTACTGGAGTGGGGATTGTATCTTCAGTGCTGCTGCTGCAGTGTCAGACTTCCAGCCAATCAGCACCCCCTGCTGCCATTCATAGTCCACTTTTTGGGTTGTCTGTGGCTTTTACCGAGGAGTTGTTTTTTTTTTTTGGGGGGGGGTAGCCTGTAGCTTGGGACTCCCATATGTGAGGACTGACTTCTTGCTTGTTCCCAGAGAAAGCATAGTTACTCACCTGTAACAGGTGTTCTTTGGGGACAGCAGGAATCAGTCCTCGGAACTGTTCCTCCTCCCTGTGGAGTTTTTTCTTTTTTCTGATTTAGAGCTATGTCATCATACTGAGATAAGATGGCACGTTTGGGCAGGAAGGTGACAGCGTATGTGTGGTGTAGGTCCCAAAGACTTTCTTTGAAAGCTTGGGATTGGATCCGTGTGGGCTGCATTGGTGCCAGCATCACCCATATGTGAGGACTGATTCTTGCAGTCCCCAGAGAACACCTGTTACAGGTTAACTACACTATATCCCACACTATACTACTGACTAGACTCCAACAAATTGGAATTGGTGAATCCATCCTTCACTGGTTTAAATCTTAACTGTCGGACTATTCACAGGAAGTCAAGGAACCAAAGAATCCCTCAAGGTTCTGCTCTCTCAGTGTTATTATTTAACATCTATATCCAACCAATATACAATATATTCCAGAAACACAATGTAAATTACCATATATACACAGACAATATCATGTTTTATCATGCATACAGCCCATCAGAACCCAGCAACCAACAAATATACTTCAAGGGTATTTCAAAATAGCTTACAACACACAATCTTAGGATAAAGTACAGGATAACTGAACTATAACAAAAGACAAAAATGTAAATCCTCCACCAGAGCTGAAAACCAAAGAAGCTTCAATAGAAGTTAAAAAGGAAGTAAGATATCAAGGCACAACCCTTGATCAAAACCTAACATTCATATCACATATCGATAAAATGATTTGCGCAATCTACAACAAACTAAAAATCATACAGCAACTAAGACCCCTATTCCCAAACAGTGACTTCAGAGCAGTACTTCAAGCAATGATCACCCCACACTTTGATTTCTTTAATGGCATTGTGCAGGGTCTTACAACTCCATCAGCTGAAAATAGCTTAACATACCGTAATACGTGTACGCCTCAGACTGCCAAAAACCGAACAATAACCCTCCCATACTATAACAATCACACTGGCTCCCTGTGGAGAGCAGAATAAAGTACAAATTCCTAATATTAATATTCAAAATATTATATAAGTTATCCTCTACATACCTCAGCTTACTAATAAGTGTCACACCTAACAGCAGGCAAAGGAGAGGATATGCACAAAAGACCCTAACTGTTCCCCTAGAATTTAATATAACCAATCGCAGTACAAGTAACAGAGCATTTATGTTCTACTCACCAATACTCTGGAATTCACTCCCAGACAAATTAAGAAATAGAAATGACATCTACACATTTAGAAAACAACTAAAGGCATTCTTGTTCACTGAGTACTTTGGATGTATGACTGAAGAAATTAATACTGATACAACATAAATTGGAAATCCAGGCTACTATCATCTAACAGCACAACACTATTGTAAATAGTTACTTTCCTAAAGCTATTGTAATAACCTATTATAAATAGTTATTTACTAAATTATGATGTCATGCCTTATCTAACCTTTCAGTTTCCATGATTAATGGTTCAATTGCACATAATGTCATATGTATACTGTTTAATTATTCTGTAAACCGCTTTGATTCATTGATAAGGCTGTTTATAGAACACACAAATATATAAATGACTTTCCAAGATTTTATTGGGACATGGCCAAGGTTATACCATTATCTCCAGGAACAAGCAGGAATAAGTCCTCACATATGGGTACGTCGGTACCGACGGAGCCTGCGCGGGAAAGCTCCCCAGCTTCCTAGAATGGAAGCTTTTGGGACCTCCCACTGCACATGCGCACTGCCTTCCCGCCTTCCTGAACAGCTCTCCTCAGTTTCTCTTTTTCCGCGGAGCCAGCAGGTCGTGTATCCTGTCACCGCTGAAGAAATTGTAGTTTTTTGTTTTGTTTCTTTAGACCGCGTACCTGCCTTCCCATACCGATACCGGTATCGCCGGTCTTCCTTTTTCTTTCTTAAAAAATTATTTTCTTTTATTATTTTTTCAGCACTTGGTCACTTCAGTTAGGCCTTCAGGCCTACTTTAATTCTCCACATGGAGAAGCCAGCCCCTGGATTTAAGAAGTGTACCAAGTGTACTGCTGTAATATCAGTCACAGACACCCATGAATGGTGTCTTAAATGTTTGGGGCCTGACCACTCCATTCCGGACTGCCCTTCCTGCTCCCAAATGTCTAAGCGTGGGCTGCAGAACCGGGCCAACAAATTCCATGTGCTGTTTGCTTCAGAGAATCCAACATCACAGTCATCCAGGTCATCATCCCCGGATGGATCTCAGGTAACCAAACCTCCTGTGGGCAAGTCCTCAAAGAGCAAATCTCCTTCAAAGCATCGAGAGGCTCTTAGTTTTGAGGACCCTGCCCCAGCCAAACAGCCCCGGCGGGAAGCCCTACCTTCCAAAACGCCAATACAGGGGCTACAGGTTGACATCGATGGCACGGCCTCGACAGATCACCTGTTGGACTGCTCTGGGGTACCGGCCCATACCGGTACCGACATCCAGGCAGCCGTGGCGTCTATGGGCAATACTGTCCAATCCATGCAGCAGGCCGTCATGGCTTTCATTAAAGCTGCAACGCCATCGGTACCGCTTCCAGCGGTTCCGGGCCCGGTTCCGGTATCGTCCGCCATGCCGGAACCCAGGCCTTCCTCTTCTAAACGCAAATCGGTACCGTATGGGCTTTCGCTCCATACCGCTTCCATACCCGGTACGCCCGATGTCGATACCGATCGGTATGCGTATCGTGCGTTGGAGGAAACTAGAGAATACACCGATTCCTCTGAGGATTTTGTCTCCTCTGATGAGTCTGCAGAGCTCTCCCTTGACCTTCCTGAGGAACCTTCTTCTCCAAAAAGGAGAATGTCTCCTCCAGAGGATTTGTCCTTTCAGGACTTTATTTTAGAAATGGCTAAAGGCCTTTCTATCACTACCTCCTCTGAAAGGGAACCAAGGTCAAAAAGATTGGATATTTTAGGATACTCTAAGTCTCCTAAAGAAGCAGTTACTCTGCCTATCCATGAAATCCTTCAGGAACAATTGATGGATTTCTGGGAGAACCCTTTAACTCTGTCTCCTTATTCCCGTAGGTTGGACACCATGTATCGGGTCCCTCCTTCTCCTGGTTTTCAGAAAACTCAATTGCCTCACCACTCCATTGTGGTAAAGTCTGCAATGAAAAAGATCAAGAGTACTAAAAGGCACTCTTCTACACCTCCAGGAAGGGAATGTAAGACACTGGACTCTTTTGGTAGGAAAATCTTCCAGGCTAGTATGCTTATAGCCAGGATTAATTCCTACAGCCTCTATATGGGCATGTTCCTAGGGGAACTTGCCAAGAAAGTACGGCATTTTGCCTCCCTTATCCCTGAGGATAAACAGGAGGACTTCCTTTCTGTTGTGAAACAACTTTTAGATGTTTCTAAGTTCTCCAACAGAGCTGCCTTTGATTCCTTCGAAGGAGCCAGCAGAGCTTCTGGCATTGCTATCGCAGCCAGACGTCTGGCCTGGCTCCAGGCTTCTGATCTGGAACCCTGGGTTCTAGATGGCTTACGGAATCTGCCCTGTACAGGTGAGAACTTATTCGGTGCAGAGTGGCAGGTTAAGGCCACTCAATTGGACGCTGAAAATGCCACCTTAGAGAGACTTTCTAAGTCCACTTCTACTCCCACTAAGAAGAAGTCTTTCAAGAGGCCTTATTATAAGAAGGCCAGATATGCTTCCAATACTGGCCAGCAATCTTCTCAACCTCGTTTTGCGGCTAAACGTCAGCAAACGAAACAAGCAAGAGCAAAGCCTGCAGCAGCTACTGCAGCTCAACAGGCTCCACCCCCTCAGGGGTTTTGACTTGCCCCTAGAGAACTTGCCATTCCTGGTTCTGGACCAACCAGAACCTCTCACCATACCTGGAAGGTTAGCTCACTTTGCTCCCAGATGGGAACAGATCACAACAGAGCAATGGACCCTCTCTATCATCCGAGAGGGTTACAAACTTCATTTCTCCAGCCTTCCTCCTCATCACATGGTGAGACCCTTCAATTCTCCATCTCCTCTCCTAGCCCTGTTGGATCAGGAGATCTCTTCTCTGCTTGCCCAAGGGGCCATAGAGGAGGTTCCTCTTCATCAACAGGGGTCAGGTTTCTACTCCCCCTATTTTCTCATTCCAAAGAAGACAGGGGGATTCAGACCAATCCTAGATCTGAGAGAATTGAACAAATTTCTGTACAAGGAGAAATTCAAAATGCTCTCTTTGGGCATTCTCCTTCCATACCTTCAGAGTCAGGACTGGCTTTGTTCTCTAGACCTGCAGGATGCGTATACACATCTACTCATCCATCCCTCCCACAGAAAATATCTTCGCTTTCTGTTCAGGGGAAGTCATTACCAATACAGAGTACTTCCCTTCGGTCTCGCCTCTGCCCCAAGAGTCTTTACCAAATGCATGGCAGTCGTAGCCGCATTTCTCAGAAGCATGGGGATTTTCGTATTCCCATATCTGGACGACTGGCTCATTCGAGCTCCAACTCAGTCGCAGGCCCAGATTTCCCTAGACCGCACAAGGAACCTTCTGCAGTATCTGGGACTGGTGGTAAACCTTCCCAAGTCTCAACTCAGCCCTACTCAGTCTCTAGAATTCATAGGGGCCCAGTTGGACACCACCACTGCAAGAGCCTACCTTCCACTGGTTCGGGGTCAGCGTCTGCTGAGCTTGGCCTCCCAAGCCCAGTCCAGTACTCACTTGACAGCCAGGGAAATGCTACGCCTCCTGGGCCATATGGCCTCCACAGTACATGTGGTGCCCTATGCTCGTCTTCATATGAGAGCAGCTCAATGGACCCTGGCCACCCAGTGGACTCAGGCGTCGGGAGCACTCTCAGACCAAATACAAACCTCAAACCGTCTGTCTTGGTCCCTCCATTGGTGGATATCCACCAAGAATCTGTTGTTGGGGGCTCCCTTTCAGCCCTTGCTACCCCAAGCAACCCTCACAACAGATGCCTCCCAATTGGGGTGGGGAGCCCATCTGCTAACTCTCTCCACTCAGGGCACTTGGTCTCCACAGGAGGCCACCCTTCATATCAACCTCCTGGAACTGCGAGCAATTTACCTTGCCCTCAAGGTCTTCCATACCCTCCTTGCCAACCTGACTGTCCTGGTTCAGACAGACAATCAGGTGGCCATGTTTTACATAAACAAACAAGGAGGAACGGGCTCTCTGTCGCTTTGCAACGAAGCTCTCAGATTATGGGCCTTCGCCAGAGAGCACCAAATTCATCTGCTAGCAGTGTACCTTCCAGGAGTTCAAAACTCTCGAGCAGACAGGCTCAGTCGAGTTCTGCTGCCACACGAGTGGTCCCTACACGTGGACCAGATAACCAGAATCTTTCAGGAATGGGGGACCCCGGACATAGACCTCTTTGCAAGTCCGTGGAATGCCAAACTTCCCCGGTTCTGTTCCAGGACTCCATGTCAGGAAGCTCAGGCCACGGACGCCTTTCTCCTCCATTGGGGTCAGGCGTTCCTATATGCCTTTCCACCCATTCCGCTGATTCCCAAGACTCTGTTCAAACTCCAGAGAGATCACGGCTCTATGATCCTCATAGCTCCACGCTGGCCACGCCAAGTGTGGTTCCCTCTGCTTCTACAGCTCTCCCAGGGATCCTCCCTGGACTTAGGAGCTGCACCAGACCTTCTGTCTCAGGAGGACGGGACTTTGTGGCACCCAAACCCCAAATCCCTACATCTCCGAGCTTGGTTACTGAAGGCTTAAGTCTTCAAGACTTTAATCTTTCTCAACCTGTGAAAGATATCCTTCATGCCTCTAGGAAACCTTCCACGAGGCGGTCTTATGCTTTCAAATGGAAACGTTTTTCCATTTGGTGTGCTCAGCAGGGCCTTGACCCTCTGGCACTTCCTTTGAATTCCCTCTTAGACTATCTCCTGCATCTTTCCAATGCAGGCCTTAAGACGAATTCTGTAAGAGTCCATTTAAGTGCTATTTCAGCATCCCTGAAACCTGTAAATGGACAACCTATCTCCTCTCATCCTCTTGTTGCAAGATTCATGAGAGGCCTGACCCTCACTAAACCTCCCATCAGACCCCCCCCGGTCGCATGGGATTTGAATCTAGTGCTTGGTCAGCTTATGAAGCCACCTTTTGAGCCGTTATTTTCTACCTCCTTGAAATTTCTTTCCTGGAAGGTATTATTCCTAATTGCAGTCACTTCCGCTCGTCGCATCAGCGAACTGCAGGCTCTAGTGGCTAATCCACCTTATACAAGATTTCATCATGACAAGGTGGTCCTTAGGACGAATCCCCACTTTATGCCTAAAGTGGTCTCGCCTTTTCATCTTAATCAAGAGGTATATCTACCTGTATTTTTTCCGGCTCCTCATGCCTCCAGTGCAGAGAGGAACCTTCATACTCTGGATTGTAAAAGAGCTCTAGCCTTTTACCTTAATAGGACTCAGCCACATCGAAAGTCTTCTCAACTTTTCGTGGCTTTTGATCCTTCACATTTGGGACTTCCAGTCTCCAAGCGTACACTTTCCAATTGGATTGCTCAGTGTATTTCCTTTGCTTACCAGAGTAAAAACATTTCTCTGGAAGGCCATGTCACAGCTCACAATGTGAGAGCCATGGCAACTTCTATGGCTCATCTGCACTCTGTTTCCATTGATCAGATCTGTCGAGCCGCTACCTGGGCCTCGGTTCATACCTTCACAGCCCATTACTGTTTGGACAAAGACTCCCGCCGGGATGCCTTGTTTGGCCAGGCTGTCCTCAAACACCTGTTCCATTCTTAGACAACTCCTGCCCACCTTCCCAGGATGGATGCCTGAGATCCATACGAAGATGGCGAACCTTGACAGGGGATCCCACGCATCTAAGCTAGGGAGTCCCCATATGTGAGGACTTATTCCTGCTTGTTCCTGGAGATAGCACAGTTACTTACCTGTAACAGGTGATCTCTGGGAACAGCAGGAATTAGTCCTCACAACCCACCCACCTCCCCTAGGAGTTGTATCTTTTATCTATCTATCTTCCTGTCCTCTCTCTATTGACTCAGCTATAAACTCGAAACTGAGGAGAGCTGTTCAGGAAGGCGGGAAGGCAGTGCGCATGTGCAGTGGGAGGTCCCAAAAGCTTCCATTCTAGGAAGCTGGGGAGCTTTCCCGCGCAGGCTCCGTCGGTACCGACGTACCCATATGTGAGGACTAATTCCTGCTGTTCCCAGAGATCACCTGTTACAGGTAAGTAACTGTGCTTTCTTTGAAGACTGAGGATGAGCCCAGGGCAGAAGAGTTGGAGATCTTTCACTTTTCGGCCCCCAAGGAAGCAGTGCCCGTGCACTGCATCCTACAAAGAATACAGATGAGAATGTGGGAGCACCCCCCCCCCCCCCACACTGTACCTCTTGTCAGTAGAAGGCCTGATTCCATGTATACAGTTCAGAAGACCCTGGATTCAAGAAGCCCCAGCTTCCACACCATTCCTTGGTGAATCAGTCTTCCCTTAAGATCTCCAAATGTTCCAAGACTCATTTCTCGGCACCCTCGGGGAGGGAGGTTCAAACATTGGACTCTTTAGGGAGAAAGTATTTTCAGAGCTCATGCTCATAGTCCACATAGCCTCTTACCAGCTCTACAGGGACATGTTTTTGAAGAACATCATGGGCGACCTCTGATCTGTTCCATTATCACTCTCCAGAGAAATTGGAGCAGTATTGTTCCCTAGTGGCTTGCAGCAAGGTTCCCTAGTGGCTTGCAGCAAGGACTGCTTAAAGTTCATGGTCTGTATGACCTATATCATCTTCGAGACAACATTGGGTATTGAAGCCCAGAGACTTACCTGGCTCTGGTACTCAGACTTGGAACAATCAGTGCAGGACAAGCTTGTTGATGTGCCATGCCATGGAAAGGATCCCTTTGGAGAACATGTCATTGAGAAAGCTGCATGTTACCTTTTGTAATCTCTCAAGGTGCACGTCTGAGCCAGCCTCCAATCGCAGGTGGTACCAGGTAGGCTGGGTTTTGACTGGTTCCTTCAGAGCATAGCCACTCTACCTGTAACTGCAGTGGAGGACCCTTCAGTCGGGGGAAGGCTCACACTTTTTGCCTAAAGGTAGCCCCTCATAACTTCAAATATATGGGTTCTGCAAATCCAAAGCAGTTACAGATTACATTTATTGAAACTACTTCTAACTTGCCCCCCAAAGGTGCATCACATTGACCTTCTGCATCAGGAACTGCTTCAGAGAGAAATCACTGCTCTCTTGAGAGATCTCACGATCGAGCTCGAGCCACCGGGGCGGCGAGGATTTTGTTCCAAGTACTTTAGGATTCTCAAAGAAAACAGGAGGATACCGTCCCATCCTAGACCTAAGAGATCTGAACACATATTTGGTAAGAGAAAAGTTCAGAATGATTTCTCTGGGCACCTTTCTTCCTTACTTTCAAAAAGGAGATTGACTATGCTCCCTGAATCTGAAGGATGTGTATACCCACATACTGTACAGAGATGTCCTGCTCACAGGAAGTATGTCCAATTCGTCCTAGGGAGACAGCATTTCCATTACCGAGTGTTGGATTTTGGCCTAGCCTCAGCACCCCGCATTTTCACAAAATGCCTCACGGTAGTAGCAGCTTATCTCTGCATGCTGGGAGTGTTTGTCTTCCCCTACTTGGATGATTGGCTGATCAAGAGTACTACTCAGGAAGGGGTTCAAGAATCAACATGGTTGACCATTTGGATGCTGGAACTACTAGGTTCGTTCTAAATTAATCCAAGTCCCACCTTCAGTCCACCCAGTAGTTGGAATTTATAGGAGCCCTGCTTGACATGACTCAGGTGAGAGCCTTCCTCCCGCATGACTGACTTAACAGGTTGACACCGTTAGTGCGGGAGACTCAATTGAGTCAGCAGGTAACAGCACACAGGATATTAACTGTGCTAGGCCACGTGGCCTTTACCGTGCATGTCAAACCCTTGGCATGCCTCCATACGAGGCAGGTTCAGTGAGGACTCAGTGGACCCAGGCCAAGAGTTGACTAATGGATCGTCTGTATGTCACCAAGCCTCTCGTTCAGTCACTGCAATGGTAGACAATCCACCACAAGTTACTCAAAGGTCTCCCCTTCCAAATTTCTTCATCTCAGAAAGTTTTGATGACGGATGCATCCAAGCTGGGTTGGGGAATTCATCTCGATGGGTTTCACACTCAGGGTGATTGGTCCATCCAAGAGACTTTCCACCAGATCAACAACTTGGAATTAAAGAGCTATAGCAAACTTTCTAAAGGCTTTCCGAGATTGGCTGACCTACCAGATTGTTCTGGTTCAGAGTGATAATAGTCACAGTGTTTTACATCAACAAACAGTGAGGAACCGACTCTTACCTCCTGTGTTGGGAAGCAGTCAGATTGTTGAAGTTCTCATGGCACAAGGATAAACTTGAAAGCCACATTCCTGCAAGTCGATCAAAACACTGACAGACAGACTGGGTTGAGTCCTCCAACCATACGAATGGACACTGGACAGGGAGGTTGCAGCTTGCATCTTTCAGGAGTGGGGCACCCCCTCAATAGATCTCTTCCCGATGCTGCAGACTAGCCTCAGATGCTTTCCTCCTACATTGGGGGGAGGAAGGTCTTCTGTATGCATAAAGACCATCCTGAAGCTCAAAACAGATGGAGGCATGATAATTCTCGCTCCCTACTGACCCAGACAGCCTTTGTTTCCTCCCCTGCTACAGGTCTCCATTCAAGAACTGCTTCAGCTGGGCCATGCACTGGATTTGTTTTTGCAGAATGATGATGCACCTCAACATCCAGTCCTTGGGCTTCACGGCATGGATGTTGAGAGGCTAATATTGTCTGAGCTCAACTTGCCTGTCAGTGTAGCTAGTATCCTTTTGGCCTCCAGGAGGGCTTCAGCAAGAAAGTATTATTCCTGTAAATGGAGGAGGTTTGCTGTCTGATGTGAGGACCAGATCCTTGTTCCTTTTATTTGTCCCACACAAATACTCCTTGAGTATCTTCTACACCTCTCTGAGTCTGGACTTTAGTCCACTTCTGTCAGGGTCCACCTCCGTGCAATTGGAACTTATCGAGGTGTGAAAGGGAAGTCCATCTTCTTACAGCCTTTAGTTGTTCGCTTCATGTGGGATTTGCTTCTCCTGAATCCTCACTACAAACCTCCCACAGTGTTTTGGGACCTCACTGTGTTTTTTGTGCAGCTTATGAAAGCTCTCTTTGAGCCACTCAGTTCCTGCCCTCTGAAGTTCTTGACCTGGAATGAATGAGCTTCAGGCCTCCTAGTTTGTCCACCTTAGACCAAACTCCATCATAACAGAGTAGTCCTCCATACTCATCCTTCCAAAAGTGGTATCTGATTTCCATCTTAATCAGCCAGCTATTCTACCATCATTTTTCCCAAGGCCTCCTGCCCACAAAGGAAAAACTACTTTGCACATGTCTGACTGCAAACAAACCTTAGCCTTCAACTTGGTGCAGACAAAAGCCCATAGAAAATCCATCCAGCTTTTTGTTTCTTTTGACCCCAGCAAACTAGGGCCTTCTATTTCCAAATTCTCTTTCAATTTGGCTAGCAGACTGCATTTCTTTTGCTTATGTCCAGGCAGGCTGGAGCCTTGATGGTCATTTCACAGCTCACAATGTCAGAGCTATGGCTGTGTGGAGTGGCCAACTTATGCTTGATCTCCATGGAAGGGATCTGCAAGGCTGTGACATGGTCTTCTGTCCACACATTCACATCTCACTACTGTCTGGATGGGAATTCCCGATACAACAGCACATTCGGCCAATCTGTACTTTGGAATCTGTTTGGGAATTAGAATCTAACTCCATCCCCCTATGACCATCCTTTTTGTTCAGGTTACCAAAAAAAAAGGAAAAAGAGAACCATTTCTATTATACATTGTTCTGTATCTTGAGTTACTAAGGCCTGTGGCCATTAAGCAAGGTGACTTGTTGCCCTTGTTAGGCTTATCTGCTTTCTTACTGGCTTTCGGTAGCCTATAGCTAGGGCATCCCATACATGAGGATGTCTGCTTGTCTACAGACAAAGGTACTTACTCACCTGTAGGAGGTGTTCTCCATGGGCACCAGGAATAAGTCCTTAAAATCCTCATTCCTCTTCTGGGAGTTGTATTCTGCTATAGCTTTTGTAACAGACTGGTTTAAGATGGCACCGCAGTAGCAGGTGGGAAGAGGGCTCGCAAGCACAATGGAACGTCCCAAAAGCTTCCAATAGCAGCTGGGGAGCCTTCCCACGTGGGGCTCCATCAGATGATGTCATCCATATGTGAGGATGTATTCCTGCTGTCCACGGAGAACACCTGCTACAGATGAGTAAATACTTTATCCTGTTTTGTGGTGGTGGTGTTAAGTGCTGTTGAGTCTGTGTCGACTCCTGGCAACCCTCTGGATAGTTGACCTAAACTTAGTTCGTCTTCAGCCAAGTGGCTCATTGTTGATAGCGTGGTATCCATAGCTGCTATTATTGTATCGATTCATCTCATTGCCAGCCTTTCTCTTTTACGGTGACCACCTACCTTGCTATGCATTATGTCTTTCTCCAATGATCTATATATATATTTTTTTTTAAATATAATTTTGATTCATTTTTTATCATTCTTATCTGGCATGGATTTTTATATTTGTTTCTCTTCCTTTAGGCTTATCCTTAAACAGCTTTAGACCATTTATTGAGCTGTTTAACGATTGTGGTCATGTGGCATTTACATACCATTTTGTCTCGGATAGGTTTTATTTATTTATTTTTATTTTATTTTATTTTCTTATATACCGCGCTCTTTATCAGTGCGGTTTACATACAACATAACTGTGCAGTGCAGGATGTCTGCACTGGACTTACAATATAACAGTGTAGTAACAGTATAACACCATAACAGGGGGTTATGTACAGGTATGAGCAGGGTAACTATATACAAATAGGTTAACAACATATGCTAAAGAATAGCTCAATTATTTACATGTTGGCTTAACTAAGTACATGTAGTCATTGGGGTGAATAAGTATCTACTTGTCGGGGGATCAGGGTCTGGTCGACTTGGATTCAGTCTTGAGTAGTTGTTGCTTGAGTGTTGTGTGTGTGGGCTACTGGGTGTGGGTGGCTGTAGGAGGCATTCTTGGTAATTGTAGTGCTGTAGGAAAAGGTGATATTTAAGTGCCTTCCTGAATTGGGAGATGTCCTTGATGGCCCTGATAGCAGGGGGTAGGGCGTTCCAGCAACTAGGTGCATAAAGCGCGAATGCTGTGCTCCTGGCTGCTTGTGAGCATTTCGTGATTTGTCTCGGAAGGATCAAGGTGTTGATAGCGGCTGATCTTCTTGCCCTGTTAGGGGGTGTGATCTGAATAAGATCTGTGAGTGATGTAGAAGAGCACTTATTAATGGCTTTGTACGTCAGCGTCAGCACCTTGAAGGCAATCCTACTATGGACTGGGAGCCAGTGTAGATTTTTTAGGATTGGTGTTATATGGTCCCTCCTTGATGCTCCGTGTAGGATTCTGGCAGCTGAGTTCATAGCTAGTTGCAGAGGGTTTATAGTGCTTTTTGGAAGGCCGTGTAGTATGGCATTTGCGTAATCAAAATGCGGGGTTACTAAAGCTTGAAAGACTGTTCTAAAGTCCTCTGGATCTAGCAGTTGTCTCAGGTGACGAAGCGTCCTTATTTTGTTGTATATGGACTTGACCATATTGCTTATCTGGGCCTTCATATTGAGGAGTTGGTCGAGTATAACTCCCAGATACCGAATTGTAGGCTTGCTTAGGAGTTCCGCGTCTCTGACTTTCAGGGAGTTTTGTGGGGTTTTTTTTTTTTGCAGTCTTCATTTAATGTAGTTTTTTAATGTACCTTTTGAAAGCAGTTATTTTCTGATATATATGGAGTGGAGGAGTAGCCTAGTGGTTGGGGCAATGTAATTCAGGCCGGAAGGTCGGGGGTTCAAATCCCACTAGAGGACAGCAACCTTGGGCTGGAAGGACTGGGGTTTCTAGTCCCACAGGTGCTCCTTGTGGTCTTGGGCAAGCCACTTAACCCTCCATAGCCCATGTTCCCTGTAAAATAGTTTTCTCCAAGTTATAATACCCTGTTCAATGTAATTTCAGTTTGTTCAATGTAAACCGCGCTGATGCAGAATAGCGCGGTATATAAGAGAATGTAAATAAATAAATAAAATAAATATATATATATATATATATATATATATATATAATACACACACACAGTATATACATCTAACTACATTTATATTTATACGTACATTATGCACATGGATGTATTTGTGCATGTTTTTTTTATGTAGAAATGAGTATAGATCTTTGTAAAGTTTCAGTGTTTATATATAATGGATGTAGATATTCCCAGTGGTTTTATTAGGATATGACATGTATATATTTTTTGTATAAATATGTCTATATGTATATTTGTTTTTATTATTTTTTTATGTTTGCAAACTCCTGTTGCAGGTGAGTTTGCTGAAACTCAGCTAAGTCTGGTCTTTTAATAAACACTTTCACTTGAACCTCTTCAGTTGCCGTCATCGTCAACCTCCACTTGTTTCTTTTCAGTGTTCACTGACTTTTTGGAGGTTATACTCTGTCGTTGTTTTCGAAGGTTCTGTTTATAGTTATATATTAATATATTTTATATTATGAATAAGATACAAAATGTTAAAGTAATAGAAAAATGTAATATGCAGAATATTTAAAGTTGACTTTTAAAGAGACATTCATGGTGGCATGCTTCAGTATATTCACACATTTTGGCTAGAGAAATTTCTATTTTCAGCTCTCTTAATACCTGAAACGGTATGTTCTTGTATGCTTGGTACACCACACATTTGTCTATATATATTCTTTCACTTTTTTTTTTAGAAATGGCAAAAGGCTAACCTCAATGGGAAATTCAAACTTCCTACAAAAAATGAATTTATTCCAACTAATTTTGAGATTTTGCCTTTGAAAAAAGATGCAACTCAATACCCATCTCTTATCAAGGTAAGTATCAAGAGCCTTTTCTAATTATAGGCTATTCATGTTTAAACACGTCTTTATAATGCTCTGTTTTTCTAATAATATGATATGACACTTTGGAGTTGTTTCTTGTATGTCCTAGTTTTCAGAAGTTGAGTGTAGTTAGCATGATCTGAAACTGCTCGTTTTATTTATTTAAAAAGCTCATATTGCCTCAGAAGAAAAGGCCTGACAATCTGCTTCCAGTCATACATTGCTAAGAAAACGCAGAGGCTGCTGGGTCGCCAGGAGTCAGCATTGACTTGATGGCACTTAAGGCAGTATTTTTTTTATTTTTTTTTATCTGCAAAAATTTGTCCAAAGCGTTTTACATAAAAAACAGATAATACAAGCATCATAAATATAATACGTAGAAAACAAAAAATAATTAAGGACATGAGAAATATCATACTGGATCAGACAAGGTCCATAAAACCCAATATCCTGTTTCTAACCATAGCCAATCCATGTCACAAGTACCTGGCAAGTTCCCAAAAAGGCACACACATTCCACAGTGCTCATCCTGGTGTAAGCATTGTATTTCCTGTGTCCTCTTTAATAATGGTTTAAGGACCTTTCCTCCAGGAACTTCTCCAAACCTTTTTTAAGCCCAGCTACACGAACAGCTTTTACTACATCCTCCAGTAACGAATTCCAGAGTTGGATTACCTGTTGAGTAAAAACATTTTCTCTTTTTAGTCTTAAATGGGGTACATTGTAGCTTCATTGCGTGCCCTCTTCTACTTTTTGATGGTATTAACAAACGATCTACGTTTACCTGTTCCACTTCATTCATTAATTTACAGACCTCTATCATATCTCCCCTCAGCCATCTCTTTTCCAGTTGAAGAATCAAAACCTTTTAAGCCGCCTCCTACTTCTACTATTAATCATTTATATAGCACCACAAGATATATGCAGCATTGTACAAACACATGTAAAAGACTGTTCCTGTTCAGTAGAGCTCACAATCTAATCAAGACAGACAAACATGAGAAATAAAGTGTTCAAGGGAGAGAGAGGTAAGTGAATACGGGATTAGTATCTAAAGGCAGCCTCAAAGAAGTAAACCTTTTGCATGGATTTGAAAAAGGGGAAGAGATGAGACCAGGCATAGAGATACAGGAAGTTTTTTCCAGGCATAAGGAGCAGCAAGGTGGAAAGATCAAATCCTGGAGTTGGCAGTGGAAGAAATGGGCATATAGAGAGAAGGAAGCCGAGGAGAAGACTTCACAAGGAGGGGTCTAGAGAGAGGAAAGGTAGTGAGGGGCAGTAAAAGAACAGCAACAAGAAAATATCAAAATAATCTGAACCATCTAATTCCTTAACAAATAGGGGTGTCCTACATGGAGTGGTGGGATCACCCCTAAACAAAGACATGAGGAAGGGGGGCCCGCACAGAGCGGCAGGTGTACCTACTCTTGACATCGTACTGGGCAGACTAGATGGACCATACTGGACTTTATCTGCCGTCATTTACTATGTTACTATAAATGCATTTAAAGGTTAGAAAGAGAAGTTTGAAATGGATACAGAAATGAAAGGGGGAAGCCAGTGAAGTAAATTAAGAATTTGGGTTATATGAGAGTAACTGAGCTGTCAGAAAATAAACCGCGCAGCAGACTGGAAGGAAGAAAGCATGAATTTGAAGTGAAGAAAGTCAGCTTTATCATTTTTGTCGCTCTTGTCTATATCTTCTCTAATTCTGCTTTATCCCTCTTGAGATATGGTGACCAGAACTGTACACAGTATTCAAGGTGCGGTCGCACTATGGAATGATACAGAGGCATTGTAATATTCTTTGTTTTAATCTCCATTCCATTCCTTTCCTTATGATTCCTAGTTTGCTTTCTTGGCTGCCGCTGCACATTGGACGGTGGGTTTCAACATGTTATCGACGATGACGCCTAAATATTTTTCCTGCATGGTGGTCTCTAAGATGGTATCTTGCATCGTGTAGCCATAGTTTGTGTGGTTCTTTCCTAGGTGCATAACGTTGCACTTGTCCACATTAAATTTCATCTACTATTTGAATGTCCAATCTTCCATTTATCTTGCAATTTTTTGCAATCCTCTTACGTTTTAACAAATTTGAATAATTTGTGTTATCTGCAAATTTGATCGCCTCACTTGTTGTTTCCATTTCCAAGTCATTTATGAATATGTTAAAAAGCAGCGAACCCAGCACAGATCCCTGAGGTACTCCACTATTCACCTTTCTCCATTGAGAAAATTGGCCATTTAGCCCTTCTCTCTGCTTTCTATCTTTTAACCAGTTCCTGATCCACAATACTACACTTCCTTGGATCCCATGGCTTTTTAATTTTGCCAGGAGTGTCTCATGAGAGACCTTGTCAAAGGCTTTCTGAAAATCCAGATACACTATATCACAGCTCACCTTTGTCTACCTGTTTATTCGCACCTTCATAAAACATAACTGATTAGTAAGACAAGACCTTCCTTGGCTAAATCCATGTTGGCTTTCTCCCATTAAACCATGATTATCGGCATGTTCAGTAATTTTATTCTTTATAATGCTTTCTACCATTTTGTCCGGTAGTGACGTCAGGTTCTCTAGTTTTCCGGATCACCACTGGAACCCTTTTTAAAAAAGGACGTCACATTGGCCATTCTCTAATCTTCTGGTACGACAGATGATTTTAATGATAGTTTCACAGATTACTAATAGTAGGTCTGCAATCTCATATTCTCTGGGAACAGGCAGGAAGTCAGTCCTCACATATGGGTGACATAGACACCAACAGAGCCCAAGTGGCAGTCACTCCCCAGCTTTCAAAGAAAGCTTTTGGAAGTTATACCATGCATGCATCATTATCTTCCCACCCAAGGATGCCATCTTATCTCAGTCTTCTTTTTTCCACGGAGCCCAGCAGATGGCCTGTCTGTTCATTTGGTAAAAAGTTGATTTTTTTTTCTCTTTTTTTCTTTACACTTTTTCGCCCTCCTTATTCGTGTTTCAATCACCTTCCCTTCGTCCGGGATCGCCACCGCCTGGGTGTCACATTTTTTCTCTGGTCTATTTTCTTAGTTTTCTTTTTTTCTCTGTACATGGGTTTTTCCTCACACCCACACTTTCTGGGATGTTCAAGTTTGATCTTGCATGAGCCGTCTTTCCCATCTGTCAGTAGCTTCAAACAGTATGGCAAGTGCTCCTGCACCGTGTCCATCATGGACTGCCATAGCTGCTGCTTCTGCTGCCTCTATGCAGATCACTATGACTCCACCTACCCGCTTTGCCTGCAGCTGTCTAGGAAGAGTATGAAGAGCCGTGAATCCAAACTGGACTTGATCTTTGGTCAGAAGTCCTCAGTCTCTGCCTCAGCATGGAGTGTGTAATCGCTGCCCTCAAAGGTCCCGTCCAATGATTCGTCATCACGCAGCTGAGCTTGTTCTGAGCCCCTGGATTGCGGAGCTTCAGATAGGGTATCGTCCTCTGAGAACCTCCCCTGTAAGGTAAGGTCTTCACCCAAGATTGCGCCGAAACATGATGCTGTAGCTGGGGGTAAGACCTCCAGTCACCAGCCCTGAAGCCCTCATTAGGAGGCCAAGGGCTATGGCCAGGAGCAACCCCGAAAGCTGCTGTGGCACGAGGACAACCCCATCACAATCGGTGATCCCCCATTGTGGGAGCTGGCTCTGGACCCAATTCCATCGATGCTTGAGCTGGTGACAGCGATGCCACCTGGCCTCGATACCAGGCTGGCATTCTTGGAGTGCAGCCTGGCTACTTTCCTGGACTTGCAGCGTGGTCCGATGCCCTGTGTCTCTGTGTCCTCTATACCGATGTCATGGGCCCTCCTCCTTGAGAGCTTTCCCGGAGGATGTCCAGCTGGTGCTAGAGAAGCATGCGCTCTGCGCCAAACCATGGCGCTCTTCACTTGTGAGGCCTCAGGTCTTGCCCCTGAGCACTTCCACATTGGGGGGTTAGGCCCTGCTGTCCCCATTGATGCCTCCTTTGGGGCATCGGGCCAATGCCTGTTGAGTCCTCAAGGTGCTCTCTGACTCCAACTCAGAGTGGGAGACCGAGGACAAGTCGCCTGATACTCAACTTCATATGGTTGTCCCGTTGGACCCCTCCCCACTGCAAGAGTGGAGGCAGTCCCTGCCCGAGGACCTTCCGTTTCTAGTCTTTATGTGGGAGATGTCAAAAGCCCTGTCTGTTGTGGGTGAACCTGAAGACGAGCCTCGGGCTGACCTGGAGATTCTCCAGTACAGTGCACCTCCGAGGGGAGGCACTGATGGTGCCTGTCTCATCCATTCTAGAGCATCTGCTCTTCAGGGTGTGGGAAGCACCGGTGACGGTAGCTTTTGTGAGCAAACGACTTGATTCCTTGTATCGAGTCCGCAAGGGCCTCCGGTTCGAAAAGCCACACAACTCCATGGTGGTGGAGTCAGCCATGCATTGGATCAAAAGCTTGAAGACGCACTCCTCGGTGCCCCCTGGCAGGGAGAACCACACCATGGATGGGTTTGGTAAGAAGTGCCACCAGGACTCTATGCTCATGGCCCACATCCAGGCTTACCAGTTATACATGGGCAATGTACCTGAGACACCTGGCAAAGGAGTTTGCTGGGTTCTCTGCTGGTCTGACTAATGAACCTCTAGCGCAGTTCTGAATCCTGGTCTCCTTTGTAAAGGACTGTATCAAGTTTGTTATTCGGGCGGCCTATGATGGCTTTGAGTCCATTGCTCAGGTAGCTGTGGTGGACATTTGTGCCTGCCACCTGGTCTGGCTACAGTTTTCGCACCTAGTGCAATGGATTCAGGACAAGTTGGTTGATGTCCCATGTTGAGGGGACAGCTTCTTTGACAAGCCCATGATGGACAAGGCTGTAGAGTTGGAGTTTGAATATATGACTTGGACCAGGCTCTCTCGGATGACCGCTGACCCTTCCTGGCAGAAGGCTTCAGGGAAAAAGTCCTTCTACCTAAAGAAGAAGACTTATGGAATTTACCTGCAGTTTCCGGCCTACCAAGCTCCCCAAAAGGGTCAATAGGCAAAGGGCCAGGGTGACTGCCCTCATAAGTCTAAGGCCCCCAAGCCCCAGACAGTGTCCCTGCTGCAACCTGGGGGGGGGAGGGGAGCTTTAGACTCCCTGGGCATGGCCTCTCTTCCTCCCAAGGACACGACCTGGGGCACACAGGGTGGCATCTAGTTCTTTTTTCCCACCTCTGGCCAGGCATCGCCACCGATGCCTGGATTCTGCAGGTGATACGGGAGTGTTACCTCCTCCACTTTGAGCAAATGCCCCCTCTACTTTGAGCAGATGCCCCCTCTGTTCTTTCCAGGGAGGCACCACCATGGCTTCTCTTCACTAAGACCCCCTGCAGAAGGAGCTTGGCCTCCTTCTCGTGAACTGGGAGGTAGATCCCATCCCTAAACATCTCTGGGGCAAGGGGGATCTGTAGGACCTCAAACTGCTTTTCTGGTCAGAGAGAAGTTCAAAATGGTGTCCCATGAAACATTGCTGCCCTTCCTCCATCAGGGAAATTGGCTATGCTCCTTGGATCTAAAAGATGCCTTTTCCCACATCCTGATTAATCCCAGTCACCGTCAGTTCCTCCGCATCATCGTAGGTGGGTGCCACTATCAGTGCAGGGTTTTGCGCTTCGGCCTCTCGGTTGCCCCAAGGGTGTTCACCAAGCGCCTGGTGATGGTCGCTGCTTAATTCTGGTTGTAAGGCATCTTTGTGTTCCCCTATCTGAATGATTGGCTCATAAGAGCGGGCTCACCAGAGGAGGTCCGTCAAGCGGGCCGCCGCACCCTCTCACTGCTGCAGGGTATGGGGTTTGTCATCGACTATCCCAAATCTCAGCTGCTGCCCACGCAACATTTGGAGTTCATAGGAGCCCTCCTTGACACTACTCAGGCCAGGGCCTCCCTCCCTCTGGACAGGGCCCAACGGCTTGCATTTCTGGTGATCGAAGTGCAGGATTGCTTGATGGTGTCAGCCCGCCTCATGCTGTACCTGTTGGGGCACATGGCCTTGACGGTTCACGTGACCCCAGATGCATGCCTGCAAATGTGGCAGGTACAGTGGTCCTTCAGCGCTCAATGGTCTCAGGCTGCGGGTTGCTTAGATGATTGTGTGCAGGTCACCAGTCCCCCTCAAATTCCCTCACTTGGTGACAGCATCCGATGAACCTCTTGGCAGGTCTGCCTTTCCAAGCCCACCAGTCTGGAGCATCCTCACCACGGACGCCTCCAAGCTTGGGTGAGGAGCCACTGTGCCGATCTCCTATCCCAGGGTGCTTGGACACAGGAGGAAAGCCTGCATCAGATCAGTCCTTGAGCAGTGGCGAACGCTTTTCGTGTGTTCCACAACCAATTGTCTAACCAAGTAGTCCTCATCCAGATTGGAAAGCAGGTAGCGAAGCTCTGCCTCAACAAGCAGGGAGGCAGGGGCTTGTACTTCCTATGCTGGGAGGTGGTCTGCTTCTGGACCTTTTCTGCAGCAAAGGGCATGCTCCTTTGGGCGACCTACCTCCCGAGACATGAAAATGTTCTGGCGGACAGGCTCAGCAGGGTACTTCAGCCACATGAGTGGCGTCTGAACCCAGACACGGTCCACTCTTTCTTCTGGCACTGCATGACTCAGACGATGGACCTTTTTGCCAGCCCCAGCAATACTTAGTTGCCTCACCTCTGCTCCTGGATACCAGCCTGTGACTGAGTGGCAGCTGATGCCTTTCTTTTCCCCTGGATGGGGAGGCTGCTGTATGCATATTTTCCAGGACCAAGCAGGAAGTCAATCCTCACATATGGGTGACGTCGGCGCCGACGGAGCCCCCGTGCGGAGCATTTCCCCAGCTTTCATAGAAAGCCTTTGGGAATGCAGCGTGCATGTGCGGTCCCCTTCCCGCCCAAGGGTGCCATCTTGCTCAGTCTTCTTTTTTCCGCGGAGCCCGATGGATGTATATTCGTTTCACCCGAGGAAGAAATTGATTTTCTCTGCGTTAACCTGTTTTTCTTCGGTTCAACGCCGGTTTCCCTTTCCCGCCTGGGTTCGATACATCGGTATCGAGCCCAGATCTCTTTTTCGGTTTTTGTCCTTAGTGACTAGCGTTCGTGCCATTTTTTCTTTTTTCACTGGCAGCCCTGTCTTTTGACCTTGCAGGGGTCCTTTTTCCCCCGATGGCTGCCAGCGGGTTTAAAAAGTGTGATCGGTGTAAGAAACTTATGTCTCTCACCGACACACATGACTGCTGCCTCCAGTGCCTCGGACCCGATCATGACCCGATGATCTGTGGTCCATGTGGGAAGATGTCCTGTAAGGCGTTAAGGAGTCGGCAGCACCAAAAGGAAAGAATCTTCTCTGACTCCGCGTCCGGTAGGGCCCGGACCTCGTCAGAGGCCTCGACATCTCGGGACTCTGGCCCCGAGCAACGTCGAGGCTCATCTGAAAGGGGGTCTCCGTCGCGGGAGCATCGTAAGAAGAAAGAACCCGCGAGGGCGGTGTCGGTAGATGCACTTGGCTCCTCGAGGGCCAAGTTGCATAGCCCCGAGCGCCATCCCGGGTCTTCAGAGTTGGAGAGGCCTGCAAAACAACCTCATGTGGAGATGGAGTCCCCGGGTCACGTGAGTACTGTAGTCCTTGTGGACACCTCCAGGGGAGCCGACGTCGCCGGGCCCCGAGTCGGGGGCTGCTGAGTCTCCTGAGCTCGGACTCAGGTTGACGGCCTTGGAGAGCAGCTTGGCTGCCTTCATGAAACAGCAGCGGGCACTGATAGCCGGTCTCACCGGTCCATCTGCCCCGACCACCGGGACATTGACGTCCAAGTCGACCCCGGAGGCCGAGCCGATCCTCGAGTCCATGCGAGCTCAAGTCGATCCTCGGCCAAGGTCCCCCTCGGCCTCCCGTTCGGGACCGAGGTCGTCGACGCCAGTACCCTCGGCGTCGGGGCGGATGGCATCGATGCCTGCCCGACTGGAGCCGCTCGATTCCTCCTCCGAGGAGTCCGGCTGGGAGACGGAGGATGAGGAGTCGCCCGACACCTTTCGGACTCGGTGCGTTCCTTCGGACTCGCCCGAGTCCGAGCCTCGGAGAAGGTCCCCCCGGAGGATACCTGGTTCTTGGACTTCATGCGGGACATGGCCAAGGCTTTGGCATTCCCCGCGGATCCCGTGGAGGAGCCTCAAGCCGAGGAGCTCGAGGCCCTACAGTATGACTCTCCTCCGAAGGAGGCTTTTACTGTTCCGGTTCCTCCGATGCTGGAACGGTTGCTCTTCCGCATGTGGGAGGCGCCGGCATCGACGCCGGTTTTAAGCAAGCGGGTCGATTCCATCTATCGAGTCCGCAAGAGCCCCGGATTCCAAAAGGCACAATTACCGCACCACTCCATGGTTGTGGAATCGGCCATGCATCGTCTGAAGAGTCAGAAGATGCACTCTTCAGTGCCTCCTGGCCGGGAGGCCCGGAACCTGGATGCCCTCGGTAAGAAGTGCTTCCAGGGCTCTATGCTTGCTTGCCGTGTCCAGACCTACCAGCTGTACATGGGCATGTACCTTCGAGATCTGGCAAAGGAGATTGCCGGGTTCTCTGCTGGTCTCTCCGAAGAACCTTTGCAGAGGTTCAATGCTGTGTCCTCGGATATTCGTGAGTGCTCGTAATTTATATCTCGAGCAGCCTATGATGGCTTCGAGGCTTCGGCCCGAGTAGCCGCGGCCGGCATCGGTGCACGCCGTCAGGCTTGGCTACAGTCATCGGACCTCGAGCCATTGGTGCAGGACAAGTTGGTCGATGTCCCCTGCCGAGGTGAAAACCTCTTTGGCAAGCCCATGGCTGACAAGGCTGCAGAACTCAAGACGGAGACTCTTACCCAGACAAGGCTGTCCAGAAAAACCTCTGCCCCTTCTCAGAAGAAGAAGGGCTCGGGAAAAAAGACCTTTTATCCGAGGACGTCATCTGCCTATAAACAGTACCCTCATTATCAGGCCTCTGTAGCTCCCCAACAGGGTCAGCAGGCCAAGGGGCAGGATCATGGGCCCCGTAGGCAGAAGGCCCCCAAGCCTCCTACTCCGGCTCCTTCTCAGCAGGGAGGGGGATTTTAACTGCAATGGCATAGCCTCTCTTCCTCAGCTGGCCCCTATCAGCACTGGAGGCAGGCTGGCCCTGTTCGCCCACAGGTGGTCAGCCGTCACCAGGGATACCTGGGTTCTAAGTATAGTCCAGAAGGGCTATCTCCTCCACTTCCACCAGATACCCCCCTCCTGTTTTCCAGGGGAGCCTCCCAGACTCCCTCTGCACAGGGACTTACTCCTGCAGGAGTTGGCAGGTCTTCTGAAGGAACAGGCAGTGGAACCGGTGCCCCACCACCTGAGAGGTCAAGGCTTCTATTCCAGGTACCAAAGAGAACAGGAGGCCTCAGACCCATCCTAGACTTGCGAAACCTGAACAAGTTCCTGGAGAGGGAAAAGTTCAAGATGCTTACCCTTGGAATCCTGCTGCCCTACCTCCAGCAGGGAGATTGGCTATGCTCCTTAGACCTAAAGGATGCTTATACTCACATCCTTATTCATCCAGACCACAGACAATATCTCAGATTTGTAGTCTGAGGAAACCATTATCAGTACAGAGTACTGCCTTTTGGCCTTACACCCGCCCCCAGGATATTCACCAAGTGCCTGGCAGTGGTAGCGGCCTACCTCAGGGTTCAAGGCCTCTTTGTCTTTCCATATCTGGATGATTGGCTCATCAGGGGTCAATCCCCGCAAGAGGCCAATCAAGCCACCCTTCGCACTGTCGCTCTGCTTCAGTACCTGGGGTTTGTCCTAAACTTTGCAAAGTCCAATTTGCAACCCTCCCAGAACATGGAGTTCATAGGAGTTCGACTGGACACCTTTCTGGCAAAGGCCTTTCTACCAGTGGACAGGGCCCACAGATTGATGGATCTAGCCAGGCTATTCCACAGCAATTCTCTGGTCTCCGCCAGACAATTCCTGAGGCTCTTAGGCTACATGGCATCCACGGTCCATGTAATTCCAAATGCCCATTTACACATGAGGCCAGCTCAGTGGGGCCTCAGGACTCAGTGGCACCAGGCCACAGGAAGCCTCGCGGACAAAGTGAGGGTGTCCAGCCTGCTACAGTTTTCTCTGCAATGGTGGCTTCATCTTCCGAATCTAGTGCAAGGGGTGCCTTTTCAGGCACTTCCACACTCTCAGGTGCTGACAACCGATGCTTCTCTTCAAGGTTTGGGTGCACATTGCCAAGGGGCATGTACTCAAGGCCTGTGGACTCCTTGGGAGGCCGCACAGCAGATCAATCTCTTAGAACTGAGAGCTATCCGCTTAGCCCTGAGAACTTTCTCTCATCTCATCTCTCACCAGTCCGTCTTGGTTCAGACGGACAATCAAGTTGCTATGTTATAGGTGAACAAACAAGGGGGCAAAGGGTCCCGCCGCCTTTGTCAGGAAGCGCAGAAACTGTGCTCCTGGGCAGTCAATCATGGCGTTCTTCTCAAAGCAGTCTACCTCCCAGGTCAGGAGAATTACCTGGCGGACAGATTGAGCAGGATTCTGGCAGTTGAATCCTTTAGTGGTTCAACAGATCTTCCTGAGATGGGGTCTTCCAACCATAGATCTCTTTGCCAGTCCTCTGAACCGTCAACTACCCAGGTTCTGTTCCAGACAACTGCATCCTCTCAGAGGAGCAGCGGATGCGTTTCTCATTCCATGGTCTACAGGCTTCCTATATGCATTTCCTCCCATGCCTCTAGTGTCCAAGACACTTTTCAAGGTGACCCGGGACAAGGCCTCAGTGATTCTGGTGGCCCCCAGGTGGCCAAGGCAAACCTGGTTCCCACTACTGTTGCAACTGGCGGTGGACACTCCTCTTCCTCTGGGGATGCAACCCAATCTCCTATCTCAGGAGCAGGGATCTCTCTTGGAGGAGTGGAGGAGTGGCCTAGTGGTTGGGGCAAGGTACTTCAGGCCGGAAGGTCGGGGGTTCAAATCCCACTAGAGGACAGCAACCTTGGGCCGGAAGGACTGGGGTTTCTAGTCCCACAGGTGCTCCTTGTGGTCTTGGGCAAGCCACTTAACCCTCCATAGCCCATGTTCCCTGTAAAATAGTTATCTCCAAGTTATAATGCCCTGTTCAATGTAATTTCAGTTTGTTCAATGTAAACCGCACTGATGCAGAATAGCGCGGTATATAAGAGAATGTAAATAAATAAATAAATAAATAAATCTCCAGTCCCTCAATTTGATGGCCTGGCTGCTGAAAGGGTAGTCCTAGCGCTTTTACTACTGCCTAGGGAAGTGGAGGACATAGTCTTGGCCTCTAGGAGGCAGTCCACCAGAAAGTCTTATGCCCTTAAGTGGCGTAGATTCTCTACCTGGTGTACTCAACACGAGAATCCCTTCTCATGCCTGGTACCAGTGGTGCTGCAGTATTTGCTTCACCTGTCCAACCTAGGCCTTAAGTCCAGTACTGTTAGAGTTCATCTTAGTGCTCTTTCAGCACACCGCTCACAGGTGGAGGATCATTCTCTATGCAGCCATCCTTTGGTGGCTCGCTTTCTCAGAGGCCTGCTTTTGCTTAAGCCTCCAGTGCATCCACCTGCCCCTGAATGGGATTTAAATGTGGTCTTGCAAGGGCTTACTTGCCCACCATTTGAACCTATGGCTACTTTCCCTCTGCGTTTTCTGTCCTGGAAAGCGCTATTTCTGGTAGCCCTTACTTCAGCAAGGCGAGTGAGTGAGCTTCAGGCCCTAGTATCAGAAGCACCGTATACTAGGTTCTATAGGAACAGGGTAGTCTTACGGACTCACCCTAAGTTCCTTCCAAAGGTTGTCTCCTTCCACCTCAATCAGGAGGTGGTTCTTCCGACTTTCTTTCCCAGGCCTCATGCTAGCTGGGCTGAGATGGTCTTGCATACCCTGGACTGTAGGAGGGCGTTGTCCTTCTACCTTGACCGTACGCGGGAGCACCGGAGGGCGGTTCAGCTCTTCATCTCTTATGACCCCAATAAGTTGGGGTTGGCTGT
The DNA here is from genome assembly GCA_033557465.1 of Ichthyophis bannanicus. NCBI lineage: Eukaryota > Metazoa > Chordata > Amphibia > Gymnophiona > Ichthyophiidae > Ichthyophis > Ichthyophis bannanicus. The sequence goes on from CM066034.1 coordinate 795,126,506, forward strand.
CTCCAAGCTTACTTTGTCCATATGACTGCATCGCCTGGGCTTACAGGGCAGCCGGCCTCTCGTTGCAGGGTCGAGTTACGGCTCACCGTGTCAGGGCGAAGGCTGCGTCAGTGGCTCATCTCCGCTCTGTTTCGTCGGCAGACATCTGCCGGGCCGCTACTTGGTCTTCAAGCTAGACTTTTGCGGCCCACTACTGCCTTGAGAGGGAGTCCCGCAGGGACAGTGCTTTCGGGCAAGCGGTACTCCATAATCTCTTTGGGGTCTAGGCAACTCCTACCCTCCGACCCTGATGTTGAGCTACCTTTCGGGGGCGTTATCAGAGAAGATTCTGTTCTTGCATGCTGAGGTTCTAGAGGGAGCTCATTATTTCAATTTGGGGCCTCTGGTAGCCCTGAGCTAGGGAGTCCCATATGTGAGGACTGACTTCCTGCTTGGTCCTGGAGAAAGAGTAGTTACTCACCAGTAACAGGTGTTCTCCAGGAGCAGCAGGAATCAGTCCTTACAACCCTCCCTCCTCCCCTTGGAGTTGCAGTCCTATGATTTATTTTTGCTATTTTTGCTGTCTTTTAGCTATGTCATCAGACTAAGCAAGATGGCACCCTTGGGCGGGAAGGGGACCGCGCATGCACGCTGCATTCCCAAAGGCTTTCTATGAAAGCTGGGGAAATGCTCCGCACGGGGGCTCCGTCGGCGCCGACGTCACCCATATGTAAGGACTGATTCCTGCTGCTCCTGGAGAACACCTGTTACAAGTGAGTAACTACTCTTTCTCCCGCTCCACTTGTTCCATGAACCCTGCTAAAGATTCAGTCAGACCAGGCCACGATGATCCTCATTGCTCCCTGTTGGCCCCTGCAACCGTGGTTCCTGCTGCTGCTGCATCTGACTTGAATGGCCCCGGTTCCCCTGGGTTATGCTCCGGACTTGATATCACAGGAAGATGGATCTCTACTACACCCCAACTGAGGAGGGAGGAGTGGCCTAGTGTTTGGAGCAAGTTACCTCAGGCCGGAGGGCCAGGGGTTCAAATCCCGCTAGAGGACAGCAACCTTAGGCTGGAAGGACTGGGGTTTCTAGTCCCACAGATGCTCCTTGTGACCTTGAGGAAGTCACTTAACCCTCCATTGCTTCAGGTACAAAAAAATGTTAGATTGTGAGCCCTTCAGTGACAAGGGAAAATATATATACAGTACCTGAATGTACTTTGGTAGAAAAGCAGTATATAAACCTAGTTAAATAAAGTTCCCCTTTCTGGCACTGACAGCCTGGCTGCTGAAAGGGTAGCTCTGATGCCCTTCTATCTTTCCATGGAGGTTGAGGATGTTTTGTTGGCTTCCTACAAGGATTCCACCAGGTGGGCATATGACTTCAAGTGTTGCAGGTTCTCACTGTGGTGTGCCGACAAGGGCCTTAGCCTGTTCTCCTGCCTGGTGCAATCCATACTCCAGTACCTGTTGCGCCTTTCTCATGCTGGCTTAAAGTCTAACTCCATCAGGTGCACCTCCGTGCCCTGGTTGCGTATCACCATCTGATGGATGAGCAATCCTTCTCAGTCCACTTCATAAGAGGTCTCCTCCTCTTGTGACCCATGGTCTGGCTGCCCCCGGTGGCATAGAACCTGAATGTGGTTGTTGGAGAAACTCACGGCAACTCCCTTTGAACTGCTTGCTTCTGCTCACCTCAAGTTCCTTTCCTGGAAAGTTGTCATTCTCATCACGCTCACTTCTGCTCAGTGGGTCAGTGAGTTACAGGTATTGGTGGCTCATGCCCCGTATACCAGATTTCACAGGAATAGGGTGGTACTGCACACCCATTTTAAGTTTCTACCTAAAAAGGGTATCTACGTTTCATCTTAATCAGGAGATGGTTCTCTCACCTTCTTCCTTAGACCTTATGTGTCTCAGACAGAGGCCTCCCTCCATACCTCAACTATCAGAGGGTGCTTGCCTTCTACCTCGAGTAGATGAAGGCCCACAGCCACTCATCGCAGCTGTTCGTCTCTTATGACCCGAACATGTTGCTGTCTCCAAGCGCACCCTGTCCACCTAGGTGATGGAATGCATCTCTTTTGCATACAAGCAGGCTGGACTCTCCTTGAAGTGTCATGTCACCGCCCTCAGTGTGTGGGCAATGGCTGCTTCAGTGGCAAATTTGCACTCAGTTCCTCTGCAAGACACATGCTGTGCCGTCATCTGGTCCTCAGTCCATATCTTTGCAGCTCATTACTGGCCGAAGGCATGAGAGCACCTTCGGCCAGGCACCACTACGCCATTTCTTTGGGGATTAGTGCAATTCCTTTCCTCCAGCCCTTACATCCAGGAGTAGCCTAGTGGTTAGAGCACTGGCTTGGTAACTAAGAGACCAGGATTCGATTCCCACTAGCACTTCTTGTGGCCTTGGGCAAGCCACTTAATCCTCCATTGCCTCGGAAGAAAGGCCTGGCAATCTACTTCTCCAGGAACAAGCAAGAAGTCAGTCCTCACATATGGGTGACGCTGGTGCTGACTGAGCCGGTGTGGAGCATTTCCTCAGTTTTCAAAGAAAGCCTTTGGGAATGCTACCACGCCATGGTCCCCTTCCCGCCCAAGGGAGCCACCTTGCTCAATCTCCATTTTTCCGCGTAGCCCAATGGATAAATGTCCTGTTTCCCTGGAAAAATTCCTTAAAAATTATTCTTAGTTGAGTTTCCCGGTTTGCGCACCGGTTCCTCGAGTTGGCCCATCCCCGGCACTGTTCTCGGCTCCCTTTATTTGCCCGGGGGTCATTGACCCTGTCCGGGTGTGATCCACCATGTCTCCTGGTGGCTTTAAAAGTGTGATCGTTGCAGTGAAATTATGTCTGTCACAGACACCCACGACTGCTGCTTGCACTGCCTTGGCCGGAACCACAACAGTACCTCCTACGACCTATGTCAGGCCATGACCCCTCAGACAAACAAGAAAAGGTCAGAGTTGCAGGAGATGATGATCCCATGGTCTGGCTCAGCCCTGGCTTCCCCAATGCTGAGCCCAAAGCCAAGCACCTCCCATGAGGCCCAGGCATCTAAGGAGTCCCACAGCAGTGACTCCTCCGAAAAGATGCCGGACCCTGGTAAAAAAAATAATCCTCTAAGCCAGTCGAGGTTCCACCGGGGGAAACCCAGTAAGGTCCCATGGAGGGACTCATGCGTCTCTGAGCATCATCCCCCTAAGGTCTCTAAGAAAGAATTCTCGGCCAGCGATGACCGCGTGAGGCTCCCCAAGGCCATGGTCCTAGTTGAGATCGTGCTATCTAGAATGCCGGTGCCGGGCCCGAAACCCTCTGTGCCTGCGCCGAAAACTGTGGAGCCTTCTGGCATCAAGGCCAGAATGGCGGTCCTGGAACAGAGTATCTCTGCTATCCTGACCATGCATCAGGCGATGATGTCAGATTCATCTGCCCCAACAGGGCCCCTGACTGCCGTGGGTGTCTGGGTGTCGAGCCAGTCCCGAGTGCTGTCAGCCTCGTGCTAGCCCTCGGCACCGATTGAGGTCCCGATCCCAATCCTCGCTTGTCCGGTCCTCCCTGGCTAGTTTCCGGGAGTCTGACTGAAGATTGATCAGGGGATCCCGGTTCCCCGATGCAGGCCTAGCAGCGTGGGAGCTCTAAGCCTCAGACTCCTTGACATCCTTGGAGTCAGACTGGGAGACCAATGTCAAGGCCTTTCCCAAGACCTCTCGACACCGAGCCATCCCTTCGGAGCAGTCTCCACTAGAACTCCGTTGCCATTCCCCACCTGAGGATGTGGCACTCCATGACTTCGTCCAGGACATCGCCCGAGCCCTCTCAGTCCCGACTGAGACCGAGGAGGATCCGCACACTGAGAAACTGGAGATAACTCCAGTATGAGTCTCCGCTAAAGGAGGCTCTGTCGGTGCCAGTGCAACTCATCCTTGAATGGCTACTCCTACAGATGTGGGAGACCCCGGCCCCTGTGCCGGTCGTCAGCCGACGCCTCAACACCATCTACCGTGTCAACAGGAGTCCAGGCTTCCAGAAGGCCCAACTTTCCCACAATTTCATGATGGTGGAGTCTTCGATGCAAAAGCTGAAGAGCCAGAAGACTTATTCTTCTGTAACCCCGGGTAGAGAGAGAGAGAGAGCTGGACCCTCGCAAAGGTAAACAGGAAAAACAGCAAGTGAGGGACGGTTGAGGTCACTGGTGCTTGTTTATTGAAAATTACCCCTACGTGTTTCGGCGACACGCCTTCTTCAGGGGGTTTGCATCTTAAAAACATAAAACATAAACATATACATAAATAAGCCAAATAATGATATGTGTGAAAGATAAATATAAAAATGTTTGAATTAAAACACAAATAATGCTAACATTTAAAACTTATATGTGAAGAAATAAATAATTAAATTAATTAATAGTGTAACATATATTCAAACAATAATAATAATAAAATGATATATATGTATTAAATAAACAATAAATATATATAGACCACAAATAAACCGTATGTAAAACATTCATGATGATATGCATAGAAATAAATTGTATTTAAAAACAAATTGTATTTTAAAAATACAGCATTCATGTTAAATTTCCAAGGAGATGAGGAAGATATACTTACGAAGGCACCTTCTGAGCAAGCAGTCTTTAAAAAGACTCCAATCAGTCTGATGCTTGAGAGCTAAAAGTGTACAGAGCATAATGTTGTGATCATATCCCAGAGCCAGAGAGAGTGTATCATGACTATAATAATACTCTTACTTTTAAAACGAGGGAGAGGATAAAAATAAACAGAATGTACAACGTCCAAGACAAACATGGGCAAACGTGAGAAATTGGGAAGCCAGAAAAATGTAAAGTCTGCCAAAAATCAAAAGGCAAAGAAAGTGTATCCCAGTACATGTTAAAATAAGAGCTTTCTCATTGTTGAACATATTTGTTAAAAAACGGGGAAGGAACATCCTACAAAGTATGAACAGATCGTTTTAGCACTTAGTCGCTGGGTATTCGTGACCATATAGTGAAGGACCTTGCTATTTAAAGTTACCACTAAGGAACATATCAATTCTATGATAAAGTTGTTGACGAGTACTATATAAACCAGAGCATCTACAATTGAATATTTGAGCCTGTGTGAAAGGATTCCAGAGGGAAATAAGCTGTTGAGATTGTGAGATCAATATGTAATGTGCTGCAAATATGACGGAACGCAAAACAGTATAATATAAAAAGGAAATGAGATTGTGCTGTTTGTGGTAGGGCTCAATAGAAGTCAAAATATGCACTTACCCGATAAACATAAAATTGTTGTAAACTGTAGAAACTCCTGGAGGCTTAGTATATGTTGAGCGTTTCAAGACTGCGTCTTTTTTATCTTGTGCTTTCGCGTCCAATTTCATCTAATTAGCATGAGGCCGCGCATGACAAAGTAAACTTGGTAGAAGAATTGTATCTGGTGAAATGTTTGTCTTAAGTAACTGAAAGTACAGGGGAGGGCAGGTAGTCTCCTCGAGCAGTGCTGATCACGGAATTCTGTGCTGTAGACAGGGAAACTGCATCGAGCTGAGGCGTATATAGGGGAAACTGGAGGATCAATAGTTGCTCCGAGTGCTGTTCTATTATTATATACATGGATGGGGTGGAATTAGCAGCCCTTGGTTGTAATGCAATTTATGCAAAATGTAGAGTTTAGAATAAAAATGTTTGATCACAGTGAAACAGGGGCAGCAACTAGAACTGTGCACAGTACCAAAAGAGAGCACATCTAAGGGGTAAAATAAGTAGGTAAAGATACAAATACATAAAATACAAGTTTTGTCAGTGGTCAAATTAAAAGAATAAATGAGTCTAATAGTGTACACTAAATGAGTTAAAATTTTTTTTAAACGTTTTCATATGTAATGCCAGTCGCGAAAACGGGTCCGTAAGGCAATGTGGTCCAAAGACATAAAAGAAAATAAGCTAATAAATAAGTTACATAAATAAATGATGTTATAGTGAAATCAATAAATATGACCGATGTAAGCTAAGTAACCCTAGATTGTAATGCAATTTGTACAGAGTGTGAGTTATCTCAATCGCAGTATCGTGGTATATGCTCATTTAAATGCAGAGAACTGTATTATTGGCTTGCTCAAAAGAGAGTGATTGAGTTGTAAGGAAGAGACCTGTATCTAAAAACAGAGAAGAAGCATAAAAAAGAAAAAGAATAAATAAAACAACAAGAGGATAAGAAAGTAAAAATTGAGGCAAGTATCATAAAAACATATCCATCAATCATGTTAAAAAATAAAATTAATCAGTCATAGTAAAAGAATCAAATTCAGTATAGCAATGTGCTAGTATAGGTAAAAACAATTATAAAACCCGATGCAGACCGGGTGGGTAAAAACAATAAAAGGGCAAAACTAATAAAAATAAAAACAACATAAGTGGTCATATTAAAAAATATCAGTGGTCATATTAAAAGAATAAATAAAATAAATAAATAAATTGGGGGGAGAAGGGAAGGTAAAAGGGGGGGAGGGGTGGAATAAAAACAATAAGTATGTGCACCACTAAAAATAATGCAACTAACAGAAAAATAATAATAATAATAAAATTATAATAATGATACCAATAAAGGTAAAAACAAAGGAGTGGCAGGGCAAGGCTGAGCAGTGACTAAAAGAAGACTGAGAGGTCCACCTCTTGGTTGAGCCCATGTGGCGTCAGGGTATGAAGTTCATAAATGTAGCATTGCTCAATAAAAACAAAAACAGGAATAAAAAACAGAGGAGTGGAAGGGCATGTCTGAGCACTATCTAAAGGAAAACAGAGGTCCACCTCTTGATTCAGCCCATGTGGCGTCAAGGTATGTAGTTCATAAATGTAGCATTGCTTAAGTCTGAGTAGGATTCTGTTTGTCACCTCCACGTCAATGTGGTTCGACCACTTTTAGAACTAAAAATTGTACATCTGAAATGAGGTGTTTTTTCTCAGTCCAGTGAGAGACTAACGGTTTATCTTGTATATGCCTTAGTAGGCAACTCTTATGTTCAATGATACGTGTCTTGAAGGGTCGTCTTGTTTTTCCTACGTACAACAAATCACAGGGACAGCGTATAATGTAAATCACGTTTGATGTGTTGCAATTAGAGAAATGATGTAGAAAGAATTTTTTGCCAGAGTGTGAGAAGGAGGTTTTTCGTGGCCAAAGAATTTGAACAAACTAAGCATTTACCACAGCGAAAGTGTCCCTTAGCTTTTGGAATGATTCTGGGTTTTGATAGTGCAGAAGGCACTAGGATGTTTGCAAGGTTGCGGTTGTGTTTGAAGGCAACAGTCAGCTGTTTAGATTCAAAGGCAGGTAGAGAGGATAGCAGATGCCATTCTTGTTTCAAAATCTTTACAATATCTTTTGACAGGTGGGAAAACGTTAAAGCACAGACAAGTTTGTTTGTAGTGCGTTCTTTTGTGCTAAGCAATGATTTCCTATCTGTGCATTTTGCTCTTTTATACGCTTTCTTAATGCAGTCTCCTGAATAACCACGTTGCGTGAATCTGTCACTCATTTCTTGGGCGTGATTTTCAAAATCTTGTGCTGACGTGCAAAGACGACATAGTCTAAGGAACTGGCTGAAGGGAAGGTTTCTTTTCAAGGAGCTATTGTGGAAGCTGTCGAACCTCAATAGGGTATTTCTGTCAGTAGGTTTTCGAAAGAGCCGTAGTGAAGCCAGTGTTGCCTTTTTTAATCAAAATGTCCAGATATGGGATATGGCTGATACTATAGGTTCCTTCAAATTGTAAGTTATCGTCACGAGAATTGAGCCATTCAAAAAATTCCATTAGAAGGGCCTCCGTGCCATCCCATATTAGAAGAACATCGTCAATGTAGCGCTTCCAAAGTTTAATTTGTGCTGTAAAAGGATGATTGGTTAACAAATAGGTATTTTCAAAGTTAGAAACATATAGGTTTGCCACATCAGGAGCCATTGAGGAATCCATAGTCACTCCTTTGATCTGTTTATAAAAAATGCCTCTAAAACAAAAAACGTTTTCAGTCATGGCTAGGATTGCCATCTGGAGTAAGAAAAAGGATGGAATACGTATAGGTCTCTCCCTACGAAAAAGTGTATCTTCAATTATATTCAGGGCAGCTTTCTGTGGAATGTTGGTGTATAAAGATGATATGTCTAGAGTAACTAACTGGTCATGATAACCTTTGAAATCATGCAAAATGTTAATGATGCGAGTTGAATCATGTACATAGGAACTGACTTGGGTCATAAAAGGCCTCAAGAAGATGTCTAGAAATTTTGAAAGTGATTCTAAAAGTGAACCTATTGCGGATACAATGGGACGTCCTGGGGGGTTCTCAATAGACTTATGTATTTTGGGCAACATATATACAGTAGGGATAACTGGGTGCTGAACTGTAAGAAAATCAATTTCTTTTTAGTGAGGTATCCTACCTGTTGTCCTATATAAATAAGAGAGTCAACTCTGTCTTAAGGATGGTGTGGGGGTCTCACGTTTGCCCATGTCTGTCTTGGACGTTGTACATTCTGTTCATTGTTATCCTCCCCCTCATTTTACAAGTAAGAGTATTATATTCATAATACATTCTCTCTGGCTCTGGGGTATGATCACAACATTATGCTTTGTACACTTTTAGCTCTTAAGCATCAGTCTGATTGGAGTCATTTTAAAGACTGCTTGCTCAGAAGGTGCCTTCGTAAGTATATTTTCCTCATCTCCTTGGAAATGCTATGTGAATGCTATGTGGGTTTTTTTTTACATTTTAACTTTTTATTAAAGGCTTACTCATCTCCAGGAACAAGTAGGAATGTAGTCTTCACATATGATTATCGTCTGTACCGACGGAGCCCGCGCGGGAACGCTCCCCAGAGTCCAATAGGAAAGCTTTTGGGAGCATCCCACAGCACCTGCATGCTGCCTTCCCGCCTTCCCCAACTGTCCCTCTCCAGTTCTTCGTTTTCCGCGGAGCCAACAGGTCGCACATCCTGTCACCGCAGGAAGAAAAAAAATCCCTTCCAGATCATACTGCTAGACCAGTCCAGACAAGCGGGTTATGCACCCCTGCCAGCAGATAGGGAGACAGAGAAAAAATCTCCAGAGCTGTGATTGGTCAGGCTCTGTGTGACATAGGCATACCCCTAGGGGTCCTATTCAGTATTTTCTCTGTCTCAGCAGATGAGCGTGTTCTTCAAGCTTGTTCTACAATTTGTTTTTTCCTTTTTCACTGTATCTTGAGGCTCCTGGATGCACCCAGATTACACAAGAGGTGTTACTCTGGGTTTCCCTGTATCTTGAGGCTCCTGGATGCACCCAGATTTCACAAGAGGTGTTACTCTGGGGTTCCCAGCAACTTGATTGCCCAGATAAACTTGGGAAGCTCCTGAGCCTGCTTCAGTAGAGCTCCCGATTTTCTTTAAGCAGCGCTGAGTCTTTGCCACGAGGGCTTAGACAGCAGGAGCATCAGGTATCAATTTCTGAGAGAAACTGTAAGTAAACTGTTTTCTTACTTGCCTCAGCTGCCCTGGGTTGATTTCAGCTGCATCTCTGACCTGATTCCTTCACTTCCAGTTTCGTCAGGGTCTGTTAAACTGGGTTTTGAAGTTCCTATTTTCTTTCCTTCATTTTTATTTCCTGGATGCACCCAGAGCACACAAGGTGTTTTTCTGGGTTTCCCAGGCTTCCCTCTTGAAGGCCTACTTAAAATTTTTAATCCACATTCTGCAGCCGGGTTAATTTGTACATATTTCAGGAAAATTGTACCCGTCTTATTCAATATGTTCTAATAGTGATGTTCCTTCTGCTATGGTCATGTATTATATATCATTTGATAGGAATATTTAGTCAGCATTTTGGATCCTGACAGTTTTGGGCTCGGCCTGGCAAGGGTTAATAACTGTATTTTCTGTAGTCAGCAATGCAGCAGGGTTTGAGCTTCTGATTTCACTGTCAGTGCAGCTTCCCAGAAACACCTTCCAGTCCCTGCCATGAGGGTCTAAGTGTCTGCAGAGGGATCAAACTCTAATTTCCCTACCTTTCAGTCACTGTAATTACCTTACACTGACTTTGAAAGTTTCTCTTCTCCTCCTTGGGAACTCAGCTCCTCTGTACCAGCACAGTGAATAACTGACAGTTTCCTTCTCCCCTCCGTTTCTGGTGATTCCGGGTCTATCAGGATTTGAATTTTTAAGTTGCTAGCAGCACTCCTTGCCTCTTCAGCAATTTCACTGCATCTTTAGGGGTTTTAGAGCTTAGGAAACTTTTATTTTGCAGTTTTTCTGTGCCGGTGGCCATTTTGAAAATCAGGAGGGATTTCTGTTCAGTGTTGTTTTTGGAGGGAACAGCTCTGGGCAGCCATTTTAAAACATTTAAATATGCTGTGAAGGCACAGGCACAGTTCCAAAATCCTTTTCTTTGAAGGGTCTTCTGTTTCCCTAAGCCTACCTTGATTTTTGTTTAAAAAAAAAAGGGTGGTTTAAGCTTCTGCAATGCCTGTTTCTCTGCACAGCTGTATTATATGTAATAAGCAGAAGAAGGAGTTAATAGATTGCTTGTGTTCCATCTGCATGCTGCATCCAGGCAACTCTTCCTCCATTCCCTCTGCGCTGCCAGCTGGGGACATCAGCGCCTTAACTCCTCCCTCCTTAGAGCCCCTGCAGCACGATCTTCCTGCAGACAGGACTCAGTCAGCTCCCATTTTGCTTCCACAGCCGCTGGAAGCCATAGCAGCCTTGGCTGACAGTGAGTTCCTCATGCTCTTCCGTCAGGCATGGCACCTGTGGCGTTCGGAGTCTTTTGGTATACCTCCAGCACCCGCCCGGTAGCAGACAAGGATATGGCGGGGTCTCGCAAGCAGTCCCAAAAGTCCTCAGACCTTAAAGCAGTACGTCCTCCCAGGAACGTTGCATGTGGCTTGCGGGACACTATGGATATTCAAGAAGATTTTAAATCTTCGGAGGTGAGCCCTGACTCGTTGGAGAAAGAAGATGGGGAATTTTCTCCGTCTGTTTCTTCGCCGACAGTTCAAGAGGACTATCCAGATATCAGATTTTTTCGGAAAGAGGAGTTGCCAGCCCTAATCACACAGGTGATGGAGTCGCTACGCCTAGCCGACATGCCTGGTCCTCAGAGTTCTCAAACCCTGTTGCAGCCGGATCCCATTTTACAGGGCATTCGTAAGTCTTCCAAAGCTTTTCCTTTCCAGCCCAGTTACAGCAATTGGTATCTCCAGAGTCCTCTCTACGTACACGGTATTGGTCAGTTATACCCTTGGTCTCCCTCTGACTTGGACCGTTGGCTGCAATACCCGGAAGTTGATGCATTAGTGACCGGGGTCACCAAGCATACCACAATTCCAGTTGAGGGTGGAGCGGCACTCCGCGACCAGCAAGACCTAAAAAGTTGAGAGTCTGCTAAAGACGGGTTTTTTGTCGTCTGCTCTTTCCCTTCAAGCAGGGGTGTGCAGAGGTCTAGCAGCATGGGCCTCCCTTCGATGGATTCAGCAGCTTCCAGGTGATCCCGAGTTGGCTCGTTTAGAATCCATCGCTGTATTCCTGGCAGAGGCCTTCTATGATCTCTTGCGGCTGTCAGCTCGCTCCCTAGCACCGGTGACAGTAGCTCGGAGATGGCTCTGGCTGCGTCAATGGGCAGCGGATGTTGCTTCGTTCAAAGACTCCAGCGTTTAGATGCCATTCGTCCAGTTCCACTGTTGGAAGAGGACTAGGCCGCTACTCTGTCTATTTCGTGGTGCCGGAAAAAAAAAAAAAAAGAGACGGCTCCTTTCGTCCTATCTCGAATGGAGACTCTGCGATCCGTTATTCAAGCGGTACGCAAGGGGGAATTCTAGCTTCCCTCGATCTCGCGGAAGCATTCTTTCACATTCCCATTCGAGAGGGGCATCACCGATTCCTTCGATTCGCGGTACTCGGTCAACATTTCCAATTTTGTGCGATGCCCTTTGGTCTAGCTTCAGCGCCTCGAACCTTTTCCAAGGTAATGGTGGTAGTAGCTGCGGCCTTATGCAGCCGCGACATCAGAGTTCATCCTTATATGGATGACTGGCTCATTCGTGCAGACTCTCTCCCCGAGGCTTGCTGCACAGTCTCGGTGGTTGTTGCCTTCTCGAGAACCTCGGCTGGGTAATCAACCGCCACAAGAGTTGTCTTCAGCCGTCCCAGGAGATCGAGTTTTTGGGGGCTCGATTCGAATCAGCCTTAGGTCAGGTCTTTTTGTCAATGCCTCGATTTCTCAAGTTAACTTCTCAAGTTCGCAGTCTCCTAGCACAGGTCTCGCCTCGAGCAGGGGGTTCCTTTCGAGACTCCGTGTTGGATTGTTCCAACAACGGATGCCTGTCTGTCCGGTTGGGGCGTGCACTGTCGATCTCACACTGCGCAGGGCACTTGGACAGCACGCGATTCCCGCTGGATGATCAATCGACTAGAGGCACGAGCAGTACGTCTGGCTCTACTGAGATTTCACACTCTGCGCGGGAAAGCAGTTCGGATACTATCTGACAACGTGACCACAGTTTCCTACATAGACCGTCACGGAGGGACCGAGTGCACTGGAGTGTCGAACGAGATGGCTCTTCTTCTTCTTCCTTGGGCAGAGAGAATTCTCCAAGCCCTCTCCGCCCAACACATTGCAGGAACCAGCAATGTGAAGGCGGACTTTCTGAATCGCAATACCCTCGACCCTGGCGAGTGGGAACTGGCCCCGCTAGCCCTCCAGAGGATAGTTCAAAACTGGGGGTCGCTGGCGATAGATCTCATGGCATCGGCAGCGAATGCCTAAGTTCCGAGTTTTTTCGGCCGTTGGAGAGAACACAGGACTCTCGGCATCGATGCGTTGGCTCAGACTTGGCCAGAAATCCAGCTTCTTTATGTTTTTCCACCTTGGTCCATGATCGGCAGGATCCGGCAGTGAATTCAGTCGCATAGGGGGCCAGTAGTCCTCGTGGCCCCGGATTGGCCAAGAAGACCATAGTATGCCGATCTCATAAGGCTTTCACGGGGGTCGCCATTGCAGCTGGCAGCTCCCTCCGGACTCCTCAGACAGGGACCGATCTTCATGGAAAATACAGCTCCCTACTCGCTTATGGCTTGGCTCCTGAACACCGCCGTTTCACCCGTAAGGGGTATCCGCCTAAGATGGTGGCTACCCTCCTTAGCGCACAACGGTCTTCAACATCCACTACTGCTGCGAGAGTGTGGCGCGTCTTCGAGGCTTGGTGTTCATGTCATCACCTTACCTCAATTCCTGATATTCTTGCCTTTTTACAGGACGGTCTTGATAAAGGGTTGGCGCTCGGTTTGCTTCGAGTGCACATGTCTGCCTTGACATGTTATCGGGGTCCAGTGCTCGGTAGATCCCTTGTTTCCCACGCTGATGTGTCTCGGTTTCTGAAAGGGGTCAAACTGCTTCGTCCTCTGACCCGTCCGGTAGTTCCTCCTTGGGATCTTGCACTAGTTCTCAGGGCGCTCAGAAATCCGCCCTTTGAGCCTTTGAAGGAAGTGTCTCTTCTAGATTTGACACTCCAAATGCTGTTTTTGGTAGCAATCACGTCAGCTCGAAGAATCGCGGAGCTTCAAGCTCTCTCGTGCAGGGATCCGTGTCTTTCTTTCTCTCCTGAGGGGGTAGCTCTTCGAACGGTGCCTTTCTTCCTGCCCAAAGTGGTTACTCCTTTTCATGTCAATCAGCCCCTGCTATTGCCTGCCTTCTCTAACGAACAGTGTGCGGGTAGGCGCAAAAGTCTTCCCTTCCTCGACCTTAAGCGAGTTCTCCTTCGCTATTTGAACGTTACCAATTCCTTTCGCAAGACTGACCATCTTTTTGTTCTCCTTTCGGGACCGCGCAAGGGTTTGGCTGCTTCCAAGCCTTCTATCGCTACATTCTCCAAGGCCAGCCGGTTCCAGAAAGGCTTCGAGCTCATTCCACTCGAGCCTAATCCACGTCATGGGCCGAGAGGTCCCACGTCCTTCCTCTCGATATTTGTCGAATGGGCACCTGGTCGTCCTTGTCCTCTTTTGTTCAGCACTATTGGTTGGATATAAAGGCCCGAGAGGACAGTTGTTTCGGAGTTGCGGTGCTGTCGGCGGCGCTATCTGCCCACCCTGAGGGTAATTAGCTTGGGTACTTCCCGCTTGTCTGGACTGGTCTAGCAGTATGATCTGGAAGGAGAAATTTCACTTACCGTTAATTTCCTTTCCTGGAATACTGCTACACCAGTCCAGAACCCACCCAGCTTGTCAGAGGCACTGGTACTTGTGCAGAGCAGCCGACAGTCATAGGCTCCGCGAGCACATCCGGACTTTGTTTCCTGGGAATGTGTCAAAGCAGTCAATTCATGCTTCTTCCCTTGGAAATGATATTTGATCCTCCTCTTCCGTTTTTCATTCGCGTCGAGGGGTTGAGTTGGTTCCTTTTGTTTAAGGGTTCATAGTTGCGTTTTGTCCCTAAGATGTTGCCTTTTTGGCTTGTTACATTGTTACTGAATAGGACCCCTAGGGGTATGCCTATATCACCCAGAGCCTGACCAATCAAAGCTCTGGAGATTTTTTCTCTGTCTCCCTATCTGCTGGCAGTGGTGCATAACCCTCTTGTCTGGACTGGTCTAGCAGTATTCCAGGAAAGGAAATTAACGGTAAGTGAAATTTCTCCTTCTATTCTTCTTTGTGGTCGCGTCTGCCTTCCCTCGACGCTACACTGGTACCGCCAGTTCTTCTTTCTTTTTTTCAAAAAAAAAAAAAAAACCCCAAACAAACAAACAAAAACGTTCTTCTTGGAGTCTTTCCAGTAATTTTCTCTTCAGGTGCCACGCGCCATTTTGAGCACTAGGCCCAACTTTTTCCCTCAAAATGGAAAAACCCGCTTCGGGTTTTAAAAAGTGTTTTAAGTGCGGCGGTACCATCTCCGTCACCGACACCCATGACTGGTGCCTCAAATGTTTAGGTCCTGACCACTCTATTTCAGAGTGTGTTGCCTATGGGATGATGTCGAAAAGGGGCCAGCAAAACCGAGCTGCTAAACTTAGCACCCTTTTTCCCTCCGATGCAGCCTCCGTGGCATTGACATCTTCCAGGGCTTCGTCTTCGTCCCATGGATCTCAGGTAACTAAACATAAATCTAGCCGGTCCTCAAAGGATAGATCTCCTTCTAAACATCGAGATGCCTCTGGCGTTGCCCTTGAGGGACTTTCACCAGCAAAATTGCCCCGACGGGAGGCTTCGGCTTCCAAAGCACTAACGGGGCTCCAGGATGTTCTCGAGGCTTTGACCTCGGCAGAACTACTGGTGCCATGCTCTGGGGTGCAGACCGCTTCATCCGGTACCGATACCCAAGCATCGGCAGCGTCGATAGACCAGAGATTCTTGGCTATTGAACGCAGTCTGGCGGCTCTTCTCACGGTCTCGATGCCCTTGAAACTGTTTCAGACAATTCAACCGGCACCGGCTGCATCGACATTGGCAGGTATTCTACCGGGACCGAATCATGCATCTCTATCCGGCATCAACAAGTCGGTGACAAGATCAGAGATACTTCGAATCCTCGGATGAGTCTGAAGACTCTGAAAGCTCTGCCAATACCAGAATACTTCTTCCTGAGGATGATTCTTCTCCTCAGCGTAGGATGTCTCCACCAGAGGATATGTCCTTTCAGGACATTATCCGAGATGTGGCCCGAGGTCTTTCCATCGGAGTGGCTCCTGAAAAAGAGCCTAGGGCAAAGGAATTAGAAATCCTACAATACCCTAAAGCGCCCAAGGAGGCAGCTACCTTGCCTATTCATGAGATCTTGCATGATCTCATGTTAAGGATGTGGGAAACACCTCTAACCACATCACATCTCCTCACTCTCGAAGACTCGACACAAAGTATCGAGTTCCTCCTTGTCCTGGGTTTCAGAAGACTGAATTACCACACAATTCCATGGTGGTGGAATCAGCTATGAGAAGGATAAAGAGTGCAAAAAGGCATGCATCTAATCCTCCAGGACATGAGTGTAGGACTCTTGACGCTTTTGAACAGGGTTTTGGGAATTAGGGGAATGGGTGGGAAAGGCATACAGGAAGTCCTGACCCCAATGGAGGAGGAAAGCATCCCTGGTCTGACAACCCTGAGCCGGAATTCTGGAACAGAACCGGGGAAGTTTGGCATTCAGCGGACTTGCAAAGAGGTCTATGTCCGGGGTTCCCCAAATTTGAAAAATTTTGGCCACCTGGTCTGTATGGAGAGACCATTCATGTGGAAGTAGAATTCTTTCTGCTAGGATCAGTTCCTTTATATTGTATATGGGAATGTTCCTTAAAGAGGTCACAGGAGATTTAGAGCTTATGAGCCCTCTCCTTCCTGATAAGAGGCAAGATTACCTTGCCCTTGTCAAACATGCTCAGGATGTTTCCAAGTTTGTGAATCGTGCAGCCTTTGACTGCTTTGAGTGCATAAGCAGAACCTCTGCCATTGCTATAGGTGCACATAGGATTGCCTGGCTCCAGGCATCTGACTTGGAAATTTGGGTACAGGATAAACTAGGGAATATTCTTTGAACAGGAGAGAATCTCTTTGGCAAGAATTGGCAGGAAAAAGCTAATGAGATAGATGCTGACAATATCACTTTGGATAGATTGTCTAAATCTACAGCTGATCCTGCAAGGAAAAAAATCCTCTTAAGAAACCATTCTTCAGTAAGAAGAAGTTTTATCCCTCCTATACCCAGCAGGGGCATAGTTTAGGTCAGTCTGCCCAAAAGGGACAGTAGCAACAACCTAGGCAAAGAAAGACAAAAGCAGCTAAGCCTCGACCAGCTCAGCAGACTCAGCCTCCACAGGGGCTTTGACTCCTATCTAGAGAACTTTGCTTTCCTGGCCCTGAACAGCCCAAAACCCTCCACCATCCCAGGAAGGTTATGTCATTTTGCCCCCAGATGGGGTCAGATAACAGCAGAGAATTGGACTCTTGTCTATTGTAAGAGAGGGATATAAGCTTCATTTTCTCAGCATGCCCCCTCCTACAATGGTAAGACAGTTCAATTCACAGACCTCTCTCAATGACCAGTTAGGTCAAAACGTCTCTATGCTCCTTGCTCAAGGGGCAATAGAAGAGGTACCCATTCCCCAACTGGGTACAGGGTTTTACTCCCCCTGTTTCCTTATTCCAAAGAAAACAGGCGGACACAGACCCATTTTAGACCTCAGAGAATTGAACAAATTCCTATTCAAAGAGAAGTTCAAAATGATTTCTCTAGAAACTCTGCTGCCATACCTTCAGAGTCAGGATTGGCTTTGTTCTCTAGATCTCAAAGATGCGTACACCCATGTTCTCATCTATCCAACTCATTGAAAGTTCCTTCGTTTTCTGTTTCAAGGGAAGCACTACCAGTACAGGGTTCTTCCCTTTGGCCTGGCCTCTGCACCAAGGGTGTTTACAAAATGCATGGCTGTGGTGGCAGCATTTCTCTGCACCCTGGGAATATTAGTCTTCCCTTACTTAGACGACTGGCTCATAAGAGCCCCTACAGAGCCAGAGGCCAGGGTTGCTCTCTCTCGCACAATGCGCATCCTCCAGTATTTGGGACTTGTCTTAAACTTCCCAAAATCCAACCTTGCTCCCACTCAGTCCCTAGAGTTTATAGGAAGTCTGCTGGATAACAGACAGACAAGGGCCTACCTGCCACAGCCCCGCTGCCTTCGCATTGTGCAGTTAGCTTCCTAAGCCAGTGCTAAACCCTCACCTCACTGCTCGGGAAATGATGCAGTTGCTAGGCCACATGGCATCCACCGTGCATGTGGTTCCTTATGCTCGCCTCCATATGAGGGCAGCCCAGTGGACCTTATCCACTCAGTTTGCTCAGGCGTCAGGTTGCCTGTCAGACAAAATAGCAAACTCAGATTGCCTTATTTTGTCCCTCCAATGGTGGCAGTCACCCCAAAACCTTTTGGTGGGGTCTCCTTTCAGCAACCCCCACCCCAAGCTACTCGAACAAAAGATGCTTCACAGGTGGGTTGAGAAGCCCACCTGCAAGGCCTCTCTACCCAGGGCACCTGGATTCCACAGGAGGCCTATCTACACATCAATCTTCTGTAACTCAGAGCAATCTTCCTTGCTCTTCGAGTATTTCACACGCAGCTCAACTACAAGACAGTCCTAGTTCAAATGGACAATCAAGTAGCCATGTTCTATGAGAAACAGCAGGGCGTAACAGGCTCTCTGTCGCTCTGCAACGAAGCTTTGCGACTATGGGCCCTCGCCAGAGAGCATCAGATTCATCTCCTTGCGGTGTATCTTACAGGCATTCAAAGCTCTTGGGCAGACAGACTCAATCGAATTCTACTTCCACATGAATGGTCTCTCCATACAGACCAGGTGGCCAAAATTTTTCAAATTTGGGAAACCCCGGACATAGACCTCTTTGCAAGTCCGCTGAATGCCAAACTTCCCCGGTTCTGTTCCAGAATTCCGGCTCAGGGTTGTCAGACCAGGGATGCTTTCCTCCTCCATTGGGGTCAGGACTTCCTGTATGCCTTCCCACCCATTCCCCTAATTCCCAAAACCCTGTTCAAGCTTCAGAGAGACAGAGGTCATATGATTCTCATAGCTCCACGTTGGCCACGGCAACTGTGGTATCCTCTGCTCCTACATCCTTTCTCAAGCTCCGCCTCTGGAGTTAGGATCTGCTCCAAATCTCCTTTTTCAAGAGGACTTAATGCTGTGGCATCCCAATCCCCAGTCTCTGCATCTCAGGGCCTGGTTGCTGAAAGCCTAGAACTTCACGGTCTTAACCTTTCCCAGCAGGTAAAGGATATCCTATATGCTTCCAGGAAGCCTTCCACAAGACGCTCTTATGCATTTAACTGGAAAAGGTTTACCATATGGTGCTCGCAGAAGAATCTTAACCCTCTTGCGATACCTCTGGAATCATTACTGGAGTATCTCCTTCATTTATCAAATGCAGGGCTTAAGACCAATTCAGTGAGAGTTCATTTGAGTGCTATTGCAGCTTCTTTCAAGCCTCTAAATGGGCAACCTATTTCCTCTCATCCTCTCATAGCGAGATTTATGAGAGGCCTTCTTTTAACTAAGCCTCCCATTAAGCCACCACCAGGGCATGGGCATGAAACCGCCCTTTGAACCATTAGCCACTACCTCTTTGAAATTCCTTTCTTGGAAGGTCATCTTTCTTATTGCAATCACATCAGCACGTCGCATCAGTGAATTGCAAGCGTTAGTGGCTGATCCTCCTTATACAAGGTTTCACCATGATAAGGTAGTCCTTAAGACTCATCCACATTTTATGCCACAGGTGGTGTCACCTTTTCATTTAAACCAAGCGGTTTACCTTCCTGTATTTTTCCCCAAGGCCTCACGCCTCAAATGCAGAAAGGAATCTTCATACTTTGGACTGTAAAAGGGCTTTGGTCTTTTACTTGCAAAGGACACAGCAACATAGAAAGTCCTCTCAACTCTTTGTTGCTTTTGATCCTTAATCATTTGGGACTTCCAGTCTCCAAAAGAACACTGTCCAACTGGATTGCACAGTGTATATCTTTTGCCTATGAGAGTAAAAACCTTCCTCTTGAAGGCCATGTCACAGCTCACAATGTGAGAGCTATGGCAGCCTCTATGGCTCATCTTCACTCTGTGTCTATCGACAACATCTGTCGAGCAGCTACTTGGGCTTCGGTTCATACCTTCACAGCCCATTACTGCTTAGACAAGGACTCCCGCTGGGATGCCTTGTTTGGTCAGGCTGTTCTTCAACACCTGTTCAACATTCATAATTGCTGAAACCTCTAGCATTCCCCCCCAAATCCCACCCCCTCCCCTCCCTCTCATCCCAGTTTTCCCCCTTCATTTGTCGTTCTTTTATGTCTCATCTTGACTATCTTATTCATCACAGTGACTTACAATCTTTTTGCCATTTTGTTCATTAATTATATTTCATGCCTGTGGCATCCTTACTGAAGTGCTACCCTCCTTCGCTCCTTTCGTCCCCTCTCCCCCTCCTTCCAAGTTTCCAGCCAATTTCACACTCCCTGTCATTGTTCCCCACTCCTCTGTCCTTTCCCTTGTCTCATCCCAGTCAATCTTTGCATCAAGCACACGTCTGCCATTCTTCTTATAAATCCTGCACTTTGAGGAGTGTTCAACCCTATCCAGTGTGTTGCGATCTCACTTCTGGCTGCTACTATACAGTGGTGCAATACCCCCCGTTTCCTCTCCGAGATATCCTCCTCTACTTGATACAATAAACAAATCTCTGGTTTACTTTGCATTCTGTGTCCTGTCATTTCATATATTATATCCAGGACCTTTTCCCAGTATTCTTGAATCCTTCCACACTTCCACCACATATGCATCCAGTCATCTACCTCTTGGCATCCTCTCCAGCACTGATCATTTTGTCCCAATCCTGCTCGCCTTTTATGTACCGGTGTCAAATACCACCAGTATAATACTTTATAAGCATTTTCTTTTATTTGAGTGGCAATAGATATGCCTGCCACCATCTGTATGATCCTATCCCACACCTCATCGTTCCATTGCACTCCTAAATCTTCCTCCCATTTCCTCATATACTCTAATTTCCTCTTTCCTCCCTCCATTAGTCCTTTGTAAATATTGGACAAAGTCCCTTTTTGAACGAGGTGTCCTGAACATAAGGCCTCAAACCATCCCCTGTTTCCCCAAAGATCCTTCCATATCTTCTGCTGTCTCAAAAAGTGACTTATCTGTAGATATTGATAATGATCGGTTTTTGGTAACCCATATAGGTCCTTAATACCCTCGAACGCCCTAACTCCCTCTTTAGCCACTACTTGAGAGATATGTGTAAGTCCCAACTGTGCCCACCTTTGCAGTGTACTCCCCCCGGGCCCTTGTCCCCTCTCAAAACATGCCTCCAATGTCATTCCCTGAGTAAATTCTTTATCTTGTATTAATAGTTTTCTACTTTGTCTCCAAACACTCAAAGTCTGTACAATTAAAAGGTTTACAGGCTTGTTATCAGACCCTCTACTTCCTCTCCACACTATCCTTTCCAGCACCACACCCCTCACTGAATCTTTTTCCATTTGGACCCAATGCTTCTGTTTTTCTCTATGCCATTCATATATCGTTTTCAATTGCGCTGCCATATAATATTTCCTAAAATTGGGTACCCCCAGCCCTCCTCCTCCTTAGCTCTCTGTATAATTGACAGAGCTACTCTGGGTCTCCTATTTGACCATATGAATCTATTTACGTTTCTTTGCAATTGCTTTAACTTCCTATCTGGCACTGGAGTTGGCAGTATTTGAAACAAAAACAGGAATCTGGGCAATAGCATCATCTTAATAGCTGCAATATGTCCAAACCAGGAAAGGTATCCCTGCCCCCACCCATGCAACAAGCTTTCCACCTGCCCAAATAACTTAGGTCATATAATTGCTCCACCCTATTACTTATTTGAATGCCTAAATACCATATGTTCTCCCGAGCCCACTTAAAGGGGTATTTCTTTTGCAATTTTCCCTTGACTTCCTTAATTAGTGACAAATTCAAAATTTCTCATTTGGTCCAGTTTATGGAAAATCCCAATAGCCTTCCATATTCTTCTAATTCCCACATTAGTATTGGTATTGAGAAACATGGCCTAGTCACGCTCAAAATGATATCATCTGCAAACAACGATATTCTATATTCTGCCTTTCCTACTGCTATACTTTTCAAATCCGCCCGTTCTCTCACCCTCGTCGCGAAAGGCTCCACGTATAAAGCGAATAGAAGAGGCGACAGGGGACATCCCTGCCTCGTCCCTGTCCCCTGCTTAAAAAGCGTTGAGTACGCTCCATTCACCCGAACGCACGCTTTTGGGTGTTGATATAAGGCTTTTACCCAACCCACAAACTCTTCCCCCAAGCCCACCCGTTCCATTACCTGAAAGAGGAAAGGGCACGACACCTGGTCAAAAGCCTTTTCCGCATCCAGCGATAACAACAGAGCCTCCTCCTTACTTTGTTTAACCGACCAGATGATATTTAATATCTTACGAATGTTGTCTGCTACCTGCCTACCAGGGATAAATCCCGCTTGATCTTGGTATATCAATTTCCCTATTACTCTATTTAAGCACGTAGCTAGTATCTTGGCCAGTAGTTTAGCATCTAGATTGAGCAGTGAAATAGGTCTATACGATGAACATACTTATGGATCTTTTCCCTCTTTATGTATTACTGTAATACCTGCACCACCTTCCCTTGGTAGGTTAAACAATCGCACTAGTGGTTCAGTTTATATCTCTCTGAACCGTCTATAGAACCTCGCTGTGAGCCCATCTAGCCTCGGCGCCTTATCCACTTTCAACTTTTTTATCACTTTCTGTATCTCCTCTGCCTTAATGGCCTTATTTATTAACTCTTTTTGTTCCCCCCACCTCTAATTTTGGCTTCTTTATAGATTCTAAATAGCTCTGAACCCTATCTCCAGGAACAAGCAGGAATAAGTCCTCACATATGGGTACGTCGGTACCGACGGAGCCCGTGCGGGAAAGCTCCCCAGCTTCTTAGAATAGAAGCTTTTGGGACCTCCCACTGCACATGCGCACTGCCTTCCCGCCTTCCTGAACAGCTCTCCTCAGTTTCTCTTTTTCCGCGGAGCCAGCAGGTCGTGTTCCTGTCACCGCTGAAGAAATTGTTATTTTATTTGTTTCTTTAGACCGCGTACCTGCCTTCCCCATACCGATACCGGTATCGCCGGTCTTTTCTTTCTTTCTTTAAAAAATTATAATTCTTTTTTCTTATTTTTTAGCTTTTTGGTCACTTCAGAGAGGCCTCTCGGCCTACTCAATTTCTCCTCATGGAGAAGCCAGCCCCTGGATTTAAGAAGTGTACCAAATGTAATGCTGTTATTTCAGTCACAGACACCCATGACTGGTGTCTGAAATGTTTGGGGCCTGACCATTCCATACCGGACTGCCCATCTTGCTCCCACATGTCTAAACGTGGGCTGCAGAACCGGGCCAACAAATTCCATGTGCTGTTTGCTTCAGAGAATACAGCATCACAGTCATCCAGGTCTTCTTCTCCGGATGGATCTCAGGTAACCAAACCTTCTGTGGGCAAGTCCTCAAAGAGCAAATCTCCTTCAAAGCATCGAGAGGCTCTTAGCTTAGAACTTGAGGACCCTGCCCCAGCCAAACAACCCCGGCGGGAAGTCCAACTTCCAAAAACGCCAATTCAGGGGTCTCAGGTTGATATCGATGCTACGGCCTCGACAGATCACCTGTTAGCCTGCTCTGGGGTACCGGGTCACTCCGGTACCGACATCCAGGCAGCTATGGCGTCCATGGGCGATACTGTACAGTCCATGCAGCAAGCCGTCATGGCTTTCATTAAAGCTGCAACGCCATCGGTTCCGCTTTCAGCGGTTCCGGGCCCGATACCGGTATCGTCCGCCATGCCGGTATCGAGGCCGTCCACCTCTAAACGCAAGTCGGTACCGTATGGGCTTTCGCTCCATACCGGTTCCATACCCGATACGCCCGATATCGATACCGATCGGTACGCGTATCGTGCGTTAGAGGAAAGCACCGATTCCTCTGAGGATTTTCACTCCTCTGATGATTCTGCTGAGTTTTCACTCAACTTACCTGAGGAGCCCTCTTCTCCTAAAAGGAGAATGTCCCCTCCAGAGGATTTGTCCTTCCAGGACTTTGTTTTAGATATGGCTACAGCCCTTTCTATTACCACATCCTCTGAAAAGGAACCCAGATCCAAAAAACTGGATATTTTGGGATACTCAAAGGCCCCTAAGGAGGCAGTTACCCTGCCTATCCATGAAATCCTTCAAGAACAACTGATGGATTTCTGGGAAAATCCTTTGACTTTGTCTCCTTATTCCCGTAGGTTGGACACCATGTATAGGGTCCCTCCTTCTCCTGGTTTCCAAAAGACTCAATTGCCCCACCACTCTATTGTGGTGAAGTCTGCAATGAAGAAGATTAGGAGTACCAAAAGGCACTCTTCCACCCCTCCAGGACGGGAATGTAAGACTTTGGACTCTTTTTGGTAGGAAAATTTTCCAGGCTAGTATGCTTATAGCCAGGATTAATTCCTACAGTCTCTATATGGGCATGTTCCTGGAGGAACTTGCCAAAAAGGTGCGGCATTTTGCCCCCTTTATCCCTGAGGATAAAAAGCAGGGATTCCTTTCCCTAGTGAAACAACTCTTAGAGGTTTCTAAGTTCTCTAATAGGGCAGCATATGATTCCTTTGAGGGAGCCAGTAGGGCTTCGGGCATTGCTATTGCAGCCCGACGTCTTGCTTGGCTCCAGGCCTCTGATCTGGAACCTTGGGTTCTAGATGGCTTACGGAATCTGCCCTGTACAGGTGAGAACTTATTTGGGGAAGAGTGGCAAATCAAAGCCACCCAGATGGATGCTGAAAATGCCACCTTGGAAAGACTTTCAAAGTCCACTTCAATTCCTACTAAGAAAAGTCTTTTAAAAGGCCTTACTATAAGAAGGCCAGAGTTGCTTCAAATACTGGCCAGCAGTCTTCTCAACCTCGCTATACTGCTAAGCGTCAGCAATCCAAACAAGCACGAGCTAAGCCTGCAGCAGCTACTGTAGCTCAGCAGGCTCCAACCCCTCAGGGGTTTTGACTTGCTCCTAGGGAACTTGCCACTTCTGGTTCTAACACAACCAGAACCTCTCACCATATCCGGAAGGTTGGTTCACTTTGCTCCCAGATGGGAACAAATCACAACAGAACAATGGACCCTCTCTATCATTCGAGAGGGTTACAAACTTCATTTCTCCAGCCTTCCTCCCCATCATATGGTGAGACCATTCAATTCTCCCCCATCTCTCCTAACCCTGTTGGGTCAAGAGGTTTCCTCTCTTCTTGCCCAAGGGGCCATAGAAGAGGTTCCTCTTCCTCAACAAGGGTCCGGTTTCTACTCCCCTTATTTTCTCATTCCAAAGAAGACAGGGGGATTCAGACCAATCCTAGATCTGAGAGAATTGAACAAATTTCTCTTCAAGGAGAAATTCAAAATGCTGTCTCTCGGCATTCTCCTTCCTTACCTCCAGGGTCAGGACTGGCTTTGTTCTCTAGACCTACAGGATGCGTATACACATATACTCATCCATCCATCCCACAGAAAGTATCTTCGCTTTCTGTTTCAGGGAAAACATTTCCAATACAGAGTACTCCCCTTCGGTCTAGCCTCTGCTCCAAGAGTATTTACAAAATGCATGGCAGTCGTAGCCGCATTTCTAAGAGGCATGGGAATCTTTGTCTTCCCATATCTGGACGACTGGCTCATCCGAGCTCCAACTCAGTCACAGGCCCAGATTTCCCTGGACCACACAAGGAGCCTTTTGCAGTATCTGGGACTGGTAGTAAACCTTCCCAAGTCCCAACTCATCCCTACTCAATCTCTAGAATTCATAGGGGCCCAGTTGGACACCATCACTGCAAGGGCCTACCTTCCACATGTTCGAGGCCAGCGCCTCCTGAGTTTGGCCTCCCAAGCTCAGTCCAGCACTCCCTTGACAGCCAGGGAAATGCTACGCCTACTGGGTCATATGGCCTCCACAGTGCATGTGGTGCCCTATGCTCGTCTTCATATGAGAGCAGCTCAATGGACCCTGGCCACTCAGTGGACTCAGGCGTCAGGAGCGCTCTCAGACCAAATACAAACCTCCGATCGTCTGTTTTGGTCCCTCCACTGGTGGACTTCCACCAAGAATCTGTTGTTGGGGGCTCCATTTCAACCATTGCTACCCCAAGCAACCCTCACAACAGATGCCTCCCAAACAGGGTGGGGAGCCCATCTGCAAACTCTCTCCACTCAGGGCACTTGGTCTCTACAGGAGACCACCCTTCATATCAATCTTCTGGAACTGCGAGCAATTTACCTTGCCCTCAAGGTCTTCCACTCCCTCCTAGCCAACCTCACTGTCCTAGTTCAGACGGACAATCAGGTGGCCATGTTTTACATAAACAAACAAGGAGGGACGGGCTCTCTGTCGCTTTGCAACGAAGCTCTAAGACTATGGGCCTTCGCCAGAGAGCATCAGATTCACCTGCTAGCAGTGTATCTCCCAGGAGTTCAAAACTCTCGGGCAGACAGGCTCAGTCGAGTTCTGCTGCCACACGAATGGTCCCTACATTTGGACCAAATAAACCGAATCTTTCAGGAATGGGGGACCCCGGACATAGACCTCTTTGCAAGTCCGTGGAATGCCAAACTTCCCCGGTTCTGTTCCAGAACTCCGTGTCAGGGAGCTCAGGCTACGGACGCCTTTCTCCTGAATTGGAATCAGGCATTCCTATATGCCTTTCCACCCATTCCTTTGATTCCCAAGACTCTGTTCAAACTCCAGAGGGATCATGGAACTATGATCCTCATAGCTCCACGCTGGCCACGCCAAGTGTGGTTCCCTCTACTTCTACAGCTCTCCCAGGGATCCTACTTGGATCTGGGAGCTGCGCCAGACCTCCTGTCTCAGGAGGAGGGGACTTTGTGGCACCCAAACCCCAAATCCCTTCACCTCAGTGCTTGGTTACTGAAGGCTTAAGCCTTCAAGACTTTCATCTTTCCCAACCAGTGAAAGATATCCTTTCTGCCTCTAGGAAACCCTCTACCAGGCGTTCCTATGCTTTCAAATGGAAACGTTTTTCCATTTGGTGTGCTCAGCAGGGTCTTGACCCTCTGGCACTTCCTTTGAATTCTCTTCTTGATTATCTCCTGCATCTATCCAATGCAGGCCTCAAGACGAATTCGGTAAGAGTCCATTTAAGTGCTATTGCAGCATCCTTGAAACATATAAATGGACAACCTATCTCCTCTCATCCTCTTGTTGCAAGATTCATGAGAGGCCTGACTCTCACTAAACCTCCCATCAGACCACCCCCGGTCGCATGGGATTTGAATCTAGTGCTCGGTCAACTTATGAAGCCACCTTTTGAGCCAATGTTTTCCACCTCCTTGAAATTTCTTTCCTGGAAGGTCATCTTCCTCATTGCAGTCACTTCGGCTCGCCGCATCAGTGAGCTGCAGGCTTTAGTGGCTAATCCACCTTACACAAGATTTCATCATGATAAGGTGGTCCTTAGGACGAATCCCCACTTTATGCCTAAAGTGGTCTCGCCTTTTCATCTTAATCAAGAGGTATATCTACCTGTCTTTTTTCCAGCTCCTCATGCATCCAATGCAGAGAGGAACCTTCATACTCTGGATTGTAAAAGAGCTCTCGCTTTTTACCTTAATAGGACTCAGCCACATCGAAAGTCTTCTCAACTTTTTGTGGCCTTTGATCCTTCCCATTTGGGACTTCCAGTCTCCAAGCGTACACTTTCCAATTGGATTGCTCAGTGTATTTCTTTTGCTTACCAGAGCAAAAACATTTCTCTGGAAGGCCATGTCACTGCTCACAATGTGAGGGCCATGGCAACTTCTATGGCTCATCTGCACTCTGTTTCCATAGATCAGATCTGTCGAGCCGCTACCTGGGCCTCGGTTCATACCTTCACAGCCCATTACTGTTTGGACAAGGACTCCCGCCGGGATGCCTTGTTTGGCCAGGCTGTCCTCAAGCACCTGTTCCATTCCTAAACAACTCCTGCCCACCTTCCCAGAATGGATGCCTGAGATCCATACGAAGATGGCGAACCTTTACAGGGGATCCCATGCATCTAAGCTAGGGAGTCCCCATATGTGAGGACTTATTCCTGCTTGTTCCTGGAGATAGCACAGTTACTTACCTGTAACAGGTGATCTCTGGGAACAGCAGGAATTAGTCCTCACAACCCACCCACCTCCCCTAGGAGTTGTATCTTTTATCTATCTATCTTCCTGTCCTCTCTCTGTTGACTCAGCTATAAACTCGAAACTGAGGAGAGCTGTTCAGGAAGGCGGGAAGGCAGTGCGCATGTGCAGTGGGAGGTCCCAAAAGCTTCTATTCTAAGAAGCTGGGGAGCTTTCCCGCACGGGCTCCGTCGGTACCGACGTACCCATATGTGAGGACTAATTCCTGCTGTTCCCAGAGATCACCTGTTACAGGTAAGTAACTGTGCTTTCCAGGTTTGGAGGGGTTCTAGCTTTGTACAGTAACTGGTAAAACCCCTTAAAAGCCTCCCTAATATCTCCATTTTTGTGGGTCAGCGTCCCTCCCGCATTTCTAACTTGCAGAATACGTGATGGTAATTTTTGTTGCTTCAGTTTCTGCGCCATGTATCTCCCAGCTTTGTTACCCCCCTCAAAAAATTCCTGTCTCAATAGCTGCATGTGATACCTTATTGTTTCAGCCTGCATTGCATTAATCTGCGCTCGTACTGCCAACACTTGTCCTCTTTATTTTCCTTTTTGATCTTGCGCATCTAAGTCCTCCATTTGCAATAATCTTTCTCGCAATTCCCTCACTCTACCTTCCTTTTCCTTCTTTTTGCGCACCCCCATTTGATGAGAATTCCCCTCACTACTGCCTTGTAGCCATCCCAGACTCCTCCCCAAGCCACCTCCCCATTATCATTCCATCTAAAATATTCCCCTGTTCCCCTCACTATTTCATCTCGTACCCTCTCATCCTCTAATAAGGATTCATTTAGCCTCCAGAACTGAATACCTCTCCCCTCCCCCTCTATGGCTATTCTAACCTCAACTAGTGCATGGTCTGACCACGTTATTGGATCCATCTCCGCCCCTATAATCCGTCCCCCCCGCCTCTTTCGTTACCCATATGACATCTGTTCTGGAGTGCGATCCATGTACTGGTGAATAGTATGAGAATTGTTGGCCACGGCAAGTGTGGTACCCTCTGCTTCTACATCTCTCTCAAGCTCCCTCTCTGGAGTTAGGGTCTGCTCCAGATCTCCTGTCTCAGGAGGACGGAATGTTACGGCATCCCAATCCCCAATCTCTGCATCTCAGGGCTTGGTTGCTGAAGGCCTAGATCTTCATGATCTTAACCTTTCTTAGCAAGTGAAGGATATCCTTTATGCTTCCAGAAAACCTGCCACAAGAATCTCTTATGCTTTCAAGTGGAAAAGGTTTACCATATGGTGTTCGCAGAAGGGTCTTAGCCCCTTTGCGATACCTCTGGAATCATTACTGGAGTATCTCCTTCATTTATCTAATGCAGGACTTAAAACTAACTCAGTAAGAGTCCATTTGAGTGCTATTGCAGCTTCTTTCAAGCCTTTAAATGGACAACCTATTTCCTCCCATCCTCTTATAGCAAGATTTATGAGAGGCCTTCTTCTAACTAAGCCTCCCATTAGACCACCACCGGTGGCATGGGACTTAAACCTGGTTCTTGGACAGCTCATGAAGCCACCTTTCGAACCCTTAGCTATTACTTCATTGAAATTCCTTTCCTGGAAGGTTATCTTTCTCATTGCAATCACATCAGCACGTCGCATCAGTGAGTTGCAGGCACTAGTGGCTGATCCACCTTATACAAGGTTCCATCATAACAAGGTAGTCCTTAGGACTCATCCACACTTTATGCCAAAGGTGATCTCCAGGAACAAGCAGGAATGTAGTCATCACATATGGGTATCGTCGGTACCAACGTAGCCTGTGCGGGAACACTCCCCAGCGTCCAATTAGAAAGCTTTTGGGAGCATCCCACAGCACCTGCGTGCTGCCTTCCCGCCTTTCCCAACTACCTCTCTCCAGTTCTTCTTTTTCCGTGGAGCCAGCAGGTCGTCGTTCCTGTCACTGCAGAAGATCTCTTTATTTCTTTCTTTTTTGTGGTCGCGTCTGCCTTCCTCGACGCTTTTCCGGTACCGCCGTTTTTTTCTTCTTATTTTCTGTTCTTAAAAAATATATATATATTAGGATTTTTTCCTATTTTTTTCAGGTGCATGTGCCTTTTTGGGCCTTAGGCCCAAAATCCTTTTCTTACAATGAAGAAACCTGCCTCAGGTTTCAAAAAGTGTACCAAGTGTGGCGGTACCATTTCCGTCATCGACACCCATGAATGGTGTCTAAAATGTTTAGGTCCTGACCACTCCATCACGGATTGTATGTCCTGTGCCATGATGTCTAAAAGAGGTCGGCAGAACCGAGCTGCTAAGCTCAGTACCCTGTTTCCCTCTGATGCAGCTTTGGTGGCATCGACGTCTTCCAGGGCTTCCTCTTCCTCCCGTGGATCTCAGGTAACTAAACATAAGTCCAGCCGGTCCTCAAAGGGTAGATCTCCTTCTAAGCATCGACATGCCTCTGGTGTTGCCCTTGAGGATTCTTCACCGGCAAAATTGCCCCGGCAGGAGGCTTCGGCTTCCAAAGCATTATCGGGGCTCCAGGATGTTCTCGAGGCCTTGACCTCGGCAGAACTACTGGTGCCATGCTCTGGGTTACCGGCAGTCTTCTCCGGTACCGACATCCAGGCATTGGCAGCGTCGATAGACCAGAGAGTCCTGGCTATTGAGCACAGTCTGGCGGCTCTCCTTGTGGCATCGACGCCCTCGGAACCGCGACAGACAATTTGGCCAGTATTTATTTATTTATTTTATTTAGCTGTATTTATATACCGCTTTTCACCGGGTCAAAGCAGTGCTACATGGGGGGGGGGGAATTAAGTACAAGGGTGGGGCCAACACCAGGGAGGCAACATTGATGATTCTGACATAGGATAGACTTTGGAAATAGGACAGACATTGGACATAGACAAAGGCTTTGAGTTAGAGGTTCATTGTGGGTGAACTCGGGGGTTTGTGGATTTTTCGGTGGGGGTCGAGTTGAAGTATTCCTGGAAAAGGATGGTTTTTAGCTGATTTCTGAAAGATAGCAGGTTGGTATTGTTTCTGAGGTAGGTTGGTAGGGAGTTCCATAAAGATGGAGCATAGAGTTCAAAGGCTCGTTTGCAGGTCCGTTGTGAGCATTTGGTTCTTTTGTGAGGGACGGTGAGGGAAATGCTGGAGGCTTGTCTAGTAGATCTGCCGTGGGCTGGGCGAGCCAGTAGGGTGCGAAGGTGGTTGTCCTGCGTTTGATGGATAGCTTTGTGGGTGAGTAGGATGGCTTTGTATTTTGTCCGTGCTTCGAGGGGGAGAATGTGCAGTTCCTTCAGAATTGGGGTGATGTGGTCGGTTTTCTTTGCGCTCTGAATGATTCTCGCAGTGGTGTTTAATGCAGTTCGGAGGGGGTTGGTGTGTGTGGCTGGAAGTCCATGGTAGATTATGTTGCAGTAGTCCAGATGTGGGAGTGTCATGGCTTGCATCACTGTTCGGAAGTCTTGATGTTCCAGGAGGGGTTTGAGACGTTGCACTGTTCTTGCCTTGTGAAATATTGTTCCGGAGGTTTTAGTGATCTGTTGCTTTAAGGTGAGGGCTTGGTCGATAATAATGCCCAGGTATCTTATCTGAGGTTGAATTTGGATGCTCGTAGGTCCTATGTAGAGATGTGTGGGTGGCGTGAAGTCTGGGTCCTTTGTCACTATGAGGGCTTCGGTTTTCTTTATGTTGATGGTGAGGTTGTTTGTAACCAGTCAGACAGTGCTGTAAAGCACGCTGACAGGTGGGTGTTTGTTGGGTTTGTGGTTGTAATGGGGGCATAAAGCATGATATCGTCAGCGTAGATGTGGAAGCTGACGTTGTGGGTGCGTATGACAGTGCAGAGTGGTTGGAGGTAAATATTGAAGAGCATGGCTGACAAAGTGGATCCTTGGGGTACCCCCTGGTGTTGTTGGAATGGGGGGGAGGTTGAGGCGCTGGGACGGATTAGCTGTTGTCTGTTAGTTAGGTAGGATTGAAACCATTTCAGTACGGTGTCCTTGATCCCGATAGTCTGCAGTCTGCGTATGAGGATGTTGTGGGAGATGGTGTCAAAGGCTGCAGATATATCGAGGAAGATCATGGCGTATCCAGAGTGTCTTCCTTGAGTTCCAGTGAGGAGGGTGTTCATCAGTGTGGTCATGAGGGTCTCAACTCCGTATAGTGGGCGGAAGCCGTGTTGTTGAGGGTCCAGTATGTTGTTAACATCGAGGTGTTCCTGAAGCTGTTGCTGGACGATCTTCTCGATTATTTTGGCTGTGAAAGGTAGACTTGCTATGGGTCTTGTCAGACGGCTGCCTAGGGTGAGAACTTACACAATCTTGACGATGCATATATTCATATGATTCTTGCAAGGTATTGTGGGTATTGTAGTTCATTCACTCCCAAACACAGCTGATGACAATAATTTGAGTTGTGAAACCAAGTGGTAAGATCAATAAAAATACTTCTTTTATTGATGGGGTTTAATTCACCCAGCACATGTATGCTTGATAGCACTATAAATGAGGTTACTTGCTTGCAGTGTTTAAAATGGATAACAAAAAGTCACAAAGTAAACCAGAAAACAACCTTCAGCTTGTCAGGCAATTAGCTAATGTTTTCTTAGCTAATAATTACCAAATACAAAGGCACAAAGTAAAGAATAAACTTTGCTGGTTAGGTTGACTTCTGCTTATTTTCCACGCCGATCTCAGCAGTGATTCTCCCTTGCTCACACACACAATCAGGTGCAGCTCTAATTACTATCAATGGACCAGCTGAAAGCCTTTAGCTGGCTGGCTGCTACTGTGTGAGCCCAAATCCTGCTTTAAGAGCTGTTTGCAGTGGAAATAAAGAACAAAGTTAGGTTTCTTTGTGATGGCTGATGTGTTTGCTCATAGAAAACTAGCAATAGCATTTAGATAAAGAACAGTCCATGTAAATAGTTTCATCTGCTGTATTTCCCCCTGCATCAACAATCATAGGGTCAATATCATACATCGGCACAGATGAGTCTTTCATTAAGGCACTATCATGAGAATGCTCATTCCCTTGCTGCCATTCTCTATTATAGATAGGGTCTGGATCAGTGTTCATACCTGAGCCTCTCCTGCCATCATAATTCCTCTCTGTAAAGCCTGGCCAATATGTAATCCAATTCTGATGTCCAGCCTTCCAATCTTGATCCCTGGACACTGGATCTCCTCTCACATACCTTCTGGCCTTGGTCTGAAAGTCCCTTCCACATGCAGTCTTCTCTCTTCCAGGTAGCCACTGGTGATTCTTATCTCTGCCACTCCATTCCTCTGGCTGAATCCAGTCCAATGGACTCTGCTGGCTTTTGGAATACCTCCCAGTATGAGTACTGCCTTGGAATCTCCCAGACCTTCCAATGGCCTTTCTTCTCTTCCTTCCAGAGAGTTTCCTTCTCTCTCTATCTGCTTGGCTTGGCTTCTGTTTCTCCAGGTGATACTGGTGCTTGTAGCCGTTGCTGAAGCTCTCCCCTCTGTATCTCTTCCTGAAGCTGTTCTTGAAACTGTTGCTGAAACTGTTATCTGAAGAATAATCTCTATTCTTATTCTTTCCTAATGTGTGCTGCTCCCTAACACAGCGCAGCTGTGTTGAATCAAGCCCTGCCCCTTGAGATGAGTGCCTAGGGACTACCTCATAGCTCTCTTGATTGCACACACATTCTCCCACTTCAGCCCCTCCCATGGCTGCTGGAAACCTGGTGCATTCTAGGACTGGTAGTCTTTTATGTGAAAACTCTGTTTTCTTGCTTCTACCAGAACTGACAGGTTGCTTGTTCAGAGTCACATCATCTTTTCTATAGCTCCTACCTGAGCTATGATAAGCTTCCTTATCACAGTCTATAGGATGCAGGGTCTAGAGGGTCCATGTTTTGCTTTTTCAGGGAAGGTTGGATGATCGTGGTTTTGAGGGCGTCTGGCATGTGTCCTCTGGAGAGGGATTCGCTGACGATGCGGGTTAGAGGTTTGCTCAGTTCATTTTTAGATTTCTTTATCCAGTCAGTGGGGCATGGGTCCAGCGGGGAGGTGGTGGTGTGAAGGCAGGAGATGGTGGATGAAATTTCTTCTGTTGAAGTTTCTTTGAAGGTGGTCCAGTCGCTGTGCAAGTTGGGGTGGAGGTTCTCTGTAGATGGCTGCGAGGTTAGCTGCAGGTTTTGTGGGCGCTGTAGCTGCTTGTATTGTCGGGCCAGTAGATCTGGTGAGAGCTGTGGTAGTTGGTCAGAGTTGTGTGGTGATTTTGTCAGTTTTTTGATTATCTGGAAGAGTTCTCGAGGTTTGTTTATGGAGGCGTTGATGATTTTCATGTGGTAGATTTTCTTTGCTTTGTCAGTCTCATAGTGGTATGCATTGAGTTCATATAGGTATGTTGTTTTGTCATTTTCGTCGTGGGTTTTTCTCCATTTTCTTTCAGTTCTCCTGAGTTTTGTTTTTAGCTTTCGGAGACTGGGAGTATACCATCTAGCGCTTGTGGAGGGGGGTCTGGTGGTGGTTATGTTTGTTGGAGCTTCAGATGCTGTGGAGATTGTAGTATTCCAGTTGTCTATGAGGTCATCGATGTCATTGGAGCTTGTTTGTAATTTGGGTAGAATTTGTTCTAAGAAGTCCTCTTTGTTAAATGGTTTAAATCGTCTTATGTGGTGAGTATCATCCTTGATGGTCTTATGTTGGTAAGTGTAGGATAGGGTGATGAGGTGGTGGTCAGACCAAGGTACTGGCGAGATTCGTGGGTCCTTTGCTGTGGCGGTGGTTGTGTTGTTGAGGAAGACGAGGTCCAGTGTGTTGCCTTTTTCATGGATGGGTTCCTGTATGATCTGTACAAGATCCATTGCAGTCATAGCGGTGTGGAATGTAGTTGTTTGATCTTCCTGAAGTGATGGGAGGTTGAGGTCTCCTAGGATGATTTGTTCCTTAGTCGAGCTGGTGCTTTCCGATATGTGTTGTAATAATCTTGGTAGGTCGGTGGTTGCGGTGGGTGCACGGTAGATTAGACATATTGAGAGGTGTTTGTTGGTGAGGTTATCTGGCATCGGTATCTGTACCGGTACCGATAGTATCGACATCGGCATCGGTGTCTGCTTTGCCGGTACCCAGTCATCCCATGCCCTTGTGTACCAATACCTCGGTACCGATTACTCCCGGTACCGACTTCGGTCGGTAGGGGTATCGGGCTCTTCAAGAGCATCCGGACAGACGGTACTTCGAGTCCTCAGAAGAATCTGAAAATTCTGACAGTTCTGTCGATGTAGGAATGCTTCTCCCAGAGGAGCCCTCCTCCCCTAAGTGCAGGATGTCTCCTCCAGAGGATATTTCCTTCCAGGATTTTATCAGGGAGGTGGCTCGGGGTCTGTCCATTGCTGTGGCCCCTGAAACAGAGCCAAGGGCCAAGGAGTTGGAAATTCTACAACATCCCAAAACTCCTAAGGAGGCAGCTACCTTGCCCATTCATGAGATTTTATATGATCTCATGTTAAGGATGTGGGAGACACCTCTTACCACCTCTCCTCATTCTCGCAGACTGGATACTATGTATCGAGTCCCTCCTTGTCCTGGTTTCCAAAAGACTCAGCTTCCTCACCACTCTATTGTAGTGGAATCAGCTATGAGAAGGATCAAGAGTGCAAAGAGGCATGCCTCTAATCCTCCAGGACGTGAGTGCAGAACCCTGGATGCTTTTGGACGTCGTGTCTTCCAAGCTTCCATGCTTTCAGCCAGGATCAGTTCCTATAGTCTCTACATGTGAATGTTCCTGAAGGAGATCACAGATGATTTAGAAACTTTAAGTCCTATTCTTTCTGAGGATAGAAGACAGGATTTTCTCACTTTGGTCAAACATGCCCAAGATGTTTCTAAATTTGCCAACCGTGCAGCCTTTGACTGCTTTGAGTGCATAAGCAGAACCTCTGCTATTGCCATAGATGCACGTAGAATTGCTTGACTCCTGGCATCCGATCTGGAGCTCTGGGTACAAGACAAATTGGGAAATATCCCGTGTACTGGTGAGAACCTGTTTGGTAAAGATTGGCAGGAAAAGGCCAACGAGATGGATGCTGACATCTCCACCTTGGATAGGTTATCCAAGTCCACAGCTGATCCTGCTAGAAAGAAATTGTTCAAGAAACCATTCTTTTCTAAGAAGAAAAGATATTATCCTGCTTATGTTCAGCAGGGACGTTCTGCAGGTCAGCTTGCCAGGAAAGGTCAGCAACCACCCAAACAGAAGAAAGCAAAGACTGCTAAGCCTCAACCGTTCCAGCAGTGTCAGCC
This sequence comes from Ichthyophis bannanicus, assembly GCA_033557465.1. Taxonomy (NCBI): domain Eukaryota; kingdom Metazoa; phylum Chordata; class Amphibia; order Gymnophiona; family Ichthyophiidae; genus Ichthyophis; species Ichthyophis bannanicus. Next base: position 795,162,531 of record CM066034.1, read on the forward strand.
TCCACAAGGCCTTTGACTTGCAGCTAGAGAACTTAGCCTTTCTGGCTCTTGAGGGACCAGAGCCTTCCACCATTCCAGGAAGGTTATGTCACTTTGCCCCCAGATGGGGGCAGATAACAGCAGAGCATTGGACACTCTCCATCATAAAGGAGGGGTACAGGCTTCATTTTTCAAGCATGCCCCCTCCCACAATGATAAGACAGTTCATTTCTCAGACACCTCTCATCAACCTATTAGATCAGGAGGTCACTATCCTTCTTGCCCAAGGGGCAATAGAAGAATTACCCACTCCTCAACAGAGTACGGGGTTTTACTCCCCCTATTTTCTTATCTCAAAGAAAACAGGGGGATACAGACCTATTTTGGACCTCAGAGAATTGAACAAATTCCTTCTCAAAGAGAAATTCAAGATGATTTCTCTCAGAACTCTGCTGCCATACCTTCAGAGTCAGGATTGGCTTTGTTCTCTAGATTTCAAGGATGCGTACACCCATGTTCTCATCCATCCAGCCCACAGAAAGTTCCTTCGGTTCATTTTTCAAGGAAAGCACTACCAATACAGGGTGCTTCCTTTTGGCCTGGCCTCAGCACCAAGGGTGTTCACGAAATGCATGGCTGTAGTAGCAGCATTTCTCCGTTCTCTAGGGATATTCGTCTTCCCCTACTTAGACGACTAGCTCATTTGAGCCCCAACAGAGTCAGAGGCCAGGACTTCTTTAGCCTGCACAATGCGTATCCTTCAGTATTTGGGTCTGGTCATAAACATCCCAAAATCCAGTCTAACTCCCACTCAGTCTTTAGAGTTCATAGGAGCTTTGCTGGATACCAGAAAGGCAAGGGCCTACCTCCCCCAGGCCCGTTGTCTTCGCATGGTGCAGTTAGCTTCTCAAGCAGTGCTAAAGTCTCATCTCACTGCCCGAGAAATGTTACAACTACTAGGCCACATGGCGTCCACCATGCATGTGGTGCCCTATGCTTGCCTCCATATGAGGGCAGCCCAGTGGACTTTATCCACTCAATGGACCCAGGCATCAGGATGCCTGTCAGACAAAATAGTAAACACAAGTCGCCTTATTTTGTCCCTCCAGTGGTGGAAGTCCACTCAAAACCTGTTGCTGGGGTCCCCCTTCCAACAACCTTTACCCCAAGGAACTCTCACAACAGATGCTTCTCCGATGGGTTGGGGAGCTCATCTGCAAGACCTCTCCACCCAAGGCACCCGGTCTCCACAGGAGACTCATCTACATATCAATCTTTTGGAACTCAGAGCAATCTTCCTTGCTCTTCGAGTGTTCCATACCCTGCTCAGCTACAAGACAGTCCTCATTCATACGGACAATCAAGTAGCCATGTTCTATGTGAACAAGCAGGGGGGAACAGGCTCTCTGTCGCTTTGCAACGAAGCTTTGAGACTATGGGCAGTCGCCAGAGAGCATCAGATTCATCTCCTGGCAGTGTATCTTCCAGGCATACAAAACTCTTGGGCAGACAGACTCAGTCGAGTTCTGCTTCCACACGAGTGGTCTCTGCATGCAGACCAGGTGACCAAGATTTTTCAAATTTGGGGAACCCCGGACATATACCTCTTTGCAAGTCCATGGAATGCCAAACTTCCCCGGTTCTGTTCCAGAATTCCGGCTCAGGGGGCTCAGGCCAGGGATGCTTTCCTCCTTTACTGGGGGTCAAGACTTCCTGTATGCCTTTCCACCCATTCCCCTAATTCCCAAAACCCTGTTCAAGCTTCAGAGAGACAGAGGCCATATGATTCTCATAGCTCCACATTGGCCGCGGCAAGTGTGGTACCCTCTGCTTCTACATCTCTCTCAAGCTCCCTCCCTGGAGTTAGGGTCTGCTCCAGATCTCCTATTTCAGGAGGACGGAATGTTATGGCATCCCAATCCACAGTCTCTGCATCTTAGGGCTTGGTTGCTGAAGGCCTAGATCTTCATGATCTTCATGATCTTAATCTCCCTCAGCAAGTAAAAGAGATTCTTTTTGCTTCCAGGAAACCTTCCACAAGATGCTCTTATGCTTTCAAGTGGAAAAGGTTTACCATATGGTGTTCGCAAAAGGGTCTTAACCCCCTTGCGATACCTCTGGAATCATTGCTGGAATATCTCCTTCATTTATCCAATGCAGGACTTAAGACTAACTCATTAAGGGTCCATGTGAGTGCTATTACAGCTTCCTTTAAGCCTATTTCCTCTCATCCTCTTATAGCAAGATTTATGAGAGGCCTTCTTCTAACTAAGCCTCCCATTAGGCCACCACCGGTGGCATGGGACTTAAACCTGGTTCTTGGGCAGCTCATGAAGCCACACTTCGAACCTTTAGCTACTACCTCCTTAAAATTCCTTTTTTGGAAGGTTATCTTTCTTATTGCAATCACATCAGCACGTCGCATTAGTGAGTTGCAAGCGCTAGTAGCTAATCCACCTTATACAAGGTTCCATCATGACAAGGTAGTCCTTAGGACTCATCCACACTTTATGCCAAAGGTGGTCTCGCCTTTTCATCTGAACCAAGCGGTCTACCTACCTGTGTTTTTTCCAAGGCTTCATGCATCAAATGCAGAGAGGAATCTTCATACCTTGGACTGTAAAAGAGCTTTAGCTTTTTACTTACAAAGAACACAGCAACATAGAAGGTCCTCTCAATTTTTTTTTGCTTTTGATCCTTCTCATTTGGGACTTCCAGTCTCCAAGAGAACACTATCTAACTGGATTTCTCAGTGTATTTCCTTCGCCTATCAGAGTAAGAACCTTTCTCTGGAGGGCCATGTCACAGCTCACAATGTGAGAGCCATGGCAGCCTCAATGGCTCATCTGCACTGTGTCTATGAGACGACATCTGTCGAGCAGCCACCTGGGCCTCGGTTCATACCTTTACAGCCCATTACTACTTGGACAAGGACTCCCGCTGGGATGCCTTGTTTGGTCAGGCTGTTCTCCAACACCTGTTCCATACCTAATCAACTCCTACCCACCATCCCTGGTAGGATGCCAGAGATCCATGGGGCGAAGTGGAGCCCTTTCACAGGGACACACAACTTCTGGGGTCTCTCCCTGGCATCTAAAGCTAGAGAGTCCCTATATGTGATGACTACATTCCTGCTTGTTCCTGGAGATAGCATAGTTACTCACCTGTAACAGTTAATCTCCAGGAACAGCAGGAATTTAGTCCTCACAACCCACTCACCTCCCCTAGGAGTTGTATCTCTCTATCTATCTCTTTCCCTTTCCCTCTCTCTCTTTGTCTCAGCTTTAAAACTCAACTGGAGAGAGGCAGTTGGGAAAGGCAGGAAGGCAGCACGCAGGCGCTGTGGGATGCTCCCAAAAGCTTTCTAATTGGACGCTGGGGAGCGTTCCCGCGCAGGCTCCGTCGTTACCGACGATACCCATATGTGAGGATTAAATTCCTGCTGTTCCCGGAGATCACCTGTTACAGGTGAGTAACTATGCTGTCTCGCCTTTTCATCTTAACCAAGCAGTCTGCTTGCCTGTGTTTTTTTCAATGCCTCATGCATCAAATGCAGAAAGGAATCTTCATACTTTGGACTGTAAAAGAGCTTTAGCTGTTTACTTACAAAGAACACAGCAACATAGAAGGTCCTCTCAACTCTTTGTTGCTTTTGATCCTTCTCATTTGGGACTTCCAGTCTCCAAGAGAACACTGTCCAACTGGATTTCACGGTGTATTTCATTTGCCTATCAGAGTAAGAATCTTCCTCTGGAGGGCCATGTCACAGCTCACAATGTGAGAGCCATGGCACATCTGCACTCTGTGTCTATCGACGACATCTGTCGAGCAGCCACTTGGGCCTCGGTACATACCTTCACAGCCCTTTACTGCTTGGACAAGGACTCCCGCTGGTATGCCTTGTTTGGTCTGGCTGTTCTGCAACACCTGTTCCATACCTAATCAACTCCTACCCACCATCCCTGGTTGGATGCCAGAGATCCATGGGGGGAAGTGGAGCCCTTTCACAGGGAGACACAACTTCTGGGGTCTCTCCCTGGCATCTAAAGCTAGGGAGTCCCCATATGTGAAGACTACATTCCTGCTTGTTCCTGGAGATAGCATAGCTACTCACCGGTGATCTCCCGGAACAGCAGGAATTTAGTCTTCACAACCCTCCCACCTCCCCTAGGAGTTGTATCTCTCTATCTTTCTCTTTCCCTCTTTCCCTCTCTCTCTCTCTCTCTTTCCCTCTCTCTCTCTCTCTTTGTCTCAGCTTTAAACTCAATTGGAGAGAGGCAGTTGGGAAAGGTGGGAAGGCAGCATGCAGGCGCTGTGGGATGCTCCCAAAAGCTTTCTAATTGGACGCTGGGGAACGTTCCCGCGCAGGCTCCGTCGGTACCGACGATACCCATATGTGAAGACTAAATTCCTGCTGTTCCCGGAGATCACCTGTTACAGGTGAGTAACTATGCTTTCTCTGCCTTGCTTTATTGTATTTGGTTGTGCTGTACTTTTCTACACTTTGCTGCTTTACTTTGCTGCACTTCGCTTTGTTGAGCCATTCCTTTCCCTCCGGTCCTGATCGGTATGCCCTTCCTCTATCTCTCAGCTCTTTGGTGCCTCTGTTTGTCAGCCTCTGCTACCTCTTTGCCGGGTTTATACTTCACTCACTGGCCCTCCTGCCGAATGCACCCTCTTTGCGGCTATACCTACCTCCGCACCCGACTGCCACGTGTCCTCCCGATCGGGTTCCCCTCTGCACCAGATCTAGGTGCTTTCGTAGTCACTACACTTCGATTTGCCTTCTGCTATCCTGTGAGCGCACCCCGATCACTCCTCCAGCTTTCCGGCTCTCCTTTGTTGTAGCTCCGCCACTCACTGGCTCTACAGCTGCGATCTTCGCACTCTGGCTCGTTTGCCTGCCTCTCCGACCTGTCTCGTGCTCCACCGATCAGGCTCCTCACTCCGTGCACTCTTCATTGTGGGAAGGTTTCCACGTACCACTCTGCCTTCTTCTCGCTCTCTGGGGTTGCCGCGGCTAATTCCTCTCCATTGCGCCCCTTTTCCTACACTGTTAGGGGTACTTTCCCCCCTTTATAGCAGGCTTCAGCTGCGAAGCTTGATTGCTACGTGGCCATTGGGTCCGATGACGTCACTGGAAGTCAATGCTATGTGTTTTTAAAATACAATTTGTTTTTAAATACAATTTATTTCTATGTGTTTCATTATGTATATTTTACATACGGTTTCTCCAGGAACAAGCAGGAAGTCAGTCTTCATTTATGGGCGACATCAGCCCCAACAGAGCCCGCGTGAAGCAATTCCCCAGATTTCAAAGAAAGCCTTTGGGATTGCTACCACGCATGCGTGGTTCTCTTCCTGCCCAAGGGTGCCATCTTGCTCAGTCTCCCTTTTTCCACGGAATCCTTCGAACACACGTCCTCGTCCCTCAGAAGAAGTTTCATTTTCCTCGCCTTAACAGGCTCTTTTCCTTTTTTCCGGTTGAACCAGTCCTCTACCTGTCCTCCCCTTGCTCTCTTTTTTGGAGCTTATGTGGATAGCTTTTCAATTTTTTTTCTTATGGGCTTTCCGCCCTTTTTTCTTCCTAACCCGCTGGCCACATGGGTCTTCGACCTCACAGGAGCCGTTTTGGCCCCCATGGCCACCGGATTTTAAAAATGCAATGGATGCTCTAGGAACATGTCGCTTATGGACACTCATGACTGTTGTCTAAGGTGTCTGGGAGCCGACCATGACCCAGAGTTCTGTTCGCTCTGTAAGAAAATGTCCTTTAAGGCCCTGCTTAGCCGTAAGCAGACGTCCGAAGACATTTTTCGAAATGCCGCCTCGGAGTCTCCGGTGGCACCCTCGGTTGTCTCCCCTCCGGTGGGTTCTCCCTCTGCAGCACCACGTTCCAGGCAGCATTCTGACCAGGGGTCCCCCGAGGTGGAACGGTGCAAAAAGAAGGCGGCCTCGAAGTCGCTGTCTGGAGTCCCCGACAAGCGCGAGCACTCCTGCGCCCGGTCACTTAGCCCCCTTCGGCGTTTCCGAGAGTCAGACAAGGAGCGACCCCACAAGGTACCTCACAGAGAAATGGAGGCCTCTGGCGAAGGTGCCCGGTCTCCTGAGGGCCGTCCTGGTGAGGACCCCCTCTCCTCCTCGATGCCTGATCTGGTGACCCCAGTATCGGCGTCCTAGGTCCCCACGCTCATGTGGGAGTCCCGTATGCTGGCGCTGGAACGCAGCTTTTCTGCATTCATTGTTTCCCAGCAGGCACTCATGGCCAATTTCGCTGACTTGCACCCAGAGACTGCAGGTCCCTCGCATGGGACACCCATAAATCCGTCCAGGAAACCCCCGAGAGCCACGGGCCTTGTGAGGGTCCTGGACATCGGTCTTGCTCGCTCTCCCACTCCTCGGGGGCGAGATCATCCAGGGCCACCGGCCATCGGACAGGGCAAACCGCCTGGCTCGGATCCCTCCACCAACTTCTCGGACTGGGAATCCGATGGGGACACATTCCTGGAGACCCGCACCCACCCGGGATCTTCCATCATTCGCCGCCCGAGAAGACCTCCTTTTTGTTGTTTATTCGGGACATGGCTCGGGCCCTCAACCTGGTCACCCAGGCCGAGGAGGACCCTCGTGCTGAAGAACTCAATATTCTTCAGTACGAGGCCCCGTCCAGGGTATCCCTCACCATGCTGGTGCCGCCGATCCTCTCTCAGCTATTGCTCCACATGTGGGAGGCTCCAGCCTCGGTTCCCATTGTGAGCAAGTGCCTTGACACAATGTACAAGGTGCAGCGAGGGCCAGGCTTCCGTAAGACCCAACTTCCACACACCTTGATGGTGGTGGAATCAGCCATGAGGAAGCAAAAAAGCCCGAAGTCCCACTCTCGGTACTGCCGGGACGAGAATCGAGAGCCCTTGATGCCCTTGGCTGCAAGGCCTATCAAGGTTCCATGCTCTCTTGTCACATCCAGGCATACCAATTTGGATGTTCCTCCGCGACTTGGCAAAAGAACTTGGAGTTTTCTCTGTGGGCCTCGAGAGCGAGACCCTCGACAGGTTCCGCATCCTGTTGAAATCAGTGGCTGATTGCTCCAAGTATCTCTCTCAAGACATTGGATCGGGTGGCGACTGCGGGCATCGGAGCTCACCGCCAGGCTTGGCTCCAATCTTCGGATTTGGAGCAGTGGGTACAGGAGAAGCTCCTGGACGTGCCCTGCCTCAGCGAACAACTTTTTGGTAAGCCAATGGAGGAGAAGGCTGCGGAGATCGAGACGGAGTACGTCACTAGGACCCATCTCTCACGCAAGACCTCCATGCTGCCTCGGAAGAAGCAGCCCACCAAGAAGCCCTTCTTCCCCAGGAAAGGCCTCCAGTACCGCGGCTACCCACTGTACCCAGTTACCCCCACACCGACGACTCACGCGCAGGGGAAACCCGGCCAGGGCCACTGTAAACCAAAGGGCCCGAAAGCCAGACGCCTGCTCCCCCACAACCCTCTCAGGGGTTTGGCGCCAGCAGCATAGCCCCTCGCCCTCCGGCGATACAGCAGCCAGTGGGGGGACTCCTGTCCTGCTTCGCCCCATCATGGGCACTTATCACCTCAGACACCTGGGACCTCCAAGTCATCTGGGAGGGCTATCGACTCCACTTCGACAGGCCTCCACCTTCTTTCTCCCCGGCGGAGCCTCCTCAACTCCCCGCACACCAGCTTTTGCTGCAGCGGGAATTACACTCCCTCCTTGCCCTTCGGGGTTGGGGCTTTTATTCCCGGTACTTCCTTGTCCCAAAAAAGATGGGGGGGGGGGTCTGCGGCCCATCCTTGACCTCCACAGGCTAAACAAGTTCCTGGTGAGGGAGAAATTCAAGATTTTATCTCTTGGCGTGCTGCTGCCCTTCGTCCGGCAGGGCGACTGGCTATGCTTCTTGGATCTAAAGGATGCTTACACACATATCTTGATCCACCCCCAACACAGGCAGTACCTGCGTTTCAGGGTGCAGGGAGAGCACTTCCAGTATAGGGTGCTCCCCTTCAGCCTTGCATCCGCCCCACGGGTCTTCACGAAGTGCCTCGTCATGGCCACCGCTCACCTTCGGTACCGGTGTGTGCTGGTTTTTCACTACCTTGATGACTGGCTCATTGCGGGCTCCTCTGTCGAGGAGGCCCGGCAAGCGATGTCACGCACTGTCCTCCTCTTGGAGAGCTTGGGTTTCTTGGTCAACTACCCAAAGTCTCACCTCAAGCAGGCACAAGCTCTCGAGTTCATTGGGGCACGTCTCGATACTCGTCAAACCATTGCCTTGCCGGTGGGTCGCTCCACCCACCTCCGGGCTCTGGCGGCTTGCATCCAAAGCGCCCATCAGGTCACCGCTCGGTTCATGCTACATCTCTTGGGCCACATGGCCTCGACTGTGCATGTGGTTCCTCACTCCCGCCTGCACATGCAGACAACCCAGTGGTGCCTCAGCTGCCAATGGAGTCAGTCCCTCGGACACCTCAGGGACCCCATCAGGGCTCTTCCTGATCTTCGTTTGTCCCTGAACTGGTGGCAAAACCCCTGCAAACTCTTGTGGGGATCGCCCTTCCAGGCCCCACAGCACAATGTGGTACTGACTACGGATGCTTCCCTGTTATGGTGGGAATCCCATTGCGGGTCTCTCTGCACGCAGGGGCAGTGGTCGCCTGTGGAGGCTCAAGCTCCGGGCCATCTGGTGGGCCCTGATGGCCTTCAAGGATGTCCTCAACGGGAAGTCGGTTCTGGTGCAGACCGACAACCGGGTAGCGATGTTCTACATAAACAAAGAGGGGGTCACGCTCCCTCTGCAGGGAAGAATTCCTCATCTGCTCTTTCGCCGCCCGACGAAGGATGTCCCTCAAGGCGACATACCTCCTGGGTCAGGAGAATGGCCTGGCGGACAGGCTCAGCAGAATCCTTCGCCCCCACTAGTGGCGCCTGGATCCCATAGTGGCAGGCTGGCTGTTTCTATGCTGGGGCACTCCAGTGATAGACCTCTTCGCCAGCCCCCAGAACAAACAGGTCCCTCGCTTCTGCGGCCCGGTGCCACACCCAGGCAGGGAGGGCCCCGATGCATTTCTCCTGGGCTGGTCCTCCAGTCTCCTGTATGCATTCCCTCCTTTGCCCCTCATTGCGAGGACTCTGTTCAAGGTTCAACGGATGGGGCATTGCTGAATCTCGTGGCCCCCTTGTGGCCTCGGCGGCCTTGGTTCCCACTCCTGCTCTGACTGTCATCAGAGCCTCCGATTCCCCTGGGCTCTGCCAAGGACTTGCTGATGCAGGAGGAGGGTCGGGTACTACACCTGAACCTACCCTCCCTATCCCTCACGGCCTGGTCGCTGAACGGGTCTCTCTAGCCTCTTTAGCCCTTCTGGAGGAGGTTGAGGAAGGACTCCACTAGACGGGCTTACACCTTTAATTGGAAACGCTTTTCCGTCTGGTTCTTGCAACACCAGATCAAACCCTTCTTGTGCCCGGTTCGGTGGGTTCTCCAGTACCTCCTCCACCTCTCGAGGGAAGGGCTGAAGTCCAACTCTGTTAGGGTTCACTTGAGCGCCATATCGGCTAATCATCTCCCTATCGAGGGAAAGCTTCTCTCAGGACAACCACTAGTCTCCCGCTTCATGCGGGGCCTTCTGTTATCCCAGCCGCCCATCCGTCCCCCTTCAGCAGAATGGGACCTGAACGTGGTGCACATGCAGCTCACTCTTCCACCCTTCGAGTCAATGGCGACGTGTTTGCTCTGGCACTTGTCCTTGGAAGGTGGCCTTCCTGGTGGCACTGACCTTGGCTTGCCGAGTCAGTGAGCTTCAGGCGCTCATGGCTGGCACCCCTTACACCAGGTTCTATCGGAACAGGGTGGTCCTCTGGATGCATCCTACGTTCTTAGCCAAGGTCGTGTCGGCCATTCATCTCAACCAAGAGAATAGTGCTCTCGACCTTCTTCCCGAGGCCCCACGCCGATGAGGTGTTGGCGGCTCTCCACACCCTCGACTGAAAGCGGGCCCTCGCCTTCTACTTGCAGCGTACCCAGACTCACCGCAAGTCTGACAGACTTTTCGTGACCTACAATCCCAACAGGCAGGGGCAAGCAGCTACTAAGAGCACCCTCTCTGTTTGGGTGGCAGCTGCATTGCATTCACACATGTGAAGGCGGGCATCTCTCTGGATCGTCAAGTTACTGCACATGGGGTCCGAGCCAAAGCGGCCTCGCTGCGCTCCGTGTCCATGATGGACATCTGCCGGGCAGCAACCTGGTCTTCTACGAAAACCCTCGCCGCCCACTACTGCCTGGAGAGGGAGTCCCGCCAGGACAGCGCCTTCGGCCAGGCTATACTCCATAATCTGTTCAGGGTATAAGCAGCTCCTGCTTCCAACCCTTCTTCACGGCTACCGAGGACTTTGCCCTGAGGACCTGAGTACTTGGGCTCCTTTGGGCTTCTGCTTACAGCCTCGCGGGGGCATTTTTTGGTTACAGGTTCAGTAGCCTGTAGCTAGGGAGTACCATAAATGAGGACCGACTTCCTGCTTGTTCCTGGAGAAAGCGTAGTTACTCACCTGTAGCAGGTGTTCTCCACTACCCTCCTGCCTCCCCTGATGAGTTGCTGTATTTTTGTCATTCCCTTGCATTCTGCTTGGTAGGGCTTGAGCTAAGGGACTTGACTGAGCAAGATGGCACTGTTGGGCGGGAAGAGGACCACGCATGTGTGATAGCAAACCCAAAGAATTTCTTTGAAAGCTGGGGAATTGCTCTGCGCGGGCTCCATCGGTGCCGATGTCACCCTTAAGTGAGGACTGATTCCTGCTGTCCCTGGAGAACACCTGTTACAGGTGAGTAGCTACGCTTTATTTGTGGTCTATATATTTATTGTTTATTTAATACATGTATATCATTGTATTATTATTGTTTGTCTGAATATATGTTACACTATTCATTTAATTAATTATTTATTTCTTCACATATAAGTTTTAAATGTTAGCATTATTTGTGTTTTAATTCAAACATTTTTATATTTATCTTTTATAGGGAGGAGTGGCTTAGTGGTTGGGGCAAGGTACCTCAGGCCGGAAGGTCGGGGATTCAAATCCCACTAGAGGACAGCAACCTTGGGCCGGAAGGACTGGGGTTTCTAGTCCCACAGGTGCTCCTTGTGGTCTTGGGCAAGCCACTTAACCCTCCATAGCCCATGTTCCCTGTAAGTATTAGCGTATGTGTCTCATATCCCCTCGTGTTAAATGTATCCCCCAATTGTGTTGTGACCACTTTGATTGAAGGATAAGGTGGTACATAAAACTGTCTAAATAAATAAAATAAATACTTGGCTTATTTATGTATATGTTTATGTTTTATGTTTTTAAGATGCGTACCCCCTGAAGAAGGTGTGTCGCCAAACCGCATAGGGGTAATTTTCAATAAACAAGCACCAGTGATCTCACCCGTCCCTCGCTTGCTGTGTTTTTCCCCCGGGTAGAGAGGCCAGAGCCCTCGATGCCCTAGGTCGCAAGTGTTTCCAGGGGTCAACGCTGGGCTGCCAGATACAAACCTATGAGCTCTACATAGGGATGTATCTTAAGAGTCTCATTCAGGAGCTCAAGGGCTTCTCAGCATGGCTCGCCGGGTAAACCCTGCAACGGTTCCAGACCTTGGTGGCCACCATCCGGGACAGCTCTAAGTTCCTGTCCCAGGCTGCCTACGATGGGTTTGATGCGGCAGCCCAGGCAGCGGCCACAGGCATCTGTGCTCGGTACCAGGCCTGGCTGCAGACCTCGGACCTCGAGCAATGGGTCCAGGAAAAGCTGCTGGATGTCCCTTGCACTGGGGCGAGCCTATTTGGAAAACTTATGGCCAATAAGGCGGCTGAGATTGAGGCTGAGGTGGTGACCAGGTAGAGGCTCTCGAAGAAGACCTCACCCTTCTCGTAAGAAAACCTTGGAGAAAAGGCCAACTTTCTTGAGGAAGAAAGACCCTTTCCATCAGTCACCACTAACAAGCCTTCTCAAGCCAGCAGCAGCAGGGATCCCAGTGCAGTGGCCAGAGACACAAACCCAGGAAGCCAAAGGCTCTCAAACCACAGACACAAGCTCTGGCTCAACCTGGTGGGAGCTTTTTACTCCCAGGATGGGTCCTCCCTCCTCCTGGGAGACCCTCACCAGTCCACAGGGGGACCGCCTGGCACTCTTGGTGGCTCGAGGTCACCTCGGATCAGTGGGCACTCTGGGTAGTGAAGGAGGGTTCTCCAGGAACAAGCAGTTAGTCAGTCCTCACATATGGGTGACGTCAGCACAGACGGAGCCCTCGCGGAAGCATTTCCTCAGCTTTCAAAGAAAGCCTTTGGGAGATGCCGCCACGCATGCGAGGTCCTCTTCCCGCCCAAGGGTGCCATCTTGCTCAGTCTCCTTTTTTCCACGGAGCCCTTCAGACGCTGTCTGTCCTCCCCCTTAAAAAGTTGATTTTTTTTCGTGCCAGTCTCCTACTCGGCCCCGGTCTTGCACCGGTGCTCTTCCTGCCTATTGCCCTCTGTGCCTCGGTGTCGAGTTTGTTACTTAATTTTTTCGTACTTTCATTCTTTTCTTTTTCTGGCACCTTTGCGCCTTTTTTCCCCGCTGCCAGACCATAGGGTCTTCGACCTCGCAGGGGTACATTTATCCCCCATGGCTACCAATGACTTTAAAAAGTGTGATCAGTGCTCTAAAATAATATCCTTAACCGACACAAACGACTGCTGCCTCCGTTACCTCAGGCTGGACCACGACCTGGCTGCTTTGCAGCCTCTGCAGATGTCCAGCAAGGCCCTGAAGAGCTGCCAACAGCAGCATGATAAGTTCTTCCCCGAATCCCCGATGTCTCCAATGGCCAGGGCCTCGTCCGAGGCCCCGTCATCTCGGGAGGAACTTTCCGAACCCGAGCATCGTTGTGGGTACTCGGGGGAGGGGGGTATCCCTCAAGGGAACACAAAAAGAAGAAACCCTCAAAGACGGCGTCCTTGGATAGTTCAGACTAGCTGGGAACTGCCTGGTCCCGCAGTCCAAGGCCCTCGACCGAGGCATTTGAGAAGGAGAGACCTGCCAAGGTCCCCCAGAAGGACCCGGCCGCGGACTGCCCTCTGTCTCCAGACACTATCCTCGTCAAAGATTCCTCCCCGGGGGAACTGGCGCCGGGCCCGATTCCTTCGGGACCTATGCCGAAGGCTGCGGAGCCTTCTAGCTTGGAGTCCAGAATGGTGACCCTGGAGCGCAGTTTGTCTACCTTCATTGGCCAGCAGCGGGCGCTGTTGTCCAGTGCATCCGGTTCATCCACCCCGACCACCGGGCACTCGACGTCTAAGACGTCCCTAGAAGCTGAGCCGATCCTCAGCCGAGGTCACGCTCGGCGTCCTGTTCGACAGGAGCTTGGTCATCCCCAGCCAGTTTTCCGGGTGTTGACTGCAGAACCTCGATGACCTCGAAACTCATGGAACAAGCCCTCCTACGAGTCATCCTCGGAGTACTTCGATTGGGAGACGGAGGATGAGGAGTCTCCCGATACCTGTCGCCATCACGACGTGCCTTCCGACTTCACAGTCTCAGAATCTCAGAGACGGTCCCTGCCGGAGGATATGTGCTTTTTGGATTTTGTCAAGGACATATCCAAGGCCTTGTTCCCGACCGAGGCAGAGGAGGATCCTAGAGCTGACGAACTGGAGATCCTCTAGTACAGCGATGGCGAACCTATGGCACGCGTGCCAGCTGTGGCACGCGAAGGCCTTGCAGCTGGCACGCGTGAAGGTCCGCAGAAAAAGAAAAAGCGGGCTCTGGCTGCTGCCGCGGACGCGGCAGCATGCAGTGTCCCGCGGGGCCCCCTCCGCCCGCTAAGCCCCTCTGCAAGGGCTTTCAGATTCGCGAGGGAGACAGCGTCTCCCTCGCGTCTCTGTTAAGCCCGCAGGGGCTAATGGGAAATTTCCCATCAGCCCCTTTAGACGCGAGGGACTGATGGGAAATTTCCCATTAGCCCCTGCGGGCTTAACAGAGATGCGAGGGAGACGCTCTCCCTCGCGAATCTGAAAGCCCTTGCAGAGGGGCTTAGCGGGCGGAGGGGGCCCCACGGGACATTGCATTCTGCCGCTGCCGCGGCAGAAGCCAGAGCCAGCTGCTTTTTTTTTTTTTTAAATTTGCCATGGGGGGTGGGTTAGGACTGCTAATGGGCTAGGGGGGGGGTTAGGACTGCTAATGGGCTAGGGGGGGTTAGGACTGCTAATGGGCTAGGGGGGGGTTAGGACTGCTAATGGGCTAGGGGGGGTTAGGACTGCTAAGGGGCTAGGGGGGGTTAGGACTGCTAATGGGCTGGGGGGGTAGGACTGCTAATGGGCTGTGGGCTGATGGGGGCTGTCTGGAAATGGGGTGATGGGGGGTTAGGACTGGTAATGGGCTATGGGGTGGGGTTAGGACAGCTAATGGGCTAGAGAGGGGGGGTTAGGACTGCTAATGGGCTAGGGGGGTTAGGACTGCTGATGGGGAGGGGTTAGGACTTGAGGTGGGCTGTTGGGTGGGGTTAGGACTGGAAATGGGCTGATGGGGGGTTAACACTGGAGGTGGTCTGATGGCGTAAGGACACGTAAAGTAATATGGTTGGGTTTAGGAATGATAATGGTCTATGGGGGGCTGGGACAAGAAATGAGCTGATGGGGAGGGGTTAGGACTTGAGGTGGGCTGATGGGGTTAGGACTGGTAATGGACTGTGGGCTGATGGGGGGGGTTAGGACTGGCAATGGGCTATGGGGGGCTGACTGGAAGTGGGCTGATGGGGGGTTAGGACTGGAAGTGGGCTGATGGGGGGTTAGGACTGGTAATGGGTTATAGGGGGGGGCTTAAACTGAAAATGGGGTGATGGGGGGTTAGGACTGGAAGTGGGTTGATGAGGGGGGGATAGGACTGGTATTGGGTTGGGGGTTGCTAGGACTGGAAATGGGTTGGGGGGCTGCTAGGACTGGAAACGGGCTGATGCAGGGACTAGAAGGGAATGGATGCTGGGTGAGGCTGGAACTAGAAGGGAGCTGGTGTTGGGGGAGGATTAGAATGGGATGGGGCTGGGAGAGTAAAATGGAGAGGGGAAAAATATTTTGTGTGGGAGGGATAAAAAATCTACAATTGGCCGGGTATTGGGAGAGTAAGTGGGGATTGAGGATGGAGGGGTAAATTTTGAGTAGATGAAATAGGAATGAGGAAAGAGCAAAAGGAGAAAGATTAGTATGTTAAAGCAGATGTAGAGAGAGAATGGAAAAAAAACCCAAGAAGACAGAAGAAAGGACAAATGGACAGCAGATGATGGAGAGTTAGCAGAAGACACGAAGAAACCAGAAGAAAGTGGCTGGAACAATTGCAACTGAAAAAAAATGCACAAAAGGTAGAAAAATATCTCTTTATTTTGAATTTATTAATTGGAATATGTCAGCTCTGGGAAATGTGCATCATTAATTTTTGCGCTTTGTTTAGTACAAGAGGAAATTAATATATAGTTTTATTTCTACAGTGTTGTTGTATATTCCAAGTTTGGCTTTTGGGGTTCCCAGTTTAATTATTGTCTTCCTGTTTCTAAATTGTGATTCCTTGTTTGGTAATGGTCTGTTCTGCATGTGTAACTGAGCTGAGGTATTCTGTTTATATAATTCCTATTTGACATTGCCACTTGTTCTTTCCCCAGTAGGTCATGTATTGTTGTTCTCTGAGATGTATTGGTTTAATATTTGCAGTGTTGCCTTTTGATAGGTAGAGTATGGTGCTTTGTGAGTCCTGGTAGTGCTGTTAGGATACGGCGGGTTTGCTATGGGTTCTAAATGGGCAGCGTTTGTAGTAGTTCCTAATGTGCCTGGCGGTTGGTACTGGATTATAGTAATGTAGAAACCTTTTAGTCTTTCTTTATCCATATACTCATTAAGAGGTATGTTTACTAAAAGTTAGTGTATGGTAACATTATGCAAATATTTATGCAAATGAAGCACCTTATGCAAATGGAGCTTTAATTGACGTGCTGGCACTTTGAGGAAATTCTTTGGTTTTGTGCGGCAGTTTGGGCACTCGGGCTCAAAAAGGTTAGCCATCACTGCTCTAGTATGAGGCCCCTCCCCAGGAATCGATCACAGTGCCCATTCCTCCCATCCTGGAACAGCTCATGCTCTGCATGTGGGAGACACTAGCATCGGCGCCGGTGGTGAGCAAACGGCTCTATTCGATGTATCGGGTCCGCAGGAACCTGAGCTTCCAGAAGTCACAACTGCCATTCAGTTCTATGGTGGTGGAGTTGGCCATGCATAGGCTGAAAAGCCAGAAGACTCACTCCTCAGTGCCCCCAGGCTGGGAGGTTTGCACCTTGGATGCCCTCGGCAAGAAGTGCTACCAGGGCTTGATGCTCATCTGCCGGGTCCAAGCCTACCAGCTGTACATGGGCATGTACTTGAGAGACCTGGCAAAGGAACTCACCAGGTTCTCGGTTGGCCTCTCCCAGGAATCTTTGCAGTGGTTCAAGAGTCTGTCCAAGGCCGTCTGTGAGTGCTCCAAATTTATGTCTCGAGCAGCGTATGAATAGTTCGAGTCGGCAGCTTGGGTAGCCACGGTGGGCATTGGTGCACGCTGCAAGGCGTATCTCCAGTCTGACCTCGAGCAGGGGATTCAGGACAAATTAGTTGATGTCCCATGTCAAAGGGAGAACCTCTTCGGCAAATCCATGACTGACAAGGCAGCTGAACTGGAGACCGAGTTCATGATGAGGACCAGGCTCTCCAAGAAGACCACTGCCCCTCCCCGATGGATGGGCTCGGGTAAAAAGCCCTTTTACCTGAGTAAGGGGGCTGCTTACCGAAACTACCCATCCTATCAGGCCTCCCCAGCAGGGTCAGCAGGCCAAGGGACATGGGCATGGCCCACATAAGCAGAAGGCTCCCAAACCACAAGCACCAGCTCCGGCCCAGCCAGGGGGAGCTTTTGACTCCTCGAACATAAGCCTCTCTACCCCACTGAGTTCTGCAGCCCACAGGGGGACGTCTGACCCTCTATGCTCAGAGGTGGGTGGCCATCACCACCGATTCCTGGGCACTAAGGGTAGTGGGGGAAGGTTACCTTCTCCACCTGACTCAGACAACTCCCTCTTATTTCCTGGAAGAGCCCTTCGGGTCTCCCCTCCACAGGGACCTTCTTCTGAAGGAGTTGGCAGTTCTTCTTGAGGACAGAGCGGTGGAACCTGTACCCCACCATCTCAAGGGCAAGGGGTTCCACTCCAGGTACTTCCTCATTCCAAAGAGGACAGGGTGCCTAAGGCCCATCCTTGACCTGCGCATCCTCAACAAATTCTTGGTGCGGAAGAAGTCCAAGATGCTCTCCCTTGGAACATTGCTGCCATACCTCCAGCAGGGAGATTGGCTGTGCTCCTTAGACCTCAAGGATGCATATGCCCACGTCCTTTTCCACCCCTACCACAGGCAGTACCTATGGTTTGTGGTAGGAGGAAAACATTTTCAATACCAGGTGCTTCCCTTTGGCCTAGCTGCTGCTCCGAGGGTCTTCACGAAATGCCTGGTGGTCATGGCTGCTTTCCTCAGGCTCCAGGGGGTCTTCATGTTTCCTTACCTAGATGACTGGCTCAGAAGGGGAGGCGCGGCCTCCGAGGTGCAACAGGTGACAGCACGTACCATCCAGGTTCTGCAGTACTTGGGCTTCGTCATAAATTATCCCAAGTTTCACCTCCTGGCACAATGCCTGGAGTTCATTTGGGTAAAGCTTGACACCTTGCAGGCCAAGACCCTCTTGCCCAAGGACCTAGCCGATCATCTCAGGTCTCTGGCTTGAGACATACAGCACCGCCCCTAAGTGCCAGCCTGGCACCTTCTGTCTCTCCTCGGCCACACCACAGTCCACATCACCCTAGATGCCCGCCTCCACATGAGGCGGCGGAGTGGTGTCTCCTGGACCAGTGTTATTAGGCCACAGGCCACCTCTAAGACAGGGTTACGGCAACCTGCAATTTTGCGGATTCCCTGGTCTGGTGGCAGTCGCCCCCAACACCTAGAAGCAGGCATGCCTTTTCAGACTCCCAGCCACTCGAGAGTCCTAACCATGGACGTCTCTCTGCTCGGCTGGGGAGCCTACTGCGGAGCCCTCCGCACTCATGATGCCTGGTCGCAAGACGAGAGCATCCAACAGATCAACCTACTGGAGCTCCGAGCGATACACCTCGCTCTGAGGGTTTTCTCTCACCACCTGTGCCACCAGCTGGTCCTGGTCCAGACAGACAATCAGGTGGCATTGTTCTACGTGAACAAACAAGGGTGTATGGGGTCCCGTCCCCTTTGCCAGGAGGCACTGGGTCTCTACTCGTTTGCAATCAAACAGGGTATCCTCCTGAGGGCAGTGTATCTGCCAGGCCAAGATAACAGGCTAGCCAATAGGCTCAGAAGGGTTCTCCAGCCGCACGAGTGGCAGCTAGACCCCAGGATAGCCAGTTGACTTTTCCGGCTCTGGGAGGAACTGGTGATGGACTTGTTCACCAGTCCAGACAACTTTCAGTTGCCCCGCTTCTGTTCATATAATCAAATATACTCCTGCGCTCTATCACATTATTTATATACCGTAATCCTATGGTACTAGATTCAATGAGGAAATTTTACGGGTCTCAGACTTATAATAGCATGAGTTTCTGGATTTTTTTTGTCCAGTGACACGCTTATTTGCATCAACGACCCTTCTTACTTTCCATCCTCTCAATTCTTCTTCATGCAACCAGCAACAAAGTGTCAAAAAATGTTTCACTTTAGTCTTTTATGAAAAGGCATTGCTTAGCTCACATTGCTGTAAGTACTGCAGAATAGTCCATTGAAACAAAATATATTTGAAACCCTAAAAATAGTGAAAAAATTTTTAAGGTGCCACTTAACTCGCTATGCCGTAAGGTTTCATCCATATACTGCAGTTCTTCTGTTTTGAAATTGAAAATCCTGACGCTATTGTTTGAAGCGCCTCTGTGTTTTTCGATCCGGTTCTTCAGGGGACTCTTAAAGTGTTGCTACTAGTTTAAAAGACATAAAAACACCCATCCATAGGTAAACTACTATAAGATATTATCATATGAAAGCTCCACATACTACCCCTCAAAAAATACTACATAAAATCAATTACCTCAAAAAGAATGATGCTGCCCACGTAAAAGTAACAGATCTTTAGTTCCTCATGGAAACTGTTTTTTCAAACTGCAAAAACGCCGCGCATGCGGACTTAGGATTTAACCCCAGTTATTTAAACTTTTTTAGACTCCTCCCAGCCATTACTAAACGTGTCTATTCAGATACTACTACCGTGAGATACTTTATACCCGTAAAATCCCTTTTTAGTAATAGCTTATGCATTCTTACTATAAAGAATATAGTTTGAGACGTGTCTAAGAACTTTTTAGGAACAAACACCCCAATCAATTGCCAAATTTAATCCCGCTGGATGAACTGAACCCAGTCGGTGTAGCCAACGCTGTTCTCTGACTATTAGAGTGTGGTCCCTTGTCTTGCCACAGGACCCCATCTGTACCTGTTCAATGCACCAACAACGTAAATGTTCAAAATTATGGCCTTGAGTTATACAGTGGGCTACCAGAGGAGCTTCCATCCTCTTGCACTTGATCCTGCTCTCGTGCTCTTTCATACGTATTCTGAATTTTCGAATTGTCTTCCCAATGTACAGCAAGCCACACGGGCACAATATTGCATACACCACATAAGTTGAATTGCAAGTAGTGTCACCCTTTAACCAATAGGTCACACCCTTGTAATTAAACTGATTTAATGTTTTAGAAATATTACAAATGGTGAACTGGCCACATGGATGATGACCTAGTGCTTCTCCATTCTGCATGATCGAGTGCTCCATCCGTAAAACTGCCGGGCTGATGTATTCTTTCAAATTTTTACTTCGTTGCCACACGTATCGGATGCAGTAGTGCTCCATGCTGGGTAGTGTTTTCAAAACCCTACTGTTCTTTTTGATACTTTTCTGTATGCTCACACTAATCGGAGAATACTTGGTTACAAGATGCACAAATCGTGTGTCTGATTCACTTCGGGATGACTGAGAGTTCAATATTAGAGCTCGATCACAATACAAAGCTCGTTTATAAGCTCTGGTGACCACTCCCGCTGGATAACCTCTCTGGATTAACTGTGTTTTTAATCGCTTCGATTTCTCTTTAAAATCTTCCCGGCTAGAGCAGTTTCGACGATATCTTAAAAATTGTGAAAACGGAAGCCCCTCTTTAAGTCTCGGAGGATGAGCACTGTCAAATTGTAAAAAGGTATTTCTATCAGTGGATTTACTGAATACTGTGGTTTCCCAGTGATCCAACCCCTTCATGACCCGAACGTCCAAGTAAGTGATACTCTTTTTACTAAACTCATGTGTGAATCGTATATGAGGATCACACTGGTTAAGCTTCTGTTCATGACAAGCCCACCCCTCCAGGGTGGCAGCGGATGTGTTTCTAGTCTCATGGTCAGAAGGCCTCATGTACGCCTTCCCTCCAACGCCGTTGAATGCCAAGACGTTGTTCAGGACCCTCCAAGACAGAGCCTCGCTCATCCTGATAGGTCCCAGGTGGCCCAGGCAGCCATGGTTCCTGCTGCTCCTGCAGTTGGCAGCAGAGGCCCCCATCCCACTGGGCACAGTCCCGGGTCTCCTATCTCAGGAGGAGGGTGCTCTCCTGCATCCCAACCTGGGCTCCCTCTCGCTGTCAGTGTGGCTGCTGAGAGGGTAACTGTCGCCCCCCTCAGCCTTCTGGTTGAGGTCAAGGACATTCTGCTGGCCTCCCGCAAGGCCTCTACTAGGAAAGCGTACTCCCTCAAGTGGCGCAGGTTCTCTGTTTGGTTTGCCGAACATGGGGCGGATCCCTTCTCCTGCCCGGTGGCATTGGTGTTGCAGTACCTTTTCCACCTCTCCAAAGATGGCCTCAAATCTAACTCCGTCCGCGAGCACCTTAGTGCCCTGGTGGCGCACCACCACCCGGTGGATGGTAAGCCCCTCTTGGCCCATCCCCTCGTTACGTGCTTCCTTCGAGGCTTGCTCCTGTCAAAACCCCCCGATTTTCCCTCTGGCGCCGGGATGGGACCTCAACGTGGTACTAGGACAGCTGATTCGCCCTTCCTTTGAGTCTCTGGTGACCTGCTGCCTTTGCTACCTCTCTTGGAAAGTTGCATCCGCTTGCAGTATTAGCGAGCTCCAGGCCCTTTTAACGGAGGTGCCTTAACATCAGGTTTTACAAGAACAGAGTGGTGCTTCGTATGCACCCCAAGTTCCTGCCGAAGGTATTGTTGCCCTTCCTCCTTAATCAGGAAGTGGTGCTTGCTACCTTCTTCCCAAGACCTCACTCCATTTGGGCAGACTGTAAGAGGGCCTTGTCCTTTTAGATCGAATGCACCCAAGGACAGGGCAAGCTTTTCATCTCTTATGACCCCAGTAGGCTGGGGGAAGCAGTGACCAAGCATACACTGTCCACTTGGGTGGCGGACTGTATCGCCTTTGCTTATGAGCAGGCAAGGCTTCCACTAGAAGGTCGTGTCACGGCGCACCGTGTTTGGGCCATGGTGGCTTCGGTGGCAAACCTTCGCTCTGTCCCATTGGTGGACATCTGCCGAGCCGCCACCTGGTCTTCAGTCCATACTTTAGTAGCTCATTACTGCCTGGAGAGAGAGTCCCGACGGGACAATGCCTTCATCCAAGTTGTGCTCCGTAACATTTTCGGGGTCTAGGCAACTCCTACCCTCTGACCCTTCTGTGTTCAGGTTACCAGAGTGCTGCTTCCACTGGACACAGGGGTCCTACTGGGGTCTGTGTACACGGACCATATTGTTGCTTATAGCGGCTCCCTTGCGGGGCCCTATTTTTCCTATGGGCTTTTGGTAGCCTGTAGCTGGGGAGTCCCATATGTGAGGACTGACTCCTGCTTGTTCCCAGAGAAAGTGTAGTTACTCACCTATAACAGGTGTTCTCCGGGGACAGCAGGAAATCTGTCCTCACAACCGTCCTTCCTCCCCTTGGAGTAACTTCTTTACCATTTTTTATTTTTGCCATCTTTTAGCTATGTCATCTGACTGAGCAAGATGGCACCCTTGGGCGGGAAGGTGACCATGCATGCGTGGTGGCATCTCTCAGGGAGGTCCAACACTGCAGAATGGTGCCCGCTCGCCTTCTCCTCTTCCTACTGGGACACATAGCCTTTATGGTCCATACCACACCTTGCCTGCCTGCACATATGGACAGCCCAGTGGTGCCTGCATTCTCAGTGGACCCAGGCAATGGGTCGACTCCGGGTCAGGGTCAGGGTCTCCCGCCAGCTGGTGAGATCCCTCGACTGGTAGCAAAACCTGGGCCTCTGGGTAGGAATGCCCTTCCAGGCGCCCCCATTGCAGAGTACCCTGACCACAAATGCCTCTTTCCAGGGCTGGAGAGCTCACTGCGGAGTTCACCACACTCAGGGTTGCTGGTCTAGGGAGGAGTCTCTACTATAGATCAACTTCCTTGGAACTCCAGGCAGTATCCCTCGCCCTACGTGCATTATGCTCCCTCTTGCAGAACAAACCTATGCTGGTCCAGACGTACAAACAGGTCGCAATGTTCTATATAAACAAGCAGGGAGGCACGGGCTCATAGTCCCTCTGCCAAGAGGCTGTACCCTCCTCTGCTTTGCAGTGTGCAATGGCATGCTTCAGTGAGCAGTCTACCTCCCGGGCCAGGACAACTACCTGGCGGACAGACTCAGCAGAGTCCTTCGCCCTCATGAAAGGCTTCTTGACCCTGCAGTGGTGGTGATGCTCTTCCACCTTTGGGGCCGACCCGAGATGGACCTCTTTGCCTCTCCAGACAACGTGCAACTGGCTTGCTTTTGCTGTAGGCAGCCGCACCCACAGTGGGTAGCAGCAGATTTTTTTCCTGATCTCATGGTCTAAGGGACTGCTGTATGCATTCCCACCGACTTCCCTGGTCACCAAGACTGTTCAAAATTCAGAATGAGAGGGCATTGGTGATACTGATTGCCCCCAGGTGGCCCAGGTAACCCTGGTTCCCACTACTGCTCTTGCTGGTGGTGACACTCCCAATACCCCTGGGTCTAGTCCCGGACCTACTGACTCAGGAGGAAGGCTCCCTTATGCACCCCAATGTGAGGTCATTGACTTTAATGGCCTTGCTGCTGAAAAGATAGCCTTTGCCTCGCTCAACCTACCACAAGAGGTTGAGGAGATCCTGCTAGCTTCAAGGAATCCCTCCACGATGAGGGCTTATGCCGTTAAGTGGTGCAGTTTTCCCCTGTGGTGCGCAGATAGGAAGAAGAACCCGTTCTGCCACGTCCAACTGGTACTCCAGTAACTAGTGCATCTGTCACGAGCAGGGCTGAAATCTAACTCAGTTCAGATGCATCTGAGTGCTATAGTCGCTCACCATCACCCAGCAGGGGGAAAGCTCTTATCCAGTCAGCCCCTGGTTTCCCAGTTCCTGAGGGACCTTCTGCTTTCTAAGCCCCCTGTCCGCCTTTCGGCAGCAGAATGGGACCTCAATGTGTTGCTCTCCTAGCTGACTAGGCCACTGTTTGAGCCACTGGCCACTTGCCACCTCAGATACCTATCATGGAAAGTGGCCTTCTTGGTGGCCCTGACTTCAGCTCGCAGAGCCAGAGATTTTCAAGCGCTGGTGGCTGACCTCCCCATACACCATGTTCTTCAAGAAGAGAGTAGTGCTCCGCATTCACTCTAAGGTCCTCCCTAAGGTGGTATCCCTGTTTCACCTCAACCATGAGGTTGTACTCCCCACCTTCTACCCGCAGCCTCATGCCAACAGGGAGGAGCTCATACTCCACACACTGAACTGTAAATGGGCCCTGTCCTTCTATCTGCAGCGGACTCAAGGCCACCTCAAAGCACCTCAGCCTTTCGTGTCCTATGTCCCTGTAACCAAGCGTTACCTTATCCTCTTGGTTGGCGGACTGCATCGCCCTCGCCTATGAGCAGGCAGATCTCCCTGGAGCACCGGATCACAGCGCATTGCGTGAGGGCGATGGCTATGTTGATGGCCCACCTCCGTTCTGTGCCGGTGACAGAAATTTGCAGAGCTGCCACTTGGTCATCCATTCACACATTCGCAGCTCACTTCTGCCTGGAAAGTGAATCCCGCAGGGACAGTGCCTTTGATCAAGCAGTGCTGCGTAATATTCTTGAATTGTAGGCAACTCCTGCCCTCTGACCCTTCTCTGTTCAGGCTACCGGAGTGATAAAGTTGCTGGATGCTAGGGTCTTACAGAGTCTCTCAGCAGGAACTCACCTTCTGCAACTCACGGCCACTCATCCACACCGTTGATACTGTTGTGGTTTGGTCCTCGGCAGCCTAGAGCTAGAGAGTCCCATAAGTGAGGACTGACTTTCTACTTGTTCCTGGAGAAAGCGTAGTTACTCACCTGTAACAGGTGTTCTGCGTGAATAGCAGGAATCAGTCCTCACAACCCTCCCTCCTCCCCTTGGAGTTGCCGTCCTTCTGTTTTTTTGTTTGACTGCCATCTTATGTCACTTATGTCATCTGACTGAGCAAGATAGCACCATTGGGCGTGAAGAGGACCACGCATGTGTGGTAGCATTCCCAAAGGCTTTCTTTGAAAGCTGGGGAAATGCTCCATCGATGCTGGTGTCACTCATATGTAAGGACTGATTTCTACTCTTCCCGGAGAACACCTGTTACAGGTGAATAACTACGCTTTCTGGTCACACTGCCAAGAAAGCCCAGGAGCTGCTGGGTCGCCAGGAGTCAGCATTGACTCAAAAGCACACATTGCATTCTCTAATAAAGAATTTCCCTTAATCAAGGAGAGATTGGACTGCTCATAAGATATGCCATACTGGGTCAGACCAAGGTCCATCAAGCCCAGTATCCTGTTTCCAACAGTGGCCAATTTAGATCACAAGTTCCTAGCAGTTTCCCTAACAGACACAGGTTCCACAATGCTTGTATTGGGGCAAGCAATGGATATCCCTGGTCCCATTTAATAATGGTTTATGGACCTCTCCTCCAGGAACTTGTCCAAACCTTTTTTAAACCCAGCTACACTAACAGCTTTTACTACATCCTCCGGTAACGAATTCCAGAATTTTATTACACGTTGAGTGAAAAAATATTTTCTCTTATTAGTCTTAAATAGGTTATTCTATAGCTTCATTGCATGTCCTCTAGTCTTTCTATATTTTGACGGCGTAAACAATCAATCTACGTTTACCAATTCCACTCCATTCATTAATGTATAGACCTCTATCATATCTCTCCTCAGCCATCTCTTTTCCAGGTTGAAGAGTCCTAATCTTTTTAGCCCCTTTTCATAGGGGTATCCTTCCATCCCCTTTACCATTTTGGTGGCTCTTCTCTGTTGTACCTTTTCTAATAACACTATATCCTTTTAAAAATACGGAAACCAGAATTGCACACAATATTGAAGGTGCAGTCGCACCATGGAACGATACAGAGGCATTATAATATCCTTTGTTTTATTTTCCATTCCTTTCCTTATGATACCTAGCATTCTATTTGCTCTTTTGGCCGCCGCAGCACACTAGGCGGAGGGCTTTAATATGTTATCCATGATGACTCCTAAATCTTTTTCCTGGGTGGTGGTTCCTAATGTGGAACCTTGCATCATGTAACAATAGTTTGGGTTGTTCTTCCATAGGTGCATAATTTTGCATTTGTCCACATTAAATTTCATCTGCCATTTGGATGCCCAGTCTTCCAATTTATCAAGATTCTCTTGCAATTTTCCACAATCTTCATGGGTTTTAACTACTTTAAATAGTTTTGTATCATCTGCAAATTTGATAACCTCACTCGTTGTTCCCTTTTCCAGGTAATTGTTGAATATGTCAAAAAGCAGCGGACCCAGCACAGATCCCTGGGGTACTCCACTATTCACCTTTCTCTATTGGGAAAATTGGCCATTTAGCCCTACCCCTCTGCTTTCTACCTTTTAACCAGTTCCTGATCCACAATAGTACACTGTCTCCTATCCCATGACTCTTTAGTTTTGCCAAAAGTCTCTGATGAGGGACATTGTCAAAGGCTTTCTGAAAGTCCAGTTATACTATATCAACCTACTCACCTTTGTCTACCTGTTTATTCACACCTTCAAAAAAACATAACAGATTAGTAAGACAAGATCTTCCTTGTTGAAAGCCATGTTGGCTGCCTCCAATTAAGCCATGACTATCTACATATTGAGTAATTCTCTCTTTGCCTGCCTTATCAATGCCTTGCATTTAACTTGCTAGTGCTTGTGCTGTTTTCAGTTTTCGTCATTTGGCTCCTTTTTCCATTTCCTGAAAGATGTTTTTTTGGCTACAACAGCCTCTCTGACCTCACCTTTAAACCATGCTGGCAGTTTTTTTGGACTTCCTTTCACTTTTCTTAACGCGTGGAATACAGCTGGACTGGGCTTTCAGGATAGTATTTTTAAGCAACACCCAAGCTTGATGCAACTCTTTAACCTTTGCAACTGCTCCTTTTAGTTTTTTCTTAACTATTTTCCTCATTTTATCATAGTCTCCCTTTCGAAAGTTAAAGGTAGTACTGTGGATTTCCTTACCATCCCTCCTCCATTAATTAAATCAAACGCGATCATGCTATGATCCCTTTTGCCAAGTGGCCCCAACACCCTTATCTCTTGCACCATATCTGGTGTTCCACTAAGGACTAGGTCCAAAATGGCTTCACCTCTGGTTGGTTCATGAACCAGCTGCTCCAAGAAGCAGACATTTCATCTAGAAACTTTATCTCCCTAGCATGTCCTGCCGTGTCACTGACCCAGTCAGTATCGGTGTAATTGAAATCACCCATTATTATTACCGTGCTGTAACGTTTACTAGCTTCCCTTATTTCTTTGAGCATTTCATCATCCATTTGTTCATTCTGGCCAGGTGGTCGATAATACACCCCCACTGCCATCGCCTTCCTCTTTTTACATGGAATTTCAATCCATAGAGATTCTGCAGCAAATTTTGTTTCCTGCAAAACTTTAATCCTTTGTGACTCAATGCCCTCTCTAACATAGAGCGCAACTCCTCCACCATTTTGATCAGCTCTATCATTACGATATAGTTTGTACCCAGGTATCACAGTGTCCCACTGGTTGTCCTCTTTCCACCATGTCTCTGAAATACCAATCATATCTAACATCTGATTTAGTGCTATATATTCTAACTCTCCTATCTTATTTTTTAGACTTCTAGCATTTGCATACAAGCATTTTAGAGACTGTATTTTATTCATATTAATCTGGCTATCGGTAAACAGGGTTAATTTGGAATCTTTAAGCTCTGTCTGCTCCATACTCAAGGGCATTTGGGCTACTTTTGTCTTTATTGGAACCTCTCTGCTGGTATGCCCTAACTTCATTCTTTTGGTAGTATCCTTCAAGGATACATTGTTCCGAACCATGCGCTCTTGGGCTACTGTCGGCTCTCCCCTGTTATCTAGTTTAAAAGCTGCTCTATCTCCTTTTTAAAGGTTAATGCTAGCAGCCTGGTTCCATCCTGGTTAAAGTGAAGCCCATCCCTTCGGAAGAGCACCTCCTTTCCCCAGAATGTTCCCCAGTTCCTAACAAATCCAAAATCCTCTCCACTTGACCTCTTCCCTGTGTCCTGGATTAAGCTAGAAAAAATGCACTTCATATCCTACATATGCAGTGTAATAAATGATTCATTAACATATGGATCTCTCCCCTTCCCACTCAAGCAATCCTCCATCCGTCCCATCCTAAAGAAGCAAAACCTAGATACTGCCTCCCCAGCTTCCTACAGGCCAATTTCCAGTATCTCATTCATCCCTAAAATCATCAAAACGTTGTTCAGGAGCAATAACAGAATCATCTGGATGAACACTCCCCCCTCGGTTGCTATGCTTCATAATCCATTTTCCTTGTTCCTTGTTGATTTCATCCGACCTTCCATTGTCATTCTCCCAGGTGTCTACTGCAGCTGACCAAACAAAGTGACCCTCCATTTTGCTCTCCCTGTACGATGATGCCTAAATCCTTTTTCTGAGTGATGGTTCCTTATGTGGAACTTTGCATCATGTAACCATAGTTTGCGGGGTTGTTCCCTAATGCATAACTTTGCACTTGTCCACATTTTCATCTGACGTGAACGTCCAGTCTTCCAATTTATCACGGTCCTCTTGCAATATTTCACAATCCTCTTGTTTTTTAATAACTTTGAATAATTTTTTCTCTTACAAATTTGACCACCTCACTACTTGTTCCCATTTCCAGTTCATTTATGAATATGGAAATGGGAATACTAAGTGAGGTGATCAAATTTTCAGATGACATCAAGACAGGTTGAAGCTATATTGATCCTCAAAGCACTTGCTTGGCCTTCAGCTTTGCAATCAACCAACCATGGGACCTCAAAAGGCATTGGACTGTGTCGGGCCCCCCTCCCCCATGTCCATATCAAGTCTATTGGGAGAAAGAAACCTTTCTGAGGTATCACTTTACATTCAGGCCTTGATGCCAGCAGACATCAAGAACTACCCTCACTGAGGCCTTCGCTGATGGGGAGATCCAAAATCAAACTTTTCCAGTTGAGTGTTTTTCTGAGTCAGAGTTATATTATTTCTGGAATTCTGATTATAAGCCTGGGGAATTTTCTGAAGTAGCGGTCTCCCCTGGTTTCCCCTCAAATCCCTCCTTTCCACAGGAAAGGAGACAGTCTCCACCAAGAAATCTTTTATTGGATATCTCCAATTCTGTGACCGCCCTTCTGTGACCTTTTTTGTCATTAAGAAAACCCCAAAGATGATGAGCGGGTGAGGTCCATGAACACTTTCTCCATAGGAATAGGGTACCCTGGGTCCTTGGATCTCTAAGAAAGAGGTCTTTTGCCTGTAACAGCCACCTTCTCTTTGGGTTAACTCTCTGGTGCTGTGGTTGTAAGGTCTTCCGTGACCAAACCTAGGACCTAAGTTAGCACCTGGAATAGAAGAACTCCAAAGAGGACAGGGAACCCAAGCATGGGATATTCACCAAGAAAAATTAAGCAGGAGTAAAGTTGAGGCCCAGCAGGATCTATGAATATCCAGCAGTGCAAATTGGGATCCAGAGTGTAGCAGGGAACCAAGCATAAGACAACACCAAGGTGAGGCCCAAGGCCTAGCAAAGAGGTCTAGCTGGGGCTGGCTTTAAATTTATTTGTTTATTTATTTATAAGATCTCAGATAGGAACAGATTGGTCCCTGAAAGGAAGTAGCAGGCATAGGGCATTCTTAAGGCAGCCAGCCAGCCAAGTGGAATTGATACCTGTTGGTTGGAGGTCAGAGGTGTTCATACAGATAAGGTTCTTCTGGAAAACTGAACCACTTGCAGACTGTTAGTGGAACCTTGTGCCTTCTCTTCCAAGAAAAATGTGACAGACACCATTCACAGATCCTGAAGAATACAACGATGAGAATGTGGGAGACTCTTCTTCTCTATGCATCCTGCGAACAAGAAGGAATATTCCATGTACAAGGTCCAGATTCAAGAGGCAACAAATTGATCACCACTCTTTATTATTTGAAATTGCTTTCAAGAGGGTTAGGGGTACGAGAACTCGCACTACAGAACTCCCAGGAATGAATTCTGGATTATGCTGAGAGAAAAGAATACTGTGTTTCCTGCATATCTTTTTAGCGAGTCTTCATGAGCCAGTACATACAATAGGAGGCACCATACAAAAGATAGAAAAATTTGAAAATTCTGTCCCTCAAGAGAAGCCCGAGGAGCTAAAGTCACTAGTGGGCAAATAGGAAGAGTGTGGAAGGCACATGGTCAGATCCAAGCTTTGATGCTTTTGAGACAGTATCAATAGCATCTGTAGTAGATATAGGAGCTCGCAGATACTCAGAGTTGCAAAATTGCCTTATGACATGTCTGAAAGGCATGCTTACTTGCCTTTCAGAAAAGAGATTCTCTTTGTTGATAATGTTATAGAAGCAATTAGTCCAGTGCTGTAAAACCCTTTTCAAATATTTCCTGGTGACAGAGAAAACAGGAGTATTCTGTCCCATCCTAGACCTAAGGGCCTTAAATAAACATCTTATCTGAGGAAAGTTCAAGATGGTATCTCCAGGAACAAGCAGGAATGTAGTCTTCACATATGGGTGACGTCGGTATCAACGGAGCCCGTGCGGGAATGCTCACCAGCGTCCAATAGCACCTCTTCCTTCCTGTCGACACCAGCACTGTCGAAGACATTGCTGGCTCCCCTTTCTTTCTTTCTTTTACTACTACTTAGTTTCTTTTAAAAAAACAAAACAAAAAAATAACCACTTAGGCGTTGACGTCCTTGTTAGGCATGGAGAAACCAACTAGTGGTTTCAAAAAATATTCTAATTGTGCCAGCACCATTTCAGTGACTGACACACATGACTAGTGCTTAATATGCCTCGGCCCAGACCACCAGCCAAAAGACTGTTCCCTTTGTCAAAAAATGAGGCCTACAGAACCAGGCTTCTAAATTTGGAGCACTGTTTGCTTCAAATGCGGTATCAATGGCGTCCACTTTGTCAAGGGCCTCCTCATTCTCTGATGGATCTCAGGTATCTTTGAAGTCCAAACACAAGGCTGCATTGAAGTCTGTTACTACCTCCAGGGCATCGAGACCCCTCCGGTGTTGCCTCGGAGGTGGATTGGCCTGAAACAGCCCCGGCGGGAGGCCCTGTCCTCCAAAGCCATCAAAGGGCCCCAAGATACTCCTGTGGCCTCGACCTCTGGAGAGCTCCTGATGCCATACTCTGGGATGGTAGCACAAATATCTGTTACCGGTACCCTGCCCCCCTCCACTTTCACGGAATATCAAACGCAACCCTTACTCACTGCTGTCCTACAGGATGAGGTGTCCTCTCTTCTGTCTCAGGGCGCCATAGAAGATGTCTCAATATCCCAACAAGGAATGGGCTTCTACTTTCACTTCTTTCTCATTCCAAAAAAAACTGAAGGGTACAGACCTCAGAAACCTCAAGTCAACGAAATGTTCAAGATGATCTCTCTCGGGACTCTTCTTATCTACCTCCAGAGTTAGGACTGGTTCTGTTCTCTAGATCTAAAAGAAGCATACACATATATTCTCATCCATGCAAGACACAGGAAATATCTATGCTTCACCTTTCAGGAAAGACATTATCAGCACAGAATCCTTCCCTTCGGACTCACCTCTGCGCCAATGGTCTTCACGAAGTGCATGGCGGTCGTGGCCGCATATCTAAAATCTCTGGGGATATTCGTCTTCCCTTACTTAAATGACTGGCTAATAAAAGCAAACACCTCCCAAGAGGGTACTGCTTTCCTTGCATCGTACCATCACAGTACTAAAACACTTGGGTTTTGTGATAAACTTCCCAAAATTGTAACTCACTCCATCTCAAAGACTAGAGTCTATCGGAGCCCTATTAGACATCCAAAAGTCCAGGGCCTTTATGCCCCAGCTTCGTTGTGCCCGTCTAGTCAAGCTAATGTCTCAGGTGCTGCAGTGAGACCATCTCAGCATGCAAGAGATGCTACAGCTCCTAGGACACATGGCCTCTACAGTGCATGTCGTTCCATATGCCCGGCTACATATGCGGATAGCTCAGTAGACCCTTGCCTCCCAGTGTAAAGAAGCCGCAGGTCATCTCTGAGACAGGATCCAAGTCACAGACCATCTCACCACATCCCTTTAGTGTTGGTGTTCTCCAGAAAAATCTGCTTGTGGGGTCACTTTTTCGGATGCCTCTACTTCAATGCACCCTGAGGACAGATGCCTCCAAACTGTGTTGGGGAGCTCGTCTCGTCAACTTGACCACACAAGGGCTCTGGACAACTCAAGAGTCACAACTCCAGATCAGTCTCCTGGAACACCACCTCAGGGCACAAGAAGTCCTAGTCAGGACATTCAAGTGGCCATGTTCTATGTGAACAAGCAGGGAGGAAACAGCTCTTGGGACCTCTTTGAGGAGGCTTTGATCCTCTGGTCTTTTGCCATTGCTCATCAAATATTCCTTCAAGCAGTGTACCTCCTGAGGGAGTTCAGTGTCTTGGCAGGCAGACTGAGTCACATCCTTCTTCTCCACGAATGGTCTTCATCCGGACACAACATCCTACATCTTCCCGACCTGGGGAGCTCCAGACATAGATCTCTTTGCAACTTCCTAAAATGCCAAGCTGCTCTGCTTCTGCACAAGAACTCTGACATCCACCAACCAGCTAGTGGATGCCTTCAGCCTACACTGGTGTCAGGGTATGCTTTATGCTTTCCCTCCCATACCCTTCATTCCCAAAATGCTTTTCAAGCTTCAATCCGACAAGGGCTTCATGATACTCATAGCCCATCACTGGCCACAGCAACTATGATTTCCACTGCTACTACGTCTGATTCAGACTCCTCTGCGATTGGGACATGCGCCTCATCTCTTCTCCCAGAATGATGGCTTACTGCTCCATCCCAAGCCACAATTTCTCCGCCTCACAACTTGGCTGCTGAGAGCATAGCTTTACAGGGCTTTGACCTTACCCTAGAGGTTAAGGAGATTCTCTTGGCTGCTATGAAGCCATCCACATGACGCTCATATGCTTTTAAGTGGCGTAGATTCTCTGTCTGTGTTCCCAGAAAGATCTCAATCCCTTTTCTGCCTCAGTGGAATCATCCCTCCAGTATCTCCTCCACCTATCTTTGACAGGTCTGAAGACCAACTCAGTGAGAGTCCACCTTCGTGCCATTGCAGCCTCTCACTATCTACTGGATGGACAGCATATCTCCATGCAACCGCTAGTAGCACATTTCATGAGGTCTCCTACTGTCCAACCTCCCATTTAGCCACCCCTGATGGCTTGTGACCTCAATATAGTTCTGACACAGCTTCTCAAGCCACCCTTTGAACCATTAGCCATAACCTCACTTGTTCCTTCCTTGGAAGGTGATCTTCCCAATTGCACTCACTTCAGCTAGATGTATTAGCGAGCTTCAGGCTTTGGTGGTGAATCCTCTCTATACCCGCTTCCACCATAACAAAGTAGTCCTTCAGATTCACCCACACTTTATGCCAAAGGTGGTGTCTCCTTTCCATTTAAATCAATCAATCTACCTGCCAGTTTTCTTTCCTAAACTGCACGTGTCTAGATAGGAAGCAACCCTGCACACTCTTGACTGCAAACGTGCCTTGGCTTTCTATTGCCAAAGGACTTGAGCTCACCATAAAGCCTTGCAATTGTTTATCTCATTTGACCCCAGTCACCTTGGATTACCTGTTTCTAAGTGTATGCTTTCCAGATGGATAGCAGACTGCATTTCATTTGTCTATGACAAAGCAGGACTCTCCCTGGAAGGACATGTCACTGCTCAATACATTCATGTCATGGCCACCTGGATGGCAAACCTATGCTCAGTAGCCATCGGCAAAATTTGCAAATCAGCAACTTGGTCTTCCATCCATATCTTTGCTGCTTATTCTTGTCTAGACAAGGACTCCCTTCGGGATGCCGTGTTTGGTCAGACTGTACTTTAGCACCTCTTTCAGACTTAGATGCAACTCCTACCGTCCGTCCCGGACTTTGAAAATACCAGAAATCCATGTGGGATCCATGACCTCATCATGCCTACTCCAAGGCGAATCTCCACCGGTTCTGAGGTCACGTCATCTGGCATCTGGGTGCTAGGGAGTCCTATATGTGAAGGCTACATTCCAGCTAGTTCCTGAAAATAGCGTAGTTACTCATTTGTAACGGGTGATCTCCGGGAACAACAGGAATTTAGTCTTCACAACCCACCCTCCTCCCTTAGGAGTTATAGGATTTCATTCACTTTCTTTTCTCAACTACAAACTCAACTGAAGAGAGGGAGTTAGGAAGGTGGTCGCGCAGGCACAGTGGAGTGCTCCCAAAAACTTTCCTGTTGGACGCTGGGGAGCATTCCCGTGCAGGATCCGTCAGTACCAATGTCACCCATATGTAAAGAATAAATTCCTGTTGTTCCCAAAGATCACCTGTTACAAGTGAGTAGCTACCCTTTCTCCAAGCATCTTGATGCCTTTTCTTCAAAAATGGGATTGGTTACATTCTCATGACCTAAAGAAAATATTCAACCACATATAGCTTAGTTACATCCATGTAAAGGGAAGTATGTGTTTTTTTAATAGGGAAACACCAGTACTAATGTTGTGTACTTCCCTTCAGTGCTCATGAAATGCTTAGTTATTGTGGCGGTGCATCTTTGCAAACTGGGAGTGTATGTGTTTTCCTGTTTGGACTATTGTCTGGTCAGGAGCTCATCTTAGGATGGAGCTTGTTGCTAAACTTGGGGAAAAATATCTAGTTTTTGGAGAGTTGGTTATAAATTGTCAAAAATTGCACTAGAACGCATCACCTCAATTGCAATTCATAGAAGCCCTGCTAGATACAGATCAGATGAAAGTCTTTCTCTCAGTCAAAAGTTCATCATGCCGGTGTCTGATTCAGGAAATACTGATTGGTCATCCGTCATCAGCACGGGGCATGTTGAGATGTTGAGCCATATGGCCTCAACAGTATAAGTAATGGACCTTACTCTCTGTGGACATAGACCACTCAGAATCTGAGACAAAAACTCCTTGTCCTGATGATTGAGCCAGTGAAATCTGGCAAAAGGCATTACCTTCTGAGTTCTCCCATTCACAGTGTTTTCACCATGAGTGCATTCAAGCTGGGATGGGTAGCTCATGCAAAAGGAGCTCAGAGAGTTCCTGGTGGGTCTGCTAAAAGATCTGTTAAATATTTGAAAACAGGAGAGGTACTGTGAGACTGAAAAAAGGTGACTGTGGATCCTCTTCAGCAAAGTGGTAACACAGAAGAGGCGGAAAACTAAGGGCCAGTAGGTCTTAATTTGTTATGTTAAGAAAAGTAATGGAGAGGTTTCTGAAGGAAAAGGATAATGAACAATTCCTTATAATCCAGTGGGTTGCAGGATCCAAAGCAATATGATTTTCTCCAGGAAAAGCAGGAAGTCAGTCCTCACATATGGGTGACGTCAGCACTGATGGAGCCCTCACTGAAGCATCCCCCCAGCTTTCAAAGCCTTTGGGAGCTGCCACCATGCATGCGTGGTCCCCTTCCCGCCCAAGGGTGCCATCTTACTCTGTCTCCTTTTTTCCGCGGATCCCTGCAGACGTCTGGCTTGTCCCTGGAAAAGGTTGATTATTTCTATCTCCAGGAACAAGCAGGAATGAGTCTTCACATGTGGGTACGTCGGTACCGATGGAGCCTGCACGGGAATGCTCCCCAGCATCCAATCAGAAAGCTTTTGGGAGCATCCCTCGCGCCTGCGCGCTGACTTCCCACCTTTCCCACTGCCTCTCCTCAGTTTTCGTTTTTCCGCGGAGCCGACAGGACGTCCTCCTGTCACTGCAGAAACTTTTTTCTTTAAAAATTCTTATTTACTTGTTTTCTTGTGGTCGCGGCTGTTTTTCCCGCCGATACCGGTACCGCCGGTGCTTTATTCTTTTCTTTTTCTAAAAATTAGAGGGATTTTTTCTCCTCAGTTTTTGTCTTAACTTTTGGGCCTACCAGGCCTCTCCAACATGGAGCCTTCTTCCCCTAAGAAGTGCCTTCACTGTGGAAACATGGTTTTCATTTTAGACTCCAATGCTTGGTGTCTAACCTGTTTGGGTCCTGACCCTTTTTCTCCTGAACCATCAGGCTGTAGTGTTGGGAGAAGACCTTCCCTTTTTCGAGTTTCCCTCGATGCCGTTTTTCCTCCTGAAGTGAGGACACCGGTTTATTCTTCTCTCCAGGATCAGGTAACCCACAAACAGTCTGTTAAGACTAGCCAATCCTTGAGTGGTAAGTCTCATGCCAAGCATGATGACGGCTCCGGCCTTGCCCTCAAGACCTCATTGGCAATAAAACCCCGGCAGGAGTCTTCGGGCTCCAAAGCATTTACGGGGTTTCAGGTTGTTCCTGGGGCTCACCCCTCAGAGAACATACCTGAGCCATGCTCGGGGGTGGTATCCGCTTCGAGCGGTACCGATACCCCGGCATCGGCACCGGTGTCGAGTGTTCCACTCTTCACCAGGGATCGTCATCTGGTGTCCTCGGTACCTTCGGGACCGATCGATACGACCCAGATTGACTTTCCTGTATCTTCGCCATGTTCGGGGTTGGTATCGGCTTCGAGCGGTACCGATACCCCGGCATCGGCACTGCTGTCGAGTGTTTCACTCTTCATCAGGACTCGTCATCGGACGTCCTCGGTACCTTCGGAACTGATCGATACGACACCGATTGACTTTCCTGTATCGGCATCGCCGATACCACCACCGACGTCGGTACCTTCTAGACATTGTCACAAAGTAGGTTTAACGGAGCCCATGGAAATAGGCAGAAATGCAGGCAGTGAAACTGATTCTGACACTGCAGAGGAACACATGTCAGGATGTTGCTATAGGCAACCCAAACAAATCAGGTCACGAGCTAGAGAAACACGCCCAAGCAGCAGAAAGGCTGAGGGATCAGTAACTGATGAAAGCCAGCTGGGAGTGGGTGGAGCTGACACACATGCAGATAAACTCAATGCACATGGAGTTAGAGGGAGAAGCAGAACAGAAACCAGAAGGAACACGGGAACAGGCAGCCGTGAGTGTTCAGAGAGCCAAGGACGTGCTGGGAGAAGCTCAGGTTGGAATGAAGCCGGGGGAAGAGCTGTAAAAGCTGCAAGGTTTTATTCCAAGGGAGAGAGTGAGAACCCAGGTGCCTGTTGTGGAAGGCAGAGCACAGAGACGTCAGAGCTCAGCAGAAGTTATCTAAAAGGTAACGGAGAGTTCAATTGGGAAGCTAGTTGGAGGAAGCCTGAGGAAACTATTTACCCAAGTAATTGGCACAGGAAAAGTAAAGCTTTTGTACCTGAAGATAATCTTGTATCTGAGAGAAGGTCAAAAGGCAAGAGCCGTGGAAAGCTTTCACTTGATTTTTCTCTGGTGTCTGTAGCAGCAGAGAGAAGCCCGAGTCAGAGACTGCCAAGAGGTAAACCAATTGTAGCTAATAGAGGGAAAGGTGAATGTTGTAATTTCCCCTATGGTCCTCAGCCTTTGAGAGGCTCCCAAACTAAGTACTCCAGTGAATGTGGTAATAGCCTGTCACACATTCTCACAGAGAGAGAAAGAGAATCTCTGAATGACAAAGAGAGACTGTTTAGTAATGTGCCTAATTGTGCCAGAGAAGAATTGTTAAAGGCAGAAGTGGAGGATATGCAGTGTGAGGTACAGGGGGACACAACCTGTAATGAATACATGGACTGTACGCTTACAATTTCTGATAATATATCTTCTCTGCGGTGAACAAGTTGTGAAACTTGCCAAGCCTTAAAGCTACAAAGAGAAGGTTTTTCTGTGCTGGAAAAGGGCTGTTTAACTACTTTTGTTTGCATGTTAAAAGCTGAAGATAAGCATTTTTCTGTTCACATTTTGTTCCTTTGTTTATGCCCAAAGTGGGGCTGTCTACCTTTTTGTTTTGACCACCAAAAAGAATCCTCCCGTAAGGGGAATAAAACCTGTTTAAGCCTTATCTCGTTTCCACAACTTATTCTTTTGACTGGCCTAAGAAAAACTACGTATCCCAGAGTGCCAAGCAAGGTCTCTGGGCTGGTTAAACACAAGGCCTCGGCTTAATACCCCACCTCAGCTTGAAGGGACAAGCAACGGCGTGACAACATGCATCGATAGACTCGCTCCCTTCGATGTCGAGTCTAGAATCGATACCCAGTCTAGATGATTTGGTACCGACGCGTTTCGGAACCGACCCCTATCGTTTCCAACTACGCAGTACCGAGGATATTTACCAAGCCTCTCTGGCTACCTCGGTACCGCTTCAGCAGCCCCCGATTACTGCTTCGATGACATTACCGTCTCCGATACCAGTATCGGTATCGATGTCGATTCCTGCAGTTCCATCAGTGCCTTCGATCCTTTCTATGCCTAGCTTGGAATCGATACCAGGCACTGACGATGCGGTACTAACTGCCTCAAATCAGAACTGTCAGTATCACTGTCCATCTAGCAAGTATGTCTTCTGGTGCTCAAGCTGCTGCTTCAACCTCAGCTTACCCAGGAATAGTTCCCATTGGAGATCCTTCTTTTCAGAAATTTCTCCTTGACATGGCAACCTTTCTTGCCATTCCTATTCCTGGCTCTAATCTTAACCAAGATCCTGCAGAAAAGGAAAATATAATGCTTCCTTTACATCATTCTTTGCAGGATCTTCTTCTGAGGATGTGGGAATCACCTTTAAAGGTTCCTTCGCCTTCTACAGCCACTAATGTTCTGTATCAGGTGCCTCCCTCTCCAGGGTTTCAAAAAAACCAACTTCCACATCATTCCATTCTAGTGGAATCAGCAATGAGGAAGGTAAGAAGCAAGAAGAAGCATTCTTCTTATCCGCCAGGTCGTGCATCTAAAGCACTTGATGCCTTTGGATGTCAAACCTTCCAAACTTCTATGCTGGCTTCAAGGATTATCTTATATATTTTTTATATGAGTCTGACACTTCAGGAGGTCACAGAGAAATTATCTCTTTTGTCCCCTTTTTTGTCAGAACCTAAGGCCACTGACTATTCCTTGCTTCTTAATCATAGCAGGAATATCTCTTGGTTTCTTTCTCGTGCTTCTCTAGACTCTTTTGAGTCTGTTAGCAGATCCTCTGCTATTGCCATTGGAGCACGTCGTAAAGCCTGGCTGCAAGCTTCAGACTTGAGCAGATGGGCACAACATACACTGGGTAATTCTCCTTGCACTGGAGAAAATCTCTTCAATAGAGAGGCTTTTTACGTCAGGTTGCTCATTGCTCCACTGACTTCCCTGGTTCTGGAAACCATCCTAAGCCTTCTTCCTCCCCAGGATGTAGGAAATGTCCTACCAAACCTTCTCTCCCTAAGAAAAGAAGGTTTCACCCTTCTCCTGCCCATCCTCCAGATGTTCCTAAGCAAGGGACCATCTCATCCTAGTCTGAAGCCTCCAGACTCTAACCAGTCTAACCATAACCAGCAACCATAGGTTCCTGTATGTTGCAATCTACAGTTAACTTCTTCTTAGCAGAAGTTTATTCTTAAAACTCTACACTGGTTTTTTTCTTTTTCAGTATGCTAACCGGTTAGGATAATTATCCAATGGGTTACAGAACTCTCCCCTTCTTACCACTAGGAAGGGAGGTTACAACTATCCCATAATAGTTTCTGTCCCCACATGGACATCTTTTCCTTCAGCTAACTTACCACATGGTGAGTCACCTTCCAACACCCTCTCTTCCAGGGTTTCCCCTGCTTGAGTTGGTACCATACTGAAATACTTGTCCTGTGTAGACTTTTTGTTATCCTTGATTGCATGCTCTGAACAACTCATCAGACAGGGACAGGAACATCTCCGTTCCCTTTGTCTGTTTTCTCTCTGTTTTCACACAGGAGAATCCCCTCTGCTGTTTTGTTCAGTTGCTGTGCATGCAGGAGTTCCAGTGATTACTCACCTTAGTGGTCATTGCAAGCTATTTTCAACTATCTTGCATAATACTATTCACTTCAGGTAATCTTCTCTAGCCAT
The DNA here is from genome assembly GCA_033557465.1 of Ichthyophis bannanicus. NCBI lineage: Eukaryota > Metazoa > Chordata > Amphibia > Gymnophiona > Ichthyophiidae > Ichthyophis > Ichthyophis bannanicus. The sequence goes on from CM066034.1 coordinate 795,202,117, forward strand.
ATCTTTTCCTAGGATATGGCAACACACCTGACTTCAGTCTTAATTCTCCTGCACAATGCTCTCTGCAATCTTCAGTGAAGCTTTCTACTATGGGCCCTTGCTACAGAGCATTGAATGTTGTCTCTGAGGGCTTTTCCATATAGTAGAAAAAGCTTATATAATCATTCCATGACTATAGGGATTCTTATACCCTCTTGTCTCCTGTTGACTTACAGAAGACAAGCTTTTTCTGCGTGAATGTCCAAGGAGTTCCCAATCTTGCAGGAATTTACCCTTTTTTCCTTACAGCTTGGCATCATGCTCTTCTGCTCCTCTTGGACAACGCATACTCTATTAGTATACATGATACCCATGTGTCCCTTGGCTGGGTCATCCTGGTATCTTCTTCTATGCGTTTTCTGTCCATTGGACATGTCAGAGTTCTAGAGAGCTCCTGACGTGCTCTTGCCAAACTGCTGTTATCCTCTGTTTTTTCACACAACCATACTGGTTATTTCACTGCACTACATTCCTGCACTGCAGAAATAGATTCTCTATATATCTTCAGGTGGTTTTCACCCCCTGTTATTAGATGAATCTTTTCCCATCACATTCCCCATGTGCATGTTTTTGTGGGGCTCAGTTGCAGGCATGTATTCTCAAGCTTATATTCATGTATGTTTATATCCTATACATACATATTTCTATAAGCTGTGTGGGCATAAGTCATGCCCATCTATCTATATCTATATATCTATATTTATATCTATATATCTCTATATATCACACATATCTATACCTATATTTATATGTATGTATCTCCATATATACATATATATATATGTGTCCATTGGGAGATGTCCATAGGACGATATTTATTACCTACTATCTCCCTAACTGTCTGTGCTATAAAATTTTTCCCCCCTTAAGGGGTCCAGACAGTCACCTTGCCTATTCTCATATGGCTCAGTAAGTGGGAGCGGTTATACATACAATTACTGCTGTGATGTCAACAGCTTCTAATTTTGTTATAGATGCAATTACTGCTGTAATGTCAACAGCTTCTATTTTTGTTATAAATCTCCCTGTTTATGAAGTCTCAAGCTTCAATGTCTTCCTATGTCTTACCAGCTAGGAAAGACAGTGTACATCTTCAGTATTCTGAGTACACTTCTGTTCTCCTTGGGACTAGGGGCCTTTTTTCCATACCCCCTCTTCCCTTCAGGGCTGGGCAAATTGTCTAGATCGGTCAGTCTTCTTCTTTTAGTCCCTAAAAGAGTTTTCAGTTTTTTTCCATAAAGCTTTCCATTGAAGACCTGCCGTTCTTATCCTACCCCAGTTGACGCCTGGGTCACCAGCCCGTTCCAGGTTTGGAACTTCATCCTCACTGCTGTAAAGTTACCTTGAGGATTCCGCTACTGCATCTACAGTACACTCCATCACAGTTTCTACTTCCTACAGTCCAGTAGGTAAGCTCTATATTATGCTTGTTCATTAAATACTTTTAATGACACTTGACATACATTCTAAAGACTCATTTTTCTGTAGTCTTTAGATTTGCTGTTCCTGTACAGCTCTTCTTTATTCAACTCCTACCCCCCATCCCTCATGGGATGCCGGAGATCCAGGTGTGGGAAATGCCGTCCTCTCCCAGGGATACGCATTTTATGGGATCTCCCCTTGGCACCCTCAGCTAGGGAGTCCCCATATGTGAAGACTCATTCCTGCTTGTTCCTGGAGATAGCACAGTTACTTACCTGTAACAGGTGATCTCTGGGAACAGCAGGAATTAGTCTTCACAACCCACCCACCTCCCCTAGGAGTTGTATCTATCTATCTTCCTTTCCTCTTTCTCTCCTTCTGTCTCAGCTATGAAACTCAACTGAGGAGAGGCAGTGGGAAAGGCGGGAAGTCAGCGCGCAGGCGCGAGGGATGCTCCCAAAAGCTTTCTGATTGGATGCTGGGGAGCATTCCCGTGCAGGCTCCGTCGGTACCGACGTACCCATATGTGAAGACTAATTCCTGCTGTTCCCAGAGATCACCTGTTACAGGTAAGTAACTGTGCTTTCCCCGAGTTTCACACTCGCCTCCGGTATTGCACTGGTACTCTTCCCGCCTACCGACCTCGGTGCCTCGGCATCGGGTTCAGTTTAGTTTTTGTAGTCTTTCATTATTTTTCTTTTCTTGTGCCTTCGCGCCTTTTTTCCCTCCCACTGGCAGCCCGCAGGGTCTTCAACCTCGCAGGGATACTTTTTTCCCCCAAGGCTACCAGTGGTTTTAAGAAGTGTGATCAGTGCTCTAAAATTATGTCTTCGACCGACACATACAACTGCTGTCTTCGCTGCCTCGGGCCAGATCACGACCCGGCGGCCTGCAGTCTCTGCAAGAGGATGTCCAGTAAGGCCCTCAAGAGCCGCCAGCAGCAGCATGGTAAGATTTCCCCCGAGCCCCTGATGCCCCCAAAGGCCAGGGCCTTGTCTGAGGCCCCGACATCTCAGGCGGAACTCTCCGAACCAGAGCATCGTCTTGGGTTCTCGGAAAGGGGGTCTCCCTCGAGGGAACAAAGGAAAAAGAAGAAATCTTCGAAGGTGGCATTCTTGGATGGTTTAGACTGGCCAGGAGCTTCCCGGACCCAGTCCCGCAGTCCAGGATGCTCGTCTGAGGCATCAGAGAAGGAGCGACCTGCAAATGTCCCCTGGAAGATCTGACCGCGGACTGGCCTCTGTCCCCAGACACCATCCTTGTCGAAGATTTCCCTTCGGGGAATCTTCGGCTTCAGGCCCGAGTCTCTCGGTGTCCGCACTGAAGGCTGTGGAGCCTTCTGGTCTGGAGTCCAGAATGGCAGCCCTGGAGCGCAGTTTGTCTGCCTTCATGGACCAGCAGCGGGCGCTGTTGTCCGGCACGACCGATTCATTCGCCCTTACCACCAAGCCCTCAATGTCCAAGACCGGGCGCCGGCCGTGGTGCATCGGGGCTCCTGAGGCCCATGGAGCAGCCCTCCTACGAGTCCTCCATGGTCTATTCCGAGTGGGAGATGGAGGATGAGGAGTCCCCGATACCCACTGCCACCGCGACGTCACTTCTTATTCTCCCGTCTCGGAACCTCTGCGGCGGTCTCTGCCCGAGGACATGGGCTTCCTGAATTTTGTCAAGGACATGTCTAAGGCCCTGGCATTCCCAATCGAGTCGGATGAGGACCCTCGGGCAGATGAGTTGGAGATCCTCCAGTACGAGGCCCCTCCGTGGGAATCGCTCATGGTGCCCATTCCTCCCATCCTGGAGCGGCTCATGCTCCGCATGTGGGAGACACTGGCATCAGCGTCGGTGCCAGTGGTGAGCAGACAGCTTGACTCGATGTATCAAGTCCGCTGGAGCCCGGGCTTCCAGAAGTCACAACTGCCGCGCAACTCCATGGTGGAGTCGGCCATGCGTCGGCTGAAAAGCCAGAAGATGCACTCCTCGGTGCCCTCCGGCAGTGAGGCCCGCACCCTAAAAGCCCTCAGCAGAAAGTGCTACCAGGACTCAATGCTCATCTGCCGTGTCCAGGCCTACCAGCTGTACATGGACATGTACCTGAGAGATCTGGCGAACAAACTCACTGGGTTCTCAGCTGGTCTATCCAAGGAACCCTTGCAGCAGTTCCAGAACCTGGCCAAGGCCATCAGTGAGTGCTCCAAATTCATGTCTCGAGCAGCCTATGACGGGTTCAAGTCGGCGGCCTGGGTAGCTGTAGTGGGCATCGGTGCATGCCGCCAAATTTGGCTTCAGTCGTCTGACCTCAAGCAGTGGGTTCAGGACAAATTGGTCGTTGTCCCATGCCAAGAAGAGGACCTCTTTGGCAAACCCATGAACGACAAGGCTGCCAAGCTGGAGACTGCATTCATGACGAGGACCAGGCTCTCTAAGAAAACTACTGCCCCTCCCTGATGGAAGGGCTTGGGTAAAAAGTCCTTTTATCCAAGGAAGGGGTCTGCTTACCAAAACTACCCACCCTATCAGGCCTCCCCAGCTCCCCAACAGGGTCAGCAGGCCAAGAGACATGGGCATGGCCCACGTAAGCAGAAGGCTCCAAAACCCCAGGCTCCGGTCCCAGCCCAGCCAGGGGGGAGCTTTTGACTCCTTGAGCATAGCCTCTCTACCCCAAGGAGATCAGCAGCTCACAGGGGGACGTCTGGCTGTCTATGCCCAGAGGTGGGAGGCTATCACCACTGATTCCTGGGCACTAAGGATAGTCAGGGCGGGTTACCTCCTCCATCAGACACCTCCCCCTTATTTCCTGGGAGAGCCCCTCAGGTCTTCCCTCCACCGGGACCTTCTTCTGAAGGAGTTGGCAGGTCTTCTTGAGGACAAGGCGGTGGAACCAGTGCCCCTTTACCTCAAGGGTAAGGGGTTCTACTCCAGATACTTCCTTGTGCCAAAGAGGACAGGGGGCCTAAGGCCCATCTTCAACCTGTGCAACCTCAACAAATTCCTGGTGAGGGAAAGGTTCAAGCTGCTCTCCCTTGGAACATTGCTGCTATACCTCCAGCAAGGAAACTGGCTATGCTCCTTAGATCTCAAGGATGCTTATACCTACATCCTCATCCACCCCAACCACAGGCAGTACCTGCAGTTCGTAGTGGGGGGCAGGCACTTTCAATACAGGGTGCTCCCCTTCGGCCTAGCCTCTGCCCAAAGAGTCTTCACAAAATGCCTGGCAGTGTGGTCGCCTTCCTCCGGCTCCAGGGGGTCTTCATCTTACCCTACTTGGATGACTGGCTCATAAAGTGAGGCACAGCCTCAGAGGTGCAGCAGGCCACCGCACGCACCATCCAGGTTCTGAAACACTTGGGCTTTGTTATAAACTACCACAAGTCTCACCTCCTCCCATCACAGTGCCTGGAGTTCACTGGGGTAAGAATCGACACTCTCCACTCGAAGTCTTTCTTGCCCAGGGACTGAGCCGATAGTTTCAGGCCTCTTGCTCAGGATGTAGAGTACCATCCCTCAGTGCCCACCCGGCTTCTTCTGCGCTGCCTCGGGCACATGGCCTTCATGGTCCATGTCACCCCAAATGCTCGTGTCCACATGAGGACTGCGCAGTGGTGTCCCTGGGACCAGTGGTCTCAGGCCACAGGCTGCCTCCGAGACAGAGTTTGTGACCTGCCAATTGGCGGACTCCCTGGTCTGGTGGCAGACTCCCCAGTATCTCGAGGCAGGCATGCCCTTTCAGGCCCCAAGCCACTCGAGGGTCCTCACCACAGACGCCTCCCTGCCCGGCTGGGGAGCCCACTGAGGAGATCACCGCACTCAGGGCAACTGGTTGCCAGACGAGAGCACCCAGCAGATCAGCCTCCTGGAGCTCCGAGCCATATACCTAGCCCTGAGGGTCTTCTGTCACCAGCTGTGTCACCAGCCGGTGCAGGTCCAAACGGACAATCAGATGGCGATGTTCTATGTGAACAAACAGGGAGGTTTTGGGTCTCATACCGTTTGTCAGGAGGCACTGTTCCTCTGCTCGTATGCAATCCGACAGGGTATCCTGCGGGCAGTGCACTTGCCAGGCCAGGACAGCCTGCTGGCCAACAGACTCAGCAGGGTTCTCCAGTCGCACGAGTGGCAGCTGGACCCCAGAGTAGCCAGTCGACATTTCTGGCTCTGGGGGGAACCGGTGATGGACCTATTCACCAGTCCGTACAACTTTCAGTTGACCTACTTCTGCTCACCACAAGCCCACCCCTCTAGGGTGGCAGCAGATGTGTTTCTAGTGTCATGGTACTCCTTCCCTCCGACGCTGCTAATCACCAAGACCTTGTTCAGGACCCTCCGTGACAGGGCCTCACTCATTCTGATAGCTCCTCCGTGGCCCAGGCAACCATGGTTTCCACTGCTTCTGCAGTTGATGGTGGAGGCCCCCATCCCCTTGGGGACCGCCCCGGGATTTCTGTCTCAGGGGACTCTCTCCTGCACCCCATTCTGGGGTCCCTGTCACTGACAGGGGCTGCTAGAGGATGACACTGGCCCCTTTCAACCTTCTGGTTGAGGTGGATGACATTCTGCTAGTTTCTCGCAAGGTTTCCACTACGCCCTCAAATGGTGCAGGTTCTCTGTTTGGTGTGCCGAGAACACAGGGCTGATACTTTCTCCTGCCCGGTGGCTCTGGTGTTACAGTACCTTCTCCACCTCTCTCAGTCCTGGCTCAAGTTTAACTTCGTCCAGGTGCACTTGAGTGCCCTGATAGCGCACCACCATTGAGTGGATGATAAGCCCCTCTTGGTCCAACCGTTGGTGACCCATTTCCTTTGGGGCCTGCTCTTATCGAAGCCTCTGGTTCACCCTCCGGCAACCGAATGGGACCTCAACGTAGTGCTGGGGCAGCTCACTCGCCCATCCTTTGAGCCTCTGGCTACCTACCACCTTCGCTACCCCTCTTGGATGGTGGCTTTCCTGGTTGCGCTCACCACCGCTCGCAGAGTTAGCAAGCTCCAGGCCCTTGTGGCGGAGGCGCCTTATACCAGGTTCTACAAGAATAGAGTGGTGCTTCACACGTACCCCAAATTCCTGCCGAAGGTAGTGTCGCCCTTCCATCTCAACCAGGAAGTGGTGCCTCCCTATCTTCTTCCCATGACCTCACTCCAGTTGGGCGAAGACGGTCCTTCATACCTTGAACTATAAGAGGGCCTTGTCCTTCTATATTCAACACACTCAGGGCCACCACAAAGCTGCTCAGCTTTTCATCTCCTATGACCCCAGTAGACTGGGGGAGGCGGTGACCAAACATACATTGTCCACCTGGGTGGCAGACTGTATTGCCTTTGCTTATGAGCAAGCGAGGCTCCTGCTGGAAGGCCGCATCATGGCGCACCATGTCAAGGCCATGGCAGCTTCGGTGGCAAACTTGCACTCCATCCCGATGGTGGACATCTGCTGGGCCGCCACCTGGTCAAGTCCATACCTTCGCAGCCCATTACTGCCTGGAAAGAGCATCCCGACGGGACAGTGCCTTCAGCCAGGCTGTGCTCCGTAACCTTTTTGGGATTTATGCAACTCCTATCCTCCGACCCTTCTGTGTTCAGGCTACTGGAGTGCTGGTTTCATCGGACACAGGGGTCCTACTGTGGTCTGTGGACACAGGCTCATTGCTGCTGCTGCTTGCGTCTCCCCATGAGGGAGCCCCTATTTTTGCTACGGGTTTTCGGTAGCCTGTAGCTGGTGAGTCCCATATGTGAGAACTGTCTTCCTGTTTGTTCCCGGAGAAAGCGTAGTTACTCACCTGTAACAAGTGTTCTCCGTGGACAGCAGGAATCAGTCCTCACAACCCTCCCTTCTCCCCTTGGAGTTGCTCCTTTACCATCTTTTTTTGCCATCTTTTAGTTATGTCATCTTACTGAGCAAGATGGCACCCTTGGGCATGAAGGGGACCACGCATGCGTGGTGGCATCTCCCAAAGGCTTTCTTTGAAAGCTGGGGGGATGCTTCTGCGAGGGCTCTGTCGGTGCCTCGTCACCCATATGTGAGGACTGATTCCTTCTGTCCCCGGAAAACACATGTTATAGATGAGTAACTACGCTTTACCAGAGGCAGATCATGCCAAATGAATTTGATTTCTCTGACTGGAAATCTGCATTAATGTCACATGCTAGATTTAGTCAACTTGAGTTGCAGTGAATATATTGATGTTACCCATAGGAGGCTGCCTAGCTCAGGAGTGGGCCTCAAATTGGTGAACTAAATTAGAAATTGGTTGACTGACCAATGACAGAGGGTAGTGGTAATGAATTTACTTGAAGGAGGGTGGTTGGTCCCGGGACCAATTGTGTTCAGTATCTTTGTGAATAATATTGCCAGTGAATTGGAAGGAAAAGAAGATTGCCTTTTTGAAGATCACATGAATTCTGCATTAAAGTGGATGCCCCTGAAGGACAGAAATCATGAGAAGTGATCTACAAAAGTAGAAAAACTGATAAAATATTTGGCAGCTAAGCTTTAATAAAAAGGACTGAAAGAAATGCAGAATGATGCATTTGGAGTACAGTAATTCACTCTCTTCCTCTATATAATTGGGATGGAGAAGTTAATATGAACATGCAAAGAGATAGACCTTGGATAATAGAGTCCTGTGATCTCAAGATAGTGAAACATGGTGATAAAACAGTGGCCAAAGCCAGAGGAAGCTGGGCTGTACAGAAAGTGGACAACCAGCAGAAAAAAAAGTTCCAGTGCCTCTCACTTGAAATACTGTGTTTGCTTTTGGAGGCCATATCTCAGTAACTTAACCTTCCACTGCCTCGGGTATAAACTTAGATCGTAAGCCCTCTGGGGGCAGGGAAATGCCTATTTTACCTGACTGTAACTTGCCTTGAACTGAAAAGGCATGAGCTAAATACTTAAAAACAAACAAATAATTAAAAAATGTATGGAGGTTAGGATCAGTACATAGGATAGCAACCAAAATGATACAGGGTCTATGCCTGAAGACATACAAGAAGAGATTTGTGGACCTAAATGCGTGTACCCATGCATGGCGGAGGGGATGATAAAGGAGATATAATATAGCCATTTAATACTTGAAAGATCATACACAAGAAATAAAACCTTTTCCAAAGGAAAGAAAGCTGTAGAACTATTGAACTGAAAGAAGGCAATCTCAGAAGCAGTGCCAGATACCATTTTTTCATGAAAATGGTAGTGGATACTTGTAATGCCTTCCTGGAGGAGTTGGTTGAAAGAAAAGCGGTGACCCACTGTAATTGGTGCTTGTAATGCCTTGGACCTAACCACCAGCCGACGTCCTGCAAACTCTGCTTGCAGATGATGCGTCGAGGGCTGAAGGGTTGAGAAAAGCAGGGGTCGTCTTTCTTTGGCTCATCTGATTCACTATCCTCAAGCATTGACCCCTTTATCCATGCCTGAGATGGCCTTCAGTCGGAGCAGAAGGGTTCGAGAGGGGCATCACTCAGTGGTTTCCAATGCAGTCCTTGGGTTACCCCCAAGCCAGTCAGGGTTTCAGGATATCCACAATGAATGTGCATGGGATAGATCTGCATGCACTGCTTCCATTGTATGCAGATCTATTTCATGCATATTCATTGTGGATACCCTGAAAACCTGACTAGCCTGGGGGTACGTGAGGACTGGGTTGGGAGCCACTGCTCTACAGAGACCCCATCTGCGATGAAAGGGGGAGCACAAGGAGAAAATCTCTGTGCAGCACCACCGTAGCCCCTCTCGCTGCAAGACAGAAAGTGAGGGCCAGGAATGGTCAACCAAGCTTCTCTAGTGGGAAGACCCAACCCGAACGGTGGAGTCCATTCCCAGTGCGCAGGAGGCTACCGGATGTCTTATGATATGCCTATTATCATGGAGTCCCCATCCGAGGGTTCACTGTCAATGGCCATGGCATCAACATCCTCATCGGTGGTGGTTCTGGAGGAATGCCTACAAGCCTTAGAAGCTCATCTGGTGGTGGTGGAAGCCCTGTGGAATGCAGGCTTGCAGTGCAGAGCGCGTCATCATCGCACTCCTTCCAGCTGATCCTTGAGACCCTTGCTCTGTCCATTGCTGATGGGACATCGGGTGGGAGACTGATATTGACAATGGTGGCCAGAGTCATCTCCCTCTCCAGTGTGTCGGAGTCTGAGGACCTGGGGAATTGCCATCGGCATGCTGGTCACAAGGGGAACCATCGACGTCCATCCTTTCCTGAGCCGTGCAGTTGGTGCTTGGAGGAGACTCTGCATTAATTTGACTTCTTCTCGGAATTGGAATCTGAAATCGAGGCAGAATTGACTATGTCGCATTTTCGGGCCCAGGATCTTCCATCCAACCCATCACCCTTTCAGATCAGCAGAATTCACTGCCTGGAAGACTTGTCCTTCTAGGAATTTGTTTGGAACGTGGTCAAGGCCATTCCCTTTTCTTGGGAATCGGAAGAGGAACTGAGTGCAGAGGAACTGGAACTCCTCCAATACCCCTCGGTCCCTCGTGAGGTGATGACTGTTTCTGTCCATTGTGTCCTGCAGAGGCGTCTGTGGGAGGCGCTGCTCATGCTTCCAGCCATCAGCCGTCAGTTTGGTTTCCTATACTGGGTCCAGAAGGCACCGGGGTTCGAGAAGTCTCAATTGCCCCACGTTTCTGTTTGTCTTGAAGCTGGCAAAGAGTGCCAAAACACACTCCTTGGCGCCGCCCACGTGGGAAGCATGAACCCTGGACTCCTTCAGGAGGAGGTGCTTCCAGGGTTCCATGCGGATAGCCTGGATCCTGGCCTACCAAACTTACATGGTCATGTTTCTCAAGGATGTCATGCTTGACATTGAGGACTTTGTTTACCTTCTCCCCAAGGACTGCCACGAGTCTTTCCGAGGTCTCGTAGCTCACAACAAGGATTGCTCGAAGTTTATGGTCCATGGCACTTATGACTCCTTCAAATCTGACAGTAGGGTGGTGGCCGTGGGGATTGCTGCACGGTGAATGGCCTAATTGCAGTCCTCTGACCTGGAGCAGTCGGTCCAGGACAAGATCACCAATGTCCTCTGTTAGGTGGGAAAATCGCTTCAACAAGCCCATGGAGGAAAAGGCCAAAGAGCTGGAAGAGGAGGAGGTGACTCTCACCAGCTTCTCCAGAAAGACTGGGGAGCCTGCTCAGAAGAAAGCACCAACCAAAAAAGCTTTCCTCCCGTGCCTGTGGAAGTACCTTCCATCCCAGCTGCAGGTGCAGCCTAAATCCCAAGCTCCCCACTCACAGCAGAGGGAGAAAACCTCAAAGGCACATCCTACTCCCCGGCCAAAGCTGGGTAGAGGTTTTTGATGGGTTCTTCAGGAGCATAGTCAGTCGACTATCATCCACTGAGGTCTCTCTGCAGGTGGTGGGAGGGGGTGGCAGCTCATCCAGTTTGTCCAACCAGTGTCCTCTTGTTACCTCATACTCCTGGGTTCTATAGATAGTCCCAAGTGGCTATCAGTTGCATCTCACCCAGCTGCCACCTCCTTACAATCCCATGGAATACCCCATGAATCCCAAGTACTAGAGCCTCCTGCAGACTGAGGTCGTGGCTGCTAGCTGACTTTGCCAGCGAGCCAGTTCCCTCAGCCCAGATTGGGCAGGGCATTTACTCCAAATACTTCCTGGTCCCCAAAATGACTGGCAGGTTCTGCCCCATTCTGGATCTGTGAAACCTCAACCAGTTCTTGGTGCATGAGAAGTTCAAAATGGTCTCATTGGGGACACTGCTCCCATTTCTCCTACAAGATGACTGGCTTTGCTCCTTGGATCTGAAGGATGTGAGCGTGCATATTCCAAGCCACCTGCATCACAGGCAATCTCCAGGAACAAGCAGGAATGAGTCTTCACATATGGGTACGTCGGTACCGACGGAGCCTGCACGGGAATGCTGCCCAGCTTTCAATTAGAAAGCTTTTGGCAGCATCCCTCACGCCTGCGCAGTGACTTCCCGCCTTCTCCACAGCCTCTCTTCAGTTTTCGTTTTTCCGCGGAGCCAGCAGGACGTCCTCCTGTCACCGCAGAAACTTTTCTCTTTAATTGCTTTAATTATTTTAATTTTTTGTTTTCTTGTGGTCGCGGCTGTTTCTCCCGCTACCACCGGTACTGCCGGTGGTTTTTAGGCTAAAATCTGTAAAACTTTTCTTCAGTTTTTTTTGCCTTAACTCTTAGGCCTACTAGGCCTTTTTCATTATGGAGCCTTCTTTTCCTAAAAAGTGCCTCCGCTGTGGAAACACCTGTTTCTTTTTAGACACCAATAGTTGGTGTCTCAACTGTGTGGGTCCTGACCCTTTTTCCCCTGACTTGTCAGGAGATAATTTTGTGAGACAACCTTCAGTATTTAGAGTTTCCCTCGATACGTTTTTTCTTCGGCATTGAGGGTACCCGGTTTCTCTACTTCACAGGATCAGGTAACCCAAAAACAGTCTGTTAAGACTAGTCAATGCTTGAGTGGTATGTCCCATGCCCAGCATGGTGACGGCTCCGGCCTTACCCTCAAGAATCCATTGGCATTACCCCTGCGGGAGTCTTCGGGCTCCAAAGCGTTAAAGGGGTTTCAGGTTGTTCCTGGGGCTCACCCCTCACAGAACATACCTGAGCCATGCGCGGAGGTGGTATCCGCTTATAGCGGTACCGAGCCTCCGCCATCGGCACCGGTGTCGAGCACTCCACTCTTCACCAGGGATCGTCATCGGGCGTCCTCGGTACCTTCGGGACCGATCGATACGCACCGCATTGACTTCCCTCAGCCATGCTTCGGGACGGTACCGACGTCGATCGGTTCCGATACCCTAGCATCGGCATCGACATGGACCTCGGTACCGTCGATATCGAGCGATGTCACCCAGGCTGCCTTAGTGGTATCGGCATCGCCGATACTACCACTGGCGTCGGAACTGTCGAGACATGCATCGCTAGTCTCGCTCTCTTCGATGCCGAGTCTTGAGTCGATATCGAGTCTCGAGGACTGCATCCCGACGCGTCCCGGAACCGACTCTGGTCGTTTCCCCATAGGTAGTTCCGAAGATCTGAGCCATAACTCCCTCATGATCTCGGTACCACAACAGCAGTTCCCGATGACTACTTCACCTGCTAGTCCTTTATCACTAGCAAGGTTGTTGCCTGTTCTTGCACCGCTGCCTAGTTTGGAACCGATACCTGGCATTGCTGCAGTACCTTGTACGTCCTCTGATACTCAGGCTCTTTCTTTAGCCTCACCAGGAATACTTCCCATAGGAGATCAGTCTTTTCAGACTTTTCTCCTGGATATGGCAACCTTTCTTAATATTTCTATCCCTGGTTGTGATCCTACACATGGCTCACCGGCACAAAAGCAACAAATACAGTTTCCTTTACATCCTGCTCTGCAGGATCTCCTTCTTAGGGTATGGAAATCACCCTTACGACTTCCTCAAGTTTCTAATGATGTTGAGGTTAGGTACCGTGTACCACCCTCTCCAGGGTTCCAAAAACCTCAACTTTCTCATCGTTCCCTGGTAGTGGAATCAGCACTGAGGAAGGTTAAGAGCAAGAAGAAGCATTCTTCTTTTCCACCAGGTCGTTCATCAAGAACACTTGATGCTTTTGGCCGTCAAGCCTTCCAAAACTCTATGCTGGCTTCCAGAGTTCTCTCATATATTTTTCACATGAGTCTAACACTCCAGGAAGTCACAGAGAAATTGTCTCTTTTGACCCCTTTTTTACCAGAGCCCAAGGCTACTGATTATACCTTGCTCAACAATCACAGCCGGAATATATCCTGGTTTCTGTCTCGTGCTTCTATAGATTCTTTTGAGTCCATTAGCAGATCCTCTGCTATTGCCATTGCAGCACGTCGCAGAGCCTGGCTTGAGGCTTCAGACTTGAGCAAATGGGCACAAACTATACTAGCTCATTCTCCTTGTACAGGAGAAGGTCTTTTTAATAAGGAGGCTTTACGTCAGGTTGCTCAATGCTCCCCTGACTCTTCTTCCACTAGAAACCATTCTAAGCCACCTCCTTCTTCAAATAGTAGGAAATGTACTACCAAACCTTCTTTTCCTAAGAAAAGGAAGTTTCATTCCTCTCCAGCCCATCATTCGGCTGTACCTAAACAAGGGACGCCTCAGCCTAGTCTGAAGTCCTCCAGTTCTGGCCAGTCTCAACATCCCCAGCAACCATAGGTGCCTGGAATTGTAACTTACATATTAAAAGATTATTCACTGTGCTTTTCTTTTTCAGTGTACTAACCTGTCAAAAAAAAATAAATTATTTTGTTCAGGTACTACACACTTCTCCTCTTCTTACTCTCCAGAAGAGCAGTTGCAACTATCACCTGATAGTTTCTTTCCCAACTGAACATTTTTCCTTCAGTTGACTTACCCCATGGGTACGTCCCCTCCAACTACTTCAGGGGACACTCTCTCTGCTGTTTCTGTCAACAGCTCTGCCTGCAGGAGTTGTAGTAATTGTATTACTGGGACTTTTTCAAGTTCCAGTCCCTTGTTAAAAAATTTTTGTCTAGCCTCAGTAGTGATTCCAAACTATCTTGGATCCTCCTACTCGTTAGGCTTTCTCACATTATTCTAACCATCTCCTTTTCTAGGATATGGCAACATAACTGATTTTCAGTCAGTTTCTCTCATAGCTCTCCTGCACAATGCTCTCTGCAGTCTTCAGAGAAGCTTTCTACTATGAGGGCTTTGCTATAGAGCATTGTCCTTGTCTCTGAAGTTCCTCTATTATTAGAGAGAAACTTCTGAACCCTTCCTATGCCTGTGAGGGTTCTCCACACCCCCTCTAACCTGGGGTGTTCACACGAGATAGCAGTTCTTCTGCGTGAAAATCCAAGGCATCTACCATGTCAGTGTTCTGTAGAACTCCCTGCCTTGTTCCCTACAGATTCATATCTTCATCTGTTCTCACGCGAACATCACGGTTATCTCACTGGGTTGTTTTCCTACATCCCTCAACCCACGAAAATAGATTCTCTATGCATATCCCAAGTGGGCTCACCCTCTCGCAGAACGCAGATTCTTTTTCATTTACATTCCCCATGTACAATTATGGGGCTGGGTGGTAGACATGTATCTCAATCTGTTGTCTTGTATGTAGCATCTCCATATATGTCTACATACTTATATCATTTCTCTGGTGGTGCTAAACCATGCCCCACAAATTTCCATATATCTAGGTGTATCATATATATATATATATATATATATATATATATATATTTGATAAATTTCACCACCCATATCCTAATATACAAATCTGGACATATGTATATTTATCTATCTATATATATCTATGAATATATACATATCTATTCCAGCCACATATATATATATCTCCCTATATGTATGTGTTTGATGGGGGGCTTCGTAAGGGTTGGTCAATCTTATTCACTATCACCCTTACTGTCTATACTACATGATTTACCTCTTAGAGGTTTTAGACAGATTGTTGCCCCACGTCCCATACCAAATTATGATACAGGACCTGTTCAGCACCAACAACCACTTTGGTGCTAACATCTTCTATTTTTTCTTTATGTCCTTGAAGCATCCAGCTTCAATATTTTTCCTATCTCTCGCCAGCTAGGAAAAACAGTCTACATCTTTATCTTCGAGTACACAACTGTTTTCCGTAGGAATAGGGGTTTTCCACCCCCCCTTTCCTGCCAGGACTGGGCTAGTTCTTCAACTCCGTCAGTCTTCTTCCTTTAGTCCTCAATGTTCATGATGCCTAAAGGACTTTTCAGCTTTTCCCATAAAGCTTTCCATTGAAGACCAGACGTCTACTCCTACCCAGTTGACACCTGGATCATCTACTACCTCCAAGTCTGGACCTTCATCCTCACTACTGAGAGGTCACCTTGACGATTCCGCCACTACTTATCCAGTAGACTCCATCATGCTTTCTACTTCCTACCATACAGTAGGTAAGCTGCATATTTTAAGTGTACATTAAATGTGTTTTAATGCTACGCATCATATCTACCAAGGACTCCTGTAGTCTGTAGAACATCTAGTCCTTGGCTATGCTGTTTCTTTCCTCACAGCTCCTTTATTGTCAACTCCTACCCTCCATCCCACATTGGATGCCGGGGATTCCTGGAGACAAAATGCGCCCCTGACCCGGGTACTTGCATTTTTATGGGATCTCCCCCTGGCATCTCCAGCTAGGGAGTCCCCATATGTGAAGACTCATTCCTGCTTGTTCCTGGAGATAGCACAGTTACTTACCTGTAACAGGTGATCTCTGGGAACAGCAGGAATTAGTCTTCACAACCCTCCCACCTCCCCTAGGAGTTGCATCTTTTTTTTTTTTTTTTTTATATATTTATTGAAATTTTCACCAAAAGGTTACAACAAATAAGATACAATTTCCCAACAGAGCTGGAAATACAGATACATATAGCCCACCGGCCTGTACACTTCTGAAACCTGATTCAAATTATCTTGACGACATAGGTGGATGAAGAGAACCAGCAACCTTACAGCAAATCAAGGAAGAAAAAAAAAGAAAAATAAAATAAGATAATGAAAAAACAAAAACTAAGAATAAAAACAATACAACAGATATCAAATGGATCAAAACACCCCCCTCTCACCCCAAAAACCAGTCCTCCCGAGGAAAAAACCCTCGAGGACGCAGGGAACAGCAGAAGAGGGGGAAGAAAAAACCCCAACTACCTCCCCCCGGTGTGTCGCAGACCCCCCTGGGTCTCCCTGCCAGATAAACAGTTGCTACCCAGAAGGTAGCCTGAAGATACATCATAAAACTAAACATAAAAAATCTATATCATATACGTATCTAGCGCATGCCATTTAGAGAGCTTGACCCGAAACCCCTTAGCCTGTTGTGTTCTATCAGAGGCTTTTTCATATTTGGCGAATAAACAAATCAAATTCCACCATTCTAAATGAGAGGGTTTACATGGGTTTTTCCAGTGAGAAAGTAAAAGTTTAATCGCCACCATAATCATAAAGTTTAGCAAAAAATAATCATGCTTAGCTATGCCTGGGATCTTGCTTGCATTACGAAATATTATTATCTGCCATGATAAGGCCTCTGAAAACCGAAGGACTTGCTGAATTTTATCCCAGACTCTACTCCAAAAAGATTGAATGTGAGGGCAGTCCATCAACATATGCCGCAATGTTCCCACTTCTTTATTACAGGACCAACAGAGAGCATTCCCCTTTCTATTACATTTGCTTAATCGGAGAGGAGTAAAAAAGGCTCTATGTGCCAGGAAAAACATAGATTGGGTGAGAGCTGCAGAGCGTGAGGCACGGACCGAAGAGACCCAAACTTTCTTCCAGTCATCCTGAGACATAGCAGTCATCGTCTCATCTTCCCAGATGCGTCGCAGGCCGCTGTTCAGAGGTGCATAATACTCCTTAAATACAGCATAAAAACGAGAAACTGTTCCGCCACTGGAGTTTATTTCTTCAATAACTGTCAGGAGTCCCCAAGAGTCAGTCAGCCTCTCTAAGGACGGAAGAGCCACCCCTAGACAGTGGCGCAACTGCATCCATTGGAAGTAACATCCAGAAGGGAGATTAAAGTCTTGCTGCAGTCTGTCAAAAGTCTTCCATCTAATTCCATCCAGTACTTGACCAATTGTCCAAATTCCCAACCTCTGCCATCGCGGCCAATTACAGGATTCCTTGGCAATTTTAAAGGCCGGGTTAAACCAAATTGGAAGCTGCCGTGAGGGAGGATTTCTCTCGCCTAGAATCGGCAACAATGCTCGAAAGGCTTGCTGAGTAGAGATGATAACCCGGCCAATCCCGGAGGAGGTTGGGTAAAGCATTCCTGCGACTAGATGAAGCGGACACGGAGTAACCATACGCTCTTCCAATCGAAGCCAAGTCGGAATACAGGATTCCTCTTCCCTCAGGAGCCATTGCGACCCTTGACTCAGCAGGAAGGAACGATGGTACCACAAAAAATCTGGGAAGTGAACCCCTCCAGCTGTCTTATCTGCCTTTAGTTTCTTAACCGCAATGCGGGGGGTTTTCCCCTCCCATAAGAAGGCACACATGATCCTTTCCAGGCTTCTATATATTGCAGGGGGCAAGAACATAGGCAACATACTCAGTAGATAATTTATTTTGGGAACTAAGGTCATTTTTATAGCTTCCAACCGGCCCCACCAGGTGAGATGAAGCGGGGACCATTGCTGAGTATGGGACCTAGCTAGGTCCACAAGTTTTCTAGAATTCAAACATATTGTCTCCTCCAAAGAAGCAGAATAGTGGACTCCAAGGTATTTTATCGAAGCAGTTTCCCATTGGAAAGGAAACCTATCCACCATCGAGGCATTCGCCCTACAGTTGAGGGGGAAGGCAACTGACTTTGCCCAATTTACTTTATAGCCCGAGAGCGTTGAGTATTGAGCAATCACCTGCAACAGTGTACCGACTGATTCCGGTCGAAGAAACACCAGCAGGTCATCTGCGTAAGCAGAGAGCTTAATATGAAAATCTAGTACCTGCATCCCAAGGATCTTTTCAGATTGACGAATCTTTGCGACCAGTGGCTCTAATGCCAGATTGAATAACAAAGGCGATAGAGCACATCCTTGCCTGGTGCCTCGCTGAAGAGGAAGAGTCCGAGAAAGGGTACTATTGACCAGGATTTGCGCTGTGGGGTTCTCATACAACACCTGCACCATGGCTATGAACTCTTTGGGTAAACCGAACCAGTCCAGCACCTTATAGAGGAAGGGCCACTCCAGTCTGTCGAAGGCCTTCTCGGCATCTATAGAAAGGCCCAACAGGGGGCTATCAAGGTTGGCTGCAATTTCCAATGCTTCACATAATAATCTTCCATTATCAGCCGTGGACCGTCCTGCTACAAAGCCACATTGGTCAGGGTGGATCAGTTGAGGCAGCACCTTACTCAAGCGCTTTGCCAGGACACTAGAGTACACTTTATAATCTGCATTGAGAAGCGAAATGGGTCTGTAATTGCTAACACTCGTTGGATCTCTTCCTGGTTTCTCTAAGACAACAATTGTGGCTTGAGCAAATGCACCAGTAGTAGAGCCCTGCTTCAGGAGCGAAAGGTAGTACGTCAAGAGCTGAGGAAGGAGGGCATCCGCAAAAGTTTTATAAAACTCGGCTGGAAGACCATCCGGACCGGCAGCTTTACCAATTTTCATACTGTACAATACCTCACGTATCTCCTCAAGC
Source organism: Ichthyophis bannanicus (assembly GCA_033557465.1). Lineage (NCBI taxonomy): Eukaryota > Metazoa > Chordata > Amphibia > Gymnophiona > Ichthyophiidae > Ichthyophis > Ichthyophis bannanicus. The sequence continues at coordinate 795,220,762 of CM066034.1, forward strand.
GTTATAGGCTTACCCAGCTCGGCCGCCAGGCAGGGGTGCAACACCGGTCTATCTACGGAGGCCAGAAACGCTTGACATACCGCACCGTCGAAGGATACTTCTGAGGCATATAGATGGGCATAAAACTGACGGAAGGCTTCGGCAATTTCACTGTTGCTGGTCAACAGATCATGTTGCTCGCTGGAAATGTGTGTAATATGTGTTTTATTTCTCCGGGCCTTCAGGCTTGCAGCTAATAGCTTCCCTGCCCGATTATTTTCAGTATAATAGCGGGCCCGGCTATCAAATAGTTGTCGTTCCACTTCCGTACTTAAAATGGTATTATATTGATATCTTAACTGCTGCAGACGATTCAGTACTGCCGGAGTGGAGGTTCTCTGAAGGATCCTTTCTCCTGCTCTGATCTGCCCCTCCAAAGCTTGAAGTTTAACTCTCGCTCGCTTAGCATTAGCAATTGTGTAACTGGTGATCTGTGCCCTGATCGTAGCCTTGAAGGCCTCCCACCATGCCCAGTTCGCTGTATCTGTTGGAAGATTACGTCTGAAATATTCCTCAATAACTTGCTTCATTGCCGCTTGGAAGGATGGGTCCGCAAGAAGGGTTCTGTTGAAAGACCATGTGTGCTGATTAGGTGTAGATCCCTCAATGGTTATGTCCAGGACAACAGCCGCATGGTCAGAAATGTGAGTACTGAGAATACGCGCATCACCCACCGCTGGTGTTAAGGGTCTGGAGATTAAGAAAAAATCTATCCGAGAAAAGGAACCGTGAGGCATAGAGAAAAAGGTATAATCCCGCTCCGTGGGGTGCAGTATTCTCCAAATATCCACCAGCCCTAATTCCTGTATTAATGAGAGTAATACCTGAGAAGCGCTGCCTCCCCGGGACCGAAATGGGCTACAGTCAAGCAAGGGATCAAGGACGCTGTTGAAGTCACCCCCAATAATCACTGGAATGGATGGGCAGTCCTGCGCAGCTTCTATGAGAGTATGAAAAAATGATGATTGCGAGAAGTTAGGAGCATAAACATTGATTACAACAACCTGTTGATTGCCAGCAGCCAAATGCACTTCAGTCCATCGCCCCTCACAGTCCGCCCGTGTGGACAAGACTTGCAGCTGCACCTTGTTGTGTAGTAGTATGGCTACCCCATTTTTCCTCCCCAAAGCAGGTGAATGAGCAATCACAGTGAAATGCTTCGATACTAATTTCAGGGACTCTTTAGAGGACAAATGCGTTTCTTGCAGCAAGACTAACTCAGCATTTTGTCTTTGGGCATATGCCAGTATCTTTTTTCGTTTCACAGGATGCATAATGCCCTTCACATTCAGTGATAAAATTCTAAGGGGGCTCATTATGGAAAAGGAGTCTGATAATAAAGGCCAAGCTCTCCACAGGCAGGTCTAGTAGACAATACTGACCCATCTTCCATATAACCCGGTCATCCCCAGGCAGTCTGCGACACCACACCCTATTTCTCCAAAAAAGGAGCCACATCATGGGTGAGACAGCAGAAAGTTAAGTGGCTACACAGAGCGACACCCCCCCAGAGCCCCGAGGAGATTGACAAAGTAAATCTGGTATTGCCAATACATTTCAGACAGTTATGCAAACCAACAAAAAAACTGTAAACAGATGCAGCACAATCAAACATAATGAACTAAGTAAAACTCCATGCAGTACAGACCTCTCCAACATTGCATGGCAACAGTCAACATACATTAATCATATGTTACATAGGACCCCATGCATCTACAGACATTTTGCAAGGAAAAAGGATATACATTCCTGGAGAACCACACGTTAGGGCGCCCTTTCCACTTGCATCTTTAGAGCCTCTTGGTCTTCTATGAAACGCAGCAGGCAGACGGGATCCTCAAACGTTTTGGTGCGATTGTCCAAAGTCACCTTAAATCGTGCAGGATAAAACAGACCATACTTGGCCTGCAGTTGTTGAAGACGAGGCCGCAGTTCCAGGAACTTCTTTCTTTTATCCATCGTGGCCTTACTGAGATCAGGGAAAAATGAGAGCTTATGTCCTTCAAACAGGACCTCCGCCGATGCTCTTGCCGCGGCCATTATCTGCATGGCCTGCTGGTGCCGAAAAGCACAAAAGATGAAGGGTCTTGGCCTCGGACTGTGACCTCCCGCGTGTGCCGGAATTCTGTGGGCCCGTTCCACCTCAAACGGCTTGGCAAAGTTGATTCTGAGTAGTTTAGGTAAGAGCGCCTCAATGAAACCGATAGGATCGACGCCCTCCGCTCCTTCGGGCATGCCGACGATTCTTATGTTGTTTCGACGCGCCCGGTTATTAAGATCTTCCAAGCCCGCCTCCAACACATCTATCTTTTTAAGGGCCTTAGAGTGGGTCTGCAGGCGCTCCTCATGCACCGTAACTGTGGCATCCACTTGTGCTAAGCGGTCTGTAAGGCCCCGCATCTGTTCCTTGAGCTCCTGCATATCACCTTGCATCAGGGCTAAGGTTTCCCCGTTCGCCGATATTAAAGAGCGCAATGCCCGAACTTCACCCAATATTTCCTTCATGCCCTCAGCTGAGCCGCGATCGGGCGCCATCTTTAAGGGTGAAGGGGGATCCTGCTTTGCCCGTTTAGACCCAGAAGTTCCTCCCGATGCAAACTCCAACTTGGTTTGTTTGACGGATGTCATCCCTTCTTTGTGCTGCAGCTTTACGGCCAAAAACAGAAACCGCTCTGCTTCCTAGAAAGGCAATTTTACAGGATTCCACTCGGGGCTCACAGGAGAGAACGCACTATGCGACCATCTTGTTCTCCGCTGGCTCCGCCCCCCTCGGAGTTGCATCTTTTTTTATTTTTTCCCTTTTCTCTCCTCACCTTTGTCTCAGCTCTGAAACTCAACTGAAGAGAGGCTGTGGAGAAGGCGGGAAGTCACTGCGCAGGCGTGAGGGATGCTGCCAAAAGCTTTCTAATTGAAAGCTGGGCAGCATTCCCGTGCAGGCTCCGTCGGTACCGACGTACCCATATGTGAAGACTAATTCCTGCTGTTCCCAGAGATCACCTGTTACAGGTAAGTAACTGTGCTTTACCTTCAGTTCATGCTGGGCGGCCAGCACTATTAGTACCGAGTACTACCTTTCAGGCTGGCTGCAACCCCCAGGGTCTTCACGTAGTGCCTGGCCATCGTGGCTGCTTCCCTTTGGACGCGGGGGGGGGGGGGATCTTTCTTTGTCTTCCCGTACCTAGACAACTGGCTTGTAAAGGGTCCCATGCCAAGCAGCAGATAGCAGTCCACTGAGCTCACCATTCAAGTGCTTGAAGGTCTCTGCTTTGTGGTCAACTACCCAAACTCACTTCCAGCTGGTACAACAACTGGAGTTCATCGGGTCCCTCCTTGATACCACTCAGCTGAGAGGGTTCTTGCCCCTGGACTGCCTGCAGCATCTCATCGAGGCAGTGGGTGCATTGCAGCACTAGCACTATACCATGGCCTGTGGACTGTTTAGAGCCCTTGGACACATGGTGGCCATGCCGCATGTCATTCCTCAGGCCCACCTCTGTATTGGCAGGCTCAATAGACGTGAATGTAATGGCAAAAAGCCTCGGGTCACAGTCCCTGATGTGGTGGCTCATGCCTGCAAACTTGTGTCGGAGTCTCCTGTTCCAACCAGCAGTGCTCTGCAAGCTGCTCACGATGAATGACTCCAAGCTCAGCTGGGGTGCACACTTGGACGTTCTCTGCACCCATGGGCCTGTGGTCTGAGAGCGAGAATCTCCATCAGATTAACTTCTTTGAGCTCCAGGCCATTGTGAATGCTCTCCATGCCTTTTGGGCACACCTAGTGAATCAGATGGTCCTGATCCAGATGACAACCAGGTAACCATGTTCTTTGTGAACAAGCAGGGGGGCACGGGCTCGTACCTCCTGAGTTGTAAGGCGTTTCACCTCTGGAAGTTTGTCCTGCTCCATGGCATGTATCTTGGCGATGTATTTGCCCTTTGAGAGCAAAGGTTTAGTGGATCGCCTTAGCTGGGTTCTTCAGCCACATGAGTGGTCCCTCAAGAGGAAGGTGGTGGACCAGATCTTTTGAGAGTGGGGTACTCCCAACATGGACCTCTTTGTCATGAAACAGAATGCCCAGGCAGCTCGGTTCTGCTCCCAGAGGCTGGCCAGCAATCGCCTGGCTCCGTACGTCCTCCTTGTCCACTGGGAGAAAAGGCCTGCTGTATGCCTAACCCCCAATTCTGTTCTTTGCAAGATGCTCCTGAAGCTCCAGGTTGAGAGAGGATCCATGATTCTCATCACTCCTTACTGGTCTTGACAGATGTGGTTCCCGTTACTGCTGCAGCTCTCGCAGAAGAAACTTCTTCACCTGGGCTCCGACCCAGACCTCATCTCACAGGAGGGTGGCTCCTTTTTGCATCCCAGCATCTGCTTCCTAGCACTGACAGCATGAATGCTGAGCCGGGTAGCCCTTGCAGAGCTTGTCCTTCCCAAGGGTTTCACCGAGATCCTGCTAGCATCTCGCAAGGAGTAAACACATTCAAATGGTGGCAGTTTGCCATCTGGTGCGCTGGTTGGGTATTGGACCCCCTTGTCTACCCCATGGAGCAGCTATTGGAGTACCTCATGAACTTCTCCAATTCACTTCAGTGCAATAGGAGCATTCCATCGTGGCTGTGATGGGAAGCCCATCGCTGCTCAATATCTGATATGCTGTTACATTCAGAGCTTGTTTCTCTTGAAGCCTCCAGTTAAGCCCCCTACAGGTTGGGATCTGATTGTGGTCCTCGGCCAGCTCATGCAGGCTCCTTTTGAGCTGCAGGATGCATGTCTGCTGAAGTTCTTGACCTGGAAGGTCATCTTCTGGTGGCCATCACGTCCGCCTGGGGAGTGAGCAAGTTCCAGGCTTTGGAACTTCATACGCCAGGTTTCACCAAAACTGGATGTTGCTCTGCACACACCTGCATTTTCTGCCAAAGGTGATCTTTGGCTTTCCACCTCAACCAGTCTATTGTCCTTCCATTGTTTTTTCCCTGTCCTCATGCCAATCATGGTGAGGCAGTATTACACACACTGGGTTGCAAGTGTGTGTTGACCTTCTGCTTGGCGTGCACAAAGGTGTACCATCTGTCCTCTCAGTTCATCTCCTTTGACTCCAATAGGCTGAGGGTCGCTGTTTTGAAGCGTATGCTATCCCTCTGGCTCGCTGATTGCATCGCTCATGCGTATTCCTTGGCTGGTCTGAGCCTTGAGGGTCATGTCACTGCTTACAATGTCTGTGTGATGGCTACATTGATAGCCAACCTCTGTTCTGTCTCCGCAGAAGAGATCTGCAGGGCTGCAACATTGTCTTTGGTTCATACTTTCACAGCCCATTACTATATGGATGGAGATTCCTGATGGAACAGCAGTTTTGGCCAGGCCAGCTTCTCTTTGGGCTTGAGGGTCAACTCCTGCCTATTGGCCCTTTTGTCCATCCAAGCTACCCACTCAAAATTCCCTGGTCGATGTTGACTGTGGATACTGCATCAGATGAGTCCCTTGACGGGTCTGCCTCTCTTGTCTTCCTGGCTTCTCCAGTTCTCGATGCTCGGTCGGGCTATTCTTTCTCCTCGGGTTCCGGTAGCCTGAAGCTTGGGAGTCCCATATGTGAGGACTTATTTCCTGCGTGTTCACGGAGAAAGTGCAGGCACTCACTTGAGGCAGGTGTTCCCCTTGAATAGCAGGAATAAGTCCTCACAACCCTCCCACCTCCTCTGGCTACTGCTATGTTGTCGTACTGGAGAATATGGTGCTGCGGCGTTCAGGGAAGGCAGGCACACATACGCGGCATACTTCCCTAAAGCTTCCTTTGGAAGCTGAGGAGCCTTCCGTGCAGGGCTTCATTGGTGACGTCACCTATATGTGAGGACTTACTCCTGCTATTCATGTAGAACACCCACTACAGGTGAGTCACTACGCTTTTCTCATTATGGTAGCAAAGGTGTATGAGGACTTTATATATATGTGTTTGTTTTGAAATAGTGTGGTGCGGGGGTTGGTTGTGTTTGTGCATGCATGTGTGTGGTGTCGGGGTGGTGTGCTGGTAGGGAAGTGGGGTTGTGACTTTTCTTACCATACATTCATCTCTTAAATCTCCAACCCCCTTGCACTCTTTCCTCCCCCCTCCAGCCTCTCTCCTGTTGCCCTCTTACCCACTTTTTGTTCCCCTCCCCCAAATTTCTCCCTCTCCTTGCACTCTAATCCCTTTCTCTCCATTCCCTCCCCCTATCTTCCTTTCCCAAACCCCCACAGTCCCTTAAAATTTTCCTATTGTTTCTGCCTCTCTCAGGTTCCCAGCTCCTTTTCCTGCATCACTCTGGCCTTACTGCTGATGTCAGCCTTCCTCTTTTCTTCTGCCCGTGGCATCTCCCACGGGCACACAGAAGCACTTTTGGCCAGTTGCTGGGGGGGGGGGGGGGCATCTAGCATAATCATTTTTGTGCATGGTTGCAGATGCGTAAACAAACATGCGTATGAATAGATGGTATTGCGGTTTTGCTGCCACTTGAATCCTTGTCAATAGGCTCTATCCCTTAGTAAAACACACCTAAAAAGGGGTGGATTTATTCAGAGAATTTGTAAATAAACAAGAGAATGGAAACCAAGCTTTGAATACAAATTCAAAACAGTGGAATGACTTCTGCATTTCTTAGGAAAGCATTGTCGGGGGGGGGGGGGGGGTGTTAATTTGCACAGAATGGCAACCCTATGAGGAAGGGTTAAACTGCATGAAGCAGCAGTTGCACTCCTAACCACTTGGAAGTCTGGATGGGCCATTTTTGTTTTTATCTGCCATCACCTTCTGTGTTACTAAAAGCCACATTAACATGTTTTAACAAATGTTGCATGCTAACACCTTAATGTGGTTTAGTAAATAGACTACTTTGTGGTCTACTTAGAAAACTTGATTAAAAATGTACTTCAATACATTATGGTGGTGTATTTAATGTAGCAGTAACGTAAAAGGGTGTAATGCCTTTTGAAATGATGCTGTTAATACCACTGCTTATTTCTAAAGCACTACTAGACATGTGAAGCACTGTATGGACACATACAAGAGATAGTACATGTTCCACAGCGCTTAAAGTCTGATCAGGAAAAACATATATGATAAACAGGATTCTAGGAAAATATAATGTAGAGAAGTGGTCAAGGTGCAGTCTAAAAGAGGTAAGTTTTTAGAGTGCATTTGAATATGGCCAGAGAATGAGCATGACAAACAGGCTCAGAATAACTGCTTAAGGCAAATGATTGAAGTAAGATTGAAAAAAAACAGTTTTTCTCCAGGAACAAGCAGGAAGTTGGTCCTTACATATGGGTGAGTCGGCACCGACAGAGCCCTAACGGAAGCATCTTTGCTTTCAAAGCAAGCCTTTGGGAGATTCCACCATGCATGTGTGGTCCCCTTCCTGCCCAAGGGTGCCATCTTACTCAGTCTCCTTTTTATCGCGGAGCCCAACAGACATCTGTTTTTTCCCCCTGGAAAAAGTTGATTAAATTGTGTGAAAAAACTCTTTCTCTATCCGGTTGTGACCTGTCCCTTTCCCATCTCTGAGTGCGCTTTCCCCAGCACCATGCTAGTTTTTTTTCCCCAGCGCGGTTCGTGCCTTTTTTCCATTCGCTGGCTGCTTCGAGGGTCTTCGACTTCGCCAGGGTATTCTTTCCCCCAGTTGCCAGCGGGTTCAAAAAATGTGATCATTGCGCTAAAAACATCTCTTACCTACACATACGATTGTTGCCCTGGTATCTAGTGGCTGACCACTAACCGGAGGTCTGCTCCCTCTGTAAAAAGATGTCCGTGAAGGCCATCCAGCATCGTCAGCAGAAGCAGGATGACATCTTCCACAGATTAGACTATCCCGGTATCACTGGTAGCCAAGGCCCCGCATGGGTCTTCAGAGTCACATAATTTCCCCAAAGTGCCCAACCAGGACCAAGGACACTCTGACAGGGATTCCCCAGAGTAGGAACACAAAAAGAAGGAAATCCTCAATCTGGGACTCTGACACACCGGGCAAGTCTTGCACCAGGTCCCACAGCCCGCGGAGGGAACTCAAGGTGTCTGAGTAGGAGCGGCCAGTCAGAGTTCCCTAAATGGATGCGGAGGCTTCTGGTACCAGATTCTGAACCCCTGAGGCCTGTCTCATCGAGGACTCCCTCTGCTTACTGATGCCGGACCTGGTGACCCCAGTGTCACCGTCAAAGGCTGCGTCTCCTGAGTGGGAAACCAGGATGACGGCACTGGAGGAAGTCTCACTGCCTTTCTTGCCATGCAGCAGGTGCTGATGCCTGGCACTGCTGGTATGTCTGCTGAGACCTCGTCATCAAGGACTCCCCCAATTGCCGAGCCAATGCTCATGAGCCCAAAGCCTTGAGTCGATCCTCGGCAAGGGTCCTCAGGAGCGAGATCCTCCCCGGCGAACACTCATGGCTCCGGCCACATAGCCGACATGGGCCACCAGGCCCTCGAACCAGGTCCTGCACCACAGGCCTAGTTGGCCTCTGAGTTCTCCACTGACTGAGAGCCCGAGGACGAGGTATCCCCAGAGACACAGAAGCACTGCCACTTTCTATTGGACCTGTCTCCCCTGACGTGGCGTTGGTCCCCGCCCGAGAACATATCATTCCTCGAGTTTGTCCGGGATATGTCGAAGGCTTTGTCCTTCAACACAGAGTCTGAAGAAGACCCTTGTACAGAGGAACTCGAAATTTTCCAATCCGAGGCCCCACCCAAGGAGTACTTGACGGTTCCTGTCCCAGCCATCCTCGGGCGGCTCCTCCTTCGCATATGGGAGACACCTAGTGTCTACCCATAGTTAACTGATGCCTGGACACCATGTACCGAGTTCAGCATATCCTAGACTTGTGTAAGTCGTAACTGCCACACACCTCCATGGTGGTGGGGTCGACCATATGCCGGCAGAAGAGCCAGAAGACACACTTCTCTGTGCCCCCGGGTAGGGAGTCCCGCGCCCTTGATGCTCTTGGCCGCAGATGCTACCAGGACTTGATACTGGCCTGCCGAATACAAGCCTACCAGCTGTATATTGGCATATATCTTTGAGACCTGACAAAGGAGCTCACAGGTTTCTCAGCAGGCCTCGGAGGGGATCACCTCCAGCAATTCCAAACCCTCACAAAGTCCATCAGAAAGTGCTCGAAGTATGTCTCAAGCTGCCTACAATGGCTTTGAGTCAGATATGAGGGTAGTTGCCACGGGTATTGGCTCTTGATGCCAGGCCTTGCTCCAGGCATTGGAATTTGAGCATTGTGTCTAGGAGAAGCTCCTCAATGTCCTCTGTCTCAGTGAAAACCTATTCAGCAAGCCAATGGAGAAGAAGGCTGCAGAGATCGAGACAGAGTACCTCACAAGACTCGGCTTTCCAGGAAGACCTCCACCCTCCCTAAGAAGAAACCACCGGGGAAGAGGCCCCCATTCCAGAGAAAGAGCCAGACTTACCAAGACTACCCCCAGACTCCACAGCAGGGTCACCACAGCAAGGAAGCGGGCCAGGGCACTCGCAAGCCTAAGGGCTCCAATCCCCAGACCTCGGCTCTTGCGCAATTGGGGACATGTTTTTGACTCCCTGAGCATAGCCTCTCCACCTTTGGGGGAGCAGCTACCAACAGGGGGGCATCTGATACACTTAGCCTTCTGTGACTACTTGGAGTGTCCAAGCATCAGTGGTGATAGCAGGCCACCGATGGGCAATCACCTTCACTTACACTAGACACCTCCTTTCTTTCCAGGGGAGCCCTCTCGGACTCCCCATGTACCAGGCCCTGCTATTACAGGAACTTGCAGGCCTCTTCACGGACAGAGCCATGGAACCAGTACCCCATCACCTCGAGGGCAAGGGGTTATACTCCCGGTACTTTCTGGTCCCAAAAAGAACAGAGGGTCTAAAGCCTATCCTAGATTTGTGAAACCTGAATAAGTTCTTGGGGTGGGAGACGTTCAAGATGCTCTCCCTTGGAACATTGCTGCCATACCTCCAGCAGAAAGATTGGCTATGTTCCTTAGAACTAAAGGATGCTTATACGCACGTCCTCATTCATCCTGGCCACAGGCAGACTTAAGTTTCATGGTCGGGGAAACCAGTATCAGTACTCTTTGATCTACCTTCCGCACCAAGATTCTTCTCCAAATGCCTGGCAGTGGTGGTTGCCTACCTCCATCTCCAAGGGGCCTTCGTCTTCCCATATCTGGATGGCTGGCTCGTAAAGGGAGACACAGCCACCAAGGTGCAACAGGCCACAGCCCACACCATCAGTATCCTACAGTATCTGGGATTTGTGATAAACCACCCCAAGTCCCACCTCTCTTGGAATTCATAAGGTCTCGACTGGACACTCTTCAGGCCAAGGCCTTTCTCCCTTGGACAGGACAGGTTGCTTCATGGCTCTAGCCACCGAGGTGCCACGCAGTGTCGGCAGGGTCCATGCTCCGCCTCCTGGGCCACATTGCATTTACAGTCCATGTGGTTCCCAATGCCTGCGTTGCACATGCTGGACTGCAAGCGTGCCCTGGTCTTCTACCATGAGCGTACTAAAGCCCACCGGCGATCCACCCTGCTATTTGTCTTCTTTGATTCCAGTAAGTTGGGTGCTGCTGTTTCTAAGTGTACACTATCCCTGTGGCTAGTGGACTTCATCATACTGACATATTCCCAGGCAGGCCTGAGCCTTGAGGGGGTCATGTTATGCTGAAAAAGACCAAGCCATGGCCACATCCGTCACTAATCTGTGCCCGGTCTCCATGGAGGAAATCTGCAAGGCTGCTACATGGTCTTTGGTCCACATGTTCACAGCCCACTACTGTCTGGATGAGAGTTCCCAACGGGGCAGCAACTTTGTCCAGGCCATACTCCGGCACCTCTTCAGGTCTCAGGCCTAACTCCTGCCCACAGGCCCATCTGTCTGTCCAGGCTACCTTCAAATATAAGACTGACCTCTGTGCTGCTGTACACTGAGGATGCTGAATCTGTGGAGTCCCTAGAGGGTCTACCTTGCTGTTCTTCCTGTTCTCCAGTTATGTTGCCCCTGGTGGGCTTTGGCCTTCTCAGTTTTCGGTAGCCTGTAGCTTGGGAGTTCCATACATGAGGACTTATCTTCCTTTTTGTTCACAGAGAATGCGTAGTTACTCACCTGTAGCAGATGATCTCCGTGGACAGCAGGAATAAGTCCTCACAACCCTCCTACCTCTCTGGGGAGGAGGAGTTTTTGGGCTACTGCTTTGACATTTGACTTGAGAAGATGGCACCACAGCAGGCGGGAAGGCAGGCATGCATGTGTGGTGTAGCTCCCAAAAATTTCCAGTGGAAGCTGTAGAGCATTCTGCATGGGGCTCCATCAGTGACATCACCCATAAGTGAGGACTTATTCCTGCTGTCCACGGAGAACACCTGCTACAGGTGAGTAACTATGCTTTCACTTAACGTGTTATCAAACTTTGGAAATCATTTCCAGAGGACGTAGTAAAAGCTGTTAGTTTAGTTGGATTTACAAGAGGTTTGTATGAGTTCCTGTAGGAAAAGTCCTTAAACCATTATTAAAGAGGACCAGGGAAATTAAATGCTTACCCCCGGGCAAGCAGCATTGAATCCGTATTCCTTTTGGGAGCCTGACAGGTACTTGTGACCTGGATTGACCACAATTGGAAACAGGATACTGGACTTGATGGACCCTTGGTCTGTCCTAGTATGGCATATCTTATGGCTCCCTCTAGAGTCTCTGGCTGATATGGCATGATGATGTCATAAAGAAGCCTATAGAAGTGTCCTCTGTTTCCACATCTGTTGGTATGGGGATGCATCCCACTTGTCTGGACTGGTTTAGCAGGACTCAAGGAAAGAATATAATCTGGTAAGTAAAATGTCACCTTCCAGTTAACCTACCATTCTATATTTTTTGAGTACTTTATCTGTTCAGTGAGGTCATCATATTAAAAAAAAGTACTGCCCTTAAACTGAAACCAATTTATTTGTAAAACCTCAAGTGTTCATTATAACCAGTTAGCACTGTTTTACAGTTATAACCATAAAGCTTTTGTAGAAAGTTAATTGTGGTATTTTAGGGTAACTGCACCCTACAAACATGGTATATATCTATAAATATAAATGTACAAATAGTTTATTATTATTATAGAATGTGATTGAAAAGTCTCTCCTCACTGAGCGCTGAAGCAAAAGCAAAGGAAAGCAAAGGCAAACCAACCTGACTCTCCAATGCCTCCAGCTCTAGAGTCCGTCCCACTGCAGTGATCACTGACCAAGCGCTGTTTCTCCTGAGCACATTGAGCTTCGCAATCGTCTGGTTCCCCTGCGCCTCTCTGAACAGTCCTCTCTTTCCAGAGAAATGGGACAAAGTGGAAAACCCTCCAGGAAAAACCGAAGCAATTCAACTGTGACTGTGTGCGGCTGAGCTGCTCCGGTTCTGGCAGGAAGGCACACTGCTGCGGGTACCTGGGGGACGAACTCTGGGACTGGGGACATTTGAACACAGTCTGGTTGGTTTGCCTTTGCTTTCCTTTGCTTTTGGTTCAGCGCTCAGTACAGAGAGACTTTTCGATCACACTGTATAATGTATCTTGATTTGTTTATTTATAGAATTTACAATGTACAAAATAAAGTAATCATACAAGACATTGCTGTAAAACTCAAAATCCATACAAAACAAAGAAAATATATCAGAAAATAAACAGCAGCAGCCCACATCAATGGGAAAACAGAGTCCACTCAATAAAGAAACTAAAGCTCAGGAAAAATAATTTAGGAGATCAATGGAGAGATCCCCTACTTCACTCTGGCTTAACATTACTGTGGCCAACCTCATTAGACTTCCCTACCAAAAATGTTTCTAATTGTGAAGAATCAAAAAAGGAATATGTATTATTGTGCCAAGTTATTACACATTTGCACGGAAATCGTAGAAAGAAAGTCATCCCAATATCCAACACCTTAGACTTTAATAACAGGAACTGCTTTCTGCAGAACTGAGTGCCTCTGGACACATCCGGAAAGACGCTCATCTTTTGTCCGCAGAAGACAAACTCCTTATATTTAAAGAAAGACCTTAATACTTTATTTTTACCCGCTATAGACATAAATGTCACCAATAAAGTAGATCGTTTGGGAATAACATCTAAAGAATCTTCCAAAAATGTTGTCAGATCCTGACTAACAATAGGAGATAATATATCTATCCCATCTCCAGAAGTGTCCCCCACCCTCCTCTGAGAAAGTAAGTGCATACACCTCTGAAGAGGAATATCATCTGCAATCTGTAGGATCCCGTTGAAATATTTAGCTAAAAGAATCTCTTCTGACAACAGATGCATTATTGGGAAATTCAGTAAATGAAGGTTGTTTGCCCTGGAGGAATTCTCCAGGGTCTCCAACTTATAATGAATAGTGAGGGAATCTTTAACTGCAGACACATTCATATGTTGGAAAACCTGCAACTATCAATTTTAGAAATAGCACCATCTACTGCTAGAAACCTACTATCTACCTCTTTAAACGTTTGCACTGATTCCTGCATAAACATACAGTGTGATGCCGCAGAACCAGATAATTTGGAATCAGTTTTAGAAATAGCAGTCTGAAGATCCTTAAGGGTGACATCTTGCATAGGTTCTCCTGGAGCAGTATCGGTCCCTTGCAAAGTCACCAGATTAGGCAATGGAGTGGGCACAAACGGAGGAACCAGCTTTTCTGGGGAACCATTAAATAAACCAATAGAAGAAAATTGAGGGTGGGGAAAAAGTGGAGGGTCCGCTGTGCTGGACTGAGAGATGCCTCTTCTAGCAAGTTCAGTTGACCTGAGCATGGCGTGAAATGCTTATCTAATGGGTCCACAGTCTTCACCAAGACCAAATCCGCAGATGTAACTTTCACAGCTGTTTTTAGCCTTGCGTTTACACATTAGGAACAGAAAACAAAGTCACTACAAAGTATCTGAAGATAGTCCATGCTCCGACTGTGCGTTGCTTCCCCGTCTGTTCACCGAAGGGGCACCAAAGGAGCGTGGCCTGCCCCTTCGGGCCACGGCCCAAAAGCCGCAGGGCCAGATGATAGTGTTCCGGGGCCTCTGGTTACCGACATCACAGGAGGATTGGGAGCTGCTGACTCCACTGCCTGCAAAGGCACACCCTAGTGTTGCTCCCCAAACAACAAGGGCTCGGGCAGCAAAACCACTAGATGGAAAGACTCTGTCTCACACAGGTAATGCCGCAGGGCCAGATGATATTGCTCCAGGGGCCTCTGGTTACCGACGTCACAGGAGGAGTGGGGGATGCCGTCTCCACCACCTGCACAGGCACACCCCCACTAGTGTTGCTTCCAAACAACAAGGGCTCAGACAGCAAAACAGCCAGATGGAAAGGCTCTGTCTCACCATGTGTCTTGATTTGTAATGAGATTGATCTGTAAATATGACTTTTAAGTTTCTTGATGATACCTGAAAACATTTAATCATTCCAGCTAATCTATTAAACTTTATAGGAGGTCATTTTATTTATTTATTTATTTATTTATTTAACAGTATTTCTAAACCGCCTTATCTTAATAATCAAGGTGGTATCACAGCAAGCAATCAGGTAAAGTGTGTGTGTTGTACATGCAGTGAGGATAAAACTTAGTTGTGTGAGGGATGTGTTGGGTGCTTGATTTGTTTGAGCTATATACAGGGTGGGCTATTTACAGTGGTGCTAGAATCATATTTTATATATATTCAGTTGTTTGGGAGGATTGGAGTGCTGTTATCCATTCTCTTAGGTTATGTGATGTGACCATAGTGCTCTATGAACAGCATGGTTTTCAGTTGTTTTCTGAAGTCTTTGAGGTCTGGAGTTGCCCTTAGATCGTCCGGTAGTTTGTTCCATATTGTTGGAGCAGCCATGGAGAGAGCTCTGTCTGTTGTGTCCTTGCGTGTGTGCTTGTACTCATTTGGGGTGCTGACTCGGTTGCGTGTTTGACTTCTTCTGGGACGTGCGCTGGATTCCGGTTGTATGAGCAGGTGGAGGCTGTTGGCTGATGTGTGTTCTTTTATCTTAAATAGGTTTATGATAGTCTTGTATCTGATGCGAGCAATGATTGGGAGCCAGTGTAAGTCCTTTAGTGTAGGTGTGATGTGCTCCTGCCTTGCGGCTCCGGATATGATTCGAGTTGCAGTGTTTTGTGCCAGCTGTAGTGGTTTGAGAGCTTGTTTTGGTAGTCCGAGGTATATCGGATTGCAGAAGTCCAGTATTGGGGTTATCAGTGCTTGACAGACTGTACGGAAGTGTTCTGGAGCGAGGAGTGGTTTCAGTCTCCTGATGATTCGCATCCTGTAATATGCTTTTTGGATTGTTTTGTCTATGTGTGGTTTGAGGTTGAGTTTACTGTCCAGAGTAACCCCAAGGTATCTCACCTCCGATCTTATCGGTATCGTGGTGCTTTGTATCTTTATGTTTGGTGGGTGTGTGAAGCTTTGGTTTCGAGTGATGATTAAAGCTTCAGTCTTGTTGTAGTTTATAGCTAGATTGTTGTTTTGGCACCACTTCGCCATTTGGGTAAGGCAGTCTGCTATCTTAGAGAAGTCCGGGTTTTCGATTGATATCGGGGAGTATACCATTATATCGTCTGCGTATATTGTGTATTGGATGTTGTTCTCTTTCATAATGTTGCATATTGGTTGGATGTAGATGTTAGATTTTAGAAGCCTTGCATGTTCTCTACCTGTAAATAGTTGCATTTATATTTGTAGATTGCATATATGTGTAAATGACATTACAGACTGCTACTGTTTACATGTTGAGATGGCCTAGAATGCACATATTTAAAGGGGGCATGTTATTGGTATAGTTAAAACCGGTCAGAAAATTATTTGTGTATTTATAATTGGAATACACACAGTCAGACTGAAAAACAAGCACAGAGCCCCATTTGAGCTTCAGGTGGTACGTATGTCCTCCTCCTTGCTGTTGGTGCTGTGCTAATGCACAGCACTGTGTACACTGGCACACAGATGCATTTGACATTTCCCATCGAGGTGGCATTAAGTACACATGCACTAATGACATCAATCATGATTAGCACATCCATAACGTCTGTTCTAGCAACGATGCGCTGACAATGCCCACTTTCAGCCCACAACCCATCCTGTCTACGCTCAATCTTGTGCTAACCAGTTAGCATGAGAGTTTTACTGACAGGCCCCATACTATCTTTTAGTGCAGTGCATTCAGTCCTTCAAACTAATGGTTAGCACGGTATAGTAAACATGCCCATTAAAGTGCAAAACATTTTCCCATTTATTTTGACATCATCTTAGAATCATACGTAAGCTTCTGCAAAATGCTCCTTTTGGTCAGGGCGATTGAGGGGAAAATTGTGCTTAGCCCTCGGGATTTTATTTGACCTTTCGAAAAGTAAAATTTTTCCTCTCAGCGCTTTGCACCTTAATGGGCTCCATTTAAATGTTCGTGTCCCGAATATGACTTTTATACATAAAGTTGCCAGCAACTTTAGATGGAAGTAGTGAAAATCAGCACTTCTATGTATTGCTGTCGTGATGTTGCTGTATTTCTGCTCTTATAAGTTCTTGAAATTGATTCTCCTACTGTATGTGCTGGCAAATACATATGTATTTGCCTGTGTCCTTATACCTATTCCGTTGCAAAAATCCAAGGGAACGGTACAGTGTTGGGGCAAAGTACTTTTGTCCATGAAAGAAGAGCTGGACCTGGGCGTGATTGTTTCTGATGATCTGAAAGTGGCTATACAGGTAGAAAAGATGACAGCAAAAGCCAGAAGGGTGCTTGGGTGCATAGGGAGAGGAATGGCCAGCAGAAGAAAGGAGGTGATAGTGCCTCTCTGGTGCGACCACGTTTGGAATATTGTGTGTGGTTCTGGAGACCACACCTTCAAAAGAATATAAGCAGGATGAAGTCTGTGCAGAGGATGGTTGTTAAGACGGTTAGAGGTCTTCATTATAAAGCATATGGCAACAGACTTAAAGATCTTAATATGTATGTTAGAAGAAAGACTGGATAGAGGAGATGTGATAGAAATGTTTAAATACCTCTGTGGCATAAATGCCCAAGAGGAGAGCCTCTTTCAATTGAAAGCAAGCTCTTCTATGAGGGGACATAAGATGAGAGTGAAATGAGATAAACTCAGCAATAATATGCGGAAATATTTCTTTACAGAAAGAGTAGTAGATGCGTGGAATAATCTCCCAGTGGAGGTGGTAGAGATGAGGACAGTATCTGAATTCAAGAAAGCATGGGACAAGCACAGAAGATATCTAAAGGATAAAAGGGGACTATTGTAGTGGATATGGAAGGGCAGATTAGATAGGCCATGTGATCTATTTATGCCATCATTTTCTATGTTTCTATGCAACTAAATGCTCAGCCTTTGGTAGCATTTTTGTAAACTACAAGGGTGGGGGGGGGGGGGGATTGATTGTGAATGTCTTAACCTGGACATCGCAATTTCTACCTGATGTTTCACATGTATGTATTTGCATTAAAACTGATTTGTAGATGAGACAAATTTGAAGCAGGACTGAGGTGTGGAGATTAGTGGAAGACTCATCAAAAACCTTCACTATGCTGATGATGCCGCATTAATGGCTGAAAATGAAGACGATCTGAAACATTTGCTTCTCAAGATCAAGGAACATAGTCTTAAAATGGGCCTGCACCTTAATGTAAAGAAGACAAAGATCCTGTCTACTGGCAAAATCAGTAAGTTCATGGTTGATGGAGAAGAAATTGAAATGGTGAACAACTTTAACCTACTTGGATCAACAATTAATAAAGAAAGGACAAGCAGTCAAGAAATCTGATGATGCATTACTCTTGGTAGAATGTCTATGAAGGACCTAGACAAGATTCTCAAGAGCAGGGATGTCTCTCTCCATACAAAGATTCGACTTGTTCAAGCCATGGTATTTTCAATAACATCATATGGATGCAAAAGTTGGACAGTGAAATAGACAGGAAGAAAATCAATGCCTTTGAATTATGGTTCTGGCGACGAATACTGTATATACCATGGACTGCCCAAAGAACAAACCAATCAGTACTAGAGGAGATCAAACTTAAGCTTTTTTTAGAAGCTCAGATGATAAGATTTTGACTTTCATACTTGGACAAATCATGCGAAGAGAGAGATTTTCAGAGAAAGATATCATGCTTGGCAAGGTAGAAGGTCAATGCAAAAGAAGAAGGCCGGCAATGAGATGAATCAATACAATAACAGCAGCTATGAGCCACTCTTCAACAATGAACCACCTGACTGAAGACCAAACACAGTTTAGGACAACTATCCAGAGGGTCACCATGAGTCGACTCCAACTTGATGGCACTTAACAACGACAACATTTAGCCTCTTAGGATGTTGTTTCATAAGGTATTGTTGCCATAAGCTTTAATTGTACAAATTTTGTTTTCAATGTGTTCTTTTTATGTCTGCGCTGGATGATATTTTTATTGTTAAATTGTAGTGGAATCTTTAAACCACTTCTCAGATTCCCTTAAAATCGGATTCTCTTATGTTCCTTTGTCTTAGGATACTGCCATGAGCAAATTATGGTTCAAGCAAGATGATAAATTCTTCTTACCAAAAGCATGTCTCAACTTTGAGTTTTTCAGGTATGTTACCTTGTATCTGGCCCAAAACCTTTACCATAGGATGGTACTTGTTTTTTTTGCAGTGCACATATATATAATTTTAGTTGTATTTTTTAAAAAAAGTGTAATATTTTTGTAGACAGTGTACTATAGCTAACAAATCATCTCCTTTTAAACAGAAAAATATTAACTTAAACATTTTAAAATAGATTGTGATTTAGTGCATAGTAATCTGGTACATTTCAGGAAAATTCAGGATTTTTGTTGTATGTATTAAGCTAGGGATTGTACAAGAAGGATACTTCCATAGATTGGTCAATCTAATCAGTGTAAATACAGATTTATCAGAGACATAACTGAAGAGAATAGTTAATCGGCCCTATTTTATTATTAATCATTGCAGTTTAAAAAGGACTAGGGCTCGATATTCAGCAATGGCGGCGGCTAACACTGCTAAAGCAGTTAGCCATCACCACTGAACTAAAGACCTGGTTCCTTCTCGGACCTCCAGTGTAGTCCTGAACTCTGGAGTTAAGCACCTCCTCCCGCAGCTTTGGAGACTGAGCATGTCACTCTTTTGGTGACACCTCCATAAATAGGCCAGGATCCGCCTCTCCAAAGCAGCGGAAGGAGTAGTGACCTAGGAGGTCAGGATTCACTAGAGTAATAAATAAGGAGAGAGGATTTACTGCAGGAAGTTTAAGGTACAAGGGGGGTACTGCAGTGCTGTTCTGCAGAATTTTAAGAGGTTTCAGCCCACAAGGCTGCTTTAAAGTTGCAGGGGCTGCCTCTGTACTTCCCCTCCCCCCCCCCAGACGCCTCTGTGTCCGGTCCCTAGTCGGGGATACAGGCTTGTGGGGAACGCAGGAGGGGGTATCCGGCTCCCGAACCCACCGCGTGGGTGAGGAACCGGTTAAGGAGCACTGTCGGCTCAAGCGTTCTGTGAGCGGCGGCAGAGCTGCGCGGCCACGTGGGAGGCAGCGTCTTTCAAACGGAGAGCCTTTCATCGAGTCCGGGCGGAATCGGGGGTATCTCCAGGAACAAGCAGGAATGAGTCCTCACATATAGGGTACATCGGTACCGACGGAGCCTGCGCGGGAACGCTCCCCAGCTTCCCAAAAAGGAAAGCTTTTGGGAGCATCCCACAGCGCATGCACGCTGCCTTCCCGCCTTTCCTAACCAACTCTCCTCAGTTCTTCTTTTCCGCGGAGCCAGCAGGTCGTGTTCCTGTCACCGCTGAAGAAGTTCTTTGTTTTAATTTATTTCTTTGGTCGCGTGTCTGCCTTCCCCGACGCCGGACCGGTACCGCCGGTCTTTTCTTCTAAAAAAAAAAAATATATATCTTTTTCCCTCACTTGGTGCATTTTTCTTCTTAGGCCTCCAGGCCCACAAGAAAATTTTCCCTCATGGAAAAACCAGCCTCCGGATTCAAAAAATGCACTAAGTGTAGCGGTACAATTTCTGTTACAGACACCCATGAATGGTGTCTCAAATGTTTGGGTCCTGAACACTCCATTCCGGATTGCCAGTCCTGCTCCCTCATGTCTAAACGTGGCTTACAGAACCGAGCAGCCAAGCTCCATATGCTGTTTCCCACGGATGCACCAGCGGTGGCATCGACATCTTCCAGGTCTTGCTCTCCTGAAGGATCTCAGGTAACCAAACATAAACCTAGCAGGTCCTTGGAGGGCAAATCTCCCTCCAAGCATTGAGATGCCTCCGGGCTTGCCCTAGAGGATCCTGCACCAGCCAAACAACCCCGGCGGGAAGCTCCGGCTTCCAAAGCTGCTCCTATGGAGTTACAGGTTGACATCGATGGCACGGCCTCGACCGATCACCTGTTGGACTGCTCTGGGGTACCGGCACAAACTCCCGGTACCGACATCCAGGCAGTCGTGGCGTCTATGGATCATACTGTCCAATCCATGCAGCACGCTATTATGGCTTTCATTAAGGCTGCGACGCCGGCGGTACCGCAACGAGTTCCGTTGTCGATACCGGCACCGGTACCAGGTCCGATACCGGTACCGACTGCTTCGACATCGACCAGGATACCGACCCCGGTTCCTGGTTCAGGGCTCTTCCTCGGTGCCGATGCGGTACCTGGTACGCCCGATGTCGATACCGATCGATACGCGTATCTATCTTTGGAATCGGACAGACGATACTTTGATTCCTCTGATGATTCTGATTCATCAGAGGAATCTCCTGAAGTATCCATTACTCTTCCTGAGGAACCTGCTTCTCCAAAGAGGAGAATGTCTCCTCCAGAGGATTTGTCCTTTCAAGACTTCATATTAGAAGTGGCTAAAGGACTCTCCATTTCAGTAACCTCTGAAGTAGAGCCTAGAGCAAAGAAATTGGACATTTTAGGTTACTCTAAAACTCCCAGAGAGGCAGTCACCTTGCCAATTCATGAAATTCTTCATGAACATATGATTGATTTATGGGAGACTCCTCTCACCCTTTCTCCTCATTCTCGTAGACTGGACACTATGTACCGTGTCCCTCCTTGTCCTGGGTTTCAGAAAACTCAGCTTCCTCACCATTCCATTGTGGTGCAGTCAGCTATGAAAAGGATTAAGAGTTCCAAAAGGCACTCTTCTGCTCCTCCAGGAAGAGAATGCAAGACCTTGGATGCTTTTGGTAGGAAAATCTTCCAAGCCAGTATGCTTATTGCCAGAATCAACTCATATAGCCTTTATATGGGTATGTTTCTAAAGGAAATTGCACTGAAGTTGCACAACTTTCTTCCTTTCATTCCAGAAGATAGAAAGGATGAATTCCTTCTTTGGCTTAAGCATACTCAAGATGTTTCCAAGTTTTCCAACAGAGCGGCCTTTGACTCCTTTGAAGGTGCCAGCAGAGCCTCAGGCATTGCCATAGCTGCTCGTAGAATTGCTTGGCTCCAGGCTTCTGATCTAGATCCCTGGGTTCAGGATGGCTTGGGGAATCTGCCCTGTACAGGTGAAAATCTATTTGGCAGAGAGTGGCAAATTAAAGCCACTCAAATGGATGCAGAGAATTCTGCTCTGGATAGACTTTCCAAGTCTACCTCCATTCCAGCCAAGAAAAAACCTTCAAAAAGCCTTATTACAAAAGGAGCAGATTTCCTTCCACTTCTGGCCAGCAATCTTCTACAGGTCGTTTTCCTGCTAAGCGTCAGCAAACTAAACAAGTCAGGCCTAAACCTGCAGGGACTGCTGCAACCCAGCAGTCCCAACCCCCTCAGGGTTTTTGACTTGATACTAGAGAACTTAACCTTTCTGGCTCTACAACAGCCAGAACCTCTCACCATTCCAGGAAGGTGAGCTCATTTTGCTCCCAGATGGGAGCAAATCACATCAGAGCAGTGGACCCTCTCCATCATAAGACAGGGCTACAAACTTCATTTCTCAGACCTTCCTCCCTACACCATGGTGAAACACTTCAATTCTCCCACATCTCTCCTCGACCTTCTGGGTCAAGAAGTGACTACCCTTCTTGCCCAAGGGGCAGTAGAGGAAGTTCCCCTTCTTCAACAAGGGTCAGGGTTCTACTCCCCCTATTTTCTCATCCCAAAGAAAACAGGGGGATACAGACCCATTCTAGATCTCAGAGAATTGAACAAATTCCTATGCAAGGAGAAGTTCAAGATGCTCTCTCTAGGCACTCTCCTTCCATACCTGCAGAGTCAGGATTGGCTTTGTTCTCTAGATCTCAAGGATGCGCTGGACGACTGGCTCATTCGAGCTCCAACCCAGTCAGAGGCTCAGATCTCTCTAAACCGCACCAGGCGCATTCTGCAATACCTGGGACTTGTGGTAAATCTCCCAAAGTCCCAGCTCACCCCTACTCAGTCCCTGGAATTCATAGGGGCCTGGTTGGATACCACCACTGCAAGGGCCTACCTTCCTCAGGCCCGTTGCCAACGTCTAGTGCAGCTAGCCTCCCAGATTCAGTCAAGGACTCACTTAACTGCCAGGGAGATGCTACAGCTACTAGGCCACATGGCTTCCACAGTACATGTGGTACCCTATGCTCGCCTACACATGAGAGCAGCTCAGTGGACTTTGTCCACCCAGTGGACTCAAGCTTCAGGAGCTCTCTCAGACCAAATAGCAACCTCCAAGCGTCTCTTTTGGTCTCTCCAGTGGTGGAGGTCCACTCAAAATCTGTTGCTGGGGTCCTCCTTCCAACCTTTGTTGCCCCAAGCAACCCTCACAACAGATGCCTCCCAAACAGGTTGGGGAGCTCATCTACAGGACCTCTCCACCCAAGGCACTTGGTCACCACAGGAGACCTTTCTTCATATCAACCACTTGGAGCTTCGAGCAGTGTTCCTAGCTCTCAAGGTCTTTCATACCATCCTCAGCTACAAGACAGTCCTCATTCATACGGACAATCAAGTAGCCATGTTTTACATAAACAAGCAAGGAGGAACTGGCTCTCTGTTGCTTTGCAATGAAGCTCTAAGATTATGGGCCTTCGCCAGAGAGCATCAAATCCATCTCCTGGCAGTATACCTCCCAGGAATCCAAAACTCTTGGGCAGACAGACTCAGTCGAGTTCTGCTTCCACACGAATGGTCCCTGCACATGGATCAGGTACTCAGAATCTTCCAGGAATGGGGAACCCCGGACATAGACCTCTTTGCAAGTCCGTGGAATGCCAAACTTCCCCGGTTCTGTTCCAGAATTCCGTGTCAGGGAGTTCAGGCCAAGGATGCCTTCCTCCTTCATTGGGGTCAGGGCTTCCTGTATGCCTTTCCACCCATTCCTTTAATTCCCAAGACTCTGTTCAAACTCCAGAGGGATCAAGGATCTATGATACTCATAGCTCCATGCTGGCCACGCCAAGTGTGGTACCCTCTACTTCTGCATCTCTCCCAAGCCCCCTCCCTGGACTTGGGAGCTGCTCCAGACCTCCTGTCCCAGGGGGAAGGGACTTTGTGGCATCCCAATCCCAAATCCCTTCACCTCAGAACTTGGTTACTGAAGGCCTAGACCTTCAAGACTTAAATGTCTCTCAACAAGTGAAGGATATCCTCCATGCTTCCAGAAAACCTTCCACTAGGCGTTCCTATGCTTTTAAGTGGAAAAGATTTTCCATTTGGTGTGCTCAAAAGGGTCTTGACCCTCTGGCACTTCCTGTGAATTCTCTATTGGAATATCTCCTGCATCTCTCCAATGCAGGCCTTAAGACGAATTCAGTAAGGGTCCATTTGAGTGTTATTGCAGCATCCCTCAAGCCTCTTAATGGACAACCTGTTTCCTCTCATCCTCTTATTGCAAGATTCATGAGAGGCCTAACTTTAACTAAGCCTCCCATTCGACCTCCTCCGGTGGCATGGGACTTAAACTTGGTTCTTGGTCAGCTTATGAAGCCGCCTTTTGAACCCTTAGCCACTACCTCCTTGAAATTCCTTTCATGGAAGGTTATTTTCCTTATTGCCATCACTTCTGCTCGCCGCATCAGTGAACTGCAGGCCTTAGTGGCTAATCCACCTTATACAAGGTTCCATCATGATAAGGTAGTCCTTAGGACAAATTCTCACTTTATGCCTAAAGTGGTCTCACCTTTTCATCTTAATCAAGAGGTGTATTTACCTGTCTTTTTTCCAGCTCCTCATGCATCTAGTGCAGAGAGGAGTCTTCATACTCTGGTCTGTAAAAGAGCTCTTGCTTTTACTTACACAGGACACAGCAACATAGAAAGTCTTCCCAGCTTTTTGTTGCTTTTGATCCTTCTCACTTAGGACTTCCAGTCTCTAAAAGAACACTGTCCACTTGGATTGCTCAGTGTATTTCTTTTGTTTACCAGAGTAAGAACCTTTCTCTGGAGGGCCATGTCACAGCTCACAATGTGAGGGTCATGGCCACCTCTATGGCTCATCTTCATTCTGTATCCATTGACCAGATCTGTCGAGCAGCCACCTGGGCCTCGGTTCATACCTTCACAGCCCATTACTGCTTGGACAAGGACTCCCGCCGGGATGCTTTGTTTGGTCAGGCTGTCCTCAGACACCTGTTCCATTCTTGAACAACTCCTGCCCTCCTTCCCTGTATGGATGCCTGAGATCCATTGGAAGACGAGGAACCCTTCAGGGTCTCATATCCTGGGGATCTCCCAGGCATCTCAGCTAGGGAGTCCCCATATGTGAGGACTCATTCCTGCTTGTTCTTGGAGATAGCACAGTTACTTACCTGTAACAGGTGATCTCTGGGAACAGCAGGAATTAGTCCTCACAACCCTCCCACCTCCCCTAGGAGTTGTATCTCTCTCTCTATCTTTCCTTTCCTCTCTCTCTCTATTGTCTCAGCTTTAAACTTGAACTGAGGAGAGTTGGTTAGGAAAGACGGGAAGGCAGCGCGCATGCGCTGTGGGATGCTCCCAAAAGCTTTCCTTTTTGGGAAGCTGGGGAACGTTCCCGCGCAGGCTCCGTCGGTACCGACGTACCCTATATGTGAGGACTAATTCCTGCTGTTCCCAGAGATCACCTGTTACAGGTAAGTAACTGTGCTTTCTCCGCCCGTTGAAGTGAGTAGCCGCAGTGCTGTGGTGATATTTAGGGGTGGCTGGAGCACGCCGGCTCTGCTTGGCAGCACGGGCGGCGTCGGGCCGGGCTAGGCCGTAGCCGCATGGCCGGTAAGCGCGGGAAGCGCTCCGGGAGCGTTGCGGCTTGCAGCGGGACCCTGGTGGAGCGTCCTGACAGGAAAATTAGAAGTTTCAGCCTTGTGTTCTTTAAGGGAGAGTGAGAAGTTTGTTTGGTTAACATAACATAAAAAAAAAAAAGAAAGATAGGAAAGGAAAGCAGTACACGGAGGATCTACTGAGGAGGAGGTTGGAGAATACAGCTTCTGATTTCCCTTAGTTTAGATCGCGACCTTTAGGCAGCTGTGCCTTCCAAGTCCTTGTGCCTTATGTGTGGCATAAAGAGAAGCTCTCTGTCTGAAGCCGGGGTATGCAAGGGCTGCCTGCAGTAGGCAGCCTTGGCAGAGCAGGCCTCGGGGGCCGTGGGGGAGGGTCAGAAGGAAGAGCTTCTGGGTCTCTCTGAGCAGAGGCCGTCAGAACCCCTCCGGGAGCTGGTGGCCGGGCCATCCTCGGCGCCAGACGTCCCCCGCTGGCCCAGCTCTGCTCCAGCTCTGCTCCATGGGGGCTTGGGGGCTATTTTCTCCCAGCAGTTCATGGCTCTGCTGCAGCAGGCACTCGGAGGGGGGGTGCGTGCTTCAGCGGGGTTAGTAGAGGGAGAGCTGGGAGGTAAGCGCCCGGGTACTCCTCTGGATTCTGGTACAGAAAGTATCCCCTCGAAAAGACCTAGAAGGGTGAGTGAAAAGACAGGGGAGCAGGAGGAGGAGTTGGAGGATTTAGAGGAATTTGAGGCTGAAGAGGAGTTGGAGGAAGGTGAACTTCCTGAACAGGAGGATCAGGCGAGAGTGGTTAGGGTGTTCCGGCGGGAAAAGTTGCCAGCGCTTATTAAGAAAACGCTGAAGGCGTTGAACATGTCAGTTTCGAATCCGGCAGAAGCGGCGGAGCTGGAGGATCCGTTGTTGCAGGCGGTGCGTAAGTCTCTGAAGGTTTTCCCGGTACATAGAGTGTTTCGGGAGATGATTCAGGAGGAATGGGACATGCTGGAGTCGGGGTTGAAAGGGTCTAGAGCGATGGCTCAGTTGTATCCACTGCCAGATCAGGATAAGGATCTATTTAAGGCTCCTAAGGTGGATGCTGCGGTGGCGGCTGTCACCAAGAAGACGACCATTCCGGTTGAGGGGAGTGCAGCGCTTAAGGATGCTCAGGACAGGCGCTTAGATTCTCTATTAAAGCAGGTGTTTGATGTCAATGCTCTTTCCATGCAGGCTTCTATCTGTGGGGCATGGGTGGCGAGAGCATGCCTCCGATGGTGCCAGAGGATTGGTGGAGGTCCCTTAGAGGAGTCCACAGAGGAGTCCGCCTGGTTGGAGACGGGGGCGGCTTATTTGGTGGATATTCAGTATGACCTGATTCGGGGCCTGGCTAGGAGTATGGCGTCGGTGGTAGCGGCGCGGAGGTGTCTGTGGCTCCGTAACTGGGCTGTGGATGGTTCGTCTAAGGCACAGTTAAGTAAGCTTCCCTTCAGGAGCAAGCTCCTGTTTGGGGAGGACTTGGAGAAATTGGTGAAGGATCTCGGCGAGTCTAAAGGTGGAAGGCTGCCGGAGGATAAGCGGAAGCCGGGCCGGGCCCAGGGGCCGACGAGGAATCAGCAGAGGGAGTTCCGTCGGTTTCGCTCTAACAGGTTTGGTCAGTTTCAACGGGGGCGATCGGGTTATAGAGCCCTGGGGTTTCGAGGATTTAGGGGAGCAGTCAGAGGTTTCGGGGCCTCCTCGTCCTCGACTTTCAAAAAGCCCCAATGAAGTGAGGGGGATCCAGGCAGGGGTGATTCCCGTAGGGGGTCGGTTGCGGGAGTTTTACCCTGCCTGGGTCTGAGTTACAATGGATCAGTGGGTGCTGGAGGTCATTCAAGAAGGTTATGCCCTAGAGTTCAAGTGCCCGTTGGTCGACACCTTCGTTCTTTCTCCCGGCAGGTCCCGGGTAAAGCGGTGGGCGATACAGGAGACGCTAGGGCGGCTGCAGGCACTCAGAGCTGTGGTGCCGGTCCCGGAGGACCAGTGCGGTTGCGGTCGGTACTCCATATACTTTGTGGTCCCAAAGAAAGAGGGTATGTTCCGGCCAATTCTGGATCTCAAAGGGATCAATCGGTGCCACAGGGTTTCGCACTTTCGGATGGAAACTCTGCGATCTGTGATAGTAGCAGTAAGGCAAGGAGTGTTTCTTACGTCTTTGGATCTGACAGAGGCCTATCTTCATATTCCGATTCGCCTGGAACATCGGCGGTTCCTGTGCTTCGCGGTCCCTCAGGGGCATTTTCAGTTCCAGGCTTTGTCTTTCGGCTGGCAACGGCTCCGCGAACCTTCACCAAGGTGATGGTGGTGGTGGTGGCTGCGGCATTGCGAAAGGAAGGAGTGTTGGTGCATCCTTATCTGGACGATTGGTTAATCAGGGCAAAGACGGAAGGAGAAAGCGCGGAGGCTACTCGCCGGGTGGTTCAGTTTCTGCAGGAGCTTGGCTGGGTAGTCAATGCGGAGAAGAGCAGGTTAGTGCCATCTCAGGAGTTGGAGTACTTGGGAGCTCGTTTCGACAAAAGGGTGGGGAAGGTTTTTCTTCCTCTCCACAGGGCGCAGGATCTCTGGGGGCTGATTCGGGCTTTTCTGATGTGCGGGGCTCCCACGGCGTGGCACTACCTGCAGCTGTTAGGGAAGATGGCGGCGACCCTGGAGGTGGTTCCCTGGGCACGGGCTCACATGCGGCCTCTGCAGAGGGCCTTACTCAGAAGATGGTCGCCTCAATTTGGTTCCCTGTCTCAGAGGCTGCCTTGCCCGCAGGAGACGCGGAAGGCCCTGCGCTGGTGGCTAGAGCCGGGACAGATGCCAGTCTGTTCGGTTGGGGGGCGCACTTCGAAGGCCACTTCACGCAGGGCCGGTGGACGGCGACGGAGAAGGAGTGGTCCATCAACAGGTTGGAGCTGCGAGCGGTGAAGTTAGCGCTCCTGGCCTTGCAGCACAGGCTACAGGGCGGGGCCATCAGAGTGCTCTCAGACAATGCCACAGCGGTAGCATACATCAATCGCCAAGGGGGCACCGGCAGTGTCACTCTGAAGGAAGAAGCGGAGGAGCTCTTAGGCTGGGCCGAGGAAAATCTGGAGGCCTTATCGGCGGCACATGTAGCAGGGGTAGACAATGTGGCGGCTGATTATTTGAGCCGTGTCAGAGTGGATCCCGGAGAGTGGGTTCTGCATCAGGAGGTGTTCGACTTGGTGGTGCAGCGTTGGGGGACGCCGGGGATGGATCTCATGGCAACGTTCGCGTCGGTGAAGGCCGTTCGATTTTACAGCAGAAGGTGAGAAAGGATGTCGGAGGGCCTAGATGCCTTAATGCAGGCGTGGCCAAGGGAGCAGCTGCTGTATGTGTTCCCGCCTTGGGTGTTAATAGGGCGCGTAATACAGCGGATAGAGAGGCACAGGGGGCAGGTCATTCTCATTGCTCCAGATTGGCTTCGCAGGCCATGGTATGTGGACTTCATGCGGCTTCTGATGGGGCAACCATTGCGGCTGCCAGAGAGGAGAGATCTGTTGGTACAGGGGCCGCTGAGCATACCTCAGGTGGGTCGGTTCTCGCTTACGGCTTGGCTCTTGAGAGGGCGAGGTTAAGGCAGAAGGGTTACTCGCCTCAGGTTATTTCGACTTTACTGAGGTCCAGGCGGCGCTCTACCTCTTTGGCTTTTATTAGAGTATGGCGGCTCTTTGAGTTGTGGTGTGAAGGTAGGGGTGCGATTGCCTTAAAGACTACAGTGCTGCATGTTCTGGCATTCTTGCAGGATGGATTGGATAAGGGCTTGGCGGCGTCTTCCCTGAGGGTGCAGCTGGCAGCGCTGGCTTGCTTTCGTGGTAAGGTGTTAGGGAAGAGTCTCGGAACACTCTGGATGTGAAGCATTTTTTGAGAGCAGCATTATTGCTGAGGCCGCCGAACAGGGCGGCGGTGCCCGCTTGGGATCTCAATTTGGTTTTGGATGCTCTAGTTCGGGGGCCGTTTGAGCCGTTGAACTCTGTGACCTTGAAGGATCTTACGCTAAAGGTGGTCTTTTTGGTGGCAATTTGTTCGGCAAGAAGGATTTCAGAGTTGCAGGCCTTGTCGTGAAGGGAGCCTTTCTTGTCTTTTCAGAGTCAGAAGGTGGTCTTGCGAACAGTGCCATCCTTTTTGCCTAAGGTGGTGTCGGCGTTCCATCTAAATCAGGTTGGTGCTGCCCAGCTTCGATTGTAAGAGCAAGTCGGAGTCCAGTGGTAAATTGCATAGGCTAGATGTCGGCCGGGCGTTGCAAAGGTATTTGCAGGGGACAGCGTCCTTTCGGAAGTCGGACAGGTTGTTTGTCCTGCTTGGAGGTCCGAGGAGAGAAGAGACGGCGTCGAAGTCATCTATTGCCAGATGGTTGAAGGAAGCTATTGCGTCGGCTTATATCTTGAAGGGGAAGCCGGTTCCGGTCGGGCTGAGGGCTCATTCGACGAGGGCGCAGGCAGCTTCCTGGGCGGAGATCAGCTTGGTTCCAGCGATAGAGATTTGTAAGGCGGCGACCTGGTCGTCTCTTCATTCCTTTGTGAAACATTACCGGTTGGATGTTCAGGCGGAACGGGACGGTTGCTTCGGGTCAGCAGTGCTTCAGGCTGGTCTAGCAGGGCCCTCCCGTTGATTTGATTGCTTTACTGCTCTGTTACATCTCCAGAGTTCAGGACTAGACTGGAGGTCCGAGAAGGAAATGGAAATTAGACTTACCTGCTAATTGTAGTTCCTGGAGGAACTCCAGTCTAGTCCTGGATCCCTCCCTGGTGTAGATATACCTGATCTGGGGCCTGAAGCAGAGAACTATGGCCTTGGATCGCCGACAGGCATGTCGGTACAGGTGGCGAGCCATGCGGTGCGGTAAGTAGAGGTTGGCTTGGGAGGTAAGACATTCCTGGGGGGTTTTCTTGGAGGGGAGGTTAGCCCCAGCTAATTTAAGTGTCAGCCTACTGCGGGTAGGCGGTGGGAAATGAAGGCCTTCTTGGTGAGCCTTCTAAAGTATTAGTAATTTACTGTTATTTCTAGTGTGAGTTATGGTTTTTGTTAACTACTTAGTTATTGCTCTTGTGAGTCTGCTTTGTCAATAGGTACTGGAACATGGAGGCGGATCCTGGCCTATTTATGGAGGTGTCACCAAAGAGTGTGACGTGCTCAGTCTCCAAAGCTGCGGGAGGAGGTGCTTAACTCCAGAGTTCAGGACTAGACTGGAGTTCCTCCAGGAACTACAATTAGCAGGTAAGTCTAATTTCCATTTATTCAATACTGGGACTATATCTGGCCACTGGTAATGAATATCTAGGTCAGCTGGTTAGAAGAGAAGCTAACTGGGCAGCGGCAATATTCAGCCGTTGCCCAGTTAGCTGCTGTGGTGAAAGGCTACCTTTTCAGGTACCTAACTTTCGCTGCTTAGTGATGACCAGGCAACGGCTCAGCCCCTATGCTACCCAGCTAGCACCAGGGTGTTCAGTGGCAGCACCTGCAGATATTCAGCAGCACTAACTGTGTTAGTGCTGATGAATATCCCGACATCCACCATTAACACAGTTAGGTCTGCTAACCGTGTTGAATTCCCCCCCCCCCTAGTTTTTCACCAAACTTAACAGACTGATTATTCTGTGTAGGAATGCTGTGAGTTACTGTAAATTATAGGCCAGTATTAAAAATGAGCTTACTATATGCCTTTGTCATACGAGTCTACTGTATTGGTTTTGCTGCTTTTAATTACATCAGTGCTACTAGTAAAGGCATGTATGAGTAGATTGATGGATACCATAGTAAATTTGTATCTCATGGGTAAAGGTTTGCTTAAGTCATTAGTTAAGTAATACATTATTGGTTAGGTAATTCTCATGTTCTTAATTATATTTTTTTGTCATTTTATCATGAATGACCTTTATTTGTTTATTTAATAGGTTTTTTAATATTGCTTTATCATTTCAATCAAAGCAGTTTACATTGTAACTTAAACTTGGTGATGTACATTAAACAGGGATATTGATAACTTGGATTTTTCTGAGGCAATGGAGGGTTAAGTGACTTTGACCAAGGCCACAAGGAGTGCTAGTGTGAATCGAACCCAGGGCCAGCCCCAAAGCTGACTCAGGTTATTGCCGCTCTAAATAAACTTTAAGCTTTTCTCCCCCTCTGGCTGTCAAAATCTATTATTTTGCTTTGAATGCCCTGCACTTTGCTGCCCTCTCCCCTCCCCTCCCCTGAAGTTGCTGCCAAGTTTGCCTAGTGTTTGGGCCGGCCCTGACCTTAATACTGCAGTATATTGTCATTGAAGAACTGAGAGTATTATATTGAACCACACTGAAGCTGTCATCCTACATCCCTGGTTTAATTTGGTAGTGCACCAGAAGGTTTATTGCTGTCATACCAATAGAATTATTTTTGACTTCCTCCAGGAACAAGCAGGAAGTCAGTCCTCACATATGGGTGACGTTGGCGCCGATGGAGCCCTCGTGTGGAGCAATTCCCCAGCTTTCAAAGAAAGCCTTTGGGATTGCATCGCACATACGCGGTACTCTTCCCGCCCAAGGGTGCCATCTTGCTCAGTCTCCCTTTTTCCGCGGAGCCCAACGGACGTAGTCCAACTTCCCTCGTGGAAAAAGTGCATCAAAACTACTGAAGTTTCTCTTCTTCGGCCAGGTTCGACGCTGGTACCCCTTCCTGCCTCGGTTCGGTATACCGGTATCGAGTCCGGTCATTCTTTTTCGTTTTTTGTCCCTAGTGACTAGTGTTCGCGCTCTTTTTTTAATTTTTCACTGGCAGCCCGGTCATTTGGCCTCGCAGGGGCCCTTTTCCCCCCGATGGCTGCTAGCAGGTTTAAAAAGTGTGATCGGTGTAAAAGATTAATGTCATGCACCGACACACGACTGCTGTCTCCGCTGCCTCGGGCCCGACCATGACCCGAAGGCCTGTGGCCCGTGTGGCAAGATGTCCTCCAAGGCACTTAGAAGTAGGCAGCAGCAGTGTGAAAGGATTTTCTCCAAGTCCGCATCCACCTGGGTCTGGACCTCTTTGGAAGCCTGACGTCTCGGGAGCTATCTGACTCCGAGCATCGTCAGGGGTCTTCTGAGCAGGGTCTCCTTTGCGGGAACACCGGAGGAAGAAGAAACCTGCGAGGGTGGCATCATTGGATGCCTTTGATCGGCCTGGATCCTTGCGGGCCAGGTTGCGGAGTCCTGACCGCCGCCCCGGGTCCTTGGAGTCGGAGCGGCCTGCAAAGGTGCCTCGCACGGAACCAGAGACACCGAGGAAGGTAACTGCTCTTGTCCTCGTTGACTCTCCTCCGGGAGAACTGGCATTGGGCCTGACAGCATTGGGACCCGACCCAGAGGCTGTGGAGCCTTCTGAGCTCGGTCTCAGAATGGCGGCCCTGGAGCGCAGCATGTCTGCCTTCATGGAGCAGCAGTGGGCGCTGATGGCCGGTCTCACTGGTCCATCCACCCCAACCACCGGGACCTTGACGTCCAAGTCGACCCCGGAGGCCGAGCCGATCCTCAAGACTCTTCGGACTCAAGTCGATCCTCGGCCGAGGTCTCCCTCGAACTCCCGTTAGGGACCAAGGTAGTCCACGCCGGTGCCCTCGGCGTCAGGGCGGTCGAGACCGAAGCCCTCATGGCCATAGCCCATCAATTCCTCCTCGGAGGACTTGACATGGGAAACAGAAGATGAAGAGTCCCCGGACACCCACCGGACCCGGTATGTCCCATCGGACTCACCGGGTTCAGAGCCTCGGAGAAGGTCCCCCCCCCCCCCCCCCGGAGGATACCCGGTTTTCGGACTTCATCAGGGATATGTCCAAGGTTTTGGCATTCCCAGCGGACAGTGAGGAGGAGCCTCGAGCTGAGGAGCTCGAAGCGCTCCAGTATGACTTTTCCCCTCAGGAAGCCCTTATGGTGCCGGTTCCTCCGATGTTGGAAAGGCTATTCCTGATCGTGTCCCAGTCTAGTCCCGAAACCTCTGGGTTCCCTATCTTATCCAGCAGCTTGGAGACTGAGAAACTCCTTCTTTTGTGACATCATCAGTATATCTCTCCAGTGCCCGCCTCAATCCACCAGTTACCTCAGTCTCCAAGCAGCTGGATAGATGGGAGCCCGAGGGTCTCGGGCTCACTTGAGAAACAATTGAGAATCTAGACTAGTTTAAATCTTTTTTGCTATAGTTTAACTTTTCTTTCTTTCTGTTTTTTTGTTTGCTAGGTGACTGTGACTTTAAAGCTTCAGCACAAGTTAGCTGCCCCCTCCCTCCCCCCCTCGTGCTGCCTGATTTCAAATGGAGCCTGCCTCAGAAGTTTTTACCTGACCCAGCAGCGCTGCTGTTCACCCATACAAATTCGGCTGTTTCTCCTTGTCTCAGATTGTGAGGGAAATGTAGTCAGCACCACGCAGAGGAGCCTGCCTGCGAGCGCGCTTGGGTCTTTCCCGCCGCCCGAACCTCTGCCTGTGAAAGCTTGGCAGTCGAGGGCGGCGCGTTCCGTGCTTCCTGTCCAGGAGCGGCTGATCCTTAGGCCGTTGCATGAGCACGGCGTTCACTTCAGGAGCACAGTCGCTGAAGGTAAGGTTTTTCAGGCTGCACTTCATGCTTGGGGCTGCGCGATTTTGGCATGTTTTTTCTGGCAGGGCCTAGCCGCGTGGCGGCGGCGCGGCCTTGTGTTCGGCTCGGCAGCGCTGTGTGTTAGGAGACACGGGGGTCCCTCCTGGTGCGTTTTCCTTGCAGAAGAAGAGCGAAGGCTTTTTGATTTTATTTTTGGCTTTTTATTTTTGGGTTTCTTATGTTAAATTCCTAGATATTTTTCTTCGGAGCCCGCCATTACTTTATAGGGGGGATCTGCCAGGCTAAGTATACGTTTTTGAGGGGGTGTCACTGTACTGTTTCTCAGGTGGAGAAATTACTCTTTATTCATTGCTTAGTCGCAATGCCTTCCAAGCCCCTTTGCGTTGTGTGTGGGGCCAAGAAGGTTTCTCATGCAGGGGTCTGCAAGGCCTGTGTGGGGGAGGCTGGGGAATCGGAGCAATCCTCCACACAGACAGACAGGACCTCAGGGGTCGCCCTGGAGTCCTCGGCTGCTCCCTTGCCAAGTATGGAGCAAGAAGAGCCAGTGGCTGGCCCGTCTTCCGCCCTTAGCCCCCCTCCCTCTCAGGTGCTGTTTCCCAAGGAGCTGTCTGC
This sequence comes from Ichthyophis bannanicus, assembly GCA_033557465.1. Classification (NCBI taxonomy): domain Eukaryota; kingdom Metazoa; phylum Chordata; class Amphibia; order Gymnophiona; family Ichthyophiidae; genus Ichthyophis; species Ichthyophis bannanicus. Next base: position 795,255,205 of record CM066034.1, read on the forward strand.
CATTTTTTCTCAGCAGTTTGTGGCCCTGCTACAACAGTCCGCAGTTAGCTCTGTTCTGCATCAGAATCTAGCGGCAGGGTCCGAGGGGGAGAGGAAGCGTTCTGCTTCCCCCCGAATCCAGTCTTCCCCGTCTCACGGCAAGAAGCCTCGAGGCGATAGGGACTTGTCAGACCTTATGGGGGTTGTCAGATGAGTAGAGCCCCAGTGTGGCTATGGAAGAGGAGTTAGAAGAGGGGGAGATCTCAGAGCAGGAGGATCAGGCCAGGGTAGTGAGAGTCTTCAGGAAAGAGGAGTTGCCAGCTCTCATTGCCGAGTCTCTTAAGGTGCTCAACATGCCAGTCCCAGGAGCAGCGGAGGATAAAACGCTTGAGGATCCTTTACTGCAGGTATTCAGACGGACTCAGAGGGCCTTCCCGGTCCATAGGGTATTTACAGAGATGATTCAGGAAGAGTGGAACGTCCCAGAGGCTCCGTTGAAGGGGTCCCAGGTTATGGGCCGTTTGTATCCGTTGTTGGACCAGGACAAAGAGGTCTTTAAGTCGCCCAGGGTGGACGCGGCCGTCTCGGCCGTGACCAAGAAAATAACCATACCTGTTGAAGGTAGTGCGGCCCTCAAGGATGTTCAGGACCAGAAGTTGGACGTGCTCTTGCGGCAGATCTTTGACATCAATGCCATCTCCTTGCAGGCGGCTATTTGTGGTGCTTGGGTGGCTAGAGCCTGCCTCCGCTGGGCTCAGCAGGTACAGGAGGGACAACCAAGTCCTTTGGCAGAAGAAGCTGCCAGGCTGGAATCGGGTGCAGCCTATCGAGCCGATGTGCAATATGACCTTATGAGAGGTCTTTCCAAAAGTATGGCATCGGCGGTAGCAGCCCGGAGGTACTTGTGGTTAAGGAATTGGGCGGCGGATTCTTCCTCTAAAGCTAGGTTAAGTAAGCTTTCTTTTAAGGGCTGCCTACTGTTCGGTGAGGATTTAGACAAGCTTGTTAAAGATCTCGGAGAGTCTAAAGGCGGAAGATTGCCGGAGGATAAGCCCAAGTCCACTCGGGGGGGCCACGGGTGCTCGGGGTCAGTTTCGGGATTTCCGCCGGTTTCGTTCCCAAAGATTCGCATCGGGCCACAGGGGGCGTTTTCCCTATCGAAGCCAGGGGTTTCGGGGATTCAGGGGGGCGGGAAGAGGTTTTGGTGCCGCTTCCGCCTCGACTTCCCTTAATTTCAAAAAATCAGAATGAGATGAGGAGGGCCCAGCCGTCCCTTGTTCCCGTGGGGGGTCGTCTGCGGGAGTTTCTTCCTGCCTGGGCCCAAATCACTTCAGATCAATGGGTGCTAGAAGTCATTCGGGAGGGTTACGCCCTGGAGTTCTTGCATCCAGTACGAGCGGCTTTTGTGCAGTCTCCCGGAAGGTCCGTCGCAAAGTGTGCGGCACTTCGGGAGACGGTGCAAAGGCTGTTGGACCTCAGGGCGATTGCTCCCGTACCTACAAACCAGTACGGCTGCGGTCGGTACTCCATCTATTTCATTGTTCCAAAGAAAGACGGGGGGTGTCCGGCCCTTTCTAGATCTCAAAGGGGTCAATCGATGCCTGCGGGTGTCGCATTTTCACATGGAAACTCTTCGTTCCGTCATAGTGGCGGTGTGACAAGGGGAGTACCTCACCTCTCTAGACTTGTCAGAGGCATATCTGCATATTCCGGTAAGGCCGGATCATCACCAGTTTCTCAGGTTCGCGGTGCCCTTCGGTCATTATCAGTTCCAAGCTTTACCTTTCGGACTAGCAACTGCCCCAAGGGTCTTCACCAAGGTGATGGTGGTGGTGGCCGCGGCGTTAAGCAAGGAGGGCATCCTCGTTCACCCGTATCTAGACGATTGGTTGATCCGTGCCAAGTCGCGGGCAGAGAGCGAGAGAGTCACGGCTCGAGTGGTGGCGTTCTTGCAAAGCCTCGGGTGGATTGTCAATATGGCCAAGAGCCGTTTGCAACCTTCCCAGAATCTGGAGTACCTGGGGGCACGCTTCGACACGAGCATTGGCAGAGTGTTTCTCACAGAGTAACACGCGAGGGGCTTGCGGCGTATGGTAGAGCGGTTTCTGCGGCTCAAGGCTCCCTCGGCGTGGCGCTACCTACAGTTGTTGGGCACCATGGCGGCGGCAATAGAGACGGTGCCGTGGGCGAGAGCTCACATGAGGCCCTTGCAGAGGGCGTTGCTTCGCCGTTGGTCACATCAATTGCATCCCTTGTCCCGGAAACTGGAGTGCCCGGAGGAGACTCGTCAGGCCCTGCTCTGGTGGTTGATTCCCGACTTTCTGGAGCGGGGGAAGGCCCTGGAGGCACCCGCGTGGGTGGCCGTGATGACAGACGCCAGCTTGTTGGGCTGGGGGGCTCATTGTCAAGGCAGCTTCGCGCAGGGCACCTGGAGTTTGCAGGAGAAACACTGGACGATAAATCACTTGGAACTACGAGCGGTGCTTCTAGCTCTGTGGGAGTTTTGGCAGATACTTACGGGAAAGGCGGTGAGAGTGCTCTCGGACAACGCGACGGTGGTCGCTTTTGTCAACAGACAGGGGGGCACCAGCAGCGCGGCCCATGAAGCAGAGGCCGAAGTCCTGTGCGGATGGGCAGAAGCAAACCTCTTAGATCTGTCAGCGGCCCATGTGGCAGGGGTGAACAATGTGGAGGCCGACTTCCTCAGCCGGGTACGAGTCGATCCGAGGGAATGGTCGCTACATCCCGAGGTGTTCGAAATGCTTGCCCGCAGGTGGGGGACGCCGGTCATGGATCTCATGGTGACTCTCGCATCAACAAAGTGCAGCCGCTTCTTCAGCAGACGCCGGGAGCGGATGTCCGAAGGCTTGGATGCTCTGCTCCATCCTTGGCCGGAGGGGCAGCTGCTTTATGTCTTCCCTCCGTGGGTTCTGATAGGAAGGGTCCTGCAAAGGGTGGAAAAGTTCAGGGGTCACGTCCTTCTGATAGCGCCGGATTGGCCACGGCGACCCTGGTACGAAGACCTGGTGAGGTTGCTGGTGGCGAAACCCTGGCGGCTCCCCTGCCGGGAGGACTTACTGTCTCAAGGTCCCCTGTTCATGCCTCACATGGATCGGTTCTCGCTTACGGCCTGGCTCTTGAGCGGGCGAGGCTGAGTTCGCGGGGTTACTTGTCAGCAGTCATTTCTACCTTGTTAAAGTCCAGAAGGCGTTCTACTTCTATGGCGTATGTATGGGTCTGGAGGATCTTTGTGGCGTGGTGTGCGGATAGGACCCTGGAGGCCCTCAAGGCTTCTCTCCCACAGATCCTGGAATTCCTGCAGGATGGCTTCGATAAGGGCCTGGCAGCGGCCTCGTTGCGTGTTCAGGTGGCTGCCCTGTCTTGCTACAGGGGCCGGTTAGCTGGCCGGTCGCTCGGTGAGCAGCGAGATGTGAAGAGGTTCCTCAGGGTGGTGTTGCTGGCTAGGCCTCCGTCTCGCCCAGTTTTTCCCAAATGGCATCTTCCCTTTGTGTTGGAGGCGTTAGAACGGGAGCCGTTTGAACCTTTGATGCGTGCGTCGCTCAAGGACCTTACGTTGAAAGTGGTTTTCTTGGTGGCTGTCTGTTCGGCCAGACGAGTGTCAGAGCTGCAAGCGCTCTCCTGTCGGGAGCCCTTCCTGTCGTTCTTGGCCTCTAAAGTCGTCTTGCGGCCGGTGCTGGCTTTTCTCCCCAAGGTGCTCTCGGCTTTTCATGTCAATCAGGAAATTTCCTTGCTGGTCTTTGCCGGGAGCGCGGATTCCCCTTTGTCGAGAAAGCTTCATCTTTTGGATGTCCATCGGGCGTTGAAGTATCTCAAGCGGACGGCGAGTTTTCGGAAATCCGACAGGCTTTTTGTACTCTTCAGGGGGAAGCGGCGTCCAAGGCTTCCATTGCGCGCTGGATCAAAGAAGCCATTTTGTCGGCCTATGTGTTACGTGGTAGGGCAGTGCCGGAAGGGTTGAGGGCCCATTCCACGAGAGCACAGGCAACTTCCTGGGCGGAAGTGCGTTTGGTGTCGCCGGTGGAGATTTGTAGGGCAGCAACGTGGTCGTCCTTGAACTCTTTCGTGAAGCACTATTGGCTGGATGTGCAAAGGGCGGAGGAGACTTCCTTTGGTTCCGCAGTCCTGCAAACGGGTTTGCCGGGACCCTCCCATACTTAACAATTTTGTTTCACTGCTCTGGTAAGGACCCAGAGGTTTCGGGACTAGACTGGGACATGATCAGGAAGATGAAATTAGACTTACCTGCTAATTGTTTTTCCTGGAGTGGAACCAGTCTAGTCCCGTGCCCCTCCCAGAGTCCCTTGGCAAACGGGTCTGTGGACTAGTCCATGTGGTACAGGTAAGAGATTTTTTCTTTTGGGGGTTTTCTTCAGGATTGCAAAAAAAAAGAAAAGAAATAACTACCGGGGATTTTTGCAGAGAGGGGTGCATAGAGCTACGGGCGAGGCGGCTCATTGCAGCTGTTTGTTTGAGTTTTATAATCACAGCAGGTTTCCACTTGTTCTTATCTTTTGATACAGTTTCACTTAGGTGATATAGTGCATATAGTAGACAACATACTGAATCTGTTATATTTCGTCTGATTGGATAGATACTTACTTGTTTCTCCGGTGAGTCTGCTTTGTCAATAAGTTACTGGTGGATTGAGGCGGGCACCGGAGAGATATACTGATGATGTCACAAAAGAAGGAGTTTCTCAGTCTCCAAGCTGCTGGATAAGATAGGGAACCCAGAGGTTTCGGGACTAGACTGGTTCCACTCCAGGAAAAACAATTAGCAGGTAAGTCTAATTTCATCATGCTCCGCATGTGGGAGTCACCAGCCTCGATGCCGGTTCTCAGCAAGCGGGTCGATTCCATCTATCGGATCCGCAAGAGCCCTGGGTTCCAGAAAGCACAGCTGCCGCACAACTCCACAACTCCATGGTTGTGGAATTGGCCATGCACAGGCTCAAGAGCCAAAAAACGCACTCTTCGGTGCCTCCTGGCAGGTAAGCCCGGAATCTGAACGCCCTCGGCAGAAAGTGCTACCAGGGCTCGATGCTGTCATGCCGAGTCCAAACATACCAGCTGTACATGGGCATGTACTTGCGAGACCTGGCAAAGGAGATTGCCGGGTTCTCAGCTGGCCTCTCCGAGGAACCCTTTCAGCGCTTCAAGAACTTGTCCACTAGGATTCGGGAGTGCTCGAAGTTTGTCTTGAGCAGCCTATGACTGCTTTGAAGCCTCGGCCTGGGTGGCCGCAGCTGGCATCGGTGCCCGCCGCCAGGCATGGCTAATGTCATCGGATCTGGAGCCATGTGTTCAGGACAAGTTGGTCGATGTCCCTTGCCGGGGTCACAACCTCTTTGGCAAACCCATGACTGAGAAGGCTGCTGAAATCGAGTCTGAGTACTTGACCCAGACAAGACTCTCCAAGAAGACTTCTGCCCCTTCTAAAAAGAAGGGCTTGGGTCAAAAGCCCATTTTCCCGAGGAATGGTGCTGCTTACCGTAACTACGCTGAGCCTGTATGCCCACAGGTGGCCAACAATCACCACGTTTACCTGGGTCCTTCAAATAGTCCAAAGGGGCTATTTGCTCCACTTCAACCAGGTACCTCCCTCCTACTTTCCAGGAGAGCCTCTCAGACCCCCCTCTACACAGGGACCCCCTCTTTTGGCCGGTCTTCTAGAGGATCAGGCAGTGGAACCAGTGCCCCACCACCTGCAGGGACAAGGCTTCTACTCCAGGTAATTTCTGATACCAAAGAGATCAGGGGGCCTCAGACCCATCCTCGACCTGTGAAACTTAAACAAGTTTCTGGAGAGGGAAAAGTTCAAGATGCTTGCCCTTGGAATACTGCTGCCCTACTTCCAGCAGGGAGATTTGCTATGCTCCTTAGACCTGAAGGATGCATACACCCACATCCTCATTCATCCAGACCACAGACGATATCTCAGATCTGTAGTAGTAGGAAACCATTTTCAGTACAGAGTACTTCCATTTGGCTTGGCCTGGCCTCTGCCCCCAGAGTGTTTACCACAAATGCCTGGCAGTAGTGGCAGCCTTCCTCAGGATCCAAGGAATCTTCGTCTTCCCGTACCTGGATGACTGGCTCATTAGAGCCAAGTCGCCTCAGGAGGCCCAACAGGCCACAGCTCGCACTATCAACATACTGCAGCATCTAGGCTTTGTCATAAGTCAAGCAAAGTCCACTTTGCTCCCGACTCAAAACTTAGAGTTCATAGGAGCAAGGCTAGACACCATTCAGGCGAGAGCTTACCTGCCAAAAGACAGGGCACAGAGGTTTCTGGCGCTGCTGCACCAAGTCGGCCACAAGTCTCAGATCTCAGCGAGACACTTTCTGCACCTCCTAGGGCATATGACCTCCGCGGTTCATGTGACCCCAAACACCTGTCTCCACATGAGGACAGCTCAGTGGTGCCTCCAAGATCAGGGGACACAAGCCACTGGACGACTCAGAGACAGGATCAAAGTGTCCAAACAACTGCTGAAGTCGTTGGCGTTGTGGCTTCAGCCATCCAACCTGCTCGAGGGATTGCCTTTCCAGCCTTCCTTGTACACAAGAGTGCTAATGACAGATGCATCCTTACTGGGCTGGGGAGCCCATTGCCAGAACTCGTGCACTCAAGGGTTGTGGTCTCCTCAAGAGAGGACGCAACAAATCAACCTCTTAGAGCTTCGGGCGATTAACCTAGCTCGTCGAGCCTTCTGACATGTTCTCTCGCATCACTCTGTCTTAGTGCAGACAGACAATCAGGTAGCAGTGTTCTACGTGAACAAGCAGGGAGGGACAGGGTCCCGTATCCTGTGCCAGGAGACACTGGACCTCTGCTCCTTTGCAGTCAGACAGGGTATGACTCTCAAAGCAGTTTACCTACCAGGTCAGGAGAATCTCCTAGCAGACAAGCTAAGCTGAATTCTTTAACCTCACGAGTGGCAACTAAATCCGGAAGTGGCCCAGTAGATCTTCCACTGCTGGGGACATCTGTCCATAGATCTCTTTGCCAGCCTGCAGAATCATCAGTTGCCCAACTGTTGCTCCAGACAGCCACATCCTCAAAGGATGGCTGCAGATGCTTTTTTGATCTCCTGGTCTGGGGGCCTCCTATATGCGTTTCCTCCCACGCCTCTGGTGGCCCAGAATCTATTCAAAATCCTTTGGGACAAGGCCTCTGTCATTCTGGTAGCCCCCAGATGGCCAAGACAGCTTTGGTTTCTGCTTCTCTTCCAGCTGGCAGTGGAAACCCCACTCCCTCTGGGGATGCAGCCTGACCTCCTGTCCCAGGAGCAGGGCTCTATCCTACATCCCACCCTCAGGTCCTTCAACCTAATGGCGTGGCTGCTGAAAGGGTAGTGCTAGCTCCGCTCCTCTTACCTAAAGAGGTGGAAGAAGTGTTACTAGCCTCAAGGAGGCAGTCCACCAAGAAAACCTATGCCTTCAAGTGGCGCAGGTTTGAGGTGTGGTGTACCCAACACAATGACAACCCTTTCTCTTGCCTAGTACCAGTTGTACTGCAGTACCTGCTTCATCTCTCAGAATTAGGCCTCAAGTCTAACTCTGTCAGGGTCCATCTGAGTGCTTTGTCGGCACACCACTCTCCAGTGGAAGGACAACCTCTTTCAGCTCACCCCTTGGTGTCCAGATTCCTCAGAGGTCTGCTTCTACTAAAACCTCTGATTCATCCTCCGGTGACCGAGTGGAATTTGAATGTGGTCTTACAACAGCTTACTCACCCACCTTTTGAGCCGATGTCCGCTTGCCATCTGCACTTCCTCTCCTAGAAGGTGCTCTTCTTAGTGGCACTCATATCTGCCAGACGAGTGAGTGAACTATAAGCTCTTGTTTCAGAAAGACCGTACACACGGTTTTATAGGAACAGTGTGGTCCTTCGTACCACCCCAAGTTCCTTCCGAAAGTTGTCTCTTCGTTCCACCTCAACCAAGAGGTGGTTCTTCCAACCTTCTTTCCCAGACCGCAAGCTAGCCGAGCAGAGGCGGTTCTGCATACCCTGGATTGTAAAAGAGCGTTAGCCTTCTACCTGGAGTGTACGTGGGGACATCGAAGAGCTACTCAGCTCTTTGTCTCTTATGACCCCAGTAAGCTGGGGCTACCTGTCTCCAAGCGCACGTTGTCCACCTGGGTGGCAGACTGCATTGCCTGGGCGTACAGGACGGCCAACCTCCTGTTGCAGGGTCGAGTCACGGCCCACCGTGTCAGGACTAAGGCCGCATCAGTGGCTCATTTCCTCTATGTTCCGCTGACAGACATCTGCCGGGCCACAACTTGGTCTTCAAGCCAGACTTTTGCGGCCCATTACTGCCTGGATAGGGAGTCCCGACAGGACAGTGCTTTCAGCCAGGCGGTACTCCATAACCTATTTGAGGTTTAGGCAACTCCTACCCTCCGGCCCTCTGGTGTCAGGCTACCAGTGGTGTTGCATCTCCGCTGAATTCCTATCACAGCTGCTGCGGCTCTTCTAGAGGGAGCCATTTTTCAGCTATGGGTTCTCGGTAGCCTATAGCTAGGGAGTTCCATATGTGAGGACTGACTTCCTGCTTGTTCCTGGAGAAAGCGTAGTTACTCCTTTCCTGGAATTGCAGTCTGATCATTATTATATTTTGTTCATTTTGCCGTCTCTTTAGCTATGTCATTTGACTGAGCAAGATGGCACCCTTGGGCGGGAAGGGGACCGCACATGCACGATGCAATCCCAAAGGCTTTCTTTGAAAGCTGGGGAATTGCTCTGCATGAGGGCTCCGTCGGCGCTGACGTCACCCATATGTGAGGACTGATTCCTGCTATCCCTGGAGAACACCTGTTACGGGTGAGTAACTACGCTTTCTCTGTGACTTAGTCTCAGTGCTAAATATTTTATGTGTAATATACCTTAAATGTTAACCTAAACAGAAGAGATTTAACAATGTTCTCAGAGTCTATAACAGGCCTGCCATACCATTACAGCACTGCCAGGATTCAAACAGCATCAACCTTACCAATGAAAAGGCGGTGCTCCAAATATTACACCATACCTTTAGAATATCAATACACCTATTATTGGGAAAACAGAACAAATAAGACTGCTAAGAATCTCAACACAGAAATTGTAGGCTAGCAGAATCCCTCATCACAGTCACACATGGAGACAGTTGTGGTCAACATTATTGGCACCCTTGCAATTTAGGTATGTTGTGTACAATATCTTGACAAATAATTGGAAATATTTCAACTGTATGTCATCATCATATTTTAATAGTATGTTCAAAGGTATGCAACAATTGATGTCTGTTCAACTTAGACATAGTAATTTCTGAGGAGAAAAAAAACTAAATATGACCTGGACAGGATTAATGACATCCTTCACTAATATTTGGCTGCACAATCCTTGGCAGTGATAACAGCCTCCAAACATGTCTTGTAGCCATCTATAAGTTTCGTACAACTGTCAGCTGGTAGTTTCTCCCTCTCTTCAACTGCGATTTGTTCCAGCTCATGAATGTTTGCAGGATTCCTTATACCAATTGCAGATTTCAGCTCTTTCCAAAGGTTCTCAATTGTATTGAGAACAGGAATCATTGATGGCCAGTTTAAAACAGTCCATTTGTTCCTTTTTAACTATTCTTTCATATTTTTGGATGTATGTTTTTGGTCATTGTCCTTCTGGAGGATCCATGACCTTCGACCCAAACCTAGCTTTAAGGCACTAGGTAGCACATTTCTCTCCAAAATACCTTGGTAGTCCTCTGGCTGCATGGTTCCTTGAATACATTCCAGGCCTCCAGTTCCTGAGGCAGCAAAGCAGTCCCACAACATTATGGAACCTCCACCATATTTAAATGTAGGAAGGGTTTTTTTTTCTTATAAGCTTCATTTCTTCACCTGTAAATATATTGCTGGTCTGCTTTGTCAAAGAGCTTACGTTTGATTTCATGTGTTCACAGAACATTTTCCCAGAAGGATTGTAGTTTCTCAAGGTGGGTTTGGGCAAAGAACAGGTGTGCCTTTTTATGTCAGTCTTTGAGCAGTGGGGTCCTCCTTGGCCTTCGCCTATGAAGTCCTTCTTTGTTTAGTGTGCAGCATATGGTATTGGTTGAAACCACCACTTAGATTACTCCAGGCCAGCTTTAAGCTCTTTGGATGTTGTATGTGATGTTTTTCCAACAGTTCACACTAACATTCGAAGACTACTTGGATTAATTCCTCTTCCTACCACATCCTGGGAAGTTCATAAGCAGAAAATGTCTAGACACAGAAATCTCAAGGTCTTTGGAGATGGCTTTGTACCCCTTTGATGTTTGGTGATAATGGCTTTTCTGATGGGTGTTAATGTGGCCATTTTAAACATTAGAGCCACCATTCATTGGTTGATTCAAGTCATGTGAGTACTGAAAATTGATCCCCATCTAATTTTACTGCAGTGGGAATGTGGTTCAAACTGATTTGAATTGTTTATAAGGGTGCCAATAATCATGTCCTGATCGTGATTTTGTTTTACGCCATCATGAACAATTTTGGATCTATACTCTGGACTCAGTATCACCTATGTGTTTAAACTCCTCTTTAGAGTGGTGATTTTGTAATTCCCCAGCAGTGGGGAGTGGTTAGGTTTTGTTGGTTACCATTAGTTTTTTTTGACTGGTCATGTGATTAAGGCATGGCAATTTAAAGACTACTATTTTTTGAGTTTCATTAGAAGCAACGCAGTTTGATGAAGAGCCAGGAGTATCTGTGGCTTGAAACGCAACGTTGTGTTACTAATTCGTGATACAACCACGGCAAGTTGCTTTTCATGGATATTTTCAGAACCTTTGAAAAGTCTGTGGGAGAAAAGAACTACGAGAGAACGGTTGAAGTTGAGTGTCTGTGTTTTTTTATACATTTGACCGGCAATGGGAGAAAGTTGCATCCCTTAAGAGTGCTATTTTTTCCAACGTGGTTCTCTGCAATAGCGATCTCCCCTGTGATCAGTTAAGTGACTTTTCTTTGAGTTATAGAAATAGCTAAGCCTGAAATAATAAATTTACCGGTATGTACTAAAGGGTTTGGTCTCTTTAGTGCTTGCAGGGGTTGCGTCCCCTTTTAAAAAGAAAAAAACGGAATAATACACTGTGAGAAGAAATACATTTATCTTCATGGTGTACGTTCCAACAAAAATTTGATACAACAGGGTTTCTCTTATTAATAGGTTTGATAAATTTGTGGGAAACACATTAGGGTTTATAGGTTAGAATAATCATGTCCTGGCAATGTCCCAGTTTTTATACTATTTCCTTTTTTAATTGATATTGTTTTATTTGTTCTTTTTATGTGTCAAATATGTGTGCATATATAGTCAAAAGCCTTTCCACTGGACATTTTTTTAGGAGATATTGGACATTAAGGGATTGAACTGCAAGGGTGCCAATAACATTGACTACAACTGTATTAAACAATGGGCTCCCCCACCAAATACAGAACAAGGCACGTCAAATTAGAACTAGAAATATGCAATCACTAAAATAGTGCAGCACTAAGAGAAGCCAACATTCCATATTTTCCTACTAGACCACTCCAGACAAGTGGGTTGTTTTTCCCTTCCAGCAGATTGGTGGAGATAAAGAGCCAATGAAAAGCCCAGGTTTGAGTGACATCACTCCCATGCCATCGCTTTTCGTTTCAGCCACCAGAAGTCCCTTAAATATTTTTGTCTCCAGCAGATGGCGATTGATCTTCTCCTCTCTGAAGAAAATTCTGATGATTTGAGAGGAAAAGATTGATTTAAAAATGCTCATGAACAACAGCCTGCAGGTTGATCACTCCCTAAAACGTGACATGGCAGACTCCACTAGACTTCGGTCTTTTTGGCAGCCATGGGAGGGGGGAAAATTGTTTCAGCTCTGTGCTCTGCCTGTTGAGCAGCCAGAATTTGGAAGGATCTGGAAGAGGGCACCAGAAGAGTGGAGAATGACCACGACTACACCAATGATGTTTTCACAATTGCAAAAAGTCTTTCTCCGGGAACAAGCAGAAAGTCAGTCCTCACATATGGGGTGACATTGGCACCGACGAAGCCCTCGCAGAAGCATCCCCCAGCTTTCAAAGAAAGCCTTTGGGCGATGCCACCACGCTTGTGTGGTCCCCTTCCCGCCCAAGGGTGCCATCTTGCTCAGTCTTCTTTTTTCCACAGAGCCCTTCAGACGTTTGTCTGGCTTATCTCTGGAAAAAGTTGATTTTTTTTCTCTTTGAGTTTCATACTCACCTCCGATATCGCACCGGTACTCTTCCTGCCTGTCGACACGATTGCCTCGGTGTTGAGTTTGGTCTATTTTTTGTAGTTTTTTGTTCTTTTCCTGGCGTTTTCGCGCCTTTTTTCTCTGCTGCCAGCCTGGAGTCTTCGACCTTGCAGGGGTACTTTTTCCCCCCATGGCTACCAGTGGCTTCAAGAAGTGTGATCGGTGCTCTAAAATTATGACACTGACTGTCGCACACGACTGCTGTCTCCACTGCCTGGGGCCAGATCATGACTCGGCTGCCTGCGGTCTCTTCAAGAGGATGTCAAGTAAGGCCCTCAAGAGCTGCCAGCTGCAGCACGATAAGTTTTTCCCTCGAGTCTCTGGTGCCTCTCAAGGTCAGGGCCTCATCTGAGGGCCTCCTCCAACTCGGTCGGGAATGCCAGAGCCTCGGACATGTCATTGACAAAATCAAGAAAGCCCATATCCTCAGGTGGAGACCTCCATCGAGGCTCCAAGACAGGAAAGTCAGATGGGACATTGCGATGGCAACGGATATCGGGGGACTCCTCATCCTGCGTCTTCCACTCCTACAAGTCCTCGACGAACTACTCTGAGTGGAAGACGCAGGATGAGGAGTCCCCCGATATCCGTTGCCATCGCAGTGTCCCATCTGACTCTCCTGTCTTGGAGCCTCGACGGAGGTCTCCACCTGAGGATATGGGCTTTCTTGATTTTGTCAATGACATGCCCGAGGCTCTGGCATTCCCGACCGAGTTGGAGGAGGATCCTCGGACGGTTGAACTGGAAATCCTCCAGTACGAGGCCCCTCCGCGGGAATCGCTCATGGTGCCCATTCCATCTATCCTGGAATGGCTGATGCTCCGAATGTGGCAGACACCGGCTTCGGTTCTGGCGGTAAGCAAATGACTTGATTCAGTGTATTGAGTCTGCCAGAGCCCGGGCTTCCAGAAGTCACAATAGCCACATAACTCCATGGTGGTGGAGTCAGCCATGCGTTGGCTGAAAAGTCAGAAGATACACTCTTCGGTGCCCCCTGGCAGGGAGGCCCTCACCCTGGACGTCCTCAGCAGGAAGTGCTACCAGGGTTCGATGCTCATCGGCCGCATCCAGGTTTACCAGGTGTACATAGGCATGTACCTGAGAGACCTGGCGAAGGAACTTGCTGAGTTCTCGGCTAGTCTCTCCGAGGAACCTTTGCAGCAGTTCAAGAACCTGGTCAGAGCAGTCTGTGAATGCTCCAAATTCATGTCTCGGGTGGCCTATGACGGGTTCAAGTTGGCAGCTGGAGTAGTGGCGGTTGGCATCTGTGCACGCTGCCAAGCTTGGCTACTGTCATCCGACCTTGAACAGTGGGTTCAGGACAAATTGGTCGATGTCTTCTGCCAAGGAGAGAACCTCTTTGGCAAACCTGTGACCAACAAGGCTGCCGAGCTGGAGACCGAGTTCATGATGAGGACCAGGCTCTCAAGACTGCTGCCCCTCCCAGAAGGAAGGGCTTGGGCAAATAACCCTTCTATCCAAGGAGGGGAGCTACTTACAGAAACTACCCACCTTATCAGGCCTCCCCAGCTCCCCAACAGGGTCAGCAGGCCAAGGGACATGGGCACGGCTCACGTAAGCAGGAGGCTCCAAAACCCCATGCACCAACTTTGGCCCAGCCAGGGTGGAGGTTTTGACTCCTTGAACATAACCTCTCTACCCCAAGGGGATCAGCAGCCCACAGGGAGACATCTGGCCCTCTATTCCCAGAGGTTGGTGACCATCATCACCGATTCCTGGGCACTAATTGTAGTTAGTGAGGGTTACCACCTCCACCTGACTCAGACACCTCTCCCTTATTTCCTGGGACAGCCCCTCAGGTCTCCCCTCCACCGAGACCTGAAGAAGTTGGCAGGTCTTCTCAAGGACAAAGCAGTGGAACCGGTGCCCCACCACCTCAAGGGCAAGGGGTTCTACCCCAGATACTTCCTTGTGCCAAAGAGGACAGGGGGCCTAAGGCCCATCCTTGACCTGCGCAACCTCAACAAATTCCTGGTGAGGGAGAAGTTCAAGATGCTCTCCCTTGGAACATTCCCTGCTGGAGGTATGGCAGCAGACTCACTATGCTCCTTAGACCTCAAGGATTCTTATACCCACATCCTCATCCATCCCAACCACAGGCAGTACTTGCAGTTCATAGTGGGGGGCAGACATTTTTAGTGCAGGGTGCGCCCCTTCGGCCTATCCTCTGCCCCAAGAGTCTTAACAAAATGCCTGGCAGTCATGGCCGTCCTCATCCGGCTCCAGGGGGTCCATCTTTCCCTACCTGGACAACTGGCTCATAAAGGGAGTCACAGCCTTAGAAGTGAAGCAGGCCACCGCACGCACCATCCAGGTTCTGCAATACTTGGGCTTTGTCATAAACTACCCCAAGTCTCACCTCCTCCACACAGTGTCTGGAGTTCAATGGGGAAAAGATGGATACCCTTCAGTTGAAGTGGAACACAAGGAGCAAGAGACGTATGATGGTCACAGGAATCTTTATTAGGTAAACCCCAACGCGTTTCCGCAACGCCTTCCTCAGGGGGTATGCAGCTTGCGATATGAAATAAAATAAAATAAAGTAAACAATATAACATTTATACAATCAAAACGATATTTTTACAATCAAAACAGGAACATTAATAATTGGTTAAGACATATAGTTAAAAAAGAGTTAAAATATAGGAGATAAAAGAATACAAAACGCAGGGCAACAGTTGAAGGCTTTCTTGCCCAGGGACCGAGCTGATTGTCTCAGATATCTAGCTTGGGATGTTCAGTACCATCCCTCGGTGCCAGCCTGGCTTCTCTTGCGCCTCCTCGGGCACATGGCCTCCACGGTCCACGTCATCCCAGACTCTCGTCTCCACATGAGGGCGGCACAGTGGTGTTTCCAGGACGAGTGGTCTCATGCCACCTCCAAGATAGATTTTCTGTGACTTGCCAGTTGGCGGACTCCCTGGTCTGGTGGCAGTTGCCCCAGCATCTCGATGCGGGTAGGTTCTTTCAGGCCCCAAGCCCCTCGAGGGTCCTCACCACGGATGCTTCCCTGCTCGCCTGGAGAACCCACTGCGCTGATCTCCGCACCTAGGGCAACTGGTCACCAGACGAGAGCACCCAGCAGATCAATCTCCTGGATCTCCGAGTCATATACCTAGCCCTGAGCGTCTTCCATGTCAGCCTGCGTCACCAGCCAGTTCTGGTCCAGACGGACAACCAGGTGGCAATGTTCTGCATGAACAAACAAGGGGGTACGGGGTCTCGTACCCTTTGTCAGGAGGCTCTAGCCCTCTACTCGTACACAATCTAACAGGGTATCCTGCGGGCAGTGTACCTGCCTGGCTAGGACAACCAGCAGGCCAACAGGCTCAGCAGACCCGTGATGGACCATTCACAACCCACTACTGCCTAGATAAAGCCTCCTGTCGGGATGCCTTCTTTGGCCAAGCTGTAATTCAAAATCTCTTTCAAGCCTAAGCCAACTTCTACCCATCAACCCTGGTGGGATGCCAGAGATCCATGGGAGGAAGGATTCTCACCTTCGATGGTGGCACCTTCCTGGGGCTTTCTCCCTGGCATCTTCAGCTAGGGAGTCCCCATATGTGAGGACTACATTCCTGCTTGTTCCTGGAGATAGCGTAGTTACTCACCTGTAACAGGTGATCTCCGGGAACAGCAGGAATTTAGTCCTCACAACCCCACCCACCTCCCCTAGGAGTTGTCTCTCTGTCTCTTTCCTCTCTCCCTCTATCTTTTCACTCAGCTACAAACTTAACTGAAGAGGGACAGTTGGAAAGGCGGGAAGGCAGCACGCATGTGCTGAGGGATGCTCCCAAAAGCGTTCCTATTGGACGCAGGGGAGCGTTCCCGCTCAGGCTCCGTCGGTACCGACGATACCCATATGTGAGGACTAAATTCCTGCTTACAGGTGAGTAACTACGCTTTGCTGACTAAAATAAATGAGCTATAAAGTTGTGTAAAGAATGAACTTAGGCGGAGAATTCAATCTCCAGGAACAAGCAGGAATAAGTCCTCACATATGGGGTACGTCGGTACCGACGGAGCCTGCGCGGGAAAGCTCCCCAGCTTCCCAGAAGGAAAGCTTTTGGGGCCTCCCACTGCGCATGCGCGCTGCCTTCCCGCCTTCCTGACCAACTCTCCTCAGTTCTTCTTTTTCCGCGGAGCCAGCAGGTCGTGTTCCTGTCACCGCTGAAGAACTTGTTATTTTAATTTGTTTCTTTGGCCGCGTGTCTGCCTTCCCCGATTCCGGACCGGTACCGCCGGTCTTTTTTCTTTATTTCTTTACAAAAAAAAAAAAAAAAAATCTTATTTTCCCCACTTGGTGTTTGTTCTGTGAGGCCTCTAGGCCTTCACAGAATTCTCCCTCATGGAGAAACAAGCCTCTGGTTTTAAAAAATGCACCAAGTGTAGCGGTACTACATCAGTCACAGACACCCATGAATGGTGTCTTAAATGTTTGGGGCCTGACCATTCCATTCCGGATTGCCCATTCTGTTCTTTGATGTCTAAACGTGGCTTACAAAACCGGGCAGCCAAGTTTCACATGCTGTTTTCTACAGATGCTCCAGCATCGACATCTTCCAGGTCTTCCTCTCCTGATGGATCTCAGGTAACCAAACATTCCTCTGGCAGGTCCTCAAAGGGCAAATCTCCTTCCAAGTATCGAGATGTCCCCGGGCTTGACCCTGAGGACCCTGCCCCAGCCATACAACCCCGGCGGGAAGCTCCGGCTTCCAAAGCTCCTCCTATGGGGTTACAGGTTGACATCGATGGCACGGCCTCGACCGATCACCTGTTAGACTGCTCTGGGGTACCGGCTCACTCTTCCGGTACCGACATCCAGACAGTCGTGGCGTCTATGGATCATACAGTTCAATCCATGCAGCAGGCTATTATGGCTTTTATTAGAGCTGCGACGCCATCGGTACCGCAGCCAGCGGTACCGACTCCGGTTCCGGTACCACAACCGATACCGGTACCCAGGGCATCCACATCGACCAGGATACCGATTCCGGTTCCCGGTTCCAGGGTTTTCCCCAGTACCGATCCGGTTCCGGGTACCCCCGATGTCGATACCGGTCGATAAGCTTATCGATCCCTGGAAGCAAACAGACGATACGTCGAGTCTTCTGATGATTATGATTCATCAGATGACTCTGCTGAAGTATCCCTAACTCTACCTGGAGCCCTCTTCTCCAAAGAGGAGAATGTCTCCTCCAGAGGATTTGTCCTTTCAAGACTTCATCCTTGAAGTGGCTAAAGGTCTCTCTATTTCAGTAACCTCTGAAAAAGAACCTAGAGCAAAAAAATTAGATATTTTAGGATACTCTAAGGTTCCCAAAGAGGCAGTCACCTTGCCCATTCATGAAATTCTTCAAGAACATATGATGGACTTATGGGAGACTCCTCTCACCCTATCTCCACATAATCGTTGGTTGGACACCATGTATCGTGTCCCTCCTTCTCCTGGTTTTCAAAAAACTCAGCTCCCTCACCACTCTATTGTGGTGCAGTAAGCTATGAAAAGGATAAAGAGTACCAAAAGACACTCTTCTACTCCTCCAGGGAGAGAATGTAGGACTTTGGATGCTTTTGGTAGAAAAATCTTCCAAGCAAGTATGCTTATTGCTAGAGTCAATTCATACAGCCTCTATATGGGCATGTTTCTGAAGGAGATTGCCTTGAAAATACGCCATTTTCTCACCTTTATCCCAGAGGATAGAAAGGAGGAGTTCCTTCTTTTGCTAAAGCATACCCAGGATATATCACAGTTCTCCAACAGAGCAGCCTTTGACTCCTTTGAGGGTGCTAGCAGAGCCTCAGGTATTGCCATAGCGGCTTGCAGAATTGCTTGGCTCCAGGCCTCTGACCTAGAACCCTGGGTCCAGGATGGGTTGGGAAATCTGCCCTGTACAGGTGGGAATCTGTTTGGTAAGGAGTGGCAAATCAAAGCCACCCAAATGGATGCAGAAAATGCTGCTTTAGATAGACTGTCTAAGTCTACCTCTGCCCCTATCAAGAAAAAATCTTTCAAGAAGCCTTTCTATAAGAAGGCCAGATTTGCTACAAATACTGGCCAACAATCTTCTGCAGCTCGCTTTGCTCCTAAGCGTCAGCAGCCTAAACAGGCCAGGACAAAACCTGCAGGGGCTGCTACAGCCCAGCAGTCCCAACCCCCTCAGGGGTTTTGACTCAACTCTAGAGAACTTAACCTTTCTGGCTCTAAAACATCCAGATCCTCTCACCATTCCAGGAAGGTTAACTCATTTTGCTCCCATCAGAACAATGGACCCTCTCTATCATCAGAGAGGGCTACAAACTACATTTCTCCAGCCTTCCTCCCCATACCATGGTGAGATGTTTCAATTCTCCCCCTTCTCTCCTGAATCTGTTAGGTCAGGAGGTGACCACCCTTCTCGCCCAAAGGGCAATAGAAGAGGTTCCTCTTCTTCAACAGGGGTCAGGGTTTTACTCCCCTTATTTTCTTATTCCCAAGAAAACAGGGGGGTACAGACCTATTCTAGATCTCAGAGAATTGAACAAATTCCTATGCAAGGAGAAATTCAAGATGCTTTCTCTAGGTACTCTCCTTCCATACCTACAGAGTCAGGATTGGCTTTGTTCTCTAGATCTCAAGGATGAGTACACACATATACTCATCCATCCATCCCACAGAAAATTCCTACGGTTTCTGTTCCAGGGAAAACATTTCCAGTACAGAGTACTTCCCTTCGGTCTAGCCTCTGCTCCAAGGGTATTTACCAAATGCATGGCAATATTAGCTGCATTTCTACGAGCCCTGGGAATTTTTGTTTTCCCATACTTGGACGACTGGCTCATCCGAGCTCCATCTCAGTCCGAGGCTCAGACTTCCCTGGATCGCACCAGACGCATTCTGCAGTAGCTGGGACTTGTGATCAATCTGCCAAAGTCTCAACTCGCCCCTACTCAGTCCCTGGAATTCATAGGGGCCTGGTTGGATACCACCACTGCAAGGGCCTATCTTCCTCAGGCCCGTTGCCAACGTCTAGTGCACTTAGCCTCCCAGACTCAGTCCAGAAGCCACTTGACTGCCAGGGAGATGCTACAACTATTAGGCCACATGGCCTCCACAGTACATGTGGTGCCCTATGCTCGCCTACATATGAGAGCTCAATGGACTTTGTCCACCCAGTGGACTCAAGCATCCGGAGCTCTCTCAGACCAAATAGCAAACTCCAAACGTCTCTTTTGGTCTCTCCAATGGTGGATGTCCACTCAAAATCTGTTGTTGGGGGCCCCCTTTCAACCATTGTTGCCCCAAGCAACCCTCACAACAGATGCCTCCCAAACAGGTTGGGGAGCTCATCTTCAAGATCTCTCCACTCAGGGCACTTGGTCTCCACAGGAGACCACCCTTCATATCAACCACTTGGAACTTTGAGCAATCTTTCTAGCTCTCAGAGTTTTTCATACCCTCCTCAGCAACATGACGGTCCTTATTCATATGGACAATCAAGTAGCCATGTTTTACATAAACAAACAAGGAGGGACTGGCTCTCTGTCGCTTTGCAACGAAGGTCTAAGATTATGGGCCTTCGCCAGAGAGCATCAAATCCATCTCCTGGCAGTATATCTTCCAGGAATCCAAAACTCTTGGGCAGACAGACTCAGTCGAGTTCTGCTTCCACACGAATGGTCCCTGCACATGGATCAGGTACTCAGAATCTTCCAGAAATGGGCGACCCCGGACATAGACCTCTTTTCAAGTCCGTGGAATGCCAAACTTCTCCGGTTCTGTTCCAGGATTCCGTGTCAGGGAGTTCAGGCCAAGGATGCCTTCCTCTTTCATTGGGGTCAGGACTTCCTATATGCCTTTCCACCCATTCCTTTGATTCCCAATACTCTGTTCAAACTTCAAAGGGATCAAGGGTCCATGATCCTCATAGCTCCACGCTGGCCATGCCAAGTGTGGTACCCTCTACTTCTGCATCTCTCCCAAGCCCCCTCCCTGGACTTGGGAGCGGCTCCAGACCTTCTGTCTCAGGAGGAGGGGACTTTGTGGCACCCAAACCCCAAGTCCCTTCACCTCAGAGCTTGGTTACTGAAGGCCTAGACCTTCAACACTTCAATCTTTCGCAGCAAGTGAAGGATATCCTCCATGCCTCTAGGAAACCTTCCACTAGGCGTTCTTACGCTTTTAAATGGAAAAGATTTTCCATTTGGTGTGCTCAACAGGGTCTTAACCCTCTAGCACTTCCTTTGAATTCTCTTTTGGAATATCTCCTGCATCTCTCCAATGCAGGACTCAAAACGAATTCAGTAAGAGTCCATTTGAGTGCTATTGCAGCATCCCTTAAGCCCATCAATGGACAACCTGTTTCCTCTCATCCTCTTATTGCAAGATTCATGAGAGGCCTAACCTTAACTAAACCTCCCATTCAACCTCCTCCGGTGGCATGGGACTTAAACTTGGTTCTTGGTCAGCTTATGAAGCCACCCTTTGAACCCTTAGCCACTACCTCCTTGAAATTTCTTTCCTGGAAGGTTATTTTCCTTATTGCAGTCACCTCAGCTCGCCGTATCAGTGAACTGCAAGCTCTAGTGGCTAATCCACCTTATACAAGGTTCCATCATGATAAGGTGGTCCTTAGGACCAATCCCCACTTTATGCCTAAAGTGGTCTCCCCTTTTCATCTTAATCAAGAGGTATATTTACCTGTTTTTTTTCCAGCTCCTCATGCATCCAGTGCAGAGAGGAACCTTCATACTCTAGATTGTAAAAGAGCTCTTGCCTTTTACCTCCACAGGACACAGCAACATCGAAAGTCTTCTCAGCTCTTTGTTGCTTTTGATCCTTCTCATTTAGGACTTCCAGTCTCTAAAAGAACACTGTCCAATTGGATTGCTCAGTATATCTCTTTTGCTTACCAGAGTAAGAACCTTTCTCTGGAGGGCCATGTCACCGCTCACAATGTGAGGGCCATGGCCACCTCTATGGCTCATCTAAACTCTGTGTCCATTGACCAGATCTGTCGAGCAGCCACCTGGGACTCAGTTCATACCTTTACAGCCCATTACTGTTTGGACAAGGACTCCCGCCGGGATGCCTTGTTTGGTCAGGCTGTCCTCAGACACCTGTTCCATTCTTGAACAACTCCAGCCCACCTTCCCTGAATGGATGCCTGAGATCCATAGGAAGATGAGGAACCTTTCAGGGTCTCATACCCTTCAGGGGATCTCCCGGGCATCTCAGCTAGGGAGTCCCCATATGTGAGGACTTATTCCTGCTTGTTCCTGGAGATAGCACAGTTACTTACCTGTAACAGGTGATCTCTGGGAACAGCAGGAATTAGTCCTCACAACCCACCCACCTCCCCTAGGAGTTGTATCTCTCTCTCTCTTTCCTTTCCTCTCTCTATTGTCTCAGCTTTAAACTCGAACTGAGGAGAGTTGGTCACGAAGGCGGGAAGGCAGCGCGCATGCGCAGTGGAAGGCCCCAAAAGCTTTCCTTCTGGGAAGCTGGGGAGCTTTCCCGCGCAGGCTCCGTCGGTACCGACGTACCCCATATGTGAGGACTAATTCCTGCTGTTCCCAGAGATCACCTTTTACAGGTAAGTAACTGTGCTTTCTCAAGAAAAGACTCCTAGGAAGTGCATGGAGTGAATGAACTGTAATATATTTTTCTCCAGGACAAAGCAGCAAGTCAGTCCTCACATATGGGAGACATCGACGTCGATGGAGCCCTTGCGGAGCATTTCCCCAGCTTTCTGTGAAAGCTTTTGGGAATGCAGGCATGCATGCGCGGTCCCCTTCCCGCCTAAAGGTGCCATCTTGCTCAGTCTCTCTTTTTCCGTGAAGCCCGTCGGACGTGTGTCCTAGTCCTCCCGGAAAATAGTTGGATTTTTTCGCGATTCCTTCGCTATTTTTCTCTGGTTCGACGCCGACTCCCCTCCCGCCGGGTTCGGTACACCGGTATCGAGCCCGATCTTATTTTTTCGGTTTTTGCCCTTCGTGGCTGGCGTTCGCGCCCTTTTTTTCTTTTTCCCTGGAAGGCCGGTCCTTTGACCTCGCGGGGATTCTTTTTTCCCCAATGGCTTCCAGTGGTTTCAAGAAGTGTGATCGGTGCAAGAAACTAATGTCTCTCACCAACACACACGACTGCTGCCTTCGGTGCCTGGGTCCTGGCCACGATCCTAAGATCTGTGGACCATGTGGAAAGATGTCTTCCAAGGCGCTTCGAAGTCATCAGCACCAAAAGGAAAGGCTTTTCTCCGACTCGGCCTCCGGCCGGGCCCTGACCTCGTCTGAGGTCTCGACATCTCGGGAATCTGATCCCAAGCACCGTCGTGGCTCCTCGGACAGGGGCTCCCTCAACCGGGAACAAAAGAGGAAGAAGCGGCTCGCGAGGGCATCGTCGGAGGAGGTCCCTGGCTCCTCGAGAGCTAGGTTTCAGAACCCCGACCACCGCCCCGGGCCCGTGGAAAAGGAGAAGCCTCCAAAAGTACCTTGTGTGGAGCCGGAGTCTGCTGGACACGTAAGTCCTGTAGTCCTCGTGGGCTCTTCTCCCAGAGAGCCGACGTCGGGCCCGGCGCCGCCGGGGCCCGAGTCGGTGGCTGCTGAGTCTCCTGAGCTGGGTCTCAGGCTGACAGCCTTGGAGTGCAGATTGTCTGCCTTCATGGAACAGCAGTGTGCGCTGATGGCTAGCCTGTCTGGCGCATCTGCCCCGACCACCAGGACATTGACATCGAAGTCGACCCCGGAGACCGAGCCGATACTCGAGACCATGAAGGCTCGAGGTCGACCTCGGTCGTGGTCTCCTTCGACCTCCCGCTCGGGACCGAGAGCGTCAACGCCGGTGCCTTCGGCGTCGGGGCGGGTGCTCACCCCACGCGGTCGGAGCCCGATTCCTCATCGGACGAGTCCACCTGGGAGACTGAGGAAGAGGAGTCCCCCAACACCTTCCGGACTCGGTGCGTCCCGTCGGACTCACCGCAGTCTGAGCCCCGGAGTAGATCCCCTCCGGAGGATACCTGGTTCTCGGAGTTCGTCCGGGATATGGCCACCGCGTTGGCTATCCCTGCGGACCCCGATGAGGAGCCTCGAGCCGAGGAGCTCGAGGCCCTACAGTATGACTCTCATCCGAAGTAGGCCTTTACTGTTCCTGTTCCTCCGATGCTGGAACGGCTCCTCTTTCGGATGTGGGAGGCACTGGCCTCGGCGCCGGTTCTAAGCAAGCGGGTCGATTCCATCTATCGACTCCGAAAGAGCCCTGGCTTTCAGAAGGCGCAGCTACCACACCATTCCATGCTGGTGGAATCGACCATGCATCGCCTGAAAAGTCAGAAGATGCACTCCGCGGTGCCCCCTGGCAGGGAGGCCCGGAACCTGGATGGTTTTGGTAGAAAGTGCTTCAAGGGCTCGATGCTTGCTTGCCGTGTCCAGTCTTACCAGCTGTACATGGGCATGTACTTGCGGGACCTGGCCAAGGAGCTGACCGGGTTCTCTGCTGGTCTCTCCGGGGAACCCTTGCAGAGGTTTAAGTCCTTGTTCTCGGAGATACGGAAATGCTCCAAGTTTGTCCCACGCTGCCTATGATGGCTTCGAGGTTTCGGCCCATGTTACGGCAGCCGGCATTGCGGCTCGATGCCAAGCATGGCTGCAGTCATCGGACTTCGAGCCATGGGTTCAGGACAAGTTGGACGATGTCCCTTGCCGAGGTGAGAACCTTTTTGGCAAGTCCATGACCGAGAAGGCCGCACAGCTCGAAACCGAGCACCTCACGAGGACAAGGCTGTCTAGAAAGACTTCTGCCCCTTCTCAGAAAAAGAAGGGCTGGGGGAAAAAGCCCTTTTACCCGAGGAAGGGCACTGCTTACAAACAGTTCCCACAGTACCAGGCCTCCCCCGCTCCCCCACAGGGTCAGCAGGCCAAGGGGCAGGGGAATGGGCCCCGTAGGCAGAGGGCCCCCAAGCCTCCGGCTCCTGCTCCTGCTCCCACTCAGCA
The DNA here is from genome assembly GCA_033557465.1 of Ichthyophis bannanicus. Classification (NCBI taxonomy): domain Eukaryota; kingdom Metazoa; phylum Chordata; class Amphibia; order Gymnophiona; family Ichthyophiidae; genus Ichthyophis; species Ichthyophis bannanicus. Next base: position 795,279,467 of record CM066034.1, read on the forward strand.
GGGTGGGGGTTTTTGACTCCTTAGGCATAGACTCTCCGTCCCTGCTCTCCCAACCCTGCACAGGAGGTCGACTTACCCTGTTTGTCCACAGGTGGCCACTCATCACTGGAGACAGTTGGGTGCTTAGCATCGTCCACAAGGGCTATATGCTACACTTCCAGCAGCTGCCTCCTCCATACTTTCCAGGGGAGCCTCCAAGGCGTCCCCTGCACACAATTCTTCTCATTCAGGAGCTCCAATGTCTGTTGCGAGACAAGGCAGTGGAGCCTGTGCCTCCCCATCTCCAAGGTCAAGGGTTCTACTCCAGGTACTTTCTCGTACCCAAAAGAACCGGTGGCCTCCGGCCTATTCTCGACCTCAGAAATCTCAACAAGTTCCTAGAGAAAGAGAAATTCAAGATTCTTACTCTTGGAACACTTCTGCCCTACCTCCAGCAGGGAGATTGGCTATGCTCCTTAGATTTAAAGGATGTGTACACTCACATCTTCATTCATCCAGACCACAGAAAGTACCTCAGGTTCATTGTGGGAGGAAACCATTATCAGTACAGAGTACTGCCTTTTGGCCTCACCTCCGCTCCCAGGGTCTTTACCAAATGCCTAGCAGTGGTGGCAGCCTACCTGAGAAATCAGGGTATCTTTGTCTTCCCCTATCTGGACGACTGACTGATCAGGGGTCAGACGTGCCAGGAGGCCAGACAAGCCACCCTCCGAACTATTGCTCTTCTTCAAAACCTGGGGTTTGTCATAAACTTCGCAAAGTCCACTTTGCTCCCCTCCCAGAACTTGGAGTTCATAGGGGCAAGATTAGACACTCTGCTGGAAAAGGCGTTCTTGCCAGAAGACAGAGCCCAAAGACTAATAAACTTGGCAAACCAGTTTCTCAGCAGGTCACTGGTCTCCGCCAGACTCTGCCTGAGGCTTCTTGGCCACATGGCTTCGACAGTACATGTGACCCCCAATGCCCGGCTCCATATGAGGCCTGCACAGTGGTGCCTTCGAACTCAGTGGACACAGGCCACAGGCAGCCTCAGAGACAGAGTAAGGGTGTCCAGACAATTTCTGAACTCCCTCCGCTAGTGGCTGCACCCACCCAATCTACTGCAAGGGGTGCCTTTTCAGATTCCTGGGTTCACAGTGGTGTTGACCACGGATGCCTCCCTGCAAGGCTGGGGGGCTCATTGTCTAGACAAGTGCACCCAGGGCCTGTGGTCTCCTTGGGAGATCAATCTACTGGAACTCAGGGCTATTCGGTTAGCCCTCAAGACTTTCTCTCAAACACTAGCTCATCAGTCTGTTCTAGTTCAAACAGACAACCAGTAGCCATGTTTTATGTGAACAAGCAGGGCGGAACTGGGTCCAGGCTCCTTTGTCAAGAGGCACAGGACCTTTGCTTGTTTGCTCTCAGGCACAACATGCTCCTGAAGGCAGTGTATCTACCTGGCTAGGACAACTACCTGGCAGACAGGTTGAGCAGGATTCTGCAGCCCCACGAGTGGCAGCTCCTCCCACTTCCTGTTTGGCTGCAGCACTGAGAGGCTCAGTTGAGCAGAGCTCCTGCTAGGGAGAGGTTCCTGTTTCTCTGCTCGTGCCTGGATGTCGGGACCTGGGCCGCCTCCGGAGGGGGAGGCCCAGGCCCAGAGGCCTGCCAAGCCGGGTGGGCCTCCTATTTTGGAAGTGGCTGGCGGAACCCGTAACCTGGAACAGCTGGAACCCCGGGAGGGGGCTTCCCCCAGTAGGACTGCACTTGGCCAGGACCGAGGGACCCACAGGTATGGAGGTATGGGCCCGCCACCCCAGGGAGGAGGCTCCTGTCTTCTCCCCAGGCATGGTGTGGAGGCTGGGTGGCAGCAGGGAGAGGCCCTGGGGAGACCCTGGAGGACTGTGGAATGTAGTACTGGGGGAGGTGGGTTCCCCCCTCCACCTCGGGTCCTGGAGGAGGCCTCTACCTCCTCCAGTGAGGATGAGGGGGAGGGGTTGGTCCTGCCTTCTTACCAGCAGCCCGCTAGGGCCCCTGAGGCAATTGTAGCAGCGGTGCGACGGCTTCGGGGTCTCCAGGAGGAGGCGGCCCAGCTGCGAGCCCAGCTCTCCCACCTGGAGAGCCTGCAGGCCACCATTTCCGGGGAGGAATGGGTGGCCTATGTCACCTATTGGAAAGGGGTGAAGCGGGCCTTGAAGGGCAAAAACCGAGAAATAATATACCTCAAGCAGCAGGGTTGTGGGTCCCTCACAGAAATATATCAGGCCTATGATAGATGGGCAGTACAGGGAGCAGTTCAGGGGGGGCCCCCGGGGGTAGGTTGGATGGCTGGGACTCCCCATTCTCATAGTCTGCCTTTTTCCTATTATGCCCCGGCGAGGGGAGAAGAGGATAGATGGTCCAAGGACCCTTACCTGAATAAGTCTCATCGGACTGGAAGGAGAGTTGCCCACTTTGTGAGCCCTGGTCCGGTCGCTGTCCCACCTCCAAGGGCTGGTATAGTGGCTCCCTGTCCAGAAAGCTCTGTTTGCAGCACTGTCAGGGAGGGGCCTGGTGATATTCTTCCCCTCCAAAAATCGCGGATTTCTGAGACCCATTTTCCAGCGTCATACACAAATCCAGAGGCAGAAGATTCCTGGCAGCATGATCACCGAGGGATGCAGGTAGAGAGAGCCACTGGTCTAGAGCAGGGAGCCCCGATGCGGGATGTCGTTCAGGGGTGTTTTCCCAGTACTTCGGACTACAAAGATGGCCGCCGTGAAGATCATGAGGTCACTTCCGGGTTTGCCAGGAAGTGTGTCACTGCTACTTCCCCTTCTCCTCTCCTGTCACTGAAGCACCGGCAAGGTTCCAGGAATGCAGACCGGATCCCCATCGGAAGGCCTGTTGTCGGAGGGGAATCGGTGCTGCCTAGTAGGGGTTTGTCTGCTGTTTCCTCCTGTCGGGGCTTGGATTCAGCAACAGCAGCTTCGGGGATGCCTTCTACGATCCCGCGGAGCAGCATTTCATCTGCTTTGGCTGTGCCCTCTCTCAGTGTGGCCAGGAGCCTGAAGACTGGCTGCCCCCCGTCCTTTGAGCCTGCTGAGTCTGTGGAAATCCGGAGGGTGGCTGATTTGTCCATTCCCTGTCTGGATCTGCAGCGTCCAGGAACTGTACAATCTACCATGGTTTTGGGTGGAGGGGAGGGTGAAAGTTCGGCCCCCCCTAATGTGGATGTTTTTCCGGTGCTCAAACAGTTACGGGATGGCCGCCCGGCTTTCCCTGAGGTGGCTGTTTGGCGCCGGAAAGGCATGAGTAAAGGGATAGGGAAAGATAGGGGGCCACTATCTTTGAGTTCTGGATCAGCGGAGCGGGATGCACCGGTGTCTATCCTGTCTGGTGGCATGGCTGAGGTGAGCCTGGCTCGCAGGGGGGTGTCCGCCCTCCCTGCTGGAGCCTTGGCTACCGGCCGGACTTCTCTGGATCCCTGTGCCACGGCTGGCACCGACGACCAGGTAGGACCTGAGAGGGCAGAGGGGCAGGGGGGGTGGCTGTTTAGGGGGTTTTGCTATGCAGGGATCTGCCCCGCTGTCCCGAGATGGTCCTGCCTTGTTGGCGGTGGCCATGCAGGGAGTGGAGGACGGTGGGTTGGTGGAGAGTATGGCGGAGGGAAAGGGGGAGCGGACGACAGGTTTCGTTGTGGGGCAGGAGGGGGAGGTTGCTCAGGATGGAAGGAAGGGGATGTTAGAAGGGGGAGTGAGGGAGAGGATGGTTCCCCTGGCTTCCGGGATTGAAGGGGAGCGGGGTTTGTCCCCGGTAGTGGTGGCCGAGACCCAGGAGCCTTCTGCTGGGTCGGAGAAGCAGGATGGAAGTTTGGGGGGGTTTTCCGGTTCCCTGGGTATTAACGAGAACCAGGTTTGTGCCGCTTTAAAATTGGCTTTGGAGACCCCGACGGGCCCTCCTGGGGCCTTTGCTGCATTTCAACATCAGGCGGTGGCGACGGGGGATGATCCAGGGGTTCTCGGTAGTACCCAGGGATCCGGAAGGGAGAGCATCCCGGACTCTGTATTTGCGGAGCTGACCCTACCCAGTCCTCAGGTTGTTCCAAGTGAGGAGATCACGGATCCTGTGGTCCGGCAACAGGTTCCCCCGCAGGTGGAAGGAGGAGGAGAACGTCCAGAAGGGCGGGGGATGGAGGCTGGGGGGTCGGCTCCCCCCCTCCGTACCTTTGCGGAGGCTCTGAAGGGGTCGGGCACCACTCCGGGGACGTCGGGGGAGGGTGGGGGGAGGGGAGGTATGCAGGGGAATGGTCCCGTAGGAGGGGAAGGAGGAGGGGGAGGGGGAGGGTTTCAAAGGGGAGTAGGGGGTGAGGTCCGACGGCGCAACGTGGCGCAGATCCGATGGGCTGGGGAGGGGTCCCCTCCAGCCAGGGAACAGGTCTTGAGGATGGTCCTTGGGCTGGGGTTTCTCCCAGGAGATCTCTACGCCTTTATCCACATGAACAACACCATTGAATATGATGTTAGTTTCATGCTGAGACGGGGGCTGGATATTTTCTGGGACCGATACCAGCAGCAGAGGGGGCAGGGAGGGTGGGCTGACTTTCGTGTTGTGCCTATCTCTCGCCAGGGGACGGTACCTGTGACCATCCTATCCAGGAATGAGTCGCTCCCAGGGCAGGACATCCAGTTTTGGTTGTCGCGCCATGCGGTGCTCCTCGCACCCCTGGTTAAGGGCGCTGGGCCCCTAGGGGTGTGGGACGGGTCGTGGAAGGGTAGGATCCGTTTGCGTGAGGTGGGAAACGTGGTGCAGCACGTGCCCTCGGCCGGTTTTCTCGGTCGGGATCGCATCTTGTGCTATTACCCCGGGCAACCCCGCGAGTGTCACCGCTGTGGCTCATTCCGCCATTTGAGCATGAACTGTCCCGAGCTGGTCTGCACCCGTTGTGGTGGACGGGGTCACGCTTCGGCCGGGTGTTTGCTAATTCGGTGTAACCTTTGCGGGGAGTTGGGCCACCCCTTTGCCCGCTGCCCCTCCGCGTCACACAATGGACCGGGGGGGGGTTGCCGTCACTCCACCTCGGGCTCCTGTGCGGGAGGAGGCTGTAGAGGCCCCTCTCCCTCAGGAGGAGCCAGGGGGCCCTGGGGTGGAGGAGTCCATTGAACCGAGGGAGCCACCAGGGGGAGGGGATTTGGGTAGGAGGGAGGAGAGGGTTGATGTGGTGGAGGTTGATGTGTCACGAAAGGATAGTGGGTCGCGGGTGGTGCCACCTCAGGAATGGACCACGGTCCCTTCCAAGGGTGGCAAGTCCAAGAGGAAGAAGCGGGAGACCTCCCCATTGTTGGAAGTAGAGCCCGTGTTGGACGTTAACCGTTTCGTCTTCTTGGCTACTGATGCGGCTGAGGTGGATGAGGGCATGCCTGTGGAGGCAGGGCTTCCTGTGCGGCGCTCGGAGCGGTTGGCGGCGGGAGCGGCCCCTCTTCCTCAGCGGCGACCTTCAAAGGTGCAGAAGGCGCGCCGCAGTCAGGGTCCTCCAATCAAGGGGGATACTGGCGCCCGACGGGTGAGGGAGGATGGCCTTGTACCCCCGCAGTTGGGTTCGGGGCCTTCGCAGGAGCCCCCTGCTGACCCGGCCGCCCTGGCCTCCCCCGCGGGGGTGGGCACTGTCGTATTGTCTCAGTCTTTGTCCAGGGAGGGGGGGCTGCACAGGTGGTGGACCCCATGGAGGAGGTCATTCCTCCGACCCCTGACCCGTTTTGTACCTCCTCCTCCGGTAGGGGCTGGGCCTGCCCTCGCGACAGCTTTGCCTGGTGGTCCCGGGGGCCCCAGCACCTCCTGGGGTGACAGGGTCGAGCGGGAGGAGGAGGAGATCCTCGAGGTGGTCGATGTGGACCAGGAGGAGTTGTTTGAGCTCGCAGGCCTGTCCTGCAAGCGGGATTCTGGGGATCCCGGGGTTGGTGAGAAGAGGAGGAAAGGGTCACTGCACTCGAAATAGGCATGGCGTGCACTCCTGCGTTCTCGTGCGCCACCATCAACGTGGCCAGCATTTTCTCAGACCAGGCGCGGGCTATGGCCTATGATTTTTTTTCTACGAGCGGGCTGGATGTCATCTTCTTGCAGGAGACCAGACTCACCTCGCTCGCTAGCCTTCATCGGGCAAAGCGAGAGTGGAGGTGGGGCCCTTCATACTGGTCCCTTGCGGCACAGCCCTATGCAGGAGTGGCGGTTTTGTTCACGTCCAACCGATTTCAGGTGCAGTACGTGTGGGAACTGGAGCAGGGCCGGTGCTTGCTTTTAGACGGCTACTGCGGGCCTCATCGGTTTCGTTTCGTGGTGGTCTACGGCCCCCAGTCTAAGTTGGCGCGGAAGACCCTGTTCGGGGTTATCCGCCCCTACTTACACACCTCCCGTTTGGTGGTCCTTGCCGGGGATTTCAACACCACCACCTTTTTGCAGGACCGAGGGGGGGAGCGTTGCCCACCTAGTTACGAGGGCCTCTTTTTGGCCGAGATGACCCGGACGGCTGACCTGGTGGATGTTTTCCACCGGGCCTTTCCACGGTCGCCGGGTTTCACCTACTACCATGGGACCTGCAGGAGTCGTATCGATCGGATATATGTGAGTGCCCGGGTGGAGTGTTCCCCTCCGCAGTTGCAGGCGGTTGACTTTTCGGACCACCGTGTCCTCTCTGTGTCCTTCCTGGCCAACCACGAGGAGCTTAGCAGGGGTCCTGGCCTGTGGCCACTACTGAATGTGCAGTTGTTGGCAACATCAGAGGTGGTCCAGGAGTTCTTGGCCTTTCTCGCAGACCAGGAGACCCTGCTGAGTGTTTTTCCTTCCCGTGGCGCCTGGTGGGATGAGGTGAAGACGCGTGCCCAACAACTCTTCCGTTCCCGGGGTACCTCCATGGCTCGATCCCGCTACCTCACTTACACTGTCCTCCGGAGGTCGCTGGATCGTTTGGTATCCCGAGGGGCAGCGCGGGAGGAGGTTGAAGAGGTGCGCGTCCAGCTCCGTGGCCTGCTTTACGATCGCCATGCCTCCCTATGCTTCGAGGGGGCGGCCGGTGGGGACGCCACTCCAGACCCTTTCCGGACTTGCAGGGAGAGGGTTCAGCGTCGGGAGGTCATGGCCCTGCGGGGCGAGGACGGTACCATTCATACCTCCCAGGAGGACCTTTTGCGGATGGTGGGGGAATACTTCTCGGACCTGTTTGGGGATCGCCCCGTGGACCTCACCCATATCCGAACGTACCTGGGCCTTCCCCCGGTGTATTCGGCTGTGGTCCAGGCACAGGTTGATGCACTCGCTGCTCCTATTCAGCAGGTGGAGGTGGAGAGGGCGATTCGTGCCATGCCGTTGGGGAAGGTGCCTGGGCGCGATGGGCTCCCTGTGGAGTTCTATCGCACTTTCATTGCCCAGCTGGCCCCCTTCCTGACCTCCCTGTTTCAGGAGATCATGGACACGGGGTATCTCCCGCGGTCATTTCGCGAGTCTGTCCTGCTGCTGCTCTCCAAGGGGAAGGACGATAGCTCCTTGGACTTCTGGCGGCCGCTCTCTCTTCTGAACGCGGACCGGAAGATCCTGGCCAAGTGTTTGGCCAACCGACTGGTGGAGGTGTCGGGCGATTTGCTGTCCCCTTCCCAGTATGGTTCCGTTCGGGGGAGAGGGGTTCTGGACGCTGTCGCCACAGTCCGGGAGATGGTGGAAAGAGGCCGGTCGCTCCAACGGGACCACTGGTTGGTCTCCTTGGATCAGTCCAAAGCCTTTGATCGAGTCAGTCACCGGTACCTGTGGGTGGTGCTCCAGCACTTCGGCCTCCCCGCAGGTTTTCCTCTTCGTCGTGCAGGCGCTGTACCGAGGGGGGGTGAGCTTCCCGTTTATTAACGGGTGGCTCGGACGGCCATTTGGTGTCGCCTCGGGGGTGCGGCAGGGGTGCCCTTTGAGCCCCCTGCTGTATGTTTTCTCCCTCGACCCCTTCCTCCGGAGATTGTCCTCAGGTGGGTTGCGGGGCCTGGAGGCGCCCGGTGCGCCCCCGGTGTCCGTCGTTGCTTACGCTGACGACATCTCAGTTTACGTGGACGGCACTGATGGGGTAGAGGCCCTGCGAGAGGCCATGGAGGAGTACTCGGAGGTAGCCCATTCTGTTGTAAACCACAGCAAGTGCCAGACGCTGTGGTTGGGCTCCTCGGAGGCCTCCCCGCCTTCCTGCGCCCCCTTTCCTCCTCCCGTGGGGGAGGTCCGCGTTTTGGGCCTCGTCTTCGGGCCGGAGGACTGTGCGGAGTCCAATTGGGACCGTTGTCTCGAGACTGCACGGTGTCGGGTGCTGCGGTGGAGGGGGTGGAGGTGTACGTACGAGGAGAAGATCAAACTCCTCGGGACGTTTCTGCTTCCTCTCTTTCTGCACGTGGCCACGGTCTTCGTCCTTCCGTTGTCCCGTCAGGCGTCTGTCTGTGCTGTCTTTTTCTGTTTTCTGTGGGGTAACCGCTTGAACCCCGTCCAGCGCAACATCGTTTGCCTGGATCGGGCAGAGGGCGGTTTGGGTATGTTGCACCCCCTTGTCTTCCTGTCAGTCTTGTCTATGGCGTTCCACTTGGGTAGGATGCGGGAAGGGGGTGGGGTCTGGTGGTGGGCCTCCTATCGGGAATGGTTCTCCCGCTTCTGGGAGCAGTGGGAGGGGGCATCCTCGGTCCCATGTGTGCGCCGGAGAGGGGAACAGGCCCCATCGTACGTATTCGTGATGGTGGGGCTCATTCGGCGGTGGGGGGTGACCGACCCGCTCGCCCAGTCCTTGGGGCGGAAAGGCTTATACCGGATGGTTCTCACCTCTCACTATCAACCACGGTGGGCCCTGCGGGACTGTCCGGCGGATGTGATGCAGCGGGGCCTTCGGCTGTTGAACTCCCCTCGGCTACCGAAGAAGGTTCGGGATGTAGCCTGGTTGTCTTTCCACGGGTGTTTGTACGTGAGGGACAACCTCAAGTACAGGTCACAGGCCGAGCGGGTCTGTCCGAGGGCCGGGTGTGAGGGGCAAGCGGAGACCATGGACCATTTCCTCCGGCAGTGCCCCTTTAACGTGGAGGCCTGCCGGTTGGTGTCCGCTGCTCTTCACCTGCGCGACCTTTCCCTCCTCACGTATGCGGAGTGGGTGTACGGGGCCTGGTCCTTTCCTCTAAGGCAGGACTCCGGGACCCTCTACCTCGTCACGGCCGTGGTACGCTACCACCTGTGGCAAGCGCGCTGTCATGTCTCGACCCGGGGGTTGGTCCTGCCCCTCGACGAGGTGGTGCGGGACATTCTGGAGGAAGTGTCCAGCATGGCGCAACGTGAAAGGAGGGTGGTGGAGGCTCATCGTTGGGAGCGTCTGTGGCGTCACCTCACCCTTCGCCCCCCGTGAGGGGGAGGGGTTCCCTGGGGTTTTCGTCCCTGTAGGACTGTGAGGTTTTTGTTTTGGTTTGTTGTTCCCTGGGGGGAGGGGTGTGATCGGAGGGGTTAGTTTTTTCCCTTCCCTGGGTTTGTCCTTCTCTTTATGATTTTGGGATGTTTTCCTCCCGGGAGGGGAGGGGGGGGGGGTGAGCTGGGGCTCCATAAGGGGGTTTTTGACCGGTTGTCCGCTTTCCCTTTCTTCTTAGAGGGTGGCCATCCCAATATTTTTGTTTTCCGTGTTTGTCTGTTCTTTTTGTTTTCTGGGCATCCCGCTCCGTTGTCTGAAGGGCAGGGCAGTACAAGGGTTCTGTATTTCCTTTGTATTTCGCTATTTGATTTGATTTGTATGATTACTTATGATTTGTTTTGATGGGATTGTGTTGGGGATGGGCTAAGGGGGCCCTTATGTTTTCATTTGGTTTGGGGGGAGGGGGTGGGGAGGTTTGTCTTTGAAGTGTTTGTCTGGATGGGATGGGTCTGAAGGGGGAGGGATAGGGATAGGGGGTTTATTTTCTGGATGGGTGGGGAGGGGGAGTCTGAGAGTCAGACAGACTGGACAGTTGGACATGTGGATTGGTGGGGGTGTTGTGCGGGGCAGGGGTTCAGGGACTGCAAGATGCAATGTGTGGGCTCTGCTGGGGTGGTCTGGTAGGGGGAGGAGGGGTCGGGCATGGACATTGGACTGAGGGGGGGGAGGGGACATGGACATTGATGAGGACCTTTTGGGGGTTGTTGTTGGGAGGAGGGCACGTGTGTTTATTACTGGGTTTGGTGGTGGGTTTGGGGAGGTGGGTCACGGGGGGGTTGTGATATTTGTTTTGTGCTATGTCGGGGGGTGGGGGTTTTGGGGGGGTGTGGGACTTGGTTGGGGTGCTTGTTTCTGCGTTTTGTATGTATTTTGTTGCTTGTTTAATAAACTCAAAATTTCCATCCCTTAGTGGTTCAGAAGATTTTCCTGAAATGGGGACTTCCAAACATAGATCTGTTTGCCAGTCCATCGAACAAACAACTGACAAGGTTCTGTTCCAGGCAACCGCATCCTCTGCGGCTGGCAGCAGATGCTTTTCTGATTTCCTGGTCCCAGGGCCTCCTGTATGCGTTTCCTCCCACGCCCCTGGTGGCCCGAACCCTGTTCAAAATTCTTCAGGACAAGGCCTCGGTCCTACTGGTGGCTCCCAGATGGCCGAGACAGCCTTGGTTTCCACTTCTGCTTCAGCTGGCAGTGGATCCCCCACTGCCTCTGGGGTTGCAACCCGACCTTCTCTCTCAGGATCAGGGTTCCCTTCTGCACCCAAATCTCAGAGTTCTCAATTTGATGGCATGGAGGCTGCAAGGGTAGTTTTGGCTCCCTGGGGCCTACCTCAGGAAGTTGAGGAGGTCCTCCTAGCCTCTAGAAAGCAGTCCACTAGAAAAACCTATGCCCTGAAATGGAAAAGGTTTCTGTGTGGTGTCAGCTACGTACAGAAGATCCCTTCTCCTATGCTGTACCAGTAGTACTTCAGTACCTACTGCACTTATCAAATCAGGGACTTAAGTCCAATTCTGTTCGGGTCCACCTCTCAGCTCTTGCAGCTCACTACTCACTGGTGGACAGACATTCTCTGTCGGTTCACCCCTTGGTGTCCTGGTTTCTCAGAGGCTTGCTGTTGCTCAAGCCTCCAATCCGTCGTCCTGCTCCTGAGTGGGAGTTGAATGTGGTCTTGCAGCAACTGATTCGCCCACCTTTTGAGCCGATGGCTACTTGTCCTCTCCGCTTCCTGTCCTGGAAGACACTCTTCTTGGTAGCCCTAACCTCGGCCAGGCGAGTGAGTGAGCTTCATGCCCTGGTCTGTGACAGGCCTTACACCCGCTTCTATACGAACAGGGTAGTCCTTAGGACTCATCCAAAGTTCCTCCCAAAAGTTGTCTCCTCCTTCCACCTTAACCAAGAGGTGGTTCTTCCAACATTCTTCCCTAGGCCTCATGGAAGCCAGGCTGAAGCAGTTCTGCATACCCTGGACTGTAGGAGGGCCTTATCCTTCTACCTTGACAGTACGCAGGGACATAGAAGGGCTACTCAGCTCTTCATATCTTTTGACCCTAATAATTTGGGGTTAGCTGTGTCCAAGCGTACCTTGTCCACCTGGGTGGCTGACTGTATCACCTGGGCTTACAAGGCGGCTGACCTTCCTTTGCAGGGTCGGGTCACGGCCCATCGTGTCAGGGCAATGGCTGCCTCAGTGGCTCTCCTCCGCTCTGTACCGTTGGTGGACATCTGCAGGGCTGCAACTTGGTCCTCAAGCCAGACCTTTGCGGCCCAATACTGTCTGGAGAGGGAGTCCCATAGGGACAGTGCTTTTGGCCAGGCAGTACTCTGGAATCTCCTTTAGGTTTAGGCAACTCCTGCCCTCCAGCCCTTCGTTGGGCTACTGGTGGAGATTCTTTCAGTGAAAAGCCTTTCTTTGATGCTGGGACTAGAGGGAGTTCTCTTGTTCATCCTGGGTTCCTTGGTAGCCCACAGCTGGGGAGTCACCCATATGTGAGGACTGACTTCCTGCTTGGTCCTGGAGAAAGAGTAGTTACTCACCTGTAACAGGTGTTCTCCAGGAGCAGCAGGAATCAGTCCTCACAACCCTCCCTCCTCCCCTGGGAGTTGCAGTTGTACATAGTTTGTTTTACATTTTTGTGTGCTGTTTTTTAGCTATGTCATTTGACTGAGCAAGATGGCACCTTTAGACGGGAAGGGGACAGCGCATGCGTGCCTGCATTCCCAAAGGCTTTCACAGAAAGCTGGGGAAATGCTCCGCAAGGGCTCCATCAACGTCGATGTCACCCATATGTGATGACTGATTCCTGATGCTCCTGGAGAACACCTGTTACAGATGAGTAAGTACTCTTTCCTTTGTGAGGTAATGGGAAAAGCTATTGGAGTGCAAGAGCATAAAAGAGTGAACACTTATTCAGAGGCTTTATGAGACAATGATCTTTTGGAGAACAATTTGGTTGTTTTCTACAAGACTGGATTACCTTGTTTGCTAGAAGCTGGAAACTTAAATCTTTTTATAACTGTGTTGGGAACGTGCCACTTAAAGAGACAGTGTTCTGCTATGAGAACTAGCATTCACACTATAAGTTCTGTCTGAAAGTGAAGATATCGTTGCAAGCTATCCTAATTTAGTTGAATATGCATTTGAGTTTTTGCAAGTCTGAGTAATAAAGTATCTCCAGGAACAAGCAGGAATGAGTCTTCACATATGGGTATCGTTGGTACCGACGGAGCCTGCGCGGAAACGCTCCCCAGCGTCCAGTAAGAAAGCTTTTGGGAGCATCCCACAGTGCCTGCGCGCTGCCTACCCGCCTTTCCCAACCGCCTCTCTCCAGTTCTTCTTTTCCGCGGAGCCAGCAGGTCGTGTTCCTGTCACCGCAGAAGAATTCTTTATTTTTTTCTTTATTTTTCTGTGTCGCGTCTGCCTTCTTCGACGTCAGACCAGTACCGCCGGTCTTTTCTTTCTTATTTAAAAAAAAACAAAAAAACTTTTCTTTCTTCAACTGTGCATTGCGTTTTCGGCCTTAGGCCTGAACATTTTCTCCTCATGGAGAAGCCCGCTTCCGGGTTTAAAAAGTGCACGAAGTGTGGCGGTACTATCTCCAGGAACAAGCAGGAATAAGTCCTCACATATGGGTACGTCGGAACCGACGGAGCCCGCGCGGGAAAGCTCCCCAGCTTCCCAGAAAGGAAGCTTTTGGGGCCTCCCACTGCACGTGCGCGCTGCCTTCCCGCCTTCCTGACCAGCTCTCCTCAGTTTCTCTTTTTCCGCGGAGCCAGCAGGTCGTGTTCCTGTCACCGCTGAAGAAATTCTTATTTTAGTTTGTTTCTTTAGACCACGTACCTGCCTTCCCCATACCGAAACCGGTACCGCCGGTCTCTCTTTTCTTTTCTTTAAAAAAAAAACAAAAAACTTTTATTTAGCACAACTTGGTGACTTCGGTTAGGCCTCAGGCCTACACAAATTCTCCTCATGGAGAAACCAGCCCCTGGTTTCAAGAAGTGTACCAAGTGTAGTGCTGTTATTTCTGTTACAGACACCCATGACTGGTGTCTTAAATGTTTGGGGCCTGACCACTCCATTCCGGACTGCCCATCCTGTCCCAGATGTCTAAACGTGGTTTGCAGAACCGGGCCAACAAATTCCATGTGCTGTTTGCTTCAGATAATCCAGCATCACAGTCATCCAGGTCTTCCTCTCCGGATGGATCTCAGGTAACCAAACCTTCTTCGGGCAGGTCCTCAAAAGGCAAAACTCCTTCAAAGTATCGAGAGGCCCACAATTTTGAGTCAGAGGACCCTGCCCCAGCCAAACAACCCCGGCGGGAAGCTCTGGCTTCCAAAGCACCATCTATGGGGTTACAGGTTGACATCGATGGCACGGCCTCGACTGATCACCTGTTAGACTGCTCTGGGGTACCGGCCCATGCCGGTACCGACATCCAGGCAGCAGTGGTGTCTATGGGCAATACTGTCCAGACCATGCAGCAGGCCGTTCTGGCTTTCATTAAAGCTGCGATGCCCTCGGTACCGCATCTAGCAGTTCCGGGTCCGGTTCCGGTACTGTCTTCCATACCGGAACCGAGACCATCGTCTTCCAAACGCAGATCGGTTCCGCATGCCGGATCCGGGTTTTCACCCGATACCGATCCCATACCCGGTACGCCCGATGTCGATACCGATCGGTATGCGTATCGTGCGTTGGAAGCAAATAGAGGATACTCTGATTCTTCTGAGGATTTTGACTCCTCTGATGACTCTGATGAGCTGTCTCTAGTTCTTCCTGAAGAGCCGCCTTCCCCAAAGAGGAGAATGTCTCCACCAGAGGATTTGTCCTTTCAAGATTCATTATAGAAGTAGCTAAAGGACTTTCTATTACCACATCCTCTGAAAAAGAACCTAGATCAAAGAAATTGGATATTTTAGGATACCCTAAGGTTCCTAAAGAGGCAGTCACCCTGCCTATCCATGAAATCCTTCAAGAACACTTGATGGACTTATGGGAGGCTCCTCTAACGTTGTCTCCTCATTCTCGTAGGTTGGACACCATGTACCGGGTCCCTCCTTCTCCTGGTTTTCAAAAAACTCAGCTGCCTCACCATTCCATTGTGGTGAAGTCTGCGCTGAAAAAGATTAAGAGTACCAAAAGGCACTCTTCTACCCCTCCAGGGCGGGAATGTAAGACCCTAGACTCTTTGGTAGGAAAATCTTCCAGGCTAGTATGCTTATAGCCAGGATTAATTCATATAGTCTGTATATGGGCATGTTTCTAAGGGAACTTGCCCTAAAGGTACGGCATTTTGCCCCCTTTATCCCTGAGGATAGAAAGGAGGAGTTCATTTCTCTGGTGAAACAGCTTCTAGATGTTTCTAAGTTCTCCAACAGAGCAGCCTTTGATTCCTTTGAAGGTGCCGGTAGAGCTTCGGGCATTGCCATTGCAGCCCGACGACTTGCTTGGCTCCAGGCCTCTGACCTAGAACCCTGGGTCCTGGATGGCTTACGGAATCTGCCCTGTACAGGTGAGAACTTGTTTGGTAAAGACTGGCAAATTAAAGCCACTCAAATGGACGCAGAAAATGCTACATTAGATAGACTTTCTAAGTCTACCTCTACTCCTGCCAAGAAAAAGTCTTTCAAGAGGCCTTACTACAAGAAGGCCAGATTTTCCACAAATACTGGCCAACAATCTTCTCAGCCTCGCTTTGCTGCTAAACATCAGCAACCTAAACAGGCAAGGTCAAAGCCTGCAGCGTCTGCCACTCCTCAGCAGGCTCATCCCCCTCAGGGGTTTTGACTTGCCCCTAGAGAACTTAACATTTCTGGCTCTAGAACAACCAGAGCCCCTCACCATTCCCGGAAGGTTAGCTCACTTTGCTCCCAGATGGGGGCAAATTACATCAGAGCACTGGACCCTCTCTATCATCAGAGAGGGCTACAAACTTCATTTTTCCAACCTTCCTCCACATACCATGGTGAGGCACTTCAATTCTCCCCCATCTCTCCTGGCCCTGTTGGGTCAGGAAGTCTCTTCCCTCCTTGCCCAAAGGGCAATAGAAGAGGTTCCTCTTCTCCAACAAGGGACAGGTTTCTACTCCCCTTATTTTCTCATACCAAAGAAGACAGGGGGATTCAGACCTATCCTAGATCTGAGAGAATTGAACAAATTTCTATACAAGGAGAAATTCAAAATGCTTTCTCTGGGCATTCTCCTTCCATACCTTCAGAGTCAGGATTGGCTTTGTTCTCTAGATCTCAAGGATGCGTACACACATATACTTATCCACCCATCCCACAGAAAATATCTACGATTTCTGTTCCAGGGAAAACATTTCCAGTACAGAGTACTTCCCTTCGGTCTAGCCTCTGCTCCAAGAGTATTCACCAAATGCATGGCAGTTGTAGCCGCATTTCTAAGAGGTCTGGGAATTTTTGTATTCCCATATCTGGACGACTGGCTCATCCGAGCTCCATCTCAGTCAGAGGCCCGGATTTCCCTGGACCGCACAAGGCACATTCTGCAGTATCTGGGACTGGTGGTAAACCTTCCCAAGTCTCAACTCATCCCTACTCAGTCTCTGGAATTCATAGGGGCCCAGTTGGACACCACCACTGCAAGGGCCTACCTACCTCAAGTCCGGGGCCAACGTCTGGTGTGCTTGGCCTCCCAAGCTCAGTCCAGCAGTCACTTGACAGCCAGAGAAATGTTGCGACTTCTGGGCCACATGGCCTCCACGGTACACGTGGTGCCCTATGCTCGTCTTCATATGAGAGCAGCTCAATGGACCTTGGCCACCCAGTGGACTCAAGCATCAGGAGCGCTCTCCGACCAAATACTCACCTCAAAGCGTCTGTTTTGGTCCCTCCAATGGTGGATATCCACCAAGAATCTGTTGTTGGGGGCCCCCTTCCAACCCTTGTTGCCCCAAGCAACCCTCACAACAGATGCCTCCCAAACAGGGTGGGGAGCCCATCTACAACACCTCTCCACTCAGGGTACTTGGTCTCCCCAAGAGACCACCTTTCACATCAACCTCCTGGAACTGCGAGCAATCTTCTTTGCCCTCAAAGTCTTCCATACCCTCCTTGTCAACCTCACCGTCCTAGTTCAAACAGACAATCAGGTGGCCATGTTCTACGTAAACAAACAAGGAGGGACAGGCTCTCTGTCGCTTTGCAACGAAGCTCTCAGATTATGGGCCTTCGCCAGAGAGCATCAAATTCATCTTCTGGCAGTGTATCTTCCAGGGGTTCAAAACTCTCGGGCAGACAGACTCAGTCGAGTTCTGCTTCCACACGAATGGTCCCTACATATGGACCAGATACGCAGAATCTTTCAGGAATGGGGAACCCCGGACATAGACCTCTTTGCAAGTCCGTGCAATGCCAAACTTCCCCGGTTCTGTTCCAGGACTCCGTGTCAGGGAGCTCAGGCCTACGACGCCTTTCTCCTGCATTGGGGTCAGGACTTCCTATATGCCTTTCCACCCATTCCTTTGATTCCCAAGACTCTGTTCAAACTCCAGAGGGATCACGGATCGATGATCCTCATAGCTCCACGCTGGCCACGCCAAGTGTGGTTCCCTCTACTAATGCATCTTTCCCAGGGACCCTCCCTGGACCTGGGAGCTGCGCCAGACCTTCTGTCTCAGGAGGATGGGACTTTGTGGCACCCAAACCCCAAGTCCCTACACCTCAGAGCTTGGTTACTGAAGGCCTAAGCCTTCATGACTTCAATCTTTCTCAACCAGTGCAAGATATCCTTCATGCCTCTAGGAAACCCTCCACGAGGCGTTCCTATGCTTTCAAATGGAAACGCTTTTCCATTTGGTGTGCTCAACAGGGTCTTGACCCTCTAGCACTTCCCTTGAATTCTCTACTAGACTATCTCCTGCATCTTTCTAATGCAGGCCTTAAGACGAATTCAGTCAGAGTCCATTTAAGTGCTATTGCAGCATCCTTAAAACCTATAAATGGACAACCTGTCTCCTCTCATCCTCTTATTGCAAGGTTCATGAGAGGCCTGAGTCTAACTAAGCCTCCCATCCGACCTCCTCCGGTAGCATGGGATTTGAACCTAGTTCTAGGTCAGCTTATGAAGCCACCTTTTGAACCGTTGGTTTCTACCTCCTTGAAATTTCTTTCCTGGAAGGTCCTTTTCCTTATTGCAGTCACTTCGGCTCACCGCATCAGTGAACTACAGGCCTTAGTGGCTCATCCACCTTATACTAGGTTTCATCATGATAAGGTGGTCCTCAGGACGAATCCCCACTTTATGCCCAAAGTGGTCTCGCCTTTTCATCTTAATCAAGAGGTATATCTACCTGTCTTTTTTCCGGCTCCTCATGCATCCAGTGCAGAGAGGAACCTTGTAAAAGAGCTCTTGCCTTTTACCTCAACAGGACTCAGCCACATCGAAAGTCTTCCCAACTTTTTGTGGCTTTTGATCCTTCTCATTTGGGACTTCCAGTCTCCAGACGTACACTTTCCAGTTGGATTGCTCAGTGTATTTCCTTTGCTTACCAGAGTAAAAACATTTCTCTGGAAGGCCATGTCACAGCTCACAATGTGAGAGCCATGGCCACTTCTATGGCTCATCTTCACTCTGTATCCATAGATCAGATCTGTCGAGCCGCCACCTGGGCCTCGGTTCATACCTTCACAGCCCATTACTGTTTGGACAAGGACTCCCGCCGGGATGCCTTGTTTGGTCAGGCTGTCCTCAAACACCTGTTCCATACTTGAACAACTCCTGCCCACCTTCCCAGGATGGATGCCTGAGATCCATACGAAGATGGCGAAACCTTGGAAGGGGATCTCCCAGGCATCTTAGCTAGGGATTCCCCATATGTGAGGACTTATTCCTGCTTGTTCCTGGAGATAGCACAGTTACTTACCTGTAACAGGTGATCTCTGGGAACAGCAGGAATTAGTCCTCACAACCCACCCACCTCCCCTAGGAGTTGTATCTTCTATCTATCTTCCTTTCCTCTCTCTATTGTCTCAGCTATAAACTCGAACTGAGGAGAGCTGGTCAGGAAGGCGGGAAGGCAGCGCGCATGTGCAGTGGGAGGCCCCAAAAGCTTCCTTTCTGGGAAGCTGGGGAGCTTTCCCGCGCGGGCTCCGTCGGTTCCGACGTACCCATATGTGAGGACTAATTCCTGCTGTTCCCAGAGATCACCTGTTACAGGTAAGTAACTGTGCTATCTCCGTCATCGACACCCATGACTGGTGTCTAAAATGTTTGGGTCCTGACCATTCCATCACGGATTGTGTGTCCTGTACCATGATGTCTAAAAGGGGTTGGCAGAACCGAGCAGCCAAGCTCAGTACCCTGTTTCCCTCTGATGCAGCCTCGGTGGCATCGATGTCTTCCAGGGCTTCTTCTTCCTCCCATGGATCTCAGGTAACCAAACTTAAATCTAGCCGGTCCTCGAAGGGCAAATTTCCCTCTAAGCATCGAGATGCCTCCGGGCTTGTCCTCGAGGATTCCACACCGGCAAAATTACCCCGGCAGGAAGTTCCGGCTTCCAAAGCATTATCTAAGGGGTCACAGGTTGACATTGATGGCTTGGCCTCGACCGATCACCTGTTGCCGTGTTCTGGGGTACTGGTGTCCTCCACCGGTATCGACATCCAGACTCTGGTGGCGTCGATGGATCAGAAAATTCTGTCCATGCAGCACACCCTAACGGCGTTTATGCAGGCTTCGACGCCTTCGGTACCACAACAATCTCCGTTGCCGGTACCGACTCCGGCATTGTTCCCGGTGCCGGTACCGATTGCATCGACATCGGCTTCGGTGTCGACTGCAATGGGACCCTGTCCTGTGATGCCCATCGGTACCGAACCGGTACCGCTTACTCCCTATGTCGATCCCACTAGGTACGCCTATCGGGCTTTACAGGAGCATCCAGACAGGCAATACTTCGATTCCTCCGAAGACTCTGATGAGTCGGTGGCTTCTGTCGATGCACCGGTACTTCTTCCTCAGGAGTCTGCTTCTCCAAAACGAAGAATGTCTCCTCCAGAAGACTTGTCTTTTCAAGACTTCATCAGGGAAGTGGCTAGGGGCCTCTCCATTACAGTGGCCTCTGAGTCAGAGCCTAGAGCCAAGCAATTAGATATTCTGCAATATCCTAAGGCTCCAAAGGAAGCAGCTACCTTACCTATTCATGAGATTCTTTGATCTCATGTTGGGCATGTGGGACACTCCTCTCCCCACCTCTCCTCATTCTCGTAGGTTAGACACCATGTACCGTGTCCCTCCCTGTCCTGGTTTTCATAAGACTCAGCTTCCTCACCACTCTATTGTGGTTGAGTCTGCTATGAAGAAAATAAAGAGTGCAAAGAGACACTCATCTAACCCTCCAGGACGTGAATGTAGGACTCTAGATGCTTTTGGCCAAAGGATTTTCCAGGCCAATATGCTTGCTGCCAGAATCAACTCCTATAGTCTCTATATGGGGATGTTTCTAAAAGAAGTCACAGATCATCTGCAGACCTTAGCTCCTTTTATTTCAGAAGATAAAAGGCAGGAATTTCTCACTTGGCTCAAACATGCCCAAGATGTTTCCAAATTCTCCAACCGTGCAGCCTTTGACTCTTTTGAGTGTGTAAGCAGAGCCACGGCTATTGCCATAGGTGCATGCAGAATTGCTTGGTTACAAGCCTCTGATTTGGAACTCTGTGTCCAAGATGAGTTGGGAAACCTTCCTTGTACAGGTGAAAACCTGTTTGGCAGGGATTTGCAAGCAAAGGCCACTCAGATGGATGCTGAGAACTCTGCTTTGGATCGACTTTCAAAGTCTACCTCTGCTCCTGTTAAGAAAAGATTGTTCAAAAAGACATCTTTTTCTAAAAAGGGAAGATATTATCCTGCTCATGGGCAGACATCTTCTGCAGGTCGTTTTGCTGCAAAGCGTCAGCAACCACCTAAACAGGCCAAGTCAAAGGCTGCCAGGCCTACCACAGCCCAGCAGCCTCAACCTCCTCAGGGCCTTTGACTTGCAACCAGTGAACTTAGCCTTTCTAGCTCTGGAAAAGCCAGAGCCCCTCACCATTCCAGGAAGGTTGACTTACTTTGCTCCCAGATGGGAGCAAATCACAGCAGAGCAATGGACCATCTCCATCATAAGGGAAGGGTACAAGCTTCACTTCTTAAACCTTCCTCCTCACACCGTGGTGAAACAGTTCAATTCTCCAACATCTCTCACCCTTCTAGGTCAGGAGATTGCTACCCTTCTTGCCCAAGGGGCAATAGAAAAAGTACCTCTAATTCAACAGGGCTCAGGGTTCTACTCCCCTTATTTTCTTATCCCAAAGAAAACAGGGGGCTACAGACCCATATTAGATCTCAGAGAATTGAACAAATTTCTATTCAAGGAGAAATTCAAAATGATCTCTCTAGGGACTCTGCTTCCATACCTTCAGAGTCAGGACTGGCTTTGTTCTCTAGATCTCAAGGATGCATACACCCATGTCCTCATCCATCCAACACACAGAAGGTTCCTTCGGTTCCTATTTCAAGGAAAGCACTACCAATACAGTGTGCTTCCTTTCGGTCTGGCCTCTGCACCAAGAGTGTTCACGAAATGCATGACAGTAGTAGCTGCATTTCTCCGCACTCTAGGAATATTCGTATTCCCATATCTGGACGACTGGCTCATTCGAGCCCCATCCCAGTCAGAGGCCCAGACTTGTCTAGCCTGAACAATGCGTATCCTTCAGTATTTGGGACTAGTGATAAACATCCCAAAATCCAATCTCACCCCTACTCAGTCTCTGGAGTTCATAGGGGCCTTGCTGGATACCACAACTGCAAGGGCCTATCTTCCTCAGGCCCGTTGCCTACGTCTGGTGCAGTTAGCCTCCCAGATTCAGTTAAAATCCCAATTAACTGCTCGAGAGATGTTACAACTATTAGACCACATGTCATCCACCGTGCATGTGGTTCCATATGCTCGCCTTCACATGAGGGCAGCTCAATGGACTCAGGCCACCCAATGGACTCAGGCATCAGGTTGCCTGTCAGACAAGATAGCAAACTCCAGTCGCCTTTTTTGGTCTCTCCAGTGGTGGAAGTCCTCTCAAAACCTGTTGCTGGGATCCCCTTTTCAGCAACCGCTACCCCAAGCAACTCTCACAACAGATGCTTCTCCAAGGGGTTGGGGAGCTCATCTACAAGATCTCTCCACCCAGGGCATCTGGTCTCCACAGGAGACTTCTCTGCATATCAATCTATTGGAACTCAGAACAATATTCTTAGCTCTCAGAGTGTTCCATACCCTGCTCAGCTACAGGACAGTCCTCATCCATACTGACAACCAAGTAGCCATGTTCTATGTGAACAAGCAGGGCGGGACTGGCTCTCTGTCGCTTTGCAACAAAGCTTTGCGACTGTGGGCCTTCGCCAGAGAGCATCACATCCATCTTCTGGCAGTATACCTTCCAGGCGTTCAAAACTCTTGGGCGGACAGACTCAGTCGAGTTCTGCTTCCACACGAGTGGTCCCTCCACATGGACCAAGTAGCCAGGATTTTTCGAATTTGGGGAACCCCGGACATAGACCTCTTTGCAAGTCCGTGGAATGCCAAACTTCCCCGGTTCTGTTCCAGAATTCCGTGTCAGGGAGTTGAGGCCAAGGATGCCTTCCTCCTTCACTGGGGTCAAGATTTCCTTTATGCCTTTCCACCAATTCCCCTAATTCCCAAAACACTATTCAAGCTTCAGAGAGACCGAGGGACCATGATCCTCATAGCACCACATTGGCCAGGCCAAGTGTGGTACCCTCTACTTCTGCATCTCTCTCAAGCTCCCTCCCTGGACTTGGGTTCTGCACCAGACCTTCTATCCCAGGAAGAGGGAGCATTATGGCACCCAAACCCCCAGTCGCTCCATCTCAGGGCTTGGTTGCTGAGGGCCTAGACCTTCAAGATTTTCATCTCTCTCAGCAAGTCAGAGATGTTATTCATGCCTCTAGAAAGCCTTCTACTAGACGTTCCTATGCTTTCATATGGAAAAGATTTACCATTTGGTGTTCAGAGAAGGGTCTAAACCCTCTTGCAATACCTCTGAATTCTCTACTAGAGTATCTCCTGCTTCTCCAGGACCAAGCAGGAAGTCAGTCCTCACTTATGGGTGACATCGGCGCCGACGGAGCCCTCGCGGAGCAATTTTCCCCAGCTTTCAAAGAAAGCCTTTGGGAATTGCAACGCGCATGCGCGGTCGTCTTCCCGCCCGAGGGTGCCATCTTAGCCAGTCTTCTTTTTTCCGCGGAGCCCTACAGACGTCCCCGTCTTGTCCCCGCGAAAAAGTCGATTTTCTTCATTATTTTATTCTTATTTCCTTCGGTTCGACGCCGATCTTTTTCCCGCCCGGACTCGCGACGCCGTTCACGAGTCCTCTTACTTTTTTTCGGTTTTTCTGACTTTGTCAGCTTTCGTTTTCGATTTTTCCCTGGCAGCCCGGTCCTTTGACCTCGCAGGGGCCCTTTTTCCCCCGATGGCTGCCAGTGGCTTTAAGCGGTGTGGTCAGTGTGACCGAAATATGTCACTAACTGACACACACGACTTTTGCCTCCGCTGCCTGGGCCCGGATCATGAGAAACTGATCTGTGGGCCCTGCGGCAAAATGTCCTCAAAAGCGTTGAGAAGTCGGCGGCATCAGCGTGATCGAATCTTCGCTGACCCCAGCCGTACCCGGACCTCGTCGGAGGCCTCCGCGTCAAAAGGCTCCAGCTCGGACCGTCGCCGGAGTTCCTCCGACCGGGGTTCTCCCTCCGGGGACCATCGTCGGACGGTGAAAACCGCGAGGGCGGCGTCGGTGGACGCTCCTGGTTCCGCGAGGGCCAGGTCGCATAGCCCCGATAGCCGCCCCGGGTCCTTGGAGAAGGAACACCTCCCGAAGCGACCTCGCCTGGAGTCGGAGATGCCTGCTCGGGTAAGTCCTGTGGTCCTTCTGGACTCGCCTCCGCGACAGCCGACGTCGGGCCCGACGCCGTCGGGGCCCGAGTCGGGGGCTGCTGGGTCACCTGAGCTCGGACTCAGGTTGACGGCCTTGGAGAGCAGACTGTCTGCCTTCATGGACCAGCAGCGGGCACTGCTCGCTGGCCTCGCTGGCGCCGCTGCCCCGACCGCCGGGACGTCGACGTCCAAGTCGACCCCGGAGACCGAGCCGATCCTCGAGTCGATGAGAACTCGAGTCGATCCTCGGTCGCGGTCACCCTCGGCCTCCCGTTCGGGACCGAGGTCGCCGACGCCGACTCCCTCGGCGTCGGGGCGGCAGGCGCCGCGCCCTGCCCGGGCCGACCCCACCGAGTCCTCGTCGGAGTCGGTCTGGGAGTCTGAAGAGGAAGAGTCGCCTGATTCTTTCCGGACTCGGTGTGTCCCCTCGGACTCACCGGAGTCCGAGCCTCGGAAGCAGTCCCCCCCGGAGGATGCCCGGTTCTCGGACTTCGTTAGGGATATGGCCAAGGCTTTGGCCTTCCCTGTGGATCCCGAGGAGGAGCCTCGAGCCGAAGAGCTCGACGCCCTCCAGTATGACTCTCCCGCGAGGGAACACTTTACTGTACCGGTTCCTCCTATGCTGGAACGACTACTATTCCGCATGTGGGAGAGTCCGGCCTCCTCGCCGGTCCTGAGCAAGCGGGTCGATTCTATCTATCGAGTCCGCAAGAGCCCTGGCTTTCAAAAGGCACAGCTACCACACCATTCCATGGTAGTGGAATCGGCCATGCATCGTCTTAAGAGCCAGAAGATGCACTCCTCGGTGCCCCCTGGCAGGGAGGCCCGTAACCTGGATGGCCTTGGTAAGAAGTGTTTCCAGGGCTCTATGCTCGCATGTCGTGTCCAGACTTACCAGCTGTACATGGGCATGTATCTCCGGGATCTGGCTAAAGAGCTAGCCGGATTCTCCGCTGGTTTGTCCGAGGAACCCTTGCGGAGGTTCCTGGCCTTGTCCACTGGCATTCGGGAATGCTCAAAGTTCATGTCCCGGGCAGCCTATGATGGCTTTGAAGCGTTGGCTCGAGTGGCCGCAGCCGGCATCGGTGCCCGCCGACAGGCTTGGCTTCAGTCGTCAGACCTTGAGCCCTGGGTGCAGGACAAGTTGGTCGATGTCCCCTGCCGAGGCGAAAACCTCTTTGGCAAACCCATGGCGGAGAAGGCTGCACAAATTGAGACTGAGACTCTCACCAGGACCAGGCTTTCTAGGAAGACCTCCGCCCCTTCCCAGAAAAAGAAGGGCTCGGGGAAAAAGTCCTTTTACACGAGGAAGGCGGCTGCCTACAAACAATACCCCCATTATCAGGCCCCTGCAGCTCCCCAACAGGGCCAGCAGGCCAAGGGACGGGGTAACGGGTCCCGTAGGCAGCAAGCCCCCAAGCCTGCACCACCAGCCCCTGCTCAGCAGGGTGGGGGTTTTTGACTCACAAAGCATAGCCTCTCCCCCCCGCTGGTTCCTCCCAGCACCGGAGGCCGGCTGGTTCACTTCGCCCACAGGTGGTCCAGCATCACCGCAGATGCCTGGGTGCTTCAAGTCGTGCGAGAAGGCTATCTTCTCCACTTCCACCAGGTCCCTCCCTCCTATTTTCCGGGAGAACCTCAGCGACCCCATCTGCACAGGGAATTACTCCTTCAGGAGTTAGCAGGTCTTCTGCAGGAACAGGCGGTGGAACCGGTGCCACACCACCTGATAGGTCAAGGCTTTTATTCCAGGTATTTTCTAATACCAAAGAGAACAGGGGGCCTCAGACCCATCCTGGACTTGCGCAACCTCAACAAGTTCCTTGTGCGGGAGAAGTTCAAAATGCTTACCCTTGGAATCCTTCTGCCCTACCTCCAGCAGGGAGATTGGCTATGCTCCTTGGATCTAAAGGATGCCTACACGCACATCCTCATCCACCCAAGCCACCGCCAATACCTAAGGTTTGTGGTGGCAGGAAATCATTACCAGTACAGAGTACTGCCCTTTGGCCTGTCCTCCGCACCGCGAGTCTTCACAAAATGTCTCGCGGTCGTGGCGGCCCATCTCCGGCTTCACGGCCTCTATGTCTTTCCGTACCTCGACGACTGGCTCATCAGAGCAGCGTCCGCTCGGGAGGTCACCAACGCCACGCGCCGCACGGTGACTCTTCTGCAGCACTTGGGCTTTGTTATAAACTTCGCAAAGTCCACTTTGCTCCCCTCACAGGATCTCGAGTTCATCGGCGCAAGGCTGCACACTCCTCAGGCGCGAGCATACCTACCGCTCGACAGGGCTCAACGGCTCATGGACCTAGCCGACCGTTTTCGCAGCCAGCCCTGGTCTCCGCCAGGCGCTTCCTGAGACTACTCGGCCATATGGCTTCCACCGTCCATGTGACCCCCAATGCCCGCCTGAATATGCGGTCTGCTCAATGGTGTCTCCGCCAGCAGTGGCGACAAGCCACGGGCGGCCTAGCAGACCTAGTGCGCGTCTCAGAGCCGCTGATCTCGTCTCTCCGGTGGTGGCTCCGGCAGCCGAACCTGATATTCGGAATGCCTTTCCAGTCACCTCAGCCGACCCGGGTGCTGACAACCGATGCATCCCTCCTGGGCTGGGGAGCACATTGCCAAGAGGCACGTACTCAGGGCCTCTGGACCACGTGGGAGTCTGCTCAGCAGATCAACTTCCTGGAGCTCAGGGCGATCCGCCTAGCTCTCAAGGCCTTCTCCCACCTGACTTCCCACCAGTCCGTCCTTGTCCAGACGGACAATCAAGTTGCCATGTTCTACGTGAACAAGCAGGGGGGCACGGGCTCCTTCCTCCTCTGCCGGGAGGCACAGAAGCTCTGCTCTTGGGCCGTCAGTCACGGCATTCTCCTCAAGGCAGTTTATCTCCCGGGCCAAGAAAATTGCCTGGCGGACAAACTCAGCAGGGTCCTCCAGCCGCACGAGTGGCGTCTGGATCCCTTGGTAGTTCAGAAGCTCTTCCTCAAGTGGGGCCTCCCCACGGTGGATCTCTTTGCCAGTCCTCACAACCGGCAGCTTCCTCGCTTCTGCTCTCGTCAGCCACACCCCCTTCGGGTTGCGGCGGACGCTTTTCTGATCTCATGGTCGGGGAGCCTTCTGTACGCTTTCCCTCCCATCCCGCTAGTCTCTCGGACTCTTTTCAAGGTTCTCCGAGACAAAGCCTTCATGATCCTGGTGGCCCCTCGCTGGCCCAGGCAGCCGTGGTTTCCGCTCCTACTGCAACTGGCGGTGGAGGATCCAATCCCTCTGGGGGTACAACCGGATCTCCTCACTCAGGATCAGGGGTCCCTACTGCACCCCAACCTCAGGTCTCTCAACCTCATGGCCTGGCTGCTGAGAGGGTAGTCCTTGCTCCCCTTCTCCTGCCGGCGGAGGTGGAGGAGGTCGTCTTGGCTTCGCGACGGCCTTCTACCCGCAAATGCTACGCCCTTAAATGGCGTCGCTTTGCAGTCTGGTGTACCCAACAGTCTCAGGATCCCTTCTCCTGCCCGGTGTCGGTGATCTTGCAGTACTTGCTACACCTCTCTAATCTGGGACTTAAGTCCAACTCCGTCAAAGTTCACCTCAGTGCTCTTTCGGCACATCATGTGCCGGTGGACGGTAGACCTCTCTCCAGCGACCCTCTCGTAGCGAGGTTTCTCCGAGGTCTCCTTCTACTTAAACCACCTCTGCGCCCGCCAGCGCCTGACTGGGACCTGAATGTGGTTTTGCAGCGGATCACCTGTCCGCCTTTTGAACCTATGGCTACCTGTTCTCTCCGTTTTCTGTCTTGGAAAACACTGTTCTTGATAGCCCTCACTTCCGCTAGACGCGTAAGTGAATTGTAGGCCCTCGTGTCTGATCCCCCTTACACTCGGTTCTGCAAAAATAGGGTAGTCCTACGGACTCACCCAAAATTTCTGCCTAAAGTGGTCTCCCCTTTTCACATCAATCAGGAGGTGGTACTTCCAACCTTCTTTCCCAGACCACACTCCAGCCGAGCTGAAACGGTCCTCCATACCCTGGACTGTAGAAGGGCTTTGAACTTCTACCTTGACCGTACGCGGGAGCACCGTAAAGCTGCTCAGCTTTTTGTGTCTTTTGACCCCAATAAATTGGGGCTCCTGGTCTCCAAGCGTACTCTGTCCATCTGGGTTGCAGACTGTATCTCTTGGGCTTATGGGGCAGCCGGACTCTCCTTAGAAAGCCGAGTCACGGCTCATTGCGTTCGGGCAAAGGCTACGTCAGTGGCTTACCTCCGCTCTGTTCCGCTGGCAGACATCTGCCGGGCCGCTACTTGGTCTTCGAGCCAGACTTTTGCGGTCCATTACTGTCTCGAGAGGGAGTCCCGCAGGGACAGTGCTTTCGGACAGGCAGTCCTCCGTAATCTCTTTGAGGTCTGAGCAACTCCTACCCTCCATCCGGATGTGGGCTACCGGTGGGTGATAATTCAGCGAAGATTCTGTCCTTCTGTGCTGCTGAGCTAGAGGGAGCTCATTTTTGTGCTTAGGGTCTCCGGTAGCCTTGAGCTTGGGAGTCCCATAAGTGAGGACTGACTTCCTGCTTGGTCCTGGAGAAAGCGTAGTTACTCACCTGTAACAGGTGTTCTCCAGGAGCAGCAGGAATCAGTCCTCACTACCCTCCCTCCTCCCCTTGGAGTTGCAATCGTCTGCTTATGTTCTTTTTGCAAATTTTTATGCTGTCTTTTTTAGCTATGTCATCTGACTGGCTAAGATGGCACCCTCGGGCGGGAAGACGACCGCGCATGCGCGCTGCAATTCCCAAAGGCTTTCTTTGAAAGCTGGGGAAAATTGCTTCGCGAGGGCTCCGTCGGCGCCGACGTCACTCATAAGTGAGGACTGATTCCTGCTGCTCCTGGAGAACACCTGTTACAGGTGAGTAACTACGCTATCTGTCCCATGCAGGCCTGAAAACGAATTCAGTAAGAGTCCATTTGAGTGCTATTGCAGCGTCCCTCAAGCCTCTCAATGGACAACCTATTTCCTCTCATCCTCTTATAGCAAGATTCATGAGAGGCCTTCTTTTAACTAAACCTCCCATTAGACCACCTCCAGTGGTATGGGACTTAAACCTGGTTCTTGGCCAGCTCATGAAGCCACCCTTTGAACCTTTAGCCACCACCTCCTTGAAATTTCTTTCTTGGAAGGTTATTTTTCTCATTGCAGTCACCTCAGCACGCCGCATCTGTGAGTTGCAAGCTTTGGTGGCTAATCCACCTTATACAAGGTTCCATCATGATAAGGTAGTCCTCAGAACCAATCCACACTTTATGCCTAAAGTGGTCTCGCCTTTTCATCTGAACCAAGAGGTATATTTACCTGTCTTTTTTCCAGGACCTCATGCATCAAATGCAGAGAGGAATCTTCATACCTTGGATTGTAAGAGAGCTCTCGCTTTTTACTTACAAAAGCACAGCAACATAGAAAGTCTTCTCAACTCTTTGTTGCTTTTGATCCTTCTCATTTAGGACTTCCAGTCTCTAAGAGAACACTGTCCAACTGGATTGCTCCGTGTATTTCTTTCGCCTACCAGAGTAGGAACATTTCTCGGGAGGGCCATGTCACAGCTCACAATGTGAGAGCCATGGCAGCCTCAATGGCTCATCTAAACTCTGTGTCTATTGATCAAATCTGTCGAGCGGCCACCTGGACCTCGGTTCATTCCTTCACAGCCCATTACTGTTTGGACAAGGACTCCCGCCGGGATGCCTCGTTTGGTCAGGCTGTCCTCAAACACCTGTTCCATTCCTAATCAACTCCTATCCACCTACCCTGGTTGGATGCCAGAGATCCATGGGGGGAGGTAGAGTCCTTTTCAAAGACATACAACCTGGGGTCTTCCCCTGGCATCTGCAGCTAGGGAGTCCCCATATGTGAAGACTCATTCGTGCTTGTTCCTGGAGATAGCACAGTTACTTACCTGTAACAGGTGATCTCTGGGAACAGCAGGAATAAGTCTTCACAACCCACCCACCTCCCCTAGGAGTTGTATCTCTCTATCTTTCCTTTCCTCTCTCTCTCTCTCTTTGTCTCAGCTTGAAAACTCGAACTGGAGAGAGGCGGTTGGGAAAGGCGGGAAGGCAGCGTGCAGGTGCTGTGGGATGCTCCCAAAAGCTTTCTTACTGGACGCTGGGGAGCGTTCCCGTGCAGGCTCCGTCAGTACCGACGATACCCATATGTGAATACGTATTCCTGCTGTTCCCAGAGATCACCTGTTAAAGGTAAGTAACTGTGCTTTGTTCTCGAACTGAGTGTGGCTGTTAACATAAGTGGAGGCAACACGTGGAAAAGGCTACTCATTCAGCCTGTGAGTGAGCCATAGTGTGCTCTTTCGTGGTTTCAACATAAGGACCACTAGATTGGAGGGACTTGGGAGGGGCACAATTAAAGTACATCAATTCTGATTGGTGGTGCATGGCACTCTTCCTTTTGAAGTTGGTGGTGCACATGCACCACTGTATACTAATAATGCTACACCCCTGCCTTAAACATCACATATCTTGCAGAATCTCTGAATCTCCAGGAACAAGCAGGAATGTAGTCATCACATATGGGTATCGTCGGTACGAACGGAGCCTGCGCGGGAACGCTCCCCAGCGTCCAGTTATAAAGCTTTTGGGAGCATCCCACAGCGCCTGCTTGCTGCCTTACCTCCTTTCCCAACTGCCTCTCTCCAGTTATTCGTTTTCCGCGGACCCAACAGGTCGTGTTCCTGTCACCTCAGAAAATTTTCCTTCTATTTTGTGGTCGCATCTGCCTTCCTCGACGCTTTACCGGTACCACCGGTTTTTCTTTCTTTCTTTCTTTTTAAAAAAAAAATTCTTAGAATTTTTTTTCCAGGTGTACGCGCCATTTTGGGCCTTAGGCCCAAGATTTTTTCCACAATGGAAAAACTCTCTTCAGATTTTAAAAAGTGCACCAAGTGTGGTGGTACCATCTCCGTCACCGACTCCCTTGAGTGGTGTCTGAAATGTTTAGGTCCTGACCATTTCATCTCGAAATGTATGGCCTGTGCCATGATGTCCAAGAGAGGTCGACAGAACCGAGCTGCCAAGCTCAGTACCCTGTTTCCCTCTGATGCAGCTTCGGTGGCATCGACGTCTTCCAGGGCTTCGTCTTCCTCCCGTGGATCTCAGGTAACTAAACATAAGTCTGGCCGGTCCTCAAAGGGTAGATCTCCTTCTAAGCATCGAGATCCCTCTGGCATTGCCCTTGAGGATTCTGCACCGGCAAAATTGCTCCGGCGGGAGGCTTCGGCTTCCAAAGCATTATCGGGCCTCCAGGACGTTCTCGAGGCCTCAGCCTCGGCAGAACTACTGGTGCCATGCTCTGGGGTACCGGCGGTCTTCTCCGGTACCGACATCCAGGCATCGGCATCATCGATAGACCAGAGGGTCCTGGCTATTGAATGCAGTCTGGCGGCTCTCCTTGCGGCATTGACACCCTCGGAACCTCGTCAGACTTTTCAACCAGTTCTGGCACCGGTATCGGTACCAGTACCGATAGCATCGACGTCGGTGTCCGCATTGCCGGCACACAGTCATGCGATGCCTTCCGGTACCGTTACACCGGTACCGGTTCCCCTCAGTACCGACTTCGGTCGGTATGAGTATCGAGCTCTTCAAGAGCATCCCGACAGAAGGTACTTCGAGTCCTTAGAAGAATCTGAGGATTCTGACAGTTCTGTCGATGCGGGAATACTTCTCCCGGAGGAGCCTTCATCCCCTAAATGCAGGATGTCTCCTCCAGAGGACATTTCCTTTCAGGATTTCATCAGAGAGGTGGCTCGGGGTCTGTCCATTACTGTGGCCCCTGAAACAGAGCCCAGAGCAAAGGAGTTGGAAATTTTACAATATCCTAATACTCCTAAGGAGGAAGCTACCTTGCTCATCCATGAGATCTTGCATGATCTCATGTTAAGAATGTGGGAGACACCTCTTACCACCTCTCCGCATTCTCGTAGTCCCTCCTTGTCCTGGTTTCCAGAAAACTCAGCTTCCTCACCATTCTATTGTAGTGGAATCAGCTATGAGAAGGATCAAGAGTGCAAAGAGGCATGTCTCTAATCATCCAGGACGTGAGTGCAGAACTTTGGATGCTTGGGATGTCATGTCTTCCAAACTTCCATGCTTTCTGCCAGGATCAGTTCCTATAGTCTATATATGGGAATGTTCCTGAAGGAAGTCACAGGTGATTTACAGGCTTTGAGTCCTCTTCTTCCTGAGGATAGAAGGCAGGATTTTCTCACATTGGTCAAACATGCCCAAGATGTTTCTAAATTTGTCAACCGTGCAGCTTTTGACTGTTTTGAGTGCATAAGCAGAACCTCTGCCATTGCCATAGGTGCACGTAGAATTGCTTGGCTCCAGGCATCTGATCTGGAGCTCTGGGTATAAGACAAACTGGGAAATATTCCTTGTACTGCTGATATCCTGTTTGGTAAAGATTGGCAGGAAAAGGCCATTGAGTTGGATGCTGACAACTCCACCTTGGATAGATTATCCAAGTCCACAGCTCCACAGCTGGTCCTGCAAGAAAGAAATCTTTCAAGAAACCATTCTTTTCTAAAAAGAAAAGATATTATCCTGCTTATTCTCAGCAGGGATGTTCTGCAGGTCAGCTTGTCAGGAAAGGTCAGCAACCACTCAAACAAAGAAAAGCAAAGACTGCTAAGCCTCAGCCGTCCCAGCAGTCTCAGCCTCCACAAGGCCTTTGACTTGCAGCTAGAGAACTTAGCCTTCCTGGCTCTCATTGGACCAGAGCCTTCCACCATTCCAGGAAGGTTGTGTCACTTTGTCCCCAGATGGGGGCAGATAACAGCAGAGCATTGGACACTCTCCATCATAAGACAGGGGTACAAGCTTCATTTTTCGAGCATGCCCCTCCCCCCCCACCCCCCCACAATGATAAGGCAGTTCAATTCTCCGACCTCCCTCAACCTGTTAAGTCAGGAGGTCACTATACTTCTTGCCCAAGGGGCAATAGAAGAAGTACCCATCCATCAGCAGGGTACAGGGTTTTACTCCCCCTATTTCCTTATCCCAAAGAAAACAGGGGGATACAGACCTATCTCAGACCTCAGAGAATTGAACAAATTCCTTGTCAAGGAGAAATTCAAGATGATTTCTCTCGGAACTCTGCTGCCATACCTTCAGAGTCAGGATTGGCTTTGTTCTCTATATCTCAAGGATGCGTACACCCATGTTCTCATCCATCCAACTGACAGAAATTTCCTTCGGTTCCTTTTTCAAGGAAAGCACTACCAATATAGGGTGCTTCCTTTTGGCCTTGCCTCAGCACCAATGGTGTTCACGAAATGCATGGCTGTGGTAGCAGCATTTCTCCGCACTCTAGGGATATTCGTCTTCCCCTACTTTGACGACTGGCTCATTCGAGCCCCAACAGAGTCAGAGGCCAGGACTTCTCTATCCTGCACAATGCGTATCCTTCAGTATTTGGGTCGGTAATAAATATCCCAAAATCCAGTCTAACTCCCATTCAGTCTTTAGAGTTCATAGGAGCTTTGCTGGATACCAGCAAGGCAAGAGCCTATCTCCCCAAGGCCCGTTGCCTTCGCATGGTGCAGTTAGCTTCTCAAGCAGGGCTAAAGCCTCATCTCACTGCCCGAGAAATGCTACAACTACTAGGCCACATGGCATCTACTGTGCATGTGGTTCCCTATGCTCGCCTCCATATGAGGGCAGCCCAATGGACTTATCCACTCAATGGACCCAGGCATCAGGATGCCTGTCAGACAAAATAACAAACAGAAGTCGCCTTATTTTGTCCCTCCAGTGGTGGAAGTCACTCAAAACCTTTTCAACAACGCTTACCCCAGGCAACTCTCACAACAGATGCTTCTCTGATGGGTTGTGGAGCTCATCTGCAAGACCTCTCCACCCAAGGCACCTGGTATCCATAGGAGACTCATCTACATATCATTCTCTTAGAGCTCTGAGCAATCTTTCTTGCTCTTCGAGTGTTCCACACCCTGCTCAGCTACAAGACAGTCCTCATTCATACGGACAATCAAGTAGCCATGTTCTACGTGAACAAGCAGGGGGGAACAGGCTCTCTGTCGCTTTGCAACTATGGGCCCTCGCCAGAGAGCATCAGATTCATCTCCTGGCAGTGTATCTTCCAGGCATACAAAACTCTTGGGCAGACAGACTCAGTCGAGTTCTGCTTCCACACGAGTGGTCTCCGCATGCAGACCAGGTGGCCAAGATTTTTCAAATTTGGGGGATCCCGGAGATAGACCTCTTTGCAAGTCCATGGAATGCCAAACTTCCCCGGTTCTATTCCATTATTCCAGCTCAGGGGGCTCAGGCCAGGGATGCTTTCCTCCTTCACTGGGGTTAAGACTTCCTGTATGCCTTTCCACCCATTCCGCTAATTCCCAAAACCCTGTTCAAGCTTCAGAGATACAGAGGCCGTATGATTCTCATAGCTCCACATTGGCCGCGGCAAGTGTGGTACCCTCTGCTTCTACATCTCTCTCAAGCTCCCTCCCTGGAGTTAGGGTCTGCTCCAGATCTCCTATCCCAGGAGGACGGAATGTTATGGCATCCCAATCCCCAGTCTCTGTATCTGAGGGCTTGGTTGCTGAAGGCCTAGATCTCCATGATCTTAACCTCCCTCAGCAAATAAAGGATATCCTTTATGCTTCCAGGAAGCCTTCCACAAGACGCACTTATGCTTTCAAGTAGAAAAGGTTTACCATATGGTGTTCGCAGAAGGGTCTTATCCCCATTGCCATACCTCTGGAATCATTACTGGAGTATCTCCTTCATTTATCCAATGCAGGACTTAAGACTAACTCAGTGAGGGTCCATTTGAGTGATCTCCAGGAACAAGCAGGAATAAGTCCTCACATATGGGTACGTCGGTACCGACGGAGCCCGTGCGGGAAAGCTCCCCAGCTTCTTAGAATAGAAGCTTTTGGGACCTCCCACTGCACATGCGCACTGCCTTCCCGCCTTCCTGAACAGCTCTCCTCAGTTTCTCTTTTTCCGCGGAGCCAGCAGGTCGTATTCCTGTCACCGCTGAAGAAATTGTTATTTTATTTGTTTCTTTAGACCGCGTACCTGCCTTCCCCATACCGATACCGGTATCGCCGGTCTTTTCTTTCTTTCTTTAAAAAATTATAATTCTTTTTTCTTATTTTTTAGCTTTTTGGTCACTTCAGAGAGGCCTCTCGGCCTACTCAATTTTCTCCTCATGGAGAAGCCAGCCCCTGGATTTAAGAAGTGTACCAAATGTAATGCTGTTATTTCAGTCACAGACACCCATGACTGGTGTCTGAAATGTTTGGGGCCTGACCATTCCATACCGGACTGCCCATCTTGCTCCCACATGTCTAAACGTGGGCTGCAGAACCGGGCCAACAAATTCCATGTGCTGTTTGCTTCAGAGAATACAGCATCACAGTCATCCAGGTCTTCTTCTCCGGATGGATCTCAGGTAACCAAACCTTCTGTGGGCAAGTCCTCAAAGAGCAAATCTCCTTCAAAGCATCGAGAGGCTCTTAGCTTAGAACTTGAGGACCCTGCCCCAGCCAAACAACCCCGGCGGGAAGTCCAACTTCCAAAAACGCCAATTCAGGGGTCTCAGGTTGATATCGATGCTACGGCCTCGACAGATCACCTGTTAGCCTGCTCTGGGGTACCGGGTCACTCCGGTACCGACATCCAGGCAGCTATGGCGTCCATGGGCGATACTGTACAGTCCATGCAGCAGGCCGTCATGGCTTTCATTAAAGCTGCAACGCCATCGGTTCCGCTTTCAGCGGTTCCGGGCCCGATACCGGTATCGTCCGCCATGCCGGTATCGAGGCCGTCCACCTCTAAACGCAAGTCGGTACCGTATGGGCTTTCGCTCCATACCGGTTCCATACCCGATACGCCCGATATCGATACCGATCGGTACGCGTATCGTGCGTTAGAGGAAAGCACCGATTCCTCTGAGGATTTTCACTCCTCTGATGATTCTGCTGAGTTTTCACTCAACTTACCTGAGGAGCCCTCTTCTCCTAAAAGGAGAATGTCCCCTCCAGAGGATTTGTCCTTCCAGGACTTTGTTTTAGATATGGCTACAGCCCTTTCTATTACCACATCCTCTGAAAAGGAACCCAGATCCAAAAAACTGGATATTTTGGGATACTCAAAGGCCCCTAAGGAGGCAGTTACCCTGCCTATCCATGAAATCCTTCAAGAACAACTGATGGATTTCTGGGAAAATCCTTTGACTTTGTCTCCTTATTCCCGTAGGTTGGACACCATGTATAGGGTCCCTCCTTCTCCTGGTTTCCAAAAGACTCAATTGCCCCACCACTCTATTGTGGTGAAGTCTGCAATGAAGAAGATTAGGAGTACCAAAAGGCACTCTTCCACCCCTCCAGGACGGGAATGTAAGACTTTGGACTCTTTTGGTAGGAAAATTTTCCAGGCTAGTATGCTTATAGCCAGGATTAATTCCTACAGTCTCTATATGGGCATGTTCCTGGAGGAACTTGCCAAAAAGGTGCGGCATTTTGCCCCCTTTATCCCTGAGGATAAAAAGCAGGGTTTCCTTTCCCTAGTGAAACAACTCTTAGAGGTTTCTAAGTTCTCTAATAGGGCAGCATATGATTCCTTTGAGGGAGCCAGTAGGGCTTCGGGCATTGCTATTGCAGCCCGACGTCTTGCTTGGCTCCAGGCCTCTGATCTGGAACCTTGGGTTCTAGATGGCTTACGTAATCTGCCCTGTACAGGTGAGAACTTATTTGGGGAAGAGTGGCAAATCAAAGCCACCCAGATGGATGCTGAAAATGCCACCTTGGAAAGACTTTCAAAGTCCACTTCAATTCCTACTAAGAAAAAGTCTTTTAAAAGGCCTTACTATAAGAAGGCCAGAGTTGCTTCAAATACTGGCCAGCAGTCTTCTCAACCTCGCTATACTGCTAAGCGTCAGCAATCCAAACAAGCACGAGCTAAGCCTGCAGCAGCTACTGTAGCTCAGCAGGCTCCAACCCCTCAGGGGTTTTGACTTGCTCCTAGGGAACTTGCCACTTCTGGTTCTAACACAACCAGAACCTCTCACCATACCCGGAAGGTTGGTTCACTTTGCTCCCAGATGGGAACAAATCACAACAGAACAATGGACCCTCTCTATCATTCGAGAGGGTTACAAACTTCATTTCTCCAGCCTTCCTCCCCATCATATGGTGAGACCATTCAATTCTCCCCCATCTCTCCTAACCCTGTTGGGTCAAGAGGTTTCCTCTCTTCTTGCCCAAGGGGCCATAGAAGAGGTTCCTCTTCCTCAACAAGGGTCCGGTTTCTACTCCCCTTATTTTCTCATTCCAAAGAAGACAGGGGGATTCAGACCAATCCTAGATCTGAGAGAATTGAACAAATTTCTCTTCAAGGAGAAATTCAAAATGCTGTCTCTCGGCATTCTCCTTCCTTACCTCCAGGGTCAGGACTGGCTTTGTTCTCTAGACCTACAGGATGCGTATACACATATACTCATCCATCCATCCCACAGAAAGTATCTTCGCTTTCTGTTTCAGGGAAAACATTTCCAATACAGAGTACTCCCCTTCGGTCTAGCCTCTGCTCCAAGAGTATTCACAAAATGCATGGCAGTCGTAGCCGCATTTCTAAGAGGCATGGGACTCTTTGTCTTCCCATATCTGGACGACTGGCTCATCCGAGCTCCAACTCAGTCACAGGCCCAGATTTCCCTGGACCACACAAGGAGCCTTTTGCAGTATCTGGGACTGGTAGTAAACCTTCCCAAGTCCCAACTCATCCCTACTCAATCTCTAGAATTCATAGGGGCCCAGTTGGACACCATCACTGCAAGGGCCTACCTTCCACAGGTTCGAGGCCAGCGCCTCCTGAGTTTGGCCTCCCAAGCTCAGTCCAGCACTCACTTGACAGCCAGGGAAATGCTACGCCTACTGGGTCATATGGCCTCCACAGTGCATGTGGTGCCCTATGCTCGTCTTCATATGAGAGCAGCTCAATGGACCCTGGCCACTCAGTGGACTCAGGCGTCAGGAGCGCTCTCAGACCAAATACAAACCTCCGATCGTCTGTTTTGGTCCCTCCACTGGTGGACTTCCACCAAGAATCTGTTGTTGGGGGCTCCATTTCAACCATTGCTACCCCAAGCAACCCTCACAACAGATGCCTCCCAAACAGGGTGGGGAGCCCATCTGCAAACTCTCTCCACTCAGGGCACTTGGTCTCTACAGGAGACCACCCTTCATATCAATCTTCTGGAACTGCGAGCAATTTACCTTGCCCTCAAGGTCTTCCACTCCCTCCTAGCCAACCTCACTGTCCTAGTTCAGACGGACAATCAGGTGGCCATGTTTTACATAAACAAACAAGGAGGGACGGGCTCTCTGTCGCTTTGCAACGAAGCTCTAAGACTATGGGCCTTCGCCAGAGAGCATCAGATTCACCTGCTAGCAGTGTATCTCCCAGGAGTTCAAAACTCTCGGGCAGACAGGCTCAGTCGAGTTCTGCTGCCACACGAATGGTCCCTACATTTGGACCAAATAAACCGAATCTTTCAGGAATGGGGGACCCCGGACATAGACCTCTTTGCAAGTCCGTGGAATGCCAAACTTCCCCGGTTCTGTTCCAGAACTCCGTGTCAGGGAGCTCAGGCTACGGACGCCTTTCTCCTGAATTGGAATCAGGCATTCCTATATGCCTTTCCACCCATTCCTTTGATTCCCAAGACTCTGTTCAAACTCCAGAGGGATCATGGAACTATGATCCTCATAGCTCCACGCTGGCCACGCCAAGTGTGGTTCCCTCTACTTCTACAGCTCTCCCAGGGATCCTACTTGGATCTGGGAGCTGCGCCAGACCTCCTGTCTCAGGAGGAGGGGACTTTGTGGCACCCAAACCCCAAATCCCTTCACCTCAGTGCTTGGTTACTGAAGGCTTAAGCCTTCAAGACTTTCATCTTTCCCAACCAGTGAAAGATATCCTTTCTGCCTCTAGGAAACCCTCTACCAGGCGTTCCTATGCTTTCAAATGGAAACGTTTTTCCATTTGGTGTGCTCAGCAGGGTCTTGACCCTCTGGCACTTCCTTTGAATTCTCTTCTTGATTATCTCCTGCATCTATCCAATGCAGGCCTCAAGACGAATTCGGTAAGAGTCCATTTAAGTGCTATTGCAGCATCCTTGAAACATATAAATGGACAACCTATCTCCTCTCATCCTCTTGTTGCAAGATTCATGAGAGGCCTGACTCTCACTAAACCTCCCATCAGACCACCCCCGGTCGCATGGGATTTGAATCTAGTGCTCGGTCAACTTATGAAGCCACCTTTTGAGCCAATGTTTTCCACCTCCTTGAAATTTCTTTCCTGGAAGGTCATCTTCCTCATTGCAGTCACTTCGGCTCGCCGCATCAGTGAGCTGCAGGCTTTAGTGGCTAATCCACCTTACACAAGATTTCATCATGATAAGGTGGTCCTTAGGACGAATCCCCACTTTATGCCTAAAGTGGTCTCGCCTTTTCATCTTAATCAAGAGGTATATCTACCTGTCTTTTTTCCAGCTCCTCATGCATCCAATGCAGAGAGGAACCTTCATACTCTGGATTGTA
The DNA here is from genome assembly GCA_033557465.1 of Ichthyophis bannanicus. NCBI lineage: Eukaryota > Metazoa > Chordata > Amphibia > Gymnophiona > Ichthyophiidae > Ichthyophis > Ichthyophis bannanicus. The sequence goes on from CM066034.1 coordinate 795,318,479, forward strand.
AAAGAGCTCTCGCTTTTTACCTTAATAGGACTCAGCCACATCGAAAGTCTTCTCAACTTTTTGTGGCCTTTGATCCTTCCCATTTGGGACTTCCAGTCTCCAAGCGTACACTTTCCAATTGGATTGCTCAGTGTATTTCTTTTGCTTACCAGAGCAAAAACATTTCTCTGGAAGGCCATGTCACTGCTCACAATGTGAGGGCCATGGCAACTTCTATGGCTCATCTGCACTCTGTTTCCATAGATCAGATCTGTCGAGCCGCTACCTGGTCCTCGGTTCATACCTTCACAGCCCATTACTGTTTGGACAAGGACTCCCGCCGGGATGCCTTGTTTGGCCAGGCTGTCCTCAAGCACCTGTTCCATTCCTAAACAACTCCTGCCCACCTTCCCAGAATGGATGCCTGAGATCCATACGAAGATGGCGAACCTTTACAGGGGATCCCATGCATCTAAGCTAGGGAGTCCCCATATGTGAGGACTTATTCCTGCTTGTTCCTGGAGATAGCACAGTTACTTACCTGTAACAGGTGATCTCTGGGAACAGCAGGAATTAGTCCTCACAACCCACCCACCTCCCCTAGGAGTTGTATCTTTTATCTATCTATCTTCCTGTCCTCTCTCTGTTGACTCAGCTATAAACTCGAAACTGAGGAGAGCTGTTCAGGAAGGCGGGAAGGCAGTGCGCATGTGCAGTGGGAGGTCCCAAAAGCTTCTATTCTAAGAAGCTGGGGAGCTTTCCCGCACGGGCTCCGTCGGTACCGACGTACCCATATGTGAGGACTAATTCCTGCTGTTCCCAGAGATCACCTGTTACAGGTAAGTAACTGTGCTCTATTGCAGCTTCCTTCAAGCCCCTAAATGGACAACCTATTTCCTCCCATCCTCTTATAGCAAGATTTATGAGAGACCTTCTGCTAACCTCCTGTGGCATGGGACTTAAATTTGGTTCTTGATCAGGTCATGAAGCCTCCTTTCAAATTCTTAGCTACTACCTCCTTGATATTCCTTTCTTGGAAGGTTATCTTTCTCATTACAATCACATCAGCACGTCGCATCAGTGAGTTGCAAGCACTAGTAGCTGATCCACCTTATACAAGGTTCCATCATGACAAGGTAGTCCTTAGGACTCATCCACGCTTTATGCCAAAGGTGGTCTCGCCCTTTCATCTAAAGCAAGCGGTCTCCCTACCTGTGTTCTTTCCAAGGCCTCATGCATCAAATGCAGAAAGGAACCTTCATACTTTGGACTGTAAAAGAGCTTTAGCCTTTTATTTACAAAGAACACAGCAACATAGAAAGTCCTCTCAACTCTTTGTTGCTTTTGATCCTTCTCATTTGGGACTTCCAGTCTCCAAGAGAACACTATCTAATTGGATTCCTCAGTGTATTTCCTTTGCCTATCAGAGTAAGAATCTTCCTCTGGAGGGCCATGTCACAGCTCACAATGTGAGAGCCATGGCAGCTTCAATGGCTCATCTGCACTCTGTGTCTATCGGCGACATCTGTCGAGCAGCCACCTGGGCCTCGGTTCATACCTTCACAGCCCACTACTGCTTGGACAAGGACTCCTGCCGGGATGCCTTGTTTGGTCAGGCTGTTCTCCAACACCTGTTCCATACCTAATCAACTCCTATCCCACCATCCCTGGTACAATGTCAGAGATCCATGGGGGGAAGTGGAGCTCTTCTCAGGGATGCACAACTTCTTGGGTCTCTCCCTGGCATCTAAAGCTAGGGAGTCCCCATATGTGATGACTACATTCCTGCTTGTTCCTGGAGATAGCATAGTTACTCACCTGTAACATGTGATCTCCGGGAACAGCAGGAATTTAGTTCTCACAACCCACCCACCTCCCCTAGGAGTTGTATCTCTCTATCTATCTCTTTCCCTTTCCCTTTCTCTCTCTCTTTGTCTCAGCTTTAAAACTCAACTGGAGAGAGGCAGTTGGGAAAGGCGGGAAGGCAGCATGCATGTGCTGAGGGATGCTCCCAAAAGCTTTCTAACTGGACGCTGGGGAGCGTTCCCATGCAGGCTCCGTCGGTACTGACGATACCCATATGTGAGAACTAAATTCCTGCTGTTCCCGGAGATCACCTGTTACAGGTGAGTAACTATGCTTTCTTGGCTTGTATCATATAGCTTATGCTTACAGTATATTGAAAATATTAGTGTAAATTTGATGGTTTATTTATTTATTTAACTGCTTTTATAGACCGCTTTTCTTAGAGTCAAAGTGATTTAACATAAGATATGCCATACTGGGTCAGACCAAGGTCCATCAAGCCCAGTATCCTGTTTCCAACAGTGGCCAATCTAGGTCATACGTACCTAGCAGTTTCCCCAAAAGACACAGATTCCACAATGCTTGTATTGGGTCAAGCAGTGATATCCTGGGTCCATTCTTAATAATGATTTATGGACCTTTCCTCCAGGAACTTGTCCAAATCTTTTTTAAACCTAGCTACACTAACAGCCTTTACTACATCCTTCGGTAACAAATTCCAGAGTTTAACTACATGTTCAGTGAAAAAATATTTTCTTTTATTAGTCTTAAATAGTTTACCCTGTAGCTTCATTGCATGTCCCCTAGTCTTTCTATATTCTGTTAACATAAACAATCGATCTACTTTTATCCGTTCCACTCCATTCATTAATTTATAGACTTCTATCATATCTCCCCTCAGCTGTCTCTTTTCCAGGTTAAAGAGCCCTATCCTTTTTAGCCTTTCTTCATAGGGGTATCCTTCCATCCCCTTTACCATTTTGGTGGCTGTTCTCTGAACCTTTTCTAATAACGCTATATCCTTTTTAAGATACGGCGACCAGAATTGCACACAATATTCAAGGTGCGGTCTCACCATGGAACGATATAGAGGCATTATAATATCCTTTGTTTTCTCCAGGACCAAGCAGGAAGTCAGTCCTCACATATGAGTGACGTCAGCGTCGACGGAGCCTTCGTGCGGAGCATTTCCACAGCTTTCAAAGAAAGCCTTTGGGAATGCAGCGCGCATGCGCTGTCCCCTTCCTGCCCGAGGGTGCCATCTTGCTCAGTCTTCTTTTTTCCGCAGAGCCCGATGGACGTGTGTCCTAGTCACCTGGTTAAAAGTAGATTTTTCCTTCGAACATTCGTGTTTTTTGCCGATTCGATGCCGGTTCCCCTTCCCGCCTGGGCATGGTACACCGGTATCGAGTCCGGAGCTGTTTTTTGTCCTTCGAGACTAGCGTTCGCACTCTTTTTCTTTTTCATTGGCAGCCTGGTCTTTTGACCTTGCAGGGGCCTTTTTTCCCCCGATAGATGCCAGTGGGTTTAAGAAGTGTGATCGGTGTGAGAAACTGATGATTCTCACCAACACACACGACTTCTGCCTCTGGTGCCTCGGGCCCGATCATGACCCGATGATCTGTGGCTCGTTTGGCAAAATGTCCTCGAAGTAGCAATCAATCTACACGCTCCACATTCTCACCATAAGAGGTATACTTTCTTTGTTAGCAACTGGGTCTCAGACTAATACGGAGCTGATTTATCGGGTTTTAAAGAAACTTCAAACCGAAAGCTCACATTTGCATCAATGACCCATACATGTTGCTGATAGTGAATTTGATAGTGCGAGGCTCAAAACAGATAATATCACCACTAAACGTTTTTTCCAACTTGACAATGTTTCTTGAAAAAAGTGGTACTTATCTGAATGAGCTGTATTTCGCCAATGCCAACCTTTGCGCTGGTGCGTTTCACTCCAGGGTTTTCTCAAGGGTTTTTTTTTTGCACTATGCCGGTCTTTCTATGAGTAGAATAACAAAGCATTTAACGATATATAGTTGTCACCTCGGTTCATTTTAACCATATCACATCGAAATTAACTTATAATCTTTTTTAAAAAGTCTTTTTTGAAAAAGAGACACTCACCGTGTTCTCAAAACCAGCTGCTGTCTTTCTCCTTTACCAAAACGTTTGTTACCAAAGACGCCGCGCATGCTCACTATGTGGCGTTTTTCTAACTTTCTAAATAGCAATAGAATGACAATCAGCTGGAACATGTTTAATGACACGGGATATTCCATTAATGCTGAAAGGAAGCACACCGCTATTTGAAGCGCGGTAAACAAGATATTGTAAACTATTTGCATAGAGCGCGCAGTCGCACTACCGTGTAGGGCAGAAAAATCCAGGAAAAAGTAATCTTGCATTACAGGCACATTGTCCAATCAATCCGTATATTCAAGCCTATCGGCATTAATGACAGTAATTGAAAGATCCAGGAAAAAAAGATCTTGCGTTACATACACGCTTTCCAATCAATTTGCATATTCAAGCCTGTCGGCATTATTGATTGTAATTCAAAAATCCACTTTTGTTCCCTGTACAACAATAGTTGTTCTCTGGTTTTTCTTCCATTGCCACATGCCACCTGATCTATGCAGAAACAGGTGAGATCATCAAATGCATGTTGTAAACTGAGGCAATGTGACACCAACGGTGCTTCTAGTCGTCTGCATTTCAGTCTGCTCCGGTGCTCTTGCACACGAATACAAAAAGATCGAATAGTTTTTCCCACGTAAAGTAATTGGCACGGGCACCGGATGCAGTACACGACGTATGTAGAGGTGCAGGTAGTGCGATGTCATAGATAATAGGTCTTGTCGCCGTATTGAAAATATGAACATTCCGTAGTGATGCTACAGATGGCACAGTGCCCACATTTATAATGTCCTGTGTCCTCGGGTTCTAAAGGAAAACTCAATGGTCTCAGCACAGTAGGGCTTAAAATTTCCTTTAAATTTTTGTGCCTTTGCCAAACACATCTGATGTACTTATTCTCCAAACCAGTGGTGCTCTGAAGCACATTACTATGTTTCTTGATAATACGTTGGATCTTACTACTGTACGGAGAATAAAGGGTAATTAGATTTATTTTGTCATCTCCATCTGATATCTTTGGGATCGGAGTCAACAGAGCATCTCTGTTATTAAACAGTGCTCGTTTGTAGGCTTGGTTAACAATCCTGGATGGATATCCTCGCACCCGAAATCTTTCTTTCAGTCGGGATGCTTGTACTTTATAATCCTTAATGTCAGAACAGTTCCTCCTATATCTCAGGAACTGAGAGAATGGGAGGCCATCTTTCAATTTTCGCAGATGTGCACTTTGGTAGTGTAAAAGAGTGTTCCTGTCAGTGGGTTTCTGATATATAGAAGTACCCCATTGACCAGCATTTTTTGTGATGAACACATCTAAAAATTGTAGACTAGTACTACTACTCGCTGATGTGAAGTGAAGATTTTGATCTCGATCATTCAGCCATATCAAAAACATATCTAGTTCTTCCAGGCTCCCATCCCACAGCATAAAAATATCATCTATATAACATTTCCACACACAAATATGGGGATTAGATGGTTCTGAAAAAATCCAGCGTTTCTCAAAAGATGCCATATAGAAATTTGCTACCGAAGGGGCACAGGTGGCACCCATTGCTACCCCTTGGCGTTGGTGGTAAATCGTTCCATCAAACGTGAAATAGTTGTTAAACAGAACTAAATGTAAAAGTTCTGCCAGAAAACCTAAATGAAGGTCTGACAGATCTTCTCTAAGAGTTAATACTTCCAGTACTATCTCATGAGCCAACATCTGGGGAATGCTAGTATATAGGGAAGTTACGTCTAATGTCACCAGTTTGATTGTTGTAGAATCTGCCCACTTGGAGTGTTGCATCAAGATGTTTAAAAAATGAGTGGTGTCGCATACATAAGAGGGCATTTGTGATAACAATGGCCGTAGAAACGAATCAATATATATTGACAATGGTTCCAATATTGAGCCACTTGTGGATACGATGGGGTGACCTGGGGGGTTATCCAGACTTCTGTGTACCTTAGGTACAAGGTAGAATTTTGCTAATGTCGGGTTTACTTCATTAAGAAAAAAACACTCTTTTTTTGATATTATTTTATTATCTAAAGCTTGAGACGTCAATGTTTTATTGAACTTTGGAGTTTAGCTGTCGGGTCTTGTTCCAAAACGTCATAAGTGTCCTGATCCGATAGTTGACGAAGAGCTTCTTGGATGTATTGTTGCCTGCTCAATATCACGACACTACCCCCCTTAGAATAAGTACATCAGATGTGTTTGGCAAAGGCACAAAAATTTAAAGGAAATTTTAAGCCCTACTGTGCTGAGACCATTGAGTTTTCCTTTAGAACCCGAGGACACAGGACATTATAAATGTGGGCACATTATAAATGTGGGCACTGTGCCATCTGTAGCATCACTACGGAATGTTCATATTTTCAATACGGCGACAAGACCTATTATCTACGACATCGCACTACCTGCACCTCTACATACGTCGTGTACTGCAACCGGTGCCCGTGCCAATTACTTTACGTGGGAAAAACTATTAGATCTTTTTGTATTCGTGTGCAAGAGCACCGGAGCAGACTGAAATGCAGATGACTAGAAGCACCGTTGGTGTCACATTGCCTCAGTTTACAACATGCATTTGATGATCTCACCTGTTTCTGCATAGATCAGGTGGCATGTGGCAATGGAAGAAAAACCAGAGAACAACTATTGTTGTACAGGGAACAAAAGTGGATTTTTGAATTACAATCAATAATGCCGACAGGCTTGAATATGCAAATTGATTGGAAAGCGTGTATGTAACGCAAGATCTTTTTTTCCTGGATCTTTCAATTACTGTCATTAATGCCGATAGGCTTGAATATACGGATTGATTGGACAATGTGCCTGTAATGCAAGATTACTTTTTCCTGGATTTTTCTGCCCTACACGGTAGTGCGACTGCGCGCTCTATGCAAATAGTTTACAATATCTTGTTTACCGCGCTTCAAATAGCGGTGTGCTTCCTTTCAGCATTAATGGAATATCCCGTGTCATTAAACATGTTCCAGCTGATTGTCATTCTATTGCTATTTAGAAAGTTAGAAAAACGCCACATAGTGAGCATGTGCGGTGTCTTTGGTAACAAACTTTTTGGTAAAGGAGAAAGACAGCAGCTGGTTTTGAGAACACGGTGAGTGTTTCTTTTTCAAAAAAGACTTTTTAATAAAGATTATAAGTTAATTTCGATGTGATATGGATAGACTGGTTAAAATGAACCGAGGTGACAACTATATATTGTTAAATGCTTTGTTATTCTACTCATAGAAAGACCGGCATAGTGCAAAAAAAACCCCTTGAGAAAACCCTGGAGTGAAACGCACCAGCGCAAAGGTTGGCGTTGGGGAAATACAGCTCATTCAGATAAGTACCACTTTTTTCAAGAAACATTGTCAAGTTGGAAAAAACGTTTAGTGGTGATATTATCTGTTTTGAGCCTCGCACTATCAAATTCACTATCAGCAACATGTATGGGTCATTGATGCAAATGTGAGCTTTCGGTTTGAAGTTTCTTTAAAACCCGATAAATCAGCTCCGTATTAGTCTGAGACCCAGTTGCTAACAAAGAAAGTATACCTCTTATGGTGAGAATGTGGAGCGTGTAGATTGATTGTTACTGCATAGTATTTTGCAGCTCCGAAAGGTGATCACACTAATCTTTTGTTGGACACAAAAATGTCCTCGAAGGCATTGAGGAGCCGTCAGCATTAGTGAGAAAGGATCTTCTCTGTCTCCGCTCCTGGCCAGCATCAGTGAGAAAGGATCTTCTCTGTCTCCGCTCCTGGCCGGGCCTGGACTTCGTCAGAGGCCTCGACGTCTTGGGAGTCCGACCCCGAGCATCGTCGGGGCTCCTCTGAGCAGGGATTTCCCTCACAGGAATACAAAAGGAAGAAGAAACCCGCGAGGGTGGCGGGGGTGGACGCTCTTGGTCCCTTGAAGGCCAGGTCGCATAGCCCCGACCGCCATCCTGGGTCCTCAGAGCCGGAGAGGCCTGCAAAATTGCCTCGTGTGGAGCCGGAGTCACGTGAGTGCTGTAGTCCTCGGGGGGGGGGGCCGAGTCGGGGGCTGCTGAGTCTCCTGAGCTCGGACTCAGGTTGACGGCCTTGGAGAGCAGTTTGGCTGCCTTCATGGAACAGCAACGGGTGCTGATCGCCAGTCTGACCGGTGCATCTGCCCCAACCACCGGGACCTCAACGTTCAAGTCGACACCGGAGGCCGAGCCGATACTCAAGTCCATGCGGTCTCAAGTCAATCCTTCGGCCAAGGTCTCCCTCGCCCTCCCTTATGGGGCCAAGGTCATCGACGCCGGTACTCTCGGCTTCAGGGCGGATGGCATCGATGCCCGCCCGGCCGGAGCCACTTGATTCCTCCTCGGAGGGTTCGGGGTGGGAGACGGAGGACGAGGAGTCCCCAGACACTTTTCGGACCCGGTGCGTCCCATCAGACGCTCCGGAGTCCGAGCCTCGGAGAAGGTCCCCCCCCCCCCCCCCCGGAGGATACCCAGTTCTCGGACTTCGAGAGGGATATGGCCAAGGCCTTGGCCTTCCCCATGGATCCCGAGGAGGAGCCTCGAACTGAAGAGATCGAGGCCCTCCAGTATGACTCTCCCCTGAAGGAGGCCTTTACTATACTGGTTCCTCCGATGCTGGAACGGCTGCTCTTCCTCATGCGGGAAGCACCGGCCTCGGCGCTGGTTCTCAGCAAACAGGTCGATTCCATTTATCGAGTCCGTAAGAGCCCTGGGTTCCAGAAGGCACAGCTACCGCACCACTCCATGGTTGTGGAATCGGCCATGCATCATCTGAAGAGTCAGAAGATGCACTCCTTGGTGCCCCCCGGCAGGGAGGCCCGGAACCTGGATGCCCTCATTAGAAAGTGCTTCCAGGGCTCTATGCTGGCGTGCCGTGCCCAGACTTACCAGCTGTACATGGGCATGTACCTCCGAGACCTGGCAAAGGAAATTGCCGGGTTCTTTGCTGGCCTCTCCGAGGAACCTTTCCAGAGGTTCAAGGCTTTGTCATCGGGGATTCGAGAGTGCTCGAAGTTTATATCTCGAGCAGCCTATGATGGCTTTGAGGCTTCGGCCCGAGTAGCAGCGGCCGGCATCGGTGCACGCCGTCAGGCGTGGCTACAGTCATCGGACCTCGAGCCATGGGTCCAAGACAAGTTGGTCGATGTCCCTTGCCGGGCTGAAAACCTCTTTGGCAAACCCTTGGCTGAAAAGGCTGCTGAAATCGAGACTGAGACTCTCACCAGGACAAGGCTGTCCAGGAAAAATTCTGCCCCTTCTCAGAAGAAGAAGGGCTTGGAGAAAAAGCCTTTTTACCTGAGGAAGGCCTCTGCCTACAAATCCTACCCTCAGGCCAAGGGGTAGGGACATGGGCCCCGTAGACAGAAAAACCCCAAGCCGCCAGCTCCGGCTCCTGCACAGCAGGGAGCGGGGTTTTGACTCCCACTGCATAGCTTTTCCCCCACAGCTGGCTCCACTCAGTACAGGAGGCCGGCTGACACTGTACGCCCACAGATGGTCAGCTATAACATGGGATACCTGGGTACTGAGCATAGTCCAAAAGGGCTACTTGCTCCACTTCAACCAGTAACCTCCCTCCTATTTTCCAGGGGAGCCTCCAAGACTCCCTCTGCACAGGAACCTCCTCCTTGAGGAGTTGGCAAGTCTTCTACAGGAGCAGGCGGTGGAACCGTTGCCTCACCACCTGATAGGAAGAGGCAGATACTTTCTGGTACCAAAAAGGAAGAAGGCCTCAGGCCCATCCTAGACTTGCGGAATCTCAACAAGTTCCTGGAGAGGGAAAAGTTCGAGATGCTTACCCTTGGAATACTGCTGCCCTACCTCCAGCAGGGAGATTGGCTATGCTCCTTAGACCTAAAGGATGCTTATACTCACATCCTCATTCATCCAGACCACAGACAATATCTCAGATTTGTAGTGGGAGGAAATCATTTTCAGTACAGGGAACTTCCATTTGGCCTATCCTCCGCACCCCGGGTTTTCACCAAATGCCTGGCGGTGGTGGCGGCCTATCTCAGAAACCTGGGCATCTTTGTCTTTCCATACCTGGACGACTGGCTCATCAGGGGTCAGTTCTCCACAGGAGGCCAGACAAGCCACTCTTCAAACTGTCTCTCTTCTCCAGCACCTGGGCTTCGTCTGGTCTCTGCCAGACATTTCCTGAGGCTTTTGGGCCACATGGCATCCACGGTCCATGTAACGCCAAATGCTCGTCTGCATATGCGGCCTGCTCAATGGTGCCTCAGAGCTCAGTGGATACAGACCACAGGAGACTTAAGAGACAGAGTAAGAGTGTGCAAACCACTAGCGGCCTCCCTGCAGTGGTGGCTGCATCTCCCAAACCTGATCAAAGGGGTGCCTTTCCAGGCACCACCACCCACACAGGTGCTGACGACCGATGCTTCTCTTCAAGGTTGGGGTGCACATTGCCAGGGGGCATGCACTCGGGGCCTCTGGTCCCCTTGGGAGGCCACACAGCAGATCAATCTGTTGGAGTTGCGAGCTATTCGATTAGCTCTGCAAACTTTCTCTCATGTCCTCTCTCACCAGTCTGTCTTGATTCAGACAGACAACCAGGTAGCAATGTTCTATGTGAACAAACAAGGGGGCACGGGATCCAGGCTTCTGTGTCGGGAAGCACAGGCCCTGTGCACCTTTGCAGTCAAGCAAGGCATGTTTCTCAAGGCAGTTTATCTACCTGGCCAAGAGAATTACCTGGCAGACAGGTTGAGCAGGATTCTACAGCCTTACGAATGGCATTTGAATCCCCTAGTGTTCCAGCAGATCTTCCTAAAATGGGGTCTTCCAACCATCGATCTCTTTGCCAGTCCACTGAACCATCAGCTGCCCAGGTTCTGTTACATACAACCGCATACTCTGCGAATAGCAGCAGATGCCTTCCTAATCTCTTGGTCTACAGGCCTGCTGTATGCGTTTCCTCCAACGCCTCTAGTAGCCCAAACCCTATTCAAGGTTCTTCGGGACAGGGCCTTGCTGATCCTGGTGGCCCCCAGGTGGCCAAGGCAACCGTGGTTCCCACTCCTTCTGCAGTTGGCGGTGGACACTCCACTCCCTCTGGGGGTGCAACCCGATCTCCTTTCTCAAGATCAGGGATCTCTCCTGCACCCCAACCTCCAGTCCCTCCATTTGATGGCCTGGCTGCTGAAAGGGTAGTTCTAGCCCCCTTACTTCTGCCTAGGGAAGTGGAGGAGGTGGTGTTGGCCTCTAGGAGACAATCCACCTGGAAATCTTATGCCCTCAAGTGGTGTAGGTTCTCCACCTGGTGTGCTCAGCGCCAAGAGGATCCATTTTCGTGCCTGGTACTAGTGGTGCTGCGGTATCTACTTCACCTGTCGGAACTAGGCCTTAAATCCAACTCTATTCGGGTCCACCTCAGTGCTCTTTCAGTGCACCACTCGCCGGTGGAGGGCCAGTCTCTGTCTGTCCACCCCTTAGTGACCCGCTTCCTCAGAGGCCGACTTTTGCTCAAGCCTCCGATTCGTCCACCAGCCCCTGAGTGTGATTTGAATGTGGTCTTGCAACAACTTACACGCCCACCGTTTGAGCCGATGGCTACCTGTCATTTATGCTTTCTTTCCTGGAAGGTGTTGTTCTTGGTGGCTCTTACCTCGGCCATGCGTATGAGTGAACTACAGGCTCTGGTTTCTGATAGACCATACACACGGTTCTATAGGAACAGGGTGGTCTTACGGACTCATCCTAAATTCCTTCCAAAGGTTGTCTCCTCCTTCCACCTCAATCAGGAGGTGGCTCTTCCGACCTTCTTTCCCAGGCCGCATGCCAGCCGAGCTGAAATGGTCTTGCATACCCTGGACTGTAGGAGGGCGTTGTCTTTCTACATTGACCGTACGCAGGGGCATCTAAGGGCTGTTCAGCTCTTCGTATCTTTTGACCCTAATAGGCTGGGGTTACCTGTCTCCAAGCGTACCCTGTCCATTTGGGTAGCAGACTGTATCGCCTGGGCGTACAGGGCAGCCGGCCTCTCCTTGCAGGGTCGAGTCACGGCCCACCGTGTCAGGGCAAAGACTGCGTCAGTAGCTTATCTCTGCTCTGTTCCGTTGGCAGACATCTGCCGGGCTGCTACTTGGTCTTCAAGCCAGACTTTTGCGGCCCATTACTGCCTCAAGAGGGAGTCCCGCAGGGACAGTGCTTTCGGACAGGTGGTACTCCGTAATCTCTTTGAGGTTTAGGCAACTCCTACACTCCGACCCTTGTGTTGGGCTACCGTACGGGGGCGTTCTCAGAGAAGATTCTTTTCTCGCATGCTGAGGCTCTAGAGGGAGCTTATTTTTCAGCTTTGGGTTCTCGGTAGCCTAGAGCTGGGGAGTCCCATATGTGAGGACTGACTTCCTGCTTGGTCCTGGAGAAAGCATAGTTACTCACCTGTAACAGGTGTTCTCCAGGAGCAGCATGAATCAGTCCTCACAACCCTCCCTCCTCCTCTTGGAGTTGCAGTCATATATTTCATTTTTGTTTTTTGCTGTCTTTTAGCTATGTCATCAGACTGAGCAAGATGGCACCCTTGGGCGGGAAGGGGACCACGCTTGCGCACTGCATTCCCAAAGGCTTTCTTTGAAAGCTGGGGAAATGCTCCGCACGAGGGCTCCGTCAACGCCGACGTCACCCATATGCGAGGACTGATTCCTGCTGCTCCTGGAGAACACCTGTTACGGGTGAGTAACTACGCTTTATTTTCCATTCCTTTCCTTATGATATCTAGCATTCTATTTGCTGTCTTGGCCGCCGCTGCACGCTGGGCCGAGGGTTTTAACATGTTATCTACAATGACGCCTAAATCTTTTTCCTGGGTGGTGGTTCCTAATGTGGAACCTTGCATCATGTAACCATAGTTTGGGTTGTTCTTCCCTAGGTATATAACTTTGCACTTATCCGCATTAAATTTCATCTGCCATTTTGATGCCCAGTCTTCCAATTTATCAAGATCCTCTTGCAATTTTCCACAATCCTCTTGGGTTTTAACAACTTTAAATAGTTTTGTGTCATCTGCAAATTCCCTTTTCCAGGTCATTTATGAATATGTCAAAAAGCAGCGGACCCATCACAGATCCCTGGGGGTACAACACTATTCACCTTTCTCCAATGGGAAAGTTGGCCATTTAGCCCTACTGTCTGCTTTCTATCTTTTAACCATTCCTGATCCACAATAGTACACTGCCTCCTATGCCATTACTCTTTAGTGTTGCCAGAAGTCTCTGATTAGGGACCTTGTCAAAGGCTTCTGAAAGTCCAAATACACTATATCAACCGACTCACCTTTGTCTACCTGTTTATTCACACCTTCAAAAAAACATAACTGATTAGTAAGACAAGATCTTCCTTGTCTAAAGCCATGTTGGCTGTCTCCCATTAAGCCATGACTATCTACATGTTCAGCAATTTTGTTCTTTATGATTGTTTCTGCCATTTTCCCGGTACTGACGTCTGTAGTTTCCCGGATCACCCCTGGAACCCTTTTTAAAAATTGGTGTTACGTTCGCCATCCTCCAATCTTCAGGTATTACTGATGATTTTAATGATAGTTCACAGATTACTAATAGCAGGTCTGCAATCTCATATTTCAGTTCTTTCAACACTCTTGGATGTATATCATCCGGCCCAGGTGATTTGCTACTCTTCAGTTTATCTAATAGTTGTAATACATCTTATTTTATTTATTTATTTATTTATTTAACTGCATTTATATCCCGCTTTTCACCGGGTCAAAGCGGTGGAACACGTAACATAGGACGGGGTAATTTTTTGGGTGGGGCCATCACCAAGGTCAACAATTAATGATTTGGGTAGACATAGACATAATTTACTCCTGTTGAATCTAAGTATTAGGTCCTGGTGGTAGAAAGATGTTCACGGAATAGGATTGTCTTCAGCTGTTTCCTAAATGATGTGATGTTAGCGTTGTTCTTGATGTGATTTGGTAGAGAGTTCCAGAGGGATGGAGCATAAAGTTCGAATGCTCTGTTGCAGGTCCGTTGTGTGGATTTGGTTCTTTTGTGGGGGACCACGATAGAGTTATTGGAGGAATGTCTGGTTGATCTGTTGTGGGATGGTCGAGGCAGTAAGGGGTGTAGTGAGGTGTTCTGTGTGTGGTGGATTGTTTTGTGGATGAGTAAGATAGCTTTGTACTTGATTCTTGCTTGCACTGGAAGGAGGTGAAGGTCTCTTAGGATTGGGGTGATGTGGTCCCGTTTTTTTGCATTTTGAATAATCCTTGCTGTAGTGTTCAAGGCTGTACGGAGGGAGTTGGTGTGCGAGGCAGGAAGTCCATGATAGATTATGTTGCAGAAGTCCAGGTGAGGGAGTGTCACTGCTTGCATTACTGTCCTGAAGTCGTGATGTTCTAGGAGGGGCCGGAGGCGTTGAATAGTTTTGGCTTTGTGGAATATCATCCCGGCGGTTTTGTTGATTTGTTGTTTTAGGGTGAGAGCTTGGTCAATGATGACGCCTAGATATCTTATTTGAGGCTGGATTTGTATTTGTGTGGTACCCATGTTGAGGTGGGTAGGTGGTTTGAAGTCCGGTTCTTTTGTTACTATTAGGGCTTCGGTTTTCTTTATGTTGATGGATAGATTGTTCTCCTGTAGCCAGTTGGCCACGTCGTTGAAGCAGGCTGATAGCTGTTCGTTTTTTGGGTTGGTGGTTGTAATTGGTGCATAGAGCATTATGTCGTCCGCGTAGATGTGGAAGTTGATGTTGTGGGTGCGTATGATTGAGCATAGTGGACGGAGATAGATGTTGAACAACATGGCAGATAGGGTGGATCCTTGGGGTACTCCTTGTAGTTGTTGATAGGGGGACGATATATCTTCCCGATATATCGATATTTCCTTCAATTCTTCTGCACCTTTACGTACCACTTCAGTCATGGGTAACATCCCTACATCTTCCTCAGTAAAGACCGAAGCAAAGAATTCATTCTGTCTCTCCGCTATCGCCTTGTCACCTCTTACTGCCCCTTTAACCCCTCTATCATCTAATGGACCCACTGACTCTCTCACAGGAGTTTTGCTACTAATGTACTTGAAAAAGTCTTTATTACGCGTTTTTGCTTCCACAGCAAGCTTCTTCTCAAATTCTCCCTTTGCCTGCCTTATTAATGCCTTGCATTTAACATGCCAGTGCTTGTGCTGTTTCCAGGTTTCGTCGTTTGGCTCTTTTTTCCATTTCCTGAAAGATGCTTTTTTGGCAACAGCCTTTCTGACCTCACCTTTTAACCATGCTGTCAGTTTTTTGGACTTCCTTCCACTTTTCTTAAAGCATGGAATACAGCTGGTCTGGGCTTCCAAGATAGTATTTTTCAACAACACCCAAGCTTTATGTAAGTCTTTAGCCTTTACAGGTAACTTTAACAAACGTTTACAAAGAACACATTACAGTCATGTTTAAGCATATATGTAACAAATGTTGACATGGTTAAAGAAAGATCATATATTTTTACATAAATATATTGAAGCCATTATTCAAAGCTCTTAGCTGACCAGTTGGCTAAGGGTACTCACTGTGATATTTGGCAGCACTATCTGGATAATTCTGCTGAATATCTCCACAGACTGCCCCAGCACTATTGGTTAGTGCAGGGATGGGATGAGGGTGGTGTCGATACAAACTGGATAAATGGCAACTTCATATTTTCTCAGGCTTCCGCAGCCAGTATGGTAAGTTTTGCAATTTTTATGGGTCATGCTGCATCTTCATAACTGGAGCTGATGTTTTAGCCACCCATTCTGTGGCTTTCTACAGGATGAACTGGTTAAGCAGTGGATGTCTGTTCTTTTATATAGCAGTCCCAAACTGGATTGGTGGGATTAAGGCGGGAAATCTGAATTTGAATTTTGGAGGGAAAGTCCATTGGAAAAAGGATGGAGACCTCTTTTTCCCATAGATCAGAAGGTTCTCTGGTGAATTTAAAGATGCTCTCCCCATAGAGTTTCTTTATATGTTCTCTTGGACATCCACAGCTAGTATGATAAACTTTGCAGTTTTTCATGTCATGCTTTGTCATTGTGACTGGAATCAACAAAGCTGGACCTTAAATAGGTCCAACCAACTCCTGGATTTAAGAAAATTCTGTTTTCACATACTTCTGTAGTAGTAGTTGAATCAGCTTATGTCAAAGGCAAAGAAATGCAGAGCTTTCGCAATTCACCATCAGCAGTGGAGGATGTAATGACTTGCCCAAGACCAGGAAGCATGTCAGTGGGATTTGAACCCTAGATTTCCTGGTTTTCACTCTGCTGCTCTAACTACTAGGATACTAAGTTACATAACAGAATGGGCCCCAGGACAGATCCCTGAGATTCCCTTGGCAAGTAGGATGAAATTAACAATACCAGCATGTTATGTCATCTAGTGACATAGATACAGGCACTGCTTTCTCAGATCTGAATGATGAGTCTCTTTGAGCATGCAATCTGATGCAGCTGTGTGAAAATCTGTGGAAAATGTGAGTAACTGCTCTCTGGGATGACTTCCTACCTTGAGCTTGATGTGGGAGGGTCACCATTAAAACTGGTGCTCTTCTGGGAATAACCCACAGAAGGAGGAGTATTGGTTCAGTTCCTCATTCTTATTTTGTTAAGGACCAGTTGAACAGCCAAAAGTGTTGAATCAGGACCCCAGAGGAATCGTTGTTTGCAGAGCCTCAGTACCTCCTTCCATCACTCCTCCCCCTGTCTCTCCATGGAAGATGTGGATGAAGATCTTCAGAGGTATTTGCCTGCAGACTAATGGCAGCAAGGGAGTAGCACTGAGCTTAGCACTATTGCTGCTTGGGGTTCCTCAGGGGTGAGTACCAGATTTAAGTTACGTCTGCTTGACAAAAATTGTGTTTGGGCTCATCCACTGGACAGTTTGAATGTCGGATTCAGGACCGTTTGGGAGGAACCATTGGTTAGGCTTGGTTTTTTCTCCCGCCATTTCCTGCTTGGTGCTAGTGACATTTGCAGCCCTTGGCTGTGTGATAACCCATGTATGGTGTTATGTGCATTGGTAGACGCTGGTATCTCTACGTGCATTCCCAGCATGTTCTTTAGCATGCTCTGTTTAGGAATTTACCTTCTCAGTACATGGTGTGTCTGTGCTTCTGACACGTATGCTCTGAGTGCAGCTATTCTAGCATATGTTGGCTAACCACTCACTGGACCGTGGAGGCTGATTTTCTTGAGGCAGGCATATGTCATCAAAAGGAGACACTGTCTGATCTGTGGCAGACAAGTTGCTTGATTGGACTCCCTCTACAATCCCCGACTGGAAGCCTCTGCTAACCCCGTGAAGTTATCTCCCTCACAGTTGACAGACAGAGACCTTCCTTTGTTACCATTTCAGCAGACGATCATGGGAGCAGCTGGAGGAAAAAAACAGCACCCCAATTCTGGATTCCTCCTCTTGCTTTTTGAAGCTTCTCAGTGGGATCCTATAGCAACTCCCTCCCCCCCCCCCCACCCCCCCAATCTGGTGGGGATTCACAGGCCAGCAGAAAATTCCAAACTTCTCATTTGTCCTCTCCAGGATTCTTCTCCTCTTCCAGCAAGCATGATTTTTCTGGCAAGACAACTCCAAGACCCTGTGGGTCCCCTCTGCTTCACAAGGTGAGCAAAGCTAGCAGGAGACCCTGCTGCAGAAGCATCCTCAGCAGAAGTTTGGTTCCAGGGACTTGTACCTTCTCTCCTATACTGCAGGACACACACACACACACACACATACAAAGCAAGTAGGATGTCCAATTATGCAGTATTACAGGACTGTTGTGGGAGGGGTGGTATTTCAATGGTTTTGAATTTAATTAGCAAAATCTCAAGGAGGGAGTGTAAGGTTGAAGGTTTGCTAAGGTCTACCTGATTACCAGTCCTTTGCCCAGATTAACAACTGTCTCCTACGTTACCCAGTGCATCCTCTCCTTTTCTTGTGGAAATCAGGTGAAAAGCGAAGTGCGGATGCCATATTGTACAACGCTTTAGCATCCCTGCCCTCAGAACTGTTCTTCTGCCCGGATGCTCTGAGCTTTAACACAGCAGATGTCAGATGTCTGCTTGGCTAATTATGATCCTCCCAGAAGCCCTGGCTAGAAGAGGGTCCTTTGAGGGATCATGGATCATATCTTGTTAGCAGGGCTGGTGCAAGGGGACTGGGCACCCTAGGTATATCAACCCTGACTTATTTGCCATCCCCCACTGCTCTTCCTCCTCTTTCTAAAGGCTGGCACTTTGAGCACATCCAAAATGCATAACCATAGGGCCGGCACGTCCTGAAGCTGATCTCAAGGTGCATGACATCAGCTTAGGGAAGTGCTGGTCCCCGCCACCATGGTGCCGGTCTTAAGGAAGAATTCTCTCTTTGGCAGAGTGTGGGGATCCGCACCGGTAGTGCTGTGCCACAGGGCCATTTTTACATGCTGTTTTACCACCCTCCAGATTCTGGTGTTGTCGTAGTTCCCCTAGTGGTGGGGTCAGCCTTGATTGTTAATATGAGAAAGATGGATCTTGCGGGATCTTGACTCACCTGATCTCCTTATTTCTTTATCATTCCCTCTAGATGTATCCCTGTCTACACCTTCTGTGTTGTCTGTCTTGACTAGATTGTAAGCTCTGATGGGCAGGGGCTGTCTCTTACATGTCTGTGCAGTGCTGCGTATGTCTTGTAGCGCTATACAAATGCTCAGTAGTAGTAGTACTTGAGATCTTGACTTGAGCCCTGATAATTACTCTCATCTGTTTCAGTGCTGGTGGCACTTATTGATCAGGTGTCTTCTACCCCTGTGGCTGTCTGATCCTTCATTGGAGCAGGCGCTACAAGTGCACTCTCTCTTGCCAGGAGGTTTGGAAATCCTCGAGTTGTTTCCCTTTCCAGAGGTTCTCAAGAGCATGGTGAACATGGCATGGGACCCACTGATTCCCCATTAAAAGGGGTCAGAGTCCTGAGCAAACTTTGCACTCCTCAGGAAGATTTCAATGCCTACTTGCATTTGCTCCAGGTTGATAGCTTGTTATAGCTGTCACTAAACTTACTACCATCTCAGTGGGCAGTGGTGTAACTCTCAAAGACCAATTGGATCACAAGGTGGAAGCTTTCCTGAAGAGCGCATTTTCAGCCTCCTCCCTAATTCTCCAGACAATAATTCAGAGCCTGCTGCTTGTGCCTTCCTCAATTGGATTTGGTCATTCCCTCAGGACGACATCTCAGGTCTTCTGGCGGATGCCATGTATGATCTGGTCCATCTTGCGACCAGAGATATTGCTTTTTCTGTGGTGGTATGTTACTGGTTTTGGCTTCACCATTGGGCTGTAGATTTGATTTCCAGGTCCTGGCTATCTAAGCTTACCTTTAAGAGGAAACTAATGTTTAGGGAGGACTTGGAGAAGACTGGTCAAGGAGTTGGGAGAATCAAAATGTCATCTTCCTGAGGATAGGCCAAAAGGACCTTGGAAGTGGTCTGGCTCAGTTCCTTCCTCACATTATCCTCATTCCTAATATCAAGATTCCCCCCCCCCCCCCAAGTTTCCAGGATTCCCGGAAGTATAGTCTGGGAAAGCCTTCTCTTATTTCCTCCACCTCCCGCTCCCAAAATCAGTCTTTTCACAGGCCTCGCAGTATCTGGGAAGCCCCCTCCTCCTCCAGGTCTTCTCCCACCAGACATAGTGATGGGTTGGGGAACCATTCCAAAGTGCCTCCTATAGGCAGCAGACTCTGTCTTTTCTACCAGAAATGGGCCCATGTGACCTTGGACTACTGAGGGCTTGGCATTATTTAATGCAGTTACATGCTGGAATGCAGGGCCCCCATCCAAAATGTCTTTTGTGACCTCTCCTTGCGGTTCTGCAGTCCAAATCACCCTGGGAAAGATTGTTCAGCCTCCAGGCTGTTGTGCCTGTGATGCCTACCAAAAGGGGCAAGGGGCAAGGGCCAAGGGCCGGTATTGCATCTATTTTGTGGTGCTAGAGAATGATGGGAGGAAATCATTACTCACCTGAGAGCTTTTCCCTTCCGAATATAGATGCTGAGGTCGGTCATCCAGGCAGTTTGGCGCAGGGAATTTCACATTTTCCTAGATCTGGATAATGCTCATTTCCACATTCCCATCCAGGAGGATCAGCGGTGCTTTCTATGCTTTGATGTTCTTAGCTCCCATTTTCAGTTCATTGTTCTCCCTTTCGGTCTCTGCACCGCCTCGAGAACATTCAATAAGGTAATGGTAGTGGGCGGCTGCTGCTCTGTGGTGCAAAGGGATTTGCATTCATCCATACCTAGATAACTGGTTTATCTCCAGGAACAAGCAGGAATATAGTCTTCACATATGGGTATTGACGGTACCGACGGAGCCTGCGCGGTAACGCTCCCCATCGTCCAATAGGAACGCTTTTGGGAGCATCCCTCAGCACATGCGCGCTGCCTTCCCGCCTTTCCAACTGTCCCTCTTCAGTTCTTTGTTTTCCGCGGAGCCGACAGGATCCATACCCTGTCACCGCAGAAAATTCCGTCTTTAAAATTGTTTTCTTGTGGTCGCGTTTGCTTCCGCACGACGCTTACTGGTACCACCGGTTCTTTTCTTTTCCAAAAAAAAAACCTTATACTTTGAACTGTTTCTTTTCAGAAACTTTTCTTTTTTGGTGCTAGGTGCCATTTTGGGCACTAGGCCCCATATTCCTAACACATGGAAAAACCAACCAGTGGTTTTAAAAAATGTACTAAGTGTGGCATTACAATTTCCGTCACTTACACCCATGATTGGTGTCTTAAATTTTTAGAGCCTGAACACTCTCCATCTGAATGTCTCTCCTGTATGCGAATGACTAAAAGAGGAAGACAGAACCGGGCTGCGAAGCTTGGTACCCTCTTTTCTTCGGATGCCAGATCCTTTGCATCAACATCTTCAAGGGCCTCCTCTTCCTCCCATGGATCTCAGGTAACTAAACATAAAAGCCGGTCCTCAAAGGGTAGCTCTCCTGCTAAGCATCGAGAGGCCATTGGCATTGCCCTTGAGGGAACCACACCGGCAAAGCAGCCCCGGCGGGAAGCTTCGGCTTCCAAAGCATCAATGGGGCTCCAGGATGTTCTCGAGGCCCCGACCTCGCAAGAACTACCTGTGCCATGCTCAGGGGGTCCCAGCCGTTTTCACCGGTACCGACACCAAGGCATCGGCAGCGTTGATAGACCAGAGGTTCCTCGCTATCGAACGCAGCATTGCAGCTCTCCTCTCAGCTGCGGTACCGTTGGTCCAACGGGCACCGGTACCAACATCGATACCGATGCCGGTACCTACACCGGTACAGACACCGGTACCTACGATACCGGTACCAGCCCGGTGGGAATTCTTCCCACGCCATCTTTGGCTGGAATCAACAGATCGGTACCGGATCAACTCGGTACCGGCTTCGATCGATAACGGAACCGTGCTTTGCATGAGCATCGCAGTCAGGAATACTTCGAATCCTCCGATTCCGAAGACTCTGACAATTCTGCTGGTACTAGAGGGTTTCTCCCGGAAGATCCCTCTTCTCCCCAACGCAGAATGTCACCTCCAGAGGACATGTCTTTTCAGGATTTTATTCGTGACATGGCCAAAGGCCTTTCAATCATGGTGGCTCCTGAAGGGTAACCCAGAGCAATGGAATTGGAAATTCTCCAATATCTTCAGGCTCCAAAGGAGGCAGCCACTCTGCCCATCCATGAAATTCTGCATAACCTGATGCTCAGAATGTGGGAGACACCTCTGACTACATCTCCTCATTCTAGGACACTGGATACTATGTATCGAGTTCCGCCATGTCCTGGATTTCAAAAGACTCAGCTGCCACACCATTCAATGGTGGTGGAGTCAGCCATGCGTAGGATGAAAAGTGCAAAGAGGCATGCATCCAATCCCCCAGGTCGTGAATACAGGACTCTGGACGCTTTTGGGCGTCAAACTTTTCAGGCTTCCATGCTTTCAGCTAGGATCAGTTCATATATACTATATATGGGAATGTTCCTCAAGGAAGTTACAGGAGACTTGGAGCTTATGAGCCCATTTCTCCCAGATGACAAGAGACAAGACTTTCTTGCTCTAGTTAAGCATGCTCAAGATGTCTTCAAGTTTGTAAATCGTGCTGCCTTTGACTGCGTTTAATGCATCAGCAGAACCTCTGCTATTGCCATTGGCGCACGACGATTGCCTGGCTTCAGGCATCAGACTTGGAGACTTGGGTACAGGACAAGTTAGGCAACATTCCTTGCAGGGGAGAGAATCTCTTTGGCAAGAACTGGCAGGAAAAGGCTAAAGAGTTAGATGCTGACAATACTACTCTAGATAGATTGTCGAAATCTACAGCCACTCCAGCCAAAAAGAAGCCTTATAAAAAAAAACCCTTTCAGAGCTCTGCAGGTTCAGCCCCCTCAAGGGCTTTGACTCCTTCCTAGAGAGCTTACCCTTCTCCAGGACCAAGCAGGAAGTCAGTCCTCACATATGGGTGACGTCGGTACCGACGGAGCCCTCGTGCGGAGCATTTCCTCAGCTTTCAAAGAAAGCCTTTGGAAATTGCAGCGCGCATGCGCGGTCCCCTTCCCGCCCAAGGGTGCCATCTTGCTCAGTCTTCTTTTTTCCGCGGAGCCCGACGGACGTAGTTAGTTTTTCCCCGAGGAAAAAGTTGATATTCCCTGTTTTTTCTCGTTTTTCTCCGGTTCGATGCCGGATCCTTTTCCCGCTCGGACCGATACGCCGGTATCGAGTCCTTTCTTTCTTTTTCGGTTTTTGCCCTTTGTGACTGGCGTTCGCGCCTTTTTTCTTTTTTCCCTGGCAGCCCGGTCTTTTGACCTAGCAGGGGCCCTTTTTCCCCCGATGGCTACCAGCGGGTTTAAGAAATGTGATCGGTGTAAGAAACTTATGTCTCTTACCGACACTCATGACTGCTGCCTCCACTGCCTCGGACCCGATCATGACCCGATGATCTGTGGTCCGTGTGGCAAAATGTCCTCGAAGGCGTTGAGTCAGCAGCACCAAAAGGATAGGATCTTTTCTGACTCCGCGTCCGGCTGGGCCCGGACCTCGTCAGAGGCCTCGACGTCTCGGGACTCTGGCCCCAAGCAGCGTCAGGGTTCCTCTGAGCGGGGGTCTCCTTCTCGGGAACATCGCAGGAAGAAGAAACCCGCGAAGGCGGCGTCGGTGGACGCTCCTGGTTCCTCGAGGGCCAGGTCGCATAGCCCCGATAGCCGTCCCAGGTCTTCAGAGTCGGAGAGGCCTGCCAAGCATCCTCGTGTCGAGATGGAGTCTCCTGGACACGTAAGTGCTGTTGTCTTCGTGGACTCTCCTCCAAGGGAGCCGACGTCGGGCCCGACGCCTTCGGGGCCCGAGTCGGGGGCTGCTGGGTCTCCTGAGCTCGGACTCAGGTTGACGGCCTTGGAGAGCAGCTTCGCTGCCTTCATGGAACAGCAGCGGGCATTGATCACCAGTCTCACCGGTGCATCTGCCCCGACCACCGGGACCTCGACGTCCAAGTCGACCCCGGAGGCCGAGCCGATCCTTGAGTCCAAGCGGGCTCGAGTCGATCCTCGGCCACGGTCTCCCTCAGCCTCCCGTTCGGGACCGAGGTCGTCGATGCCGGCCTCGGCATCGGGGCGGAGGGCGTCGGTGCCCGCCCGACCGGAGCCGCTCGATTCCTCCTCCAAGGAGTCGGGCTGGGAGAAGGAGGACGAAGAGTCACCCGATACTTTTCGGACTTGGTGTGTCCCATCGGACTCGCCGGAGTCCGAACCTCGGAGACGATCCCCACCAGAGGATACCCGGTTCTCGGACTTCGTGAAGGATATGGCCAAGGCCTTGGCCTTCCCCGCGGATCCCGAGGAGGAGCCTCGAACCGAGGAGCTTGAGGCCCTCCAGTATGACTCTCCCCCGAAGGAGGCCTTTACTGTACCGGTTCCTCCGATGCTGGAGCGGCTGCTCTTCCGCATGTGGGAGACCCCGGCCTCGACGCCGGTGTTAAGCAAGCGGTTCGATTCCATCTATCGAGTCCGCAAGAGCCCCGGGTTCCAAAAGGCACAATTACCACACCACTCCATGGTTGTGGAATCGGCCATGCATCGACTGAAAAGTCAGAAGATGCACTCCTCGGTGCCTCCCGGCCGGGAGCCCCGGAACCTGGATGCCCTCGGTAAGAAGTGCTTCCATGGCTCTATGCTTGCTTGCCGAGTCCAGACTTACCAGCTCTACATGGGCATGTACCTCCGAGACCTGGCAAAGGAGATTGCCAGGTTCTCTGCTGGTCTCTCCGAGGAACCTTTGCAGAGGTTCCAGGCCTTGTCCATCGGTATTCGAGAGTGCTCGAAGTTTATCTCTCGAGCAGCCTACGATGGCTTCGAGGCTTCGGCCCAAGTAGCCGGGGCCGGCATCGGTGCCCGCTGACGGGCTTGGCTACAGTCATCCGACCTCGAGCCATGAGTCCAGGACAAGTTGGTCGATGTCCCCTGCCGAGGAGAAAACCTTTTTGGCAAGCCCATGGCTGAAAAGGCTACAGAACTCGAGACCGAGACTCTGACCAGGACTAGGCTGTCCAGGAAAACCTCTGCCCCTTCTCAGAAAAAGAAGGGCTCGGGGAAAAAGACCTTTTACCCGAGGAAGTCATCTGCCTATAAACAGTACCCTCATTATCAGTCCTCTGCAGCTCCCCAACAGGGTCAGCGGGCCAAGGGGCCGGGTCATGGGCCCCGTAGGCAGAAGGCCCCCAAGCCACCAACACCGGCCCCTGCACAGCAGGGTGGGGGTTTTTGACTCAAAAAGCATAGCCTCTTCTCCTCAGCTGGCCTCTCAGCACAGGAGGCCGGCTGGCCCACTTTGCCCACAGGTGGTCAGCCGTCACATCAGATACCTGGGTTCTTCACATAGTCCAAAAGGGCTATCTTCTCCATTTTCACCAGGTACCTCCCTCCTATTTTCCAGGGGTCCTCCAAGACTCCCTCTGCACAAGGACCTACTCCTTCAGGAGTTGGCAAGTCTGCTACAGGATCAGGCTGTGGAACCGGTGCCCCACCACCTGAGAGGTCACGGCTTTTATTCCAGGTACTTTCTGGTACCAAAAAGAACAGGAGGCCTCAGACCCATCCTGGACTTGCGGAACCTCAACAAGTTCCTGGAGAGGGAAAAGTTCAAGATGCTTACCCTTGGAATCCTGCTGCCCTACCTCCAGCAGGGAGACTGGCTATGCTCCTTAAATCTAAAGAATGCGTGTACTCACATCCTTATTCATCCAGACCACAGACAATATCTCAGGTTTGTTGTGGGGGGAAACCACTATCAGTACAGAGTACTACCCTTTGGCCTGTCCTCCGCTCCCAGGGTGTTCACCAAGTGCCTGGCAGTGGTGGCGGCCTACCTGAGGCTTCAGGGTCTTTTTGTGTTTCCGTACCTGGACGACTGGCTCATAAGGGGCCAGTCTTCCCAGGAAGCCAATCAAGCCACCCTTCGCACTGTGGCTCTGCTTCAGCACTTGGGATTTGTCATAAACTTCGCAAAGTCCACTTTGCTCCCGTCCCAGAACTTGGAATTCATAGGGGCCAGACTGAACACTCTTCAAGCCAAGGCTTTTCTGCCTCTGGACAGAGCCCACAGGCTGATGGATCTGGCCAGGCAGTTTCACAGCAATTCTCTGGTCTCCGCCAGGCAATTCCTGAGACTTCTCGGCCATATGGCTTCCACGGTTCATGTCACCCCCAATGCCCGCCTGCACATGCGGCCTGCTCAGTGGAGCCTTCGAACTCAGTGGCATCAAGCCACAGGGAGCCTTGCAGACTCAGTAAGAATATCTGCCCTGCTCGTCTCCTCTCTGCAATGGTGGCTTCATCTTCCGAATGTGGTACTCAGAGTGGTTTTTCAATCCCCTCCACATTCTCAAGTGCTGACGACAGATGCTTCTTTTCTAGGTTGGGGAGCACATTGCCAAAGGGCATGTACTCAGGGTCTCTGGACCCCTTGGGAGGCTGCTCAGCAGATAAACCTCCTGGAGCTACGGGCGATACGCCTAGCTCTGAGAGCCTTCTCCCACCTTGCCTCTCACCAGTCTGTACTGGTCCAGACGGACAATCAAGTTGCCATGTTCTACGTGAACAAACAAGGAGGCACAGGCTCCTTCCTTCTATGTCAGGAGGCACAACGGCTGTGCTCTTGGGCTGTCAATCACGGAATCCTCCTCAAAGCTGTCTACCTCCCAGGTCAGGAAAATTACCTGGCGGACAGACTGAGCAGGGTCCTGCAACCACACGAATGGAGGTTGAACCAGTTGGTGGTTCAGCAGGTCTTTCTCAGGTGAGGCCTCCCCACCATGGATCTTTTCGCCAGTCCTCTGAACCGGCAACTCCCGAGATTTTGCTCCAGACAACCGCATCCTCTGAGTAGCAGCGGATGCGTTTCTGATCTCGTGGTCCACTGGCCTACTGTATGCGTTTCCTCCCACGCCACTAGTGTCCAGAACGCTGTTCAAGGTCCTCAAGGACGGGCTTCATTGATCCTGATAGCCCCCAGGTGGCTGAGGCAACCGTGGTTCCCGCATCTGCTGCAGCTAGTGGTGGACACCCCTCTTCCTCTGGGGTTTCAACACGATCTCCTGTCTCAGGATCAGGGGACGCTCTTGCACCCCAACCTCCAGTCCCTTCATCTGATGGCCTGGCTGCTGAAAGGGTAGTCCTGGCTCCCCTTCTACTGCCTTGGGAGGTGGAAGATGTGGTCTTGGCCTCTCGGCGACAATCCACCAGGAAATCCTACGCTCTTAAGTGGCGTAGATTCTCCACCTGGTGTGCTCAGCACAGCGAGAATCCCTTCTCGTGCTTGGTAGCGGTAGTATTGCAATATTTGCTTTACCTCTCCAATCTGGGCCTTAAGTCTAACTCTGTCAGAGTTCACCTTTGTGCTCTCTCAGCGCTCCACTCGCCAGTGGACGGTAGGCCTCTTTCCAGCCACCCTTTGGTCGCTCGTTTCCTCAGAGGCCTCCTGCTTAAGCCTCCTTTGCGTCCACTGGCCCCTGAGTGGGATCTGAATGTGGTCTTGCAGCGGATTACTTGTCCGCCTTTTGAACCCATGGCTACCTGCCTTCTCCGTTTTCTCTCCTGGAAAACCTTATTTCTGGTAGCTCTTACCTCTGCTAGGCGAGTGAGTGAACTTCAGGCTCTAGTGTCTGATCCTCCTTACGCTAGGTTCTACAGGAATAGGGTAGTCTTGTGGACTCACCCTAAGTTTCTTCCTTAGGTTGTCTCACCTTTTCACCTCAATCAGGAGGTGGTTCTTCCGACCTTCTTTCCCAGGCCGCATGCCAACTGGGCTGAGCAGGTCTTGCATACCCTGGACTGTAGGAGGGCGTTGTCCTTCTACCTTGACCGTACGCGGGAGCATTGGAGGGCTGTTCAGCTCTTCGTTTCTTTTGACCCCAATAAGTTGGGGCTCCCTGTCTCCAAGCGTACTTTGTCCATGTGGGTCGCTGACTGTATCGCCTGGGCTTATGGGGCAGCTGGCCTCTCGTTGGAGGGTCGAGTCACGGCTCATCGTGTCAGGGCGAAGGCTGCCTCAGTGGCTCATCTCCGCTTTGTTCCGTTGGCAGACATCTGCCGGGCCGCTACTTGGTCTTCAAGCCAGACTTTTGCGGCCTATTACTGCCTTGAGAAGGAGTCCCGCAGGGACAGTGCTTTCGGACAGGCAGTACTCCATAATCTCTTTGGGGTTTAGGCAACTCCTACCCTCCGGCCCTGGTGTTGGGCTACCGGTTGGGGGCGTTCTCAGAGAAGATTCCTTCCTGACGTGCTGTCGAGCTAGAGGGAGCTCATTTTTTCCGCTTGAGGTCTCTGGTAGCCTTAAGCTGGGGAGTCCCATATGTGAGGACTGACTTCCTGCTTGGTCCTGGAGAAAGAGTAGTTACTCACCTGTAACAGGTGTTGTCCAGGAGCAGCAGGAATCCGTCCTCACAACCCTCCCTCCTCCCCTTGGAGTTGCAGTCATATGGTTTGTTTTGCTAATTTTTTTGCTGTCTTTTAGTTATGTCATCAGACTGAGCAAGATGGCACCCTTGGGCGGGAAGGGGACCGCACATGCGCGCTGCAATTCCCAAAGGCTTTCTTTGAAAGTTGGGGAAATGCTCCGCACGAGGGCTCCGTCGGCGCCGACATCACCCATATGTGAGGACTGATTCCTGCTGCTCCTGGAGAACACCTGTTACAGGTGAGTAACTACTCTTTCCTGCCTCTGAGGGGTCCCCAACCCCCCCAATATCCCAGGCAGGTTATGCCACTTTGCCAACAGATGGCATCAGATAACAGCAGAAGATTGGACTCTGTCCATTGTAGGAGAGGGGTACAAGCTCCATTTTCACAGCATGCCCCCTCCTACAGTTCTAAGGCAATTCAGTTCTCAAACCTCTGCAGACAATCTGCTAGATTTCGAGGTCTCAACACTTCTTGCCCAAGGGGCATCAGAAGAGGTACCCATTCTTCAACGGGGTGCAGGGTTCTACTCCCCCTATTTTCTTATTCCAAAGAAAACAGGAGGGCACAGACCCATTCTAGACCTCAGAGAATTGAACAAATACCTGTTTCGAGAGAAGTTCAAAATGATTTCTCTAGGAACTCTTCTGCCATACCTTCAAAGCCAGGATTGGCTTTGCTCTCTATATTTCAAGGATGCATACACTCACATTCTGATCCATCCAGATCACAGGAAATTCTTACGATTCCTTTTCAAGGGAAAACATTTCCAGTACAGGGTTCTTCCCTTTGGTCTGGCTTCAGCACCAAGGGTATTCACGAAATGCATGGCAGTAGTAGCTGCATTTCTGTGAACCCTGGGGATATTCGTCTTTCTTTACTTAGACGACTGACTCATTTGAGCCCCTACAGTTGCAGAGGCATCCACTGCACTGTCTCGCACAATGCGAATCCTCCAATACTTGGGATTGGTAATAAACGTTCCAAAATCCCAACTTGTTCCTTCCCAGTGCCTGGAATTCATAGGGGCCTGTCTAGATACCAGACAGGCAAAGGCTTTCCTTCCACAGGCCCGATGTCTTCGCATAATGCAACTAGCTTCTCAAGCAGCGGGGAAATCCTCCCTAACTGCTCGAGAGCTACTACAGTTGCTGGGACATATGGCATCCACAGTTCATGTAGTCCCATATGCTCGCCTCCACATGCGAGCAGCTCAGTGGACCCTATCCACACAGTGGATACAGGCCACAGGTCATTTATCGGACAAAATAAACAACTCTCAATGACTAATTTTGTCCCTCCAATGGTGGCAATCACTAGAAAATCTGACAGTGGGGTCTCCTTTTCATCTACCCCTCTTTCAGGCCACCCTAACAGATGCATCACAGGTGGGTTGGGGAGCACACCTGAATCATCTCTCTACCCAGGGCACCTGGTCTCCACAGGAGGCTGCTCTACACACAAACCTCCTGGAATTAAGAGCAATCTATTTAGCTCTTCGAGTATTCCATGCCCAACTCAGCTACAAGACAGCCCTAGTCCAGATGGGCAATCAAGTAGCCATGTTCTATGTGAAGAAGCAGGGTGGGACAGGCTCTCTGTCGTTATGCAACGAAGCTTTACGACTGTGGACCCTCACCAGAGAGTATTAAATTCACCTTCTAGTGGTATATCTTCCAGGCATTCAAAACCTTTGGGCAGACAAACTCAGTCAAGTACTGCTGCCTCACGAGTGGTCCCTCCACCTAGACCAGGTGGCAAAGATATTTCATCTCTGGGGCACTCCAGACATAGACCTCTTTGCAAGTCCACTGAATGCCAAACTTCTCCTGTTCTGTTCCAGGATTCCGGCTCACAATTGTCAGGCAAGGGATGCCTTCCTCCTTTACTGGGGTCAGGAATTCCTTTATGCCTTCCCACCCATCCCCCTCATCCCCAAAACACTCTTCAAGCTTCAGAGAGACAGGGGTTGCATGATTCTCATAGCGCCACGATGGCCACGCCAACCGTGGTATCCCCTGCTTCTACATCTCTCTCAAGCTGCACCTCTGGAGTTAGGGCATGTTCCAGATCTCCTTTCCCAAGAGGATGGGACGCTATGGCACCCGAATCCCCAGTCCCTGCATCTCACAGCCTGGTTGCTGAAGGCTTAGACCTCCAGGATTTCAACCTGTCCCAACAAGTAAAGGATATCCTTCAGGCTTCTAGGAAACTTTCCACAAGAAGATCTTATGCCTTCAAGTGGAAACGTTTTACTATATGGTGCTCCAAGAAGGGATTAAACCCCCTTGTCATACCTTTAGAATTAATATTAGAGTATCTCCTTCACTTATCAAATTCTGGTCTAGAGACCAGTTCGGTAAGAGTACATCTCAGTGCAATTGCAGCTTCTTATAAGCCTCTGAATGGACAACCAATTTCCTCTCATCCACTCATATCCAGATTTATGAGAGGTCTTCTATTAACCAAACCTCCCATTAAGCCACCACCGGTGGCATGGGATCTAAATCTAGTTCTTGGGCAGCTTATGAAGCCGCCTCAACGTCATCAAGGACATCTGCATCCTCCTATGCCTCACAGGTATCTAAGAAATCTAAGCATGGAACAGGATCCAGAAAGGATTTGAAGAAACCCAGATCCCCAACTAAAGTGCTCTGAGAATCGTGGGAGAAGTCCCGAGAATACAGGGAGAAGTCACGGGATTCGAGGGAGAGGGTGATGCTGTGTTTCTTAATGAAAACTACCTTTTGAGCCTGTGAGCTCTTGCGCTCTCAGTTTGATTAGTCACATTTTTGGTGACCCACAGTTGTTAAACTCTAGGTCCTAATGGCTTATCTACCTAAGGTACTATCGAATTTCCTTCTAGCAATTCGCCCGAAAGTGAATAGGCTCATCCCTCTTTGGACTATAAGAGAGGTGCCACCTAAACTTTTATTTATTTTTAACCTAAATGAGCAAGGGAATGCAATGATGAAATGCAATCTGCAATCCAATTAGATATTATATATCTTTGTTATGCCCAAGCAGGCCTGACCTTGTTGACGCCCATAATATTAGGGCCATGGTAATGTGAGATGCTCATCTAAGATTTGCTTCCATTGAGGAAATTTAGAACGCTGTGTGTTGTAATTCAGTCAATGTTTACATCCTTTTACCCTTTAGATACAGCCTTTCAGTGGGATAGTAGAGTTGAACTTAATGTTCTTCATGTCCTCTTTGAGAGTTGGAGCCCCACTCTATCTCCCCTATGGTCCAATTATGATGTTTTGGATTATCTTCTCTAGATAAAAAAGGTGCAGAAGCAGAAAGAGGTTCTTCATACAACATGTTCATCCAAGCACTGGCTATCTTGTTTTTCCCCTTTTTCATTGAAGACAAACCTCATCTAAGGATCATACATATGTGACTATTGTAAATTTTGTTTTTGGAGAAAATAAAGTTGCTTATCTGTAACAGGTATTCTCTGAAGGAAGTAGATAACCAGTCACACAGATCCTCCCATCTCCTATTATAGGACTGGTGCCCTGTAACCTGCTCTGAACCAGATTTAACATGGATTATTACTACAGAAGCTTCTGCTGTGTTTCAAGCCTCAGACCTGCTGACCTCAAAGCAACCGCCTGTTAAGTGTTTGTGTGTCTGTATGTTTACTTGCAAGAGAACCTGCTTCTTAGACCTTTCTCAGCCACAGACTGCTTCTACTGGCCTTGGACACATGCAACAATGTATTAGACTGCATACCATCTTTTACTGCCTTTTTCTTACATCATGGCCTATTGTGCACAAGATGGCTGCATGATGACTGCCTCCTGATTCACTAAGACACCTTGCAGTATCTCATGTCAACCAATAACCAAAATGCAATAAAGACTTATCACAAGGAATAATAATATATGCACAGAAGAACTTGCGCACCATTTTGTACCTTTTGTCTTCCTTACTGCTTATATAAGCACAAAGACTTGCTGGTCCCGATATTTAAAGCGATGAACACAGTAGACTTGCTAACCTCATTAATCGCGCTGACCAGTATCTTCTGTGGGTGCCGTCACTAGACATTGCGATGCAAGCCAGCTAACATGGGGGCGTTCTAGGGTGAAGCGGTGGCTAGGTCTCTCCTGAACCTTAGACCTGGATATTCAATGCCAGGGCACTATCCAGCCACCAGCATTGAATGCCCAGGTCAGCTAGATAGCATTGAAGCTAACTAGGCAGTTGCAATATTCAGCTGCTGCCTGGTTATCCTTTGGTGGTGAAAGTTAAGCACAGTAAAGGCTATTCTAACTTAGGCCACCAAAGCTTATCAGGCAGCAGCTGAATATTGCAACTATCTGGTTAGCTTCAATGTTTAACTCGCTGACCTGGATATTTGGTGCCACTGGCTGGATATGGCTGTCATTGAATTATCTGGTCTAAGGTTCAGCAGTGACGGTTAGTTGCTGCCACTGAATATCACACCCTCTGTGTCATTCCAAGGCTGTTCCACTAACCCTGAGACAGTCTGCCTTTTTAGCAGCAAATTCAGGACTTTCACATGATTTAAGGACACGATTTTCATCTCGCCCCCCCATCTCCCAACACTCTTCATCGCACCAGCCACTCATCACACCATACTCACCACCAAACAACCATTCGCAATCCATCCATCCCACACACTGAACGCTCCCTTTGCACAGAATCCCATCCAGAGACCAAGAACAGCACTCCAACAGGCCCACTCTCTATCCCCTTCTGAATGTCCTCCATCCCCAATAACCCCCTTCACAAACCCCCACACACTAGCTGCTCCTCCTCCTCCATTCAAAATCCAAGTGTAAACTCAAGATGCACCTCTTCCAAATTACCCTTGACCTTCCACCACCCAGCCCCTAATTTCCCCCCTCCTTCCTCCCCCCCCCCTCCCTCAGTGTATGAATGCTTATCTTTCCTATCATGTTTTTGGCGTTCCTTTCCTTTCTTTTGCTGAGTTTTTCAAGTTGTTTCTCACACGTGGACAAATTATAATGCTTCTTTTTGTACAATTCCTCTACTCTATTTGGGCTTATGAGAAGGTGGTCCTGAATAGAGTAGAGGAATTATACAAACAGAAGCACCATATGCATTATAATTTGTCCATGTGTGACCAACAAGCACTTGAAAAACTCAGACAACATGATTAAACCAGCTGACAAGGATAGGGCATTGGTGATCCAAAACCATATAGATTATGTGAATGAAGTATATTGCCAAATCAACGACACTTTTTAGACTAAACTATACGAGGACCCCACCCCTAGGCTTAAAAGCAAAGTAGATACTCTACTGTATATTGGACATATGAAGCAGGTTATTTAATACAGAAGGAGTTTAATTTTATGATTGTTACACATCCTATCACTCCCACAATTTACATTTTACCAAAGATGCACAAGTCACCAAGTAATCCACTGGGTCGCTCCATAATTTCTGCACTTGGCTCTCTTTGAGCCAATTTCAAAGTTTTTAGATGTATTTTTAAGGCCCTTCATTACCATGACATCATCTTATGTGCTTGATTTGTCCCATATGATTTAGTTGTTAGACCAGTTTGAGGATTATCATAGCGGCCTCATACTTGTGACCTTGGACATTTGTTCTTTGTATACCAATATCCCACAAATGACCACATTAGCAATTTTGGAAGACACCGTTACTTGACAGAGCAAGACCAGTCAGAACTCCTACATGTTCTTTAATTCAATTGGTTAGTTTGGCCATGACCGAAAATTACTTCTGTTTCAGAGAGGTTGTTTTTATAAACAAACAAAATATACTGTGGAAGAATTGAAAGAAATATCGATATACCGGGAAGATGTATTACAACTATTTGATAAACTGAAGAGTAGCAAATCACCTGGACCGGATGGTATACATCAAAGGATGTTGAAAGAACTGAAATATGAGATTACAGACCTGCTATTAGTAATCTGTGAGCTATCATCAAAAATCATCTTTAATACCTGAAGATTGGAGGATCGCCAATTTAACGCCAATTTTTAAAAAGAGTTCCAGGGGTGATCCAGGAAACGACAGACCGGTGAGCCTGGCGTCAGTACCAGGAATAATGGTAGAAACCATCATAAAGAACAAAATTGCTGAACATGTAGATAATCATGGCTTAATGGGAGACAGCCAACATGGATTTAGACAAGGAAGATCTTGTCTTACTAATCAGTTATGTTTTTTTGAAGGTGTGAATAAACAGGTAGACAAAGGTGAGTCGCTTGATATAGTGCATCTGGACTTTCAGAAAGCCTTTGACAAGGTCCCTCATCAGAGCTCAAACGCTCTGCAATCCGACCGCTATTGAAAAACAAATCATTAAATATCAATGATCGATCCTCGTATCGACCGATCGCTAGTATTCCCTTCTTGACTAAAATCATCAAAAAGGTTGTCCAACTCCAGCTTCAGGATTTTATAGATACCTCGGCCCCCCTTGATGAACATCAATATGGGTTTTGCCCGTTCCATGGCGTGGAAACTCTACTTGTCCTCCTTGACTCCCTCGTCAGAGGCATGGACAACATCAAACAAGCCTTTATATTGGTGTTCCTTGACATATCTGCTGCTTTTGACAGTGTAAACCATAACATACTCATCTCGAGACTCAGCCAATTAGGTATAAAGGATGTAGCCCTCAAATGGTTTAAATCGTATATATCTGATCGTTCACAATATGTGCAAATCGATCAGGTTGCATCACCACCATTTCCACAGGAACAGGGAATTCCACAAGGCTCCGCTCTTTCTGCTCTCCTTTTTAACCTATACCTGCAACCGATATGCACCATATTCAAAAGACATAATATAAACTACCACATTTATGCGGATGATGATATGTTGTTCTCCCCGATTAACATAACTGAACCCAACTATGACAACCTAACATCCTGCCTCTCGGAAGCCGAACTATGGCTCCGATCAAATAATTTGCACATTAATTTCAAAAAGACTGAAGTACTATTTACTTCAATAAACCCCAATTTCACACCTCCATCAGACATTAAGCTCCAGAACTTCACCCTCCCAATGAAGCAGGAGATAAAATATTTGGGAGTCACCCTTGACAGAACTCTTAGCTTCACTTCTCACATTAAGAAAATAGCCAGAGCAATCTTCTTCAAGCTTAGGACCATTCAACAACTTAGACCACTTATAGAAAAGGACGATTTCAGAACCATTACCCAAATCCTAATAACACCCCACCTTGACTATTGCAATGGTATCCTCAAAGGCATAACAAAGAAGAATCAAAACATACTACAAATGGCTCAGAATGTTACCGCTCAAGTTATTTCCAGGGCTAAGTTATTTGATCACATTTCTCCCATTCTATACTCACTACACTGGCTTCCCGTTAACAGCAGGATACAATATAAAATCATATTGACTACCTTTAAGTTAGGTAACAAGATTGCCCCATCATATCTATCTACATTGGTTGATTCATAGCCCTCCGGAAAACAGAGTGAGAAGAAGAAAGAACCTCAATACCATTCAAGTACCAGATTCAATAAGAAAGACAAAACAAATAACAAGCAACAGCGCTTTCTCATATGTAGCCCCTACCCAATGGAATAATCTCCCTGACCAGCTAAGAGAGATAAAAGATCTCCAAGCGTTCCGAAAGGAACTAAAAACATACTTATTCACTCAGCATTACTACCATCACTTGGATCTGGCCCCCCACCCCCCATAGTACAACCTGACAATTCTACCCAATTACTCTCATACAATTAACCTTGTACAAATCTGAACTTAGATTAATGTTGTAGGTTGTAAATATTTCAAAATTTAGTTGTAAGTTGTAAATAGTTACTATGTCTATACTGTTTTTTGTATATAGTTGCAATTTTTTGCATAATGTTATATGTATTTTACCTTTGTTCTATGTAAACCGCCCCTGATCTTGGGAAGTGGCGGTATATAAATGTTTTTCAAATAAATAAATCAGAGACTTTTGGCAAAACTAAAAAGTCATGGGATAGGAGGCAGTGTACCTTTGTGGATCAGGAACTGGTTAAAAGATAGAAAGCAGAGAGTAGGGCTAAATGGCCAATTTTCCCAATGGAAAAAGGTGAATAGTGGAGTACCACAGGGATCTGTGCTGGGTCCACTGCTTTTTGACATATTCATAAATGACCTGGAAAAGGGAATAATGAGTGAGGTTATCAAATTTGCAGATGACACAAAACTATTTAAAGTTGTTAAAACCCAAGAGGATTGTGGAAAATTGCAAGAAGATCTTGATAAATTGGAAGACTGGGCATCCAAATGGCAGATGAAATTTAATGTGGACAAGTGCAAAGTTATGCACCTAGGAAAGAGCAACCCAAACTATGGTTACACGATGCAAGGTTCCACATTGGGAACCTACCACCAAGGAAAATGATTTAGGCGTCATCGTGGATAACATGTTAAAACCCTCCGCCCAGTGTGCAGCAGTGGCCAAGAGAGCAAATAGAATGCTAGGTATCATAAGGAAAGGAATGGAAAATAAAACAAAGAATATTATAATGCCTCTATATCGTTCCATGGTGTGACCGCACCTTGAACATTGTGTGCAATTCTGGTCATCGTATCTTAAAAAGGATATAGCGTTATTAGAAAAGGTACAAAGAAGACCCACCAAAATGATAAAGGGGATGGAAGGATATTCCTATGAAGAGAGGCTAAAAAGGTTAGGGCTCTTCAACCTGGAAAAGAGATGGCTGAGGGGAGATATGATAGAGGTCTATAAGTTAATGAATGGAATGGAATGGGTAAACGTAGATCGATTGTTTACTTCATCAGAATATAAAAAGACTAGGGGACATGCAATGAAGCTACAGGGTAACTTATTTAAGACTAATAAGAGAAAATATTTTTTCACTCAATTTGTAATCAAACTCTGGAATCTGTTACCGGAGGATATAGTAAAAGCTGTTAGTGTAGCTGGGTTTAAAAAAGGTTTGGACAAGTTCCTGGAGGAAAGGTCCATAAACCATTATTAAAAGGAACCCAGGATATCACTGCTTGACCCATTACAAGCATTGAGCAACCTGTGTCTTTTGGGGAGACTGCTAAGTACTTATGACCTAGATTGACTACTGTTGGAAACAGGATACTGGGCTTGATGGTCTGACCCAGTATGGCATATCT
The DNA here is from genome assembly GCA_033557465.1 of Ichthyophis bannanicus. Lineage (NCBI taxonomy): Eukaryota > Metazoa > Chordata > Amphibia > Gymnophiona > Ichthyophiidae > Ichthyophis > Ichthyophis bannanicus. The sequence goes on from CM066034.1 coordinate 795,355,543, forward strand.
TCTTTTCTTATAAATCAAGGGGGTTGCCATGGCACCTGACATTGACAACCTTTATGTCACTAACTTTGAGAAGAAACATCTTATTAAGCATCAATTTGTAAATTCCGTCAAAATCTGGAGGAGATATATAGATGATGTTGTTATGATTTGGGATGGCACAGAAACTGCACTTTTGGATTTTTGGATCTTCAATTTCAATATCATTATAGTCTAGATCAACTTTCGTATCTTGACATATTATTCAAAAAGGGTTCCAAGTGTTTTGTTACAAGCTTATTTCAAAAACCAACAGATAGAAATTCACATCTACATTTACCATTTACCATAATAGGTCCCTAAAACACAATGTACCTACCAGCCAGTTCCTTAGAATCTGTAGGATCTGCGCAATTGACAATAATTTTGAAATTCAAGCACAAGAGTTGTATTGGTGTTTGACAGATAGAGGTTACCCACGTCATTTCATTCAAAAGGCCTATTATATAGGACCAAGTCAGCTGATTGCGCCTCCCTTCTACATGGATCAACTCGTACAGCAGAAGATAGGATCGTCTGTGCCCTGACCTTCTCAAACCTATCGAGTGAGATCTCTAGGAGCCTTAAAGAAGAATGACATCTTCTTGCTGGAGTACCCTTCCTACAGCACTACCACCTTACCATAATGCATAAGAGGAACCGCAGTATTGCTAACACCTTAATTACCTCTTCATTGTCCAGACCCCTTGTGGTGCCTAAGGTTCGAGGACATTTTCACTGTGGTCGATGCTCTGTTTGTGAAAATTCCATAGTTGCTAAAGAAACCTTTATGCACCCTATGACTCAATGGAAGATATTTTTAGACTTTTCAAACTGTGAATCTCAACAAGTCATCTATCTTATTCTATATCCTTGCAAGTTGTGCTATGTAGGCAAAACTAAGCATTGCATTAAGACACGGATCATGGAACATAAAAGCTGTATATGTAAAAAACTTGCCGACAAGCCTTTAGTTGACCATTGGATCAAACTACAACATAGTCTTTCAGGCTGATTTAAATTTCTGGTTCTGAAAGTACTATGATCTCATTGGAGGGGAGGAAATGCAGAGAAAGTGCTTTTACGGTTGTAACAAAGATGCATTTTTCATCTTAAAATGATAAATCCTCATGGTTTGAATTTGGAACACAATTTTTCTGTTTTTATGAATTCTCGTCTGTTTTACTTTTTACTGTTTAATATTTATACACTCTTGTGTTTCTCTATTCCTTCCTCCCTTCCTTCCCCCTTTCCTTTCCCCTCTTGCCCCCTCCTCTCTCCTTCCCCTTCCCCCTTCCTTTCCCCCTTCCCCTTCCTCTTCCTTCCCCTTGTTTTTATAATTTTATCTTATACTGTTTTTATTGGTTTTAGTACTTATTATTGATCTATTTTTACACAGTTTTTACTGGCATATTTTATTTTTGACTATTGATCTATTAGTTGTTGTTTATTAATATATATCAATTTTTTATCTTGCTCCCTTGATTATTCTGTAGCCATCTCATTTTTAATTGATCTTGGGACCATTCCCAGGACCTTTCGGTTCATTTCATAGCACTTAGGATCTTCTCGCATTACTCCTCCACAGGCCAGTGCCCATGGCAACCTCCTTCATAATGTATATTTGTTTCTCTAATAAATACGCCTTTGGTAATATTGGGTCCTAGCTCAATCACTGCATCTACCCTCTTCCACGACTTAAGTATTCAGGACGTTTTAGCCCATATGGCCCAACTAGTTTCATCTCGGTTTTTAATACTTCTTTATGTTTCACTGCTTTTATTAGGGGACCATATCTCTATTTTATTTTTAGCTTTTTAATGTCATTTTTGGTTAGTCTTTTTATCACTCGTTTTTAATTGATTTTACCTTGAGCTTCTTCATTTTCATTTACACTTCTTTTTTATTAGGATGTTTTAACCTATGTGGCTTAACTAGTTTATTTTTGGTTTTAAACATCTTTTTATGCATTATTTTATGTGCTGTTCTTATCAGGGCTTCCTGTCCACATGGCACTTTTGGGTTTTCTCTAGATCTTAATGCCTTTATGATTTGCCTTTTATTGTCCCGTCTTAATTATTTTACATATCAGTAAGTTTTCACTTGTCTGGATGTACTTTTCGTCTTTTAACCACACTGGGATGTTTTTGTCTTTAGGGGACATCCAAACCATAGTAACAGACCATTTAGCTACTGTTTAACTACATTGTTTATTATTTCTGAGTCAGTTTCCCGACATTGGACAATACTTACTGCTTGACTGTTTAGACATTCAGCATGACTTCTGAACCCAAAAAAGGTTTTGCCACAGCACTTATCAAAACTATTCATAGCACTCTGTTAGTGCTTCGAATCAAGTGCACTCTGTCCATACTATTTATCAGTGACACTTCCATTTCAGCAACTTACATTTTTTTTTAAACTTTTATTTATGGATTTTTCAAATAGTTACAACAATCGAAAATTAATACAAGAAAATCTACAAAATTGCCATAAGAAACATGAAAAAGTGCACAATATAGAAAAAACTAGATGCAGTCCACATTACGGGAACCGGTTGTGATCCATAGCAAAGAAAAATAGAAAAGGAAATCAAAGCAATAGATGCCCATCATTAGGAGGTTTAAAGTATTCACTCACCCTGATTATTTTCCTCTACTACCACCTGTCGATCAGCAATAAATGTTTCTAAATAAATACAATCAGTGAAAACATAAGAAGCCCCTTCATAAGTCAAATCAGGCTCATACTATCTATCTTAAGTATTCATGGTATTACATATAGCTCATCGGACTCATTATTTATTGTATATAGTTCAACCCTGTTATAGGATTTATTATTTCATGTATATAGTTCAACCCTGTTATCCAAGTTAGTTCCCCAGTTCGATGTAAAACCAAACAGAGTGTATGTTTTGGTCGTTTTGTTATACTGTAAACCGCGCTGATGCCGAATAGTGCGGTATATAAGCAACTGTAATAAATAAAATAAATAAATAAATAACACATTTACACGGGAATCGTAGAAAAAACGTAGCACCCAAACTCAAAACCTGAGGCTTCAAAGCTAAAAAAAGCCTCCGTTTGAGTTGGGTGCTATGTGACACATCTGGAAAGACATTTACTATACGCCCACAAAATTTCAAAGCCTTAAACTTAAAAAAGGCTTTGAGGATACGAAATTTAAGTTCGAGGGATTTAAAAGTCACTAGTAAAGTAGAACGAGAATTAATAAGATCAAGGGAGTCCTCTAGAAAAGCGGTCAAATTAGATATGGAAGGCTCCAGTACGTCAATCTCTCCATCAGCAGGTTTCACCTTTTTGGACCGAGGGAAAATATAATATGCAGAGGATATTTCAATAGGATCCACTATAGATAAAACCTCTTTAAATTATTTATCCAGTAATATCCGAGGCGCAAGAAGTGAAGTATACGGAAAATTTAAAAAACGAAGATTATAAGCTCGCACGGAATTCTCGAGAGCCTCTCATTTACCGTGTATGGCCATAGAATCTTTAGCGGGGAAGAACACACGAAGCAAGAGATGTAGGTTTGAACCAGACTGCTTTATTGAGAAATAGTCCCTACGCGTTTCGGCATACGCCTTCTTCGGGGGACATACAGCTACCATAAAATAAATAAATAAATAAACAATGTTAAAATGAGAATGAAAAGACAATGTGTACTACAGTAAGTTAATAATATATAAAGGATAAATACAAAATCATTAAATAAAGAATGTTAAAAAACAATGCAATATACATGGTCTGGTCTGGGTTATGTATGCATGATTGTTATTTATTCCTTCTTATTGTTATTATTCTTATTATTCTTATTATATTTACATGTATATTGCATAATGATTTTAATTTAGTTATATAGTCCTTAATGTTGGATATAACTGTTTGGTTTTTGTCTCGGCCCTTCTGTTTTTTAACGTTTTTTTAACATTCTTTATTTAATGATTTTGTATTTATCCTTTATATATTATTAACTTACTGTAGTACACATTGTCTTTTCATTCTCATTTTAACATTGTTTGTTTATTTATTTATTTTATGGTAGCTCTATGTCCTCCGAAGAAGGCGTATGCCGAAACGCGTAGGGACTATTTCTCAATAAAGCAGTCTGGTTCAAACCTACATCTCTTGCTTCGTGTGTTCCTCCCTTGTTCTGCAAGAGTTACGCTCCTCCCCTTGTTCCCATAGAATCTTTAGCACCAGCAACATTTACTGTTTGAAGAGGTATAACCTGGGCCTCCAATTTAGAAACTGCTCTATCCATTAATGCAACCCTCTCATCAAGTTGCTGTAACGAAGTAACAGTTTCTTGAGAGAAGGCACAAAATAATTTAGATGTATGTGATATCTTACTGTCAATACACTGCAATGCACCCCATAGATCCTTCAAGGTGATCTCTACATCTGGAGGGATAACGGGGAGCATAGATACTAAACCAGAGAAAGAGACTGGTTTAAGGCAAAACCAAAGATGAATTAAAATGACTTACTACTCCAGAGGTCTCCCCAAGTAAAGCGACAGATGGTGAAAGTCGAGGACAAGGTGGAGGGGACTGCCCCTCAAAGCTCAAAGAGGCCCCTTCCAGAGAGGACTGCGCCAACGGACGGGGAGCAAAATGCTTATCCAAAGGGCCAGCAGTTTTTTCCACACTTGCTGCAGCCCCCTGCATCTTGCTCCCAGTTTTAGCCTTTCTCTTGCCCATATTTAACACCAATACATAAAGATATTACTAAACCAAACTGTAATTTAGAAACCAAATTGTATTAATAATCCATACGCCACAGGGAGATTGCAGAGGCGCCTAATGGCGCCGAACGGGAGCCAAAGGGGCCAAACCTGCCCCTTTAGACATGCCCCTTCAGGACCACGCCCCGCGGTCACGCTCCGCAGTCGCGTAAAGAGATTCTATTATATAGAGAGAAAGGACCCAAAATAAAGCGAGTCCCAAAGTGCCTGCCCGATATTCGAAGGCAGGAGAGGGCGTCGTCAGCTGCGTAAAAACCGCTGCAGCAGTCCCAGGAGCCGGACAGCAGGCTCCCTGCACCTCCTCACATCCACAAACCAGATCCGGAGAGGAAAAGGTAATGGCCCAACTTTAAAGTTGCAGCTAGGGTCCTTGCAGAACTTAGAAGCCTCAGTAGTGCCTGCCCGATATTCCAAGGCAGGAGAGGTCGTCATCAGTGGCGTAAAAACCGCTGCAGCAGTCCCAGGAGCCGGACAGCAGGCTCCCTGCACCTCCTCACATCCACAAACCAGATCCGGAACTTACATTATTTTTTACTTCCCTGGTATTGCAGTTAGCATCGATATTGAAAGAGTACTCTGCACCCCCCCCCCCCTCACCTATAACAGATATGGCTCTTGGGTCACAGAAATCCACACACAAAGCAAGGAGAAGGTTAATTGATCATAATCTTTAAATAATACACAAATCTGTAAATAATACACAACACACTTGTATTATACACACAGGACCAAAGCGCTTTGGGAGAGCAAGCCAGGCCTCTGCCTATGTTTACTCTGACATCCTAGCTTTAGGCCACTTTATTTATATGGAAAGATTCCATTACACAGCATAATTTCACTTTATTATTATACGTCTCACATCACGTATATTCATAATATACATATTCTATTCTACATCTAGTGTTACGTATATTCATAACATACTTTTCTATAGGCATGCACGTCATAGACAATCATGAAAAGATATACATATATTCTCAGGCATGACTATGTAGGCCTTAATTCTAATTAATTCTAACACTGACAGTTTGATATCTCTGACCAGAGACTGTGAGACTGAGAGGCTGGGTAAACAGCTTGCCTTTTACTTATCTTTCTAATAACATAGGCTAATGTTTGTTATCTAAACCTTTCACCCAATTTCTTCTACAGAGTTTTCAAGGATGGTATTAAATAAGGAGCTACAAATGATATTAACTCTTTCTTAGGGCTTATAGTAATATAATGTTATACACAGGGCCTGACTGTGTATCCAACCTGGTACAATCAAGCTTTCTTTCAGTCCTTCCTCTGATTCTGTAAAGAATCATTTCACAGATAAGGAAACTCAGACATCGGTATTAAAAATGGATCGTAGCTAGCTTCTGGGTCAACCTGTAACATCATTTTAGGGGTCAGTGTCTCCACTGATTTCTTACAGCAAGCAGATATTACACAAATAATTATTGTTCCTAAAATGATAATCCCTAATAAGTCAAATAATGAAGCTAATATTCCTTGCAGGGGCCTAGATAATAAATTCCAGAAAGAAGAAACAGACCCAATAAAATCAGAAAAATAACTTACATAACTACTACTTGATACAAATGTACGATTCCTAACCTTATCTAGTAGGCCTTTCACTACTTTCCCTTCATCATCAAGCATACTGCAACAGAAATCAGAAATTAGGCCACATACGCCATTTTCTTTCGCTAGTAGGTAGTCTAAAGCCATGCGATTCTAAACTGCATAAGTGGACACCTTGTCTACTGCACCTTGTAACACGCTAATATTCTCTGTGAGATCCAGGGCCGTAAGTTCAACAACTGCCTGTAATCACATAATCTGGGTACCATATTCTCTAGTGGGTGTTATGGCTCCAAAGGTTGAGAGCCAAACAGTACCTGTAAATGCATCTATCTGAGATTTAGTTAAAGGACTTGTAGAGTCTACCAACTGTTGTGCTGCTATTATGGCTTCATCCTGAGGGGAAACATCCCTTTTTCTTCTTAAGGAATTATTCAAAGTTGATAATAAAGTAACATTTTGGTAAGGTAAAAACCGCCATGGGGTATCTAACTGAGCAACATAGCAAGTACCTGACCAACCTCTGGGAAGTTCTGAATATGCAAGATTATCACACACAAAATAGTCTCCCTTTAAAACCACTAATCCATTTTCCCAAATTGTCAAGTTGCGGGGACAGACTAGATTCTGCGTACAATTATTCAAAGCCCACTGAGTAATGTTCATTTCCTTAATTCCTACAGATAGATTACGTTCCCAGGGATGGTAATATCCTAATAAGGGGCAACTCCAGTTAGGTATGTCTCGGACTGAGTCATTCAAAAGGTAGCCAGAACTATTATACTGTAACAAGTCATAATCATGCACCTGATTCCCTTGAACTTGCATTAATTGTACTACGGAAATATAAGGTTTCTGTACATGGGATTTCTTATACCAGATGGAAGAATTATGTAGCATTATTATTTTACAAACGTTCCATGGGGTGTCCCCTACCTTTTTCCCTGTACCTTGAGCCATAAAACATATTGGAGGGGACTTTAAAGGCATAGAACTAACTACTCTAGGTTCTGTGTTTGTATAAGACCATCGTACAGTAGTTAGATTAAAAGCTGTATCACGAAACTCTTCAAAGGCTTTGGGCCTAACTTGTGGTAGAAACCCGTGTTGAGTAGCTGTCACAGTTGGAAGGCAGACCGCACAACGTGACAGATTAAAATGTTTTGTAACTGAGTGTAAATGTGACTCAAAAATATTTGGATATTCCCCATAACTTTTCCAAGATTCTAAATGCAGTATTGCTTCATTAACAATAATATGCCATAGCACAACTAAGACCAAATACGGAAACATTCTTAGCAAACCTCTAAACATCTGAAACTATAATTACTCCAAAAATAAATGTTCTAAGACAAAAATAAAAATACACCTACTCTTCTTAAGATGATGAAGATATATATTATAGCTATAACTACCCCTTAATTCTCAATTACTTCATGAAGTAGAGGTTAAGTACCCAAAGGTCATTGCTTATATATTAATATTAGTAAAATACTAAATCAAACCACCTTTATCCACCCAATCAGTAGTATAAACGCTGGACAAAAGGTTTTTGCATAAGTAGTTCATTCAAAAAGCATGTAAATCCTGATGATCTTTTCTGTAATATCAATGTAATGTTCAATAAGTCTCTGCGTTGCAATCTCTTCATTCACTGATGCAGGGAACCACCTTCTGGATCCTGTGAAGGAGCCTTTTTACACTGTGTAAGGTGTATCCAACGAAATGTCCTTCCACTTTACAAGCCGAGTATCCCACCAGGAGCACACGAAATGGACCTAGAAACTTGGGAGCCAGAAGCGTCTTTGGATGCAAATTCTTAATCAGGACCCAGTCTGGTGACTTCACTTCTGGATATGATGATTCTGGATATGATGATTCTGTCATCTCGTTGAGGATTCACTTGCAATAAAAGGGAAACAGACAGGACTGAGTGCAACCGTGAGCAATAAGTCAAAATATCGCTGCGCAACAATTGGGGATCTGGGATAACTGCCAAGTAATGTGGAGAAGTAGCTGGACGTCCAGTAACTATTTCATATGGAGTCAGGCCTCCCCGAGCACGCTGGAGGGAATTACGCACTGCCATAAGGGCAAAAGGAAGGGCTTCCGTCCAATCTGTAACCCAGTCCTGTGTCATAGTGTGCAAGTGACTTTTGATTGTCCTATTCATCCGTTCCACTTGGCCAGAGCTTTGCGGATGATAAGGAGTGTGCAGTTGTGTCTCAATACCAAACCAAATTTTCAATACCCTCCCAGACACTCGCAACAATGGCTGGACCCCGACAAGAAAGAACAAAAGGAACACCACAGACAGGAATAAACTGGTAATGGATAAGCTTCTACCCATCCGGAGAATAGACAAGTGACCTCCAGACAAATACCACCTCTTTCATCTGGCACAGGGCAGATCTGCAAAACAGGCTGCAAAATCAAAAAGAGTTCGGAAGGCAGAAATCTTAATAACTGACCCTAAGCTGACCCTACAGTGCCTGTCTTGAAACAGTGCAGACAAGCTGTGCCAAAAAAAAACAAACAAACCAGAAGTTCAGGTGATACCGGAGAACCAAAAAGACAAAATTCATAGCCACAGCGGTAAAGCTTATGATGCAGGAACAGGGCAAGTAGAAACAAAAGACTGTCAGGACAAATAAGCAGATGATCCTCTTTCCAGCAGCCCTGAGCATCACAGGATGCACCCCACGAAGTCAGAGTCTGGGTTTCAAAGGAAGTATCTTGCTATTGCTGCAAGAAAGATGAAAGGGAAAACAAAGTCATATTAGACGGCGTTAAATATAGCACTGTCGGTGACACCATGCTTCTTGGTCTGCAAAATGGTTGCCCTTTGACACAAAATCTTCAGCAGAAGAATGTCCTTTGCATTTTAAAACTGCAACTTGTGCTGGCAAGAGGACAGCCTGTAACAAACGGTGAATGTATGCAGCATGTTTAATTGGTTTATTAGCAGAAGTAAAAAAAACCCCTCGTTGCTGCCAAATATTGCCAAAATTCCACAAAACCGTAGCGACTGCATAGCCTACACGAAGTTTGCCCTTGTCATCTCTAAAAGCAGAACTATCCACAAACAAAGGTATAATCCGGGGCTGGTAGAGGTACAGTTTGGAAACAATTATGAGACCCATCCTCCTCCACAAGTGTTGAAAGGTTGCATAGTGATGTAGTACATACTGAAACATGAAGCGGAGAAATGATTAATTCCAGAGTCAATAAAACGTGTGGAGGACAAAGGCTAAGTCTTGGAACAAAAGGGCGCCGTAGAACCAGAAAATCAGTAAGTTTCAATTGCAAAAGCCACTGCTACCAAACTACGTAGACATAGTGGGAGTCCCAAAGTCACTGCATCAAATCGCTTTGAGAAATAGCCTACCGGCTTGCAACCAGTTGGGAAAGCTTGTAAAAGCACACAGGTAGCAGAGGGATCAGAAATAGCCACATACAATTTGAATGGTAAAGAATAATCATACACAATAAACATGGTGCATTTCCCAGTGCAATTTTTACATTTAAAACAAACCTCCCACTGTGATAATGTGGGTACAATGAGGCCTTCAGATTCTTCTTTCCGAGATGAGAGCAGAAAGCGGAGCAGTAAGGTCTGAGACATTTGCTAGCTATTATTTACAGAAAATTAATAAACTCAGGAAGCTACACAATAACACTGGTGTCGCTGGAAAAAGGCAATGACAGAATAGGTTTCAATCTAGCAGAGGTACTTGCACGACCAGATGGTGTTAGAACAACACCCAGGAAATTAACATTTTGAGATACAAATTGCAGTTCAGACAGATTAACCTTCACACCTAAATTAGTAATATGAGCTAATAGAGACAAAGAATCTAACAAACAAACTCATAACATGGTGAACATAAAGCAAATCATCCACATATTGAACTAAAGAGGAATGGTCGAGTCTTACATCAAATAATGCAGTTCTTAGGGCCTGTGAAACATGCAGGACTATCAGTGTATTGGTTTTCTTTGCTAATTCTTACTGAAAAATAAGCAGACCTCAAATTATCTCTTTGAGTTCTGAAAAATAAGCAGAACTCAAATCTACAACAGAAAACCAGGTGGTCCCTGGAGGTATCTGTGTCCAGATATCATGTGGATTAGGCACCAAGGGAAAAATTGGCAAAATCACATTATTTACTGCTCGCAGGTCTTGCACAAATCTAGAAGTCTTACCGTCAGCCTTGAATACAGGAAAAATTGGAGTCTTACATAATGAAGTTGTAGAATAAATGACACCTTGTTTCTGAAGATCTTCAATCACAGGACGAATTCCCTCAATGGCAGCTGCTGGCAGTGGATACTGCTTGAGTCTAGGAAGCTGAACTCCAGGTTTCACGGTGATCTTCACAGGCGGGATAGAAAGGCATCCGATATTTGATCCCGGCACTGCCCACAAGGTAGACGGAAGTTCTCCAACAGCAGGATGAATAGTACTGGCATCTGCAGGAGACGGCACTTCAGAGAGAGAGGATAGCTGGAAAGAGAACTTGCCACCCATCCAGGATAGAGTAGCATGATGTGACACCAAAAATCCTGACCTAGAAGATTCACTGGCAAAGTGTCTCCCACAAGAAAAGTATTTGGATATACAATCTCTCCAATCTGCAAAGGTAAATATTCAAGTCTACGATGAGGAATTATCTTTCCCTCAATGCCTTCACAATGTACTATCGGTGCTTGTGCTAATTGAGTATGATAGATGGCAGGCAAATCCTGTAAACGCAGTGCTGATGTTGTAGCTCCAGTATCAATAACAAATTTCAAATTAGAACCTCCCAGTTTAGCTTCTAACTCACCCTGAGGAGTTAGTCAAATTCAGGAATAGTTATGCATCCCATGTATCACCCCACAATCTTCTGGGTTAGAGAAGCACTGATATACTGGAGTGAATTCAGCTTGTACTGGAGGGGGAGGAGGGAAATCAGCTCTCTGGCCATCAGGATTCCGATTCCGGGGACAGTCTCGCTGCAAATGTCCAGCCTCTCCACAAGTGTAACACGTACGCAGCTCTCTGGACTGTCCACGCCGTCGCTGAGAATTCACATAACCTCCTCTAGCTCTGAATCTACCCCTCCCCCTTCCCATGGGAGTTTGCATGGAAGCAATCTGCAAATTAAGCAACTTTGCTTTTTTTTTTTTACATCTAATCTGGTTTGTTGTTCCTGTTGTTCCTTGAGGAACTTAATTCACTGTATCGAGCCCCTTCCAAAATTGCATTGGCTGTTCTAGCTGGCCAATCTATTATTGAAGTTTCTAAAATTTCCTTTATTCTTGGAATCAATCCATTTACAAAAATATTAGTAAATCCTGAAGGTGTCTCTTCTGCCTCACCAGAATAGTCTTTAAAAGCTAGCATACACCTAGTGTGAAAATCTGTAACTTTTTCACCCCTATCCTGCCTTAGAGATGTTAATCTCGACCAATCCTTTACAAGTTTGCATACTACTGTAAGGAATTCTAACAATTTTTTCTTTTACACAAAAACAAAATTATCTCTTTAAGTCTTCTTTTGGAAATCTATCACAGGGTCGGTCACGAACTGAATGAGTGACCCTATGAAAATCAGCTGGATTAAAAAAAACACAAATTATCTAGAGCTGCCCAAATGGGATTATAACTATTAATTATCTGAGACCATAAAGACACACATCTACCAGGGTTATCCCTGTAGTTAGGAAAAGTTTTAGCCAAATCAAACACTTCTTTAAGTAGTCACAATATCATTTCCCACAGCTGCTTCAGTTTAACAGTGGCAGAATATAAATTAGTCTGAATAAAACATCCTGAATAGAGCCTAAATCATAATATAATTGATCACACTTCATCAGAAACACTTAATTCTTTTGAGAAGTACACACAAATGAGAAGTACACAATAATAAATCTGCTTAAAGACCTACAAATTCTGCTTTGAATTTCAAATCATTACTGCTGTCCTGAACTCCAGGCATAGGTAATTTATCTCCCGAGAATGCTAATTCTTTTGCAACAGAAACTCTATGACCTATTGCTACTTCTAAGATTCTTATTACAAGTACAACACTTTCCGTTTCTTGATTCAAACATGCTCTCAATTCTTTGAGCTGGGAGACATTCCAAATATCCAAAATACACAATTCTACTCCCCCTAACTGCTGTTGCTCTTTAAACATTTTCTTTTTCTCTTAGTTCTGCTACACGAGTGACCCGCACTTGCTCAGCTGGTCAGTAATTACATTTCTTAACACAAACATCTTTTTGTTTCAAAACATAAACATTCCAATGTTTTGCATCATGTACCATCCGTTCCCACCATGTAAGCACATTTGCACGGTTTACCTTTAACCGCTAATTCATATCTCAGGCAATGGACCTTATCTACAGAGAAAGTTCCCTCCCAAGGAAACTGCAAATTCACATTACCTTTTGTCACTGAATCCCTATGTGCTACGGAATCGATGGCTACATCACCATGCTTCTCACACATACAATAGAAGCATACAATAAGGGCTTCCTTTTCTAAACACTAAAGCCCTAGCTCTGTCATGCCATTCACGCATCTGAGACAGAGCTTGTTTACTTAACAGATTACCCATCACTGGTAATTTTCATAATACTCACAAATCTTTCAGGCACCTTCTGCCCTTGCCTTAACAGATTACCCATCACTGGTAATTTTCATAATACTCAAATCTTCAGGCACCTTCTGCCCTTGCCTTGAATGCAGAGATCTGATCCGAGTCACGGCAAAAACTGAAAGAGTACTCTGCACCCCCCCTCACCTATAACAGATAGAGCTCTTGGGTCACAGAAATCTACACACAAAGCAAAGAGAAGGTTAATTGATCATAATCTTTAAATAATAGGGAGTCCTGGACTGAAGATGCCAAAACTCCCTGCACAGAGGAGATTAAACCTTCCATTTTAGTTTTAGATTGTTCCAACTTATCCAATCTAGTCTGACAGTCATTCAGGACAGTGACAGTCTCATGCGTAAACTTAGATAGTTTTAATACAGAAGAGTTCAGAGAAATCTCAGTCCGAGAAACAACTTGCCAAATATCCTGAAGTGATATTTCTTTTGGTGGTGTGGGAGCATCCAAATTAGCGGAAAAGTCAAAAGGTAAAGGCAAAACAGAAACCACATCATTTACCTTCAAGAAGGAGACTGGCAGCTGGGAAATTTCGGGTATAGAGTCCTCCTCATCTACCCTAGGAGAACCCACATCCCAAGGTAAAAGCTCTATGCTGGGTGGAGTCACAACCCGTCGCGGATCAGGAGACAACTCACCGGAGGAGGAGCTAATGGAGGTAGAAGACTCCAAAGGTGATTGGGCGGTTAGGGAGGAAACCACGGACTTGACATGACTGTCCATGGGTCCTACTACCTTCACCGCCTTACCAGACGACATCAGGGAAGTAAGTTTCTTCTTACGCTTCCCCATACAAACAAGGACTTATGTAGACCACAAAAAGCTCCAATAAACTCCGGAGAAGCTCCGATGTGCTCCAAAGGGGCAGGGCCTGCCCCTTTGGACACACCCCTTCGGAGCACGTGCCCTCGGGCACGCGCCCGCGGTGCGCGTCCCGCGGTGGGGGCTCAGCTCTTATAGCCCGCAGATGCCCACGTGACCTCAGCACGCACCGGGTGGGAGCAAACAGTCCAATCCAACAGGAAGAATAGCAGGTAAAGCACACATTCCAAAACAGTGGCGTAAAAACCGCTGCAGCAGTCCCAGGAGCCGGACAGCAGGCTCCCTGCACCTCCTCACATCCACAAACCAGATCCGGAACTTACATTATTTTTTACTTCCCTGGTATTGCAGTTAGCATCGATATTGAAAGAGTACTCTGCACCCCCCCCCTCACCTATAACAGATAGGGCTCTTGGGGTCACAGAAATCCACACACAAAGCAAGGAGAAGGTTAATTGATCATAATCTTTAAATAATACACAAATCTGTAAATAATACACAACACACTTGTATTATACACACAGGACCAAAGCGCTTTGGGAGAGCAAGCCAGGCCTCTGCCTATGTTTACTCTGACATCCTAGCTTTAGGCCACTTTATTTATATGGAAAGATTCCATTACACAGCATAATTTCACTTTATTATTCTACGTCTCACATCACGTATATTCATAATACAGTCAAACCTCGGTTTTCATTTGCCCCGGTTTTCATACGCTTCGGTTTTCAACGTCTTTTTTGACTGAGATTTTGTCCCGGTTCTCATACATCGCTTCGGTTTTCAACATCTTTTTTGACTGAGATTTTGTCCCGGTTCTCGTACATCGCCTTGGTTTTCGTAAAGTACAGTACTGTAAATACATACACCCTCGCGCTGCACACCGGTCTGTATACACTGCCAGAACGCCTGCCCGGTCCCGGCAGCACTGCCCCCCAGACTCACCGATCGCCAGCATGATGAGAAGCGAAAGCCAGCTGAGCACGTAAATGAAACACATCCTCGAGCCTGATCAGAGTTAGAGAGGCAAGGATTGCGCGGAGAGGAAGTCCCCGATCTCGTCCACCGCCTGCCCGTTCTCTGGAGCGCCCCCTCAGGCTCGGAGGTAGCAGGGAAGAAAAGCTGTCAACGTAAGCAGGAGATGTTGCATGAATGTGGGAGGCAGTTCTTTCTCTTGCAGGGTACGTCTGAAGCTATATCATTAAGATTTTCTGCCATTCTGAAGCATTGAGCAGATAATGTAAAGGTATTTTAATGGGCTGAATTCAATATGATTCCAAAGAGAGCTGGGCACAGCAGCTTGTCAGGGGTGGCTAAGGCCAGATGCTAACATACTGTACTGTACAGTACTGTACTTAGCTTGCTTTCAGTGATGTTAAATGTTCATTTATCCATTTCATTAGTCATTTATATTTATTTCTCATTGTTTTCTGTATGTAAAAATATAGTTATTCTCTATAAAATGTATTTTTTGTGAATATTTTTGGGTGTCTGGAACGGATTAATTGGATTTACATTATTTCTTATGGTAAATATTGCTTCAGTTTTCATACGTTTCGGTTTTAGTCAGACTTTTTAGAACGGATTAATCATGAAAACCGAGGTTTGACTGTATACATATTCTATTCTACGTCTAGTGTTGCGTATATTCATAACATACTTTTCTATAGGCATGCACGTCATAGACAATCATGAAAAGATATACATATATTCTCAGGCATGACTATGTAGGCCTTAATTCTAATTAATTCTAACACTGACAGTTTGATATCTCTGACCAGAGACTGTGAGACTGAGAGGCTGGGTAAACAGCTTGCCTTTTACTTATCTTTCTAATAACATAGGCTAATGTTTATGTTATCTAAACCTTTCACCCAATTTCTTCTACAGAGTTTTCAAGGATGGTATTAAATAAGGAGCTACAAATGATATTAACTCTTTCTTAGGGCTTATAGTAATATAATGTTATACACAGGGCCTGACTGTGTATCCAACCCGGTACAATCGAGCTTTCTTTCAGATATTTTTAATAGAGAAATTTCAATTCTTGGGTTTCTTTTTTTGAATATTAAATCGTTTTTCTGTGAGTTCCCCAATGCACTTTGACCTTTTGTTTGGTACACATTCTGCCGGTTTAAAACAGCAGTGCCATAGCATTCCTAGTTCTCAACAGTTCGGCATCTAAAATTGTTACGGTTTGACGAGCAGGCAAGTTTATCATTTTTATGTCTGAGACCATTTCTATCAAGCATGCATTATCTGTACCTGCATTCTGGTTCATTGCTGGTGGATTTATTTAACTGTGTCTTTTCTTTTACTTTCAGGACTTTTATATTCAGTCAAGTTACTGTCTGTGTTCTTAATAGCAACAATATATAATTTATTTATTTAGCTGTATTTATATCCCGCTTTTCACCGGGTCAAAGCGGTCAATTGGGAGATACATTTAACACGAGGGGATATGACACACATAATGAGTTTTTACTAACACTTTTCCTCCTCACGCCTTCACAATATCCTGTGTTTATTTCCCCCGTATGTATAACTGTGCCACGGGACCATAAGTACAATTTTGGTCAGAACTGAGCATTTTTCCTCCTTGTCCCTTTACAATATAATGTTGTTGTCTTGTTTAAAGCTCCATTGTGCTTATTCACCACAGCCTACATATTTAGCTTATTAGGCTAGAAGTATCCCTTTTGTAATTATTGAGCACATTGTCAGACTTTCTGTTTTTAATGCTTTGCTTATGTTTTTGTTTTTACTCTTTTGATTCTATGAATTTATTTGTTCTTACAATGTTATTGTCTTATGGTTTTTAATGTTATATTTTTTTGAGACCAGTACCCCCTGAGGAAGGAATTCAGCCAAAACACGTTGGGGTGTTTTCCAATAAAGCTGCTCAAACCTTACACTGTTTGGTGCACCTCTTTTACTATCAAGTGAAATAATACATAAACATAAACTATACCTCCCCTGACACCTTAGAACCTTTAGTCACCCAACATCTCACATACAACCCACCACCTCATTTTACAATAGCATATTCTCCAGGACCAAGCAGGAAGTCAGTCCTCACATATGGGGTGACATCGACGTCGATGGAGCCCTTGCGGAGCATTTCCCCAGCTTTCTATGAAAGCCTTTGGAAATGCAGGCACGCATGCGCGGTCCCCTTCCCGCCTAAAGGTGCCATCTTGCTCAGTCTCTCTTTTTCCGTGAAGCCCGTCGGACGTGTGTCCTAGTCCTCCCGGAAAATAGTTGGATTTTTTTGCGATTCCTTCGCTGTTTTTTCTCTGGTTCAACGCCGGTTCCCCTCCCGCCGGGTTCGGTACACCGGTATCGAGCCCAATCTAATTTTTTCGTTTTTTGCCCTTCGTGGCAGGCGTTCGCGCCCTTTTTTTCTTTTTCCATGGAAGGCCAGTCCTTTGACCTCGCGGGGACTCTTTTTTCCCCGATGGCTTCCAGTGGTTTCAAGAAGTGTGATCGGTGCAAGAAACTAATGTCTCTCACCGACACACATGACTACTGCCTTCGGTGCCTGGGTCCTGACCATGATCCTAAGATCTGTGGACCATGTGGAAAGATGTCCACCAAGGCGCTTCGAAGTCGTCAGCACCAAAAGGCAAGGCTTTTCTCCGACTCGGCCTCCGGCCAGGCCCGAACCTCATCTGAGGCCTAGACATCTCGGGAGTCTGATCCCGAGCACCGTCGGGACTCCTCGGACAGGGGGTCCCCCGACCGGGAACGAAAGAGGAAGAAGCGGCTCGCGAGGGCGTCGGAGGAGGAAGTCCCTGGCTCCTCGAGAGCTAGGTCTCGGACCCCCGACCGCCATCCCGGGCCCGTGGAACAGGAGAACCCGCCAAAAGTACCTCGTGGAGCCGGAGTCTGCTGGACATGTAAGTCCTGTAGTCCTCATGGACTCTGCTCCCAGAGAGCCGACGTCGGGCCCGGCGCTGCCGGGGCCCAAGTCAGTGGCTGCTGGGTCTCCTGAGCTGGGTCTCAGGCTGACAGCCTTGGAGTGCAGATTGTCTGCCTTCATGGAACAGCAGCGGGCGCTGATGGCTAGCCTGTCTGGCGCATCTGCCCCGACCACCGGACGTCGAAGTGGACCTCAGAGACCGAGCCGATACCCGAGACCATGAAGGCTCGAGGTCGACCTCGGTCGCGGTCTCCCTCGACCTCCCGCTCAGGACCGAGGGCGTCGACGCCGGTGCCTTCGGCGTCGGGGCGGGTGCTCACAGGCCCTGCTCGGTCGGAGCCCGATTCCTCATCGGACGAGTCCACCTGGGAGACGGAGGACGAGGAGTCCCCCGACACCTTCCAGACTCAGTGCGTCCCATCGGACTCACCGCAGTCTGAGCCCCGGAGTAGATCCCCTCCAGAGGATACCCGGTTCTCGGAGTTCGTCCGGGATATGGCCACTGTGTTTGCTATTCCTGCGGATCCCGAGGAGGAGCCTCGAGCCGAAGAGCTCGAAGCCCTCCAGTATGACTCGCTTCCGAAGGAGGCCTTTACTGTTCCGGTTCCTCCGATGCTGGAACGGCTTCTCTTTCGGATGTGGGAGGCACCGGCCTCGGCGCCGGTTCTAAGCAAGCGGGTCGATTCCATTTATCGACTCCGGAAGAGCCCTGGTTTTCAAAAAGTGCAGCTACCACACCATTCCATGGTGGTGGAATTGACCATGCATCGTCTCAAAAGTCAGAGGATGCACTCCGCGGTGCCCCCTGGCAGGGAGGCCCGGAACCTGGATGGTTTTGGTAGAAAGTGCTTCCAGGGCTTAATGCTTGCTTGCCGTGTCCAGTCTTCCAGCTGTACATGGGCATGTACTTGCGAGACCTGGCCAAGGAACTGGCTGGCTTCTCTGATGGTCTCTCCGGGGAACCCTTGCAGAGGTTCAAGTCCTTGTCCTCGGGGATATGGGAATGCTCTAAGTTTATGTCCCGTGCTGCCTACAATGGCTTCAAGGCTTTGGCCCGTGTTGCAGCAGCCGGCATCGCAGCCCGACGCCAGGCGTGGTTGCAGTCATTGGACCTCAAGCCTTGGGTTCAGGTGAGAACCTTTTTGGCAAGCCCATGACCGAGAAGGATGCACAGCTCGAAACCGAGCACCTCACGAGGACAAGGCTGTTTAGAAAGACTTCTGCCCCTTCTCAGAAAATAAGGGCTCGGGTAAAAAGCCCTTTTACCCGAGGAAGGGCACTGCCTACAAACAGTTCCCACAGTACCAGGCCTCCCACGCTCCCCCACAGGGTCAGCAGGCCAAGGGGCAGGGGAATGGGCCCCGTAGGCAGAGGGCCCCCAAGCCTCCGGCTCCTGCTCCTGCTCCTGCTCCTGCTCCCACTCAGCAGGGTGGGGGTTTTTGACTCCTTAGGCATAGCCTCTCCGTCCCTGCTCTCCAAACCCTGCACAGGAGGTCGACTTACCCTGTTTGCCCACCTGTAGCCACTCATCACTGGGGACAGTTGGGTGTTAAGCATCGTCCACAAGGGCTATATGCTACACTTCCAGCAGCTGCCTCCTCCATACTTCCCAGGGGAGCCTCCAAGGCCTCCCCTACACACAGATCTTCTCCTTCAGGAGCTCCAAGGTCTGTTGCGAGACAAGGCAGTGGAGCCTGTGCCTCCCCACCTCCAGGGTCAAGGGTTCTACTCCAGGTACTTTCTCGTACCAAAAAGAACCGGTGGCCTCCAGCCTATCCTCGACCTCAGAAATCTCAACAAGTTCCTAGAGAAAATAAAATTCAAGATGGTTACTCTTGGAACACTTCTGCCCTACCTCCAGCAGGGAGATTGGCTATGCTCCTTAGTTTTAAAGGATGCGTACACTCACATTCTCATTCATCCAGACCACAGAAAGTACCTCAGGTTCATTGTGGGAGGAAACCATTATCAGTACAGAGTACTGCCTTTTGGCCTCACCTCCGCCCCCAGGGTCTTTACCAAATGCCTGGCAGTGGTGGCGGCCTACTTGAGAAATCAGGGTATCTTTGTCTTCCCCTATCTGGACGACTGGCTCATCAGGGGTCAGACGTGCCAGGAGGCCAGACAAGCCACCCTCCGAACTATTGCTCTTCTTCAAAACTTGAGGTTTGTCATAAACTTTGCAAAGTTCACTTTGCTCCCCTCCTAGAACTTGGAGTTCATAGGAGCAAGGCTGGACTCTCTGCTGGCAAAGGCTTTCTTGCCAGAAGACAGAGCCCAAAGACTGATATACTTGGCAAACCAGTTTCTCAGCAGGTCACTGGTCTCCGCCAGACTCTGCCTGAGGCTTCTTGGCCACATGGCTTTGACAATACATGTGACCCCCAATGCCCGGCTCCTTATGAGGCCTGCACAGTGGTGCCTCAGAACTCGGTGGACACAGGCCACAGGGAGCCTCAGAGACAGAGTAAGGGTGTCCAGACCATTCCTGAACTCCCTCCGCTGGTGGCTGCACCCACCCAATCTACTGCGAGGGGTACCTTTTCAGATTCCTGGGTTCACAGTGGTGTTGACCACATATGCCTCCCTGCAAGGCTGGGGAGCTCATTTTCTGGGCAAGTGCACCCAGAGCCTGTGGTCTCCCTGGGAGGCCACAGAGTAGATCAATCTACTGGAACTCAGGGCTATTCGTTTAGCCCTCAAGACTTTCTCTCAAACCCTAGCTCATCAGTCTGTCTTATTTCAAACAGACAACCAAGTAGCTATGTTTTATGTGAACAAGCAGGGCGGCACTGGGTCCAGGCTCCTTTGTCAGGAGGCACAGGACCTTTGCTTGTTTGCTCTCAAGCACAACATGTTCCTCAAGGCTGTGTATCTCCCTGGCCAGGAAAACTACCTGGCCGACAGGTTGAGCAGAATGCTGCAGCCCCACGAATGGCAGCTCCATCCCTTAGTGGTTCAGAAGATTTTCCTGAAATGGGGACTTCCATCCATAGATCTGTTTGCCAGTCCATTGAACAAACAGCTGCCAACGTTCTGTTCCATGCAACCGCATCCTCTGCGGCTAGCAGCAGATTCTTTTCTGATTTCCTGGTCCCAGGGCCTCCTGTATGCGTTTCCTCCCACGCCCCTGGTGGCCCGAACCCTATTCAAAATTCTACAGGACAAGGCCTCGGTCCTGCTGGTAGCTCCCAAATGGCCGAGACAGCCTTGGTACCCTCTTCTGCTCCAACTGGCAGTGGATCCCCCACTGCCTCTGGGGTTGCAGTCCGACCTTCTCTCTCAAGATCAAGATTCCCTTCTGCACCCAAATCTCAGAGCTCTCCATTTGATGGCATGGAGGCTGCAAGGGTAGTTTTGGCTCCCTGGGGCCTACCTCTGGAAGTTGAGGAGGTTGTCCTAGCCTCTAGAAAGCAGTTCACTAGGAAAACCTATGCACTGAAATGGAAAAGGTTTTCTGTGTGGTGTCAGCTACGTATAGAAGATCCTTTCTCCTGTGCTGTACCAGTAGTGCTTCAGTATCTACTGCACTTATCCAATCAGGGACAAGTCCAATTCTGTTCAGGTCCACCTCTCAGCTCTAGCTGCTCACCACTCACTGGTGGAAGGACACACTCTGTCGGTTCACCCCTTGGTGTCCGGGTTTCTCAGAGGCTTGCTCTTGCTAAAGCCTCCAATCCGTCCTCCAGCTCCTGAGTGGAAGTTGAATGTGGTCTTACAGCAACTGACTCGCCCACCTTTTGAGCCGATGGCTACTTGTCCTCTACGCTTCCTGTCCTGGAAGACACTCTTCTTGGTAGCCTTAACCTCGGCCAGGCGAGTTAGTGAGCTTCAGGCCCTGGTCTGTGACAGGCCTTACACCCGCTTCTATAGGACAGGGTAGTCCTTAGGACTCATCCAAAGTTCCTCCCAAAGGTTGTCTCCTCTTTCCACCTCAACCAGGAGGTGGTTCTTCTGACCTTCTTCCCTAGGCCTCATGCAAGCCCGGCTGAAGCAGTTCTGCATACCCTGGACTGTAGGAGAGCCTTATCCTTCTACCTTGACCGTACCCAGGGGCATAGAAGGGCTACTCAGCTCTTCATATCTTTTGACCCTAATAACTTGGAGTTAGCTGTGTCCAAGCGTTTCTTGTCCATTTGGGTGGCTGACTGTATCACCTGGGCTTACAGGGCGGCTGAACTTCCTTTGCAGGGTCGGGTCACAGCCCATCGTGTCAGGGCAGTGGCTGCCTCAGTGGCTCATCTCAGCTCTGTACCATTGGTAGACATCTGCATGGCTGCAACTTGGTCCTCAAGCCAGACTTTTGCGGCCCATTACTGTCTGGAGAGGGAGTCCCGTAGGGACAGTGCTTTTGG
Source organism: Ichthyophis bannanicus (assembly GCA_033557465.1). Lineage (NCBI taxonomy): Eukaryota > Metazoa > Chordata > Amphibia > Gymnophiona > Ichthyophiidae > Ichthyophis > Ichthyophis bannanicus. Next base: position 795,377,654 of record CM066034.1, read on the forward strand.
CAAGGCAGTACTTCGGAATCTCTTTGAGGTTTAGGCAGCTCCTGCCCTCCAGCCCTCCGTTGGGCTACCGGTGGAGGTTCTTTCAGTGGGAGTTCTCTTGTTCAGCCTGGGTTCCTGGTAGCCCAGAGCTAGGGAGTCACCCATATGTGAGGACTGACTTCCTGCTTGGTCCTGGAGAAAGAGTAGTTACTCACCTGTAATAGGTGTTCTCCAGGAGCAGCAGGAATCAGTCCTCACAATCCTCCCTCCTCCCCTGGGAGTTGCAGTTGTACATAGTTTATTTTTACATTTTTGTGTGCTGTTTTTAGCTATGTCATTTGACTGAGCAAGATGGCACCTTTAGGCGGGAAGGGGACCGCGCATGCGTTCCTGCATTCCCAAAGGCTTTCATAGAAAGCTGGGGAAATGCTCCGCAAGGGCTCCATCGACGTTGATGTCACCCCATATGTGAGGACTGATTCCTGCTGCTCCTGGAGAACACCTGTTACAGGTGAGTAACTACTCTAACAACAGCCTTCTCATGCTCCCTTACCTCCCCCCCCACCCCATAGGGGGGCTCCATCCCAAACAGAAGACACACTTATTAGTGGGGATAGCATAAACAAACCAGAATGAAGAAACCATCCCCTCCCCTCTATTAGGAAAAAGTCTCCTTTGCTCCAATACACAGGAGCCTACTCCACTGAATACACTGCCAGATACCAAAAGCGAGCAAATCATTCAAGGCTGGAGCCCCCAGCTCATGGGACTCCTCTGTTGGCATTTCCTGAGTTGTGAGAATGTCGCCAAAGCGCCCTCTGCCCCTGGGCTACCTGCTGCCATTAGAGTGGGTCTTTATGCTACTGTTCCACTCCCTGAGCTGGGAACTCCAGCCCAGTTATCCCAGAGCCCAGAAGGGCACACACTGCTTCCCCTCTAGTGCGAACCCACCAATGCTTCCCTTTTAGCACAAACATTAAACCAAAAGGAAAAGTCTAGTTATAGCATATTCCTTCAGATCTCAGTTTGGCCATGACGTCCTTCATCTCCCTCCATCATAGAAGTGTGGCCTGGGCCCAATACGCATACACTTCCACATGACATGTTTCCTGGTCATGTACCCAGGGCACAGAACTTTCCAGCCACTTGTTCTTTGACACCATAATCATGAAAACAGGCTATAATACCTCTAGGCTTATTAAGGCCATCTGGCCCTGCCACCCAATAGGCTTGATCAATCCAGAAGTCCTTGTCAGTTGTGTATACCTCAGCAGCAACCAGAATAGCCTTCAAAATATATTGCACTATTATCGCACAGTCCATAAAGGCCGCCTTCTCTGGGAGCCCCTGAAAGTGCAGGTTGCTTCTTCTCAAGCTGTTCTCCACCATAAAGGGTCCACAAAAAGGAGGCACAAGTACCACAGCAGCAAAAAGAATGCAAGTATCTAAAAACAAACTTTATTAGAAACCTGACCAATGTAAAGGCAACAAACCAAAAGGAGAACAAAAGCCCAACATGGCCGTGCTTTGGCGTGGCCTTCTTCAGGGGCATTGCTCTGTAACGGATGATGTATTATTGTAGATCTTGCCTTTCAACATTAAGTGTTTTCAAATGCTGGTCCATAGGGTCTGTATCAACAACCCTCACTGCTACCTGAGGGCCATTGGTATAGATGCTATAGATAAGTGACTGAAACACTTAATGTTGAAAGGTAAGATCTACAATCATACATTGTCAGTTACAGACCATAGCCCCTGAAGAAGGCCTCGCTGAAACACGGCCATGTCGGGCTTTTGTTCTCCTTTTGGTTTGTTGCCTTTGCATTGGTCAGGTTTCTAATAAAGCTTGTTTTTGGATACTCACTTTGTTTTTGCTCCTCACCTTAAAGGCCAGCTCCTCCCTTAAACACTGGAGTTGGGAGACCTAAATCTAAAGCTCCCGCAGATTCCACTTGCTCATCCAGCTGCTCCTCCACCTCCTCATTCCACAGTCCCAAGTCACCTATATCCCGGCAGAGACTATCCAGCCCATCCATGACCACCTCCTTCACTTATGAGATGTCTGCTTTAAACTCTTTAAACCAAGCCTTCATTTCAGCTTGGGACAATGGCTTCCCATTTTCCACCTTGTGTGACTTCCCCCCTTTCCCCTTTAGCTATTGAAGTCCACTCCATGCTCGCCGAGCAGTGAAAATGCCAGAGAATGAGAATTCCTTTAGGCCAATGGGTTTGCATTGTGCCATTATATTCTGCACACCTTTTGGGCGAGTCTTTCCAAGCCGCCAGCACTTGCTAATGACCAGAACAGAAGCTGTTATTGTCTTGGACCTGTCGGCGCTCCAAGTCAGGCAAACATGTCAGGTCGTGTAATCACTGGTCTCCCTGTGAGACAAACCTTAGACTTCCACAGGCACCTGTAGTGTTCTGTGTTCTCACATGTCTTACCTCCTATGGCAAGAGCCAGCATGGGTAGCTTATCTGTCTCTTTGGACTTCTGGCTGTTCTGGACACTGCCTCAGGCCCCATCTGCATATGTCCATCTGGCAGAGCTGAGTTACCAGTCTCATGTCTTCACTCAGGAGTGGGAATTAGTCAGATAGCTCTTTCCTGTACTTTTCATAAGTGCTAAGCGCGAGCCTGTGACTTTTGTTAGCCAGAGAGTGATTGTCACTTCTACGTAATTATTAGTGCTTCTACAAGGAAAACATAATTACCTCATTCTCTGTTTTTTATGTATATATATGTGTGTGTGTGCGTGTGTATGTGTGTGTGTATACTGTGTGTGTATATATGTATATATACGAGGTCTGACAAAAAAGAAATGAGACTGTCCCATAAGGTACTTCAGGCCGGAAGGTCGGGGGTTCAAATCCCACTAGAGGACAGCAACCTTGGGCCGGAAGGACTGGGGTTTCTAGTCCCACAGATGCTCCTTGTGGTCTTGGGCAAGCCACTTAACCCTCCATTGCCCATGTTCCCTGTAAGTATTAGTGTATGTGTCTCATATCCCCATATGTTAAATGTATCCCCCAATTGTGTTGTGACCGCTTTGATTGAAGGATAAGGCGGTATACAAAACTGTCTAAATAAATAAATAAATAAATAAATAAATGTTTTATTACAAAATCTATAGAGAAATTACGCATTGTCCCCTTTGAAGTAATCCCCCCCCCCCCCCCCGAAGTAATGCTCTACTGCATTTGCTTCTGCCACGTATGAAAGCACTCGGTAAAGTCCTCTTCCTTGAGGTCCTTCAGCTCCCTCGTCACAGTGGCCTTGATCTCTTCTACAGAGACGAAATGAGTTCCTTTGAGCCCAGTCTTCCGCCTGGGGAAGAGCCAGAAGTTGCATGGTGTGAGATCTGGGGAATAAGGAGGATGGTCGAGAGCTTTGATCTGTTTGTTGGCAAAGAACTGCCTCACACTGAGCGCGGTGTGTGCGGGGCACATTGTCGTGGTGGAGCAGTCACGACTTCTCTCCACAGAGCCCACCTGCTGCGCCGAACCCTGTCATGGAGGCGATTGAGGACCTGCTGGTAGAAGTGCTGATTGACTGACCCTCAGGCACAAACTCATGATGGACCACTCCCTTCTGGTCAAAGAATGTGATCAGCATAACCTTCATCCTTGATTTGGACATGCGCGCCTTCTTGGGTCTGGGTGACAGTTGTCTTCCACTGCAGGCTCTTGCTTTCAGGGTCATACTGGAAGACCCAAGTCTCGTCTATTGTGATGACTCGGCCAACGAACTCTGGATCTTCTCTGATCTTCTCTAGCAAGTCTCAACATACATTGACTAGGTGCTCCTTCTGGTCGTCCGATTAAAGCTTGGGCACCATTGTGGCACACACCTTCCGCATCCCCAGCACCTGCACCAAGATGGTCCGCACTGACTCCCTGTTTCCTCAGCTATCATCCGCACCATCAATCTGCGATCACTCCACACCAGCTGGTTCACTCTGTCAGTGTTCTCAGCCGTCTTTTTCGTGGAAGACCATCCTGACTTGGGATCATCCTCCACCTCCTTGCGGCCAGTCTTGATGCGTTTGTGCCACTCGAAGACTCGCAGCCTTGACATTACATCTTCTCCATAAGCCTTTTGGAGAAGTTGGAGACACTCAGTTGGGCCCTTCTCCAACTTAACCAGAAATTTCAAGTTGATTCTTCGCTCCATATTTCTGCCACCTCCAGTACCTGCTAATAGTGGTTGTAAACCGCTCTGATGCCCTTAAGCCTGGGCGGTATATCAAGAAATGGCATAAACATAAACATATAAACATAAAATGATGGAGCAGTGTGCTACAAAAAAACCTGAAAAAGAAAAACAGAGTGAGAGAGATGAAAAATATTATAGCAGAATAGTGGCGAAATGTTGCACAACACAGTGACATAAGTGGTTAGCCAATTGGCATTGAGTCATGGGCGTGGCTGCCACAGTCTCGTTTCTTTTTTGTCACACCTCGTGTGTGTATATATATATATATATAGATATAGATATATATATGCGCACACACACAGGCTGGTCTCTCTCTTGTGTCTCATTGCCAGAAAGTCTCCTGCAGGAAGGAAAGCAGCAGCCTTTACCTAAGTATAACGGAACATAGCTTATTTTTGTTTGGCTGCTGATACTCGCTATGTTGAGGTTGTCTTTCCCCTGTCAAAATTTCTATTATAAGGATGGAAGGGAGAAGTGGGGCTACAGCAGTGAGGGAACTTGTCCTTTACTGAGCATTGTCATGTTATGCCCTCGGTGACTGGAGAATGATTCTTTAGGGCAGGCATGTCCAACTTCGAACAGGTCGTGCTCTACTTTTTCCGGCCAAAAGTGCCGGTGATCTACCACCATGAAAATTAAGTTTCAAATTAAATTTTAACCCAATAAAGTTGGAGGATTCCTCCCCCCCCCCCCATTTTTAATGAACCTTCTGTCATTTACTTGGATGTAAGCAAATTAAGCAAAAACAAGACAGAGAGACGAAGATCCAGTAAGAACTACAAGGAGAAATGGAAAGTACATTTTTTCTTAACGTTTTACTGAGTAATAACTTTCTTTAACTGTCTTAATAACTTTCTTTAGCTTTTATTGAGTAATTTGTGTTAAATTTAGCTCGAGTATTGATCCAGGCTGATCTTGCACAATCTTTAATATTTCGCTCTTGCTCATTAGTGAGACGTCTGAGCCTGCATTTCATCCACCAGCTCTTTGAAGTTGGGTGAATATTGCGTGAAGGCCAGTCTCAGGGAATCCTGGAGATGTTCATCTGTCATGTTGGAACATTGTGTACTCTTTGTCCATGGTGAGACCGTACCTTGAATATTGTGTGCAATTCTGGTCGCCGTATCTTAAAAAGGATATAGCGTTATTAGAAAAGATTCAGAGAAGAGCCACCAAAATGGTAAAGGGGATGGAAGGATACTCCTGTGAAGAAAGGCTAAAAAGGTTAGGGCTCTTTAACCTGGAAAAGAGACGGCTGAGGGGAGATATGATAGAAGTCTATAAATTAATAAACGGAGTGGAATGGGTAAATATAGATCGATTGTTTACATTATCAGAATATAGAAAGACTAGGGGACATGCAATGAAGCCACAGGGTAAACTGTTTAAGACTAATAAAATAAAATATTTTTTCACTCAACGTGTAATCAAACTCTGGAATTTGTTACCGGAGCTGTTAGTGTAGCTGGGTTTAAAAAAGGTTTGGACAAGTTCCTGGAGGAAAGGTCCATAAACCATTATTAAGAAGGGACCCAGGATATCAATGCTTGACCCAGTACAAGCATTGTGGAACCTGTGACGTTTGGGGAAACTGCTAGGTACATATGACCTAGATTAGCCACTGTTGGAAACAGGATACTGGGCTTGATGGACCTTGGTCTGACCCAGTATGGCATATCTTATGCTCTTATGTTGTCTTTTTCAGATGGGAAAATGCAGATTCACACAAATAAGTTGAACTGAAACAGGAGTGTACAGCTTTACTGCATCTTCTCAAGTTGGGAAATTTGTCTCTAGGCACTAGCTTCCAAAACAATTCTTGCTCAGCACGGGTCTTGAGAAAAATGTCATTTTTAAGGGTTAATATTTTGTTTTCAAGAGATGGCTTGCTCAATGAGTAATTTTTACTGATAGCAGCTTCAGTTTCTTTAATATCCACATCTACTTTGAATGGGTATGACAAGTACTCCACATCTGTTCCAATTTTTTGGAAGTCACAATCTATTTTCGAATTCCTGGATAACAGAACAGATTTCTGTCACATACTTCTCCTTCTGAAAAACAAAATATGGATATTGTCCCAGATGGTCCTGCGTATTAGGAAAATGATCAAAAGTGGTGTTTGCAAGGTCAGTCATCATTAGCTCAAATTTGCTCTTGTAGGATGAAACTGTACTCATCTCGCCAATGCATTTGTTTTTACCTTGTAGTTCAAGGTTCATATCACTTAGTTTGCCTGTAAAGTCAGCGAGAAATGTCAGATAACATAACCACTCCTCATCTTCCAACTCTGCTTGGTCATCTCCCTTCTCCTTCAAAAAACTTCTTATTTCATTCAGCAAATCACGAAATCTTTGCAGAAATTTGTGCCTACTTAGCCACCTTACATCTATGTGCAAAATGATTTCTGCTTGCCCCTTCATCAAGAGTAAGATTGAAAATCCGTCTTTGAAGTGATGTTCCATGAACTGAATTTACAGTTTTGAAAGTGATGTCCATGACAGTCTTTGTATTGAGTCTCTTGCTTGCCAAAACTTGCTGATGAATGATGCAGTGGTAAGAAAGGAAATCTGGGAAGTCGTCATGCTGTCTACAGAGGGCTATGAAACCGTTAACCTCACCTGTCATTGCTCTTGCTCAATCAGTAGTGACGGAAACAAGTCTGTGCAATGGAAGATTACACTTTGTCACAAAAGAATGGAAATAACTGAATATTTCTTGACTGGTAGTTCTCCCTTTTAAAGAAATCATTCCAAGTAGTTCTTCTTTAACACTGACATCTTCAGAAACCATCCGGATAAAGACTAGTAACTGGGCTATGTCTCTTATGTCTGTAGATTCATCCGGTTGGAGTGAGAAAGCAACACAGTTTGAAACATCCTCCAACAATTGTTCAGTTGTGTCTCCACACATCTTTTCTATTCGCCGCACGACGGTGTTTCTTGACAATTGTACATCTTGAATAGCAGCTATCATCTCTTTCTTATTTTTAAATCCTTTAAAAACATTGTCAGCTGCTTCAAGAAAACAATCTTTTACAAATTCCCCTTCAGTGAAAGGTTTGCATTTCTTTGCGATCAGGTTGCTGACCTTGAAGGATGCTATGTTTGCATTGACCGAATGTGATCTTGGCTTCACCATCAACTGTTGCTGAGTAGCCAATTTCAATTTAAGTTCTTTGAGCTTCAGTTTACGAATTTCACTTTTGGGTGGAAGATCAGCATCAAACGTATTGCTATGCAGAGCCTTATAATGACAGTTCCAGATTACCCTTTTTGGGCAAGGATAGTGAGGCGTTACAAATTAGACAACAACACTTGTCTTTCACCATGATAAAGAAGTAGTCCATTTCCCATTCGTCATGAAAGTGGTAGGTTTGCTCTTCTTTGGAACACTCATCTTCGTTATACTGGGGTGGCTGGATGTAAGAAGGCCAAATCTGCTAAGTTAGTATAAACACTGGCTGAATCTGGTCCAAAACTGTCATTGTCCCAAAGTATTAAAGATCAGCAGGAACTAAAGACCTTTGGATGATGTACAATAGAAGGACTGGAGATGCCAAAACCACTCATGCAGTTCTAAAAGTAAAAATAAGAATTCATCATACTGGCACCAATAATCAAATACCACCAAACAATCATCAAAAAAACCTCAAACACCTGTCCAGCAAACCAGATAAAATCAAATACCGCCAAACAAGTTCAAATACCACCACACACGATTTAATAAATTCTGCACACAGTGTAGAATCAACACAAAGGCAAGGCGAAATAAAATTGCAGTGTAGAATCAACGCAAAGTAGGCAAAATAAAATTGCAGAGGCAAGCAAACGTCACAGTGGTTTCAACCAATTCGAAGGCAAGGCATAAGCAAGTTAGAACAAAATTGGAAAAGCCCACCAAAATTACCAAATTCTTGACACTTTGTTGTGTCTGCCCGAAAACGTTTAATGAAAGCGAACTATAAAGCGACCAATGACCAGCACACGACACAACTAATACGGTAAGTGTATTCAGGTAAAGTCCAGGCGAATGGATATTGCCCGGTATATAACACACTTCTAAGGGGTGTTGGGGCGGGGGTAGGAATGGGTGATTTTGAGAGGCAGGAGACCAGGTATGACGCTGGGCCTGTGGCATCTCGTCACGGGGTGCAGGCGGCAACCCCCTGGGGTACCCACAAACTATTGGCACAAAAACAACAAGCGCCCCCAATACACCCGCAGGCAGGATTCCTGCAAGCAGGGAAAAAAGACAGGCAAAGGATCAGCAGCGGCTGCAAGCCCTTGGCAGATGATCTGCCGGCACGAGCTCTCTCCTAGCTATGGGGCGAGCTGCTGGAGAGATGAAGCCAAGTGGGGCTGGCGATCTACCTCTGACCCCTCCGCGATCTACAGGTAGATCGCGATCTACCTATTGGACATGCTTGCTTTAGGGAATGCCTGTTCTTGCTTTACTTACTTTGTTCATAATAATATCATTAACACCATAGAATAATGAATATTAATAAGTTGTTAGATTTTATTATAGGTCGTTTAGTGTCACATAAGCCTGCAGTTGATTGCTTTGCTTTGGTTTTGCAACTAGATGTCATTATTCATCAGTTTGTAACATGAACATTTTATCAGTCAAAATACAGTTGCAAAATGGTTACTTTCAAATACAGTAATCACAGAAGTAACAGTCTAGTACCATTTATGTTCTTATTAGTTATCAATGTATTTGTAATAAAATACCTACTCTCTAAGTAATGGATTCAGGATGTATAAATGTAGTCAAATCCATGGACGCTGAAGTACTTGTGATTTATTTTTATTTAGCTCACATCTTTCCAGTAGTAGTTCAAGGCACGTTACATTAGATACAGTTGGTTATTTCCCTGTTCCCTGAGGACTTACAATCTTAAGTTTGTACCTGAAGCAGTGAAGGGTTAAATAAGTTGCCCTGCTCATAAGGGAGCATCAGATTAATTTGATATTTTTCAGTCAATCTTTATTGCCTCTCCTGTATTCCCCTCCACATCTCTGGCAAGATCTTTCTGTGCTTCTGGGGAAAAAAGCTTTGATGTGCTCAAGAGCCAGTATAGAATGTCCAAACACAGTATCTGTGGAAAAATTAAAATGAATATTTTACTGTCAGTATTTTCTTCCAGCCCGTTTGCTTATGTGGATCCTTTGCATTGTAACATGGCCTATTTGTACCTTGAACTACTCAAAGACTCCCTCAACGAGTATGCATATGCAGCAGAACTAGCTGGCCTGAGCTATGACCTACAAAATACCACCTATGGGATGTATGTAAGTACCCAAAATTGGAGAAAATCTTAGAGCCTTCCGTCTACTTCCACTTTACAAAATTTCTGTTTTAATTTGGTGGAAGGGAATTTTTTAGTAACATTTTCCTTCTGAAGATCTACGGTTTGTTTGTTTTTTGTTGTTGTTTATATATTTTTTTTTAACCTTGACTGCTAAATATTTTTTTCTATAATTTCAACTTATTAAACTTTGCTGTCTTCAACAATATTTATTGTCAATTTAAACAAATATATTTAGTGGGATGTTTTTATTGCTTTTTTAGGTAAGTTAATGTTAAAGATTCATACCTTAAAAATGATGCTGTCACACACATTCCCGTTGAGTGTGACACTTTATTTTATTCAGTGACAGTTGTCCACTGAAATACTTTCAGAAAAATTTACCAAATCATCTCCATATTAATTTTCACAAAAATATTCAAATTGGCCATTCATTCCCAAAGCATACTGATGAATATGAGGCTGCATATACATACTCTTTAGTCATGTTTTTCATCCGTTACTGTTCCATTGCTTGAGGTATCAAAGCATTTCTTTTGTTTTTCTTTTTGTTAGTCGCTACCTTTATGCTGATCCTCTTCATTGCAACATGACATACCTGTTACTCAGGTTATTGAAGGATGATTTAAAAGAGTATACATATGCAGCACGCCTCTCAGGTTTGATCTGTGGCATTGCATCAGGAATGAATGCAATACTTGTAAGTAAAAAAAAAAGTGATGGAAAGAGCTTAAAGCAGAGCTTGAAAAAAATAATGGCATTCTGCTGAGATGAATATGCTTGTACTTGCATCATCTCTTATTATAAAAAAAAACCCTGAATAATTAAGTAAATTGTTTGATAAAACTTGGAGGCATGCTTTCTAAAGTTTAGAGTGCGTTAAGTACCGATGTAGCCACGGGAATAAAATGGGCCACAGCAGCACTTAGCACACAGTAACGAATAGACCATGCACTAAGCATTAGTAAACATACTCCATAGTTTTTCTGCATGTGTGGCTTTTTGTTTTGCATTTCAGCTTCTGCTTTGCTTGGATGTCTTAATACAGTAAGTACTATGTTTCTAAAATCAGTGTATTGGTAGAAAAATATACTTTTCAAAACATTCTTTATAGAGGAGCTTATCTCCACATTTGGATGAATGGGGCCAAGGGACTCTTTTCACAATAATAATATAACATTAGCATTCTTTCTCTCACTTCAACAATCAGCTAGATGTTGAAGAATTGCAGCGGCTATGTTTTGCCAGCTTTTTAATTTTTTTTAAATAAACTCTTTTCATTCTGCCTCCTTCCATCTACACAGGTAAGTTTTCTGTATATATTTTTAAAGTAGTTGCATAAGATAAAGTATTGTAATTGGAGAGACAAAAAATTCATCTTAATTTAGGAAATTTAGGCCTGCCTTTGATAAGGTGGTAGTGTGCTGCGAGTGCACTCAGGTGGACCCTGACAGATTTGGACTTCAGTCCTGCCTGAGACAGGTGAAGCAAATATTGTAGCACAAGCTGCACAGAGCACAAGAATGGGTCCACGCACTACATGAGAATCTGTGCCATTTGAAGGTGTAAGCCTGTCTTGTGGAGGTTCTACTGGAGGCGAGGAGGACCTCCCCTGAAAGGTTAAAAGGGGCCAAAGCTACCCTTTCAGCAGCCAGTCCATTAGCATCAGAGACCCCAAGTTGGGATGTAAGAGGGAGCCCTCTTGTGACAGCAGCCCCAGAGCATTCCCCACGGAGACCAGGGGCGTCGTGGATATGTGAAGTAGCAATGGGAACCATAGTTGCCTGGACCACCAAGGGGCTACTAGTATCAGCGATGCCCCATCATACCGAGCCTTGAACAAGGTCTTAGCAATCAGCAGTGTGGGCTGGAAGGCATAGAGAAGGCCTTTGTCCATGGGATGAGGAATGCATCTGCTGCTACCCGAGATGGATATGGCTGCTTGGAGCAGAAGCGGGGCAGCTGGGTGTTGGCCAGACTGGCAAAAAGATCTATCCGTGGAATCCCCCAGAGCTGGAAGAGTCGGTAGGCCACTCTGTGGTCTAGCCGCCACTTGTGCAGCAGGAGGACCCCTGCTCATTCTCTCTGCCAGGGCGTTGTCCTGGCCCAGCAGATACACCGCCCGCAGGAGCATTCTCATATGAGCAGAGAACTTGATTGTCCGTCCGGACGAGCACTGAGTGGTATTGCAGGTGGTGACGGAAGGTTCGGAGGGCCAGGGATGTGGCCCAAAGCTCCAAGAGGTTGATCTGCTGCACACTATCCGATTTCGACCAACTGCCCTGAGTGCAGAGGCAGTCTCAGTGGGCTCCCCAGCCTAAGAGGGAAGCATCCGTGGTTAGGACCCTCTGGGGAGCGGGGTCCTGGAAGGGGCATTTAGTGAACAGCCTTGGTGTGGAGGCCAGCCCGAAGGGTAGCACCCTGCACTGGTAGTGGCCACCTCCCGCCACGAACCCGAGGTATTTCCTGTGGTGAGGATGGATGAGGATGTGAGTATATGCATACTTTAGGTCCAAGGAGCATAGCCAGTCTCCCGGCTGGAGGTATGGCAGCAGTGTTCCAAGGGAGAGCATCTTGAACTTTTCCTTCACAAGGAATCTGTTTAGATCCCGCAGGTCCAGAATGGGCCAGGAGTCTCTGGTCCTCTTGGGCATGAGGAAGTACCAGGAATAGAACCCCTTGTCCTTGAGGTGTGCAGGCAGTGGTTCACCACCTTGTCCACGATAAGACCTGAGAACTCTTGCAGTAGTAAAGTCTCTGGTGGAGGGGAGTCCTGGGGGGTTCTCCCATAAAGAGCTGAGAGGGGTGCGTGTGTCAGGTGGAGGAGGTAACCTTCCCTCACCACCCACAGTGCCCAGGAGCCAATGGTGATGGATGGCTACCGATAGGCATAGAGATCCAGATGCCCCCTGTGTGCTGCTCGGCTGGGCCTCCTGGGGGAGGAGAGGCTAAGCCCAAGGAGTCAAAAACCTTTGCCAGGCTGGGATGGAGCTGGTGCCTGGGGTTTGGGTGCCTTACACTTATGAAGGCCATGCCCTTGTCTTGCTGCCCCTGTTGGGGAGCTGGGAAGGCCTGGTATTGAGGATAGTTACCATAAGCCTTCCTCTTCTAAGGGTAGAAGGATTTTTTACCCGAAGGCTTTTGTCGGGAAGGGTCTGCAGTCTTCTTGGAGAGCCTGGGCCTCGTCAGGAACTCGGACTCCAACTCTAACTCCAACTCTAAAGCCTTATTAATCATAGGTTTGCTGAAGAGATTTTCTCCCTGGCAGGGAACATCGACCAACTTGTCCTGAACCCATTGCTCCAGGTCAGAGGACTGAAGCCAGGCTTGGCTTCAGGAACCGATGCCCACCACAGCTACTCTAGCTGCTGACTCGAAGCCATCATAGGCTGCCCTAATCATAAACTTTGAGCTCTCTCTGACACCCGATGCCAGAGTCTGGAACTGCTGGAGAGGTTCCTCAGAGAGACCAACTGAGAACCCGGCAAGTTCCTTTGCCAGGTCTCCCAGGTACATGACCATTTACAGCTGGTATGCCTGGATCCAGCCAATGAGCATCGACCAATGGTAGCACTTTCTGCCCAGGACGTCGAAGGTGAAGGCCTCCCTACCCAGGGACATGATGCATGGCCGACTCCACCACCATGGAGTTGTATGGCAGCTGTGCTTTCTGGAAGCGAGGACTCCGGCGGACCCCATACATTGAGTCCAGTTGTTTGTTCACTATGGGCACCGATGCGGAGGATTTCCCACATGTGGAGAAGCAGCCGTTCCAGGATCGGGGTAACGAGCACCATGACTGCCTCCTTCGGAGTGGCCTCATACTGGAGGATGTAGAGTTCCTCTCTCCAAGGGTCTTCCCAACTCTGTCTCAGAGGCTGCCTTGGCCGTGTCCCGCATGAAGTCGAGGAAAGCTGTGTCCATGGGCAGAGACTGACACCGGTATTCTGTGGGAGATGGGTTGAAGGGCACATCCCGGTGCTGACAGGTATATGGGGATTCGTCATCTTTGGTCTCCCAGTCTGACTCATAGTCGGTGGAGGTATTGAGGGCGATCTGGACTCCAGGGTTGGGGCCCCTGGCTAAAGGACCCTGGATTCCCTGCAGTCAGAGCCGAGGGCATTCATCAGGGAGTACCTCTGTCTCGAGGACCGGGACTAGTGTTGAGGAACCTCTCAAGGCTGGTGGCGTGGGGAATCCCTCTAGGTTGAGGGCCCGGTAGTTGGGAGTGATGACCCAGCCAAGCCGGACATCAGAGCCTGCTGCTGGGCCATGAAGGAAGACAAACTGCACTCCAAAGCCACCATCATTGTCTTGAGGCTAGATGGCTCTGCAGCCTTCTGTGCAGGCACCGAGGGATTCGAGCCCAACGCCGGCTGAGTTGAAAGGGAGTCCAAGGCCAGTCGCTGGATACCAGCGATTCCTGTTGGGTTATTTTGGTCGACTGCCCCCGCTCCTTCCACTTGGACTTGCAGTGGGGACTAGGGGCCCAGGGCCCTTGGGACTTGCCTACTTTCCCTGGTTCATCTGCCGACACAAAGCCAGTCGAGAAGCTATCGAAAAAGGAAGGAAAAAAGAATGGACTCAAGACGCGATGCTGAGGCAAGCAAGCTCGGGGGACGCGACCAGAGAAAAAGAAAAATTAAAGAAAAAAAACCAATATTTTTTTCCGTAGAAAACAGACACCTCTGGTGGACTCCGCAGAAAAAAGGAGACTGAGGCAAGATGGCACCCTTGGGCGGAAAGGGGACCACGCATGCATGGTACGTCTCCCAAAGGCTTTCTTTGCAGCTGGGGAGAAACTACCGCACGAGCGTCATCGGCGCCCATGTGTGAGGACTGATTCCTGCTGTCCCCGTGGAACATTTGTTACAGGTGAGTAATTACGTTATCTAGAGCTTGAAAGGATTTGAAAATTCAAACTTTAGTTATCTTCAGCTTGACTTCAAAGACTGAAAACTTTATCTACACTAAGGCATTGGTATCAAAGGATCCAGGAATTGCTATGATAGGATCTAATTGGATGAGTTCAACCTTTGATCTGCTAGACCACCAACTATTACTTTTGAAGCTAGATGATCTTAGATTGATAAGTACTATACTTTTCTGGTTTGTTTTTCTAGGAGGTTAGATTCAATCAGGTCTCCTGAAATGCAAAAAATTCCTCCTGTAAGCCAGTCAATCCTGTCACCAGTTTTGTTCAACCTATTTTTGGATCCCCTCTTTACTCTTTTGCAGAGCCTCAGAGTTGCTACAGTTTTTTTACACTGATAATATTCAGTTTTTGTTTAGTTGTTCACTCAATTCATTTTTGCAAAATATTGATTCTTGTTCAGATGCAGCTGCAAAATGAATGGTCATAAATTACAGCTGAATACTGACAAATCGGAAGTGATCTTTTTCCCACATGGTATGATTACTCCTACAGTGGCACCACACGTTCGAGGTTCTCCACTTCATCTTAGGGAGGTTGTGACTCTTCTTTCTTTCTGCACAGATTCATACTTAACTTTTGATAAATAGGTTTCTAAGCTTGCATGCTCATCTTTCTTCTTTTTAAGAAAGATAACAGGTCATCAGATTTACACTTGACAGGAAGGATTTGCAGTGTTTTATGCACACTTTGATTTTTAATCACATTGACTGGGCATTGCCCTTTTAGCAGGAGGAGGAATTTTACTGGAAAGGTTGCAGAGAGTTCAAAATACAGCAGTCCAATTGTTGTACTGTGTAAATAAATTCCATCATATCAGTCCTCTGCTCTTTGAAACGCATTGGCTATCTATTGCCTTAAGAACACATTTTGAAATCCTCATTTTGACACATTGGGCATAATTTACAAGGCAACCTCACTATCTGATATCTCTAATACTTCATGCATCCACTTGACATCGAGGTTTGTTGCATTTACCTTCACCAAAAAAAGTTATTTATGAGACAACATGCAAAACAACATTCTCATATTTAGCGCCTTTATGGTGGAATACCCTGCCATCAGATCTTTATATAGAAGAAAGTTACCCGAAATTTAAAGCCACCCTTAAAACTTGGCTTTTTCAACCGGACTTTGTTTGAATTAATACTTATCATTATGGTTGTGCCCTTGCTGGGAGCCCGCTGTACCTTCATTTCAGTGCTAGTATGTGCCAGTCCTCTCTCTATACCTCATGTGTCTTTACTCTCTGGGTAGGTGTTAGGCCTTGTACTGCAAGAACATGTGCATTGTATTAGATATCCTCTTCTGTCTTGTTTAGCCTTTATCTGTAGGATGAATGAAACTCTCCTGCTTTTATTTTTCATTTGTAAATTGCTGTCTCCAGGAACAAGCAGGAATGTAGTCTTCACGTATGGGTGACATCGGTACCAACGGAGCCCGCGCGGGAACACTCCCAAGCATCCAATAGAAAAGCTTTTTGGAGCATCCCACTGCGCCTGCGTAGCTACCTTCCCACTTTTCCAGCTCTCCTTCCTCAGTTCTTCATTTTCTGTGGAGCCAACAAGAAGCAATTCCTGTCACCGCAGAATATTTGATTTTTTTCTTATATTTTTGTGGTCGCGTCTGTCTTCCAGTCGATGCTGGTACCGACCCCATCTGTGCTTGCTTTCTTTCTTTTCTAAACAACAACAAAAAAAAAGTTCTTCAGTGAAAGAAAACTTTCTTCCTTCGGGCGCATCGATGTCATCTTAGGCTTAGGCCTTTCCTTTTCTCAAAATGGAAAATCCAGCAAGTGGTTTAAGAAGTGTTCCAAATGTGGCAGTACAATTTCGGCCACCGATATCCATGACTGGTGTCTGAAGTACTTAGGACCAGATCACCAACCATCAGAATGTCCTCTTCATAGGAAGATGACAAAGAGAGGCCTACAGAACTGAGCTGAGAAACTCTCTTTGCCACCGATGCGATGTCTGTAGCATCAATGTCATCGAGAGCTTCATCTTCCTCTCAAGGACCTCTGGTATCGAAACCTAAGTCTTTATCGAAGACTAGCCAGCCCTCCAAGAGTAGATCTCCTTCTAAGCATTGAGATGCCTTGAGCGTTGCCCTGGAGGAGGATACAGCAGCCAAACAACCCTGGCGGGAGGTTCTTTCCTCCAAAGCCTTAGTGGGGTCCCAGGATGCTCCCGAGGCCTCCACCTCCGGAGAGCTCTTGGTGTCATGCTCAGGGATCGTGGCCCGCAGCTCTGGTACCGATACCCAAGCATCGGCAAGCTCCATGTATCAATATATCCTGGCCATCAAGCGGAGCTTAGTGGCCTTACTGGTTGCCTCCGTACCGGTAAAGCCTTTACAGTTGGTTCCTCAGGCATCGGTACAGACTACGGTACCGAAAGAGCCTGCATCGACTTTAACTCTTACTATGCTACCACCCATGCCGGCCCTTGAATCCATTTCCGGTACCGAGGTTCCGGCACCGCAACCTTCAACTACCTGCTTTGAGTGGTATCGAGTATGTGCAGAGTGCGAACACATGCCTGTCGATACTTTGAGTCTTCTGACTCCGATTCATCAGATGACGAATCGATCGATACCCGGGAAATGAGAACTCTCCCGGAGGACCAGTCTCCATACCCACAACATCGCATGTCCCCTCTGGAGGACATGTCTTTCCAAGACTTTATTTGCGATGTGGCTTGGTGTCTGTCCATAACGGTGACTGAGGAGAAAGAACCTAGGGCTGAAGTGCTTGAAATCCTTCAATCCCCTGCAGCCCCGAAGAAAGCTGCTATTCTCCCTATTCATCAAATACTTCATAACCCTATGCTTCGTATGTGGGAGACACCCCTAACCATCTCTCTACATACTCAACATCTTGATACTATGTACCGGGTACCGGACTGTCCCGGCTTCTAGAACATGCAATTATCACACCATTCCATGGTGGTGGAAGCGGCAGTGCATCGAATAAAAAGTGATAGACACATTCCTTGAACCCTCCAGGCAGAGAATTGAGAATCCTCAACGCTTTTGGTCGTCAATGTTTTAAGGCCTCCATGTTATCGGCCAGAATCAGATTCTACACACTCTATATGGCTATGTTCCTTAGGGAGGTGGCTAAGGATTTGATGGCTCCTCTTCTCCCTGATGACAAGAGAGCTGATTATCTCACCCTTGTGAAACATGCCCAAAATGTTTCAAAATTTGTTAACAGGGCAACTTTCGACTGTTTTGAATGCATCAGCAGAACTTCAGCTATATACATTGATGCACACAGGATTGCTTGGCTGCAAGCATCTGATCTTGAACAATGGGTTCAAGATAAGCTGGGTAATATACCTTGCACGGGTGAAAACCTTTTTAGCAAGGACTGGCAGGACAAAGCTTCTCAGCTAGAATCTGAGAACACCACTCTTAATAGACTTTCTAGATCTACTGCCAACCCAGTTAAGAAAAAGGCATCAAAGAAACCTTTTTTCAATAAGAAAAAGTACTACTACCCTTTTTACACCCCTACAGTGCACTGTCCAATCCTTGCTCCCCAGAAGGAGCAGCAGCAACCATAACAGCAGAGGAAGGCTCAGACTCCCAGGTCTCAGCCACCTCAGCAGATCCAACCTCCTCAGAGTCTTTTACTCCTTTCTGAAGAACATAGCTGTCCTGCTTCTGGAGATTCTAGATCCCATCCGCATTCCCAGCAGACTTTGTCACTTTGCCCACAGGTGGCATCTTGTAACATCAGAGCACTGGACTCTCTCCATAGTACGGGAAAGGTACAAACTTCACTTACGAAGTCTACCCGCTCCGTTCTCCTCCAAGAGAGTTCTGTTCTCAACCTCCTCTCACCGCTGTGTTGCAAAAGGTAACCTCCCTTCTCTCACAGGGTGCAATAGAGGTGCCGCCACTCTCCCAGCAAGGTCTGGGCTTCTATTCTCCATACTTCCTCATTCTAAAGAAGACAGGAGGATACAGGCCCATTCTGGACCTCAGAGAACTGAACAGGTATTTACTTCGGGAGAAATTCAAGATGATCTCCCTACATACTCTTCTTCCCTATCTCCAGAGTCGGGATTGGCTCTGTTCTCTAAATGTAAAGGACGCATATACTCACATTCTTATTCACGCAGAACACAGACAATTCCTGCGTTTCTTGTTCCAGGGGAAACATCATCAATACAGATTCCTACCTTTTGGCCTCGCCTCTACCCCAAGAGTCTTTACAAAGTGCATGGCAGTGGTAGCTGCATTCCTAAGGACTCTAGGGATATTTGTCTTCCCCTACTTAGACAACTGGCTCATTCGAGTTAGCACTTCTCTAGAGGCCAGTCTTTCCCTCTCGCGCATCATGCAGGTGCTGCAACACTTGGGATTTGTAATAAATCTTCCAAAGTCCCAACTCTTTCCCTCTCAAACTCTAGAGTTCATAGGGGCTCTCCTAGACACTCAACAATCAAGGGCTTTTCTGCCCCAGGGCCACTGTGCTTGACTCATTCAGCTTGCATCTCAAGCATGCCTCAAGACCTTTCTCACTGCTCGAGAAATGCTGCAACTCGTGGGCCATATGGCATCAACAGTACATGTTGTTCCATACGCTCGTCTGCATATGTGTGCAGCTCAATGGACCCTGGCTTCCCAGTGGTCTCAGGCACCCAGTCACCTGGGAGACAGAATAATGTTCTCTACATGTCTCATCTCATCTCTCCAGTGCTGGCAAGCCCCAGAAAACTTGCTAGTAGGGTCACCTTTTCAGATGCCTCCACATCAATGTACCCTGATGACAGATGCATCCAAATTGGGCTGGGGAGCTCATCTGGACAATCTCTCCACTCAGGGTCTTTGGTCTTATCAGGAATCTCAACTCCACATAAATGTGTTGGAACTCAGAGCCATCCACACTGCTCTCAGGATGTTCCAGGACCATCTTCGCTTCTGTACAATTCTAGTCCAGAT
Source organism: Ichthyophis bannanicus (assembly GCA_033557465.1). NCBI lineage: Eukaryota > Metazoa > Chordata > Amphibia > Gymnophiona > Ichthyophiidae > Ichthyophis > Ichthyophis bannanicus. The sequence goes on from CM066034.1 coordinate 795,397,048, forward strand.
GGACAATCAAGTAGCCATGTTTTACTTGAACAAGCAGGGCAGAACAGGCTCTTGGATTCTTTGCAACGAAGCCCTACACCTATGGTCCTTCGCCATATAGCATCAAATTTGCCTACTTGTGGTGTATCTTCCAGGCAAACAGAATCTCTTGGTGGTCAAACTCAGTTGAGTCCTGCTACCCCACGAGTGGTCTCTCCATGCGGACAAGTTCGCTCACATTTTTCAGATCTGGAGAACCCCAGACATAGACCTGTTCGCAAGTCCTCAGAATGCCAAACGTCCCCGCTTCTGCTCCAGAATGCCTGCTCAGAACAACCAGGGTGTAGATACCTTTCACCTAAACTGGGGTCAAGACTTCCTATATGCCTTCCCTCCCATTCCCCTCATTCCCAAAACTCTTTTCAAACTCCAGAGAGACAGGGGCTACATGATTTTTATAGCCCCACGTTGGCCACGACAACTGTGATATTCTCTGCTTCTCCAGGACCAAGCAGGAAGTCAGTCCTCACTTATGGGTGACGTCGGCGCCGACGGAGCCCTCGCGGAGCAATTTTCCCCAGCTTTCAAAGAAAGCCTTTGGGAATTGCAGCGCGCATGCGCGGTCCTCTTCCCGCCCGAGGGTGCCATCTTAGCCAGTCTTCTTTTTTCCGCGGAGCCCTACAGACGTCCCCGTCTTGTCCCCGCGAAAAAGTCGATATTTCTTCATTATTTTATTCTTTTTCCTTCGGTTCGACGCCGGTCTTTTTCCCGCCCGGACTCGCAACGCCGGTCACGAGTCCTCTTACTTTTTTTCGGTTTTTCTGACTTTGTCAGCTTTCGTTTTCGATTTTTCCCTGGCAGCCCGGTCCTTTGACCTCGCAGGGGCCCTTTTTCCCCCGATGGCTGCCAGTGGGTTTAAGCGGTGTGGTCAGTGTGACCGAAATATGTCACTAACTGACACACACGACTTTTGCCTCCGCTGCCTGGGCCCGGATCATGAGGCTGATCTGTGGGCCCTGCGGCAAAATGTCCTCAAAAGCGTTGAGAAGTCGGCGGCATCAGCGTGATAGAATCTTCGCTGACCCCAGCCGTACCCGGACCTCGTCGGAGGCCTCCGCGTCCAAAGGCTCCAGCTCGGACCGTCGCCGGAGTTCCTCCGACCGGGGTTCTCCCTCCGGGGACCATCGTCGGACGGTGAAACCCGCGAGGGCGGCGTCGGTGGACGCTCCTGGTTCCGCGAGGGCCAGGTCGCATAGCCCCGATAGCCGCCCCGGGTCCTTGGAGAAGGAACACCTCACGAAGCGACCTCGCCTGGAGTCGGAGATGCCTGCTCGGGTAAGTCCTGTGGTCCTTCTGGACTCGCCTCCGCGACAGCCGACGTCGGGCCCGACGCCGTCGGGGCCCGAGTCGGGGGCTGCTGGGTCACCTGAGCTCGGACTCAGGTTGACGGCCTTGGAGAGCAGACTGTCTGCCTTCATGGACCAGCAGCGGGCACTGCTCGCTGGCCTCGCTGGCGCCGCTGCCCCGACCGCCGGGACGTCGACGTCCAAGTCGACCCCGGAGACCGAGCCGCTCCTCGAGTCGATGAGAACTCGAGTCGATCCTCGGTCGAGGTCACCCTCGGCCTCCCGTTCGGGACTGAGGTCGCCGACGCCGACTCCCTCGGCGTCGGGGCGGCAGGCGCCGCGCCCTGCCCGGGCCGACCCCACCGAGTCCTCGTCGGAGTCGGTCTGGGAGTCTGAAGAGGAAGAGTCGCCTGATTCTTTCCGGACTCGGTGTGTCCCCTCGGACTCACCGGAGTCCGAGCCTCGGAAGCAGTCCCCCCCGGAGGATGCCCGGTTCTCGGACTTCGTTAGGGATATGGCCAAGGCTTTGGCCTTCCCTGCGGATCCCGAGGAGGAGCCTCGAGCCGAAGAGCTCGACGCCCTCCAGTATGACTCTCCCGCGAGGGAACACTTTACTGTACCGGTTCCTCCTATGCTGGAACGACTACTCTTCCGCATGTGGGAGAGTCCGGCCTCCTCGCCGGTCCTGAGCAAGCGGGTCGATTCTATCTATCGAGTCCGCAAGAGCCCTGGCTTTCAAAAGGCACAGCTACCACACCATTCCATGGTAGTGGAATCGGCCATGCATCGTCTTAAGAGCCAGAAGATGCACTCCTCGGTGCCCCCTGGCAGGGAGGCCCGTAACCTGGATGGCCTTGGTAAGAAGTGTTTCCAGGGCTCTATGCTCGCATGTCGTGTCCAGACTTACCAGCTATACATGGGCATGTATCTCCGGGATCTGGCTAAAGAGCTAGCCGGATTCTCCGCTGGTTTGTCCGAGGAACCCTTGCGGAGGTTCCTGGCCTTGTCCACTGGCATTCGGGAATGCTCAAAGTTCATGTCCCGGGCAGCCTATGATGGCTTTGAAGCATCGGCTCGAGTGGCCGCAGCCGGCATCGGTGCCCGCCGACAGGCTTGGATTCAGTCGTCAGACCTTGAGCCCTGGGTGCAGGACAAGTTGGTCGATGTCCCCTGCCGAGGCGAAAACCTCTTTGGCAAGCCCATGGCGGAAAAGGCTGCGCAAATTGAGACTGAGACTCTCACCAGGACCAGGCTTTCTAGGAAGACCTCCGCCCCTTCCCAGAAAAAGAAGGGCTCGGGGAAAAAGTCCTTTTACCCGAGGAAGGCGGCTGCCTACAAACAATACCCCCATTATCAGGCCCCTGCAGCTCCCCGACAGGGCCAGCAGGCCAAGGGACGGGGTAACGGGTCCCGTAGGCAGCAAGCCCCCAAGCCTGCACCACCAGCCCCTGCTCAGCAGGGTGGGGGTTTTTGACTCACAAAGCATAGCCTCCCCCCCCCCCCCCCCGCTGGTTCCTCCCAGCACCGGAGGCCGGCTGGTTCACTGCGCCCACAGGTGGTCCAGCATCACCGCAGATGCCTGGGTGCTTCAAGTCGTGCGAGAAGGCTATCTTCTCCACTTCCACCAGGTCCCTCCCTCCTATTTTCCGGGAGAACCTCCACGACCCCCTCTGCACAGGGAATTACTCCTTCAGGAGTTAGCGGGTCTTCTGCAGGAACAGGCGGTGGAACCGGTGCCACACCACCTGAGAGGTCAAGGCTTTTATTCCAGGTATTTTCTAATACCAAAGAGAACAGGGGGCCTCAGACCCATCCTGGACTTGCGCAACCTCAACAAGTTCCTTGTGCGGGAGAAGTTCAAAATGCTTACCCTTGGAATCCTTCTGCCCTACCTCCAGCAGGGAGATTGGCTATGCTCCTTGGATCTAAAGGATGCCTACACGCACATCCTCATCCACCCAAGCCACCGCCAATACCTACGGTTTGTGGTGGCAGGAAATCATTACCAGTACAGAGTGCTGCCCTTTGGCCTGTCCTCCGCGCCGCGAGTCTTCACAAAATGTCTCGCGGTGGTGGCGGCCCATCTCCGGCTTCACGGCCTCTATGTCTTTCCGTACCTCGACGACTGGCTCATCAGAGCAGCGTCCGCTCAGGAGGTCACCAACGCCACGCGCCGCACGGTGACTCTTCTGCAGCACTTGGGCTTTGTTATAAACTTCGCAAAGTCCACTTTGCTCCCCTCACAGGAAATCGAGTTCATCGGCGCAAGGCTGCACACTCCTCAGGCGCGAGCATACCTACCGCTCGACAGGGCTCAACGGCTCATGGACCTAGCCGACCGCTTTCGCAGCCAGCCCCTGGTCTCCGCCAGGCGCTTCCTGAGACTACTCGGTCATATGGCTTCCACCGTCCATGTGACCCCCAATGCCCGCCTGAATATGCGGCCTGCTCAATGGTGTCTCCGCCAGCAGTGGCGACAAGCCACAGGCGGCCTAGCAGACCTAGTGCGCGTCTCCGAGCCGCTGATCTCGTCTCTCCGGTGGTGGCTTCGGCAGCCGAACCTGATATTCGGTATGCCTTTCCAGTCGCCTCAGCCGACCCGGGTGCTGACCACGGATGCATCCCTCCTGGGCTGGGGAGCACATTGCCAAGGGGCACGTACTCAGGGCCTCTGGACCACGTGGGAGTCTGCTCAGCAGATCAACTTCATGGAGCTCAGGTCGATCCGCCTGGCTCTCAAGGCCTTCTCCCACCTGACTTCCCACCAGTCCGTCCTTGTCCAGACGGACAATCAAGTTGCCATGTTCTACGTGAACAAGCAGGGGGGCACGGGCTCCTTCCTCCTCTGCCGGGAGGCACAGAAGCTCTGCTCTTGGGCCGTCAGTCACGGCATTCTCCTCAAGGCAGTTTATCTCCCGGGCCAAGAAAATTGCCTGGCGGACAATCTCAGCAGGATCCTCCAGCCGCACGAGTGGCGTCTGGATCCCTTGGTAGTTCCGAAGCTCTTCCTGAAGTGGGGCCTCCCCACGGTGGATCTCTTTGCCAGTCCTCACAACCGGCAGCTTCCTCGCTTCTGCTCTCGTCGGCCACACCCCCTTCGGGTTGCGGCGGACGCTTTTCTGATTTCACGGTCGGGGAGCCTTCTGTACGCTTTCCCTCCCATCCCGCTAGTCTCTCGGACTCTCTTCAAGGTTCTCCGAGACAAAGCCTTCATGATCCTGGTGGCCCCTCGCTGGCCCAGACAGCCGTGGTTTCCGCTCCTGCTGCAATTAGCGGTGTAGGATCCATTCCCTCTGGGGGTACAACCGGATCTCCTCACTCAGGATCAGGGGTCTCTACTACACCCCAACCTCAGGTCTCTCAACCTCATGGCCTGGCTGCTGAGAGGGTAGTCCTTGCTCCCCTTCTCCTGCCGGCAGAGGTGGAGGAGGTCGTCTTGGCTTCGCGACGGCCTTCTACCCGCAAATGCTACGCCCTTAAATGGCGTCGCTTTGCCGTCTGGTGTACCCAACAGTCTCAGGATCCCTTCTCCTGCCCGGTGTCGGTGATCTTGCAGTACTTGCTACACCTCTCTAATCTGGGACTTAAGTCCAACTCCGTCAAAGTTCACCTCAGTGCTCTTTCGGCACATCATGTACCGGTGGACGGTAGACCTCTCTCCAGCGACCCTCTCGTAGCGAGGTTTCTCCGAGGTCTCCTTCTACTTAAACCACCTCTGCGCCCGCCAGCGCCTGACTGGGACCTGAATGTGGTTTTGCAGCGGATCACCTGTCCGCCTTTTGAACCTATGGCTACCTGTTCTCTCCGTTTTCTGTCTTGGAAAACACTGTTCTTGATAGCCCTCACTTCCGCTAGACGCGTAAGTGAATTGCAGGCCCTCGTGTCTGATCCCCCTTACACTCGGTTCTACAAAAATAGGGTAGTCCTACGGACTCACCCAAAGTTTCTTCCAAAGGTGGTCTCCCCTTTTCACATCAATCAGGAGGTGGTACTTCCAACCTTCTTTCCCAGACCACACTCCAGCCGAGCTGAAACGGTCCTCCATACCCTGGACTGTAGAAGGGCATTGAACTTCTACCTTGACCGTACGCGGGAGCACCGTAAAGCTGCTCAGCTTTTTGTGTCTTTTGACCCCAATAAATTGGGGCTCCCGGTCTCCAAGCGTACTCTGTCCATCTGGGTTGCGGACTGTATCTCTTGGGCTTATGGGGCAGCCGGACTCTCCTTAGGAAGTCGAGTCACGGCTCATTGCGTTCGGGCAAAGGCTACGTCAGTGGCTTACCTCCGCTCTGTTCCGCTGGCAGACATCTTCCGGGCCGCTACTTGGTCTTCGAGCCAGACTTTTGCGGTCCATTACTGTCTCGAGAGGGAGTCCCGCAGGGACAGTGCTTTCGGACAGGCAGTCCTCCGTAATCTCTTTGAGGTCTGAGCAACTCCTACCCTCCATCCCGGATGTGGGCTACCGGTGGGTGATAATTCAGCGAAGATTCTTTCCTTCTGTGCTGCTGAGCTAGAGGGAGCTCATTTTTGTGCTTAGGGTCTCCGGTAGCCTTGAGCTTGGGAGTCCCATAAGTGAGGACTGACTTCCTGCTTGGTCCTGGAGAAAGCGTAGTTACTCACCTGTAACAGGTGTTCTCCAGGAGCAGCAGGAATCAGTCCTCACTACCCTCCCTCCTCCCCTTGGAGTTGCAATCGTCTGCTTATGTTTTTGCAAATATTTTTATGCTGTCTTTTTAGCTATGTCATCTGACTGGCTAAGATGGCACCCTCGGGCGGGAAGAGGACCGCGCATGCGCGCTGCAATTCCCAAAGGCTTTCTTTGAAAGCTGGGGAAAATTGCTCCGCGAGGGCTCCGTCGGCGCCGACGTCACCCATGAGTGAGGACTGATTCCTGCTGCTCCTGGAGAACACCTGTTACAGGTGAGTAACTACGCTTTCTATGTCTGTCTCAAGCTCAGGCAGTAGATTTGGGGTCTGCTCCAGATCTCCTCTCGCAGGAGGACGGAACACTGCTGCATCCCAATCCGCAGTCCCTACATCTTACAGCATGGCTGCTGAAGGCATAGCCTTCCAGGACATCAGCCTCTCTCAACAGGTGAAGGCTATTCTTTTATCTTCTAAGAAACCTTCCACCAGGCGCTCCTATGTTTTCAAGTGGCGTAGATTCTCTCTCTGGTGTTTTGAAAGGGATCTTAACCCCTTCTCAGCTCTGGTGGATGCATTACTTGAATATCTTCTCCACCTCTCTTCTTCTTGACTCAAAACTAATTCGGTATGGGCACACCTAATTGCAATTGTGGCTTCTCACATGCCCTTAGATGGTCAGCCCATCTCTTCTCAGCCGCTTGTAGCATGCTTCATGAGAGGTCTTTTATTAACTAAGCCTCCCATTAAGCCACCCCCAGTGGCATGGGATCACAATGTTGTTTTAGGACAGCTTCTGAAGCCACCCTTTGAACCTTTAACCACTACTTCTCTGAAGTTTCTCACCTGGAACGTCTCCTTCCTAATTGCCCTCACTTCAGCAAGACACATTAGTGAGCTTCAGGCTTTGGTGGCTGATCCTCATTATACACGATTCCACCACAATAAGTTAGTCCTTAGGACTCATCCCCACTTTATGCCAAAAGTGGTCTCGCCCTTCCATTTAAACCAGTCTGTTTGCCTCCTTGTCTTTTTCCCTAGACCTCATTCCTCTAGGGCAGAAGCAGCCCTTCACACTCTGGATTGCAAACGTGCTTTGGCTTTTTATCTTCAGAGAACTTGGGTTCACAGAAAAGCTTCCCAACTTTTCATCGCCTTTGAATTGAGTCACCTGGGACTGCCAGTATCCAAGTGAACGCTCTCCAGATGGACAGCAGATTGCATCTCCTTTGTTTACGAAAAGTGCAGGATTCTCTCGTGAGGGTCACATCACTGCACATAATGTTTGGGCCATGGCTACTTCTATGGCAAATCTACGCTCTGTAGCGATTGATGAGATATGCAAAGCAGCAACCTGGTCCTCTGTCCATACTTTTGCTGCTCACTATTGCCTAGACAAGGACTCCCACTGGGATGCCTTGTTTGCCCAAGCTGTTCTCCAGCATCTCTTTCAGAGTTAGATCAACTCCTACCCCTGGTCCTAGGTTTCGATACCAGACATCCTTGGAGGATATATGACCTACTTACTTAGGCTTGTGTTCTACAGTTCACTCTGAGGTCATCTCTCTGGCATCTCCAAGCTAGGGAGTCCCATATGTGAAGACTACGTTCCTGCTTTTTCCTGGAGATAGCATAGTTGCTCACCTGTAACAGGTGTTCTCTGGGAACAGCAGGAATTGAGTCTTCACAACCCACCCTCCTCCCCTAGGAGTTGTACTTTTCCTCTTCTTCTCCTTTTCCTCTTCTTCTCCTTCTCTCCTTTTATCTCAGTTATAAACTCAACTGAGGAGGGAGAGCTTGAAAGGCGGGAAGGCAGCTATGCAGGCACAATGGGATGCTCCGAAAAGCTTTCCTATTGGACGCTGGGGAGCGTTCCCACACGGGCTCCTTTGGTACCGACGACACCCATATGTGAAAACTAAATTCCTGCTGTTCCCAGAGATCACCTGTTACAGGTGAGTAACTATGCTTTGCTGGAATATTGTATGAAAAGTGGTTCTTCAGATAAAATAAATCATAAGCCTTAGTCCATTGCCTCTTAAAAGTTGGTCAGCATTCTCAGAGCTGGAACTTAAAAGGAGATCAAGGAGCAAGGAATCATGCAGCTACTTCCATTCAATGTGGGAAGTAGATTCCTCAACGGTGAATTTGGTCTCAAGGAGCATTGTGTGAAAGCATTGTTCTCCCATATCCAGAGATGCCAAGTCTCACTTAGGAGTGTGTTGCACTCATTTTGAAGGCTATCTCACACTCATTGAGCTCCTTATTTAAAGCATTGGAGCCTCAGTGCCAGTGCACTGATCTTGATCATTTGCTTTCATGAGAGATTAGCCTAAGAGAAGAAAATACAATTGGCCCAGCCAGTAAGAAGAAATCAGAGCTCACCTTCCTGTGTTCTGCCACCTCCTGAACCATCACTTTTCCCTTGTACCTACAAATAAAGGTGCTGTGAAGCTTATGCATGTACTTTTAGCCAATGAGCAGTTTTCAACCCAGAGAATTTACCCATATTGCCTCCTCTATATCTGTATCCTTTTAAAGGCTCCAAAGAAAAATAAATATCATGTTTTGCTTCCTTTTTTTGCAAAGCAGTACTATATTTAAATCTTTCTAGATTTTTACCCTGAATGCACCATTTGAAAAATATCTTACTCTTTGGACTTGGAGCTCTGAGTTCCAGCTCTGAGGCAGTAAATCTCACTCTTTGGAATGGTTCACCCTTGGCATCTCCGAATATCTGAGGTCAAGAGGAGGGAAATTGAGACTAGTGATTTTCCTATTCCCAAGCAGCTCCATCAACAGATGAGCTCAGCATCAGCATCGAGAGCGCATCAATCACCCTTAATATGAAGCATTGACCAAAGCCATTGGTATCAGGCCGATTCTGAATCCTGCCTAAAGAGTAAGGATTCAACTTAATCTTCATTAACATTGAAGATTCACAGTGCTGACCACTAGATAGAAGCCATGGTGTATCAACATCACATATCTTTGGAGTGCAATGTTGAGGTCATTGAAGCGCCAAGGTCACCGTGAATAATCCTGCTCTGTACCAGAGGGGACTCAGCAACCTTTAAGGCAATGAGATCAGGCAGCCAACAGTCCATAAGTAACTCAGGAGGACATGGCCAACCCTACTGTACTCCCCACACCTTTCTCAACAGATGTCTTCAAGGAGCAGCTCATGAGAAAATTGAAGTGTTTCTTTGCTCGACACAATGCTGTGGCTTTTACGTTATTGATGTGGGTGCATCGAGAGATCCAGCCAGTCCTTGGTACTTGTGCATTGCCTGTAGGAGAGAAATTGACACAAAGACCCAAAGGGGCTTGGATTTTGTGTCTGCTGCACCATTGTCTATCTTCAGTGCATCAGGGGATGATGTTTTGAGGTATCAGAGATCCTTGGTGTCTCAACTCACTTCAAGGCTTGTCAGACGGCTGCCTAGGGTGAGAACTTACACAATCTTGACGATGCATATATTCATATGATTCTTGCAAGGTATTGTGGGTATTGTAGTTCATTCACTCCCAAACACAGCTGATGACAATAATTTGAGTTGTGAAACCAAGTGGTAAGATCAATAAAATACTTCTTTTATTGATGGGGTTTAATTCACCCAGCACATGTATGCTTGATAGCACTATAAATGAGGTTACTTGCTTGCAGTGTTTAAAATGGATAACAAAAAGTCACAAAGTAAACCAGAAAACAACCTTCAGCTTGTCAGGCAATTAGCTAATGTTTTCTTAGCAAATAATTACCAAATACAAAGGCACAAAGTAAAGAATAAACTTTGCTGGTTAGGTTAACTTCTGCTTATTTTCCACGCCGATCTCAGCAGTGATTCTCCCTTGCTCACACACACAATCAGGTGCAGCCCTAATTACTATCAAGGGACCAGCTGAAAGCCTTTAGCTGGCTGGCTGCTACTGTGTGAGCCCAAATCCTGCTTTAAGAGCTGTTTGCAGTGGAAATAAAGAACAAAGTTAGGTTTCTTTGTGATGGCTGATGTGTTTGCTCACGGAAAACTAGCAATAGCATTTAGATAGAGAACAGTCCATATAAATAGTTTCATTTGCTGTATCTCCCTCTTCATCAATCAGCATATGGTCACTATCATACATTGGCACAGACGAGTCTTTCATTAAGGCACTATCATGAGAATGCTTATTCCCTGGCTGCCATTCTCTGTTATAGATAGGGTCTGGATCAGTGTTCATACCTGAGCCTCTCCTGCTATCATTATTCCTCTCTGTATAGCCTGGCCAATATGTAATCCAATTCTGATGTCCAGCCTTCCAATCTTGATCCCTGGACACTGGATCTCCTCTCACATACCTTCTGGCCTTGGTCTGAAAGTCCCTTCCACGTGCAGTCTTCTCTCTTCCAGGTAGCCACTGGTGATTCCTATCTCTGCCACTCCATTCCTCTGGCTGAATCCAGTCCAATGGACTCTGCTGGCTTTTGGAATACCTCCCAGTATGAGTACTGCCTTGGAATCTCCCAGACCTTCCAATGGCCTTTCTTCTCTTCCTTCCAGAGAGTTTCCTTCTCTCTCTATCTGCGTGGCTTTTGCTGAAGCTGTTCTTCCAACTCTCCCTGAATCTTTTGCTGAAACTGTTTCCTGAAGAATAAGCTCTACTCTTATCCTGTTCTAATGTGTGCTGCTCCCTAACACAGCGCAGCTGTCTTGAATCAGGCCCTGCCCTTTGAGATGAGTGCTTAGTGATTACCTCATAGCTCTCTTGATTGCACACACATTTTCTTACTTCAGCCTCCCTCATGGCTGCTGGAAACCTGGTGCATTCTGGGACTGGTAGTCTTTTATGTGAAAACTCTGTTTTCTTGCTTCTACCAGAACTGACAGGTTGCTTGTTCAGAGTCACATCATCCTTTCTATAGCTCCTACCTGAGCTATGATAAGCTTCCTTATCACATACCCCCCTGCTTAAGTTATTACGGACTGGTTTTACTGGTGAAACTGCTTCTCTACAGTCCGTAATACCTACGAGAGTGTTATCTTCTTGAAGCTCACTTACTTCCTGACTGGGTTCAAGGTCATTATCTACAGGCCTCTCCCTCCAAGACTTAAGTACATTAATATGGTAGGTCTGCCTACGCCCTCTGGCATTTTCTACCATATAAGACACTGGGCTTACTTGTTTAACAACCTCCCATGGCCCTTTCCACTGTACCTCAAATTTTGGAGCAGTTCCTGCTACTTGAACCAAAACCTTTTCACCAATGCTTAATTGGCGGCTTTTGGCCTTTCTATCATACCACCCTTTCTGGCGAACTTGACTGTCTTGCAGGTTCCTCTCAGCAACCTGCGACGTCCTTTTCAAACGTGCTCTCAAGTCACGTAGAAACAGTGGCACCTCCTGACTTCCCGGTTCAGGATCAATCCATTGTTCCCTCAAAATATCCAACAAACCCCGGGGAGCCCTACCATACATCAACTCATACGGAGTTACACCTAGGGACACTTGAATTCTTTCCCTGCAGGCATATAAGGCAAAGGGTAATAACATATCCCATTCTTTTACCTCTCCTGCTAACCCCCTTCTCAACATTTGTTTGAGAGTTTGGTTGAATCTCTCCACCAAACCATTTGATTGTGGATGGTAGGCTGAGGTTTTCACGTGACGAATGCCAAAGGCATCCCAGACCTGGGCCAAATATTTGGATACAAAATTGGACCCTCGGTCAGTCAACACCTCTCTTGGGAATCCCACTTCACAAAACAATTTTACTAGCTCTAAAGCTATTGTTTTTGCAGAAACATTCCTCAATGGTATGGCCCAGGGAAACCTTGTTGCCTGATCTACCATAACTAGGATGTATTGGAAACCTCGGGGCGTTTTACCTAATGGGCCTACAATATCCATGGCAATGCGACCAATTGGGTCTGTGATGATTGGCATGGGGATCAATGGCACCACCGGTGGGTGAGCCGCTGTAACTCGCTGACACGCTGGACATGCAGCACAAAACTGGGCAGTTTCTTTGAAGATACCTGGCCAGTAAAAACGCACAAGTATTTGATCCAGCGTTCCTTGCATACCTTTATGACCTCCCACTGGATGATCATGTGCTAGCCTAAGTACTAGCCCTTTGAAAGTTGTGGGTACCACCAATTGTTTACGTATGGCACCATTTCTGGGGTCCTGACTCTCTCTATATAATATGTCATTATCTAGTCTGAATCTAGGCAATTCCTCCCTGACCTCCTGAGCATACTTAAAAGCTCGGGTGAGAGCTTGATCAGCTCGCTGCTCTTGTGGAAAGTTAGGAAACTTTGCCACCAACTCAGCTGGCACCCAGGGTAAACTTTGACCAGCTAACATCTCAGCCCTACCCTGTGCTCTGCAAAGTCTCTCACGCCTCTTTTGTGCTTTCAACTTTCTTACTTTACCAGATGATGGGGTTATTGAATCATCATGAGAGGGTAAGTCTCCTAATAACTCTGCCTGCTCCCCCTCCTCCTTCTGCTGGCTCTCTACCTTAGCCTGCGAGCGGGTGGATACAAGGCCCCTCTTATTACCCATAGTTTGGCCTTCTGGAAGCTTAACCATCTTTTTAGCTAGGGACTGAGGACTTCCAAAGAAAAGCCCGGGAGCTATTTCCATTATTAAACCTTCTCCCTCCTTCTTTCCTAGCCCTTTCACTAGTTCCTGCTTAAATCTTGGCCAGTCCTTTCCTAGGACCAAATCAAAGGGTAGCCTAGGCACCACTGCTAATAGGACTTCCTCTTGTTCCCCCAGGTACTTAACCTTAGACCTATAGGTGGGATATGATGTTGCAGCACCATGAATGCATCTGATGTGAACTTGGCTTTCAGGGGTTCTAGGCACAAATCTTTCTTGGGCCTCTATCCTCTTCCAAAGCCTTTTTGACATCATACTCTGGTCTGCCCCAGAGTCTAATAACGCATTTGTGGTAATTCCTTGCACATCAACCATTAAAAGAAATCCTTCCTTGGGTTGTTTTAAATCCAGACCCATTAAACTAGTGTGTGTCTGGCATCTCTTCTCTAAATGTCCCAATTTTCCACACTTGAAACATTTCTTTCTATTCCACTGTGTCATCTGGTTTGATACAGTACATTCATTTTCAGAAACATTCTTAATTATTCCTTTTTCTGATACAGCACATCTAGCCTCAGCATCCATCTTTAGAGGGCCACCCATTCTATGGCAAGCCTGCGTGGCTTCCAAGAATCTCTCTGCTAGCATGGTTGCCTCTCCAAGATTTTGGCAATTTTGCTGTATAAGAAAAACATTCAAATCTTTAGGTACCCCAAGCATAAATTGTTCCAGCATTATAATATCTAATAACATTTCTACTGTCTTTTGCTCAGGCTCCAACCATTTTACAGCTAGACTTCTGATTCTCTGACTCAGAGCCCTGGGTGTCTCACCCACTTTCAATGTAACAGCTCTAAACATTCGCCTATACTCTGAAATAGACAACCCTAGGCGATCTCTAATAGCTGCCTTTACATCCTTATAAATCAAAGCCTGGGCTGCTGGCATTGCTCTGTAAGCTGCTAGTGCCTCACCAGTTAATGAGGCTGCCAGCCTTACTGCCCACTGGGTCTCTGGCCATGCTAAAGCCTGTGCCACTCTTTCAAAAGACTCTAGAAAATCATCAACATTATCTTCTGGAGTTAATTTCCCAAAATTAAATGCTCCAATCCCTTGATTGAGTCCCACAGTGTCCACATGTGGTGCACCAGTACTAACTGCTGGTCTTGCATCTGTTCCACTTTGGCTCTGCAGCTGAACTAGAGCTTGCACCAGATCAAGCACTGGTTTCTGCTGTTCCATTAAGGCCTTCATAGCAGTGTCCTGGGCCTGCTGTGATAGCTCCTGCTGCTTGCTGAATTGGGCTGCCATCCACTGAGCCATCTCCGTCGGATCCATCTTGACCCCTGCAAGAAAAGAGAAAAAAAAAAACCAAAGAGCAGCACCTTCCAACCAGGTGTGTTTTTTTTTCAACTTTTTTTTTTTCAATTACCCCCTGTGCTTACACACATCCACCACTAGACATGCCCAGGTACATATTACCTTGTCTCAGTGATGAATCCAGCTTTGCACAGGGTCTTTTCCTCTGGGACAGCTTCCTGGAACAAAAATCTTCTTACAGCTTTAAACTTGACTTTTATTTGTAATCCACAACAAGTAAATCCTCTTGGTGCAAGAGCAATCCTGCCGACTACGCCATTTGTCAGACGGCTGCCTAGGGTGAGAACTTACACAATCTTGACGATGCATATATTCATATGATTCTTGCAAGGTATTGTGGGTATTGTAGTTCATTCACTCCCAAACACAGCTGATGACAATAATTTGAGTTGTGAAACCAAGTGGTAAGATCAATAAAATACTTCTTTTATTGATGGGGTTTAATTCACCCAGCACATGTATGCTTGATAGCACTATAAATGAGGTTACTTGCTTGCAGTGTTTAAAATGGATAACAAAAAGTCACAAAGTAAACCAGAAAACAACCTTCAGCTTGTCAGGCAATTAGCTAATGTTTTCTTAGCAAATAATTACCAAATACAAAGGCACAAAGTAAAGAATAAACTTTGCTGGTTAGGTTAACTTCTGCTTATTTTCCACGCCGATCTCAGCAGTGATTCTCCCTTGCTCACACACAATCAGGTGCAGCCCTAATTACTATCAAGGGACCAGCTGAAAGCCTTTAGCTGGCTGGCTGCTACTGTGTGAGCCCAAATCCTGCTTTAAGAGCTGTTTGCAGTGGAAATAAAGAACAAAGTTAGGTTTCTTTGTGATGGCTGATGTGTTTGCTCACGGAAAACTAGCAATAGCATTTAGATAGAGAACAGTCCATATAAATAGTTTCATTTGCTGTATCTCCCTCTTCATCAATCAGCATATGGTCACTATCATACATTGGCACAGACGAGTCTTTCATTAAGGCACTATCATGAGAATGCTTATTCCCTGGCTGCCATTCTCTGTTATAGATAGGGTCTAGATCAGTGTTCATACCTGAGCCTCTCCTGCTATCATTATTCCTCTCTGTATAGCCTGGCCAATATGTAATCCAATTCTGATGTCCAGCCTTCCAATCTTGATCCCTGGACACTGGATCTCCTCTCACATACCTTCTGGCCTTGGTCTGAAAGTCCCTTCCACGTGCAGTCTTCTCTCTTCCAGGTAGCCACTGGTGATTCCTATCTCTGCCACTCCATTCCTCTGGCTGAATCCAGTCCAATGGACTCTGCTGGCTTTTGGAATACCTCCCAGTATGAGTACTGCCTTGGAATCTCCCAGACCTTCCAATGGCCTTTCTTCTCTTCCTTCCAGAGAGTTTCCTTCTCTCTCTATCTGCGTGGCTTTTGCTGAAGCTGTTCTTCCAACTCTCCCTGAATCTTTTGCTGAAACTGTTTCCTGAAGAATAAGCTCTACTCTTATCCTGTTCTAATGTGTGCTGCTCCCTAACACAGCGCAGCTGTCTTGAATCAGGCCCTGCCCTTTGAGATGAGTGCTTAGGGATTACCTCATAGCTCTCTTGATTGCACACACATTTTCTTACTTCAGCCTCCCTCATGGCTGCTGGAAACCTGGTGCATTCTGGGACTGGTAGTCTTTTATGTGAAAACTCTGTTTTCTTGCTTCTACCAGAACTGACAGGTTGCTTGTTCAGAGTCACATCATCCTTTCTATAGCTCCTACCTGAGCTATGATAAGCTTCCTTATCACAGGCTTGATCATACCAAGATATAGTGATCAAGGCAGGCAGAGACCCAGGCTTCATTGGAGTAATTTTCATGGTTGGACTCTGAGTACTCATGGAATTCTGATTATGGGCCAGAAATATTCTCAGAAAAGAGGGTTTCATTGGCTTACCATCAGATTTATTCCCATTTCATGAAATGAGGAAGTTCTCATCTGAGGTACTTTCCTGTATTGATCTTATTAGGGACATTGCGGAAACCATACTATTTAAGTTAGAGATAGAGAAGGAGCCCAGGACAGAAACATTGTACATCTTCTAATTCCTGAACTCACCCAAGGGAGCAGTGACGAGGACCATTCACAGAATCCTTAAGGATATCCAGATGTGAATGTAGGAGACCTCCTCCCCCTCTCTGTACAACCTATTAATAAGAAGGTAGTCTCAATGTACAAAGTCCAGACGGCTCCCAGATTTGAGAAGCAGCAGCTTCCTCACCATTCCATGGTGGATAAATCAACTCTCAAAAGGGCCAAGAGTTTCAAGTCACACTCTTTGATCCCCCCTGGGGGGAGATGTGCAGACATTGAAATATTTTGGGAGAAAATATTTTCAGAAGGTAATGATAATGCCCACTACCTGCATAGCTTATCAGCTCTCAATGGGCATGTACTTGCAAAACATTGTTCGCACACTGCAGAAATTTGCAGGCACTCTTCCTCAAGAGAAGGCCGAGCAACTCTATTCACTAGTGGACAAAGGGAAGGATCATTGAAATTCATGGTCTGAGCAATCTGTTATATTTTTGAGACTGTAAAGAGAGCCACCCCTATGGGTAATGGCACTTGGAGACTGTCATGGCTCTGGGTCTCGGATCTGTATCGCAATGTGCAAGGAGACTCTTGTATTTTAAAATACTGGGACCTTTGTATTTTATGTGCATAGAAGAAATTAACAAACATTTGTTTCTCTTTACAAGTACAGGAGGAACTCTGTTGTTTAGGGGACTGATGACTGAATATATTGAATGTATAAATCACTAATGACATACATGTACTGTGGGAAGCTCACATTCTGATGGTCCTTTTACCTGTTTGGAAGGCAGTTATCAGTAAATAATTTTATAAAATAAGCATGTTTTTGGAAACATTTTTATAGGCACCCTGTTATGAAATTACCATTTATATGTATACCAGTACTGCAAATTTAAGTGTGGAGAAAGTGCAGTACTTTTCTGTGATTGAAGAAATGGATCTCCAGGAACAAGCAGGAATGTAGTCTTCACATATGGGTGACATCGGCACCAACGGAGCCCGCGCAGGAATGCTCTCCAGTGTCCTATAGGAAAGCTTTTGGAAGCATCCCACTGCGCCTGCGCTGCTGCCTTCACGCCTTTCCAACTCTCCCTCCTCAGTTTTTCATTTTCCGCGGAGCTGACAGGGAGCAATTCCTGTCACCGCAGAAAATCTTTTCTTTTTGTGGTGCGTCTGCCTTCCCGTCGATGCCACCACCAGTATCATTCTGTTTTCTTGCTTAAAAAAAAAAAAAAAGTTTTTTTTCTTGGAGGGTATTTTCCTCTAGGTGCTTAGGCGCCATTTTGGGCCTTCGGCCCCTTTCTTCCTCAAAATGAAGAAACCAACTAGTGGTTTCAAAAAGTGTTCCAAGTGTAGCAGTACCATTTCTGCTACTGACACCCATGACTGGTGTCTTAAATGCTTGGGACCAGATCATTCCCTGTTGGAATGTCTCCTCTGCAGAAAGATGACAAAGAGGGGCCTGCAGAATAGAGCTGCGAAACTTGGCACCCTCTTTGCCTCGGATGCAATGTCCGTGGCATCGACATCGTCCAGGGCGTCATCTTCCTCCCATGGATCTCAGGTAACGAAACCCAGGTTGTCTTCGAAGACTGGTCGGTCCTCAAAGGGCAGATCTCCTTCTAAACAGCAAGATGCTTTAAACGTTGCCCTAGAGGAGAATACACTGGCCAAACAACCCCGGCAGGAGGTCCTTGCCTCCAAAGCATTATCGGGGTCCCAAGATGTTCCCAAGGCATCTTCCTCTGGTGAGCTCTTGGTGCCATGTTCTGGGGTCGTGGCCCGTTCTTCTGGTACCAATACCCAGACATCAGCTGGCTCATGTATCAACGTATCCTAGCTATTGAGTGGAGTCTTGCTGCATTGCTGGTGGCCTCGGTACTGCTAAAAAGCCTCTACAATCGGTTCCGCAGCCATCGGTACTGGTACTGGTACCGGAGGTATCTGCATCGACCATTGCGCCGCTCTCCACGCTACCACCCATCCCGGCCCTGGAATCAGTGTCTGTCACTGAGGGTCCAGTACTGAGGCATTCCGATGCTCATTTCAATTTGTACCGTCGTCGGGCGGGCGGGAGCACCCGGCCCGTCGATACTTCGAGTCCGATTCCGATTCTTCAAGTGAATCCATCGGTACCAGAGAGGCTCTTCTGGAAGAACCGGCTCCTTCCAAATGTCTCCACCTGAAGACATGTCTTTTCAAGACTTTATACGGGATGTGGCTTGGTGCCTCTCGATTATGGTGACTTCTGAGAAGGAACTGAGAGCTGAAGAACTTGAAATTCTTCAATATCCTAAGGAGGCCATGACATTACCCATTCATTGGATATTGCATGACCTCATGCTTAGGATGTGGGAAACACCTTTAACGGTGTCTCCACATTCTCGAAGACTAGATAACATGTACTGGATACCAAAGTATCCCGGTTTCCAGAAGACACAGTTACCACACCATTCCATGGTTGTGGAATCGGCAATTTTGTTGAATTAAAAGTGCAAAGACACATTCATCTATTCCCCCGGGCTGTGAGGCAAGAATTCATGATGTCTTTGACTGTTAATGCTTTCAGGCCTCCATGTTGTCGGCCAGAATAAGTTCATACAGACTCTACATTGGTATGTTTCTTCAGGAGGTGACCAAAGATTTGGAACTAATGGCTCCTCTTCTCCCAGACGACAAGAGGGCTGATTTCCTGACACTTGTTAAACATTCCTAGAATATTTCCAAGTTCATGAATAGAGCAATCTTTGATTGTTTTGCGTGTATAGCAGGACCTCTGCTATTTCCATTGGTGCACATCCGATTGCTTGGTTGCGAGCATCTGATTTAGAACAGTGGGTGCAAGATAAGCTGGGGAATATTCCTTGCATGGGAGAAAACCTTTTTGGCAAGGATTGGCAAGACAAAACCTCTTAGCATGGGTCCGAGAATACCACCCTAAACAGGCTCTCTAGGACCACTGCCAACCCAGCTAAGAAAAAGATGGATAAAAAGCCCTTTTTCAACAAGAAGAAGAAATGTTATCCTTCTTACACCCTTGCAGTCCACTGTCTGGTCCATGCTTCCCAGAAGGGACAGCAACAACCAAAGCAACAAAGGAAGGCTCAGGCCCCCAGAGTTCA
Source organism: Ichthyophis bannanicus (assembly GCA_033557465.1). Taxonomy (NCBI): domain Eukaryota; kingdom Metazoa; phylum Chordata; class Amphibia; order Gymnophiona; family Ichthyophiidae; genus Ichthyophis; species Ichthyophis bannanicus. The sequence continues at coordinate 795,416,162 of CM066034.1, forward strand.
ACCAGCTCAGCAGACCCAGCCTCCACAAGGTCTTTGACTTCCTGCTAGAGAACTTAGCTATCCTACACCTGGAAATCCCAGAGCCAGTCTACATCCCAGGCAGACTGTGTTACTTTGCCAAAAAATGGCACCAGATAACATCAGAACACTGGACTCTCTCCATAGTGACAGGGGGTACAAATTTCACTTACAAAGTATACCCCCTCCCTCCACTCCAAGAGAGTTCAGCTCCCGGCCCCCTTTTACCACACTCTTGTGCCAGGAGATCACCACCCTTCTCGCCCAGGGTGTGATAGAGGAAATGCCACCTTCCCAACAAGGTCTGGACTTCTACTCCCCCTACTTCCTTATACCAAAGAAGACGGGCGGATACAGGCCCATTGTGGACCTCCGAGAATTAAACAAGTATCTGTTCTGAGAGAAATTCAAAATGGTCTCTCTCGGAACACTTCTCCTGTACATTCAGAGTCAGGATTGGCTATGTTCTCTAGACCTAAAGGATGCATATATACACATCCTTATCCACAAGGATCACAGGTGGTTCCTTCGGTTCCTCTTTCAGGGAAGCCATTACCAGTACAGGGTTCTTCCCTTTGGTCTGGCTTCTGCCTCAAGAGTCTTCACAAAATGCATGGCAGTAGTAGCAGCATTTCTAAGAACTCTAGGGATATTTGTCTTCCCTTACTTAGATTGGCTTATCTGAGCATCGTCAGCTCCAGAGGCCTGCTCTGCCCTCTCCTGCACAATGCAAGTTCTTCAACATTTGGGGTTTGTAATAAATCTTCCAAAATCCCATCTCGCCCCTTCTCAAACCTTAGAGATCACAGGGGCTCTTCTAGACACGTAGCAGTCAAGGGCTTTCCTGCCACAGGTGCGCTGCACTCATTCAGCTAGCTTCTCAAGCAGTTATAAAAACTTCCCTAACTGCTCGAGAAATGCTTCAATTGCTCAGTCATATGGCTTCCACTGTATATGTGGTTCCCTATGCTCGTCTGCACATGCGGGTAGCTCAGTGGACCCTAGCTTCGCAGTGGACTCAAGCATTACGTCATCTGGGGGACAGAATCAAGAATTCTGCACGTTTCATTTCATCCCTCCAATAGTGGCAATCACCAGAAAACCTAATCGTAGGGTCACCTTTTCAGAAGCCACCATACCAGTCCACCCTGACGACAGATGCTTCCAAATTGGGTTGTAGAGCTCATCTGGCCAATCTCTCCATTCAGGGTCTTTGGACTCAGCAGGAGGCTCAGCTTCACATAAACCTGTTGGAACTCAGAGTCATCTTCAGTGCTCTCAGTGTTCCAGGACTACCTTCACTCCAAAACAGTTCTAGTCCAGACAGACAATCAGGTAGCCATGTTCTATGTGAACAAACAGAGTGGAACAGGTCCTCAGGCGTTGTGCAATGAAGCCCTACACCTAGGGTCCTTTGCCATATGCCTTCAGATACACCTACTAGCGGTGTATCTTCCTGGCAAGCAGAATCTCCTGGCAGACAAACTCAAGTTGAGTACTACTGCCACACGAATGGTCTCTCCATTCAGAGCAGATTGCTCGAATCTTTCAAATCTGGGGAACCCCAGATATAGATCTGTTTGCAAGTCCTCAGAATGCCAAACTTTCCCCACTTCTCTTCCAGAATTCCTGCTCAGAACAGTCAGGCAATGGATGCTTTCCACCTCCACTGGGGTCAGGACTTCTTATGTGTCTACCCACCCATTCCCCTCATTCCCAAGACTATGCTCAAGCTTCAGAGAGACAGGGGCCATATGATCCTTTTAGCCTCACGCTGGCCACGACAGACGTGGTACCCACTGCTTCTGTGTCTCTCTCAAGCCAAACATCTGGAGTTGGGATGTGCTCCATATCTTCTATTCCAGGATAATGGGACGCTTCTGCACCAAAATCCTCAGTCTTTGCACCTGATGGCGTGGCTACTGAGAGCTTAGAACTCCAGGATATCAACCTCTCTCAACAGGTTAAAGATATCCTTCTGGCCTCGAGAAAACCTTCCACAAGGCGTGTTTACGCTTTTAAATGGAGAAGGTTCTTAATTTGGTGTTAAAAAAATGATCTTAAGATAGCTGGGTAACTCAATACAAAGCGTATGCCACACCTTGCCAACTAACTGAACACAGGCGAGAATTCTTTCCTCTTTGCAGTGAGAGCTGCTGAATAGTCCTGGAACATAATTATAGGTTTATTGTCCAGTCTCAAGTCTCGCTGTTTCCGGTAAGCCTGTAATAGCATTGCTTTATGTAGAAAGTTTAATATGCGAGCTAGCACCGGCCTTCGTCATTCTCTGCCTTCCATCCGCTGGCCAAGCCTATGCGCTCTCTCCACCCTAATTTTGCCTTGTATGTCCACTAGGCCCAGTTCTTTCGGTAGCCACACCTCAAACAGGCCTGGTAGCTGTTGTTCTGACCATGTCTCCGGCACTCCCACCAGGCGTAAGTTATTTCTCCTGGATCTGTTCTCGAGGTCATCCACCTTTATCAGCAATGCATCAATCTGTTTTTGATGTTTCTGAGTGTCCCGTTCCAATAATAGCTCACTGTCTTCCAGTGCTGTTACTCGTCGTCCAACTTCCTCCACTCTGCGCGTAACTTCAGTAAAAGTCTCTCCCATCTCTAATTTCTTCATCACAGTGTCGAATTTCGGCTCCAGCAGCTTAACTACCCCTTGCGCCATTTCTTCTGAGCCAGATTCCACACACTCCTTCCCCAGATGTTGCAGACTCGAGGTGCGGCTGCCATCTTGTTCTCCTGGGTTACATGCGCTTTCTCTTTTTTCGCCGCCGACTGCATTGCCGCTTCTCAACTCCCAGCCAACCACTCCCGATCTCCCAAACATGCTTCAAGTCAGTCTTGGCCGCCTACTCACCCTAATTCTTAGGAGTTGTCTGTAAGATTTATATGTGAAATCAGTGGGGCGGCCCGGGAGCGTGACGAGGAACCTCCTCACCCGCTCATGTGCTCACGTGATCTCCAAAAAAGGATCTTAATCTTTTTTTCTGTTCCAGTAGAGGCGTTACTTGAGTATCTCCTCCACCTTTCATCCTCTGGACTTAAAACTAATTCAGTTAGAGTTCACCTCAGTGCCATCGCGGCTTTTCACATGCCCTTTGATGGACAACATATCTCAACCGCTTGTAGTGCGTTTTATGCGAGGTCTACTCTTAACTGCCTCCCATTAAGCCACCACCTGTGGCATGGGATCTTAATCTTGTCCTTGGACAGCTCATGAAGCTGCCCTTCAAATCCCTGGCCACTACATCCCTGAAGTTTCTTTCTTGGAAAGTCATGTTTCTAATTGCCCTCACTTCTGCCAGACGCATCAGCTCCAAGCTTTAGTGGCTGACCCACCTTATACACGATTTCACCATGATAAGGTAGTCTTAGGACTCATCCCCACTTTATGCCGAAGGTGGTTTCGCCTTTTCATTTGAACCAATCTGTTTACCTGCCTGTTTTCTTCCCTAGGCCTCTTGCCTCTAGTGCAGAAAGGAATCTACATACTCTGGATTGCAAGCGCACTTTGGCATTTTATCTTTAGAGAACTAGACAGCACAGAAAGGCTTCATAGCTTTTTGTTGCCTTTGATTCCAGTCACCTCGGTCTTCCAGTTTCTAAGAGAACTCTCTCCAAGTGGATTGCAGACTGTATTTCTTTTACCTATGAGAGTAAATGACTTTCTCTTGAAGGTCATTTCACAGCACACAATGTGTGAGCAATGGCTGCCTCTATGGCAAATCTACGCTAGGTGGCGATTGATGAAATCTGCAAAGCAGCAACCTGGTCCTCTGTCCACACCTTTGTGGCCCATTATTGCTTGGACAAGGACTCCCGTTGAGATGCCTCATTTGGCCAGGCTGTTCTCCAGCATCTTTTTCAGACTTAGAACAACTCCTACTCCCCCGTCCCGGGTTTCGATACCAGAGATCCTTGGGAGGAAACATGACCCAATTCAGCCTGTGTTTCTCTCTGGGGTCATCTCCCTGGCATCTCCAAGCTAGGGAGTCCCATATGTGAAGACTACATGCCTGCCTGTTCCTGGAGATAGCGTAGTTCTCCAGGACCAAGCAGGAAGTCAGTCCTCACATATGGATGACGTTGGTGCCGACGGAGCCCCCGTGCGGAGCATTTCCCCAGCTTTAAAGGAAATCCTTTGGGAATGCAGCATGCATGCGTGGTCCCCTTCCTGCCCAAGGGTGCCATCTTGCTCAGTCTGTCTTTTTCCGCGGAGCCCAACGGACACGAGTTCATGTCACCCGGTAAAAATAGATTTTTTTTTTTGCGATTTTTGCTTTTTCTGATCTGGTTCGACGCTGGTTCCCCTTCCCGCCTGGGCTTGGTACACCGGTATCGAGTCCTTTTTTCAGTTTTTGTCCTTCGTGACTAGCGTTCGGGCCTTTTTTGTTATTTTCAGTGGCAGCTTGGTCTTTTGACCTTGCAGGGGCCCTTTTTCCCCCAGTGGCTGCCAGCGGGTTCAAAAAATGTGATCGGTGCAAGAAACTCATGTCTCTCACCGATACACATGACTGCTGCCTCCGTTGCCTCGGGCCCGACCATGACCCGCTGGCCTGTAGCCCATGCAGCAAAATGTCGTCGAAGGCACTTCGTAGCTGTCAGCATCAGCGTGGGAGAATTTTCTCAGAGTCCGCGTCCGGCTGGGCCCAGACTTCGTCCGAGGCCTCGACATCTCGGGAGTCGGAACCCGAGCACCATCTCGTGGTTCCTCTGAGAGGGGGTCTCCCACCCAGGAGCACAAAAGGAAGAAGAAGCTCGTGAGGGCGTCGTCGGTAGAGGCCCCTGGGTCCTTGAGGGCCAGGTCGCGTAGCCCTGACCTCCGTCCCGGGCTCTCGGAGTCGGAGAGGCCGTCCATACTACCTCGTATGGAGCCGGAGTCCCTGGGTCACGTAAGTTCTGTAGTCCTCGTGGACTCTCCTCAGGGAGAGACAATGTCGAGCCCGACACCGTCGGGGCCCGAGTTGGAGGCTGCTGGGTCTCCTGAGATTGGACTCAGGCTGACGGCCTTGGAGAACAGCTTGGCTGCCTTCATGGAACAGCAGCGGGTGCTGATCGCCGGTCTGACCGGTGCATCTGCCCCGACCACCGGGACCTCGACGTCTGTCGACCCCGGAGTCCGAGCCGATCCTCGGTCAAGGTCCCCCTCGACCTCCCGTGCGGGGCCGAGGTCATCGACGCCAGTGCCCTTGGCGGCAGGGCGGGTGGCACCGAGGCCCACACGGCCGGAGCCGCTCGATGACTCCTCAGAGGAGTCGGCGTGGGAGACGGAGGACGAGGAGTCTCTGGATACCTTCCGGACCCGGTGCGTCCCTTCGAGTCCGAGCCTCAGAGAAGGTCCCCCCCGGAGGATACCCGGTTCTTGAACTTTGTAAGGGACATGGCCAAGGCTTTGGCATTCCCTGCAGACGCCGATCAGGAGCCTCGAGCCGAGGAGCTCGATGCCCTCCAGTATGACTTTCCTCCGAAGGAAGCCTTTACTGTACCGGTTCCTCCGATGCTGGAACGGCAGCTCTTCCATATGTGGGAGGCACCAGTCTCGGCGCCGGTTCTCAGCAAATGGGTCGATTCCATTTATCGAGTCTGTAAGAGCCCTGGGTTCCAAAAGGCGCAGCTACCACACAATTCCATGGTTGTGAAATCGGCCATGCACCGCCTGAAGAGTCAGAAGATGCACTCCTCTGTGCCCCCCGGACGGGAGGCCCGGAACCTGGATGCCCTCGGTAGAAAGTGCTTCCAGGGCTCTATGCTATCTTGCCGTGTCCAGACTTACCAGCTGTGCATGGGCATGTACCTACGAGACCTGGCAAAGGAGATTGCCGGATTCTCAGCTGGCCTCTCCGAGGAACCCTTGCAGAGATTCAAGGCCTTGTCGACAGGGATCTGAGAGTGCTCGAAGTTTATCGAGCAGCCTATGATGGCTTCAAGGCTTCGGCCCAGGTAGCCTCAGCCGGCATATGGGTGACGTTGACGCCAACGGAACCTGCGCAGAGCAAATCCACAGCTTTCAAAGAAAGCTTTTAGGAGTTGCTACCATGCATGCGTGGTCCCCTTCCCGCCCAAAGGAGCCATCTTGCTCAGTCTCCTTTTTTCCATGGAGCCCATCAGACGTAGTCTGTCTCTGTCCTGGAAAAAGTTGAATTTTTTTCTTGCCTTCTTGCCTTTTTGGCTGTTTTTTCTTTTTTCTTTCCTGTCTAGCGCCGGTACATTTTCCTACCCGCCCCTGGTATCGAGTCGGCCCTTTTCTTTTTGATTTTTCTTTTTGGGTGTTTTGTTGGGAAATTTGGCTTAGGGCTATCTTTCCTCTGGTCTGCTTCATAAGTGTTCTATGTCTGCACTCCTGTCTGCCTACAACGCACTCAAGCATCCTGTTCATGGCACAAGAAGACAGCATGTGGGTTACGTGAAAGTATATGTTATGAGGCCTGCTACAGTCTAGGAAGCCATGTTTTGCACAGAAGTGTTCAGGATATGGGCCTAGCAGAAAGAAATACAGGCCAAGCTAAACTAATTAGTAGAAATACTTTCAGCCTTGAAGACAACATTTTAGTGTCAAGAATTCACAGAACACAGGCTGAACTCAGGAAAGCAAAGAACGATATGACTGACAGCACCCGATAAGCAGAGACCTTGAAGGAAAGCAGTTGCTAGCCCAGATAATCATGGGGAGGGGTCCAATTAGAAACTTTGCAGACTTTGCAGAAAGCTGCACGTACACTATAGAAAAAACTCTGCATATGGTATTAGAAGATATGCAGTACTTTCTAGAAGTTTGTGATGGAGACAAATCTATATAAGGAAGAAGCTGTATAGCTCGGGGGCAATTTGCCCTTCAATTCTGGTGTGGAGAGTAGTTTGCCTGCCACCTTTCTCAGACAGAAACGTTTGCTATCTGCATTTGCAATTTGTTTGCTTTGGTACCCAAATAAAGAGCTTTTTGTAGCTGAGCAACTGTAGTCTGAGCAATTTATTGGTGATTGACAATATTTGGGGAACCTTTGTGGGTTACCAGGCCCCACAGTTTCCGCCCTTGTTTTTCCCTTTCTGGCAGCCCGAAGGGTCTTCGACCTTGCTGGGGTCTTTTTTCCTCCCATGGCTACCAGTGGGTTCAAAGAGTGCAATAGATGCAGGAAGATTATGTCCCTCACTGATAACGCACAACTGCCTCCGGTGCCTTGGCCCGGTTCATGACCCAGCGGTCTGTGGCCTCTGCAAAAGATGTCCTCGAAGGCCTTGAGAAGCCGCCAGTAGAAGCATGGAAAACTTTTTCCTGATTCCCCCATGCCTCCGAGAGCTAGGACCTCGTCTGAGGCCTCCACGCCTCAGGAGGAGCACTCCGAACTCGAGCGTCATTGAGGGACCTCAGAGAGGGGGTTCCCCTCCAGGAAACTGAAAAGAAGGAAAAAATCCTCGATGGCTGCATCTCTGGATGGTTCAGAATGGCCAGGTCCCTTGCGGGGTCGGTCGCATAGCTCTGAGCGCCGGCCCAAGGCATCGGAGAAGGAGTGCCCAGCCAAGCTTCCATGGAAGGAGCCGGCCGCGGACTGGCCCTGGCAAGTGCATGCTATCCTAGTGGAAGAATCCCCTCCAAGAAAACCGGCTCCAGGCTTGAGTACATCGGTGCCTGAGCCGAATGCTGCGGAGCCTCCGGAACTGATGTCCAGGATGGCATCCTTGGAACGCAGGATCACTGCCTTCCTGAAGCAGCAGCGGGCACTAGTATCTGGCACGTCCGGTTCCTCCTCCCAGACCACTGGGTGCTCAACGTCGAAGTCGACCCCGGAGGCCGAGCCGATCCTCGAAGCCCTGCAGGCCCGAGTAGATCCTTTGCCGCAGTCCCGCTCGGTCTCCCATTCCTTTGGACTGAGATTGTCGCCTGCAAGCCAGCGAGCACCGGGGCGGATGGCGCAGGACCCCTTGGGACTCAAGGAATGCACCTGTCTTCCATGGAGGCCTCCGCTTGGGAATACGAAGATGAGTCGTCACTCGCCTTCACCGAGGTGTCCTGTCCGATTCCCCAGTATCGAAACCTCGGAGAAGGTCCCCTCCGGAGGACATGGGCTTTCAGGACTTCATTCGAGACCTGTCCAAGGCCTTGGCTTTCCCAACAGAGTCCAAGGAGGATCCTCGAGCAGATAAACTTGAGATCCTCCAATATGAGGCCCCCCTCTCGGGAGACCATGACGGTGCCCATCCCTCCTATTCTGGAACGCCTTATGCTTCGCATGTGGGAGGCACCGGCGTCGACGTCGGTGATCAGCAAGCGGATGGATTCGATGTATTGGGTCTGCCAGAGCCCTGGGTTTCAAAAGTCACAACTGCTGCACAATCTCATGGTGGTGGAATCGGCCATGCATCGACTAAAAAGTCAAGACACACTCTTCAGTGCCACCCGGCAGGGAGGCCCGCATCTTGGATGCCCTCGGCAGGAAATGTTACCAGGGCGCAATGTTGAATTGTCGGATCCAGACCTACCAGCTGTACATGGGCATGTACCGAGGGACCTGGCGAAGGAGATTGCTGGATTCTCAGCTGGTCTCTCCGAGGGACGTTTGCAGCACTTCAAGGACCTATCCAGAGCCATCGGTGAATGCTCCAAGTTCATGTCTCGGGCGGCCTACGACGGGTTCGAGTTGGCGGCCAGGATAGCTGCGGCGGGCATCGGTGCACGCCGACTAGCCTGGCTACAGTCGTCAGACCTCGAGCAATGGGTACAAGACAAGTTGGTCGATGTCCCATGCCAAGGGGAGAACCTCTTCGGCAAACCCATGACCGACAAAGCCGCTGAGCTGGAGACAGAGTTCATGATAACTAGGCTCTCTAAGAAGACCTCGGCCCCTTCCTGAAAAAAGGGCTCATGTAAAAAGCCCTTCTACCCGAGGAAGTCCACTACTTACTGAAACTACCCCCTTATCAGGCCTCACCGGCTCCCCAGCAGGGGCAGCGGGCCAAGGGACAAGGGCATGGCCCGTGTAAGCAGAAGGCTCCCAAGCCCCAGGCTTCGGCTCCAGCCCAGCCTGGGGGGAGCTTTGGACTCCTGCAGCAAGGCCCCTCTTCCAATTGAGGCTTGGCAGCCCACAGGAGGTCGGCTCACCCTGTATGCCCACAGGTGGGGAGCTATCACCACCGATGCATGGGCATTACAGGTGATCAAGGAGGCTTACCTCCTCCGCCTAGCCGAAACGCCTCCGCATTATTTCCCTGGAGAGCCCCTCTGGCCTCCCCTTCACCAGGATGCACCACAACAAAAGCAAATATCACATAAGATGAAGAACCCAGTCCAAGACATGATATTGTGGAAAGACAGAGCTTTATTGGTGAAACCAATGACAATCCGACACAGGCTGTGTTTCGATACCCTTCGTCAGGGGTTAGTCGGGCAAATGCTAAAAACATCAATATATAAATAAACACAAAAAGTCATAAAAGAACAGGTGACAAAATGAACACAATAATATAAAAATGAAATAAACTAAATTAAAATAAGATTAAAAGTGAACATTAAAATTATAAAACTGAACAACTATAAACATAATTGTATTTAAAACAATTATCCTTATATATATAAAAGGAATCATGAGTGAACTCCAAAAATGAAATGAAAGGATGTGACGTGTAAAAACATAGATATAAATACCTCTGTTTAGGAATGTAAGGCCGTAAGATCTTGTAATACTCTGTTCTAATTATTAAAATCCTGTACAAACTAAAGAAAATATAAATAATAATTAAGAACAATAAAAAGTATATCAAAAAACATTAAACATGTAGAGACTGAAGATAAACATATAGTGTTTAAAAAGGAGAAGGGGTAGTAGCAGGAGCGAATCAGCAAGAGAGGGAGGGAAACCAAAATGACTTATCTAGGAATAATATACATAGATACCATTTAAAATACCTGTGAATAATCACAGTAATGAAATAAATAAACATATATAAAAAAATGCTCAATCAATTGAGAAACTATATGGCATGTAGTTTCTAAATGTAGAAGGACCAGTGCTGCATTTAAAACAAAAGCGTATATAAAACTGCTCATTCAAATACCTGCGAATAAACACAGTGATAAAATGAATGAACATATACAAGACTACTAAGTCAGATGAGAAACTGTTTGACACATAGTTTCTAATCATGAAGAGATCAATGCTGCGTATAAAACAAGTATCATTTAAAACAAATAAGACGCAGCTTAAAAACATCTCCAGCATTGTAAGTTTTAAAAAATGGGAGTGCCATAAAAAACATAAGCTTCCCGAAGAGGATTTTTACACGTCACATCCTTTCATTTCATTTTTGGAGTTTTTATTTATTTTATGTATTTATTTAATACTCTTATATACCGCGCTATTCGAAATCAGTGCGGTTTACATGGAACATCAATGAGATTTTACGGTGGGGGTTACACCGTAATTACAGATAACAGGGAGCTGAACTTGGATAACATGTTAACTATATTACACAAGAATACCAGACAATATATACATCACATTGCGGTATGGTTACTGAGTAGTCATGGATCTGTGATTGTGTGTGGGGCACTTTGGTGAACCTACTCCTGATTCACTCCTGATTCCTTTTATGTATATAAGGATAATTGTTTTAAATACAATTGAGTCGTCGCGGCCCTTCTCCGCAAGGGCTTCTCCAGGCAACATCCAGCTGGTGCTCGAGAAGCACATGTTTCGAGCCATGATGCTCCTCTCCACCCTCAAAGCCTCAGATCTCGCCCCCAAGCGCCTCTGGCCAGACACCCCTATTTCCCTCGACACCTCTGGCCAGGCATCGAGCTGATGCCCATCGAGTCTTTGAGGCGCTGTCCAACTCGGAATTGGAGTGGGAGACAGAGGACGAGTCACCCGATAGATGGCTACATAGGGATGTCCCGTCTGATCCTTCCCTGCCACAAGTGGAAATGGTCCCCACCCCAAGGACATTGTGTTCCTTGACTTCATGAGGGAAATGTCCAAGGCCCTGTCCTTTGTGGCTGAGCTGGAGGATGAGCCTCATGCTAAGGGCCTCAAAATCCTCTAGTACGATGCTCCTCTGAGGGAGTCACTGATGGTGCCAGTCCTGCTCATACTGGAGCAGTTGCTGTTCAGAATGTGGGAAGCCCTGGTCACGGTGCCAATTGTGAGTAAGCATCTCGATTCCCAGTATCGCGTGCACACAGACCCAGGGTATGAAAAGCCAAAGCTGCCACACAATTCCATGGTGGTGGAGTTGGCCAGGCGTCATATCAAAAGCCAGAAGATGCACTCCTCGGTGCCCCAGGCACAGAGGCTCGCACCATGGATGGGTTTGATAGGAAATGCTACCACGGCTCAATGCTTGTGGCCCGCATCCAGGCTTACCAGTTGTACATGGGCATGTACCTGAGAGACACAGCAAAGGAACTTGCCAGGTTCTCAGCTAGGCTGACCGATGAACCTCTGGTGCGATTCAGACCTTGGTGTTTTCGGTCAAGGGCTGCTCCAAGTTTATGACTCGGGCAGCTTACGACTGCTTTGAGTCTGTGGCTCGGATTGCTGCTCTGGGCATTAATGCTCGCTGCCTGGGCTGGCTACAGTTGTCAGACCTAGAGCAATGGGTTCAGGACAAGTTGGTCGATGTCCCATGCTGAGGAGGCAACCCCTTTGGCAAGCTCATGATGGACAAGGCCGCAGAATTGGAGTCTGAATATATGACCAGAACCAGGCTCTCCAGGAAGATCGTTGACCCTTCCCAGCAGAAGTCTTTGGGGAAAACGTCCTACCCAATGAAGACAATGACTTAGGGAACTTACCCGCACTTTCCAGCCTACCAAGCTCCCCAACATCGTCAGCAGGCCAAGGGCTGGGGTCACAGCCCTCATATGTCTAAGGCCCCCAAGCCCCAGGCTGCGCCCTCGCTAAAACCTAGGGGGGGGGGATTTTGACTCCCTGGGCATAATAGCCCCTCTCCCCCTTGACTGTCAAGACCCAAGGCACATGGGTGGGGGGCGTCTTGTTCACTTAGTCTACCTCTGGCCAGCATCACCATCGATGCCTAGGTTCCACGAGTTATGCAGCAAGGTTACCTCCTCCATTTCAAGCAGATGCCCCCTCTGTTCTTTCCAGGAAGTTCCCCATGACTTCTCTTCACAGAGACCTCCTGCAAAAGGAGCTCGGGACTCTCCTCCCAGACTGGGCTGTGGAACCCCCTTCTTAGACATCTCTGGGGCAAGGGGTTCTACTCCTGCTACTTCCTTGGCTCCAAAAAGACAGGAGGTTTTCGTCCCATCCTAGTTCCGCAAAACCTCAACCACTTTCTTCTCAGAGAGAAGTTCGAAATGGAATCCCTTGGAACGTTGCTACCCTACCTCCAGTGGGGAGATTGGCTAGACTCCTTGGATCTAAAAGATGCCTATACACACATCCTGATCCACCCCTGGCACTGTCAGTTCCTCCACTTCATCGTTGGTGGGCGCCACTACTAGTACAGGGTTCTGCCTTTCAACCTCTTGGCCACCCCAAGGGTGTTCACCAAGTGCCTGGCGGTAGTCTCTGCCTATCTCCGACTACAAGGCATCTTTGTTTTTCCCTATCTGGATGATTGGCTCATAAGGGGAGGCTCACCAGAAGAGGTTCGCCAGGCGGGCTGCCACACCCTCCTGGTGCTGCAATATCTGGGGTTCGTCATCAGCTACCGCCAAGTCCCATCTGCAGCCCACGCAACGTCTGGAGTTTATAGGGACCCTCCCTAACACGACCCAGGCGAGGGCCTGCCTTCCCTCTGGACAAGGCTTGGTGGTAGTATCCCTTGTGAAAGAGTTGCAGAGTCATGCAACTGTGTATGCCCATCTCATACTGCGCCTCTTGGGGCACATGGCCTCAACGGTCCACATGACTCCAGATGTCTGCCTGTGGATGTGGCAGGCCCTCTGGTCCTTCAGCACTCAATGTTCACAAGGTACGGGTTGCTGGACAATCATGTATATGTCACCATTCCCCTTGCGAACTTCCTTTCATGCCCATCGAACCTCCTGTCCTATGCAGTCAGTACTGCAATACCTCTTGCGCCTGTCTCATGCTGGCCTAAAGTCAGGGTGCACCTCAGTGCCCTGGCTGCGCATCACCATCCAGTGGACCAGACAATCCATCTCTGTCCACCCTTCATGGGCCTCTTCATGAGGGGTTGGCTCCCAGTCCCGACCGCCTCCAGTGGCATGGGAACTAAATGTGGTTCCTGGGAAATTCATGGCTCTTCCCTTTGAACCGCTTGCTTCTGCTCACCGCAAATTCCTTTCCTGGAAAATTGTCTTTCTCGTCTTGCTCACCTGTGTTCAACATGTCAACGAGCTCCAGGCGTTGGTGGCCCACACCCCCTACACCAGATTTCACAAGAATAGGATTGATATCCACATCCATCCCAAGTTTCTGACAAAATTTGTATCTACTTTTCATCTCAACCTGGAGGTGGTTCTCTACACCTTATTTTCCTAGCCCTCGTGTGTCTCAAGTGGAGGCCTCCCTTCATACCCTCGATTGTAAGATGGTGCTGGCCTTCTACCTTGAGAGGATGAAGGCTCACTGCCGCTCGTTGCAACTGTTCATCTCCTACGACCCGAACAAGTTTGGCTTTGCTGTCTCTAAGCGCATCCTGTCCACCTGGGTGGCAGACTGCATCTCCTTTGCTTACGAGCAGGCTGGACTCTCTCTGGAGCATCATGTCACCACCCATAATGTGTACACCATGGCAGCCTCTGTGGCACATCTGTGCTCGGTCCCTCTGCAAGACATATGCCAGACTGACACCTGGTCCTCGGTCCATACCTTCGCGGCTCATTACTGCCTAGAGAAGAGCCCACTGTGTAACAGCACCTTCAGCCAGGCAGTACTCAATCATCTCTTTGGGGATTAGTGCAACTCCTTCCCTCTGGCCCTTACGTCCAGGCTACCAGAGAAGTGATTCCATCCTTGCTACAGGGTTGTCATTGCTCCCTGCTGTCATTATGGTCCACTGTTTTTTGGTCGCCTGTGGCTTTTTACAGTTTTTTTCTGTAGCCTGTAGCTTGGTCATCCCATATGTGAGGACTGACTGCCTGTTTGTTCCCAGAGAAAATGTAATTCTCCAGGACCAAGCAGGAAGTCAGTCCTCACATATGGGTGACGTCGGCGCCGACGGAGCCCTCGCGGAGCAATTTTCCCCAGCTTTCACAGAAAGCCTTTGGGAATTGCAGCGCGCATGCGCGGTCGCCTTCCCGCCCAAGGGTGCCATCTTAGCCAGTCTTCTTTTTTCCGCGGAGCCCTACAGACGTACCCGTCGTGTCCCCGCTAAAAAAGTTGATTTTCGTGAGTTTTACTCGTCTTTCAATTCGGTTCGACGCCGGTCGTTTTCCTGCCCGGACTCGCGACGCCGTTGCGAGTCCTTCCCTTATTTTTCGGTTTTTCTGATTTTGGTCAGTTTCGTTTTCGGTTTTTCACTGGCAGCCCGGTCCTTTGACCTTGCAGGGACCCTTTTTCCCCCGATGGCTGCCAGTGGTTTCAAGCGGTGTGGTCAGTGTGACAGAAATATGTCACTCACTGACACACACGATAATTGCCTCCGCTGCCTGGGCCCGGATCATGAAGAAATGATCTGTGGAGCCTGTGGCAAAATGTCCTCCAAAGCGTTGAGGAGTCGGCGGCATCAGCGGGATAGAATCTTCGCTGACCCCAGCCGTACCCGGACCTCGTCGGAGGCCTCGGCATCCAGAGGCTCCAGCTCTGAACATCGCCGAAGCTCCTCCGACAGGGGTTCTCCCTCCGGAGACCATCGACGGAAGACAAAACCCGCGAGGGCGGCGTCGGTGGACGCTCCTGGCTCCGCGAGGGCCAGGTCGCATAGCCCCGACAGCCGTCCCGGGTCTTTGGAGAAGGAGCACCTCCCGAAGCGACCTCGCCTGGAGTCGGAGTTGCCTGCTCGGGTAAGTCCTGTGGTCCTTCTGGACTCGCCTCCGAGAGGTCCGACGTCGGGCCCGACGCAGTTGGGGCCCGAGTCGGGGACTGCTGGGTCACCTGAGGTCGGACTCAGGTTGACGGCCTTGGAGAGCAGACTATCTGCCTTCATGGACCAGCAGCGGGCACTGATCGCTAGCCTCGCTGGCGCCGCTGCCCCGACCGCCGGGACGTCGACGTCTAAGTCGACCCCGGAGACCGAGCCGATCCTCGAGTCCATGCGAACTCGAGTCGATCCTCGGTCGAGGTCACCCTCGGCCTCCCGTTCGGGACCGAGGTCGTTGCCGCCGACTCCCTTGGCGTCGGGGCGGCCGACGCCTCCGCCTGCCCGAGCCGACCCCACTGATTCCTCCTCGGAGTCGGTCTGGGAGTCTGAAGAGGAGGAGTCACCTGATTCCTTTCGGACTTGGTGTGTCCCCTCGGACTCACCGGAGTCCGAACCTCGGAAACAGTCCCCCCCGGAGGATGCCCGGTTCTCGGACTTCGTCAGGGATATGGCCAAGGCTTTGGCCTTCCCGGCGGATCCCGAGGAGGAGCCTCGAGCCGAAGAGCTCGACGCCCTTCAGTACGACTCTCCCGCCCGGGAGCACTTTACTGTACCGGTGCCTCCCATGCTGGAACGACTACTCTTCCGCATGTGGGAGAGTCCGGCCTCGTCGCCGGTATTGAGCAAGCGGGTCGATTCCATCTATCGAGTCCGCAAGAGTCCTGGCTTCCAAAAAGCACAGCTACCACACCATTCCATGGTAGTGGAATCGGCCATGCATCGGCTGAAGAGCCAGAAAATGCACTCCTCGGTGCCCCCTGGCAGGGAGGCCCGTAACCTGGATGGCCTTGGTAAGAAGTGTTTAAAGGGCTCTATGCTGGCTTGTCGTGTCCAGACCTACCCAGCTATACATGGGCATGTATCTCCGAGACCTGGCTAAAGAGCTAGCCGGATTCTCTGCTGGACTGTCCGAGGAACCTTTGCGGAGGTTCCTAGCCTTAACATCTGGTATTCGGGAATGCTCCAAATTCATGTCCCGAGCAGCCTATGATGGCTTTGAAGCATCGGCTCGTGTGGCCGCAGCCGGCATCGGTGCCCGCCGACAGGCTTGGCTTCAGTCGTCTGACCTTGAGCCTTGGGTGCAGGACAAGTTGGTCGATGTCCCCTGCAGAGGTGAGAACCTCTTTGGCAAGCCCATGGCTGAAAAGGCTGCACAAATCGAGACGGAGACTCTCACCAGGACCAGGCTTTCTAGGAAGACCTCTGCCCCTTCCCAGAAAAAGAAGGACTCGGGGAAAAAAGTCCTTTTACCCGAGAAAGGCGGCTGCCTACAAACACTACCCCCAATATCAGGCCCCTCCAGCTCCCCAACAGGGTCAGCAGGCCAAGGGACGGGGTAACGGGTCCCGTAGGCAGCAAGCCCCCAAGCCTGCACCACCAGCCCCTGCTCAGCAGGGTGGGGCTTTTGACTTCCTCAGCATAGCCTCTCCCCCTCAGCTGGTCCCTCCCAGCACCGGAGGCCGGCTGGTTCACTTCGCCCACAGGTGGTCCAACATCACTTCAGATGCCTGGGTGCTTCAAGTCGTGCGAGAAGGATATCTTCTCCACTTCATCAGGTCCCTCCCTCTTATTTTCCGGGAGAACCTCCGTGACTCCCTCTGCACAGGGACTTACTCCTTCAGGAGTTAGCAAGTCTTCTTCAGGACCAGGCTGTGGAACCGGTGCCCCACCACCTGAGAGGTCAAGGCTTTTATTCCAGGTATTTCCTAATACCAAAAAGGACAGGAGGCCTAAGACCCATCCTGGACTTGCGCAACCTCAACAAGTTCCTTGTGCGGGAAAAGTTCAAGATGTTTACCCTTGGAATCCTTCTGCCCTACCTCCAGCAGGGAGATTGGCTTTGCTCCTTGGATCTAAAGGATGCCTACACGCACATCCTCATCCACCCAAGCCACCGCCAATACCTAAGGTTTGTGGTGGCCGGAAATCACTACCAGTACAGAGTACTGCCCTTTGGCCTGTCCTCCGCACCGCGAGTCTTCACAAAATGTCTCGCGGTGGTGGCGGCCTATCTCAGGCTTCACGGCCTCTATGTTTTTCCGTACCTCGACGACTGGCTCATCAGAGCGTCGTCCCCTCCGGCAGTCACCAATGCCACACACCGCACGGTGACTCTTCTGCAGTACTTGGGCTTTGTCATAAACTTCGCAAAGTCCACTTTGCTCCCCTCACAGGATCTCGAGTTCATCGGCGCAAGACTGCACACTCCTCAGGCTCGAGCTTTCCTGCCTCTCGACAGGGCTCAACGGCTCATGGACCTAGCCGGCCGTTTTCGCAGCCAGCCCCTGGTCTCCGCCAGGCGCTTCCTGAGACTACTCAGCCATATGGCTTCCACCGTCCACGTGACCCCCAATGCTCGCCTGAATATGCGGCCGGCTCAATGGTGCCTTCGCAAGCAGTGGCAACAAGCCACCGGCGGGCTAGCCGACTTAGTGCGCCTCTCCAGACCGCTGGCCTCTTCCCTACAGTGGTGGCTTCATCGGCCGAACCTGGTGCTCGGAATGCCTTTTCAGCCGCCTCAGCCGACTCAAGTGCTGACGACCGATGCTTCCCTCCTGGGCTGGGGAGCTCATTGCCAGGGGGCATGTACTCAAGGTCTCTGGACCGCGTGGGAATCTGCTCAACAGATCAACTTCCTGGAGCTCAGAGCTATTCGTCTGGCGCTCAAGGCTTTCTCCCACCTGACTTCTCACCAGTCCGTCCTTGTCCAGACGGACAATCAAGTTGCCATGTTCTACGTGAACAAGCAGGGCGGCACGGGCTCCTTCCTTCTCTGCCGAGAAGCTCAGAAGCTCTGCTCTTGGGCCGTCAGTCACGGCATTCTTCTCAAAGCAGTTTATCTCCCAGGCCCGGAGAATTGCCTGGCGGACAAACTCAGCAGGATACTCCAGCCGCACGAGTGGCGTCTGGATCCCTTGGTAGTCCAGAAACTCTTTCTGAAGTGGGGCCTCCCCACGATGGATCTCTTTGCCAGTCCTCTCAACCGGCAACTTCCTCGCTTCTGCTCGCGTCAGCCACATCCCCTTCGGGTAGCGGCAGATGCATTTCTGCTCTCATGGTCGGAAAACCTTCTCTATGCTTTTCCTCCCATCCCGCTGGTCTCCCGAACTCTGTTCAAGGTTCTCCGGGACAAAGCGTCCATGATCCTGGTGGCTCCTCGCTGGCCCAGACAGCCGTGGTTCCCACTCCTGTTGCAATTAGCGGTAGAGGATCCGTTCCCTCTGGGGTTTCAACCGGATCTCCTAACACAGGATCAGGGGTCTCTGCTACACCCCAACCTCAGATCTCTCAATCTAATGGCCTGGCGGCTGAAAGGGTAGTCCTTGCTCCCCTTCTCCTGCTCGCGGAGGTGGAAGAGGTCGTCCTAGCTTCTCGGCGACCTTCTACCCGCAAATGCTACGCCCTTAAATGGCGTCGCTTTTCCGTTTGGTGTGTACAGCAGTCTCAGGATCCCTTCTCCTGCTCGGTGTCGGTGATCTTGCAGTACCTGCTCTACCTCTCTAACATGGGACTTAAGTCCAACTCCGTCAAAGTTCACCTCAGTGCTCTTTCAGCACACCATGTGCCGGTGGACGGCAGACCTCTTTCCAGCGACCCTCTTGTAGCACGGTTTCTCCGAGGTCTCCTTCTACTAAAACCACCTCTGCGCCCGCCAGCACCTGACTGGGATCTGAATGTGGTTTTACAGCGGATCACCTGTCCGCCTTTTGAACCGATGGCTACCTGTTCTCTGCGTTTTCTTTCGTGGAAAACCTTATTCCTGATAGCCCTCACTTCCGCTAGACGCGTAAGTGAATTGCAGGCCCTCGTGTCTGATCCTCCCTTCACTCGGTTCTACAAAAATAGGGTAGTCCTACGGACTCACCCAAAATTTCTTCCAAACGTTGTCTCCCCTTTTCACATCAATCAGGAGGTGGTACTTCCAACCTTATTTCCCAGGCCTCACTCCAGCCGAGCTGAACGAGTCCTGCATACCCTGGACTGTAGAAGGGCATTGAACTTCTAACTTGACCGTACGCGGGAGCACCGTAAAGCTGCTCAGCTTTTTGTGTCTTTTGACCCCAATAAATTGGAGCTCCCGGTCTCCAAGCGTACCCTGTCCATCTGGGTTGCTGACTGTATCGCTTGGGCTTATGGGGCAGCCGGACTCTCCTTAGAAAGTCGAGTCACGGCTCATTGTGTTCGGGCGAAGGCTACGTCAGTGGCTTACCTCCACTCTGTTCCGCTGGCAGACATCTGCCGGGCCGCTACTTGGTCTTCGAGCCAGACTTTTGCGGTCCATTACTGTCTCGAGAGGGAGTCCCGCAGGGACAGTGCTTTCGGACAGGCAGTCCTCCGAAATCTCTTCGAGGTTTGAGCAACTCCTACCCTCCATCCCGGATGGGGGCTACCGGTGGGTAATAATTCAGCGAAGATTCCATCCTTCTGTACTGCCGAGCTAGAGGGAGCTCATTTTTGTGCTTAGGGTCTCCGGTAGCCTTAAGCTTGGGAGTCCCATATGTGAGGACTGATTTCCTGCTTGGTCCTGGAGAAAGCGTAGTTACTCACCTGTAACAAGTGTTCTCCAGGAGCAGCAGGAATCAGTCCTCACAACCCTCCCTCCTCCCCGTGGAGTTGCAATCATCTGCTTAAGTTTTTTTGCAAATTTTTATGCTGTCTTTTAGCTATGTCATCAGTCTGGCTAAGATGGCACCCTTGGGCGGGAAGGCGACCGCGCATGCGCGCTGCAATTCCCAAAGGCTTTCTGTGAAAGCTGGGGAAAATTGCTCCGCGAGGGCTCCGTCGGCGCCGACGTCACCCATATGTGAGGACTGATTCCTGCTGCTCCTGGAGAACACCTGTTACAGGTGAGTAACTACGCTTTACTCACCTGTAACAGGTGTTAGCACAGAAATCCATCTTGCAGGAATCAGTCCTCACAACCCTCTCTCCTTCCAGTGGAGTTGTTTTCTTTTTTTGCCTTGATTAAGCTATGTCATTATACTGAACTAAGATGGCACCCTTGGCCGGGAAGGTGACCACACATGTGAGGTGTAACTCCTAAAGGCTTTCTTTGAAAGCTGGGGAGTGATTACCATGCAGGCTCTGTCAATGCAAACATCACCCATAAGTGAGGACTGATTCCTGCTGTCCCCGGAGAATACCTGTTGCAGGTGAGTAGCTACATTCTCAGACTGGGGAGCCGTTGCCAAGACCATATGGCTGAGGATCATTGGAACTGCTGGGAAGCAGTTTGGTCTATCTACCGCCTCAAGGCAAGTGCCATCATGTTCACTCTTCTGTATTTCCGGACCCTGATCGAGGGCCGGGCGGTTTGAATGTTTTCAGACAATGCCACAGTGGTGGCTTATGTCAAAGCAAGGCAGCA
Organism: Ichthyophis bannanicus; assembly: GCA_033557465.1. NCBI lineage: Eukaryota > Metazoa > Chordata > Amphibia > Gymnophiona > Ichthyophiidae > Ichthyophis > Ichthyophis bannanicus. Next base: position 795,436,562 of record CM066034.1, read on the forward strand.
CAAGAAGTACCTGGGTTAGCTCTGAAGATGGCTCTCCTGTTTGCCTGAATGGAGGATAATCTCTGAGCCTTGTCAGCTCAGCACATTGCTGGGGTGGACAGTATTGAAACAGACTTCTTCAGCCAGCACTCACTGGACCCTGGAGAGTGGAAGTTGAGTTAGGAAGCATTTAATTTGGTTGCCCCAAAATGGATCTGATGATGACCTGCTCCAATGCCAAAGTTTGCCGCTTCTTCAGTCGCCCACATGGAGACGGAGTCTGAGGCGGCAGCACCCTGAGCCAACCTTAGTCAAGTCGGTACCTGCTGTACATGTTTCCTCTGTGGCCCCAGCATATGAGCCGCCACCCAGGCAGGATTGTTCTGGTGGTGCTGGATTGGCTGAGGAGAGAGTGATTCAGAGACTTGAAACAGCTCCTGCGGGTGCCTCTGGTTGCTTCCGTCTTATGGCCTATTGCGGCAGCGACCGATAGTCCTGGAAGATCCAGTTCCCGTCTCATTTATGGCTTGGCTCTTGGAAAGAGATAGCTAGCACATAAAGGCTACTTTCCACCAGTGGTCTCTACTCTGCTCAGAGCCCCAGGAGGTCTACCAAACTAGCATTTATTCTGATCTGTGCCTCTTTGAGCGATGGTGTGGCACTCAGCAGTTGACTACTGTGGGCTTCCGTTAGCTCCCCCCCCCCCCTCACCAGCAACCTGCAGGGCTCTTGGAGTCACAGAAAACTACATTCAAAGCAATACGAAAGGAATCCAAAAACAGCAATAAAATACCACACACTTCTATATAGATACACCAAAGCTTTGCGGAGAGAAACAAATAGAACCAAGTTCTCTTTGTTTACTCTAACTATTAGCCATGGTTCACTTTATTTATAAGGCTCTTTTGGAGGATACAGCATAATTTCACTTTATTGTTACACGTCAGATATTACGTATTTATCACATCATAGGTCTCTTTCTAATCAGCATAGGTCAGTATGAGGAGACATACATGTATTCCAAGACATAACTGTTTACTGCTGACTGCTTGATATCTAATAACCCTGAGACTGCAAGGCTAGAGGACAACCTGCCCCTTTTCTTATTTACAGGACTTGTACCTCTTCACCTACTTAGTAAGCAAATATATGAAGTTTATTTCTAAGCAAAGTTCTGAACAGAATTAACTCTTTCTCAGGTTTAGACAGTCTGGTTGTGTACACCGCCCTGTACAGACAAGCTTACTTTCAGTCCCTCCTCTGATTCTGTAAAGAATCATTCTCAAAGTAAGGAAACTTAGACATTGCCATTGAAGCGGAATTAAAACTAGTTTCTGGGTCAATCTGTAACATCATTGCAGGGGTCAGTGATTCCACTGATTTCTTACAGCAAGCTGATAATACACATTATTATCAAGCATACTACAACAAAAACCAACTATTACTCCACACACACCATTTTCCTTTGCTAGGAGATAGTCTAAAGCCATTCGGTTCTGGGCTGCATAAGCTGACACTTTGTTTACTGCACCTTGCAAAACACTAATTGCCTCAGTGAGGTCTAGGGCTGTAAGTTCAACAACCGCCTGTAGTCGCATAATCTGGGTACCATATTCTCTAGTGGGTGCTATAGCTCCAAGTGTTGAAAGCCACACAGTACCTGTGAATGCATCTATTTGAGATTTAGTCAAAGGTTTTGTAGTGTCTACCAGGTGTTGGGCAGCCTCTATGGCCTTATCCTGTGAAGAAACATCCCTTTTTCTTCTAACAGAATTGGTCAGGGTTGATAATAAAGTAATGTTCTGGTAAGGTACAAATCGCCATGGGGTATCTAATTGGGCTATATAACAAGTACCTGACCAACCTCTGGGAAGCTCTGTATATGCAAACGTACCACACACAAAATAATCTCCTTCTAAAGCCACTAAGCCATCTTCCCAGACTGTCAAATTCTGAGGACAAGATATATTCTGGATACAGTTATTCAGAGCCCACTGAGTCATGACCATTTCATTAAGCCCTCCAGACAAATTACGTTTCCAGGTATGATAATACCCTAGTAAAGGGAAACTCCAGCTAGGTATGCCTAGGTTTGAACTAGAGGCATTCAAAGGGTAGCCAGAACTATTATATTGTAGTACTTCATAATCATGCACCTGGTTCCCTTGAACTGACATTAACTGTACCACTGAAATATAAGAGTTTCCTACAAGGGATTTCTTATACCAGATAGAAGAATTATGCAGCATTACTATTCTACAAACATTCCATGGAGTATCCCCTACCTTTCTTCCCTTACCCTGAGCCATAAAACATATTGGAGGATGTTGCAGAGGCATAGGACTAACTATTCTAGGTTCTGGGCCTGTATGAGACCATTGTACAGAAGTTAGATTAGAGGCTATGTCACGAAACTCCTCAAAGGTCTTAGGCCTAACCCTAGGTAGAAATCCGTGCTGAGTAGCTGACACAGATGGAAGACACACTGCACAATCTGATAAATTGAAATGTTTTGTCACTGAGTGTACCTATGACTCGAAAATATTTGAATATTCATCATAACATTCCCAAGGTTCTAACTGCAGCATCACTTTACTACTACTAATATGCTTCAGCATAACTAAGATTAGATATAAACACATTCTTAGCAAAAACTTTTAAATATCTAAAACTATAATTGCTTCAAAATATACTAAATCAAAACTGAAATTATACCTACTCTTCTTAATACTCTCCTTTATATAATGAGGATATATACTGTAGCTATGATTAGCCTCTGAGGGTCAATAAATTTATGAAGTAGAGGTTAAGTACTGTCAGACGGCTGCCTAGGGTGAGAACTTACACAATCTTGACGATGCATATATTCATATGATTCTTGCAAGGTATTGTGGGTATTGTAGTTCATTCACTCCCAAACACAGCTGATGACAATAATTTGAGTTGTGAAACCAAGTGGTAAGATCAATAAAATGCTTCTTTTATTGATGGGGTTTAATTCACCCAGCACATGTATGCTTGATAGCACTATAAATGAGGTTACTTGCTTGCAGTGTTTAAAATGGATAACAAAAAGTCACAAAGTAAACCAGAAAACAACCTTCAGCTTGTCAGGCAATTAGCTAATGTTTTCTTAGCAAATAATTACCAAATACAAAGGCACAAAGAAAAGAATAAACTTTGCTGGTTAGGTTAACTTCTGCTTATTTTCCACGCCGATCTCAGCAGTGATTCTCCCTTGCTCACACACACAATCAGGTGCAGCCCTAATTACTATCAATGGACCAGCTGAAAGCCTTTAGCTGGCTGGCTGCTACTGTGTGAGCCCAAATCCTGCTTTAAGAGCTGTTTGCAGTGGAAATAAAGAACAAAGTTAGGTTTCTTTGTGATGGCTGATGTGTTTGCTCAGAGAAAGCTAGCAATAGCATTTAGATAGAGAACAGTCCATATAAACTGTACTTTCATCTGCTGTATCAATCAGCATAGGGTCATTATCATACATTGGCACAGACGAGTCTTTCATTAAGGCACTATCATGAGAATGCTTATTCCCTTGCTGCCATTCTCTATTATAGATAGGGTCTGGATCAGTGTTCATACCTGAGCCTCTCCTGCTATCATTATTCCTCTCTGTATAGCCTGGCCAATATGTAATCCAATTCTGATGTCCAGCCTTCCAATCTTGATCCCTGGACACTGGATCTTCTCTCACATACCTTCTGGCCTTGGTCTGAAAGTCCCTTCCACATGCAGTCTTCTCTCTTCCAGATAGCCACTGGTGATTCCTATCTCTGCCAGTCCATTCCTCTGGCTGAATCCAGTCCAATGGACTCTGCTGGCTTTTGGAATACCTCCCAGTATGAGTACTGCCTTGGAATCTCCCAGACCTTCCAATGGCCTTTCTTCTCTTCCTTCCAGAGAGTTTCCTTCTCTCTCTATCTGCTTGGCTTGGCTTCTGTTTCTCCAGGTGATACTGGTGCTTGAGCTTGTAGCCGTTGCTGTCTCTGTATCTCTTTCTGAAGCTGTTCTTGTAGCTCTCCCTGAAGCCTTTGCTGAAACTGTTTCCTGAAGAATAAGCTCTACTCTTATCCTGTTCTAATGTGTGCTGCTCCCTAACACAGCGCAGCTGTCTTGAATCAGGCCCTGCCCTTTGAGATGAGTGCTTAGGGATTACCTCATAGCTCTCTTGATTGCACACACATTTTCTCACTTCAGCCCCTCTCATGGCTGCTGGAAACCTGGTGCATTCTGGGACTGGTAGTCTTTTATGTGAAAACTCTGTTTTCTCACTTCTACCAGAACTGACAGGTTGCTTGTTCAGAGTCACATCATCTTTTCTATAGCTCCTACCTGAGCTATGATAAGCTTCCTTATCACAGTACCTAAAGGTCATTACATATATATCAGGAAAAACACTAATCTAAAATGACCTCATCCCTCTAAGCAATACTATAAATGCCAAACAAGAACATTTTGCATGAATGGTCCATTCAGAATCTACTTAATACAATAATCTTTTTCTGTGATGTCACCATTCTTTTCACTGAAAGTACTTTAAAATGTCTTTTCTGCAATATCACTATTGTCCGAGAAGTCTGCGTTGTATCTCTTGAATCATGGATGCGAGGAATCTTCTGAATCTTGTGAGGGAGCCTTCTTACACTGCGTAAGATGTATCCAACGAGAATGTCCTTCCACTTTACAGGCTGAATTTCCCACCAGAAGTACACGAAATGGACCTAGGAATTTCGGAGCCAGAAGCGTCTTTGGATGCAAATTCTTAATCAAGACCCAATCCCCTGGTTTCACGTCCGGATGGGATGATTCTGGAGGGACATCTTGTTGAGGATTCACCTTCAATAAAGGGGAAACAGACAGGGCTGAGTGCAATTGTGCACAATAAGTCAAGATATTGCTGCGCAACAACTGGGGGTCTGGGATAACTGCCAAGGCATGTGGAGAAGTAGCTGGACGTCCAGTAACTATTTCATATGGTGTCAGACCTCCTCGAGTGCGCTGGGGGGAGTTACGCACTGCCATAAGGGCAAAAGGAAGGGCTTCTGTCCAATCTGTAGCCCAATCCTGTGTCATAGTGCGCAAGAAACCTTTGAGAGTCCTATTCATCCGCTCCACTTGGCCAGAGCTTTGCGGATGATAGGGCGCGTGGAACTGTCTTTTTACACCAAACCAATTTTCAATATCCTTCCAGACACGTGCAATGAAGGCCAGACCCTGATCAGAAGAAAGAACAAAAGGTACACCCCAGACAGGAATAAACTGAGTGAGCAACAACTTAATGGTAACCCCAGCTGTCATACTGGTAGTAGGATAAGCCTCCACCCAACCAGAGAAAAGACAAGTAATCACCAACAAATACCGCCTCCCCCCTCTGGCACAGGGCAAATCAGTAAAATCAAGCTGCAAAATCAGAAATGGGCCTGAGGGCTTGGGAAGAGCAGCAGCAATCTTCAGAAGGGGCCCCACCCTGCCAGCCTGCAAGCAATCCAAGCATGCAGCATACACGGCCTGTGCCACAGAAACAAACTTCGGGTGATACCACAATACCGCAAAGGCATGAGTCATGGCTGCAGCGGACAAGTGAAGTTTATGATGCAGGAACAGAGCAAGTGGAAACAAAAGAGAGTCAGGGCAAATCAGTAGGTGCTCCTTCTTCCAGTAGCCCTGAGTATCACTGGATGCACCCCATGAAGTCCATAGAGTTTTGGTTTCAAGGGAAGTGTCTTTATACTGCTGTAAAAGAGAGGACAGGGAGAACAAAGTCATTGTTAGAAGGCTTTAAATACAGCAGTGTTGGCGACACTAATTCCAGTAGAGCAGCTTTCCGTGCTTCTTGGTCTGCAAAACGATTGCCCTTTGAAACAAAATCACCAGCAGAGGAATGTCCTTTACATTTCAAAACTGCAACCTGTGCTGGCAAAAGAACGGCTTGTAACAAGCGGTGGATGTGTTCAGCATGTTTAATTGGTTTATTAGCAGAAGTTAAAAATCCTCGTTGCAACCAAATATTACCAAAATCCCATAGCACACTCATTGCATAGGAACTATCTGAATATATATTTGCTAGAAGATATCTAGAGAGTTCAAGAGCATGTGTCAATGCAAAAACCTCTGCTAACTGGGCACTAGAAAATGGCAAGGAAGCTGATTCAACCACGTCATCAATTGTGGTTACTGCATAGCCCACACAAAGTTTTCCCATTTCATCTCTGAAGGCTGAACCATCCACAAATAAGGTTACATCTGGGGCTGGCAGGGGCACAGGTGAGAGATCAGGTCTAGCACAGGAAGAAGTTAAAATACTTTGAAAACAATCATGGGACCCATCCTCCTCCACCAGATCTGCCAGAGGAACCAGGAGCGTAGATGGATTGCATATGGATGTAGTATATATTCTTACATGAGACTGAGAAATTATCAATTCAAGAGTCAATAAACATGTGGAAGACAAAGGTTCTGTTTTAGTTAAATGGAGCAACCTAGAAATGGAATGTGCCACATATACCTCAAGAGGGTGCTGTAGCACTAAAAAAATCTGTAATTTCAATTGCAAATGCCACTGAAATCAAAGCAGGGCGGGAGTCCCAAAGTCACTGAATCAAACCTCTTTGAAAAATATCCTATCGGCTTGCGACCAGTTGGAAATGCTTGCAAAAGCACACATGTAGCAGATATAGCTGAACTAGCCACATACAATTTAAATGTTAACGAATAATCTGGAAAAGACAAACATGGTGCAGAGCTTAGTGTAGTCTTTAAATTTACAAAAGCTTCCCACTGTGATAACGTAGGTACAATGAGACCCTGTGGACCCTCTTTCCCAATCAACGCATAAAGCGGAGCTGTAAGGTCTGAGAAATTAGCTATCCACTGTTTACAGAAAATCAATAATCCCAGAAATCTACGTAACAATGCCGGTGTTGCTGGGAAAGATAATGACAAAATTGGTTTTAATCTGGCAGAAGTAATTTCACGACCAGTTGGAGTTAGAACAACACCCAAAAAAGTAACATTTTGAGATACAAATTGCAATTTAGACAAATTGACTTTCAATCCTAATTTGGCAATATGAGCTAACAGAGATAATGAGTCTGCTAAACAGATCTCATAACTTGGTGAACATAAAAGCAAATCATCCACATATTGAATTAAAGAGGATTGGTGAAGCCTCACATCTAATAACGCAGTTCTTAGGGCCTGCGAGAAGTACGCAGGACTGTCTGTATAGCCCTGGCATAGTCTAGTCCATGTGTACTGCTGATTGTCAAAATGAAATGCAAATAAAAATTGGTTTTCTTTGCTAATTTGTACTGAAAAATAAGCAGAACTCAAATCTACAACAGAAAACCACGTAGATTTTGGAGGTACCTGTGTCCAGATATCATGCGGGTTAGGTACCAAAGGAAAGATTGGCAAAATTACCTTATTTACAGCTCGCAGATCTTGCACAAATCGATGTGTTACCGTCAGCTTTCAGTACAGGAAGAATTGGAGTATTACACGACGATGTAGTAGGATAGATGACACCTTGCATCTGTAAATCTTCAATTACCGGTCGAACTCCATCTATAGCAGCTGCTGATAGTGGATACTGTTTGAGTCTAGGAAGTTGTACACCAGGTTTTACGGTAATCTTCACAGGAGGAATTGAGAGACATCCGACATTTGATCCAGGGACTGCCCATAAAGTAGATGGAAGCTTTTCGAGATCAGGGTGAATAGCTGTGACATCTGCAGGGGGCTGCACTTCAGAAAGAGAATACAACTGAAAATGTAACTTTCCACTCATCCAGGATAAAGTTGCATGATGTGAAGCCAGAAAATCACGACCCAAGAGATTCACTGGTAATGTGTCTCCTACCAGAAAGTTAGTAGGGTATACAGTCTCTCCAATCTACAAAGGCAAAGCTTCAAGTTTACGGTGAGGAATTATCTTACCTTCAATCCCTTCACAATGCACTGTCAGAGCATGTGCTAAAAGAGTTTGATAAACTGCAGGCAGATCTTGTAGACGCAACGCAGATGTCGTGGCTCCCGAATCAATAATGAATTTCACAATAGAGCCGCCCAGTTTAGCCTCTAATTCACCCTGAGAAGTTATATTCAAATTCAAAAATAGTCATGCATCCCAAGAATCACAGTCTTCTGGGTTAGAAAAACATTGATATACAGGAGTGAACACTCAGCAGGTGGGGGAGGAAGGCACGCAGCTCTCTGGCCATCTAAATTCCGATTCTGTGGACAGTCTCTCTGTAAATGGTCACACTCACCACATGTATAACAAGATCGCATTCCTCTAGCTTGTCCACGCCCCCCGCTGAGAAGTGCCTTGCTGATAATTGCCATAGTTTCCTCTGAACTTGCCTCTCCCCCGCCCCCTTCCCAGGGCTAGATGCATAGAAGCAATTTGTAAATTAAGCAGTTTAGTCTTCTTTACATCTAATCTGGCTTGTTGTTCCTGCAATTCTTTGAGATATTTCAATTCACTGTACCGTGCACCCTCCAAAATTGCATCAGCTGATCTAGCAGGCCAATCTATTATTGAAGATTCCAGAATTTCTTTTATTCTTGGAATCAAACCATTTACAAAAATATTAGTAAATCCTGAAGGTTTATCCTCTGTCTCGCCAGAATAATCTTTAAACGCTAGCATACACCTCGTGTGGAAAGCTGTAACTTTCTCACTCTTTTCCTGTGTTAAAGAAGTAAGCTTTGACCAATCTCTCACAGACTTACATGCTACTTTAAGAGATTCTAACAATTTCTCTCTACACAGAACAAAACTATCTCTTTGTATCTGGTCTTGAAAATCTGTTACAGGGTCTTCCTGTGGCCATACCCAATTATCATCTCTGATTGGATGAGTTACCTTATGAAAATCAGCTGGATTAATAAAAACAGCTCTAAGCAGATTATCTAGATCTGCCCAAGTAGGATTATAACTATTAATTATTTGAGACCACAAGGACACAAATCTGCCTGAATTTTCCCTGTAATCAGGAAAGGTTTTAGCCAAATCAAATACTTCTTTAGGACTCCAATTTGCAGGTACAGTCATTGCACCTGTAGGACCTGTTGGATATACACGGCAGACAAGGTGCTGTCTCTGTAGAGCTGTCTATAGGATGCCCTGAAGAGCCATTCCCTTAGCTCCCTGAAAGTTCAGGTGGCAGTTTTGGCCTGTTTCTGAGGTCCGGTGGCTGGTAAGTCTCTAGCCTTGCTCCCAAACATCTCATGCTTTTTCCAGGCGGTTTAGCATCTGTGTCCTTCCCTCTGTTCTGTGATCCCTTCCTGGGATCTGTCTCATGCTCAGGGCCCTGCTAGCGGTGTCCCTTGAGCTGTGGAAGCATGCTACTTTAAAGGATTTAATGCTCAAGATAGTCATCTTAGTCGTGATTTGTTCTGCAAGGTGGATTTCCATGCTAAAGGCTCTGTCTTGCTGAAATCCTCATCTGTCTTTTCAAAGGAGGCCTTTTCCATTCCGCCTCTGCCTTCCTTCTTGCCTAAGTTGCCTTCCCCCTTTCCTAAGTTGCCTTCCCCCTTTCATGAGAACCAGATGGTCTGCCTGCCCTCCTTCTCAATGTCTTGGGAAGGATAGAGCTCTATACATGTGGATGTTCAAAGGGGTGCTTCTCCAGTACTTGGAGGTTATGAATTCCTGTCATACGTCCAACCATCTTTTTGTGCTATTTGCTGGTCCGTGCAAGGGTGATGCAGCAGCTATGTCGCTTTTGGGGTGCTGGATTAAGGAGGCCATGTCCTCTGCATATCTATTGTGGAACCGGCTGGTTCTGGAAGATTTGCATGCCCATTCTACCCGAACACAAGCTTTCTTGTGGGCGAAGCGGAGCTCCATAGCCCTTGCAGACATTTTTTGGGCAGCAACGTGGACATCACTTTCCACTTTTGTTAAGCATTACTGTTTGGATGTCTTGGCTTATGGGTTTTGCGAGCTGCTGTGTCTATTTCCCGCCCAATGGAGTTGTAGCTTTGGGACATCCCACTTGTCTGGACTAGTCTAGCAGGACGATATGGAAGATGACATACTTTAGAGGAAAGGTGGGACAGGTGATATGATTGAGATGTTTAAATACCTCCGTGGCATAAATGCACATGAGGAGAGCCTCTTTCGATTGAAAGCAAGCTCTTCTACAAGGGGACATAGAATGAGGGTGAAAGGGGATAGACTCAGGAGTAATATGAGGAAATATTTCTTTACTGAAAGAGTAGTAGATGTGTGGAATAGTTTCCCAGTGGAGGTGGTAGAGATAAGGACAGTATCTAAATTCAAAAAAGAATGGGACAAACATAGAGGCTCTCTAAAGGAAAAAAAAGGGAACTCTTGGGTAGGTGATATAGAAGGGCAGACTAGATAGGCCTTGTGGTCTTCTGCTGTCATGTTTCTATGTTTCTAATTACCAGTTAATGTCCTTTCCTTGAGTCCTGCTAGACTAGTCCAGGGCCCTCCTCTGAAACTGTATTTGCTCTGTTTTTCTGCTCTAGTACCCTTGGATCCACTTTGATTTTTATATGTCATCAAAACCTGGGCTTTTCATTGGTTCTTTTTCTCCACCAATCTGTTGATAGGGAAACACAACCCATCTGTCTGGACTGGTCAAGCAGGACTCAAGGAAAGGACATTAATTCGTAAATAAGATGTCACCTTATCCATGTATTTCATAAGATTCACACACAAAGGCTTATCCCACATCCACTCTGCGTTTTCTCTGCTCCTAAGAATGCTTGCACACATCTCGCATAAGAGTGTGCTGTTTTCCTGCCACCTACATTTGTGCTTATTTTTCTTGGGCAATTTCATAATTGCTGTTCTACAAACTCAAGGCACATATAAAATTATTCCCCAGTAGACTAAAACTAAAAATGTCTGCAGCCATCATTTTGTGCAGAATAACATAGAAACATGGAAAATGACAATAGATAAAACCATAGTCCATAACTATTAAATTCTAAAATCCCTTTCTGTACTCTGAGATCTTTTGTACTTGTCCCATGCTTTCTTGAATTCAATACTGTTTTCATCTCCACCACCTGGGAGGCTGTTCCATGAATCTACCACCCTTTCCATAAAGAAATATTTCCTTAGAATACTTCTTTAATATAGTTATAAATGACCTGGAAATGGGAATAGTAAGTGAGGTGATCATATATGCAGATGATGCAAAATTATTCAGAGTTCTTAAATCAGAAGGTGAATGTGAAAAATTGCAAGGGGACTTTGAGAAATTGGGAAACCAAGCATTCAAATGGCAGGTGTAATATAATGTGGACAAGTGCAAAATTATGCATTTAGGGAAGAACAACCAAACTATAGCAACATAATGCAAGGGTCTGCATTAGGAGTCTCAACCCACGAAAAGGATCTGCACATCATTGTGGATAATACACTGAAATCCTCTGCTCAGCATCATGGATGTAGTTTGACTACTTCATTTGGAGAGAGGCAAAGAGTGGGGTGACTTTTGCATATTCATTATAGTTATCTTAAAAACAAATACTGGATGGCTAGGAAGCTAGCATATCAAACAGACTAGGGATGAGCTGGCGCCCCCAAGATACTCAAAGACAACTACTACTTATTACTACTACTTATCATTTCTGTAGCACTATGAGGCATATGCTGCGCTGTACAGAGACATGTAAGAGACCGTCCCTGCTCATAAGATTTTTACAGTCTAGTCAAGACAGATGACACAAGTGGGAACTAGGATATGTCTAGAGGAATGGTAGAACATATAGGAGGTGATCAGGAAACTAGAGGGATCAGGATTCAAAAGCAGTCTCAAAGAAGCGAGGGCCCAGTATTCAAAGGCAGTTACATTGTATACAGACTTTAAACCGTCCCTCTAGTCCAGTCCTGAACCGCTGGATAGTGCACCTCTTCCAGCAGTTTGGAGACTGAGCATATCATCTTTTCATGACAGTAGTACTAATATCGGGAGGACCGCCCCTTCTCTCCAGAATACTCACTCTCCAAGCAGCTGGAGATAGTGAGCCAGAGGTCTGGACTCAGGACAACTAAGCAGCATTTTAATTAGTTAGGTTTGTTTTACCTTTTCGATTTACCTTTTAAGTCTCTGCTAAGAGCACTTTTATTTCTTTTCATAGTTTAAAAAAAAAGAAAAAATGTATTGAACAGAGGAGGACCCCCTTCCCCCCCCCCCTCCTTTTGGGTTAACTGGGTGGTGGGCAGGAGGTAAGGTAACCGGGGATCTTGAGGCTCCCGAACCCAGTCTCGGTTGAGGAGCTTTTGGGAACTTTCAGCTCTGCAATGACAGCAGTCTTTCATCCCTCGAGCTCCTGCAGCGCTGAAGCCTTCAGTTCGGGCTAAGCTCTGGAGCAGATCAGGTATACAGATTTAGCGGTAATTCGCTTATTTTCCAGGCCTGTAAGTCTGCCAGTATCCGGGAGACGTAGAGCCGCGGTTGTGAGGGAGAGAGCATGGGAACGACGTTTTGAGGCCTGTGTTCCTGCCGGAGGCCTGCAGTAGCATTGTTTCCCATGCAAGCCAACAGCTGCTTGGTGGACACTGGCGGCTGTGCAGGAGGCCCTGGGACCATTTTTTCTTTACTTTTTTATTTTTTCATTTTATTAGTGGCTCTCTCCCTCAGGTTTATTTTGGTCTTTCTAAAATTCAGCTTGTCTTTAAAGGAAAAGACAAGAGAATAAAGCAGGAAAGGTAAGCGGGGGGGGGGGGGCAGATTCTTCCTCTTCCCAGTGGAGAGAACTACTATCTCTTGTTTCTGTGGAGTATTGGATACCAAGAAACCCTTGCGGGTTCGAGGAGGAACAGCGCAGACCAGGGGATCAGACAGTGGTTCTTTCGGTGCTGTTATGCTGGCCAGGCCTCAGTGTCTGGTTTGTGGAACCAGAAGAGGTACGGTTTCGGAGGCAGGCATTTGTAGAGTGTGCAAACAAGAGGCCACCACAGTGGAGCAGACCCTTCATGATAGGTTAGAACAGAGAGGGCCTCTATCTCCACCTCTGGAGGGACAGGTGACGCAGGGGCCGCACCTGCTTCTCAGGAGCCATCTCCCTTTACCCCGCCCATTCTCGGCCCATCCTCATCATCAAAGTCTGGGGGAGGGGGGTGTCCCCGTGATGTTTTCACTGGAATTTGTGCTTCTGCTCCACCAGGCATTCTGCTTGCACCAGCAGGGGCATGGAGAGCATCTGCGGCATTGGAGCAGGGTGAAAAAAGGCCAGGCATGCTCAGTGAGGAGTTGGGGGCGCTGCCGGCGAAGTAGCCTAAGCCTGCGGAGGACGGGGCACTCACCATTGTCTGGAGGGATAAAACCTGGACACCGAAATGGATTTGGAGGGCGAGTTCAAAGAAGGAGAAATCCCAGAACAGGAGAACCAAGCGTGGATAGTCGGGGTCTTCCATAGAGAGGAGTTGCCGGCGCTCATCATGGAATCTTTGAAGGCGCTTAATATGCCCGTGGGTCCTCCAGTGGAGGAGGATGCTCTAGAGGATCCTCTTCTGTGTGCAGTGCAGACGGCACAATTGGTCTTTCCCATACATAGGGTGGTGCGGCAGATGATCCAGGATGAGTGGGATCTGCCAGAGACTGGCCTTTGGTGGACTTATGGCGCGCCCCTATCCATTGATCAGGATATGGTGTATTTGGTGTCCCTGGATGGTGTATTTGGTGTCCCTGGATGTTCAATCACTCTATACGAATATACGTCAAGATGAAATACTGGCTTATCTTGTAGATTATCCTCTTGAACTACCGGATCGCATTCCTCGAGATTTTTTACTTAATTTGTTAGCTTTGGTTTTAAATAACAACTTTTTCTTAAACATTGCCAGCAATACTATCTGCAAAAATCAGGCATAGCAATGGGTGCGACTGTTGCCCCCTCGATTGCCACTATATATATGGCAGTTTTTGAAACCACTTATGTGTATTCGGATCCAGCTTTTTGTTTTGTTCCCTTCTGGAGGAGATTCATAGACGATGTTTTCTTTCTTTGGACTGGCACTAGATCTGATTTAGATCTTTTCATTTCTCGACTTAACACTCATAAGACAAATATCAAATTTACAGCACAGATTGATTCTCATCGTTTGGAGTTTTTAGATGTTATAGTATATTTAACTCCTTCTACTATAGACAAAACTCTGTATCGAAAGCCAGTGCAGCGTAATACCCTGCTAAGATTTGAAAGTTTTCATCCAACATCTCTTAAATGTAGGTTACCCTTTGGTCAATTTTTACGTTTACGTCAAAATTGTTCAACTTTGCAAGAATTTTTGCTTCATGCACAAGATTTGCAATTGAGGCTTATACAACGGGGTTATCCTCTTTCAGTGATTACAAAAGCGTACAAAAGAGCTAGATTTGTTCATAGAGATTGGTTGTTGCTCCTGGCTCACTCCCAAACCACGGAAGATATTATCACAGGGGTTTTGCCTTATACAAACAACATGCTGCAAGTGGCGAGACTTCTGAAACAATTTTGGCCAATTTTAGGACTTCATTCCTGTTTTCAGAATAAAACTTTGCAAATAACATATGCCAGAAAAGCAAACTTACGCGATTTATTCATGAAAACCACTCATAAACTTGATCGTCCATGCCGTGATCAAATGGAAGCAGGGCATTTTCCATGTATGCAATGTGGTTATTGTGCTCAAACTGTATCGGGAACAGAGTGGTTGGATATTCATACATCAAAAATTTTCAGATCATTCGTTCACACGGACTGCACCACCACGTTTGTGGTCTATTTGATAATTTGCCCATGTTCTAAGTATTACATAGGGCGAACAAAGCGGCCGATTAAATTGCGGCTGTCAGAACATGCCTCATGGCTGCGTATGAAAATAATTTCAGCCCCTATGGTGCAACATTGTTTGGAACACTCTCACACTTTTCTTACTTTACGCTGGCGAGTTCTTGACCACATTTTATGCGATCCTAGAGGTGGTGATCGCGAACAGCGTCTACAGCTTCGTGAACAAAAGTGGATACATCGGTTGAACACGGTGGCTCCTAATGGTTTGAATATGCAAATTGACTGGCACACTATTATCTCCAGGAACAAGCAGGAATAAGTCCTCACTTATGGGTACGTCGGAACCGACGGAGCCTGCGCGGGAAAGCTTCCCAGAAAGGAAGCTTTTGGGGCCTCCCACTGCACATGCGCGCTGCCTTCCCGCCTTCCTGACCAGCTCTCCTCAGTTTCTCTTTTTCCGCGGAGCCAGCAGGTCGTGTTCCTGTCACCGCTGAAGAAATTCTTGTTTTATTTTCTTTCTTTAGACCGCGAACCTGCCTTCCCCATACCGAAACCGGTACCGCCGGTCTCTCTTTTCTTTTCTTTCTTAAAAAAAAAAAAAAAAAGCTTTTATTTTTTAGCACAACTTGGTGACTTCTGTTAGGCCTCAGGCCTACACAAAATCTCCTCATGGAGAAACCAGCTCCTGGTTTCAAGAAGTGTACCAAGTGTAGTGCTGTTATTTCTGTTACAGACACCCATGACTGGTGTCTTAAATGTTTGGGGCCTGACCACTCCATTCCGGACTGCCCATCCTGCTCCCAGATGTCTAAACGTGGTTTGCAGAACCGGGCCAACAAATTCCATGTGCTGTTTGCTTCAGATAATCCAGCATCACAGTCATCCAGGACTTCCTCTCCGGATGGATCTCAGGTAACCAAACCTTCTTCGGGCAGGTCCTCAAAGAGCAAATCTCCTTCAAAGTATCGAGAGGCTCTCAATTTTGAATCTGAGGACCATGCCCCAGCCAAACAACCCCGGCGGGAAGCTCTGGCTTCCAAAGCACCATCTATGGGGTTACAGGTTGACATCGATGGCACGGCCTCAACCGATCACCTGTTAGACTGCTCTGGGTACCGGCCCATGCCGGTACCGACATCCAGGCAGCAGTGGTGTCTATGGGCAATACTGTCCAGACCATGCAGCAGGCCGTCCTGGCTTTCATTAAGGCTGCGACGCCCTCGGTACCGCATCCAGCGGTTCCGGGTCCGGTTCCGGTACTGGCTTCCATACCGGAACCGAGGCCATCGTCTTCCAAACGCAGATCGGTGCATGCCGGATCCGGGTTTTCACCCGATACCGATCCCATGCCCGGTACGCCCGATGTCGATACCGACCAGTATGCGTATCGTGCGTTGGAAGCGAATAGAGGATACTCTGATTCCTCTGAGGATTTTGACTCCTCTGATGACTCTGATGAGCTCTCTCTTGTTCTTCCTGAAGAGCCTTCTTCCCCAAAGAGGAGAATGTCTCCACCAGAGGATTTGTCCTTTCAAGACTTCATTATAGAAGTAGCTAAAGGACTTTCTATTACTACATCCTCTGAGAAAGAACCTAGATCAAAGAAATTGGATATTTTAGGATACCCTAAGGTTCCTAAAGAGGCAGTTACCCTGCCTATCCATGAAATCCTTCAAGAACACTTGATGGACTTATGGGAGGCTCCTCTAACATTGTCTCCTCATTCTCGTAGGTTGGACACCATGTACCGGGTCCCTCCTTCTCCTGGTTTTCAAAAAACTCAGCTGCCTCACCATTCCATTGTGGTGAAGTCTGCGCTGAAAAAGATTAAGAGTACCAAAAGGCACTCTTCTACCCCTCCAGGGCGAGAATGTAAGACCCTAGACTCTTTTGGTAAGAAAATCTTCCAGGCTAGTATGCTTATAGCCAGGATTATTTCATACAGTCTGTATATGGGCATGTTTCTAAGGGAACTTGCCCTAAAGGTAAAGCATTTTGCCCCCTTTATCCCTGAAGATAGAAAGGAGGAGTTCATTTCTTTAGTGAAACAGCTTCTAGATGTTTCTAAGTTCTCCAACAGAGCAGCCTTTGATTCCTTTGAGGGTGCCGGTAGAGCTTCGGGCATTGCCATTGCAGCCCGACGACTTGCTTGGCTCCAGGCCTCTGACCTAGAACCCTGGGTCCTGGATGGCTTACGGAATCTGCCCTGTACAGGTGAGAACTTATTTGGTAAAGACTGGCAAATTAAAGCCACTCAAATGGACGCAGAAAATGCTACTTTAGATAGACTTTCTAAGTCTACCTCTACTCCTACCAAGAAAAAGTCTTTCAAGAGGCCTTACTACAAGAAGACCAGATTTTCCACAAATACTGGCCAACAATCTTCTCAGCCTCGCTTTGCTGCTAAGCGTCAGCAACCTAAACAGGCAAGGTCCAAGCCTGCGGCGTCTGCTACACCCCAGCAGGCTCAACCCCCTCAGGGGTTTTGACTTGCCCCTAGAGAACTTAACCTTTCTGGCTCTAGAACAACCAGAGCCCCTCACCATTCCCGGAAGGTTAGCTCACTTTGCTCCCAGATGGGGGCAAATTACATCAGAGCAATGGACCCTCTCTATTATCAGAGAGGGTTACAAACTTCATTTATCCAGCCTTCCTCCTCATACCATGGTGAGGCAGTTCAATTCTCCCCCATCTCTCCTGGCCCTGTTGGGTCAGGAAGTCTCTTCCCTCCTTGCCCAAGGGGCAATAGAAGAGGTTCCTCTTCTTCAACAAGGGACAGGGTTCTACTCCCCTTATTTTCTAATACCAAAGAAGACAGGGGGTTTCAGACCAATTCTAGATCTGAGAGAATTGAACAAATTTCTTTACAAGGAGAAATTCAAAATGCTTTCTCTGGGCATTCTCCTTCCATACCTTCAGAGTCAGGATTGGCTTTGTTCTCTAGATCTCAAGGATGCGTACACACATATACTCATCCACCCATCCCACAGAAAATATCTTCGATTTCTGTTTCGGGAAAAACATTTCCAGTACAGAGTACTTCCCTTCGGTCTAGCCTCTGCTCCAAGAGTGTTCACCAAATGCATGGCAGTCGTAGCCGCATTTTTAAGAGGCCTGGGAATTTTTGTATTCCCATATCTGGATGACTGGCTCATCCGAGTTCCATCTCAGTGAGAGGCCCAGATTTCCCTGGACCGCACAAGGCGCATTCTGCAGTATCTGGGACTGGTAGTAATCCTTCCCAAGTCTCAACTCATCCCTACTCAGTCTCTGGAATTCATAGGGGCCCGGTTGGACACCACCACTGCAAGGGCCTACCTACCTCAGGTCAGGGCCCAACGTCTGCTGTGCTTGGCCTCCCAAGCTCAGTCCAGCAGTCACATGACAGCCCGGGAAATGCTGCGACTTCTGAGCCACATGGCCTCCACGGTGCACGTGGTGCCCTACGCTCGTCTTCATATGAGAGCAGCTCAATGGACCTTGGCCACCCAGTGGACTCAAGCATCAGGAGCGCTCTCCGACCAAATACTACCCTCAAAACGTCTGTTTTGGTCCCTCCAATGGTGGGTATCCACCAAGAATCTGTTGTTGGGGGCCCCCTTCCAACCTTTGTTGCCCCAAGCAACCCTCACAACAGATGCCTCCCAAACAGGGTGGGGAGCCCATCTCCAAGACCTCTCCACTCAGGGCTCTTGGTCTCCTCAGGAGACCACCCTTCATATCAACCTCCTGGAACTGCGAGGAATATACTTTGCCCTCAAAGTCTTCTATTCCCTCCTTGTCAACCTGACTGTCCTAGTTCATACAGACAATCAGGTGGCCATGTTCTATATAAACAAACAAGGAGGGGACGGGCTCTCTGTCGCTTTGCAACGAAGCTCTCAGATTATGGGCCTTCGCCAGAGAGCATCAAATTCATCTTCTAGCAGTGTATCTTCCAGGAGTTCAAAACTCTCGGGCAGACAGACTCAGTCGAGTTCTGCTTCCACACGAATGGTCCCTACACAGGGACCAGATATGCAGAATCTTTCAGGAATGGGGGACCCCGGACATAGACCTCTTTGCAAGTCCGTGGAATGCCAAACTTCCCCGGTTCTGTTCCAGGACTCCGTGTCAGGGAGCTCAGGCCAACGACGCCTTTCTCCTGCATTGGGGTCAGGAATTCCTATATGCCTTTCCACCCATTCCTTTGATTCCCAAGACTCTGTTCAAACTCCGGAGGGATCACGGGTCGATGATCCTCATAGCTCCACGCTGGCCACGCCAAGTGTGGTTCCCTCTACTTCTGCATCTCTCCCAGGGACCCTCCCTGGACCTGGGAGCTGCTCCAGACCTTCTGTCTCAGGAGGAGGGGACTTTGTGGCACCCGAACCCCAAGTCCCTACACCTCAGAGCTTGGTTACTGAAGGCCTAAGCCTTCATGACTTCAATCTTTCTCAACCTGTGCAAGATATCCTGCATGCCTCTAGGAAACCTTCCACGAGGCGTTCCTATGCTTTCAAATGGAAACGCTTTTCCATTTGGTGTGCTCAGCAGGGTCTTGACCCTCTAGCACTTCCTTTGAATTCTCTACTAGACCATCTCCTGCATCTTTCTACTGCAGGCCTTAAGACGAATTCAGTAAGAGTCCATTTGAGTGCTATTGCAGCATCCTTAAAACATATAAATGGACGACCTGTCTCCTCTCATCCTCTTATTGCAAGATTCATGAGAGGCCTGACTCTAACCAAACCTCCCATTCGACCTCCTCCGGTAGCATGGGACTTAAACCTGGTTCTGGGTCAGCTGATGAAGCCACCCTTTGAACCGTTGGTCTCTACCTCCTTGAAATTTCTTTCCTGGAAGGTCCTTTTCCTTATTGCAGTCACTTCGGCTCGTCGCATCAGTGAACTACAGGCCTTAGTGGCTCATCCACCTTATACTAGGTTTCATCATGATAAGGTGGTCCTTAGGACAAATCCCCACTTTATGCCCAAAGTGGTCTCGCCTTTTCATCTTAATCAAGAGGTATATCTACCTGTCTTTTTCCCGGCTCCTCATGCATCCAGTGCAGAGAGGAACCTTCATACTCTAGACTGTAAAAGAGCTCTCGCCTTTTACCTCAACAGGACTCAACCACATCGAAAGTCTTCCCAACTTTTTGTGGCTTTTGATCCTTCTCATTTGGGACTTCCAGTCTCAAAACGTACACTTTCCAATTGGATTGCTCAGTGTATTTCCTTTGCTTACCAGAGTAAAAACATTTCTCTGGAAGGCCATGTCACAGCTCACAATGTGAGAGCCATGGCCACTTCTATGGCTCATCTTCACTCTGTATCCATAGATCAGATCTGTCGAGCAGCCACCTGGGCCTCGGTTCATACCTTCACAGCCCATTACTGTTTGGACAAGGACTCCCGCCGGGATGCCTTGTTTGGTCAGGCTGTCCTCAAACACCTGTTCCATACTTGAACAACTCCTGCCCACCTTCCCTGGATGGATGCCTGAGATCCATACGAAGATGGTGAACCCTTGGGAGGTGATCTCCCAGGCATCTTAGCTAGGGAGTCCCCATAAGTGAGGACTTATTCCTGCTTGTTCCTGGAGATAGCACAGTTACTTACCTGTAACAGGTGATCTCTGGGAACAGCAGGAATTAGTCCTCACAACCCACCCACCTCCCCTAGGAGTTGTATCTTCTATCTATCTTCCTTTCCTCTCTCTATTGTCTCAGCTATAAACTCGAACTGAGGAGAGCTGGTCAGGAAGGCGGGAAGGCAGCGCGCATGTGCAGTGGGAGGCCCCAAAATCTTCCTTTCTGGGAAGCTGGGGAGCTTTCCCGCGCAGGCTCCGTCGGTTCCGACGTACCCATAAGTGGGACTAATTCCTGCTGTTCCCAGAGATCACCTGTTACAGGTAAGTAACTGTGCTATATAGTGGATTGGTCAAAGTTTCATTCTGAGGTATCAATAATTTTCATTACATTGCTTATTATCGGGTGTTCTCCTGAGGTGGGTTCCCCCTTCATAATTGCAGTGTTTTAAATTTCCATCATGATTGGTGGCTTTTTGATCACATGATGTAGGTGACGTCAGACGCCAAGAAGGCAGTAGGCTATAAGGCTCCTTACTTCGGTTTATTTCAGTATAAGCTCTGTGATTTGATATCAAGGTTTTGCCAGCCTTCACACACGCCTGAAGCAGGGTTGACTGAATCATTGAAATTTTGAAGACGACCCGAAACGTGTCGCACGTCACTGCTTGAGACATTCTGGCATTTTATCTTTAAAAGATCGTCTGTTGAGCTAAGTACTAAAAGCGCAAAAGCTTTATCTTTACATTTATTAAAACGGAGACATCGCGGTGGTGTGTGGTCATTTGTCCACTCACTTTGATGACTAACTCCAACAAAAAAATTGCTGTAGTTTCTTTTGGGGTCCTACACATTTGTTGAAATTTGGTAGATTATGGTATTAAGATAATTTCAACAGGTTTTGGTGTAATTAATTCTTTATCAGGATATGGAGCTTTTTTGGTCTCTGAAGGTAGATTCGGTAGTTTTGGCTGTTGCTAAGAAGACGACAATTCCCATGGAAGATGCGGCAGCACTGAAGGATGCACAGGTTAGAAAGTTAGATGTGTTGTTGAAACAGGCTTTTGATGTTAATGCCATCTCCCTCCAAGCCTCCATCTGTGGAGCCTGAATGGTGCAAGCCTGCCTCCGCTGGTCCCAGCGAGTGCAACAGGGGGAACTAACCAGTCTGGGGAGGCATCCAGGTTGAAATTGGGGGCGGCTTATCTGGCGGATATCCGTTATGACCTCATTAGAGGATTCTCGAAGAGCATGGCCTCAGTAATAACGGCCTGCCATTATCTGTGGCTCTGTAATTGGGTGGCGGACAGTTCTTCCAAGGTCCGGCTCAGTAAGCTGCCCTTCAGGGGCAGGCTACTGTTCAGGGAGGATCTGGAGAAGTTGGTCAAGGACTTGGGAGAGTCTAAAGGCGGGCTGGAGGATGAGCAGAAGCCGAGCTGCGTTCCCTCACACACCCCCCCCCACCTCCCCCCGGGTACAGCAGCAGGCATTCAGGCATTTTTGGGCCTCACACCTGGCCCCTTTTCAGAGGGGATGATTTCCCTCTAGGATGCAGGGGTTTCGGGGAGCAGGGCGAGGATTCGCTGCCGCCCCGTCCTCGGGCCTAAGAAGTCCCAATGAGGCGAGGGGGACCCAGATGGAGGTGCAGCCAGTAGGGGGCCGCCTGCAGGACTTCTACTCCACCTGGATCCAAATCACATCCGATCAGTGGGTGTTAGAGGTCATTCGGGAGGGATATGCCCTCAAGTGGGCTGGACCAGTGGGCAGCTCCTCAATGCAGCCTCCATGCAAAGCATGGGCCAAGGCAGTGGCGGTAAGAGACACCTTAATGTGACTCGTGCGGCTTAGAGTTGTGGCGCCGGTTCCCTGAGACCAGTATGTCTGTGGTCGATACTCCATTTATTTTATGGTGCCATAAAAGTTCAGAGCTTCTGCACAATTCTCGTCCTCAAGTGAGTAAACCGCTGCCTGCAGATGCCGCATTTTTGCATGGAGACCTTGCAGTTAGTTCATCATAGTCGCGGTCTTCAGCGGAGAGTTGCTGAGGTCCCTCGACCTAACGGAGGCGGACCTACACATTCCCATAAGGCCAGAACATCAGCAGTTCCTCAGATTTGCGGTGCCCATGGGACATTTTCAGTTACGGGCACTGCCCTTTGGCCTCACGACGGCTCCGTACACCTTCACCAAGGTTATGGTGGTGGTAGCAGTGGTGCTATGCAGAGAAGGAGTGCTAGTGCATCCGTACTTCGACGACTGGCTCATTCAGGCAAAGTCCAGGGATGAAAGCGAGCACTCAACGGCCCGTGTGGTGCAATCAGTTCCTTCAGAGTCTGGGTAGGGTAGTCAACATTGCCAAGAGCCAGTTGCACCCATCTCAGGTCCTGGAGTACTTAGGGGCATGCTTCAACACTCAAGTGGGAGAGTCGTTCTACTGGAGCAGTGGGCACGGGAGCTCCGGTGCTTAATGCAGGAGTTTCTCAGACGTTGGAGCCCACAGCGTGGCATTACCTTCAGCTCCTGGGAACCATGTCAGCCACTCTTGAGCTGGTACCGTGGGCGAGGGCACACATGCGACCTCTCCAAAGAGCCCTGCTGTGACGCTGGTCACACCAGTCTCATCCCCCATCCCAGAGGTTTCCCTGCCCGCAGGGGGTTAAGAGAGCCTTCAGGTGGTGGCTTAAGGAGGAGAATCTGGAAAAAGGAATGCCCCTCAAGTCATCATCCTGGAATCCCATTGGTGCTCATTGCGAGGGACTGTTTGCGCAGGGTCAGTGGAGTCCGCAGGAGGCTTGTTGGTCGATCAACAGGCTGGAGATACGGGCGGAGCTTCAAAACACGGTTGCAGGATAAGGCAGTACGAGTTCTGTTGGACAACACAACCACAGTAGCCTACATCGGCCGGCAGGGCAACATGGGCAGTGCAGCCTTGGAGGCCGAGGCTGAGGCACTAATGGACTGGGCAGAAAGTCACCTCCTAAGGTGGTGGCGCATGTGGCGGGAGTCGTCATTGTCATGGCGGACTACCTGAGTCAAATGCGGGTAGACCCCGGAGAAAGGATTTTCAATCAGGAGGTGTTTGACCAGGTGGTGCGGCGCTGGGGCGCACCAGTTGTAGATCTGGTGGAGAAGTTCAAGAGCACCAAGGCGAGACGATTTTTCAGTAGAAAAAGGGAACGAATGTTAGAAGTGTTAGATGCCCTGGTGCAGCAGTGGCCTGCGGCGGGGCTTCTCTACATGTTCCCACCCTTCCTCTCATAGGCAGGATGGTTCAAAGGATTGAGGCATCCATGATATGCAGACCTGGTGTGGAGTCGGGCGGGATCATCCATGGCATCTCCCTTCGTGAGTAAATCTCTTGTCGCAGGAGCCAGTTCTCATGCCTCAGGTGGATAGATTCTCGCTTATGGGCCTGGCTCTTGAAAGAGCGCGACTGACGAAGAAAGGTTATTCGGGCCCATAATTTTGACATTGCTGAAGGTAAGGAGGAAGTCTTCCTCTTTAGCCTATATTCAGGTCTGGTGCCTATTTGAAGCATGATGTGCAGACAGGCAGGTGAGGTCGGCTGCGGCCTCCGTGTCCATCATCTTAGCATTTTTGCAGGCCAGGTTCGATAAGGGCTTGGTCGCAAGTTCCTTGAGAGTACAGCTAGAAGCAATCGCCTGTTATTGCGGAAAGGTCCAGGGGGTAGCGTTGGGTATGCACGCAGATGTAGCATGTTTTTTAAGAGCGGTTCTTTGCCTGCGTCCTCCACAGTGGGCAGTGGTCCTGCTATGGGACCGCAATTTGGTGCTGACAGCTCTCTGTTAGGAGCCCTTAGCTCGGGCTTCTATGAAGGATTTGACCCTTAAGATGGTATTCCTAGTAGCCATATGCACGGCATGGAGGATTTTGGAGATTCAAGCCTTGTCATGCCGGGAGCTGTTTCTTTTCCAGGAAGAAGGTGGTCTTGCGACCAGTTCCCTCCTTTTTGCCTAAGGTGGTTATAGCTTTTCATGTGAATCAGTCGGTTTCACTGCTGGTTCTGACGAATGCAGCAGAGTCTGGCACTAGCCCGCAGCTGCGGTGTTTAGATGTTCGGCGCATCTTATGCCGTTATTTGAAGAGACCTCCGTCCTTTCGCAGGTCGGATCAACACTTTGTGCTGTATGGTGGTCCGTGCAAAGGTGAGGCGGTGGCCAAGACATCTATTTCAAAATGGATCAGAGAGGCAATCTCGGCATACATTCGTAGGGATAAGCAAGTGCCGGCAGGGTTGCAAGCGCATTCCACAAGGGCGCAAGCGACATCGTGGGCGGAGTACAATTTGGTGCCACCGGTGGAAATTTGCAAGGCGGCAACCTGGTCTTTGTTTCACACCTTTGCGAAGCATTATTGCCTGGACTTTCAGTCGGCCGGGGATGCCTGCTTTGGGTCAGCAATGCTTTGGGTCAGCAGGTTCCTCCCATTAGTTTTGACTGCTCTGTTACATCCCAGAGGTACGGGATTGGACTGGAGGGATGATAAGGTAGACGAAATTAGACTTACCTGTTAATTGATGTTCCTTGAGGAACTCCAGTCTAGTCCTGGAACCCATCCATATAGCAGTTGTCAGGGTTATAGGTCTGCAGCGGGTCATAGGGATGGTCTGTCTCATGCACAGTGCTCAATCTAGGGGCCCAGTGGGGTCTTTACAGTAAGTTCCCTCATCCTGGGGGGGGGGGGGTGTAAGGGGAATCTCTTCTCCAGGATGGGGGGGAAATTGTTTATAGTTCTAGTTAGGTAGTACGCTGTGTTTAATTTTTTTCTTAACTACTTATTCCTTATCGTCCCTCCAGTCTAGTCCCAGACCTCTGAGTTTAAGCACCTCCTATCGCAGCTTGGAGACTGAGCACGCCACCCTTTTTAGGTGTCACCAGTATAAGTAGCCCAGGGTCCGCCCACCTGCTCCAGTAGTCTGTCTCCAAGCAGCTGGAGGAGTCGTGAGCTTTGAGGTCCGGGGCTCATTGGAGGAATGATTAAGGAGAGTTAGGATTAGAGAGTTAGCTTAGTATTGATTGGTTTAAAAAAATAACAAGAAAGTTAAGAATACATTTTATATGAAGGGGCTGAGGTCCTGTAAAATATTGTGAAGCAGCAGCTAGTTTCCCTGGCAGAGTTGCTGGAGCAGAGCTGCAGGCCGACAATATCCCCCTCTCTCCCCCTCCCTGCAGGGACTGACGCGCAGGGAAGTGTGCAGGAGTGATTGTTGGGGCCTCCGGCTCCCGAACCCGTGATTGGGTGATGGGCCGTAGAGGAGAGTTGAGACGCGCGAAGGCGGAAGCGGCCGGCCTGCCTGCCTGCCTGCCTGCCTGCCTGCCTGCCTGCCTGCACTAGTAGTGGCTGGAGCAGAGGAAGGAGTACCCCGGGGGGCCGCAAAGCAGGGCGAGATAAGCGGCACGGTGCGAGGCCTCCGGGCGGTGTATAAGCCGCGGTGAGAGTGTGGCATGGAGACGTGGCTCGAGCCACGTGCAGCCTCTGAGGGCCGGCGCGGCTATGAAACAGGCGGCTGAAAGCGCGCAGGCCAGAGCCACGTGGCAGACGCGCAGGAAAAAGGTGCAGGGGCCTTTTTGCTGCTGGGTGTGAGGGCGGCCGTGCGATTAGTGCAGGACGGCTCAGGAAAGGTATAGGCAGGCTCAGAGGTTGTGTTCTGGAAGGCGCCTGTGTGTTTAAAAAAAAAAGAAGCTTTTAAATTTCGGTATCGGTCAAGGCTGTTGATGGGAACTTGACTGCTTGGTAATTATGCCTTCTAGGCCTCAGTGCGTAATGTGTGGGGCCAAGAAAGGGTCTGTTTCAGAGGACGGTGTGTGTAGAACCTGTGTGCAGGATGTGGTTATAGGTGGAGAGGCTGCAGAAGGACAGGTTGTTGGGGAAAAAGCTGTTGGCTCTCCAGAGCCTATTTCTCCTGGCAGTCCGTCTCCGCAGCCTATGCTGGGGCTGTCTACAGCACCAGAGGCTGCCAGTTCGCAGCTGTTGTTGCAGGGGGCTGGCGGCAATTTTTTCCCAGGATTTTATGGCACTGCTTCAACAGGCTATGGGGAAACGGGGGTTTGAGGAAGCAGAGGAAGAGCCCAGAAGGAAGCACACAGGGGCTCCTCTGGGAGGGGCAGCGGATAGCGTTCTGTGCAAAAAGCCTAAGTTTAGGGCCAGACAAGGCAGAGCAGGCTGTTGAGTCGGAAGGGCAGTCGGACGTCTTGGAGGATTCGGATGGAGAAATGGACCTGGAGGACGGCGAGATAGCAGAGCCAGAAGATCAGGCACGGGTTATTAGAGTCTTCAGGTGGGAGGATTTGTCAGCTTTGATTTCGGAGACACTGAAAGTGCTGAATATACCAGCAGATGAGCAGGCGGCAGATTCCTCTTTGGAGGATCCGCTGTTGCAGGTGGTTAGGAAGTCTCAGAAAGCCTTTCCAGTCCATAGAGTGTTTAAGGAAATGATTCAGGAAGAATGGGACATGCCAGAGGCAGGGATGAAAGGCTCCAGAGTGATGTCGCGTCTTTACCCGCTGAAGGAACCGGATAGGGACCTTTTTAAAGCTCCCCAAGTAGATGCAGCGGTCTCGGCAGTTACAAAAAAGACGATTCCGGTGGAAGGCAGTTCCGCTCTTAAGGATGCACAGGATAGGCGGTTAGATGGTTTGTTGAAGCAAGTCTTTGAGGTTAATGTGATTTCTATGCAGGCTTCCATTTGTGGAGCATGGGTGGCAAGGGCGTGTCTGCATTAGTCCCAAAAGATAAAGGGGGATCAGGAAGCTGGGGTAGTTGAAGAAGCGGCCCGAATGGAGTCAGGGGCAGCTTATTTGGCGGATACTCAATATGACCTCATTCGCGGTCTGGCGAAGAGTATGGCGTCGGTCGTAGCGGCGTGCAGATATCTGTGGCTGCGTAACTGGGCAGCAGATGGTGCTTCTAAGGTTAGCTAAGCTCCCTTTTCGAGGTAAACTCCTTTTTTGGGGAGGATTTGGAAAAGTTGAAGGACCTCGGGGAGTCTAAAGGAGGTAGGCTGCTGGAGGATAAGCAGAAGCAGGGTCGCCTGCCAGTACCTTCTAGGAGCCAACAAAGGGAGGTTCAGAGATTTCGTCCGTCAAGGTTCGGTCAGTTTCAGAGAGGACGTTTTAATTACAGATCCCAGGGATTTCGGGGGTCCAGAAGAGCGGGTAGAGGTTTTGGAGCCTCTCCTTCCTCGAACCTCAAGAATTCGCAATGAAGCAAGGGGGGTCAAGGCAGGATTAGTGCCCGTGGGGGGGCAACTAAAGGAGTTTTATTCTGCCTGGGCCCAGATCACGTCAGATCAGTGGGTGTTGAAGGTCATCCAAAGAGGTTACGCCCTAGAATTCCAGCACCCAGTGCGAGATGCATTTGTTCTATTTCCATGCAGGACAAAGTCAAGGCTGCAGGCAGTTGGAGAAACGTTGGAGAGGTTGCTAGCTCTTCAGGCGGTGGTACCAGTTCCAGTAGATCACTGCGGGTTCGGTCGATACTCCATATACTTTGTGGTGCCAAAAAAGGAGGGCTCATTAAGGCCGATTCTAGACCTTAAGAGTGTAAACCAGTGTCTCAGAGTATCCCACTTTCGTATGGAAACGCTGAGGTCGGTCATCGTGCGGTCAGGCAGGGAGAATTCCTCACCTCGCTAGATCTCTCGGAGGCATATCTGCATATACCGATCAGATTGGAACACCAACGGTACCTGCGGTTTGCGGTGCCCATGGGGTATTTTCAGTTCCAGGCATTGCCATTCGGTTTGGCAACGGCACCGCGCACCTTCACCAAGGTGATGGTGGTGGCAGCGGTGGCGGCGTTGCGCAGAGAAGCGGTATTGGTGCACCCTTATCTGGACGATTGGTTGATTCGGGCAAAGTCGAAGAGCGAAAGCGAGAAAGCTACTCTCCGGGTGGTGCAGTTTCTGCAGAGTCTAGGTTGGGTAGTGAATGTGGAGAAGAGCAAGTTTGAGTCTTTGCAGGAGCTGGAGTACTTGGAAGCCCGCTTCGACACAAACTGGGGCAGGGTGTTTCTCCCACACTCCAGGGCCCTATGGCTAAGACAGCTGGTGCGGGATTTCTTGGGAAAAAGAGCCCTGTCGGCATGGCATTACTTGCAGCTGTTGGGAACGATGGCAGCCGCACTAGAGTTGGTGTCGTGGGCCAGAGCGCACATGCGACCGTTGCAGAGAGCTCTCCTCAGGCGATGGTCGCATCAGTCGGATCAGTTGTCACGGCGGCTGATATGCCCATTGCGGACGAGGCAAGCTTTGCAGTGGTGGCTGGCTCCAGGGTGTTTAGAAAAGGGAATGCTGTTGGAATCGCCAGAGTGGAGACCGCTGACAACGGATGCAAGTCTGTTCGACTGGGGGGCGCACTTCGAGAGGCAGTTTGCCCAAGGTCAGTGGAGCGAGATGGAGAAGAAGTGGTCAATCAACAGGTTGGAATTATGGGCGGTCACTCTAGCTCTGCGAGAGTTTTGGCAGTTAGTGCAAGGAAAAGCGATTCGTGTGATGTCGGACAACGCCACAGCAGTGGCCTATATCAGTCGACAAGGGGGCACAACCAGCATGGCTTTCGAAGAGGAGGCGGAAGAGCTGCTGGATTGGGCCGAGTCGCATCTTGAAGCGTTATCGGCTGCCCACGTGGCCGGAGTGGACAATGTAACGGCCAATTTTTTGAGCAGAGTCAAGGTGGATCCAGGAGAGTGGATGTTGAACCAGGAGGTGTTCGAGTTAGTAGTACGTTGCTGGGGGCTTCTGGTTATGGACCTCATGGCGACGTTCGAGTCAGCAAAGGTGGAACGGTTTTACAGCAGAAGGAGAGAAAGGATGTCGGAAGGCTTAGACGCCCTGATTCAAAGATGGCCGGAGGACCAGCTCCTGTACGTGTTCCCACTGTGGGCATTGATCGGCCGAGTGCTGCAGCGCATAGAGATGCACAAGGGGTCTCGTGATCCTAGTGGCACCAGATTGGCCGAGAAGGCTGTGGTATGCTGACCTAGTGTGGCTCCTGGTGGAGCCTTCATGGAAGCTGCCAGTAAGGAGCGATCTGCTGCTACAAGGGCCACTGAATATGCCTCAAGTGGATCGTTTTTTGCTTACGGCTTGGCTCTTGAAAGGGTGAGGTTGACGGCCAAGGGTTACTCTGCGGCGGTCATTTCGACTTTGTTGAGATCCCAGCGGTGGTCAACTTCAATGGCATATATTCAAGTATGGCGTATATTTGAGTCTTGGTGCGCGGAGAAGCGCATGGTGGCTTTAAGGGCTTCGATTCCACTGATTCTTTCCTTTCTCCAGGATGGTTTGGATAAAGGGTTGGCAGCAGCTACGCTACGCATGCACCTAGCAGCGCTTTCTTGTTATCGGGGGAAGCTGCAGGGGGTGATGCTAGGGACACACCCCGATGTTAGGAGATTCTTGAGTGCAACGGCGCTGCTGAGACCACCATGTAGACTTCCAGTACCAGCTTGGGATCTTAACTTGGTGTTGGAGGCATTGATAGGGGCTCCATTTGAACCATTGTCCAAAACAACCTTGAAGGATCTTACGCTGAAGGTGGTCTTTTTGGTGGCTATTTCTTCAGCCAGAAGAATTTCGGAGTTGCAGGCCTTGTCGTGTAGGGAGCCGTTTTGATGTTCTTTGAAAAGAAGGTGGTCTTGCGAACAGTTCCTTCTTTCTTACCAAAGGTGGTGTCCGTGTTTCATGTGAATCAGGCCGTATCCTTGCCAGTGTTCGCGAAAGCTGGCAAGGAGGGGGACAAAGGTCGTTTGCATCGCTTGGATGTAAGTCGGAGCTTGAGTTTATTTGCCGAGAACGGCTTCCTGCCGCAAAACAGACCGGTTGTTTGTTTTGTTTGGCGGGTCAAAGCAAGGTGAGTCGGTGTCTAAAGCTTCAATTGCAAGATGGCTCAAGGAGGCTATTGCGTCGGCGTATATCTTGAAGGGCAAAGCCGTTCCAAAGGGCTTAAGGGCTCATTCGACTAGAGCTCAGGCAGCTTCCTGGGCAGAGTTTAGCTTAATTCCTGCGGTAGAGATTTGTAAGGCGGCTACGTGGTCGTCGCTGTCTTCCTTTTTTAAACATTATAAGATAGATGTCCAGGCACAAGGGGATGCTGGATTTGGATCAGCGGTACTTCAGACTGGTCTGGCAGGTCCCTCCCGTTAAAGTGTTCACTGCTCTGTTACAACCTCAGAGGTCTGGGACTAGACTGGAGGGATGATAAGGAAGATGAAATTAGACTTACCTGCTAATTATTGTTCCTGGAGGAACCTCCAGTCTAGTCCCATATCCCTCCCTGATATTGTTTGGTAGACAGTAGCCTGAAGTAGGTTAACATTTAACGCTCGGCGTCGGTTGCCGCTGGGTTGGCTGCGGTTCCGGTAGGGAGGATGGGATTTGGAAAGTCTCAGAGAGGCTCAAGCAACGTCGGCAGTGATTGCTGGGTGCTTCTAAGGAAAGGGCACAATAGGCCTTAGTGTGAACATTAAAAAAAAAAAAAAAAAAAAGTGGGGCCTGGGTGAATTACCAGGTCAATATGTGAAGTACGGGTTTCAGTTTTTTTATAGTTATGCAGTTTAAATGAACTTTATAAGTATGTTTCTACTTACTTATTGCCATGGTGAATCTGCTTTGTCAATAGGTTACTGGAGCAGGTGGGCGGACCCTGGGCTACTTATACTGGTGACACCTAAAAAGGGTGGCGTGCTCAGTCTCCAAGTTGCGGGAGGAGGTGCTTAAACTCAGAGGTCTGGGACTAGACTGGAGGTTCCTCCAGGAACAACAATTAGCCGGTAAGTCTAATTTCATCTTTGTTGCTCCTGTGAGTCTGCTTTGTCAATAGGTTACTGGAGAGGAGGGGCGGTCCCTGCTCTATTAGTACTACTATCATCAAAAGATGACATGCTGTCTCCAAGCTGCTAGAAGAGGTGCACTACCAAGAGATTCGGGACTGGACTGGAGTTCCTCAAGGAACAACAATTAGCAGATAAGTCTAATTTCGTCAGTTGCTACTTAGAGGGATGTTTAGCAGCACTAACACACTTAGTGCCACTAAATATTCATGGGTTCCACCGTTACATGCCCCGATGCTAACAGTGTAGCAGCGGGGCATTCTGGATCAGAGTGGAGGCGGTATCCATTGCTGACCAGGCAGTGGCGATAGCAACCCATGAGTAAAGATAGGCACTGAAAAAACTGACCTATCTTTACCTGTGGGAGCTAACTGGACATCGGCTCCATATCCTGCTTCCTAGTTAGCTTCCGTGCCATGCGGCAGACCGAGATATTCAATGCCAATGGTTGGATATGGCCCCGATATTGAATATCCGGGTTAGGGTTCAGCAGCGATGGCTATGCGCTTTAGAAGCGTTAGACGCCACCATGGAATATCGGCCCTGTGTTTTTAACCTGGAATTGAGCAGTTCTATAGATGGAGTCTGATGTACCAACTCAGGTAGTTTGTTCCAGGCATAAGGAACAGCAAGGTAGAAAGTTCGAAGTCTGGAGTTAGCAATGGAAGAGAAGAGCACAGATAGAAGAGATTAGCCAGAAGAGCAATGACTGAGGAGGGGTATAGGGAGCGATAAGAGAGGATAGGTAATGAGGAGCATCAGAATGAAGGGACTTATTGATCAGTAGTAGAAATTTGAACTGGATGCGGAAACGGATAGGGAGTCAATGAAGTGACTTGAAACGAGTGTTGACATGAGCACAGCGACAGAGGGAACAGAGGCTCTCATTCAGTGGCTTTGCCAAAAAGAAAGGGAAAGCAACATATTCCTAGGCTATATAATTAAAATGCACCAAAATTGTAGCTGTTTAGTTATTTAGCATTCCACTCTAAAATTAAAAAAACGACTGATATATATAAATATGTATTCTGTAAAAAACAGAGATGTAAGGTGCTGACATGCCAAAGGACAAGGAAAAAAAGAGAACCACAGCACAGTTTCTAACATAAAAATAAATTATAACTATTTTACTTTGGCATTAGAAACAGCTATGGTTCTCTTTTTCTTTATTAACATTTGTTCTCCAGGAACAAGCAGGAAGTCAGCCCTCACATATGGGTGACGTCGATGCCGATGGAGCCTTTGTGGAAGCATCTGCCCAGCTTTCAAAGAAAGCCTTTGGGAGATGCACCACACATGCATTGTCCCCTTCCCACCCAAGGGTGCCATCTTGCCTCAGTCTTCTTTTTTCTGCGGAGCCCTCCGGACGTCTGTCCAATTTCCCCCAGAAAAAGTATTTGTATGTTGATACTGTGTTATCCAGTCTGTGCACCGGTTCCTTTCCAGCCCCCGAGCCAGCTCGCTTCGGTATCGCTCCTCGGGTTCAGTCCCTTGTTTTTTTTTATTTTTCTATCCCTCAACCGATGTTTGCACCCTTTTTTTTGGCTGAAGGCCTCTAACCCCTGCTGGGCAGCAGGGCCCTTTTTTTTTCCCCACTGACCTCCAGCGGCTTCAAGAAGTGCGATCGGTGCAGTAAGATGATGTCCCTCACCGATCTGCATGACTGCTGCCTCCTGTGCCGTGGCCCGGAACATGACAACTCGGACTGCGAGCTTTGCAAAACCATGACCCCAAAGGCCCTTAAAAGCTGTCAGCAGCAGCAAGAACATTTTTTTCACAAGTCCCGCCAGTGTCTCTGGCAACACCCGCTCCAGGGCCCTCTCCAGTACCTATGGCCACGTTAAACCCAGGCTACCTCAGAGACACGGGGCTGCAGTTCCTTCGAGTCCCACGGCCGCGATTCCTCCAAAAGGAAATCCCCGGAGATGGAATGCAAGAAGTCAAAGACCACTTCAGAGACCATTTCCAGGAAGACTGGAAAATCCCACTCCAGGCCACACTCCTGTTGTGAGTCAGAAGGATCGGAGCGGGAGCGGCCTCACAAGCTGCCCTGGAAGGAATCGTTGGCACCAGCTGACCCCCGAGGCCATCCTCGTCAAGGACTCCCCCTCGGCTAAACCCTTGATGGACCCGAAACCCTCAGTGTCTGTGTCGAAGGCTGTGGAGCCAACTGGTATGGAGACCAGGATGGTGAACTTAGAGCACAGTATTTTTGCCCTCATGGCCCAGCAGCAGGCGTTCATGTCCAGTTCGTCCAGTTCATCTGCCCCTGACGACGGGGCCCTTGGCATCAAGGGCCTCCCCAGACATCAAGCTGATCCTTGAGCGCCACCGACCTTGAGAGAGCCATCGGCGCTGGATGAGATCCCGGTCCCGTTCTTCGGGTCACTGGTCCTCTCCGGCAAGTGCATGCAGCTCGGGTCATAGGTCCTCTGGAGGCCCCGAGCCCCTGGGCTCAAACCTCAGCCGCAGTGTCTGCAAAGCCTCAGAATCTACCTCGGTCTTCCAGCCTGACTGGGAGACCGAGGATGAGGAATCCCCAGACACCTGGCAGCACCGTGATGTGCCCTCTGACCCGTCACCTTGACTCTGTTCCCTGCCCAAGGACGTTGCCTTCCTCGACTTTGTGTGGGACATGGCTAATGCGCTCGCCATCGAGACCGAGGCAGAGGAGGACCCTCGCACGGAAGAACTGGAAATCCTTCAGTATGAGGCCCCTCTGAATGAGGCCCTCAGAATGCCCGTTCCTCTGAGCCCTTGAGCGCCGCCTTCTTCATATGTGGGAGACACCGGAGTCAGTACCTATTGTAAGCAGGCGACCTGACTCCATGTACTGAGTCCGCCGAGGCCCTGGGTTCCAGAAGACCTTCACAACTCAATGGTCTTTGAGTCTGCCATGCGCAGGCTCAAGAGCCAAAAGATGCATTCCTTGGTGCCCCTCGGTAGAAAGGTCTGGACCCTCAATGCCCTCAGCCAGAAGGCCCTCCAGGGCTCAATGCTCGCATGCCAAGTTCAGTCCTATCAACTGTATATCAGCATGTACCTCAAAGAGCTTGTGAGGGAGCTCTCTGAGTTCTCGGCAGGCCTCGACAGAGAATTCCTCCAGGAGTTTAAGGCTCTGGCCTCTGCAATCAAGGAGTGCTTGAAGTTTTTATCATGAGCAGCTTACAACAGCTTCAAGACCTCAGCCAGAGTGACCGCCATGGGCATCAGGTCCAGACATCAGGCATGGCTGCAGTTGTCTGACCTCAAACCATAGATTCAGGACAAACTTATTGATGTAACATAGTAAGTGATGGCAGATAAAGACCAGCATGGTCCATCTAGTCTGCCCAGCAAGATGGCAAGAGTAGGTGCACCTGTCGCTCTGTGCAGGCCACCCCTCCCCATGTCTTTGTTTAGGGGTGAACCCACCACTCCAGGTAGGACACCCCTATTTGTTGAGACGTTAGATGGTTCAGAAGTTAGATTGTACCGTTTATTTTGTTTTTATCCTGTTGCTGTAAAGGGATCCACTGTGTTTGTCCCATGCCGTTTTGAATTCCATCACCGTGTTTGCCCCCACCACTTCCATCGGGAGGGCATTCCAAGCATCCACCACCCTTTCAGTGAAGAAATATTTCCTGACATTGCCTTTCAATTTACCACCTTGCAGCTTCATGTTATGCCCTCTAGTTTTACAGCTTCCCCGTCTTTGGAAGAGGTTTGTTTGTTCATCATTTCTCTTTAAGTATTTAAAGGTCTGAATCATATCTCCCCTGTCCCTCCTCTCCTCCAAAGCGTACATATTTAGGTCTTAAAGTCTCTTCTCATGAGGCTTCTGACGCAGGCTCCAAATCATTTTGGTCGCCTTTCTCTGAACAGTTTCCAGTCTTTTTACATCTTTTGCAAGATATGGTCTCCAAAACTGAACACAGTATTCCAAGTGAGGCCTCACCAGTGACTTGTACAGTGGCATAAGTACCTCTTCCTTTCTGCTGGTAATCCCTCTTTGTATGCAGCCCAACATCCTCCTGGCTTTTGCCACCGCCTTGTCGCACCGTTTTGCCACCTTGAGATCATCAGAGATAATCACACCAAGGTCTTTCTCCTGAACCGTGCATACCAACCTCTCACCCCCTATCATGTACATTTCCCTTGGATTTCTGCTACCCAAGTGCATGACACTGCACTTTTTCACATTAAATCGTAGTTGCCAAGCATTAGACCAGTCTTCCAGCTTTTGTAGATCTTTCCTCATGTTAACCACTCCCTCGGGGGAGTCCACTCTGTTGCAAATTTTTGTGTCATCTGCAAAAAGACAGACTTTTCCATTCAGTCTTTCAGCAATATCACTCACAAATATATTGAACAGTGCCGGGCCCAGGACCGAACCCTGGGGCACCCCGCTAATCACCTTCCTCTCATCCGAATGAGCTCCATGTACCATCACCTTCTGTTGTCTGTCAGTCAACCAATTTCTAATCCAGTTTACTATCTTGGGACCCATCCCCAAGCTACTGAGTTTATTAACAAGCCTCCTTTGAGGAACAGTATCAAAGGCTTTGCTGAAATCCAGATAGATGACATCCATTGCATGCCCCAGATCCTAGTTCCTTGGTAATCCAGTCAAAGAACTCAGATTTGTTTGGCAAGACAGTCCTTCGGTAAAACCATGTTGCCTCAGATCTTGCAACCTGTTGGTTTTGAGAAAGTTCACTATTCGCTCTTTCAGGAGCGCCTCCATTACTTTTCCCACCACCGAGGTAAGGCTCACAGGCCTGTAGTTTGACACTTCTTCCCTATCACCACTTTTGTGTAGAGGTACAACAGCCATTCTCCAGTCCTGAGGAACCTCTCCTGTTTCCAAGGATCTGTTGAAGACATCCTTTAACGGTCCTGCAAGAACCTCTCTGAGCTCTTTCAGTATCCTGGGATGTATCCCATCCGGTCCCATGGCTTTGTCCACTTTCAGTTTAGCAAGTTGTTCTAACACCTCATCTTCTGTGAATGGTGTGGTATCTACTTCATTCCTATTTTTATATTTGGGAGTCACAGCTGGTCCATCTCCAGGATCTTCTTTAGTAAAAACAGAGCAGAAGTATTTGTTTAGCAATTTCGCTTTTTCAATGTCACTTTCCACGAGTCCTTTCCCAGCACTTCTGAGTCCTGTAATTCCAATTCTGATCTTCTTCCTTTCCCGAATATACCTGAAAAGGTTTTGTCACCACCCTTAACATCTTTAGCCATCTTTTCCTCTGCCTTTGATTTTGCTATCCTTATTTCTCTTTTAGACTCTTTGAGCTTGATCCTATATTCATTTCTGTGTTCTTCTGTTTGCAAGCTTTTGAATTTTGCGAAAGCTGTGTTTTTTGCCTTTATTTGAGCAACCACCTCTTTGGAAAACCTTTTGCAGCCTTTTTGTCCCCTTACCAAGAACAGGTAGAATCTGTGAGAATGCAACAGTGTTAACAATGGGCTTGAGTTTCTCTCCCAGAGATTGTAAGTCCTTTTGGGCTGTAGAGGCACTGTTTCTAGCCAGGTCATTTGTGCCCAAGTGGATAATAACATCAGGTTTGGAGTGTTCACTTTTTGCGCTAAGTATTTCAACAACTTGGTTTTATTCCTGCTGGCTGAAGAGCCTGGTAGACACATGACTATCTTCTCTCCTTTGAACTGTGTTCCCAAGTTGGTGCCTCTGATGATGGAATCTCCAAGTAGTAGTAGTTTTCTGTTTGGTGAGGTTTTCTTCATATTTGGTGCTTTAGCAGGAAATTGGGCATTGTCTGACTCATTTAAGGGCCCTTCAGTTTCTTTGGATTGGGCATCCTCATTAGCCAAGACAGAAAAGGCATTGTGCAGGGATATCTCTTGATGTGTAGGATGTCTCTGCGTTACAGGTCGCAATCTTCCGGAACCCACTGTTATCCATTTGTTCCTGGGGTGTTTGATTCTTTGTGGGAGCGGTGGTGGACTTTGTTCAGTTTGTATCCTAGAAGAGGTGCGCTTCATTGCAGCCAGTTACTCCCTCAGTAGAGACACTTCTTTATGCATGGCAGCTAGGTCTTTCCTTAGTAGAGTCAGTTCTTCATGCATGGCAGCTGACTTTAGGCATATAGGACAAGCTCTTAGGCTCCAAATGATTCTTCTTTGAATGAAAGTACCACAGTTATTGCACTGAATACACAACATGTTTTTAAGCAGTCCCAGAAGAGGAAGAATAATAATAAGAAAAGTTGAAGAAGATGTGGGCTTTACCCAAGTTAGGAACGACAGATGGCCTGTATGTGACCACTGTATAGGGAATGTAGCCCCTGGGGTGGGTGGGGTGAGGGGTAGGGTGGGCGGGAACCTAAGTGTCTCTGGCCAGTAGGCTGTTCCTGAACCGTGGGCACACAGCAATGGCGTAGGTAATGGAACCCACCAATAAGGGCAAATAGATAAATATGTTGAGACAAACAGACAGACAGATAGAACTCACAGTTAAGCAGCAAATTCAGCAAAAATCACCTTTTGGGAGAGCTCTGGAAAGCACTCCTCTTCTCAAGGAACAAAAAGGCAATCCCCTGTATCGGAGAGAATCTCTTCGGGAAACCCATGGCAGACAAAGATGCAGAGATAGAGTTCCTGACGAGGACCAGACTCTCTAAAAAGACTTCTGTCCAGCCCCGAAAGAAGGCACCGGGGGAGAAGACCTTCTTCCCGAGGTAAAAGGGAGGCTTTGGTAATGCTTCACAGTTCCAAGCCTTTTTGGCCGCTTAGCAAGGCCAATAGCACAAGGGGCAGGGGCACGGCCCCTGTAAACAGAAGACCCCCTAAGTCCCAGGCGCCAGCCCCAGCTCAGCTTGGGTTGAGCTTTTGACTTCCTGCCCTTTACCTCCTCTCCCTCAGGATGTCCTCAACAGCCCACAGGAGGGCCTCTGGCCCTGTTTCCCTACAGGTGGTCCACAGTCACCACCGATTCCTGGGTACTGCAAGTGGTCCAAGAGGGCTTCCTCCACCTGCAAGGTACACCACCCTCACACTTCCCAGGAGAGCCTGTAAAACTTCTCCTTCACTAGACACTGCTCCTCACTGAGCTTGCAAGTCTCCTTGAAGACAAGACAGTAGAGCCAGTCCCCAGACATCTATGGGGCAAGGGCTTCTAATCCAGGTATTTCCTCGTCCCCAAGTGAATAGGGGGCTTCAGGCCCATCCTGGACCTGCAGGACTTGAACAGATTCCTGGTGAGGGAGAAGTTCAAGATATTCTTCCTTGGAACATTGTTGCCCTACCTCCAGCAAGGAGACTGGCTATGCTCCTTCTGAAGGATGCTTATATGCACATCCTGATCCATCCCAACCATCAAAAGAACCTCCGCTTTGTGGTGGGAGGAGGCCACTACCAATGCAGGGTGCTACCCTTTGGACTGGCCTCATCACAAAGGGTCTTCACCTAGTACTTAGCAGTGATAGGGGCACACCTTTGTCTCCAGGGGGCCTTTGTCTTTTCCTTTTTGGACAACTTTCTCATAAGGGGGGCCACGGCTGCAGAGGTGCACCATGCCACTGGGTGCACCATCCATGCCCTGCAGCACCTGGGGTTTGTCATTAACTATCCCAAGTCACACCTCGCCCCGACTGTGCCTAGAGTTTATAGACACCCTCCAAGCAAAGGCCTGCTTCCCTCAGGAGAGGGCCAAATGTCTCAGGAGGCTAGCTGCAGCGTTATCCGCCCATCTTCTCCACCTGTTGAGCCACATGGCCGTCACGGTCCACGTGACCCCAAACGCCCGCCTACATATGAGGGCAGCCCAGTGGTGTCTCGGCTTTCAGTGGACACAAATAACAGGCAGGTTTCGGGACAAGGTGGGAGTAACTCACTAGCTGGAGGACTCCCTTGACTGATGACAGAATCCCCACCAACTCCAGGCCAGGTTGTCCTTCCAGGCAC
Organism: Ichthyophis bannanicus; assembly: GCA_033557465.1. Taxonomy (NCBI): domain Eukaryota; kingdom Metazoa; phylum Chordata; class Amphibia; order Gymnophiona; family Ichthyophiidae; genus Ichthyophis; species Ichthyophis bannanicus. Next base: position 795,475,655 of record CM066034.1, read on the forward strand.
ACACACCCCAGAGGGTCCTCACTACGGACACCTCTCTGATGGGTTGGGGAGCTCACTGCGGGAACCTCCGCACACAAGGCAGCTGGTCCCAGACGGAACGCAGGCTGCAGATCAACCTCTGGAACTCCAGGCGATACTTCTAGCTCTATTAGCCTTCTGCCACCGACTGCAATGCCAGTCAGTGCTGATCCAGACTGATAACCAAGTCGCAATGTTCTGTGTCAACGAGCAAGGGTGCACGGGGTCGTACTCTCTCTGCTGAGAGGCTGTAGTCCTCTGCTCATATGCAACGCGCAATGAGATGTTCTTGAGGATGGTCTACCTCCCGCATCAGGACAATGCCCTGGCGGACAAGCTGAGCAGAATCTTTAAACCGCACGAATGGCCCCTGGATCCCAGAGTGGCCTCTCGGCTGTTTCGATTCTGGGGCTTCTCCCTAGTAGACCTGTTCACCAGCCTGGGAAAAACGCAGTTGCTCTGCTTCTGCTCCCATCAGCCGCAGATGTCCCAGGTGGCAACGGATGCATTCCTCATGCAGTGGATGGAAGGCCTCCTCTACACCTTCCCACTGACACCACTGGTCACCAGGACCCTCTTCAAGGCCCAATGCGAAAGGGCATCACTGATATTGATAGCCCCCCCAGTGGTCCAGGCAACCCTGGTTCCCACTGCTCCTCTCCCTAGTGATGGAATCACTGATTACCCTGGGCCGTGCCCCAGCCCTACTCGCTCACAGGAGGAGGGCTCTCTCCTGCACCCCAGTCTGGGGTCCCTGTCACTTAAAGCTTGGCTGCTGAAAGGGTAGTGCTAGCTCCCTTTAACCTCCTGCAGGACATGGAAGAGGTCTTTCTAGCCTCCACAAGGAGGGCATATGCCTTCAAGTGGTACCAGTTCTCAGTCTGGTGTACCAAGAGGTAAGCAAACCCATTCCTGCTCGATGCAGATGGTGCTCCAGTACCTACTCCACCTGTCACAGGTGGGACTGAAGTCTAACTCAGGGTGCTCATGAGTGCTATTGCAGTGCACTGCCATTCCATTGCGGAAAAACCCCTCTCAACTCAGCCCCTGGTATCTCAGTTCCTGCGGGGCCTCATGCTATCCAAAACCCCCCATCTGTCCACCAACAGTGGAATGGAATCTCAATGTGGTATACTCGCAGCTTAATATGCTGCCATTTGAGCCCCTGACTACCTGCCACTTGCGGTACCTCTCCTGGAAGGTCATTTTTCTCGTGGCATTCATATCAGCTCTCAGGGTTAGTGAGCCTCCAGACTCTGTTGGCAGAGCCCCCCCCCCCCCTACCCAAGGTTCTACAAGAACAGGGTGGTACTCTGCACATGCCCAAGCTTCTACCGAAGGTGGTGTCCGCATTCCACCACCTTCTTTCCGAGGCCTCACGCCGGCAAGGCAGAAACAGTCCTCCATACTTATCCTTTGTAACGGGTCTTGGACCACCGCAAAGCACCTCAGCTTTTCGTCTCCTGTGATCACAGTCGACTGGGGCTCCCAATTTATTTATTTATTTTATTTATTTATTATACCGCTTTATCATTTAAATCAGAGAAGTTTACATTGTAACTTAAACTTGGTAAATGTACATTAAATAGGGACATTGATAACTTGGATTTTTCTGAGCAATGGAGGGTTAAGTGACTTGCCCAAGGCCACAAGGAGTGTTAGTGGGAATTGAACGCTGGTCCCTGAACTCTGTCCACTTGGATGGCGGACTGCATTGCTCTCGCCTGTGAGCAAGCTGGGATCTCAATAGACCAGCGGGTCACCGTGCACCACGTCAGGGCCATGGCTACTTTTGTGGCAAATCTGCGTTCTGTCCCCGTGATGGAAATATGCCGGGTCACGGTGCACCACGTCAGGGCCATGGCTAGTTCCGTAGCAGACATGGTCTTCGGTCCATACCTTTGCAGCTCACTACTGCCTGTAGATGGCATCCCAACAGGATGGCGCCTTTGGTCAAGCTGTACTCCGTAATCTCTTTGGGGTGTAGGCAACTCCTGCCCTCTGTGTTCAGGCTACTGGAGTGCGGGTGGCCTGCCAGACACTTGACTCTTGTGAGAGTCTCTTACTGGGACTCAACTGCCACAGTTCACGGCTCACCCTTTGCAGGTCACTGTGGCGTTTTTACAGTTTCTCGGTAGCCTGTAGCTGGGGAGTCCCATATGTGAGAACTGACTTCTTGCGTGTTCCCGGAGAAAGCGTAGTTACCCACCTGTAACAGTGCTCTCTGGGGACAGCAGGACTCAGTCCTCACAACCCTCCCTCCTCCCCTTGGAGTTGCTTCTTTACTGTATTTAAATTTTGCCATCTTAGCTATGTCATTAGACTGACCAAAAATAAGAAAGATTACTCTTAGCAACAGCATTTATTGAAGAACAATATTGTGGGAGCAAATATAATTCATCATCTATAAAAATGGCTCAGGGATGTCTCAGACCACCGGCTTAAAACAGAGACACAGAAGTGTCTAAGAGTGCCGTAGTAGCATCAAGGACTATCCACTGGGCATTGAATTAGCATATTCAAAACTCCTATTAAAGATATTCAAAAACAGTGCCAAAATAGCAACAATACTGAAAAGCAGTACTTAACTTCAGATACCCCTGAAGTTAAGTACTGCTTTTCAGTATTGTTGCTATTTTGGCACTGTTTTTGAATATCTTTAATAGGAGTTTTGAATATGCTAATTCCTTTGGGGAATTCCCTTCCAGACCCCACAGCATGTTTGTCCTGACAATGGATGCTTCCCTGCTGGGTTAGGGAGCCCACTGCGTCGAATTGTGCCAGGGGGCAGTGGTCGCCCAAGGAGTCTCAGCAGCAGATCAACCTGCTCGAGCTTTGAGTGGTCCGGTGGGCCCTGAGGGTCGTCTGAGGGGGAAGTCAGTGCTCGTACAGACTGATCAACCGGGCAGCTATGTTCTACATAAACAAGGAGGGGGGAACAGGATCCCGCCTCCTTTGCCGGGAGGTGATCCTCCTTTGCGTCTCGCTGGGGGATGACCCTACGAGCGATCTATCTCCTGGGCCAAGAGAATGTCCTCGTGGATAAACTCAGCAGGATCCCCCGCCCACATGAGTGGCGCCGGAATCCGGAGGTTGCCGACCTTTTGTTCCATCGGTGGGGGACCCCATCCATGGACCTGTTCGCCAGCCTAGTGAACGTGCAGCTTCCCCGTTTCTGCGGCTCGGTTCCACACCGGAGCAGGGTGGCCCCAGATGCATTCCTCTTAAGCTAGACCTCCAGGCTTCTTTACGCTTTCCCTCCCACTCCTCTCATTGTGAGGACCCTCCACAAGGTTCAGCGGGAGCAAGCTTTAGTGATTCTTGTGGCTCCTTCGTGGCCTCGACAGTCTTGGTTCCCACTTCTGCTCCAGCTCTCGTCCGAGCCTCCAGTCCCCTTGGGCTGTGCCCCAGACCTCTTAACGCAGTAGGAGGGTCGGGTGCTCCACCCAAACCTGGCCTTGCTGTCCCTTAACAGCTTGGCAGCTGAACAGGTCTCCTTAGCCCCGCTGCACCTCCCGGAGAAGGTCGAGGAGGTGGTCCTCATATTGAGGAAGGACGAGATGGGCCTATGCCTTTAAGTGGCGACGCTTCTCGGTCTGTTGCGCCAACCTCCAGATTGGCCCATTCTCCTGCTCTACCCAGTGGATTCTCCAGTACCTTCTCCACCTCTTGAAAGCGGGGTTGAAATCCAACTCGGTCAGAGTACACCTGAGCGCCATTTCGGCGAACCACCTCCCCATTGAGGGGAAACCCCTCTCGGGGCAGCCCTTGGTTTTCCGCTTCATGCGAGGCCTCTTACTTTCCAAGCCTCCCATCCGGCCTCCTCCAGTGGAGTGGGACCTCAACGTGGTCAGCTTACACGATCACCCTTCGAGCCGATGGTGACGTGCTCGCTTTGGCACCTCTTCTGGAAGGTGATCTTCCTGGTGGCTTTGACTTTGGCTCGCTGAATCAGTGAACTTCAGGCCCTCATGGCTGAGGCTCCAACACCAGCTTCTATGGGATCAGGGTGGTCTTCCACACCCACCCCAAGTTCCTACCAAAGATAGTCTCGGATTTCCATCTAAATCAGGAGATAGTCTTGCCGACCTTCTTCTCGAGACCTCATACCAATCAGGCATCGGCAGTATTACATACTCTCGACTGCAAGAGGGCTCTTGCCTTTTACCTCCAGCGCCCCCAGGCTCATTGCAAGTCTGGTCGGCTCTTTGCGTCCTACAATCCCAATCGCCTGGGGCAGTCACTAAATGCACCATCTGGGTGGGGACTGCATTGCCTTCGCCCAGGCAAAGGCGGGCGCCCCGCTGGATCGGTGAGTCACTGCACACGGCATCCGAGCCAAGGCGGCTTTGCTGCGCTCAGTGCCCCTGATGGACATCTGCTGGGCTGCGACCTGGTCTTAAGCGAACACTTACGCTCTGCACTACTGCCTGGAGAGGGAGTCCCACCGGGACAGCACGTTCAGCCAGGCTGTACTCCGTAATTTGTTCGGGGTATAAGCAACTCCTGCCCTCCGACCCTTCTCGACGGCTACTGAGAGCTTCTCCCCGGGGACCAGAAGACTTGAGCTTCTTCATACATCGACTTCTGCTCATGGCCTCGTGGAGGCATTTTTGGCTTACAGGTTCGGTAGCCTGTAGCTGGGGAGTCCTATAAGTAAGGACTGACTTCCTGCTTGTTCCTGGAGAAAGCGCAGTTACTCACCTGTAACAGGTGTTCTCCAGGGACAGCAGGAATCAGTCCTCACTACCCTCCCACCTTCCCTGAAGAGTTACTATGTTTATCCTTCCCTTGCCATCTGCTTAGTGTAGGACTTTAGCTTCAGGACCTGACTGAGCAAGATGACGCCTTTGGGTGGGAAGAGGACCACATTTGAAAGCTGGGGAATTCCTCTGCGTGGGCTCCGTCAGTGCCGATGTCACCCATAAGTGAGGACTGATTCCTACTGTCCCTGGAGAACATCTGTTGCAGGTGAGTGAGTAGAGTACGCTTTATTCTTGTGTTGCTTCATGAAACAAAATAAAATAGAAGAGAAATTTAAATTAAACTATATTGCTTTCCTTAAACAAGGCAAAACCAGCTCTTTCCAATGTGTTATTGTTTGCAATGTACAAGGGGTTTACTGGTAGGTGCATCAGTTTTAAAAAACTGTAACATATAAGACCTTAATCTTTAAACTATTTTAATAGTGTTAAAAATAAGCTATCACTATTAAGTTTAATCTTATATAGGTTCTGTCATCCAGTCTTGTAGTCCCTTGTAGCTGTTATCAGAGAATATGAGGAAATACTATTGATAGAGAGAGATTTCACTTCAGTTGACATTAAAAGAAGCTTTTAATGAGGAAGTGGGAAAGTATTAGTTGCAGTTCTGAAATCTATACAAAGGATGCCTTGGGGGACTTCAGAACTGTATTCTAGGTTTATTTTTTAAAGGTTGCTCTTATGCACCTAAAATCTTTGCAAAAAAGAAGCCCTATATGCAGAAACAATATCATTTATACTTTACTGCTTTTTCTAGTTGAAATAAATTTCAGTTCTTTTTCTGTATCTATGTTGGGCTGTTCATACAGTTACAGTAATTATGATACATCAAGATTGTCTAAAGGTTTTTGTGATTAGAATAAATGGGGTAAAAAAATCAAATAATGGAGCTTAAGGTGTTCATAAATTTAAAAATAAAAAATGGCAAGCTCTTGAAGGTACGTCCTGTTTCATTTCTTTATATTTTAACATATTATGTATTTTTGTGCAGCTTTCTGTAAAAGGTTATAATGACAAGCAGCATATTTTGCTGAAGAAGATCATTGAGAAAATGGCCACCTTCGAGATTGATGAGAAAAGGTTTGAAATTATCAAGGAAGCAGTAAGTAACTGAAATCTTTGAAACAGATTTCCTTCCTAATTGGTTATGCTGTACTACGGTATGTTTTATATTTGTTTGTCAGAGGTGTTCTTCAGTTGTTGAAACTAACATAAATACGTAGAAAAGCCAATTCTCCAGGACCAAGCAGGAAGTCAGTCCTCACATATGGGTGACGTCGGTGCCGACGGAGCCCCCATGCGGAGCATTTCCCCCAGCTTTCACAGAAAGCCTTTGGGACTGCAAGCGTGCATGCGCGGTCCCCTTACTGCCCAAGGGTGCCATCTTGCTCAGTCTACTTTTTTCCGCGGAGCGGACGGACGTGGTTCGTGTTCACCCGTGAAAAAAAGTTGATTTTTTCGTGTTTTTTCTCGGTTCGACGCCAGTTTCCCTTTCCCGCCTCGGGCCAGTACACCGGTATCGAGCCTGGACTTCTTTTTTTTGGTTTTTGTCCTTCGTGAGTAGCGTTCGCGCCATTTTTTTATTTTTCACTGGCAGCCCTGTCTTTTGACCTCGCAGGGGCCCTTTTTCCCCCAATGGCTGCCAGCGGGTTTAAAAAGTGTGATCGGTGTAAGAAACTTATGTCTCTCACCGACACACATGACTGCTGCCTCCGCTGCCTTGGACCCGATCATGACCCAATGATCTGTGGTCCGTGTGGAAAAATGTCCTCGAAGGCATTGAGGAGTCGGCAGCACCAGAAGGAAAGAATCTTCTCTGACTCCGTGTCCGGCTGGGCCCGGACTTCGTCAGAGGCCTCAACGTCTCAGGATTCTGATCCCGAGCATCGCCGGGGATCCTCTGAGAGGGGGTCTCCCTCGCGGGAGCATCGCAGGAAGAAGAAACCCGCGAGAGCGGTGTCGGTGGACGTACTTGGCTCCTCGAGGGCCAGGTCGCATAGCCCCGACCGCCGTCCCAGGTCTTCGGAGTCGGAGAGGCCTGCAAAACAACCTCGTGTGGAGCCGGAGTCCCCAAATCATGTGATGGCTGTAGTCCTCGTGGACTCTCCTCTGGGGGAGCCGACGTCGGCCCGACACCGTCGGGGCCCGAGTCGGGGGCTGCTGAGTCTCCTGAGCTCGGACTCAGGTTGACGGCCTTGGAGAGCAGCTTGGCTGCCTTCATGGAACAGCAGCGGGCACTGATCGCCGGTCTCACTGGTGCATCTGCCCCGACCACCGGACATCGACGTCCAAGTCAACCCCGGAGGCCGAGTCGATCCTCGGCCAAGGTCTCGCTCGGCCTCCCATTCGGGACCAAGGTCGTCAACGCCGGTACCCTCGGCGTCGGGATGGATGGCATCGGTGCCTGCCCGACCGGAGCCACTCGATTCCTCCTCCGAGGAGTCAGGCTGGGAAACAGAGGATGAGGAGTCCCCGGACACCTTTCGGACCCGGTGTGTCGCTTTGGACTCACCGGAGTCCGAACCTCGGAGACGGTCCCCCCCGGAGGACATCCGGTTCTCGGATTTCGTGCGGGACATGGCCAAGGCCTTGGCTTTCCCCGCGGATCCCGAGGAGGAGCCTCGAGCCGAGGAGCTCGAGACCCTGCAGTATGACTCTCCTCCCAAGGAGGCCTTTACTGTACCGGTTCCTCCGATGCTGGAACGGTTGCTCTTCCGCATGTGGGAGGCGCCGGCCTTGACGCCGGTTCTGAGCAAGCGGGTCGATTCCATCTATCGAGTCCGCAAGAGCCCCGGGTTCCAAAAGGCACAGCTACCGCACCACTCCATGGTTGTGGAATCGGCCATGCATCGTCTGAAGAGTCAGAAGATGCACTCCTTGGTGCCTCCCGGCCGGGAGGCCCAGAACCTGGATGCCCTCGGTAGAAAGTGCTTCCAGGGCTCTATGCTTGCTTGCCGTGTCCAGACCTACCAGCTATACATGGGCATGTACCTTCGCAACCTGGCAAAGATTGCCGGGTTCTCTGCTGGTCTCTCCGAGGAACCTTTGCAGAGGTTCAAGGCCCTTTCATCGGGGATCCGAGAGTGCTCGAAGTTTCTCTCTCGAGCAGCCTATGATGGCTTCGGCCCGTGTAGCCACATCCGGCATCGGTGCACGCCTTCAGGCCTGGCTAAAGTCATCGGACCTCGAGCCATGGGTGCAGGACAAGTTGGTCGATGTCCCCTGTCGAGGTAAAAACATCTTTGGCAAGCCCATGGCTGAAAAGACTGCGGAACTCGAGTCCGAGACTCTCACCCGGACAAGGCTGTCCAGGAAAACCTCTGCCCCTTCTCAGAAGAGGAAGGGCTCGGGGAAGTCATCTGCCTACAAATCATGCCCTCATTTTCAGGCCTCCACAGCTCCCCAGCAGGGTCAGCAGGCCAAGGGGCAGGGACATGGGCCCCGTAGGCAGAAAAACCCCCAAGCCACCAGCTCCGCTTCCTGCACAGCAGGGAGCGGGGTTTTGACTCCAGTGGCATAGCCTCTCCTCCTCAGCTGGCCCCTCCCAGCACAGAAGGCCGGCTAACCCTGTATGCACACAGGTGGTCAGCCGTAACAAGGGATACCTGGGTGCTAAGCATAGTCCAGAGGGGCTATCTCCTCCACTTCCACCAGGTACTTCCCTCCTACTTTCCAGGGGAGCCTCCAAGACTCCCTCTGCACAGGGACTTACTCCTGCAGGAGTTAGCAAGTCTTCTGAAGGAACAGGCGGTGGAACCGGTGCCTCACCACCTGAGAGGTCAAGGCTTCTATTCCAGGTACTTTCTAGTACCAAAAAGAACAGGAGGCCTCAGACCCATCCTAGACTTGCGGAATCTCAACAAGTTCCTGGAGAGGGAAAAGTTCAAGATGCTTACCCTTGGAATCCTGCTGCCCTACCTCCAGCAGGGAGATTGACTATGCTCCTTAGACCTCAAGGATGCTTATACTCACATCCTTATTCATCCAGACCACAGACAATATCTGCGATTTGTAGTCGGACGAAACCATTCCCAGTACAGGGTACTCCCTTTTGGCCTAACTTCCGCCCCCAGGGTTTTCACCAAATGCCTGTCGGTGGTGGCGGCCTTTCTCAGGGTTCAAGGACTCTTTATCTTTCCATACCTGGACGACTGGCTCATCAGGGGTCAGTCTCCACAGGAGACAAATCAAGCCACCCTCCGCACTGTCGCTCTTCTCCAGTAATTGGGGTTTGTCATAAACTTCGCAAAGTCCGCTTTGCACCCCTCACAGAACATGGAGTTCATAGGAGCAAGACTGGACACCCTTCAAGCAAAGGCTTTTTTGCCAGTGGACAGGGCCCACAGGCTGATGGACTTGGCCAGCCAATTCCACAGCGATTCTCTGGTCTCCATCAGACAATTCCTGAGCCTCTTAGGCCACATGGCATCCACGGTCCATGTAACTCCAAATGCCCGTCTACACATGAGGCCAGCTCAGTGGGGCCTCAGATCTCAGTGGCTGCAGGCCTGGGAAACCTGACGGACAAAGTGAAGGTGTCCAAGCTACTAGCTGCTTCTCTGCAGTGGTGGCTTCATTTTCCGAATCTGCTAAAAGGGGTGCCTTTTCAAGCACCTCCACATTCTCAAGTGCTGACAGCCGATGCTTCTCTCCAAGGTTGGGGTGCACATTGCCAAGGAGCATGCACCCAGGGCCTCTGGTCCCCTTGGGAGTCCGCACAGCAGATCAATTTCCTAAAGCTCAGAGCAGTCCGCCTAGCCCTCCGGACTTTCTCTCATGTCCTCTCTCGCCTGTCCGTCTTAGTTCAGACAGACAATCAAGTTGCCATGTTCTATGTGAACAAGCAGGGGGGCACAGGGTCCCGACCTCTCTCTCCGGAGGCACAGGACCTGTGCTCCTGGGCAGTCAATCATGGCATACTTCTCAAGGCGGTCTATCTCCCTGGACAAGAGAATTACCTGGCCGACAGATTGAGCAGGATTCTGCAGCCACACGAATGGCAGTTGAATCCTCTGGTGGTTCAACAGATCTTCCTAAGATGGGGTCTTCCCACCATAGATCTCTTTGCCAGTCCACTGAACCGCCAACTGCCCAGTTTCTGCTCCAGGCAGCCACATCCTCTCAGAGTAGCAGGGGATGCCTTTCTCATTCCATGATCTACAGGCCTCCTATATGCGTTTCCTCCCACGCCTCTAGTGCCCAAGACACTGTTCAGAGTGAACCGGGACAAGGCCTCGGTGATCCTGGTGGCCCCCAGGTGGCCAAGGCAACCCTGGTCCCCACTTCTTTTGCAACTAGCGGTGGACACTCGTCTTTTTCTGGGGATGCAACCCGATCTCCTGTCTCAGGAGCAGGGATCTCTCTTACACCCCAACGTCCAGTCCTTCAATCTGATGGCCTGGCTGCTGAAAGGGTAGTTCTAGCACCCTTACTGCTGCCTAGGGAAGTGGAGGACGTGGTCTTGGCCTCTAGGAGGCAGTCTACTCGGAGGTCTTATGCCCTTAAGTGGCGTAGGTTCTCCACCTGGTGTGCTCAACACAAGGAGGATCCTTTCTCATGCCTGGTACCAGTGGTGCTGCAATATTTGTTTCACCTGTCCAACCTAGGCCTCAAATCCAACTCGGTGAGGATCCATCTCAGTGCTCTCTCAACGCACCATTCACCGGTGGAGGGTCAGTCTCTCTCAAGCCACTCTTTAGTGGCTCGCTTCCTTAGAGGCCTCCTTTTGCTTAAGCCTCCAGTTCGTCCACCTGCCCCTGAGTGGGATTTGAATGTGATCTTGCAACAGCTTACTTGCCCACTATTTGAGCCTATGGCTACTTTTTCTTTGCATTTTCTCTCCTGGAAAGCGTTGTTTTTGGTAGCTCTTACCTCAGCAAGGCGAGCGAACGAGCTTCAAGCCTTGGTGTCAGATGCACCATACACTAGGTTCTGTAGGAACAGAGTAGTCTAGTAGTCTTACGGACTCACCCTAAGTTCCTTCCTAAGGTTGTCTCCTCCTTCCACCTCAACCAGGAGGTGGTTCTTCCAACTTTCTTTCCCAGGCCGCATGCCAGCCGGGCTGAGATGGTCTTGCATACCCTGGACTGTAGGAGGGCGTTGTCCTTCTACCTTGACCTTACGCAGGGACACCGAAGGGCTGTTCAGCTCTTCGTCTCTTTTGTCCCTAATAAGTTGGGGTTACCTGTCTCCAAGCGTACCCTGTCCATTTGGGTAGCAGACTGTATCGCCTGGGCGTACAGGGCAGCTGGCCTCTCGTTGCAGGGTCGAGTCACGGCTCACCGTGTCAGGGTGAAGGCTGCGTCAGTGGCTCATCTCCGCTCTATTCCATTGGTAGACATCTGCCGGGCCACTACTTGGTCTTCAAGCCAGACTTTTGCGGCCCACTACTGCCTCGAGAGAGAGTCCCGCAGGGACAGTGCTTTCTGACAGGCAGTAATCCGTAATCTCTTTGAGGTATAGGCAACTCCTACCCTCCGGCCCTTGTGTTGGGCTACTGTTCGGGGGCGTTCTCAGAGAAGATTCTTTTCGTGCATGCTGAGGCTCTAGAGCAGGGGTCTCAAACATGCGGCCCGCGAGAGACCCTTGTGCGGCCCGCGAAGCATTGGGGGGGAAAAAAAAAACGGCTTCTGCTGCTGCTGCCGCCGCTGCCGTGGCCGGCAATAGCAGCAATATCGCAAGTCCCGCGGGCTCCCCCCCACCCGGCAGATCCCTTCCTGCTTGCCTGCCAATGCTGCCTGTTCTCCGCTTCGGCTTTCAGAGCCGCGAAGGGAGAACTTCTCCCTCGCGACTCTGTTAAGCTCGCCGGGGCAGATGGGAAATTTCCCATCTGCCCCAGCGGGCTTAACAGAGTCACGAGGGAGAAGCTCTCCCTTCGCGGCTCTGAAAGCCGAAGCAGAGAACTGGCAGCATTGGCAGGCAAGCAGGAAGGGATCTGCCGGGTGGGGGGGAGCCCGCGGGACTTGCGATATTGCTGCTATCGCCGGCCACAGCAGCGGCGGCAGCAGCAGCAGAAGCCGGTTTTTTTTTTAAAGTTTAATTTTCCCGGGGGGGGGGAGGGAGCAGGACTTGATGGGGGGGGGAGCAGGACTTGATGTGTGGCTGGGGGGGAGCAGGACTTGATGTGGGGGGAGCAGGACTTGATGTGGGGGGGGAGCAGGACTTGATGGGGGGGAGCAGGACTTGATGTAGGGGGGGGAGCAGGACTTGATGGGGGGGAGCAGGACTTGATGTAGGGGGGGAGCAGGACTTGATGTGGGCTGGGGGGGGTAGTACTGAAAATGGGGTGATGGGGGTTAGGACTGGTAATGGACAGATGGGGGTTAGGACTGGAGGTGGTCTGACTGGGGGCCTAAGACTGAAAATGGGGTTATGGGGGGGCTAAGAATGAAGATGGGGCGATGGAAGGGTTAGGCCTGGAAGTGGGCTGTTGGGGGGCTTAGGACCGATAATGGGCTAGGGGGGGGGGCTAGAACTGGTAATGGACTGGGGGGGGGTGCTATGACTGGAAATGGGCCGAGTAGAAGGGGGAGCTTGAACTGCAAATAGCTGATGGGGACAGGGTCTTGGAATGGTAATGGGCTGAGTGGAAGGGGGCTTGGAATGGAAATGGGCTGATGGGGAGGGGGGCTTGGAAAGGAAATGGGCTGTGAGGGGAGGGAGCTAGGACTGGAAATGGGCTGATGATGCGGGGACTAGAAGGGAGCGGATGCTGGGTTGGGCAGGAGCTAGAAGGGAGTTGATGTTGGGGGACGATTAGAATGGGATGGGGCTGGGAGAGTGAAATGGAGAGGGGAAATATATTTTGTGTGGGAGGGAAGAAAAATCTACAATTGGCCGGGTATTGGGAGAGTAAGTGGGGATTGAGGATGGAGGGGTAAAATTTGAGTGGATGAAATAGGAATGAGGAAAGAGCAAAAGGAGAATGATTAGTATGTTAAAGCAGATGTAGAGAGAATGGAAAAAAACTAGGAAAGAAGAAAGGAGAAATGGACAGCAGACGATGGAGAGTTAGCAGAAGACACAAAGAAACCAGAAGAAAGTGACTGGAACAATTGCAACTGAAAAAAAAATGCACAAAAGGTAGAAAAATATCTCTATTTTGAATTTATTAACTGAAATATGTCAGCTCTTGGAAATGTGCATCTTTAACGTCTGCACTTTATTTAATACAAGAGGAAATCAATGTATAGTTTTATTTCTACAGTGTTGTACATTCTAAGTTTGGCTTTTGGGGTTCGCAGTTTAATTGTCTTCCTGTTTCTAAATTGTGATTCCTTGTTTGGTGATGGTGTATGTTCTGCATGTGTAACTGAGCTGAGGTATTCTGTTTATGTAATTCCTATTTGACATTGCCACTTGTTCTCTTTCCCGAGTAGGTCATGTATTGTTATTCTCTGAAATGTGTTGATTTAATATTTGCAGTGTTGCCTTTTGATAGTTAGGGTATGGTGCTCTGTGAGTCCTGGTAGTGCTGTTAGGACACGGCAGGTTTGCTATGGGTTCTAAATGGGCAGTGTTTCTAGTAGTTCCTAATGTGCCTGGCGGTTGGCACTGGTTTATAGTAATGTAGAAATCTTTTAGTCTTTCTTTATCCATACACTCATTAAGAGGCATGTTTACTAAAAGTTAGTGTATGGTAACATTATGCAAATATTTATGCAAATGATGCCCTTATGCAAATGATGCCCTTATGCAAATGAGGCCTGCGTCTTGTGCGGCCCCCGGGTTACTCTACAAGTCCTCATTTGGCCCTCAAAGCAATTTGAGTTTGAGACCCCTGCTCTAGAGGGAGCATATTTTTCCAGCTTTGGGTCCCCGGTAGCCTTAAGCTGGGGAGTCCCATATGTGAGGACTGACTTCCTGCTTGGTCCTGGAGAAAGAGTAGTTACTCACCTGTAACACGTGTTCTCCAGGAGCAGCAGGAATCAGTCCTCACAACCCTCCCTCCTCCCCTTGGAGTTGCAGTCATATGATTTATTTTGTTTTTTTGCTGTCTTTTAGCTATGTCATCAGACTGAGCAAGATGGCACCCTTGGGCGGGAAGGGGACCGCACATGCATGCTTGCAGTCCCAAAGGCTTTCTGTGAAAGCTGGGGAAATGCTCCGCATGGGGGCTCCATCAGTGCCCACGTCACCCATTTGTGAGGACTAATGGCATCGGTGCACGCCGTCAGGCGTGGCTACAGTCATCGGACCTCGAGCCATCGGTGCAGGACAAGTTGGTTGATGTCCCTTGCTGGGTTGAAAACCTCTTTGGCAAACCCATGGCTGAAAAGGCTGCAGAAATCGAGACTGAGACTCTCACCAGGCCAAGGCTGTCCAGGAAGACTTCTGCCCCTTCTCAGAAGAAGAAGGGCTCGGGGAAAAAGCCCTTTTACCCAAGGAAGGCCTCTGCCTACAAACCCTACCCTCAGTTCCAGGCCTCTACAGCTCCCCAACAGGGTCAGCAGGCCAAGGGGCAGGGACATGGGCCCCATAGGCAGAAAACGCCCAAGCCACCAGCTCTGGCTCCTGCACAGCAGGGAGCGGGGTTTTGACTCCCACTGCATAACCTCTCCCCCACAGCTGGCTCCACTGAGCACAGGAGGCCGGCTGACACTGTACACCCACAGATGGTCAGCTATAACAGGGGATACCTGGGTACTGAGCATAGTCCAAAAGGGCTACTTGCTCCACTTCAACCAGTTACCCCCCTACTATTTTCCAGGGGAGCCTTCAAGACTCCCTCTGCACAGGAACCTCCTCCTTCAGGAGTTGGCAAGTCTTCTACAGGAGCATAAGAACATAAGATATGCCATACTGGGTCAGACCAAGGTCCATCAAGCCCAGTATTCTGTTTCCAACAGTGGCCAATCTAGGTCATATGTACCTAGCAGTTTTCCCAAGGGACACAGGTTCCACAATGCTTGTATTGGTTCAAGCATTGATATCCTGGGTCCCTTCTTAATAATGGTTTATGGACCTTTCCTCCAGGAACTTGTCCAAACCTTTTTTAAACCCAGCTACACTAACAGCCTTTACTACATCCTCCGGTAACAAATTCCAGAGTTTGATTACACGTTCAGTGAAAAAATATTTTCTTTTATTAGTCTTAAATAGTTTACCCTGTAGCTTCATTGCATGTCCCCTAGTCTTTCTATATTCTGATAAGGTAAACAATCGATCTACGTTTACCCGTTCCACTCCGTTCATTAATTTATAGACTTCTATCATATCTCCCCTCAGCCGTCTCTTTTCCAGGTTATAGAGCCCTAACCTTTTTAGCCTTTCTTCATAGGAGTATCCTTCCATCCCCTTTACCATTTTGGTGGCTCTTCTCTGAACCTTTTCTAAAATCGCTATATCCTTTTTAAGATACGGCGACCAGAATTGCACACAATATTCAAGGTGCGGTCTCACCATGGAATGATATAGAGGCATTATATTATCTTTTGTTTTATTTTCCATTCCTTTCCTTATCATACCTAGCATTCTATTTGCTCTCTTGGCTGCCGCTGCACACTGGGCCGAGGGTTTTAACATGGTATCCACAATGACGCCTAAATCTTTTTCCTGGGTGGTGGTTCCTAATGTGGAACCTTGCATCGTGTAACCATAGTTTGGGTGGTTCTTCCCTAGGTGCATAACCTTGCACTTGTCCACATTAAATTTCATCTGCCATTTTGATGCCCAGTCTTCCAATTTATCAAGATCCTCTTGCAATTATCCACAATCCTCTTGGCTTTTAACAACTTTAAATAGTTTTGTGTCATCTGCAAATTTGATAACCTCACTCGTTATTCCACTTTCCAGGTCATTTATGAATATGTCAAAAAGCAGCGGACCCAGCACAGATCCCTGGGGTACACCACTATTCACCTTTCTCCATTGGGAAAATTGTCCATTTAGCCCTACCCTCTGCTTTCTATCTTTTAACCAGTTCCTGATCCACAATAGTACACTGCCTCCTATCCCATGACTCTTTAGTTTTGCCAAAAGTCTCTCATGAGGGACCTTGTCAAAGGCTTTCTGAAAGTCCAGATACACAATATCAACCGACTCACCTTTGTTCACCTGATTATTCACTCCTTCAAAAAAACATAACAGATTAGTAAGACAAGATCTTCCTTGTCTAAAGCCATGTTGGCTGTCTCCCATTAGGTCATGCTGAGTAATTTTATTCTTTATGATGGTTTCTACCATTTTTCCCGGTACTGATGTCAGGCTCACCGGTCTGTAGTTTCCCGGATCACCCCTGGAACCCTTTTTAAAAATTGGTGTTACATTGGCGATCCTCCAATCTTCAGGTATTAGAGATGATTTTAATGATAGTTCACAGATTACTAATAGCAGGTCTGCAATCTCGTTTTTCAGTTCTTTCAACACCCTTGGATGTATACCATCCGGCCCAGGTGATTTGCTACTCTTCAGCTTATCTAATAGTTGTAATACATCTTCCCGATGTATCGATATTTCCTTCAATTCTTCCGCACTATTAAATACCACTTCAGTCATGGGTAACATCCCTACATCTTCCTCAGTAAAGACTGAAGCAAAGAATTCATTCAGTCTCTCCACTATCGCCTTGTCGCCTCTTAGTGCTCCTTTAACCCCTTTATCATCTAATGGACCAACTGACTCTCTCACAGGTTTTTTGCTACGAATGTACTTGAAAAGGTCTTTACTTCGCGTTTTTGCTTCTGCAGCAAGCTTCTTCTCAAATTCTCCCTTTGCCTGCCTTATCAATGCCTTGCATTTGACTTGCCAGTGCTTGTGCTGTTTCCAGGTTTCGTCGTTTGGCTCTTTTTTCCATTTCCTGAAAGATGCTTTTTTGGCAACAACAGCCTCTCTGACCTCACCTTTAAACCATGCTGTCAGTTTTTTGGACTTCCTTGCACTTTTCTTAAAGCGTGGAATACAGCTGGTCTGGGCTTCCAAGATAGTATTTTTCAACAACAGCCAAGCCTGATGTACGTCTTTAACCTTTGCAACTGCTCCTTTTAGTTTTTTCTTAACTGTTTTCCTCATTTTATCATAGTCTCCCTTTCGAAAGTTAAAAGGAGTACTGTGGATTTCCTTACTATCCCTCCTCCACTAATTAAAGCAAAGGCAATCATGCTATGATCACTATTGCCAAGTGGCCCCAACAACCTTATCTCTTGCACTAGATCTGGTGTTCCACTAAGGATTAGGTCTAATATGGCTTCCCCTCTGGTTGGTTCATGAACCAGCTGCTCCAAGAAGCAGTCATTTATTTCATCTAGGAACTTTATCTCCCTAGCATGTCCTGACGTGACACTGACCCAGTCGATACCGGGGTAGTTGAAATCACCCATTATTATTACTGTGCTGTAACTTTTGTTAGCTTCCTTGATTTCTTTGAGCATTTCATCATCCATTTGGTCATTCTGGTGGAACCTGTGCCTCACCACCTGATAGGGAGAGGCTTCTATTCATACTAGACTTGCGAAATCTCAACAAGTTCCTGGAGAGGAAAAGTTCAAGATGCTTACCCTTGGGATACTGCTGCCCTACCTTCAGCAGGGAGATTGGCTATGCTCCTTAGACCTAAAGGATGCTTATACTCACATCCTCATTCATCCAGACCACAGACAATATCTCAGATTTGAGGTGGAAGAAAATCGTTTTCAGTACCGGGTACTTCCATTAGGCCTTAGCGCACGCAGGGTTCTCACCAAATGCCTGGCAGTGGTGGCGGCCTATCTCAGAAACCAGGGCATCTTTGTCTTTGGACGACTGGCTTATCAGTGGTCAGTCTCCACAGGAGGCCAGACAAGCCACTCTTCGCACTGTCTCTCTTCTCCAGCACCTGAGCTTCATCATAAACTTCGCAAAGTCCACTTTGCTCCCCTCGCAGGACATAGAGTTCATAGGGGCAAGGTTGGATACCTTACAAGCAATGGCTTATTTGCCCAGGAACAGGGCTCACAGACTGATGGCTGTGGCCCAGTAGTTTTGCAGTGGATCTCTTGTCTCTGCCAGACATTTCCTGAGGCTTTTGGGCCACATGGCATCCACGGTCCATGTAACGCCAAATGCTCGTCTGCATATGCGGCCTGCTCAATGGTGCCTCAGAGCTCAGTGGATACAGGCTACAGGAGACTTAAGAGACAGAGTAAGAGTGTCCAAACTACTAGCAGCCTCCCTGCAGTGGTGGCTGCATCTCCCAAACCTGATCAAAGGGGTGCCTTTCCAGGCACCACCACACACACAGGTACTGACGACCGATGCTTCTCTTCAAGGTTGGGGTGCACATTGCCAGGGGGCATGCACTCAGAGCTTCTGGTCCCCTTGGGAGGCCACACAGCAGATCAATCTGTTGGAGTTGAAGAGCTATTCGATTAGCTCTGCAAACTTTCTTTCATGTCCTCTCTCACCAGTCTGTCTTGATTCAGACAGACAACCAAGTAGCAATGTTCTATGTGAACAAGCAAGGGGACACAGGATCCAGGTTTCTGTGTCGGGAAGCACAGGCATTGTGCGCCTTTGCAGTCAAAAAAGGCATGTTTCTCAAGGCAGTTTATCTACCTGGCCAAGAGAATTACCTGGCAGACAGGTTGAGCAGGATTCTACAGCCTCACGAATGGCATTTGAATCCCCTAGTAGTCCAGCAGATCTTCCTAAAATGGGGTCTTCCAACCATCAATCTCTTTGCCAGTCCACTGAACCGTCAGCTGCCCAGGTTCTGTTCCAGACAACCGCATCCTCTGCAAATAGCAGCAGATGCCTTCCTAATCTCTTGGTCTACGGGCCTGCTGTATGCGTTTTCTCCAACGCCTCTAGTGGCCCAAACCCTATTCAAGATTCTTCGGGACAGGGCCTCGTTGATCCTGGTAGCCCCCAGATGGCCGAGGCAACCGTGGTTTCCACTCCTTCTGCAGTTGGCGGTGGACTCCCCACTCCCTCTGGGGGTGCAACCCGATCTCCTGTCTCAGGATCAGGGATCTCTCCTGTACCCCAACCTCCAGTCCCTCCATTTGATGGTCTGGCTGCTGAAAGGGTAGTTCTAGCCCCCTTACTTCTGCCTAAGGAAGTGGAGGAGGTGGTGTTGGCCTCCAGGAGACAATCCACCCGGAAATCTTATGCCCTCAAGTGGCGTAGGTTCTTCACCTGGTGTGGTCAGTGCCAAGAGGATCCGTTTTCATTCCAGGTACCAGTGGTGCTGCAGTATCTGCTTCACCTATCGGACCTAGGCCTTAAATCCAACTCTGTTCGGGTCCATCTCAATGCTCTTGTCAGCGCACCACTCGCCGGTGGAGGGCCAGCCTCTGTCGGTCCACCCCTTAGTGACCCGCTTCCTCAGAGGCCGGCTTTTGCTCAAGCCTCTGATTCGTCCACCAGTCCCTGAGTGGGATTTGAATGTGGTCTTGCAACAACTTACTCGCCCACTGTTTGAGCCGATGGCTACCTGTCATTTATGCTTCCTTTCCTGGAAGGCGTTGTTCTTGGTGGCTCTTACCTCGGCCATGCGTGTGAGTGAACTACAGGCTCTGGTTTCTGATAGACGGTACACACGGTTCTATAGGAACAGGGTGGTCTTACGGACTCATCCTAAGTTCCTTCCAAAGGTTATCTCCTCCTTCCACCTCAATCAGGAGGTGGTTCTTTTGACCTTCTTTCCCAGGCTGCATACCAGCCGGGCTGAAATGGTCTTGCATACCCTGGACTGTAGGAGGGCATTGTCTTTCTACATTAACCGTACGCAGGGGCATCGAAGGGCTGTTCAGCTCTTCGTATCTTTTGACCCTAATAGGCTGGGGTTACCTGTCTCCAAGCATACCCTGTCCATTTGGGTAGCAGACTGTATCGCCTGGGCGTACAGGGCAGCTGGCCTCTCCTTGCAGGGTCGAGTCACAGCCCACCGTGTCAGGGTGAAGGCTGTGTCAGTAGCTAATCTCTGCTCTGTTCCGTTGGCAGACATCTGCCAGACCGCTACTTGGTCTTCAAGCCAGACTTTTGCGGCCCATTACTGCCTCGAGAGGGAGTCCGGTAGGGACAGTGCTTTTGGACAAGTGGTACTCCGTAATCTCTTTGAGGTTTAGGTAACTCCTACCCTCCGGCCCTTGTGTTGGGCTACCGTTCGGGGGCGTTCTCAGAGAAGATTCTTATCACGCATGCTGAAGCTCTAGAGGGAGCTTATTTTTCAGCTTTGGGTTCTCAGTAGCCTAGAGCTGCAGAGTCCCATATGTGAGGACTGACTTCCTGCTTGGTCCTGGAGAAAGCATAGTTACTCACCTGTAACAGGTGTTCTCCAGGAGCAGCAGGAATCAGTCCTCACGACACTCCCTCCTCCCCTTGGAGTTCCGGTCCTATATATTTCATCTTATTTTTTGCTGTCTTTTAGCTATGTCATCAGACTGAGCAAGATGGCACCCTTGGGCGGGAAGGGGACCGCGCATGTGCGCTGCATTCCCAAAGGCTTTCTTTGAAAGCTGGGGAAATGCTCCGCACGAGGGCTCCGTCGACGCCGACGTCACCCATATGTGAGGACTGATTCCTGCTGCTCCTGGAGGACACCTGTTGCAGGTGAGTAACTACGCTTTATTTCCAACCTCTTGATGTGCACACATGTATTTGTGAACAGATTCAAAGGATGGATTTTTCAGTTTAGCCACATGATGCCGTTTTCAAAGGTAACAAGTATTCTCAATGTACAAGCAGGATAATCCTCACACATGGGTGATATCACTGATGGACCCAGAGCAATTCTGCACTTCACTTTTTAGAAGCTTTTGGGCGCACATAACCATACTTGTGTGCCACTTCCTGCCTGTTGATGCATGCGGGATTGCTTCGGTGTTCTGTGGAGCCATGCAATTGCGTTGCTTCACAGTCGGATCAGTTTGTTGATAAACTGCTTTTTCCATATCATCCTGCTAGACCAGTCCAGACAAATGGGTTTTGTTCCCCTAACAGCAGATTTGTGGACTCAGAGAACAAATGAAAAGCCCAAGTTTCAGTGATATCACTCCCATGTGTCTATTCACCTCAGCCACAAGAGATCAATATTCTTTGTCTCCAGCAGATGATGGATGGATTTTCTCTTCTTTGAAGAAAATTCTGAAGATTCGAGAGGAAAAGATTGATTTAACGTTCATGAACGACCACCTTGAGAGTGACTCTCTCACTTAAGCACAACGTGGGAGGTTCCACTAGACTGCATTCTTTTCGGTAGCCATTGGAGGAGGGAAAATTGGTTTAGCTCCACGCGCTTATCATGATAAGAGCCTGCTGAGCAGCCAAAAATTAGAAGGATTTTGAAGAAGATAGAAGCGTGCAGCAGCCTCATACAACTTGTACTCCCCCTCCCCCTCCTCTGTTCCCCCCTACTCTCTCCCAAAGATTGCAGAAGGCTTTCAAAGGGATCTGCCTCTCAGCCACCTTAAACGCAGTGCTGCAACAACCAGTGAAAGAGTATCAGGGGAGTAAAGCTGAGCCCAGCACAGATCCTTTCCCTAGGACTCTCGGGGTGAATACCAAGGCTTGATCTTACCATTGTCTCGGGGGCTCCTGATTCTGTCTGTGTGGGATGCAATTCGGGATAGACTATTGATGGCCTTTGACGTGGTGTGGGTGTTTCTTGCCATTTTCTGCATGCGTTAGTAATATTTTCTCCTGTTGTGCACCTGGCGGTCGTGGGATCTGTATGCACGTTCTGCCCAAGTGTCTCCAACGCGTGTTCCTACTCTAGTACCTGTAATGCATGCTGCAGTAAAAGTGTAGTTAACGCACGTCTTCGGGCCACCATGGCCTTAGCGGGTGCTGTTGTGTTACTTGTCTTAGCTCTCTGTCTTCTTCCAGGAAATGTTTTGATCTGTGGCAAGCGAGGTGTCTCTTCCCCAGATTCTGGATTTTGCTCTTCTTGTATGGCAGCTTAATCATCCCTGGAGGGCCTTCTTCCCCTCTATCAGCTAGGGGATGTAGCTAGTCCAGGCTTTCCTGTCTCAGGATAGGTGGTGACAGTGCTATGAGTAAGGATATCTGGCCGACCAGAAGGTCCAGCGCCCATGCTGTGAACTGTTCCTCGTCCTCTATGGGGTCTGTGGTGGCTGTGCCCTCTGGTGTTGGGGAGTCATTTCTGAGAGGAGAGCTTCTGGACTTCAGATAGATCTACCCAGAATTATTTTCTTTTTTGCAGCAGACCTGGTCCTTCTGGTGTGTGGAAATTCAGACCCTCTGGCCTCTGGGTGCCCCCGGAGGTAGTCTCATGTGGGGCAGGCTGAGAGTGGAAGCCCTGCTCGATTGCCTTTAGTTAAGCATCCCCAGCAAGAAGCACCCTCTGGAGATGTTGAACAGCTGGGAACTGTCCAAGATTTTAACTATGACTTAGGTTCAGATGGCTTGGTACTGGGCTGCACTGTGAAAAAGAAGTACTCTTGCCTTGAGAAGATTGTGAGGAGGCCGGAGTGATCTGCCCATTCCAGAAGGAGGAGCTACACTGATTGCCAGCGTCTCATCCACCTTGAACTTGTTGGATGCTTCCTTCATGGAGCAGACACTGAAGATGCACCCTTCGTGGAATGTGTGGATCCAGGGCTGCGCAATGAAGGTTTGGGGACCCATTCCCTGTTTGGAGGCAGGCTTTGCCTTTTCTTTCAGGAATGGGTCAGGGTCACCAAGTATCACTGGATGCTAGACACCACTCAGTTTGTCTCTGTTCTGTAATGCAGATGTCTGATTCTGGATGCCTTCATCATCTCCCCTTGTGGGTGTGCGATTGCCTCTGTGTTGGATCACTTTAGACATGTTGCTGCGCTTAAAGGCGGTGGTGCCCATCCCCCTAGATGAGCGGGGAAGGGCAGATACTCCATCTATTTCATGGTGCCCAAAAAGGACAGGTCCTTTCTTGCCCATTTTGTACCTCAAGAGTGTCAATAAGATCTTGAGCATCCTTCATCTCCAGATGGAAACCTTGAGCTCCATGATTCAAGCAGTGCACCAAGAGGAGTTCTTGGCTTCTCTGGATCTGGCCAAGACATATTTTCATATCTCAATCCAGGCGGATCTGCAAAAGGATCAGCGTTTTGCCATGCTTTGCTCTCATTATCAGTTCACTGCCCTCCTTTTCGGGCTATTCACTGTGCTAAGGATGATCTCCAAAGTTGTGGTGTGGTGGCTGTGGCACTGCGGCGCAGAGGGATCTGTATCCATCCATATCTGGACGACTGGCTCATCTGAGCCCGTTCTGTCAGAAGCGTCTCAGCTGGTATCCACTCCTACCTTGCCCCAACCACTAGGCCATTCCTCCACTCCAGTGGAGTGGAGGAGTGGCCTAGTGGTTGGGGCAAGGTACTTCAGGCCGGAAGGTCGGGGGTTCAAATCCCACTAGAGGACAGCAACCTTGGGCCGGAAGGACTGGGGTTTCTAGTCCCACAGGTGCTCCTTGTGGTCTTGGGCAAGCCACTTAACCCTCCATAGCCCATGTTCCCTGTAAAATAGTTATCTCCAAGTTATAATGCCCTGTTCAATGTAATTTCAGTTTGTTCAATGTAAACCGCACTGATGCAGAATAGCGCGGTATATAAGAGAATGTAATTAAATAAATAAATAATCCTGAGTGATGTCCTTTATGGAAAGCCTCGGCTGTGTGATCAATTGGGGAAAGAGTCGGCTGTTGCCGTCTCTGTCCCTGGAGTTTCTGGTAGTACGTATCAAAACTTGAGTGGGCAAAGGTTTCCTGCCAGAGAAGAAAGTCAAGAGACTGTTGGATTGCCTGGCACTTCTGTGCTCAGCAGGCTCCCAGAGTCTGTGATTATCTTTAGCTCCTCGGATTGATGGTGGCGACCATAGAGATTGTTCCATAAGCGCATGCTCACATGCGACCGCTTCAGTGGTCCTTGCTGATTCTGTGGTCTTGAAGTTCTCAGGATTTCGAGAGCAGATTCCTGCTCTAGTTGATGGTGAAGTCCAGCCTGCGGTGATGGCAACACTCCTGTCATCTGAGGAAAGACGTGCCACTGGACGATTTCTCCTGCATTCTTCTGACGAGGTATGCCAGTCTCTTGGGCTGGGGTGCCCATTGCCAAGTCAGGAGTGGTGCCAGAGGACCGGAGAAAGGCACATTTAATTAATTAATTAATTCTTCTATTCTTCCCCTTCCAGAGACCAGGGGCGGTTTACAGATAACTAAACATGTTACATAAAACAGTAGTAAAACTATTTACATAGTAAAATTGGGATTCCTGTACACAAAAGCTGACTTAACACTAGAAGCCCCAAAGTGCGTCAACGCAAATGCATCTTCAAAGGTTTATACCAGCGCCACTGCTAGAACCATGTCAGTTATGTAATGATGTCACATACTGCACGTAGTAAACAAATAAGTAACTTCAAATTAATTCACATCTGCATTTCATGCTCAACGCAGTTGTTGTGATAATGCGTCAATTGACGCACTTTGGGATTTCTAGGTAAAATGTCGTTTTGGGGCTTCTAGTGTTAAAGATGACATTGAGAACTACAGGCCGGTAAATCTAACCTGTGTGGTTAGTAAATTATTGGAAAGGCTACTAAACCAATAGAGCCTTCTCACTATTTGCCTCAACGATTTGGAATTCACTACTTGAAGCCATTAGATTTGCACAATCTCCACAAGATATGAAGAAACCATTAAAAACTCATCTCTTCATAGAACACTTTGGTCCTAATGACACTACCTAACTCTATATACAGATCGCCTCTATTCATATTCATTTATTTGATTGACCGCCCTTCATGGATAGGCAGAGCGGTTTACAATAAAAAGTATAAACAGAGTGGCACAAGCCAGAAAATTGGAAAGGAAGTTACAATTGAAATAGAGAAAGAGATAGAGACATGAGTAAGTAGGACAGAGGAAGGGACGGCAGGTCAGGGCTAGGGAGGTGGGAGGTCGAAAGCAAGGGAGAACAGATAAGTTTTAAGTGAGCGTTTGAAGGTAGGGTAGTGGGGTTCGAGCCGAAGGGGGGGGGGGGAGAGTGTTCCATAGTGCAGGGGCTACAAAGAAGAAGGCTGAGGAGCGTGTGGTCTGAAGGTGTGCATGGGAGGGGGAAGGCAAAGCTAGTCGGTTGAGGTGGAAAGAGCGAGGGGTATGACGAGGAGTGTGGAAATGGAGCAGATCAGCCAGATATTGAGGGGTAGAGGTGTGTAGCGCCTTGTGAGCTAACGTGAGGAGCTTGAATCGAATGCGAAAGGAGACAGGGAGCCAGTGAAGTCGGAAAAGAAGAGGGGTGACGTGGTGTCTGACAGAAGAGTGGGTGACAAGACGGGCGGCAGTGTTTTGGATGCGTTGTAACCGCGGGAGAGCTGTAGTTTGGAGATACCAGAAAGAATGGAGTTAGAAAAATCAACACGAGAAATAACAAGGGTGAGTAGCAGAGTAGTTAAAGCTGAGGAAGAGAGGAAGGGGCGAATAGCACGAATCTGACGTAAGTGAAAGAAGGAGAGTTTAGAAACGTGAGAGACATGTGCTGAGAAGGAGAGATCTGAGTCGAAGAGGACCCCAAGATAGCGAAAAGTAGTAACCAATGGGACAGGTGCATTAGAGAAAGATGGGGCCAGAGAGGGGGGCTGGTGACCGGGAGAGAACCAGATGGCAATGGTTTTTGAGAGGTTAAGATGCAAACAGTTTTGAATTAACCAGTCAGAGACAGCAGCTAAGCAGGCATTCAGGGGAGCTAGGTCAGGGGAGACAGGGGAGGTGTGGTGGAGGAGAAGGATGTCGTCGGCGTAGTAAAAGGCTGTAATCCCAAACTGTTGGATAAGCAATGTGAGAGGAGCGAGAAAGATGTTGAAGAGAAGGGGAGCTAACACAGAACCTTGAGGAACCCCACAGACTAGGGAGAAGGAGTCGGAAGGGGAGTGGGATGAGGATGAGGGGAGAACAGCAGCAGAGCGAGAATAGAGGAAAGAATGAAACCAACGCAAGACAGTGCTACGAAGGCTGATATCATGCAAGCGAGAGAGGAGGAGTGAGTGGTCAACTAGGTCAAAGGCAGCGGAAAGATCGAGTGCTACCGCCACCGAGATGTCACCCCGATCGTGAGCAGTATGCAGGGAGTTGGTGAAAGCTAGAAGAATAGTCTCGACGCTGTGCCTGGAGCGGAAACCAGATTGACGAGGGTGAAGAAGATTGGTGGAGTCAAGATGGTGAGTGAGTTGTGCAAAGACAAGTTTCTCAAGTAATTTAGAAAGGAAAGGAAGATTGGAGACAGGACGGTAATTATTGGGATCAAGAGGGTCTAGGGTAGATTTCTTAAGTAATGGTCGGATGAGAGCGTGTTTCCAGGGGGTAGGAAAAGATCCAGAGGAGAGACTAGAGTTCATCATGATTTGAAGGTGGGGAAGGAGAGACAGAGATGGAACAAGAAGCCAGGAGGATGGAATAGGGTCAAGGGAGCAGAAAGTTTTGTTAGATGAAGTAATAAGATGGTGAAGTTCGGTAGAAGAGGTTAGTGAAAAGGAGGACCAGATATGAGATAACGGAGAGGAAGGGGGAGGGGATGCGACTGGAGGAGGTGAGGAAAGAGGTGGGGGATGGAGAGGCAAGGAGGCCCTCAGGTTAGAAATCTTAGAAATCTAGTCCCCCTACCTGCATATTCCAAGTTCATCTCCCTGTATCCACATCTAATTTAGATTTTTTATTTTTATTTTATTTACATTCTCTTATATACCGCGCTATTCTGCATCAGTGCGGTTTACATTGAACAAACTGAAATTACATTGAACAGGGCATTATAACTTGGAGATAACTATTTACAGGGAACATGGGCTATGGAGGGTTAAGTGGCTTGCCCAAGACCACAAGGAGCACCTGTGGGACTAGAAACCCCAGTTCTTCCGGCCCAAGGTTGCTGTCCTCTAGTGGGATTTGAACCACCGACCTTCCGGCCTGAAGTACCTTGCCCCAACCACTAGGCCATGTTACTTACTGTTACTTATTTGTAATTTTGTTCAATGTAAACTGTTCTATACAAATTGTTCCATGTAAACTGTTACTGTTCTTGTTTTATGTAAACCGCACTGATTTCAAAGAGCGCGGTATATAAAAGCAAATAAATAAATACTGTATACCATAACCACCCACACACTGTTGATTCATATTGTGATGGGGCCCGTGGTTAGAGCCCTTATTGCCCTGTATAGGCGGTTGCCTAGGGCCTATGAACAAGTAATTGCTCTGGCTTGTTAAATAAAAGAGTCTTTCAGAGCAATTTTTGAATGAAACTTAAAGTGGGTTTTATTCCCCGTCCCGCTCGGACTTGTCAAGAAAACAGAAACTTAAAGATGAACAGAGCAACAAATTAATGGCAAACAAATAATCCTTATTTCCTGTACAAAGTTCTCTTTGCATTCATTCACATAGCAAGGCTGCGTTTGTAACACATGCTGCATTCCATGGGAATGGGCTCCGGAAGATTGCTAGCGTCTTCCCATATCATATTCTCCTCAGCAGTGCCCAAACTCCCTGTGTCAGACTCCGCATACAAATGGCGCTCAGACACAGTGTCCTGTGATAAATCACTGTAATAATCAAAAGAGGCTCTTCTCCCTTCAGGGCTATACCTCTCTGGCCTGTGGTATCTTCTGCCTGGGCTCTCCTCCCAGAATAACAGTTCTGAACCACCTTGCTGCTTGTAGTTATATTCAGGACCACGCCCTTGGTACTTAGGGGTTTTAAACTTCTCCCTATAATCATATGGAGGATTCCTTCTCTCTGCAGGGACTGCCTTAATACTTGGGTCCCTATACCTTATGGCTTTTGCCTTCCAGGCTGGTTGTGCAGGAGTATAATTAGACTTAGTTTTACACCTACTTCTTAGGCTGCAGACATGCTTGGAGTTCCCATCCCCCAACACTCTCCTCTCACAGTGACCTCTGCCTTGAGCTGGCACATACCGGTCTCTAGTGTGGTGGGATCCTCCTAGCTTCTCTTTCAGGTTATTTCTGGTAGCAGGTTTACTCTTGGAACAGCTTGCCTTGAACCTCTCTTCTCGAGAGCTGGAGTCAGACTCACTTCCTGGTTCTCCGTGAGAAGAGTTTCCTCCCAGCAATCCCCTGGGGTTTCTGCTCAGCTGATGAGAGCCACACCTCCTGCTATCCTTTGCAACCCGACCTGCAGTCCTACTCTCTGCAGTTCCCTTTGGTGTTCGTGTTCTTGCTCCTCCTCTTGCCACTCCCAATCTACTCCACTGACTGGAACCTTGCCTTAAGTAATCCCTAGCTCTGCACGTGACCTGGGGATTTTCACTCAGGTGTTCCTGATGGGATTTTTGTTTGCTACGTAGCAAGAATTTCCCTTGCTCCGGTG
Organism: Ichthyophis bannanicus; assembly: GCA_033557465.1. Taxonomy (NCBI): domain Eukaryota; kingdom Metazoa; phylum Chordata; class Amphibia; order Gymnophiona; family Ichthyophiidae; genus Ichthyophis; species Ichthyophis bannanicus. The sequence continues at coordinate 795,503,726 of CM066034.1, forward strand.
AATCAGAGTGCCTAGTGCTGCTTTCTAAAGCTGACTCTGAGGTAAGTCTTTCTTTTACCTGAATTTGCATAGGCTGTGTACCCCTTGCTGCATCACAATATATAACGCCCATATTTATTGCCAAGTTTACTTGCCCTTGTTCTATGTAAAACAAATCTCTTGAGATTGTATATTGTTGTTCAATGTAAACCGCCTTGAATCAAAGGCAGTATATAAAACCTGTTAAAAAATAAACAAAATAAGAGAGAATAGTGAGGTTTCTGGAGTCCAATAGATTGCAGGATCCAAGGCAGCATGGATTCACCAGAGGCAAGTCTTGTCAGACAAATCTAATTGATTTCTTTGACTGGGTGACCAGGGAGTTGGACTGAAGGAGAGCCCTAGATGTGGTTTATTTAGAGCAAGTGCCTGGTACCCAGAAGATCAAGAGTTCAGTTCCCACTGGCACTCCTTGTGACCTTGGGCAAGTCACTTTGCCCTATATTGCCTCAGAAGAAAAAGCCTGGCAATCTACTTCCAGTGATGCATTGCCAAGAAAACCCATAGGCATTTGGGACACTAGGAATCAGCACTGACTTGACATTACTAAAAAAAAAAAGCCTTTGACACTATTCTGCACAGGCGACTTATAAACAAGCTGAGCACCCTAGGGCTGGTCCCTAAAGTTACTGATTGGGTTAGAAATTGGTTGAGTGGGAGGTGACAAAGAGTACAGGTAAATGGAGCTCACTCTGAGGTGAAGAAGGTTACCAGTGATGTGCCACAGGGATCTGTCCTTGGTCCGTTTCTTTTTAACATCTTTGTTAGTGATATTGCAGCAGGACTGTCAGGTAAAGTTTGCTTGTTTGCGGATGATACCAAAATCTGCAATAGAATAGACACCTAGGAACGAGTAGATAACATGAGGAGGGATCTAAAAGCTCTACCAATCTAGACAGCATCCAAATCTCCAATAAGACCTTAGCGATCTGTCTCCTTTACCGGCCACCCTCCCCAAGTACCGATGAGCTGGCCACAATCCTCGATCTAGCATGCAAAAAACAATACCTGGCGGAAATGGTGCTGGTTCCTTGATGACTTTAATCTCCCCTCACTCCCTCCCAAACACTCCACAACATTCCTCGACGCAGTGGCTGCGTTGGACTTTCACCAAATCATCCACACTCCTACCCATATTGGAGGTAACACCCTGGACCTTATCTTTGCCCCGCTACCTCTTAACACCTCACGCAACCAGAACTCACCATATGTACAACCAGTGCCATGGTCCGACCATAATACCATCCTCTTTGACATTCCACATAACAGAGAAGAACAGCAGTCTACCGCTTCAAACTCTCATGTTCACCGCTGCTTCAGACACTTCGACAAAAAAACTTTCCTCAGCAACACGCTTCATCACCTCAACCCAGACTCTAACAACCTTGAAAAAACTATTAGACAGCTGTAACAACCATCTCTCCAGAGCTGCACTCCTTCCACCATCCACTAAACCCACCTACAAAAACCACACAGCCGTATGGTTTACCGCTGACCTGCGTGAATTACTAGTGCACCTCAGAAAGCTTGAATGTCATTGGCGACACTCCAGGCATAGCAACGACCAAGCTGCTTATCTGAATAAGCTACAACAACATCGAAGAACTGTCAGTCAAAAGAGAAAAAGACATCACACCAACACCCTCATGCGCTCCCTTAATAAACCCCGTGAGCTCTTCAACCTCATTAAATCACTTACAAAAGATACATCCACGCAAAAAACAATAAACACTCCAAGCCCAGAAGCCTTTGCTACTTACTTTCAAAGCAAAACAGCATCAACAACGACCAACTCAGTCTGTGCTGAACTTAAATGCTTACCCAAGCACCTTCCCACTTCCAATGACACACTCTTACCTGCACTGGAATCCTTCTATCCATACCCTCCTGAACAAATAGAGAGAATCATCAGTGGGATCAACACCACTACCTCCCCAGTGGACCCATGTCCAGCATTTTGGATCAAACAAACATGAACCTACCTCAGCCCAGTCATCGCCAGAATCGCTAACCTATCATTATTGGAAGGCATCCTTCCTCCACCACTGAAAACCACCTCCATCAGACCTCTGATTAGAACAACAAGCTTGACCCTACAGAGATCAAGTCCTACAGACCTATCTCAAGCCTCCCCTTTCTAATCAAAATCATAGAAAAGATCATCCACCAACAAACTCAGGATCATATCGACTCCTATGCAACTCTGGACCCACAACAGCACGGATTCCGCCAGCAGCATGGTGTGGAAACCCTTCTTATGACTCTCCTGGACAGACTTCATATAGGCTTAGACAAGAAGAAACATTGGTTCATCCTTATATTCATGGACATCGCCTCTGCCTTTGACACAGTCAACCACAATCTTCTTTTCACCTGCCTGCATCAAAAAGGCATAAGAAACCTAGCTCTTGACTGGTTCAAATCATACCTATCTGACTGGCTACAACAAGTCCGCATAGATAATCATCTGGACCATTCCAACAGACACAACGAGTCCCACAAGGATCATCCCTCTCAGCCCTACTCTTCAGTATATATATATATCCAGCCAATCTGTGCCATTATTCAATACAAATATAAGAGATCACAGAGAGAGGAAGACAGGCAACTATATTTGGAAAAACTTAGAGAAGCTAGCAAAGTAGTCAGGAAAGCAAAGATTCAAAAAGAGGAGGAAATAGCCAATGAAATAAAATGGGGGGATAAGACATTTTTCAGATATGTTAGAAGAGGAAGGGCAAAAGTGGTATTGTCAGACTCAAGGGTGAAGGGGAGGAATATGTGGAAGCTGATGAAGATAAAGCTGAATTGCTTAACAAATATTTCTGTTCTGTGTTCAAAGATGAAGAACCAGAAACAAGACCTCAGAAAACACCCACAAACAGGAACAGAAGCGAGGGGTGTCTTGAACAATTTTCAGAAGACTGTGTTTGTGAGAAACTAGCTAAACTTAAAGTAGACAAAGCAATGGGACTGGATAGGATACACCCTAGAATAATGAGGGAACTTAGGGACGTTCTAGCAACTCCACTGACTGACCTTTTCAATGCCTCGTTGGAGTCGTGAGTGGTGCCAAAGGACTGGAGAGAGGCTCATGTGGTGCCTTTACACAAAAGCGGAAGTAAGGATGTGGTTGAAAACTACAAGCCGGTTAGTTTAACTTCGGTGGTGAGTAAATTATTGGAAACGCTGCTGAAAGAGAAAATAGTGAGGTTTTTGGAGTCCAGCGGATTACAGGATCCAAGGCAGCATGGATTCACCAGAGGCAGGTCTTGTCAGACAAATCTGATTGATTTCTTTGCCTGGGTGGCTAGGGAGTTGGGCCGAGGGAGAACCCTAGATGTGGTGTATTTAGATTTCAGTAAAGCCTTTGACACCGTTCCTCACAGGCGACTTATAAACAAACTGAGCACCCTAGGGATGGGTCCTAAAGTTACTGTTTGGGTTAGAAATTGGCTGAATGGGAGGCGACAAAGGGTACAGGTTAATGGAGCTCACTCTGAGGAGAAGGAAGTTACCAGTGGTGTGCCCCAGGGATCTGTCCTTGGTCCGATTCTTTTTAACATCTTTGTTAGTGATATAGCAGAAGGGCTGTCGGGTAAGGTTTGCCTCTTTGCAGGTGATACCAAAATCTGCAACAGAGTAGACACCCAGGAAGGTGTAGATAACATGAGGAGGGATCTAGCTAAGCTTGAAGAATGGTCTAGAATTTGGCAGCTGGGATTTAATGTTAAAAAAAAGCAAAGTCATGCATTTGGGCTGCAGCAATCCAAGGGAGCAATATAGTATAGGGAGTAAAGTACTTTTGTCCACTAAAGAAGAGCGGGACCTAGGCGTGGTTGTGTCCAAAGATCTTAAAGTGGCTAAACAGATGGAAAAGGCGACAGCAAAAGCTAGAAGGATGCTTGGGTGCATATGGAGAGGAATGACTAGCAGAAAAAAGGAGGTGATAATGCCTCTGTATAAGTCTTTGGTGCGGCCTCATTTGGAGTATTGTGTGCAATTCTGGTGACTGCACCTTCAAAAGGATATAAACAGGATGGATTCAGTACAGTACGTGGCTACTAAAATGGTTAGTGGTCTTCATTATAAAGCATATGTGGACAGACTTAAGGATCTTAATATGTACACATTAGAGGAAAGGCAGGATAGAAGTGATATGATTGAGACGTTTAAATATCTCCGTGGCATAAATGCACAGGGGGAGAGCCTCTTTCGATTGAAAGCAAGTACTGCTACAAGGGGACATGGGATGAGGGTGAAAGGGGATAGATTCAGGAGTGATATGTGGAAATATTTCTTTATGGAAAGAGTAGTGGATCCATGGAATAGTCTCCCAGTGGAGGTGGTAGAGATGAGGACAGTAACTGAATTCAAAAAAGCATGGGACAAACACAGAGGATCTCTAAAGGAAAAAAGGGGACTGTTGTAGCTGTTTATATGGAAGGACAGACTAGATAGGCCATGTGGTCTTTTTCTGTCATCATTTTTCTATGTTTCTTTATTCAATGTGCTCTACCACATCTACCCCGACGATGTATTGCTGTACACCCCATTCCTCATAGACAGCCCTGACTACTCCTCCATAGTACAATGCTTCAATGCAGTCTCAGATTAGCTTGCAACCCACAATCTGATGGTCAACAGCAAAAAGTCGGAGGTACTATTCATATCTAAAGACCCCACCTTTACCCCACCTACTTCCCTCAGGGTGAAAGACTTCGACCTCATAACCAAGCAAGAAGTTCGTTATCTAGGAATTACAATTGACCAACATCTGAATTGGGAGGCCCACATTCAAAATGTTTCCAAAGCAGTCTACCATAAGCTGAGAACCCTCCGGCATCTACGCCCTCTCCTTGAGTACTCAGACTAACCGCTCTGTATCCCAAGCCCTCATCTTCCCTCATTTAGACGACTACATCATCATCTTCCATGGCATGTCAAAACACGCTCTCCAACCCTTACAACTAGCCATGAACACAGTTGCCTGAACAATACTGTCTGCATCCAGATATGACCACATTACTCCCGTATTGATTCAGCTTTACTGGCTCCCCCATCGCAAGTCACTTGATTTACAAAGCCCTCCTGCTCACCTTGAAGACCCTTCACGGAATGTCTGCAACCTAGCTCACAAAACTCATAGAACATACGCCGGAGACTAGAACTAGGAGATCATGCATGGTGAACACTCTCGTCATCCCCTCAGAAGTAAGATCTTGTACCCAATCGACGAAGAATCATGCATTTTCTTTATTTGCACCAACTCGATGGAATGCCTTACCCCCAGCAATACGAGCCATCCCAGACCTTACATCTTTCAGGAAGGCACTAAAAACATACCTTTTCCAACTAGCTTACAACCAGCCACTCTAAACAAGTCCTAAGATTAACCGATAACTTTCGCTTAACACTTAGCTACCACCCTCAACACTAGTATATATCTGTTCTCCATTGGTTCCTACCCAAGTTAATCTGTTCTACACGAACCTGTTGATGCTTTAATGTTGCTGTTAACTGTTCATGTTAATGTCAATTTGATGTAAATTTGTTCCATTTAACCTGTTCTATGTAAACCAGTTTATTGTTCATGTTATATGTAAACCACACCGATCTGAAAAAGTGCGGTATATAAAAACAAACAAATAAATAAAGCTAGCTAAGCTTGAAGAATGGTCTAGAATTTGGCAGCTGAAATTTAATGCTAAAAAATGCAGGGTCATGCATTTGGGCTGCAAAAATCCAAAGGAGTGGTTCAGAGTAGGGGATGAGGTACTTCTATCCAGAAAAAAAGAGTGGGACCTGGACATAACTGTCTGACCATCTTAAAGTAGCTAAACAGGTAGAAAAGGCGACTGCGAAGGCCAGAAGGATGCTTGGGTGTATAGGGAGAGGAATGGCCAGCAGAAAAAAGGAGGTGATAATGCCTCTGTATGTCTCTAATATGACCTCATTTAGAATATTGTGTGCAATTCTGGAGACTGCACCTTCAAAAGGATATAAGCAGGTTGGAGTCTGTGCAGAGGGTGGCTACTAAAATGGTTAATGGTCTTCGTTATGTAGCATATGAGGACAGACCTAAAGATCTTAATATGTGTACTTTAGAGGAAAGGCGGGATAAGGGCGATATGATAGAGACATTTAAATACCTCCGTGGTATAAATGCACAGGAGGGTCTCTTTCAATTGAGAGTGAAAGGGCATAGACACGGGAATAATATGCAGAAATATTTCTTTATGGAAAGAGTAGTAGATGCATGGAATAGTCTTCCAGTGGAAGTGGTGGACACGAGGACACTATCTGAATTCAAAAAAGCATGGGACAAGCACAAAGGATCTCTAAAGATAAAAAGGGGACTATTCTAGTTGATATGGGAGGGCAGGCTAGATAGGCCATATGGTCTTTTTCTGCCATCATGTTTCTATGTTTCATACGGCCCAGGGTCATTGGAACTGCAGGGAAATCGGTGTGATGCATCAACCGCCTCGAAGTGAGGGCTATCAGGTTGGCTCTTCTGTGTTTCCTGTTCTTAGTCGTAGACCAGGCGGTTCAAATGTTTTCAGACAACGCCACAGTGGTGGCTTATGTCAATTGGCAAGGCAGCATGAGGAGTGCCGGGGTAGTTCTGGAGATGACTCTCTGGTTTGCCTTTGTGGAGGATAATCTCTTAGTCTTGTTGGCTCAGCACATTGCTGGGGTGGACAGTGTGGATGCAGACTTCCTCAGTGGGCACTATCTGGATCTTGGAGAGTGGGAGTTGTCAGGAGGCATTTCAGTTGATTCTATGCCACTGGGGTCACCCCAAAATGGATCTGATGGCGAGCTTCTCCAATGTCAATGTTTGCTGCTTCTTCAGTTGCTGCATGGAGACTGGGTCCAAGGACGTCGATGCCTTGGCCAAGTCAGCACCTGCTTTACATGTTTCCTATGTGGCCTCTGATGGGGCGTGTGATTTGGCGTATAAAACACCACCCAGACAGTATTGTTTTAGTGGCGCCAGATTGGCCAAGAAGAGCATGGTTTGGACACCTGTTGCAGATCCTGCAGGCACCTCCTCTTTAGTTGCTTTCGCCTTGGGGCCTATTGTGGCAGGGAACGATCGTCCTGGAGGACCCAGTTCCATTCTCGCTGACAGCTTGGCTCTTGAAAGGAGATGGATAGCGTGTAAGGGCTATTCTTTGGTGGTGATCTTCACTATGCTCAGAGCCTGGAGAAGGTCTACCAAGCTAGCATTCATGCAGATATGGTGCCTCTTTGAGCGATGGTGCGGCACTTGGTTGTTGGCTCCTGAGGCTGCTAAGGTGCCATATTTATTGGCTTTTCTATAGGATGGCATGGAGAAGGGCCTTTCTGAAAGTTCAGGTGGCAACTTTGGTCTGTTTTTGAGGTCCAGTGGCTTTTAAGTCTCTAGCCTTGCACCCAGATGTCTCATGTTCTCTCCAGGATTTTGGCGTCTACATATTCCCCTCTGGTCTGTGGCCCCTTCCGGGGATCTGATGTTGGTGTCCCTTGAGCTGTTGAAGTGTACTACTTTGAAGTATTTGATACTCAAGACAGTTGTCTGGGTCGCAGTTTGTTCCGCAAGATGGATTTCTGAGCTGCAGACTGTCTTGCCAAGATCCTTATCTGTCTTTTTCAAAGGAGGCCATTTCCATTCAGCCTGTTCTTTCCTTCTTCCCTAAGGTGATTTCTCCCTTTCATGTGAACTAGGTGGTCTGCCTGCCCTTTAAGGAGCAGTGCTGGGAAAAAAGGATAAGGATATTCATCTTCTGAATGTCCGGAGAATGCTTCTCTGTTATTTGGAAGTTATGGATTCTTCTCCAGGACCAAGCAGGAAGTCAGCCCTTGCATATGGGTGATGTAACCAATAGAACCCATGTGGAAACGCTTTCCAGTTTCCATAGGAAGGTTTTGAAAGATGCTCCACTCATGCATGCCAGTCTTCCTGCCTGAAGGAGCCATCTTTACCTCAGTCGTCTTTTTTCTGCAGAGCCCTCCAGACATTGTCGTCTGTCTGGAATGTAATGACCTTTTTTCATTTTGTTTTTGCTAGTCACCCTAATTTTTCGGAATCGTATGCTGTTCAGCTTTTTCCTCTCATCTCTAGGAACATCGTTGCCTCAGTGCTGTTTTTCTCTGGATTTTTTGCCTTTTGTCCTTTTTAGTGCATGCGATTTTCCTTTTGCGTCCCCCCTGGTCAGTGAGGATGTTGGCGTCCTTTGACTTGCGGAAGCTGTCTTCCCTACCATGTCAAAACTGGCTAGTGGCTTCAAGAAGTGCATTCAGTGTGACTGGACCATTTCCATCATGGACCACCACAACTGGTGCCTCTGCAATGCCTTGGGCCCAGCCACGAGCCCTCGGACTGCACTCTCTGCTTGCAGATGCCTTAAGAACCAGGAATGGCAGCGGGAATCCCTGTTCGGTTCCAAAGCATCGACAATCAGCTTCAGCATCGACGCCCTCGAAAGCCGCTGCCGAGGCTTTGGTTTCACGGGAGACCAGGCTCATTTGGAACCAAGGGATCACAGGGCACCAGAAAGGCGTCTCTCCTTTGATAAGGGGAGGCCCCATAAGGACCAGCCTTTGACCTCAGTGTCGAAAAGCATTGCCGAGCCAAGAGTGATAACCCATGGGCATTGACATGGAGTTCTTGGTGTGACTCCAAAAGCGAGAGCTGGGAGCGCCCTCAAAGCTTCCCCAGTGGGAGGAGTTGCCTCCTTGGGCCCCAGAGGACTATTGTGGGACTTTCGAGGCCGTGTCCATGAAGACGTCCCTGCCGAGGGATCCGGCATTGGCACCGAGGGCTGCAACGCCAACTCTGGCGGCAGCAGAGATCCCTATCCTTGCAGAGAGGATGCATGCTTTTGAGCACCCGGCAAGTCTCAGGGACCCAGTGACCTCTAGTTCCTCTGCACCAGTGACGGCCCCGTTCACAGCGGGTTCCTCACCTGCATAGGTGCAGCCCATTCTAGAGGTCCATGCTCTCTTGGGCAGCTCCCATGAGTGCTTGAGGTCACTCTCAGTGCAGCAGGTGTCCCTCTGAGTGCATTGGGTTCAGATAGACTCTGCCCGAGTACCACTGGCGTGGTCACCATTCGTGGCGGTACTTTGCATTCCTCTCGGATTCTGATTGGGAGACTGCAGTGTCCCCTCCGATCCCTTACCCCCTATGAGTGGAGGAGGTCCCTCCCTGAGGATCTCTTTTTCCTCGAGTTTGTGCAGGACATGAGGAAGGCTTTGCCCTTCACTATTGAAATAGAGGAGGAGCCTCAGGCAGAGGAGTTGGAAATTCTCCAGTACCTGACCTCCTGCCCCCCTCCCCCAAAAGAGGCCATTCTGATCCACCTGATACTGGAATGGTTTCTCTTTAGAATGTGGGAAACACCACTCACATTGCCAACTGTCAACCAATGCCTTGATTCCATGTATTGAGTGTGCAAGAGCCCTGGGTTTGAAAAAGTACAACTTTCTCGTGGTGGAGTCGACCATGCGCCAGATTGAAAGTTCCAAAACACACTCCTCCGTGCCCCCAGGGAGTGAGGCACGCACCATGAACAGCTTTGGTAGGAAGTGCTATGAGGGCTTGATACTGGTGACTCAGATCCAAGCATACCAGTTATACATGGGCATGTACCAGCATGACCTGGTGGGAGATCTTGCCAGGTTCTCAGCTGGTCTGTCAGAAGAGCATCTTCAGTGCTTCCGGAGCCTGGTGAGCAAAATGGAGTGCTCCAAGAACATCGCCCAGACGGCCTACGACGAGTTTGAGTCTATGGCCAGGGTGGCTGCGGTGGGCATCAGTCCTCAATCTTAGAACAATAGGTTCAGGACAAGTTGGCCGACGTCCTATGCCAGGGAGAAAACCTTTTTTAGCAAACGCATGGCGGAGAAGGCCATAGAGTTGGAAGTAGAGCAACTCACCATGAACAGGCTCTCAAGAAAGACTGCTGACTCTTCCAGGAGAAAGGCTTCAGGGAAGAAGTCCTTTTACCCTAAAACAGCGGTTCTCAATCTGTGGGGCGCGACCCCCATGGGGGTCACCACAGGATTTAGTGGGGGTTGCCTCACTCCGCCGTAAAAAAAAAAAATATAGTGCACAAGTTTCTGTCGCTGCCGAGTCCGCTTCTCGGCAGCAGCAAACTCACAGACTCCAATCTTCTGTAGCCGTGGCTCCCTGCCTCTTAGGGAACCGCGACTATGCCTGTAAAACCGTTGCGGAGCCTTCCTGCCTCTCGACGAGCTCCGTGCAGCATTGTCCCGCCTCCAAAGGAAGTGGTAAACAACTTCCTTTGGAGGCGGGATAATGCTGCACGGAGCCCGTCGAGAGGCAGGAAGGCTCCGCAACGGTTTTACAGGCATAGCCGCGGTTCTCTAAGAGGCAGGGAGCCATGGCTGCAAAAGAAGGAGGCAGAAATGGGGAGAGGGGAGCAGGGAACCTGCAACAGGGCTGACATGGGGGAGGGGTGGCTGACATGGATAGAGGGGGGGCTGACATGGATAGAGGGCTGACATGGACAGAGGGGGGCTGACATGGATGGAGGGGGTGCTGATATGGATGGAGGATGGGGGGCCGACATGGACAGGGGGCTGACATGGAGGGAGGGGGACTGACATGGACGGGGGGGCTGACATGGAGGGAGGGAGGGGAGGGGGGCTGACATTGATGGATGGAGGGAGGGGGCTGACATTGATGGAGGGAGGGAGGGGGGCTGACATTGACAAAGGGAAGAGACGGACAGACAGGGATAAATGCTGGACAGAGGGGAGAGACAGTGCGGGTTAGGATTATAATGGGCAGATGGGGAGGGCTAGGACCGTTAATGGTTTGATTAGGGAAGGCTAGGACTGGAATGGACTGATCAATGGGGGGTTGGGACTGGTAATGTGCTGATAGGGGGGTAGGACTGGTAATGGATTGATGGGGGGCTAGCATTGGAAATGAGCTGATCGGGGAGGTTAGGACTGGAAATGGGCTGAATTGGGGGTAGGACTGGTAATGGGCTGATTAGGGGAGCCTAGCACTGGTAATGGAGTTGAGGAAGGACTAGCACTGGAAGCGAGCTGATTGGAGGGCTTCGACTGGGAATGGGCTGACTGTGGGGAGGGGAGGATAGAGCTGCTGGCCCTGGAAGAAAACTGGGGGCTAAGGCTACAAATGGGCTGATACGAGGGGATGGGAGAATGGAACTGGAAGGGAGTTGATCTGAGAGGGGCTGCCATGGTATTTGTACTAGAAAGGACTGGTCAGTGGGGAAGGAGGGGGACTAGAAGGGAATGGACACCAGTGGCAGTCATGGGGAATGCAAGTTGACATTGGAAGGTACTGAGAGGGAGGACTGGAAAGGGGCTGATACTGGGGAGGGTTACTGGGACTGGAAATAGGCTGATGGAAAGACGTGAAGAAAACGAAAGAAGAGATAAGAAATGGCAGATGGACCACAGACCACAGCAAGAGAGCTAAGAGAAGACAGGAAAGCAGAAGCCTCAGATCGGGACCAGCATGATCAGAGAATAAATTGGTCAGAGAACAAAGGTAGAAAAAATTATTTTATTTCATATTAGTGATTTGACTACAAAATCATCATAATTTTGAAATCAAATATTGTTACTTGTGATTAATTATTGTTTAAATAAGTAAATTTTATAAATAAAAACAAATTGCAAAGGCCTTTAATATGTTAATAATTCAACAAATGATTACAGCGACAATGCATTAACGGTAAAGGAAGAGAGACACATTTGATTTTATCAGTTAAATAAATAAATAAATAAATCATTGGGGGTCACCACAAGTTGACCAATGGTAAAAGGGGTCACGGTACAAAAAAGGTTGAGAACCACTGCCCTAAAAAGATAAAGGCCTATGGAACTTACACCCTGAAGTATTCATACCAGCTGCCCCAACAGTGGCAACAGGCTAAAGGTCAAAACCAGGGGCAACAGCACAAGCCTAAAGCCCCAAAGCCTCAATCAGCACCACAGTCCCAGTCAGGCGGTAGTTTTTGACTCCCGGCTTCGAACCATGACACATCTTCCCATCCGAGCCTCCATTCCTCCATAGGTGGAGGGGCAGCTGATTCACTTTGCCCTCCAGAGACCCAGCATGACCACTGATGCCTGGGCACTGAAGGTGATCTGCGAGGGCTATCCATTGTGCTTTGATCAGATTTCCCACACCTTCTTTGTAGGGGAGTACCCTCTCAAACATCACCATCACAAACTACTCCAACTGGACTTCCAGGTCCTTCTGGTAGAACAGGTGGTAGAACTTGTTCCACCATCCCAAATAGGACACGGTTTCTACTCCTGCTAGTTCCTGCTTCCCAAGAAAATGGGCTAGTTATGACGCATCCTTCATCTCCACAATCTCAATCACTTCCTAGTGAAGAAAAAGTTTAAGATGGTATTCCTTGGAACGTTGCTGCTCTGTCTTCAATGGGAAGATTGGCTGTGCTCCTTGGATCTCAAAGATGCCTATGCGCACATCCTCATCCACCCCCTGCACCGTCAGTATCTCCGTTTTATGCTCAGTGGACAGCAGTATCAGTACAGGGTTCTGCCCTTCAGCCTTGCCTTTGCCCCTTCCTCCGCCCCAAGGGTCTTCACCAAATGTTTGGTGGTCGTTGCCACCTTCCTCCAGATCCTGGAAATCTTTGTCTTCCCCTACCTGGACAACTGGTTGGTCAGGGGCGGGATGCCAGACAAGGTCCAGCAGGCCATACAGTGCACCATTCAGGTACTGGAACAGTTGGGCTTTGTCATCAGCTACCAAAAGTCCCACCTGCAACCCTTTCAATGCCTCAAGTTCATTTGGGCTCTACTCAACACCACACTGGCTTGAGCTTTCCTTCTGGCAGACCGTTCCCAATGCCCAGTCATCTTGGCGAGGGACATCCAGCGTTGCCCAGTTGTCACGGCTCGGCAGATGCTGCACCTTCTGGGCCACATGGCCTTTACCGTCCATGTTACCTCTCAGCTCGACTTCAGATATGTTAAATGCAATGGACTCTCTGCACACAATGGCGTCAGGCAACAGGAACCTTTTTGGACAGGGTCACAGTGACTCCAGCCCTCCAAGAGTTCTTGTCCTGGTGGCAGCAACCCCACTCACCTGATTGCGAGGCTTTTCATTCCAGGCCCTGCCACACCAGCAAGTCCTAACAACTGATGCCTCCAAACTCGACTGGGTGGCACATCTAAATGGCCTGTCCACACAGATCCTTTGAACTGCGGGGGAAAGCTGCCATCAGATCAACTTCCTGGAGCTTTGGGCCATTGCCAGTGCCCTCCGAGTGTTTCAGCAGCAGCTCTCCAACCAGGTTGTCCTCATACAGATGGACAACCAGGTGGCCATGCTCTGCCTCAACAAGCAGGGCAGCACAGGCTCATACCTCTTCTGCGGCAGTCTGCCTCTTGCACGGTATGCTTGTCAGAGCGGTATACCTGCCAGGGGAGCTCAACATCCTGGCGGATCACCTCAATAGGGTCCTTCAGTCACACGAATGCACTCTCAACAGGCACTTTTCCAACTGCATCTTCCAGATGTTGGGCATGCCGCCATAGGCCTTTTTGCCACTCCCTGCAACAGCTAGCTCTAGCTGTTTTGCTCCAAAGCGCCATGCAAGAATCGCTTGGCTTCTGATGCTTTTCTCCTGGACTGGAGCAAAGATCTTCTCTATGCCTACCCACAGACTCCTCTAATGGCCAAGACTCTCTGCAAGTTGCAGACGGACAGTGCTACCATGATCCTGATTGCGCCATACTGGCCCAGGGAATCCTGGTTTCCATTTCTGCTCTGATTGTCCCAATACATCAACATCAAGAGTGAGGGGGAACAAAATACACTCCCATGTAGAAAGAATTTCTACACGGGAGTGTATTTTGTTCCCCCTCACTCTTGATGTTGATGTATTGATTCGATTTGAGCCGAGTGGGAGTGGTTTTGGCTCACAGGAATTGGCTTGGTGCCTTTTGTGTCTGATTGTCCCAATGGCAACCACTCAGACTGGGCCGTGCCCTGGACCTGATCTCGTAGGACAGAACTCTGCTTCATCCCAACCTGTCATCCCTAGTGTAAACGACTTGGATGCTGAGTGCATAGTACTTGCAAAGCTCCGCTTACCACAGGCCATGGAGAACATCCTCCTTGCCTCGCATAAGGACTCGACGCAGTATGCCTATGCCTTCAAGTGGCACAGATTCTCCATCTGAGGTGAGAACAGGTCTCTGGACTCCTCCGCCTGATCTGTGGAGTTCGTTTTGTTGTATCCTCTTTACCTCTCCAACTCAAGTCTGAAGTCCAACTCGGTCAGAGTGCACCTCAGTGCTGTAGCCGCTTATCATTGACCCATAGCTGATAGACTAATCTCCTCTCACCCCATAGAGGGTCACTTTATGCGGGGCCTCTTACTATCTCGTCCCCCCATTAAACCACCCCTGGTAGCGTGGGACCTCAATGTCGGGCTCTGGCAGCTCCTCACAGCCTCCTTTGAGCTGCTTAGTTCCTACCCGCTCAAATTCTTACTTAGTGCTTGCTTCTACATGTAGAGTCAGTGAATTGACGCCGTGCACCAGGTTTCATAAGAATAGGGTAGTTCTCTGAACTCACCCAAAATTCCTCCCTAAGGTAATTTCTGCTTTTCATTGCACCTTCTTCCCATGACCTCAGGCCGACAGATCTGAGGCCTCACTGCACCTTGGACTGTAAGAGAGCATTGGCTTTCTACCTGGAGAGGATGAAAACCTATCACTGTTCCTCCCAGCTCTTTGTCTCCTGTGACCCCAGTAAGCTGGGGTTGGCGGTGTCTAAAAGCACCCTGTTCATTTGGGTGGTGAATTGCATCTCCTTCATTTATGCTCAGACTGGGCTGATATTGACATGGCATATCACTGCTCACAATGTCTTAGCTATGGCCACTTTGGTGGCCAACCTGTGCTCAGTCTCCACAGCGGAGATCTGTAGGGCTGCTATGTGGTCTTCAGTCCACACTTTCACAGCCCATTACTGTCTGGATGGAGATACCCGGCATTACAGCAATTTCGGCCAAGCCGTGCTCCAACATCGCTTTGGGAATTGAGACAACTCATTCCCACCGGCCCTTCTGTCCATTCAGGCTACTGTAGAGTCAATTTGACGTTGATGTTCCTGCTGGATGCTGACTCTTGGACTCTGTCAGTGATTGCTTATGTTTATTCTTGGTTTGTTTTTTTTCTGGTTGCCCAATTTGGCTTTTTATAGTTTTTTTCGGTAGCTTGTAGCTAGGGAGTCCCATATATGAGGACTGACTTCCTGCTTTCTCCCAGAGAAAGTGTAGTTACTCACCTGTAGCAGATGTTTTCAAGGATCAGCAGAAATAAGTCCTTACTACCCCTCCCTCCCCCATGAAGGTGTTTTTTTTTTTAGCTTAATTAAGATATGCCATCATACTGAAGTAAAGATGGCCCCTTTGGGCGGGAAGACTGGCACACATGCAATGGAGTTCCTGCCAAAAGCTTCCTATGGAAGCTGGGAAGTGTTCCCGTGGGGGCTCCGTCAATGACATCACCCATATGTGAGGACTGATGCTTGCTGATCCCGGAGGACACCCGCTACACGTAAATACTATGCTTTTTCGTAAGTCCAACTATCTTTTTGTGCTGTTTGCTGATCCACACAAGAGTGATGCAGTGGCTAAGTTGTCTTTGGGGCTCTGGATTAAGGAGGCCATTGCCTCGGCATATCTGTTCTGGAACCAGCTGGCTTCTGGAGGGTTTGTGTGACCATTCTACCCAAGTACAAGCATCTCTTTGGGCGCAGCACAACAGGTAGCCCCTACAGACATTTGTCAGGCGGTCACATGGACATCACTTTCCACCTTTGTCAAGCATTACTACTTGGATGTCCACTCACCGGCGGACACAGCCTTTGGCTCAAGGGTTTTGCAAGCTGCTGTGTCTTTTTCCCACCCACTGGAGTTGTGACTTTGGTACATCCCACTTGTCTAAACTGGTCTATCAGGTCGATATGAATGGTGACATTTTACTTACCAGTTAATGTTCTTTCCTTGAATCCTGCTACACCAGCCCAGGGCCTGCCCCTGAAACTCTATGTGCTCTATTCTTCTGCTGTGGTACCCTTGGGTCCACTATGATTTTTATGCTTTGCTCTGCAGGTTCATCTTCTACTGACAGCCTTCCGTTTATGCTTTCCTATGCATAGTTCTCTATTATTGATTACTCATTGTTGCCCATGATTGAGGGTGTGTGAGGCTTGCCATGTTTCTCCCATATGTTTTATGTAAACTGAAAGTTTTAGTGTAAACAACTTTGATTTAAGGAGAAGACTGTATATAAAACCTGCTAAATAAATAAATAAATAAATGTTTTAGGATGAATACTGACGAGACCTTTGGTGGCTGAGGCGAATAGAGGTGTAGGAGTGATGTCATTGAAACCTAGGCTTTTCGTTGCTTCTTTGTCTCCACCAATCTGCTGGTCGGGGAACACAACCCACTTTTCTGGACTGGTCTAGCAGGTCTCAAGGAAATGACATTAACTGGCAAGTAAAATGTTATCTTTTTCTATATTTTTTGGCATTTTTGTCTACTGTTACTGCTGCTGCTGACATTCGCTGCCCCCATAGCTTCTTTAGTTAGTGTTTTCAGACATCTAAAGTTTCCTTTCTTTTTGTTGTGTCACAACTTAAACCGCATTTAGGTCTCAGATGTCCTGGCCAATTGATTTCACTGCGGCCATTTTCCGGGCAAGATGTCCCAGAAACTGCTCAATGGGTTGAAAATGTGCACCAAGTAGAACAGGACTGTATCCATGATGGATTCTCATACTCAGTTTGGGCCCCAAACCATGAACTCTCTTGTTGTAAATTGTGTATACAGATGACAAAGATAGGACTTTTATTTATTTATTTATTTTTATTTATTTAATTCTCTTATATACCGCGCTATTCTGCATCAGTGCGGTTTACATTGAACAAACTAAAATTACATTGAACAGGGCATTATAACTTGGAGATAACTATTTTACAGGGAACATGGGCTATGGAGGGTTAAGTGGCTTGCCCAAGACCACAAGGAGCACCTTGAGTCCTTGTTTTGTTTATTATGATTCTTGATATATACTGCCTTTCATAATTATCCTTCATGAAGAGCAGTGCAAAAGAATTGTTGGTGTGGATAAGTCTGATTCATCAGCATTGCTCCCTATGACCCATGATGCTTCAGCGGATGTTGGCAGTGGATCATCATTGAGAGAACATTGATTTCACCTGACATCGAGCATCAGTAAAGTGCAATGGAAATGGTCATCCTCTAGTTCCCAGCTGAAAAGAAGGAAGGATTCACCCTCAACCTCTATATTGAGCACCTGACAGAGGCTGAAGCGCATCAGTGCCACAGCTCTTTGGAGTGCGATGTCATGAGCATTTATGAACCAGAGGATCTGGTGTCCTCAGCATGACCCCGATGTGAGGAACGTTCATCCTCCTCTGTGACAAAAGTGCTGTGCCAGCCTCCAAGAGGCTTGGAATGAGTCTGCTGATTTCACCCCTTCCAGCTCAGGAGAACATGACCACTCCTACTGCTATCCCTGCACCTTCATTGATGGTAGGCTACTACTACTAATCATTAATATAGCGCTACAAGGCATACGCAGAGCTGTACAAAGACATGTAGGAAACAGTCCCTTCTTCTAAAAGCTTACAGTCTAGTCAAGACAGACAAAACAATTGGGGATTAGAATATATCTAGGGGAATGGTAAGGAAACACATAAAAGGTGAACATGAGACTAGGGGGATCAGGATCCAAATGCAGTCCCAAAGAAGCAGCCTTTGTGGAGCATCTCATTCAAGGAGAGGATGGGTTTTATCTTTGCAAGGCACAAAGCTGCTCTTTGACTGCACTGGTACCAGTGCATCGAGAGATCCAGCCAGTCCTTGAAATTCATGCTGTGCAGATGAGAGCTTCATTGTCATCGAAGCATTGAAGGGCCTCGACTCCATTGATTTTCCAGTTGATCTCCATCTCGGGAAAATTTCTCCAAATGGGTTAATTTTGCTCATGCCATGACATCATGAACCTCACTTCTAAGTCAGGGTATGTGGAGTATGATCTTAGTCTCTCAAATTTACTGCTAATGCTCGGCATAGTACTTGCATCATGCCAAAGAGAGCCTCCTCCTGGAGTTTGTAAGATGTAACATGTATGGGTAGTTTGTCAATGTACTTGTCAAGATGTGCTCCATCTCCTGTGTATCAGTGGTGAAAATTCACCAAGCTATCAGACCATCAGTGTGTCAATACTCTGTTCCCAGATCTGCATCCTGTGGGGAGTGGAGAGCAAGCCAGGCAGTGATCCTGATGTCTTTTGAGTACTTACATGGGTCAGAATATGAGTTCTTCCGAGCATCAGAGCAGGACTTGGAGGTTTACACAGAGGAGAAGTCTCCAGACTTATCTTCATATCCCTCTCTTCCTCATGAGAGAAGATGATCACCTCCTGAGGAGTTATCCTTCATTGATTTTATACGTGAAATATCAAAGTCCATTCCATTTAATTTAGAGACAGAGGAGGAACCCAAGGCCAAAACATTGGAAATCCTTTGATTCCTCAACCTTCCTAAGGAAACTGTGACAGTGCTCATTAACAGAATCTTAAGGGATGTTCAGATGAAGATGTGGGAGACTCCCTTCCCTTTACAACATGTAAACAAGAAGGTCATCTCAATGTGTTGAATCCATAAGGCTCCCAGATTTGAGAAACTACAGCTGCCACACACTCTATGGCCGTCAAATCCATTCTCAAAAGAGCCAAAAGCTTCAGGATGCACTTCTTTGTGCCCCTGGGGGGAGAGGCTCAGACTCTGAAGTCTTTTGGGGGAGAGGTTTTAAAGAACACTAAATTCTCCTGCATAGTGTCCTACTAGCTGTTTTTATGGGTTTGCACTTGTAGAACATTATTTATTTATTTATTTCATTGAATTTATATGCCGCCTTTCAGAAATCAAAGCAGTTTACAGTGAAACTTGAAAATAAAGTGAAATACATTATGCATGACATGCAGGAGTTTGCAAACTCTCTTTCCATAGAAAGCTGAACAACTCTTGTTCCCTAGTGGAAAAATACATGTAAATAGTGTTGTTCATTGTACCCGGCCCCTGATCTCAGGAAGGAGCGGTATAAAAGTAACAATAAATAAACAAATAAATAAATTCCAGACATAGATCTGTTTACTACTCCGCAGAATGCCAAGCTTCCTCGCTTTTGCAGAATGACTCCGACATCCAGCAACCAACAGGTGGATGCCTTCCACCTCCACTGGGGTCAGGCTCTGCTTTATGCTTTTCCTCCTATACCCCTCATTCCCAAGACACTTTTCAAGCTTCATTTCGAGAAGGGCTCCATGATTCTCATAGCCCCTCACTGGCCGCAGCAACCGTGGTTTCCACTGCTACTACTTCTGACTCAGACTCAGCCTCTTCGATTGGGATCTGCACCCGATCTCCTCTCCCAGGATGACGGCTCACTACTCCATCCTATTCCACAATCTCTCTGCCTCACAGCTTGGCTGCTGAGAGCAGGGCATTGACCTTCCACAAGAGGATAAGGAGATCCTCTTGGCTTCTAGAAAGCTCCCCACCAAACATTCATATGCTTTTAAGTGGTACAGATACTCTGTCTGATGTTCCCAGAAAGATCTCAATCCCTTTTCTGCTCCAGTGGAGTCACTCCTCCAGTATCTTCTCCACCTGTCCTCAGCAGGTCTAAAGACAAACTTTGTGATAGTCCACCTTAGTGCCATTGTGGCCTCTCATTTAAACCAGTCAATTAACCTTCCAGTCTTCTTTTCTAAACCGCATGTGTCTCAAGCGGAAGCAACTCTGCAGACTCTTGACTGCAAGCGTGCATTGGCTTTTTATCTCCAAATGACTCACGTCATCATAAAGCCTCACAGTTGTTCATCTCATTTGACCCTAGTCACCTGGGTCTATCTGTATCTAAGCGTATGCTCTCCAGATGAATAACGGACTGCATTTCATTTGCCTATAACAAATCAGGGCGCTCCCTGGAAGGGCCTGTCACTGCTCACAAAATTTGCGTCATTGCAACCTCGATGGCAAATCTACAGAGGTAGCCATTGACAAAATTTGCAAGGCAGCAACTTGGTCGTCCATACCTGCGCTGCCCATTATCATCTGGACAAGAACTGCCATTGGGATGACATGTTTGGTCAAGCTGTACTCCAGCACCTCTTTCAGACTTGGATGCAACTCCTATCCTCCCTTCTGGACTTGACGATACCAGAAATCCATGTAGGATCCATGACCTCTTCAAGCCTACTCCAAGGCGAACCTCCACTGTTTCTGAGGTCACTTCATCTGGCATCTGGAAGCTAGAGGTCCCATATGTGAAGACTACACTCCTACTTGTTCCTGGAGATAGCGTAGTTACTCACCTGTAACAGGTGATCTCCGGGAATACCCTCCTCCCCTAGGAGTTGTTTCATTTACTTTCCTTTCTCAGCTATACACCCAGTTGAAGAGAGGGAGTTGGGAAGGCGGGAAGGCAGTTGCACAGGTGCATTTGGGTGCGCCCAAAGGCTTTCCAGTTGGAGACTGGGGAGCATCCCTGCACGGGCTTCATCTGTACCAATGTCACCCGTATGTAAAGACCGTATGTTACAGGTGAGTAACTGCGCTTTATTGTTTTGAAAGAAATTAAAGATTTATTATTTTCAATTAGCTTTTAATGTTAGTTTCTAAGTTTGTAAAATGTCTGAATATTTTATGTTTGAAGTTATATATGTGCAATGATAGGCTGGATAGTTAAATCTTAATAAATGAAATGAAATACCCTCCATTATATAAACATCTTGAGGGGTTTACAACAGTAAAACAAAACAGAAGACCTTAGCCAGTTCTGTCAACATTTGATAATTAAGATAGATAAATTTGCTAGGCATAATAATATTTTCTGTGAATTCAAAGATATTTAATTTCAAGTAATATGCTCCAGTAGCTTTCTTGGGGTCAGGAAGGAATACTTTTTTACCTCAGAAATCTAACTTACTGAAGCTCCACAATATATGGTGCCTGTTGGACCATTACAAATACTTGCCTGAATAAGAATTGTTTGGATTGGGTTAAAATTATTAGATTGCTGGGTTTTGTTTTGTTTTCAGCTAAACTAACTTTATGAAAATTGTAAGGTTCCAAAAACTGACTTTTATTCTTACTGAACATTACTTTTAACTTTTGCTAGTACATGAGATCCCTTAACAACTTCAGAGCTGAACAACCTCATCAACATGCTATGTATTACCTCAGACTGTTAATGACTGAAGTGGCCTGGACTAAAGATGAACTAAAAGAAGCTCTAGATGGTAAGATGCAGTGTAATATGTGTAATATCACAAAAATGAAACTCCTTAAATAGAATTCCAAGTAAGGAGAAAGGAGTAGATATTTGTATTTATAGAAGCCTTATTCATTACAGAATTGTTCCCCTAGGCAGAGAATGGGAAAAGGTCCCATATATAAAACCTTTATTATCTTTTGCTCCATTTCAGTCATTTGTTCTGCTTTTTAAGCAAATAACTGCAAGACTGTAAGGTTAAGCTATACTTTCTCTATTAAGAAGCAGATGAATCAGCCACAAAAGTAGGTTATATCATTCAATAGCACCAAGACAGAGTAGCACTTTCAGAGTTCAGAATAAGCTAGAAAAAGTATGAGCAATAAATAGCCTTTGCCACACGTGTCCACCTGCAGCTAGTTACTGTGGACCTGACATTCGACGATGGTTAGCTGTCGCTGCTGAACATTAAACCCAGATATTCAGTGCTGGAACCATATCCGGCCTCCGACATTGAATATCCAAGTCGGCCGGCAAAGCATGAAGCTAACAGTGGTAATATTCACCTGCTGCCTGGTTAGTTTCAAAAACTAATGCCAAAATCTTTGATCTGTACTAAAGAATACAGTTTTACAATCAGATCACAAAAATAGGGACAAATATATAAAACCAAACTCCAAAAAAAAAGTGTAAAATATTAAATGTAAGAATGTCCGTCAAGTCAGGGGACAAAGAACCCTGTCGAATAGCGGACTTCTCCCTTTAATCTTTTTTATTATTGTGCAACAATCCAATACCAAAGTAACTGAACCCCCAAAGCCACAGTGCTAAGTATCAAACACATCAAGCAAAATCGGAAAACCAAAGCCTGGTTAGTTTCTGCAGCAAAAGTTAAGACAGTCTTTTCTGTGCCTAATTTTCATCACCAAGAGATAGCTGGGCAGTGGCTCAATATTGCTGCTGACCAGTTATCCGTAGGGGCCGCTCCTGGAGTGCCCTCATACTAACCAGTTAGCATTGAGGCACCACGCGGAGGCATTCACGGATATTCAGCATCAAGAACCATGTTAGTGACGCTAAATATCCTGCTTAGCGGCATTTACACAGTTTGCAAGTCTGAAAATTGTGTAAATGTCTTTGAATATCGAGCCCTGTGTTCTTATGCTATTCACCAATGGAAATGTTGATTCTCTTTCATGGTGTGTAACTTTTATACATTTATATTTGTAGTTTTAGTATTTCCTTTGAATTGTTTGTTTTCAAGAAAAGTAACTGATTCCAATTTAGCTTCTTTAGCTCTTGAGATGTCCAGGAGAATCTGGGTTTCTTCAAATGACTGGTCTGTGACAGAAAAATGGGCCTATCTAATATGTACAAAGGTTGTGTCATCTTTCTACTACACCTGTGCCAGGATGTGTAAGGGTCCACAGGAATGAAAGAAACAGACTACAATTGTCCATGTCTAGGAAGGCTGCATTAGGAAAAAGACATATATGCCTCTTCATTGAGCAAGACCGGCCTGATCCTCTAGTCACAGTGTCTTCCAAAGCCTCTTCATGCTACCTGGAGAGTACCTGTCCTCTAAAAAGCAAGGACAGGAATCAGAAACTATTTAGCCATAGGTTCAGAAGTAAACCAGAGAGCATCAGTGCTAAGACATGACCATGTTGGTCTTTATCTGCTGTTATTCACTGTAGTCCATAGGCACTGGGCCTCAACTCCAGGAAGCAGGTGCAGAGCATTGATGCAAAGAGAGAGATGCAAACCAGGAGCACAAAGAATTACTACCAAAACTAGAAGCAGAGAATTCTCAGTGCATCACAAACTCTGAGACACAGTGCGTCAGTACTCTACCATGATGGAGCCTAAGGTAACTCTGGCCAATAAAGAAAAGCTATTGCCAGTTCCTGTTCGGTAATCCAGTTTAGTCCTCCAACATCGGGTAGTGCCCCTCCTCCTGCAGCCGGGAGACTGGACCAATCAAATCTTCTGTAGTATATATGCAGCCGGAGCTCCCAGAAGTCCCCAGTGTGTCCAGTCTCCCTGCAGCTGGAGGACTTCTGTGCCCCTGCTGGGCACGCTAAGTGACACTTGAAGGAGCAACACTAGTTAGTTAGTTCTTTTGGGGTTTATTTCTGGTCCTTTATGTTCTATTTCCTTTGCTAGGTAGCTGTATCTTTAAAAAAAAAAAAAAAGACACAGGGGACTTTCTGGGGAAAGCCAGACCTGTCTTGGGCTCCTGCCTTCCTGCCTGGGAATCTCTGAAGCCTGGGTTGAGCTCTCCCCAAGGCTGTTCGGGGAAGAGCCATACCGGCTGCAACATTGCCTGTCACTTGGAGAAGTGGGCTGAGTTCCTTGCTGTTCCCAGAGCTGGTAGGAATTTTCCTTGTTTTAAGCTTTCAGCTCTCTGTTCTTTGCTTGGGCAGAGGCTCTGTCGGCTCCCCTGGCTTCCAAATTGCACTTTTTCCTGCCTTTTTTCACTTGCCCTTTATTAGAGGGTCGTTTTCTTTCTTTTCCATATTATTTGGGTACCTTTGTATTTTCGCGCCGTTTTTTACCGCGGGTGAAAAAGTGCGGCGGCCATTTTGGATTTCTAAAGTGTGCTTTTTAAGGGCACTTTTTTAACACTTGCGCACGGGTTCCCCTGGTGTTTTTGGGGTTTCTTTTGCTGGCGATTTTGCTCAGGGCACCCCTAGGATTCTGGGGAGTATTTTGTTTACTGTAAAAAAAAAAAAAAAAAAAGGGTTTTAAATTTAATACTGTGCTGAATTGAATAAGGTTAGTCCCCTTGGTGTGGGCTTCCCTGTTCCTGTTGCCTTATTTTTCCCTGAGGGCAGGTGGCCTTGGCATGGCTGCCAAACCTCAGTGTGTAATTTGTGGCTCCCGCAGAGGTACAATGACTGACTCTGGAATCTGTAAGAGCTGTGCTGCAGTTTCTTCAGAACTGGAGCTGCCTATTGAAATTAAGGAACAGCATGTGCCCGGGGACCCTTCTCTTTCGGGGGACAGTGTCCCTTCACCGAGCATCCTTCCTTCTGGTCTGGGCCCGGCGTCTAATACGTCGGTCCCTGAGCTCCAGCAGGCGGCTATGGTGGCGTCGCCTATAGACTTTTCCCCGGATTTTGTTCTTCTCATGCATCAGGCCTTCCGCTTAAGCCGGTCTGGTCATTTGCCGGAGGCTTGGCCCGCCTCTCTCCCCCCAGCTTCCGCAGGGGGGGTTCAGCGGTCTTCCCAACCCGCTGTCAAGCGGCCCAGGTTGGGGGACCAGGATCAGGACGCCCTTTGCCTCCCGGATTCCGAGGCTGAGGGGGATCCGGATATTGAGGCGGAGGAATTAGAAGACGGAGAGCTTCCAGAACCGGAAGATCAGGCTCGCATCATTCGGGTGTTTCGAAGGGACGAGCTGGTACCTTTGGTCACGGAGTCTCTCCAAGCACTTAACCTCTCTGCGGTGCGGCTGCTGGAGGAGGAGGGTCTCGAGGATCCTCTCATTCAGGCGGTCAGGGATGCCCAGGTAGTTTTTCCTGTGCACCGAGTAGTTGAGCAGATGATCCATGCAGAATGGGAGCAACCGGAATCCGCTTTGAAAGGGATTCGGACCATGAATCGTCTTTACCCCCTTGCCGACAAGGACAGGGACTTGTTTAAGTCTCCACGGGTGGATGCTGCCGTTTCGGCAGTGACTAAGAAAACCACCATCCCGGTTGAAGGGGCCGCGGCCCTGAGGGATGTTCAGGACAAAAAGGTTGATAATTTGTTGAACCAAGCCTTCGAGACCAACGCCTTATCGTTACAAGCTTCTATATGTGGGGCGTGGGTAGCTCGAGCTTGTTTGCGATGGTCGCAGCACCTGCGCTCGGGGTCCGGTATGGACCAACAGGGGCTGTTGGACGTTACCCACGTGGAGTCGGGATCGGCCTACTTGGCGGATCTGTGTTATGATTTAATTCGCTCCCTAGCTAATAGCATGGCCTCCATGGTAGCGGCACGACGGTCCATCTGGTTGCGCAATTGGGCGGCCGACGGTTCTTCCAAGTCTCGCCTCAGTAAACTACCCTTTAAGGGCAGGTTGTTATTTGGTGAGGCTCTGGATAAGTTGGTGAAGGATCTCGGTGAGTCGAAGGGTGGTCGGCTTCCAGAGGATAAGCCTAAGCTTAATAGGTCGTCCACCTCAGCGCGCGGCCAGTTTCGGGATGCGCGCAGATTTCGTTCTTCCCGGCTGTGGACTTCGCAGCGCGGCCGTTTTGGAACCCGTCATCAAGGGTTTTGTGGTTTCAGAGGAGCGGGAAGGGGCTTCTCCGGAGCCGCCTCTTCCTCGGCCTCTTCCTTTAATCGCAAGCCACAATGAAACGAGGCGGGCTCTAGAGGAAGACCCGGTCATCGGGGGTCGTTTGCGCGACTTTCTTCCTTCTTGGGCCCAAATTACGTCAGATCGGTGGGTGCTGCAGATTATAGAAGAAGGTTATGCCCTAGAGTTTGCGCACCCACTTCCGGATTCGTTTGTTCTGTCTCCCAGCAAGGGAGCTCAAAAGGCGCGGGACATCCGCGTGACCCTGGATCGGCTTCTCTCTCTGGGGGCCGTGGTTCCGGTCCCGCCTTTGGAAAGAGGCGCAGGTCGCTACTCCATCTATTTTGTGGTTCCCAAAAAGGGCGGTTCCCTTCATCCGATCTTGGATCTCAAAGGCGTGAATCGCGCTCTCAGAGTACCGCACTTTCGCATGGAGACCCTGCGGTCAGTCATCGTAGCGGTGCGTCAAGGGGAATTTTTGACATCCCTCGATCTTACAGAGGCCTATTTACACATTCCCATCCGGCCCTCCCATCAACGGTTTTTCCGCTTTGCGCTCCCGTGGGGCCATTTTCAATTCCGGGCCATGCCGTTCGGACTCGCCACGGCTCCCCGCACCTTCACAAAGGTAATGGTTGTAGTCGCGGCAGCGTTGCGCAAGGAGGGCATCCTGGTCCATCCATATCTCGACGACTGGTTGATTCGAGCGAAGTCCAGTCGGGAGTGTGTGCAAGTCACGAGCAGGGTGGTGGATCTCCTTCGGTCCCTCGGATGGGTGGTGAACGAATGCAAGAGTTGTCTGTCTCCGACACAGGATCTCGAGTATCTGGGAGTCCGCTTCGACACAGCAAGGGGCTTGGTGTGCCTTCCGGAGCGACGCGTGCTGGCGTTGCGGGCTCTGGTCCGTCTCTTCCGGGGGATGCCAGCTCCGTCGGCGTGGTGGTACCTGCGGCTCCTCGGCACGATGGCGGCGACCTTGGAGGTGGTGCCTTGGGCGCGCTTCCACATGCGTCCGCTGCAGAGTGCTCTTCTGCGACGTTGGTCCAACCAGTTCGACTCGTTGAACAAGAGATTGCCTTGCCCAAAGACGGTTCGCCGATCCCTCCGGTGGTGGCTCTCCGCCGAGAACCTGTCGCGAGGGATTCCCTTGGAGCCTCCTCTGTGGGTTCCGTTCACGACGGATGCGAGCTTAACCGGCTGGGGGGCTCACTGCGAGTTCCGCTTTGCTCAGGGGGAATGGTCTCCCCTGGAGGCCTCTTGGTCGATCAACCGTCTCGAATTGCGGGCAGTCCGGCTAGCCCTGGTGGACCTGGAGACCCTGGTTCTCGGACGGCCGGTGAGAGTCCTGTCGGACAATGCGTCCACTGTAGCTTACATCAATCGCCAAGGGGGTACCGGCAGCGTGGCCCTGGAGGCAGAAGCGGCGGCCTTGTTCAACTGGGTGCAAACTCGCCTCCCAGCGATCTCGGCGGCTCACATTGCGGGCGTAGACAATGTCCAGGCCGATTTTCTCAGCAGAGTGCGGGTGGACCCCGGAGAATGGGAGCTAAACCCACAGGTTTACGCACAAATCGTCCGGCGGTGGGGTCCACCCATCATGGATCTCATGGCGACCTTTCAATCAGCCAAGACAGGGCGCTTTTTCAGCAGGCGAAGGGAGCGCATGTCCGAGGGGCTCGACGCTCTCATTCAGCCGTGGCCCACGTCCGGTCTTCTTTATGTCTTTCCTCCGTGGGCTCTGATCGGCCGGGTCGTACAACGTATCGAGAGCCACCGGGGTCGCGTGTTACTGGTGGCCCCGGATTGGCCCCGGAGGCCCTGGTATGCCGATCTGGTGCGGTTGCTCGACGGCGTTCCTTGGCTCCTGCCCGCTCTATCGGATCTTCTTCTTCAGGGTCCCTTGCGGATGCCCCAAGTGGATCGATTCTCGCTTACGGTTTGGCCATTGAGAGGGCTCGGCTGAAAAGGAAGGGCTACTCCCCCGCGGTGATTTCTACCCTTCTGCGGGCGAGGAAAACGTCCACTTCTCTTACTTACGTTCGGATTTGGAGGATTTTTGAAGACTGGTGCTCCCGGCGGGGAGTCCGGGCGGCGACGGTTTTCCGTGCCCGTCGTTTTAAGTTTTCTTCAGGATGGTTTCGATAAGGGCCTTGCGGCTAGTTCCCTAAAAGTCCAGCTGGCGGCTATCTCGTGTTACCGCGGCAAGGTTTTGGGTCGTCTGCTCGGGGCTCATCCGGATGTACGCCGATTCCTTACGGCAGTTTTTCATTTGCGGCCCTCCCGCAGAGTTTTCGTTCCTCCTTGGGACTTGAATTTAGTTCTGAGGGCCCTGGTTCGTGAACCTTTTGAGCCCCTGCGCAGGGCGTCTCTGAAAGATCTCACGCTGAAGGCGGTTTTTCTTGTAGCCATCTGTTCGGCACGGCGCATTTCAGATCTGCATGCATTGTCCTGTCGAGAGCCTTTCTTGTCTTTTTACCGCGGATCGGATCGTTCTCCGTCCGGTTCCTTCCTTTCTGCCAAAGGTGGTGTCTCCCTTTCACATGAATCAGGCAGTGTTTCTTCCAGTGCTTTCTTCGCAATCTGTCGGGTCAACGGACAAAGGTCTTCTCCGGCTCGATGTGGGTCGTACGCTCCATCGTTATTTAAAGGTTACCGAGTCTTTTCGGAAATCTGACCGGCTTTTCGTGCTCTTCGGGGGTGCGCGTAAAGGGGAAGCGGCAGCTAAAGCCTCCATTGCTAGATGGCTCAAAGAGGCGATCACGTCCGCGTATCTGTTGCAACAGCGGTCTGTTCCGGAGGGTCTGAGGGCTCATTCCACTAGGGCTCAGGCGACCTCTTGGGCGGAGTATAGCCTGGTTCCGCCGGCAGATATCTGTAGGGCGGCCACTTGGTCGTCTCTGCATGCTTTCAGTAGACACTATCGCTTAGATGTGTCAGCGGCTCGGGATTCCTGTTTTGGTTCGGCGGTTCTGCGCGCCGGATGGCAAGGTCCCGCCCGGTCTTAACTGCTCTGTTACATCCCGATGTTGGAGGACTAAACTGGATTACCGAACAGGAAATGGAAATTACACTAACCTGGTAATTGTAGTTCCTGGAGGGTCCAGTTTAGTCCTCCTTCCCTCCCGACTATCTGCTAATGTGGTGCGGCGCGCCTTTCCGAACGGTTGATATTAAGACGGTTCCTCTGGCCGTTCGGTCCCTCTGTGGCAGCTGCGTTTTTTGCAGAGGCTCTTCCCTGTCTCGGGGATTCAGGCAGCTCCTGAACTTCTGGTGGGGAGCGGTGTTTTGATTCCTGAGGCGTCGGTGCCGGCGCAATGCAGTGTTCTGACTTCCTCGTTTGGGGAGGGGGTTGGATATTCCTTGCGGGGGAACAAATTGTTCTTTAATTAGGTCATTTTGTATATTAATCTAATGTGTTGCTTCGTTAAGTATGCTTTGTTACTAGTACACTGGGGACTTCTGGGAGCTCCGGCTGCATATATACTACAGAAGATTTGATTGGTCCAGTCTCCTGGCTGCAGGAGGAGGGGCACTACCCGATGTTGGAGGACTAAACTGGACCCTCCAGGAACTACAATTACCAGGTTAGTGTAATTTCCATTTTGTTCTCTGCCAATAGTATTAGTTCCAAGACACATTATTCCAGTGCAGTACTATAGACATCTGCCACAGTGGGGAAGAAACCACAAGCCCTTATGATGATATTCCAGAATGTCATGAAGAACTACTTTAAGGGGGTTCCGATCCAGTCAGAGGATGACTTGCAGGAATATGTCTTACAAAAGTATCAGTGCAGTTAACCATAAATCCATGCCTGCACAGAAGATTCCGGAGGTCCAGCAGGGCCTAGTTATATCACTACTGTCTTTCTCAGTTGTATGGATTCAAAGTAAGAAAAATCACTAAGATTGTTATCTCTGAATACCACAGAAGATCCATACTGCTCTAGTGAGCCCCTAGAAGATAATTCATGGGACCAATCACATTTAGAGCTTTTGAAGGTGTTAGGAAGAACTTCCCTTGGGGTTGCCATCATACTCTTCTTATCCTTTTAGCAAGGAACACTTAGCCATATGAAGATATCATGTACCTCAAATTCCTTCAGAAGATGTTGAAAGAAATTCAGTTTGTAATGCAACAGGTGGAAGAACTGAGGTCAGACATCCTTTGGCTTGCTAAAGTATATAGAAGCACCAAAAGAAGTAGTGACAATAATTACACATAGACTGTTGCTGAAACTGGTTTTACTAAACTCAAAAACTGGATTTTAAGTGTAGACTCCAAGAAACAAGGCTTCAACAAGGTACAGCTATCTCACTAGTCAGTAATTGTTGAAGCAGCCTTCAATAAGGCAAAAAGGTATGGAGATTTTTCCTTCGCTCCATCAGGGGAAGACCCTAAGATATGCTGGATCATGGTAGGAAAAGGTTCTACCAAAGCTCCATGCTTGGCCCTAGAATAGTTGTTTATACATGGTAGTGTATATGATGTTTGTTTGGAAAAGGTCCAAAAAAATTGCAGCACCATGGTATAAAATCACTTGACAGATTCAGAAGAGTGCAGGAAGCATCTAATGTATTCAATATATGATGCCTTAGAAACATTCTTAAGAATGTTGGCCTTAGCAGTAGGAGCTTGTAGACTTATATGACTAAGTTCATCAGGCCTCAGTTTCAGCAATTATATTACTGGCTGACAGAAGAATGTTCAGTGGAGCCGGTAAGGGGACGAGAAAGAGAAAGCATTAAATGAAAAAAGATACAGGGATAGTCAGTCCAAGGGAGGGCGAGAGTGGAGGAAACTGAGGAAAGGAACAGGAAGCTGTGGATGGAAAAGATGAAATCAAGAGTGTGATCAGCTGTATGAGTGGGCATGTAGACATGCTGATACAGGGAGAAGTCTGAAGTTAGGCGCAAAAAAAACAGCTTATATCTACAGTAGTGGCCAAAAAATTAAGGCAGATATCTTTGTCTACAATTTATTGTTAAAAAATGTACTGTGGAGATGTCACACGTGCTTACTTATTTAATCAGCATGGCAATTAGTCACACCATGCGTCGCGTCCATTTTAGTTTACTTACACTCTGTAATAGGTTTCTTGGATGAAGTTTTGAATTTTTACAACTAGGAAAAGATTGAAAGTTACATGTAAAATATACAGTCAAGATGGGTAGAAAGTGTGATATTAATGACTTTGTAAAGGGACAAGTTGTCACACTCCATGCTGAAGGATATTCGCAATGTGCTATTGCAAAACATTTGCATATATCAAGGTGTGCAGTTCAGAATGTTCTGAAATCAGGTGGCCGTACACGTCGTTCGAAATGTGGGCGCAGACAGATAAGTACTGGACAAAATGACCGATTCCTCAAAAGCATTATTACATCTAGTCCACATACTTCATCTCAACGTGTGGCTCAGTTAGCTAATGA
The DNA here is from genome assembly GCA_033557465.1 of Ichthyophis bannanicus. Taxonomy (NCBI): domain Eukaryota; kingdom Metazoa; phylum Chordata; class Amphibia; order Gymnophiona; family Ichthyophiidae; genus Ichthyophis; species Ichthyophis bannanicus. Next base: position 795,534,838 of record CM066034.1, read on the forward strand.
TCAAGGAATAAAGATAAGTGCCAGATCTGTCCGACGATGGCTTCTGGATGAATTCAAACTCATGGCCAGAAGACCTGCCAAGAAGCCTATGATGACCAGGAAACAAATTGCTGTCCGCATACAGTTTTGTAGCAAGATGAAAGACAAATCTGCTGAATGGTGGGAGAGGGTAATGTTCACAGATGAAAGTACATTTCAACAAGTACGTGGGAGTGGTTACAACTACGTCCGTCGACCAGCAGGCGAGAGACTAAATCCGAAGTACACGATCAAGACTGTTAAACACCCACCATCGGTCATGGTATGGGGTGGTATCTCAGCGAATGGACAATGAGGCCTGCACATTTTTGAGAAAGGTGAAAGAATAAATGCTGCAAAATACATATCCGTGCTGCATAGTAAAGTTAAAATACACATGAATGTTTCTGACACAACTATATTTCAGCAGGACTCGGCACTGTGCCACACTGCAAAAACAGTCAAAAAATGGTTCGTGGACAACAAGATCAAACTGCTACCAAGTTGGCCATCAAACTCCCTGGATCTCAATGTAATTGAAAACTGTTGGAATCTTATGCAGAAAAAGGTGGCAGCACACCGTCCAGAAGCCGATTTAAAGGACATACTCAAGCATGTATGGGTCAACAGAATCAATCCGGCATACTGTAAAACGCTAGTTAACAGTATGCCTTCAAGAATCCAGGCTGTGCTGAAAAATCATGGACACCCTATCAAATATTGACACATACATTGTTTCTTGAATAAAACTTTGAAAATGACATATATATCTTTGGTTCTTAAAGCATTTGACCATGAAAGTGACAATAACACGTACTTTTCTAATAAAATTATGATATTTTGAACTCTGCCTTAATTTTTTGCCACTACGGTATATTGAATTCTTTTATTGATGATGTAGTTATTTCTTTGTGGAAAAAACCCAGAAAAGTACTCATGTGAGTGATTAACTTGTCCATTATATCTATTCCAGATGTCACTCTTCCCCGTCTCAAGGTCTTTATACCACAACTGTTGTCACGGTTACACATTGAGGCGCTTCTCCATGGCAATATAACAAAACAGGTTGGATTTTTTCTTTTATAAAGAAATTGGCAGGTTCTATATTAAGAAGAGCACTATGCTTTCATATTAAATACAAGTATCTATGAAGTGTCCAGGGAGTGGAGGAGTAGCCTAGTGGTTAGAGCAATAGCCTAGTACACAAGAGATCCAGGTTTGATTCCCATTGGCACTCCTTGTGACCTTGGGCAAGTCACTTTCTCTGGGACCAAGCAGGAAGTTAGTCCTCACGTATGGATGATGTCACTGACAAAGCCTGCGTGGGAATCCGCAGGCTTCCATAGGAAACTTCTGGGAGGTCAGCTATGCATGTGTGCTGGTCTTCCCAACTGAAGGAGCCATCTTATCTCAGTCTTCTTTTTTCCGCAGAGCCTCTCAGATGCTTGTCTGTCCCCAGAAAATAATCCATACCCTTGGTTATAATTTTTTGTTTTTTCCTTACTATTTTCAGTCACGTGCTCATCACTTGTCTTCCTGCCCATCTCCGGGAGCGTTGGTGCGTTGGCACTGCATTTTTCTTGGCTTCTTTTTTCTTTTTCTCAGTGCATGGGTTTTTTCTCTCACACCTCCCTGGTCGACTAGGACGTTGGTGTCCTTTGACTTGGCGGAAGCCGTCTTTCCCCATATGTCTAAGCTGGCCAGTGGCTTCAAGAAGTGCACCCAGTATGGCCAGACCAGCTCGGTAATGGACCGCCATAACTGGTGGCTTAAGTGCCTAGGGCCCGACTATGAGCCCTCCACCTGTGCTCTCTGTTTGCAGATGACATACAAGGGTCTCAGGAATCGGGGGGAAAAACAGCGGGAATCACAGGCTGCTTGAGACCCAACAACCTTGGGTTCCTCGGCTCCGTAAACGGCGGTGGCCTCAGCATCAGAGGTGCAGCCCATCCTCGAGGCCCAAGCTCTCCCTGGTGGGGGGAAACAGGTTGAGCAGGCATTCAAGGTCCCTATTGGCACCTAGGGTTCCCCTCCCCCCCCCCGAGTGCCTCAGAGTTGGACTGCCTGGAGCCACAGTTGCTCTCCACCCCTTCGGAGCACCAATGGCACCAAGAGGAATCTCGTCGATACTTTGATTTCCTCATGGACTCCAATGTCTAGGAGACCAAAGAAGAGTCCCCAGTGACTGAGTGCCACAGTGACATACCCTCGAATCCCTCACTCCCATACAAATGCTGGAAATCCTCTCTGGAGAACATTTCCTTCTACGATTTCATGCAGGATATGGGCAAGGCCTTGCTCTTTACCATTGAGGCTGAAGAGGAGCCCAGGGCGGAGGAGTTGGAGATTTTCAAATATCCTTCCCCTCCCAAAGAGGCCATCATAGTGCCGGTGCATAGAATGCTTCAGCGGTTGCTCTTCCCCATGTGGGAGACTCCCTTCATGGTGTACCCCTGGTGAGCCAGTGCCTCCACTCCAAATGTAGAGTCCACAAGAGCCCCGGCTTTGAAAAACTGCAGCTCCCGCACAACTTCATGGTTGTGGAGTCCGCCATGTGGAGAAATAAAACTTAAAACTCACTTCTCGGTGCCTCCAGGCTGGGACGCTTGGACCCTGGATGGCTTCAGGAGGAAATGTTATCAAGGTTTGATGCTGGTAGCCCACATCCAGGCCTAACAGCTCTATATGAGCATGTAATTTAGAGATATTGCAGGGCATTTCGCTGATTTCTCGGCCGTACATTCGGGAGAGCAACTCGAGCACTTCCGTGGCCTCATCTCTAACTCTCAAAAACTTTCAGTGATTGCTTATGCTGTTTATCTCAGTTTGTTTTTCTGGTTGTCCCATTGGACTGTTAACGATTTTTTACAGTAGCTAGGGAGTCCCATATGTGAGGACTGACGTGCTGCTTGGCCCCAGAGAAAATGTAGTTACTCACCTGTAGCAGGTGTTCTCCAGGAACAGTAGGAATCAATCCTCACTACCCTCCCTCCTCTCTGTGGAGTTGTTTTCTTTTTTGGCTTGATTAACCAATGTCATCATACTGAGGTAAGAAGGCTGCTTCGGGTGGGAAGACAGGCACACTTGTGTGGTTGACCTCCCAAACGCTTCCTATGGAAGATGAGGAGTGTTCTCGTGTGGGCTCAGTCAGTGGTGTCACCCATATATGAGGACTGATTCCTGCTGTTCCCAGGGAACACCTGCTACAGGTGAATAACTACACTTTACCCTCCATTGCCTCAGAAGAAAAGGTCTGGCAATCTACTTCCAATCATACCCTGCCAAGAAAACCTAGGGGCTGTTGGGTCGCCAGGAGTCAGCACTGACTTGATGGCACTTTAAAAAAAAATACAGTGTCCTAATTTGGGGAGTAATTTTGTAAAGCATTTTTGAATGTAAAACATCTTTCACATGTGGGAAAAAGGCTTTTATAAAATTGTATAAGGCTATATAAGTGTAAAAAGCAGGTGCATGGAAAGGGGACATCTACTTTCTACATGATCTGAACATAAGATATGCCATACTGGGTCAAACCAAGGTCCATCAAGCCCAGTATCTTGTTTCCATCAGTGGCCAATCTAAGTCACAAGTACCTAGGAGTCTCCCCAAAAGGCACAGGTTCCACAATGCTTGTATTGGGGCAAGCAGTGAATTTCCCGGGTCCCCTTCAATAATGGCTTATAGACCTTTCTTCCAGGAACTTCTCCAAGCCTTTCTTAAACCCAGTTACACTAACAGCTTTTACTACATCCTCTGGCAACAAATTCCAGAGTTTGATTACATGTTGAGTGAAATATTTACTCTGTTTAGTCTTAAATAGGTTACACTGTAGCTTCATTGCACATCCCCTAGTCTTTCTACATTTTCATGGCATAAACAATCTATATTTACCTGTTCCACTCCATTCATTAATTTATAGCAAATGCAATGTGTGCCTTTGAGTCAGTCCTGACTCCTGGCCTCTATCATATTTCCCCTCAGACATCTCTTTTCTAGGTTGAAGAGCCCTAACCTTTTTAGCCTCTCTTCTTAGGCATATCCTTCCATTCTCTTTACCATTTTGGTGGCTCTTCTTTCTACCTTTTCTAATAACGCTATATCATTTTTTAAGACACAGCGACCAGAATTGCACAGTATTCAAGGTGCGGTCGCACCATGGAACGATATAGAGGCGTTATAATATTCTTTGTTTTATTCTCCATTCCTTTCCTTATGATTCCTGGCATTCTATTTGCTTGCTTGGCTGCCGCTGCACACTGGGCGGAGGTTTTCAATGTATTATCCATGATGACACCTAAATCTTTATCTCCAGGAACAAGCAGGAATAAGTCCTCACTTATGGGTACGTCGGAACCGACGGAGCCTGCGCGGGAAAGCTCCCCAGCTTCCCAGGAAGGAAGCTTTTGGGGCCTCCCACTGCACATGCGCGCTGCCTTCCCGCCTTCCTGACCAGCTCTCCTCAGTTTCTCTTTTTCCGCGGAGCCAGCAGGTCGTGTTCCTGTCACCGCTGAAGAAATTATTGTTTTAGTTTGTTTCTTTAGACCGCGTACCTGCCTTCCCCATACTGAAACCGGTACCGCCGGTCTCTCTTTTCTTTTCTTTAAAAAAAAAAAAAAAAATCTTTATCTTTGCACAACTTTGTGACTTCGGTTAGGCCTCAGGCCTACATAAATTCTCCTCATGGAGAAACCAGCCCCTGGTTTTAAGAAGTGTACCAAGTGTAGTGCTGTTATTTCTGTCACAGACACCCATGAATGGTGTCTTAAATGTTTGGGACCTGACCACTCCATTCCGGACTGCCCATCCTGCTCCCAGATGTCTAAACGTGGTTTGCAGAACCGGACCAACAAATTCCATGTGCTGTTTGCTTCAGATAATCCAGCATCACAGTCATCCAGGTCTTCCTCTCCGGATGGATCTCAGGTAACCAAACCTTCGGGCAGGTCCTCAAAGAGCAAATCTCCTTCAAAGCATCAAGAGGCTCTCACTTTTGAATCTGAGGATCCTGCCCCAGCCAAACAACCCCGGCGGGAAGCTCTGGCTTCCAAAGCACCATCTATGGGGTTACAGGTTGACATCGATGGCACGGCCTCGACTGATCACCTGTTAGACTGCTCTGGGGTACCGGCCCATACCGGTACCGACATCCAGGCAGCAGTGGCGTCTATGAGCAATACTGTTCAGACCATGCAGCAGGCCATGCTGGCTTTTATTAAAGCGTCCGGTTCCGGTATCGTCTCCCATACCGGAACCGAGACCATCGACTTCCAAACGCAGATCGGTTCCGCATGCCGGATCCGGGTTTTCACCCGATACCGATCCCATACCCGGTACGCCCAATGTCGATACCGATCGGTATGCGTATCGTGCGTTGGAAGCAAATAGAGAATACTCTGATTCTTCTGAGGATTTTGACTCCTCTGAGGACTCTGATGAGCTGTTTCTAGTTCTTTATGAAGACCCTTCTTCCCCAAAGAGGAGAATGTCTCCACCAGAGGATTTGTCCTTTCAAGACTTCATTATAGAGCTAGCTAAAGGACTTTCTATTACCACATCCTCTGAAAAAGAACCTAGGTCAAAGAAATTGGATATTTTAGGATACCCTAAGGTTCCTAAAGAGGCAGTCACCCTGCCTATCCATGAAATCCTTCAAGAACACTTGAAGGACTTATGGGAGGCTCCTCTAACGTTGTCGCCTTACTCTCGTAGGTTGGACACCATGTACCGGGTCCTCCCTCCTCCTGGGTTACAAAAGACTCAACTGCCTCACCATTCCATTGTGGTGAAGTCTGCGCTGAAAAAGATTAAGAGCACCAAAAGGCACTCTTCTACCCCTCCAGGGCGAGAATGTAAGACCCTAGACTCTTTTGGCAGGAAAATCTTCCAGGCTAGTATGCTTATAGCCAGGATTAATTCTTACAGTCTGTATATGGGCATGTTTCTCAGGGAACTTGCCCTAAAGGTACGGCATTTTGCCCCCTTTATCCCAGAGGATAGAAAGGAGGAGTTCATTTCTATAGTGAAACAGCTTCTGGATGTTTCTAAGTTCTCCAACAGAGCAGCCTTTGATTCCTTTGAAGGTGCCGGTAGAGCTTCGGGCATTGCCATTGCAGCCCGACGACTTGCTTGGCTCCAGGCCTCTGACCTAGAACCCTGGGTCCTGGATGGCTTACGGAATCTGCCCTGTACAGGTGAGAACTTATTTGGTAAGGACTGGCAAATTAAAGCCACTCAAATGGACGCAGAAAATGCTACATTAGATAGACTTTCTAAGTCTACCTCTACTCCTGCCAAGAAAAAGTCTTTCAAGAGGCCTTACTACAAGAAGGCCAGATTTTCCACAAATACTGGCCAACAATCTTCTCAGCCTCGCTTTGCTGCTAAACGTCAGCAACCTAAACAGGCAAGGTCAAAGCCTGCAGCGTCTACCACTCCTCAGCAGGCTCAACCCCCTCAGGGGTTTTGACTTGCCCCTAGAGAACTTAACATTTCTGGCTCTAGAACAACCAGAGCCCCTCACCATTCCCGGAAGGTTAGCTCACTTTGCTCCCAGATGGGGGCAAATTACATCAGAGCACTGGACCCTCTCTATCATCAGAGAGGGCTACAAACTTCATTTTTCCAACCTTCCTCCATATACCATGGTGAGGCACTTCAATTCTCCCCCATCTCTCCTGGGCCTGTTGGATCAGGAAGTCTCTTCTCTCCTTGCCCAAGGGGCAATAGAAGAGGTTCCTCTTCTTCAACAAGGGACAGGATTCTACTCCCCTTATTTTCTCATAACAAAGAAGACAGGGGGATTCAGACCTATCCTAGATCTGAGAGAATTGAACAAATTTCTGTACAAGGAGAAATTCAAAATGCTTTCTCTAGGCATTCTCCTTCCATACCTTCAGAGTCAGGATTGGCTTTGTTCTCTAGATCTCAAGGATGCGTACACACATATACTCATCCACCCATCCCACAGAAAATATCTAAGATTTCTGTTTCAGGGAAAACATTTCCAGTACAGAGTACTTCCCTTCGGTCTAGCCTCTGCTCCAAGAGTGTTCACCAAATGCATGGCAGTTGTTGCCGCATTTCTAAGAGGTCTGGGAATTTTTGTATTCCCATATCTGGACGACTGGCTCATCCGAGCTCCATCTCCGTCAGAGGCCCAGATTTCCCTGGACCGCACAAGGCGCATTCTGCAGTATCTGGGACTGGTGATAAACCTTCCCAAGTCTCAACTTACCCCTACTCAGTCTCTGGAATTCATAGGGGCCCAGTTGGACACCATCACTGCAAGGGCCTACCTACCTCAAGTCCGGGGCCAACGTCTGGTGTGCTTGGCCTCCCAAGCTCAGTCCAGCAGTCACTTGACAGCCAGAGAAATGCTGCGACTTCTGGGCCACATGGCCTCCACGGTACACGTGGTGCCCTACGCTCGTCTTCATATGAGAGCAGCTCAATGGACCTTGGCCACCCAGTGGACTCAGGCATCAGGAGCGCTCTCCGACCAAATACTCACCTCAAAGCGTCTGTTTTGGTCCCTCCAATGGTGGATGTCCACCAAGAATCTGTTGTTGGGGGCCCCCTTCCAACCTTTGTTGCCCCAAACAACCCTCACAACAGATGCCTCCCAAACAGGGTGGGGAGCCCATCTTCAACACCTCTCCACTCAGGGTGCTTGGTCTCCACAAGAGACCACCCTTCACATCAACCTCCTGGAACTGCGAGCAATCTATTCTGCCCTCAAAGTCTTCCATACCCTCCTAGTCAACCTGACCGTCCTAGTCCATACAGACAATCAGGTGGCCATGTTCTACATAAACAAACAAGGAGGGACAGGCTCTCTGTCGCTTTGCAACGAAGCTCTCAGATTATGGGCCTTCGCCAGAGAGCATCAAATTCATCTTCTGGCAGTGTATCTTCCAGGGGTTCAAAACTCTTGGGCAGACAGACTCAGTCGAGTTCTGCTTCCACCGGTAGCATGGGACTTGAACCTAGTTCTGGGTCAGCTTATGAAGCCACCTTTTGAACCGTTGGTTTCTACCTCCTTGAAATTTCTTTCCTGGAAGGTCCTTTTCCTTATTGCAGTCACTTCGGCTCGCCGCATCAGTGAACTACAGGCCTTAGTGGCTCATCCACCTTATAACAGGTTTCATCATGATAAGGTGGTCCTTAGGACGAATCCCCACTTTATGCCCAAAGTGGTCTCGCCTTTTCATCTTAATCAAGAGGTATATATAACTGTCTTTTTTCCAGCTCCTCATGCATCCAGTGCAGAGAGGAACCTTCATACTTTAGATTGTAAAAGAGCTCTTGCCTTTTACCTCAACAGGACTCAGCCACATCGAAAGTCTTCCCAGCTTTTCGTGGCTTTTGATCCTTCTCATTTGGGACTTCCAGTCTCCAAACGTACACTTTCCAATTGGATTGCTCAGTGTATTTCCTTTGCTTACCAGAGTAAAAATATTTCTCTGGAAGGCCATGTCACAGCTCACAATGTGAGAGCCATGGCCACTTCTATGGCTCATCTTCACTCTGTATCCATAGATCATATCTGTCGAGCCGCCACATGGGCCTCGGTTCATACCTTCACAGCCCATTACTGCTTGGACAAGGACTCCCGCCGGGATGCCTTGTTTGGTCAGGCTGTCCTCAAACACCTGTTCCATACTTGAACAACTCCTGCCCACCTTCCCAGGATGGATGCCTGAGATCCATACGAAGATGGCGAACCCTTGGAAGGGGATCTCCCAGGCATCTTAGCTAGGGAATGGAGTCCCCATAAGTGAGGACTTATTCCTGCTTGTTCCTGGAGATAGCACAGTTACTTACCTGTAACAGGTGATCTCTGGGAACAGCAGGAATTAGTCCTCACAACCCACCCACCTCCACTAGGAGTTGTATCTTCTATCTATCTTCCTTTCCTCTCTCTATTGTCTCAGCTATAAACTCGAACTGAGGAGAGCTGGTCAGGAAGGCGGGAAGGCAGCGTGCATGTGCAGTGGGAGGCCCCAAAAGCTTCCTTCCTGGGAAGCTGGGGAGCTTTCCCGCGCAGGCTCCGTCTGTTCCGACGTACCCATAAGTGAGGACTAATTCCTGCTGTTCCCAGAGATCACCTGTTACAGGTAAGTAACTGTGCTTTCCTGGGTGGTGGTTCCTAATGTGGAACCTTTCATCATGTAACCATACTTTGGGTTGTTCTTTCCTAGGTGCATAACTTTGCACATACCCACAATAAATTTCATCTGCCATTTGAACGTCCAGTCTTCCAGTTTATCAAGATCCTCTTGCAATTTTTCACAATCCTCTTGGGTTTTAATAACTTTGAATAATTTTGTGTCATCTGCAAATTTGATTACCTCACTTGTTCCTATTTCCAGGTCACTTACGAATATGTGAAAAAGCAGCAGACCCATCACAGATCCCTGGGGTACTCCACTATTCACCTTTCTCCATTGGGAAAATTGATCATTTAGCCCTACCCTCTGCTTTCTATCTTTTAACCAGTTCCTGATCCGCAGTAGTGTACTGCCTCCTATCCCATGACTTTTTAATTTCGCCAAGAGTCTCTCATGAGGAACCTTGTCGAAGGCTTTCTGAAAATCCAGATACACTGTATCAACAGACTCACCTTTCTCTACCTGTTTATTCACACCTTCAAAAAAACAGATTAGTAAGACAAGACCTTCTTTGCTAAAGCCATGTTGGCTGCCTTCCATTAATCCGAGACTATCTACATATTTAGTAATTTTTTTCTTTATAATGGTTTCTACCATTGTTTCTGGTGCTGAGATCAGGCTCAATGGTCTGTAGTTTCCCGGATCACCCCTGGAACCCTTTTTAAAAATTGGCATTACATTGGCCATCCTCCAATCTTCAGGTATTGATTTTAATGATAGTTCACAGATTACTAATAGTAGGTCTGCAATCTCATATTTCAGTTCTTTCAACACCCTTAGATGTATATCATCCAGTCCAGGTGATTTTCTACTCTTCAGTTTATCAACTAGTTTTAAACATCTTCCCGGTTTATCGATATTTCTTTCATTTCTTCTGCGGCATCACATTTAAATACCATTTCAGTCATGGATAGCATTGCTACATCTTTCTCAGTAAAGACCAAAGCAAAGAATTCATTCAGTCTCTCCGCTGTGGCCTTGTCCCCTCTTAATCTCCCTTTTATCCCTCTATCATTTAATGGTCCAACTGACTCTCTCAGGTTTTTTGCTATGAATGTACTTGACAAAGTTTTTATTATGTGTTTTTGCTTCCGCAGAAGACTTTTTTTTCAAATTCTTTCTTTGCCTGCCTTATCAATACCTTGCATCTAACTTGCCAGTGCTTATGTTGTTTCCAACTTTCCTCATTGGCTCCTTTTTCCATTTCCTGAAAAATGCTTTTTTGGCAACAGTCTCTCTGAACATAAGAACATAAGATATGCCATACTGGGTCAGACCAAGGTCAATCAAGCCCAGTATCCTGTTTCCAACAGTGGCCAATCTAGGTCGTACGTCACCTTTAAACCATTGTGGCAGTTTTTTGGACTTCCTTCCACTTTTCTTAAAGCGTGAAATACAGCGAATCTGGGCCTCCAAGATAGTATTTTTAAACACCACCCATGCTTGATGTAAATCTTTAACCTTCGGAACTGCTCTTTTTAGTTTTTTCTTAAATATTTTCCTCATTTTATCATAATCTCCCTTTTGAAAGTTAAAAGGTAGTACTGTGAATTTCCCTACTGTCCTTCCTCCATTTATTAAATCAAACACGATCATGCTTTGATCACTATTGCCAAGTGGCCCCAACACCCTTATCTCTCCCAGATCTCGTGTTCCACTAAGAACTAGCTTCAAAATGGTTTCCCCTCTTTTCAATTCATAAACCAGCTGCTCCAAGAAGCAGTCATTTATTTCATCTAGAAACTTTATCTCCCTAGCATGTCCTGCCGTGGCACTGACCTAATCGATATCAGGGTAATTGAAATCACCCTTTATTATTAATATACTTTTACTTTACTTTTGTTAGCTTCCCTGATTTCATCATCCATTTGTTCATTCTGGCCAGGCGATCAATAGTACACTGCCACTGCCATTGCCTTCCCCTTTTTACATGGAGTTTTAATCCATCGAGATTCTATAGTGTATTTTGATTCCTGCAAAACTTTAATCCAGTATGACTCGATGCCCTCTCTAATATAGAGCGCAACCCCTCCACCAATTTGATCTACTCTATCATTGCGATGTAGTTTGTACTCAGGTATCACAGTGTCCCACTAGTTGTCCTACTTTCACCATATCTCTGAGATACCAGTCATATCTAACCTCTCATTTAGTGCTACATATTCTAACTCTCCCATCTTATTTTTTAGACTTCTAGCATTTTAGATACTGTATTTTATTCATATTAATCTGGTTATCGGTAGGCAGGGGTAATTTGGAATCTTTAAGCTCTGTCTGCTCTGTACTTAAGGGCATTTGGGTTACTTTTGTCTTTACTGGAACCTTTCTGTCGATGTGCCCTAACTTCACTCTTTTGCTAGTATCCTTCAAGGATATAGCCTTCTGAACCATGCATTCTTGGGTGACTGTCTGCTTTCCCCTATTATCTAGTTTAAAAGCTGCTCTATCTCCTTTTTAAAGCTTAATGCCAGCAGCCTGATTTCATCCTGGTTAAGGTGGAGCCCATCCCTTCGGAAGAGCCCCTCCTTTCCCAGAATGTTGCTGAGTTCCTAACAAATCCAAAACCCTCTAACTTGCACCATTGTCTCATCCACGCATTGAGATTCCGGAGCTCTGCCTGCCTTTTGGGTCCTGCGCATGGAACAGGAAGTATTTCAGAGAATGCTATCCTGGAAGTTCTGGATTTCAACTTCCTACCTAAAAGCATAAATGTGGCCTCCAAAACCCTACCACACTTTCCTATGTCATTGGTACCAACATGTATCAAGAGAGCAAACTCCTCCACAGCGCATCTAATACCTTGCCTAGGTGGCACGTGAGGTCCGCTACCTTCGCACCAGGCAAACAAGTTACCAGGCAATCCCCATGTCCACCAGCCACCCAGCTATCTACATGCCTAATGATCGAATCACCAACTATAATGGCTGTCCTAACACTTCCTTCGTGGGCACATGGCCCTGGAGACATCTCTTCAGTGCGAGAGGGTTTTACTTCACCTGGAGGACAGGTTCTCATTTTAGGATCACTTCCTGACACACCAGGGTGATGCTCTCCTGTCACGTGACCTTTCTCCTCCATGGCAACAGGGATGCTGCTAGACTGGAGGTGGGAATTCAGTACTATGTCCCTATAGGTCTCATCTGTGTACCTCTCTGTCTTCCTTATGTCCTCCAAGTCTGCTATTCTAGCCTCCAGAGATTGGACTCGTTCCCTGAGAGCAAAGTGCTCCTTGTACCTAGTGCACACGTAAGACCCCTCACCAACTGGGAGAAAATCATACATGTGACACTCAATGCAAAAGACTGGAAAGCTCCCATCTCGCTGCTGGACTGCTGTCTGCATCTTAGTTTTAACGTTTTGTTTAGGTTTGCTGTGGATATTTATACTAATAAAACTATACTTGCTACATTTAATGGACTTTGTTCACCTCAAGATTAATTAATCTCAAGTCCTTAATGTATGCTTGATGAGGATAAGCAGCTGCACCTGAGAGTGAATATGGGCACCTCCTTCCCTTTAAGAGGTTTAAGCACCTATAAAGCTACGATTATACCAGGGGTGGATGGGAGTTGGGGAGGGAGGGAAGAGTTGGCTGCTACACAGTGCCCTGTTATGTGCTTCTAAGGTAAAGGTTTACCAATTTCCTGGGTGATTCACACAGCCCTTGGTTTTGATAACGGGGTCTTTGAAATCGCTCCTTTGATCTGTTACTTGCCTTTAACACCAATGTAAAACAACTTCACAGATCTTTTGCCTCCTAACTGGAAGGCCTCTTTGTAAAGGTCACTAGAAAGAAGTTTATTTTTTTCTTTCTACTCAGAGACTTAAAGTTGTATGTTAAGTTATACTCTGATTTGATTTAAATAAAAAAGCTCTCTAGAAACAAAATTTATTTCAGTAGCTATTTACTCTATTTTACTTTCTCCAGGAATAAGCAGGAAGTCAGTCCTCACATATGGGTGACGGCACTGACGGAGTCTTCACGGATGCATCCCCCCAGCTTTCAAAAAAAGCCTTTGGGAAGTGCCACCATGCATGTGTGGTCCCCTTCCCACTCAAGGGTGCCATTTTGCTCAGTCTCCTTTTTTTCCACGGAGCCCTTCAGACGTTCGTTTGGCTTGTCCCCGGAAAGAGTTGATTTTTCCTCTCCAAGTTTCATACTCTCCTCTGGTATCACAACTGTACTTTTCCTGCCTACCGACCTTGTTGCCTCTATCAAGTTCAATCTATTTTTTGTAGTTTTCGTTCTTTTCTTTTCCTGACGTCTCTGCGCCTTTTTTCTTCCACTGGCATCCCGGAGAGTCTTCGACCTCGCAGGGGTATTTTTTCCCCCCCATGGCTACAAGTGGCTTTAAGAAGTGTGATCGGTGCTCTAAAATCATGCTTTTGACCGACACACACGATTGCTTTCTCTGCTGCCTTGGGCCTTTCCTCGACCAAGCAGCCTGCGGTCTCTGCAAGAGGATGTCCAGTTAAGGCCCTAGAGCCGCCAGCAGCAGCACGATAAGTTTTCCCCCAAGTCCCTGGGGCCTCAGAAGGCCAGGGCCTCGTCTGAGGCCTCGACGTCTTGGGTGGAACCCTCCGAACCCGAGCCTCGTTGTGGGCCCTCAGAAAGGGGTTCTGTCTCGAGGGAACCCAGGAAGAAGAAGAAATCCTCGAAGGCAGTGTCCTTGGATTGTTCCAACCGGTTGGGTGCTTCCTGGGCCCAGTCCCACAGTCCGAGACATTTGTCCGAGGCGTCTGAGAAGGAGTGGCCTACGAAGGTCCCCCAGAAGGATCCCACTGTGGACAGGCCTCTGTCCTCAGACATTATCCTTGTTGAGGATTCTCCTTCAGGGGAGCCGGTGTTGAGCCCAAATCCCTCGTTGCCTGCGCCGAAGGCTGCGGAGCCTTCTTGTCTGGAGTCCAGAATGGCAGTCCTGGAGTGCAGTTTGTCTTTATGGAACAGCAGCGGGTGCTGTTGTCTGGCACAGCCGGTTCATCCGCCCCGACCACCAGGCCCTTGACGTCCAAGATGTCCCTGGAGGCCGAGGCGATCCTCAAGGTCTTTAGGCCTCAAGTTGATCCTTGGCCGAGGTCACGATCTTAGTCCCACTCGATGGGACCGCGATCACCCCGGCAAGCTTACTGGGCACCTGCCGGAGGGCATTGTGGGCCCCGAGGCCCATGGAGCAGCCCTCCTACGAGTCCTCGATGGACTATTCTGAGTGGGAGATGGAGGACGAGGAGTCTCCCGATATGCATCGCCACAGCAACGTCCCATCTGACACTCCTGTCTCAGATCCTCGATGGCGGTCCCTGCCCGAGGATATGGGTTTCCTTGACTTTGTCAAGAATATGTCTAAGGCCATGGCATTCCCGACTGAATTGGAGGAGGACCCTTGGGCGGATGAGTTGTAAATCCACCAGTACGAGGCCTGTCCGCGGGAATTGCTCACAGTGCCAAGCCTTCCCATCCTGCAACGGCGGCTGCTCCGAATATGGGAGACACCGGCCTCGATTCCAATGGTGAGCAAGGGGCTCGACGCGATGTATCGAGTCCGCTGGAGCCCGGGCTTCCAAAAGTCACAGCTGAAGCATAACTCCATGGTGGTGGAGTCGGCCATGCGTCGGCTGAAAATCCAGAAGACTCACTCCTCCGTGCCCCGCCCACACCCTGGATGCCCTCAGCAGAAAGTGCACCCAGGCTCAATGCTCATCGACCGCATCCAGGCCTACCAGCAAGTACCTGAGAGACCAGCCGGGTTCTCGGCTGATCTCTCCGAGGAACCTTTGCAGTGATTCAAAAACCTGGCCAATGCAGTCCGTGAATGCTCCAAGTTCATGTCTCGGGCGGCCTATGACGGGTTCGAGTCGGCGGCTGAGTAGTGGCGGCTGGCATCGATGCATGTCGCCAAGCTTGGCTACAGTCGTCCGGCCTCGAGCAGTGGGTTCAGGACAAATTGGTCGATGTCCCCTGCCAAGGAGAGAATATCTTCGGCAAACCCATGACTGACAAGGCTGCTGAACTGGAGACTGAGTTCATGATGAGGAACAGGCTCTCTAAAAAGACCGCTGCCCCTCCCTGACGGAAGGGCTCGGGTAAAAAGCCCTTCTACCCGAGGAAGGAAACTGCCTACAGAAACTTACCCACCTTATCAGGCCTCCCCAGCTCCCCAACAGGGTCAGTAGGCCAAGGGACATAGGCATGGCCCACGTAAGCAGAAGGCTCCAAAACACCAGGCACTGGCTCCGGCACAGCCAGAGGGGAGCTTTTGACTCCTTCAGCATAGCCTCTCTACCCCAAGGAGATCAGCAGCCCACAGGGGGAGGTCTGGCCCTCTATGCCCAGAGATGGGTGACTATCACCACCGATTCCTGGGCACTAAAGGTGGTCAGGGAGGGTTTTTATTATTATTTTATTTTATTTATAGTCTCTTATATACCGCACTATTCAGCATCAGCGTGGTTTACAATAAACAAGGAGTTACACAATTCAACGGTACTTTGTGTTTACAGAAAAAACAGGAAATACAACTCGGATAACAGGGTAATTAATTAATATAACAGACATGATCTCATCCTGGCTTCAGTATTGTGTATGGGAGGTCTGTGGGGTGTCTGTATTGAATTTGTATGTTTGGAAGGTCTGTGGGTAGGTTGTGTTATCTGGATTGTTTAATGGATAAGACAAGAGGAAGAGGTAGTGTTTCAAAGCTTTTCGAAACTGCAAAAGGTCTGGTATTGACCGGATGTTTTGAGGAAGGCTGTTCCAACACCTTGGTGCACAGAAAAAGAAAGCCCTGTCAGTAGTAGGTTTGGTGTATTGTGTTATTGATTTAGGGACTAACAGAGAATTGAGTGATACTGACCTTCTATCCCTATTGAGGGGTGTTGTTTGGATCATATCTGATAATGATGCAGATGAGAGCTCTTTGATGGCTTTGAATGTAATTAGTAAAGTTTTGAAAGTGAGTCTATTTCGTATCGGGAGCCAATGAAGATGTTTTAGAATAGGTGAAATATGTTCTTTCCGGGATGCTCCATGAAGGACTCTTGCTGCGGCATTCATTGCCAATTGAAGTGGATGTAATGTGGCTTGAGGGAGACCTTGTAATATTGAGTTCGCATAATCAAAATGAGGTATGATTAGTGCCTGATAGATGGTTCTAAAATCGTCTGGCTCTAGCAAGGATCGTAGATGTCTAAGGGAACGTATTTTGTGGTATACTGCTCTTACAATATTTCCTATGTGTGCTTTCATATCCAAGTTCTGGTCTAAAGTGACACCAAGGTATCTGATGGTGGTCTTGGTCTGGAGGTTAGCATCCTTTACTTTCAAAAAGGATGGAGCAGTGAAATTTTGGTTCTGTGTAATGAATAATACCTCTGTTTTTTTGTGTTGGATCCTTAGATTTTGAGATTGTAGCCAGTTGGATACTTCATTTATGCAGTTTGTTAAAGGAGTGAGGTCGGGGTTCTCTGTTGTAAAAGGAAAATATAATAGTACATCATCCGCGTATATCATGCAGTTGACTCTAAAGGATCGTATCAGGTTGCATATAGGCTGCATGTATATATTGAACATAAGGGCGGAGAGGGAGGAGCCTTGAGGGACACCTTGTTTTTGATGAAACTGATCTGATGAAGTATCGTTGGATCGTACCTGTTGCCATCTGTCCGAAAGGTAGGATTTATACCACTCGAGTGATTTATCGGTAATTCCCTTCCCTTTGAGACGTTCTAGGAGGCGTTCATGGCTCACAGAATCGAAAGCGGCTGCGATATCTAGGAAGACAAGGACAAACCCTTGGCGGATGTTATCAATACCTGATAATAAGCTGCTGAACAGTGTAGTTAGAAGCGTTTCCACACCGTGGGATTCTCTGAAGCCGTGCTGGCATGGGTCTAGTGGAGCGTTATTATTTTATTTTATTATTATTATTTACATTCTCTTATATACCGCACTATTCGGCATCAGCGCGGTTCACATAGAACAAAAAGTCTCAGTACAATAACAAGCATGAGATTACAGATAACAAGGGAAGGAACTTGGATAACAAGGGAAACTATTTACAGTCTATTTACAGATGTAACACTACTGCATGGATACAAGTTATTAGGAACAGGTGCTAAGAATATATTCAATAATCAATAATTAATTTCAATATGATCCTGAATTTGTTTTTGTACTTCTTTTTCCAATATTTTTGCTAGTAAAGGAATGCTTGCTATTGGTCTATATGATTCTGGTTTAAGAGGGTCGAGCTTGTTGTTTTTTAGTAATGGCCTTATGGATGTTTGCTTAAGGATACGTGGGAAAGTTCCTGTTGTAAATGATTGAATCATGAGTCTGGATATGATGGGACTGAGGTCAGCTCGTAAATCTTTGATCCAGAACGCAGGGCATGGATCAATATGAGCGGTGGTCATGTTTAAGCTAGCAATGGTGTCCTCGATTTGTCGTTTAGGTGGTATTGAGAAGATAGTAAGTAGAGCTTGATCTACTGGATCTAGAACTATGTTAGGAGCTGAGATATTGTCAGTTTGGCAAATTTTGGATTGTAGATAGTTAGTAAATAATTGAGGGTGGATTTCGTATTTGAGTTGCGAAGCGGGTTCATTTGTCAAACGCTTAACTATGGCAAACAGGTCATGAGACTTGTTTAGAGATCTTTTTAACGTGACCGCATGGTAATGTCTCATTGAGTCAGTAACTGCTGTGCGATGAGATGTGAGATGTAGGATATATGCAGTTCTGTCTACTTCTGAGTGTGAGCGTCGCCATCGTCTCTCAAGTTTCCTTAGGGTTGTGCGAGAGGCTTTCAGCTCAGATGAATACCAGATAGCAGAGTGTCGTTTGCTTTGAGATTTGTTAGTCGATGGATTACCTCCTCCATCTGACTGATACCTCCCCTTATTTCCGAGGAAAGCCCCTCAGGTCTCCCCTCCATCGGGACCTTCTTTTGAAGGAGTTGTCAGGTCTTCTCGAGGACAAAGCGGTGGAACCGGTGCCCCACCACCTCAAGGGCAAGGGATTCTGCTCCAAGTATTTCCTTGTGTCATAGAGGACAGAGGGCCTAAGGCCCATCCTCGACCTGCACAACCTCAACAGATTCCTCTTGAGGTAGAAGTTCAAGATGCTCTCCCTTGGAACATTTTATTTTATTTATTTATTTATTTATTTATTTAATTGTGCTTATATACCGCCTTTCGAGAATCAAAGCGGTTTACAAAGAACTTAAAAAAAGGAAAAATACAAATAACAATTAACAAAATACAATTAACAATTTAAAATGAAAAAAATTCTAACAAATAGTGCTGAGGAATGAACTGAAACAGTTTTAAATAAATCTAATAACTAATACATGAAGAGAAGTAAACTCTCTAAATGAAATTGATTATAATTATATTTTAAGTAATTAATTCACCAAAATAGTCCTTAAATAGAAATGATTTTAGAAGTTTTCGAAAGGACTTTGGATCATTAGAAGTTCTAATTAATTGAGGAAGTGAATTCCATAAAAGAGGAGCAGAAAGAGAAAAAGCTCTTTTTGAAGCAGAGGCACTGCAGAATTTGAATTCAGAAGGAATAACAAGCAATTTTTTAGATATGCTTCTCCGTGGTCTGTTATCAGGAGTAATTTGGATAAGCTCTTTCAGGCAAGAAGAGGATTCCGAATGAATAGCTTTAAAAATTCTATGAATAGCTTTAAATTTAATCCTGCTCTTTATAGGAAGCCAATGAAGGATTTTTAATAATGGAGTAATATGCTCTTTAATTGGGACTTGTAAAATAACTCTTGTCGTGTTTTGAGCTAGCTGAAGTATATTAATAGTTTGCTTTGAAAGACCCATGAGTAATGCATTACAAAAATCCAAATGAGGAACTATCATTGCCTGAACTATCGTTCTAAAATCACTTGCAGAGAGGAGTGATCTTAAATGTTGAAACATCTTTAATTTGGAGTAAATGGCCTTTGTTGAATTGCTCACATGCTTGGAAAAACTAAGTTGTTGATCAAGTAAAACACCCAAATATCTAACTTCCTTTTTAACTTGAATGCTTGCTTCCTTTAAAATGAGTAAATCTGGAGGTATAAAAAATTGTCTTTTGTTATAAATTGTTATAATTGTCTTTTGGTTGTACAGAGTCAATTGCAAGACTATATAGACTCCTCAGCACCATTAGACAAACACCAATATGGATTTCGCCCACACCATGGTGTTGAAACCCTCCTTTTAGCTCTCTTCGACACAATCATCAGAGGTATCGATAACTCCAAGCGAGCTTTCATTCTCATTTTCCTTGATATTTCCTTGGCATTTGACAATGTAAACCATGCCAAACTCATCTCCAGGCTCTCTCAAATAGGCATTAAGGATAAAACCCATTCTCCAGGACCAAGCAGGAAGTCAGTCCTCACATATGGGTGACGTCGGCGCCGACGGAGCCCTCGCGGAGCAATTTTGCCCAGCTTTCAAAGAAAGCCTTTGGGAATTGCAGCGCGCACGCGCGGTCCCCTTCCCGCCCAAGGGTGCCTCTTGCTCAGTCTTCTTTTTTCCGCGGAGCCCTACAGACGTTGTTTGTACTTCACCGCTAGAAAAGTTGATTTTATTTGTCTTTTTTCTCGGTTCGACGCCGGTTCTTTTCCCGCCCGGACCCGCGACGCCGGTTGCGAGTCCATTCTTTATTTTTCGGGTTTTTGTCCTTCGTGACAGATTTCGCGCCTTTTTTTCTTTTTCACTGGCAGCCCTGTCTTTTGACCTCGCAGGGGCCCTTTTTCCCCCGATGGCTGCCAGCGGGTTTAAGAAGTGTGATCGGTGTAAGAAGCTCATGTCTCTTACCGACACACACGACTACTGCCTCCGCTGCCTCGGACCCGATCATGACCCGATGATCTGTGGTACGTGTGGCAAGATGTCCTCAAAAGCGTTGAGGAGTCGGCAGCATCAGCGGGAACGTATCTTCTCTGACTCCGGCCGGGCCCGGACCTCGTCAGAGGCTTCGACGTCTCGGGACTCTGGTCCTGAGCATCGTCGAAGTTCCTCTGAACGGGGGTCTCCTACCCGGGAACATCATCGGAAGAAGAAACCCGCGAGGGCGGGGTCAGTGGACGCTCCTGGTTCCTCGAGGGCCAGGTCGCATAGCCCCGACAGCCGTCCCGGGTCCTCGGAGATGGAGAGGCCTTCCAAACATCCTCGTCTCGAGATGGACTCGCCCGCTCATGTGAGTACTGTAGTCCTCGTGGACTCGCCTCCGAAGGAGCCGACGTCGGGGCCCGAGTCGGGGGCTGCTGGGTCTCCTGAGCTTGGACTCAGGTTGACGGCCTTGGAGAGCAGTCTGACTGCCTTCATGGACCAGCAGCGGGCATTGATCGCTGGCCTCACCAGTGCTTCTGCCCTGACCACCGGGACGTCGACGTCCAAGTCGACCCTGGAGACCGAGCCGATCCTTGAGTCCATGAGAGCTCGAGTCGATCCTCGGTCACGGTCTCCTTCGGCCTCCCGTTCGGGACCGAGGTCGTCGGGGCGGACGGCATCGATGCCCGCCCGACCGGAGCCGCTCGACTCCTCCTCCGAGGAGTCAGCCTGGGAATCCGAGGACGAAGAGTCACCTGGTTCTTTTCGGACTCGGTGTGTCCCATCGGACTCCCCCGAGTCCAAACCTCGGAGACGGTCCCCCCCGGAGGATACCCGGTTCTCGGACTTCGTGCGGGATATGGCCAAGGCCTTGGCCTTCCCCGCGGATCCCGAGGAGGAGCCTCGAGTCGAAGAGCTCGATGCCCTCCAGTATGACTCTCCCCCAAAGGAGGCCTTTATTGTACCGGTTCCTCCGATGCTGGAACGACTTCTCTTCCGCATGTGGGAGAGCCCGGCGTCGTCGCCGGTGTTAAGCAAGCGGGTCGATTCCATTTATCGAGTCCGCAAGAGCCCCGGGTTGCAAAAGGCACAACTACCGCACCATTCCATGGTGGTGGAATCGGCCATGCATAGACTTAAGAGTCAGAAAATGCACTCCTCGATGCCTCCCGGTCGGGAGGCTCGCAGCCTGGATGCCCTCGGTAGGAAGTGTTTCCAGGGCTCTATGCTTGCTTGTCGAATCCAGACCTACCAGCTCTATATGGGCATGTATCTCCAATACCTGGCTAAAGAAATAGCCGGGTTCTCTGCTGGTCTCTCCGAAGAACCTTTGCAGAGGTTCCAAGCCTTGTCGACTGGTATTCGGGAGTGCTCAAAGTTTATCTCTCGGGCAGCCTACGATGGCTTTGAAGCATCGGCTCGAGTAGCCGCAGCCGGCATCGGTGGCCGCCGACAGGCTTGGCTTCAGTCATCCGACCTCGAGCCATGGGTGCAGGACAAGTTGGTCGATGTCCCCTGCAGAGGTGAAAACCTCTTTGGCAAACCCATGGATGAGAAGGCTGCACAGATCGAGACCGAGACTCTCACCAGGACTCGGCTTTCCAGGAAAACCTCTGCCCCTTCTCAGAAAAAGAAGGGCTCGGGGAAAAAGCCCTTTTACCCGAGGAAGGCGGCTGCCTATCAACACTACCCTCATTATCAGGCCTCAGCAGCTCCCCAACAGGGTAAGCAAGCCAAGGGACGGGGTAATGGGTCCCGTAGGCAGCAAGCCCCCAAGCCTGCACCACCGGCCCCTGCTCAGCAGGGTGGGGGTTTTTGACTTCCTCAGCATAGCCTCTCCCCCTCAGCTGGTTTCTCTCAGCACAGGAGGCTGGCTGGTCCACTTTGCCCACAGGTGGTCCAACATCACTACAGATACCTGGGTGCTTCACATAGTCCAAGAAGGCTATCTTCTGCACTTCCACCAGGTACCTCCCTCCTACTTTCCAGGGGAGCCTCTCAGACTCCCTCTGCACAGGGACTTACTCCTTCAGGAGTTAGCAAGTCTTCTTCAGGACCAGGCTGTGGAACAGGTGCCCCACCACATGAGAGGTCAAGGCTTTTACTCCAGGTACTTTCTGATACCAAAAAGAACAGGAGGCCTCAGACCCATCCTGGACTTGCGGAACCTCAACAAGTTCCTCGCAAAGGAAAAGTTCAAGATGCTTACCCTTGGAATCCTGCTACCCTACCTCCAGCAGGGAGACTGGCTATGCTCCTTGGATCTAAAGGATGCCTACACTCACATCCTCATCCACCCCAGCCACATACAATATCTCAGGTTTGTGGTGGGAGGCAATCATTACCAGTACAGAGTACTACCCTTTGTCCTATCCTCCGCTCCAAGGGTGTTCACCAAATGTCTAGCAGTGGTGGCGGCTTATCTTAAGACTTCAAGGCCTCTTTGTATTTCCATACCTGGACGACTGGCTCATCAGAGCACAGTCTTCCCAAGAGGCCACTCACGCCACGCCACGCACCGCACTGTAGCTCTGCTACAGCACTTGGGCTTTGTCATAAACTTCGCAAAGTCCACTTTGCTCCCCTCTCAGGATCTCGAGTTCATCGGCGCAAGATTAAACACGCTTCAGGCGCGAGCCTTTCTACCTCTCGACAGGGCAAACAGACTCATGGATCTTGCCAGCCACTTTCACAGCAATTCCCTGGTCTCTGCCAGGCAATTTCTGAGACTGCTCGGCCATATGGCTTCCACAGTCCATGTGACCCCCAATGCCCGCCTGAACATGCGGCCTGCTCAATGGTGCCTTCGCACACAATGGCATCAGGCCACGGGGAGCCTAGCGGACTCCGTACAGATCTCCGACCCGCTGGTCTTTTCTCTGCAATGGTGGCTTCATCTGCCAAACCTAGTGCTAGGAATGGCTTTTCAGTCTCCTCCGCCTTCTCAGGTCCTAACGACCGATGC
Source organism: Ichthyophis bannanicus (assembly GCA_033557465.1). Lineage (NCBI taxonomy): Eukaryota > Metazoa > Chordata > Amphibia > Gymnophiona > Ichthyophiidae > Ichthyophis > Ichthyophis bannanicus. The sequence goes on from CM066034.1 coordinate 795,557,833, forward strand.
TTCTCTCCTGGGTTGGGGAGCACATTGCCAAGGGACATGTACTCAAGGCCTCTGGACTCCTTGGGAGTCTGCCCAGCAGATCAACTTCCTGGAGCTCAGAGCTATCCGCCTAGCTCTGAGGGCCTTCTCCCACCTCACTTCTCACCAGTCTGTGCTGGTCCAGACGGACAATCAAGTTGCGATGTTCTACGTGAACAAACAAGGGGGCACAGGCTCCTTCCTTCTCTGTCGGGAAGCACAAAAGCTGTGCTCTTGGGCCGTCAGCCGCGGCATCCTCCTCAAAGCTGTTTATCTCCCAGGTCAGGAAAATTACCTGGCAGACAAGCTAAGCCGGATCCTCCAACCACACGAATGGAGATTGGATCCATTGGTGGTTCAGCGGATCTTTCTCAAGTGGGGACTCCCCACCATGGATCTGTTTGCCAGTCCTCTGAACCGACAACTTCCCAGATTCTGCTCTCGACAACCGCATCCTCTCAGAGTAGCGGCGGATGCTTTTCTGATTCCATGGTCCACTGGCCTCTTGTATGCCTTTCCTCCCATGCCGCTGGTGTCTCGAACACTCTTCAAGGTTCTCAGAGACAAAGCCTCGCTGATCCTAGTGGCTCCTCGGTGGCCGAGACAGCCCTGGTTCCCGCTTCTGATGCAGCTGGCGGTGGACACTCCTCTCCCTCTGGGGTTTCAGCCCGATCTCCTGACCCAGGATCACGGGACTCTCCTACACCCCAACCTCCGGTCCCTTCATCTGATGGCCTGGCTGCTGAAAGGGTAGTCCTTGCTCCCCTCCTGCTGCCTCCAGATGTGGAGAAAGTCGTCTTGGCCTCCAGGCGACCCTCCACCCGGAAGTCCTATGCTCTTAAGTGGTGTCGGTTCTCCGTCTGGTGTGCACAGCAGTCTCACGATCCCTTCTCCTGTTTGGTATCAGTGGTCTTGCAGTACTTGCTTTGCCTCTCCGATCTTGGACTTAAGTCCAACTCGGTCAGGGTCCACCTCAGTGCTCTTTCTGCGCATCACATGCCGGTGGATGGCAGACCTCTTTCCAGCCACCCTCTAGTGGCTCGTTTTCTCAGAGGCCTCCTTCTCCTTAAACCACCTTTGTGCCCACCAGCCCCTGACTGGGATCTGAATGTGGTTTTACAGCGGATTACCTGTCCGCCTTTTGAACCTATGGCTACCTGTCCTCTTCGTTTTCTTTCTTGGAAAACCTTATTCGTGGTAGTCCTCACTTCTGCTAGACGTGTTAGTGAGCTACAGGCCCTAGTATCTGATCCTCCTTACACTAGGTTCTACAAGAATAGGGTAGTCCTACGGACTCACCCTAAGTTTCTTCCTAAAGTGGTTTCCCCTTTTCACATCAACCAGGAGGTGGTACTTCCGACCTTCTTTCCCAGGCCACACTCCAGCCAAGCTGAAATGGTCCTGCATACCCTGGACTATAGGAGGGCGTTAACCTTCTACCTTGACTGTACGCGGGAGCACCGAAGGGCTGTTCAGCTCTTCGTGTCTTATGACCCCAATAAGTTGGGGCTCCCTGTCTCCAAGCGTATTCTGTCCATCTGGATTGCTGACTGTATCGCTTGGGCTTATGGGGCAGCCGGCCTCTCATCGGAAAGTCGAGTCACGGCTCATCGTGTTCGGGCGAAGGCTGCGTCAGTGGCTTACCTCCGCTCTGTTCCATTGGCAGACATCTGCTGGGCCGCTACTTGGTCGTCAAGCCAGACTTTTGCAGCCCATTACTGCCTGGAGAGGGAGTCCCACAGGGACAGTGCTTTCGGACAGGCAGTCCTCCGTAATCTCTTTGAGGTATAGGCAACTCCTGCCCTCCGTCCCGGATGTTGGGCTACCGGTTGGAGGCGTACTCAGAGAAGATTCCTTCCTTCTGTGCTACTGAACTTGAGGGAGCTCATTTTTTGTGCTTAGGGTCTCCGGTAGCCTTAAGCTTGGGAGTCCCACATGTGAGGACTGACTTCCTGCTTGGTCCTGGAGAAAGAGTAGTTACTCACCTGTAACAGGTGTTCTCCAGGAGCAGCAGGAATCAGTCCTCACAACCCTCCCTCCTCCCCTTGGAGTTGCAGTCCTATGATTTCGTTTTTGCTAATTATTTTGCTGTCTTTTCGCTATGTCATCAGACTGAGCAAGATGGCACCCTTGGGCGGGAAGGGGACCGCGCATGCGCGCTGCAATTCCCAAAGGCTTTCTTTGAAAGCTGGGGAAAATTGCTCCGCGAGGGCTCCGTCGGCGCCGACGTCACCCATATGTGAGGACTGATTCCTGCTGCTCCTGGAGAACACCTGTTACAGGTGAGTAACTACTCTTGACTGGTTTAAATCCTATTTTACTAACCGGACCCAATATGTGCAAATAGATCAGGTTGCATCATCGCCATTTCCTCAAGAGCAGGGCATCCCACAAGGCTCTGCTCTTTCTGCTCTATTGTTTAATATACATCTCCAACCCATCTGTTCCATATTTAAACGCTTCAAAATAAATTACCACATCTATGCGGACGACATTATGTTATACTCACCTTTTGATGTGTCCAACCCCGATTATAACAACATATGTTGTTGCCTAACTGAAGCGGAAATGTGGCTAAAGTCCATGAATATGAATATTAATTTTAAAAAAACAGAAGTTCTATTTGTAACAAGAAATACGAATTTCACTCCACCGTCAGAAATCAACATTGGAAAAACCACTCTTCCTGTTAAAAATGAAGTTAAATACTTGGGAGTCATTCTGGATAGGACCTTCAGTCTCGCTCAGCACATAAAACAAACTGTTAAAGCAATGTACTTCAAGATACGGACAATCCAACAACTAAGACCACTAATTGATGGCTCTGATTTCAGATCTGTGGCCCAAATACTAATAACACCCCATCTAGACTACTGTAATGGTATTCTTCAGGGAACCTCCAAGAAAAATCTACACACACTTCAATTAGACCAAAACATCACAGCGAGGATCATCTATAAAGCGAAAATAACAGACCATATATCTCCTATTCTTTACGCTCTCCACTGGCTACCTGTATCATGCAGAATCATTTACAAATCCTTAGTTACGACATTCAAGATCCTTAACAATCTAGCACCATCTTTCCTTTCAACGCTCATCAACATCCCTCATGAAAACAGATCAAGAAGAAGAATGAATCTACATACGATCCAAGTACCAGACTCCATTAGAAAGACTAATCAGAAGACAAGTAACACAGCTTTTTCATTCTTCGCTCCCACATTATGGAACAACCTCCCAATCGAAATTAGAGAAATCAAAGACCTTCTATCATTCAGAAAAGAACTAAAAACCCATATTTTTACTATGCAATACCATAATCTCCAGCATGATAATGTTCAGAACTCACAGAAAAGCAATGAACAACAATCATACTCTGACCCTACCTAGACTCTGACCACAACCACATCTTTCATAATCATTCCATCTCACAGATCACTCTACTCTTGAATAAAATAGTATTGTCATTTATGTAAATAATCATTTTTTTTAAGGTTAATTTAATCTGTTATTTGAAGCGTTACCAAATGTTGCACCAAGTTCATTTTTGTTCTCACCAGTTTATCTATGGCTTTGAGTTCAAAGTTAATTCTGTTCTAAAATTGTTCTCTGTTAAATATTAGCCTCTCTATTATTAACTTTTGTTACCTGTAAACCGCCACTGATATCTGGAAGTGGCGGTATAGAACAAATGTATAAATAAATAGACTTAGTTTTCTCAAAATTTAAATACAAGTTATGATCTACCAACCAAGTAGTGATATTGTTGAAGCATTCATTTATCTTCTTTAATTGTAACTGCTTAGTAATTTATATGAGTGTATAACATAATGTCATCAGCATACAGATGGTAAAAAATTCCATGACTCTTGATTATGCTACAGATAGGTTGGATGTATAAATTAAAAAGGAGAGATGATTACGCGGACCCTTGAGGAATGCCGAACTTTTGAAAAAATGGATTTGATATAATATTACCTATTTTTACTTCGATAGTTCGATTTGATAGATAAGATTTAAACCATGAAAGAACTTTATCTTTTAAGCCGATTTCTTGCAATCTAAATAAGAGATAATCATGTGAAATAGTCATAAGCCGCTGATATATCAAGAAATATTAAAATGAATCCAGAATTAGGTTTTTGAATACCTTTGAGAAGCTTGTCCATTAATGACAAAAGAAGAGTTTCAACTTCGTGCCCAATTCTAAAACCATGCTGCTGAGGATCAAGCTGGGGCAAAGCTGTCTATGCGACTTTGAAGCTGAAGTTGAGCAGTCTTTTGTAATATTTTTGCCAGAAAACGTAAACTTGAAATTGGCCTGTATGAGCTTGGCTTAGAAATGTCAAGTTTCTTACCTTTAAAAAGGGGACGAATAGAAGCACTTTTTAGCTTGTCTGGAATGTATATTTATTCTAGTGAGGAGTTAATTAGATTCAGCATATAAGGAGCAAGGCAGTCGCAGGATAAATGAATCCATGTGGCTGGACAAGGGTCTAGAACAGATGTTGTAGTATTTAAAGATTTTATTATATCATCAAGTTGTATCATCGGTTATAATGGTAAATTTATTCCAACCTTGAATAGTGGAAGGAGTTGAAGAATTATAATGATAAAGAGGTAATGTAATGATGCCTACTTTTTCTTTATAGAAATTGGCCATTGCAGATGTATTTGGAGCAAACATGCAGTTGTCTTCTTTTGGATTAATTGTTAGCGTTTTTAACTATATCAAATAATTCTCTTGGTTTATTTAGAGCAGACATAATTAATTTAGTATGGTAATCGCGTTTATTACTGTTTAATAAAGATTTGTGATTTTTGAGAATATTGAAGAAGGCTATTTTGTCTGCTAAACTTTTATATTTTCTCCATTTCCTTTCTAACCTTCTAAGCTTTCTTTTTAATAGACAAACTTCTTTTGTGTACCATATTGCTCCAATCCTTGGACGAGATTTGTGAATTTCAAAGTTATTAGGAACTGTGGCTGCTTGGTATATCGAAGAGTTCCATCTGTTTATGAGTAGATCAGTATCCTTGGAATCAATTTGAAGATGAGGTAGAATTTCTTTTAAAAACTGATCCTTGTCAAATTTACGGAACTTCCTACTTTGAAAAAATATTTGATTTGTATTTGCTCTACTGGGAAGGAAAGAGATGTTAAACTGGATAGTATGGTGATCAGACCAAGGAATATGCTGTATCTGAACATTGCTGCCATACCTCCAGCAGGGAGAGTGGCTATGCTCCTTAGATCTCAAGGATGCTTATACCCACATCCTCATCCACCCCAACCACAGGCAGTACCTGCAGTTTGTGGTGGGGAGCAGGCACTTTCAATACAGGGTGCTCCGGCCTAGCCTCTGCCCCAATAGTTTTCACAAAATGCTTGGCAGTCGTGGCCGCCTTCCTCCAGCTCCAGGGGGTCTTCGTCTTTCCCTACCTGGACAACTGGTTCATAAAAGGAGGCACAGCCTCAGTGGTGCAGCAGACCACCTCATGCACCATCCAGGTTCTGCAACACTTGGGATTTGTCATAAACTACCCCAAGTCTCACCTCCTCCTGACACAGTGTCTGGAGTTCATTGGGGCAAAGATCAACACTCTCCAGTCGAAGACTTTCTTGCCCAGTGACCAAGCCAATCGTCTCAGGTCCCTAGCTCGGGACATACAGTAACGTCCCTCAGTGCCCATCCAGCTTCTCCTGCACCTCCTTGGTTACATGGCCTCAATGGTCCATGTCACTCCAGACATTCGCCTCCACATGAGGACGGCGCAGAGATGTCTCCAGGACCAGTGGTCTTGGGCCACAGGCCGCCTCTGAGACAAAGTTTCTGTGACCTGCCAATTGACAGACTCCCCTGGTCTGGTGGCAGTCACCCAAGAATCTTGAGGCGGGCGTGCCTTTTCAGGCCCCAAGCCCCTTGAGGGTCCTCACCATGGACACCTCCCTGCTTGGCTGAGGAACCCACTGCGGAGATCTCCGTACTCAGGGAAACTGGTCACCTGCTGAGAGCATCCAGCAGATCAACCTCCTGGAGCTCCAAGCCATACACCTAGCTCTGAGGGTCTTCTGTCACTACCTGCGTCACCAGCCGGTGCTGGTCCAGATGGAAAACCAGGTGGTGGTGATCGTGAACAAATAGGGGGCACGGGGTCTCGTATCCTTTGTCAGGAGGCAGTGGTCCTCTGCTCATACACCATCCAACAGGGTATCCTCCTGCGGGCAGTGTACCTGCCAAACCAGGGCAACCTGCTGACTGACAGACTCAGCAGAGTTCTCCAGCCATACGAGTGGCAGCTGGACTCCAGGGTAGCCGGTCGACTTTTCCGGCTCTGGGGGGGAACCCGTGATAGACCTGTTTGCCAGCCCAGACAACTTTCAGTTGCCCCACTTCTGCTCCCGGCAGGCCCACCCCTCCAGGGTGGCAGCAGATGCGTTCCTGGTCTCATGGCCTGGAAGGCCTCTTGTACGCCTTCCCTCCGACACCGCTGATTGCCAAGACTTTGTTCAGGACCTCTGCGACAGGGTCTCGCTCATCCTGATACCTCCTCGGTGGCCCAGGCAACCGTATCTCCTGCTACTTCTACAGTTGATGGTGGAGGCCCCCATCCCCTTGGGGACCGCCCCAGGACTCCTATCTCAGGAGCGAGGCTCCCTCCTGCACCCCAACGTGGGGTCCCTCTCTCTGACAGCTTGGCTGCTGAGTGTGTGACTCTGGCCTCTTTCAGCCTTCCGGTTGAGGTGGAAGACATTCTGCTGGCCTCTCGCAAGTCCTCTAATATGAAGGCTTATGCACTCAAATGGCTCAGGCTCTCTGTTTAGTGCGCCGAACACAGGGCTGATCTTCTCTCCTGCACGGTGGCTCTGGTGTTACAGTACCTTCTCCACCTTTCAGTCCAGGTTCAAGTCTAACTCTGTCCACCTTAGTGCCCTGGCAGCTCATCACCATCCGGTGGATGGTACGTCCTTCTTGGTACAACTGTTGGTAACCTGTTTCCTTCTGGGCCTGCTCTTATCAAAGCCTCCAGTTCATCCTCTGGCATCTGAATAGGACCTCAATGTAGTGTTGGGGCAGCCCACTTGTCCTCCCTTCGAGCCTCTGGCTACCTGCCACTTTCGCTACCTCTCTTGGAAGGTGGCTTTCCTGGTTGTGCACACCTCCGCTCGCAGAGTTAGCGCGCTTCAGGCCCTTTTGGCAGAGGCTCCTTATGCCAGGTTCTACAAGAACAGAGTGGTGTTTCGCACGCACCCCAAATTCCTGTCGAGGGTAGTGTCGCCCTTCCATCTCAGCCAGGAAGTGGTATTCCCTACATTCTTTCCAAGACCTCACTTCAGTCAGGCGGAGACTGTCCTTCACACCTTGGACTGTAAGAAGGCCTTGTCCTTCTATATCCAATGTACTCAGGACCACCACAAAGTTTCTCAGCTTTTCATCTCCTACGACCCCAATAGGCTCGGGGAGGTGGTGACCAAATGTACGTTGTCAACCTGGATGGCGGATTGTATCGCCTTGCTTATGAGCAGACAAGGCTCCCACTGGGAGGCTGTGTCATGGCGCACTGTGTCAGAACCATGGCTGCTTCGGTGGCAAATTTGCGCTCCGTCCCGATGGTGGACATCTGCCGGGCTGCCACATGGTCTTCAGTCCATACCTTTGCGGCCCATTACTGCCTGCAAAGAGAGTCCCAACGGGACAGTGCCTTCAGCCAGGCTGTGCTCCGTAACCTTTTAGGGGTTTAGGCAGCTCCTACCTTCCGACCCTTCTGTGTTCAGGCTACCGGAGTGCTGGTTTCATCGGACACAGGGGTCCTACTGTGGTCTGTGGACATGGACTCATTGCTGCCGCTTGCCACTCTCCATAAGGAAGCCCCTATTTTTGCTATGGGCTTTCGGTAGCCTATAGCTGGGGAGTCCCATATGTGAGGACTGACTGCTTGCTTGTTCCCGGAGAAAGCATAGTTACTCACCTGTAGCAGGTGTTCGGGGACAGCAAGAATTGGTCCTTACAACCTTCCCTCCTCACCTTGGAGTTGCTCCTTTACAAATCTTTTATTTTTGCTATGTCATCGGACTGAGCAGGATAGCACCCTTGGGCGGGAAGGGGACCATGCATGCGTGGTGGCATTTCCCAAAGGCTTTCTTTAAAGACTAGGGGAATGCTTCCACGAGGGCTCCATCAATGCCGACGTCACCCATATGTGAGGACTGGTTCCTACTGTCCCCGGAGAACACCTGTTACAGGTGAGTAACTGCGCTTTGTAAGTTAAACTATACTCTGATTTGATTTAAATGAAAAGCTCTCTAGAAACAAATTTATTTCCAAGTCTACTTATTCCTATTTTAAATTCTATGCTAAGCTATACTCTGCTTGGACTTAAATACAAAGCTCTCTGGTGGCATTAAGAGTTGACTGACTCTGCAAAAACACTGAATTCTAAAATACACAGATTTATCAACTTTAACGCCAAGAAGTCCCTTTTCCCCAAGATTTTGAGTTTATTCCAGAAGATTATACTCACAAGTGTAGATCTACTTCCAGTTGTAGCAGTCCCTTTTGGTAGTCCTTCAAGACCTTTGGAACAAGTGTACATTTGTATATGAGGATTTGTGCACTGTGGGTACTGGTTCTTGGTTCCTGTTTTCTAAGAAAACATATGTGCCTATGTCAGGGTCGACTTAAGGGCAACTGATGTTCCCTATGTGAACCTTGAGCTATGTCCCCCTCCCCCCCCCCCAGTGGACAGTATTTCATTTCTCCTTCCCCCCCAAGTGGGACTAATCCTACCCCATTTCGACTTTGCCAATGCCATCTTACAAGGTCTCCCTCAATCCACACTTAGCCCATTACAGCTGGCTATGAATGCGGCAGCAAGGGTCCTCCACAAAGCCTCCAGAAGTGACCACGTGACTCCTATTCTGAAGCAGCTTCACTGGCTCCCTATCCACGGAAGGATTATCTTTAAAATCTTACTCCTCTCATTCAAGGCCATCAATGGCCTATCATCTTTTTCACTCATGGAACTCATTCACACAGTGCCCCCCAACAGGTCCAGAAGAGCAACAGCAGTAAATTCCCTAATAACCCCGAAGGCATTGACAAAATGCAACAGTACAACGGCGAATAGGGCCTTCAGTCTCTACGTCCCCAAATGCTGGAATGCTCTACCACCCGACATTCGGGCTATCGTAGATCTATCACAGTTCAGGAAGGCACTCAAATATCACCTTTTCCTCCAATACTACCCAGTCAGCAATGAAACCTAGGTAACCTCACCAAAGAAGTAACCATGGCTAGTTCTGAGACAGCGCCAACACCCAGATTCTGCGCATACTTTCCTTAGGTTATAGTTGCCTTCAATCTTGTTCATTGTAATTATTTCATGTATATAGTTCACCCCTGTTATCCAAGTTTATACTCCAGTTATCCAAGTTTGTACTCCTGTTATATGTAAAACCAAACAGCTTGTTGCACTGGTCATCTTCTTATAATGTAAACCGCGCTGATGCCGAATAGTGCGGTATATAAGAAATTGTAATAAATAAATAAATAAAATAAAAGTGACCAGTAGAATCTCTTTCTCCAGGACCAAGCAGGAAGTCAGGCCTCACTTATGGGGTGACATCAGCGCCGATGGAGCCCCCGTGCGGAGCATTTCCCCAGCTTTCTATGAAAGCCTTTGGGAATACTACACGCATGTGCGGTCCCCTTCCCGCCTAAAGGTGCCATCTTGCTCAGTCTCTCTTTTTCCGTGGAGCCCTTCAGACGTTCGTCCTAGTCACCTGGGAAAAGTTGACTTTTTTTGAAGATTTTCTTCGCTTTTTCTTCGAATTCGACGCTGGTTCCCCTTCCCGCCGGGTTCGGTACACCGGTATCGAGCCTGTTCTCTATTTTTCGGTTTTTGCCCTTCGTGGCTGGCGTTCGCGCCCTTTTTTCTGTTTTTCCCTGGAAGGCCGGTCTTTTGACCTTGCGGGGGCCCTTTTTTCCCCGATGGCTTCCAGTGGTTTCAAGAAGTGTGTTCGGTGCAAGAAACTAATGTCTCTCACCGACACACACGACTGCTGCCTTCTGTGCCTCGGCCCAGATCATGACCCCCATGATCTGTGGCTCGTGTGGTAAAATGTCCACCAAGGCACTTCGAAGCCGTCAGCACCAGAAGGAAAGGATTTTTTCGGATTCTGCCTCCGGCCGGGCCCGGACCTCGTCTGAGGCCTCGACGTCTCGGGAGTCTGATCCCGAGCATCGCCGGGGTTCCTCGGACAGGGGGTCCCCCGACCGGGAATGCAAGAGGAAGAAACGGCTCGCGAGGGCGGCGTCAGAGGAGGTCCCTGGTTCCTCGAGGGCCAGGTCTAAGACTCCCAACCGCCGTCCTGGGCCTTTGGAGCAGGAGAAGCCGTCCAAAGTACCTCGGGTAGAACCGGAGATCGTCGGACACGTAAGTCCTGTAGTCCTCGTGGACTCTCCTCCGAGGGAGCCGACGTCGGTTCCGGCACCGCCGGGGCCCGAGTCGGTAGCACTGAGTCTCCTGAGCTTGGACTCAGGCTGACAGCCTTGGAATGCAGATTCTCTGCCTTCATGGAGCAGCAGCGGGTACTGATGGCCAGCCTCACTGGTGCATCTGCCCCAACCACCGGGACATCGACGTCGACCCCGGAGACCGAGCCGATACTCGAGACTATGAAGGCTCAAGGTCGTCCTCGGTCAAGGTCTCCTTCGACCTCCTGCTCAGAACCGAGGGCGTCGACGCCGGTGCCTTCGGCGTCGGGGCGGGTGCCACCTCGACCCGCGTGGTTGGAGCCCCTCGACGACTCTTCCAATGAGTCAGCCTGGGAGACGGAGGATGAGGAGTCCCCCGATACCTTCCGGACTCGGTGCGTCCCGTCGGACATCCGAACCCCGGAGTAGGTCCCCTCCGGAGGACACCCGGTTCTCGGAGTTCGTGCGGGACATAGCCAAGGCCTTGGCGATTCCCGCCGACCCCGAGGAGGAGCCTCGAGCCGAGGAGCTCGAGGCCCTCCAGTATGACTCTCCTCCGAAGGAGGCCTTTACTGTGCCGGTTCCTCCGATGCTGGAACGTCTCCTCTTCCGGATGTGGGAGGCACCGGCCTCGGCGCCGGTCTTGAGCAAGCGGGTCTATTCCATTTATCGACTCCGTAAGAGCCCTGGCTTCCAAAAGGCGCAGCTGCCGCACCATTCCATGGTGGTGGAATCGGCCATGCATCGCCAGAAGAGCCAGAAGATGCACTCCGCGGTGCCCCCCGGTAGGGAGGCCCGGAACCTGGATGCTTTCGGCAGAAAGTGCTTTCAGGGCTCGATGCTTGCTTGCCGTGTCCAGTCATACCAGCTGTACATGGGCATGTTTCTCCGAGACCTGGCAAAGGAGCTTGCCGGGTTCTCTGCTGGTCTCTCCGGGGAACCTTTGCAGAGGTTCCAGTCTTTGTCTTCAGGAATCTGGGACTGTACCAAATTCATGTCCTGAGCGGCCTACGATGGCTTCGAGGTTTCCGCTCGTGTGGCGGCTGCCGGCATCGCGGCCCGACGCCAGGCATGGTTACAGTCATTGGACCTCAAGCCTTGGGTTCAGGACAAGTTGGTTGATGTCCCTTGCCGAGGTGAGAACCTTTTTGGCAAACCCATGGTTGAGAAGGCCGCTGAGCTTGAGACCAAGCACCTGACCAGGACTAGGCTGTCCAGAAAGACTTCTGCCCCTTCTCACAAAAAGAAGGGCTCGGGAAAAAGTCCTTCTACCCGAGAAAGGTGTCTGCCTACAAACCTTTCCCTCAATACCAGGCCTCCCCAGCTCCCCCTCAGGGGCAGCAGGCCAAGGGGCAGGGACATGGGCCCCATAGGCAGGAGGCCCCCAAGCCTCCGGCTCCTGCTCCTACCCAGCAGGGAGGGGTTTTTTGACTCCCAAGGCATAGCCTCTCCATCCCTGCTGTCCCATCCCTGCACAGGTCGCTTAGCCCTGTTTGCCTACCGGTGGCCACCCATTACAGGGGATGCTTGAGTTTTAAGCATCATTCCCCAGGGCTATATGCTTTATTTCCAACAACTACCTCCTGTCTACTTTCCAGGAGAGCCTCTGAGGCCTCTCCTGCACACCACCCTTCTCCTCCAAGAACTTCAGGGTCTGCTTCTGGACAAGGCGGTGGAGCCGGTACCTCCTCGCCTACAAGGGCACGGGTTCTACTTCAGGTATTTTCTGGTGCCAAAGCGGACAGGAGGCCTAAGGCCTACCCTAGACCTCAGAAACCTCAACAAGTTCTTGGAGAAAGAGAAGTTCAAGATGCTTACTCTTGGAACACTTCTGCCCTACCTCCAGTAGGGAGATTGGCTATGCTCCTTAGATCTGAAGGATGCGTACACTCACATCCTCATTCATCCAGACCACAGAAAGTACCTCAGGTTCGTGGTGGGAGGAAACCATTACCAGTACAGGATACTGCCTTTTGGCCTAACTTCCACCCCACGGGTCTTTACAAAGTGCCTAGCTGTGGTGGCAGCCTACTTGAGGACTCAAGGGATATTTGTCTTCCCCTATCTGGACGACTGGCTCATCCACGGTCAAACCTACCAGGAGGCCAGGCAGGCCACCTTCAGGACTGTCACACTCCTTCAAGACCTAGGCTTTGTCATAAACTTCGCAAAATCCACTTTGCTCCCCTCCCAGAACCTCGAGTTCATAGGAGCACGGCTGGACTCTGAGCAAGCACGGGCTTACTTGCCAGAGGACAGAGCTCAAAGGCTCATGGAGTTGGCATCCTGGTTTCTCAGTCTGCCGAGGGTTTCTGCCAGGCTCTGTCTGCAGCTCCTGGGACACATGGCATCGACTGTGCATGTGACCCCCAATGCCCGCCTCCACATGAGGCCTGCACAGTGGTGCCTCAGAACTCAGTGGAAGCAGGCCACAGGGAGCCTAGCAGACAAAGTGAGGGTATCCAAACCGTTCCTGGATTCTCTTCAGTGGTGGCTGCACCCCCCCAACTTGCTGCAGGGGGTGCCTTTTCAGGTAGCTGTCCCCACCGTGGTGTTGACAACCGATGCCTCCTTGCAGGGCTGGGGTGCACACTGTCAAGCGAGCTGCACCCAAGGCCTCTGGTCCCCATGGGAAGCCCTGCAACAGATCAACCTATTGGAACTGCGGGCTATTCGCTTAGCCCTCAAGGCTTTTTCTCACTCCTTGGCCCAGCAGTCTGTTCTATTTCAGACAGGCAACCAAGTAGCCATGTTTTATGTGAACAAACAGGACGGCACTGGGTCCAGGCCTCTATGCCTGGAAGCACAGGCCCTTTGCTCTTTTGCCCTCCAGCACCAGATGTTGCTGAGGGCTGTTTATCTTCCTGGCCAGGAGAATTTTCTGGCAGACCGCTTAAGCAGAATTCTGCAGCCCCACGAATGGCAGCTGCACCCTTCGGTGGTTCAACAGATTTTCCTGAAATGGGGACTTCCCTCTATGGATCTCTTTGCCAGTCCCCTAAATCACCAACTGCCCAGGTTTTGTTCCAGGCAACCGCATCCCCTAAGGGTGGCGACGGATGCCTTCCTGATTTCTTGGTCCCAGGGCCTGCTCTATGCGTTTCCTCCCACGCCTCTGGTGGCCCGAACCTTTTTCAAGATTCTCAGGGACAAGGCCTCAGTACTTCTGGTTGCTCCCAGGTGGCCGAGGCAGCCCTGGTTCCCCCTGCTACTTCAACTGGCAGTGGAGACACCCATGCCTCTGGGATTCCAACCCGACATTCTATCTCAGGATCAGGGTTCCCTTCTGCATCCCGATCTCAAATCTCTCCATCTGATGGCATGGAGGCTGCAAGGGTAGTCTTGGCTCCCTGGGGTCTACCTCAGGAAGTGGAAGAGGTGGTCTTGGCCTCTAGAAAGCAATCCACCAGGAAAACATATGCCCTAAAGTGGAGAAGGTTCTCCTTGTGGTGTCAGCAACGCAAGGAAAATCCTTTCACCTGCACTGTGCCAGTAGTGCTCCAGTACCTACTGCACTTGTCCAGTCAGGGCCTTAAGTCCAATTCTGTTCGGGTCCACCTCTCTGCTCTGGCAGCTCATCACTCTCTGGTGGAGGGACACTCTTTGTCAGTTCACTCCTTGGTGTCCAGATTTCTCAGAGGCTTACTATTGCTCAAGCCTCCTCTCCGTCCACCGGCCCCTGAGTGGGAGTTGAATGTGGTCTTGCAGCAACTTACTCGCCCACCTTTTGAGCCCATGGCTACATGTCCTTTACGCTTCTTATCCTGGAAGACTCTATTCCTAGTGGCCTTGACCTTGGCCAGGTGAGTGAGTGAACTTCAAGCCCTGGTCTGTGACAGACCATACACTCGCTTCTATAGGAACAGGATAGTCCTTAGGATTCATCCTAAGTTCTTCCCCAAGGTTGTCTCCTCTTTCCATCTCAACCAAGAGGTGGTTCTTCCAACATTCTTCTCTAGGCCCCATGCAAGCCGGGCTGAGACAGTCCTGCATACTCTGGACTGTAGGAGGGCCTTGTCTTTCTACCTTGACTGTACGCAGGGGTATAGAAGGGCTTCTCAGCTCTTCGTATCTTTTGACCCCAATAACTTGGGGGTACCTGTGTCCAAGCGTACCTTGTCCATCTGGGTGGCTGACAGTATCACCTGGGCTTACAGGGCAGCTGACCTTCCTTTGCAGGGTCGGGTCACGGCCCACCGTGTCAGGGCAATGGCTGCCTCAGTAGCTCATCTCCGCTCTGTACCGTTGGCAGACATCTGCAGGGCTGCAACTTGGTCCTCAAGCCAGACTTTTGCGGCCCATTACTGCCTGGAGAGGGAGTCCCGCAGGGACAGTGCTTTCGGTCAGGCAGTGCTCCGGAATCTCTTTGAGGTTTAGGCAACTCCTATCCTCCAGCCCTCTGGTTGGGCTACCGGTAGAGGTATGTTTCAGTGAAATCCTTTCTCTGATGCTGAGGCTAGAGGGAGCTCATTTTTCAGCTCTGGGTCCCCGGTAGCCTGAAGCTGGGGAGTCCCATAAATGAGGACTGACTTCCTGCTTGATCCTGGAGAAAGAGTAGTTACTCACCTGTAACAGGTGTTCTCCAGGAGCAGCAGGAATCAGTCCTCACAACCCTCCCTCCTCCCCTGGGAGTTGCAGTTGTACATAGTTTATTTTTACATTTTTGTGTGCTGTTTTTAGCTATGTCATTTGACTGAGCAAGATGGCACCTTTAGGCGGGAAGGGGACTGCGCATGCGTGTAGTATTCCCAAAGGCTTTCATAGAAAGCTGGGGAAATGCTCCACACGGGGGCTCCATCGGCGCCGATGTCACCCCATAAGTGAGGACTGATTCCTGCTGCTCCTGGAGAACACCTGTTACAGGTGAGTAAGTACTCTTTCCTTTCTCTTCTCTACCACACTTGAGTCCAGCATCTCCCATTTTCTTCCCCTCTAGTGGACTTTCGGGTATTCTTTCACTCATTTTCTTGCTAGCTTCACTCCTATTTATTTTGGGTTTCATCCAACAACTCGACTTCATACCATTTGGCTTGTGGTGTTCTTTTAGCACCTATTATCTTCAATATTTTCCTGGCTTCCCTCCCTCTGCTGATTTAGTCACTAGGTAATAGCCCATATTTCCATATCATCCTGCTAGACCAGTCCAGAAAAGTAGATTATGTTCCCCTGTTAGCGGTGGTGGAACCACAGAAGAAAAATCCAAAGGTTTCTCTATGACCCCCATGCTGCTATTATCGCTGATGCAACTAGGGGTACGCTCGGTGTTTATTTGTCTCCGTCAGATGGTGGATGCAATCTGATGCAACTCTAAAAATCTGTAGAGAATGATTTAGTTCATGAGTAGCCGCTCTCTGAAATGACTCTCACTTGAGCTCAGTGTGGGAGGGCTCCTGATTATCCTCAAACCAGTGCTCTCCTGGAAATAGCTCACAAGAGGAGGGGTGTTGATTCAGTTCCTTGTCCTTATCTTGTTAAGGGCTAATTTGACATCCAGAATTGTTGGATCAGGACCCCGGAGGAATCATTGGTTGCACAGCCTCAATGCTCCCTTCCTTAGCTGTCCCTTGAATATGTGGATGAAGATCTTCAGAGGAATGTTCCTGCAGGCGATTGCAGCAGGAAATAGCATTGAGCCCAGAACTCTTGCAGCTTGGAGCTCCTTGGGGATGAGTTTCTTCTGCTCATCTAAATTGTCTTTGGAGGCGTCCTGACATCATCTGCTGGGCAGTTTGACAATCAGGTTGGGGACCTTTTCAGAGGAACCATTGGTTAGGCTTGTTTTTTCCCCCTGCCAATTCCCATCTGAGGCTAGTGCTATTTTCATGTGTTATCAGCCCTTAGCTGTGCAGTAACCCATGTATGGTGCTATGCGAATTAGCATGCATGAGTTTCTCTACGTGCATTGTCAACATGTGACATTAACGTGCACTGTTTAGACACTTGCTTCCTCAGTGCGTGGTGGTGTCTGTGCTTCCGGTGCATGGATGAGCATGGCTCTTTCTAGCACACCTCAGCTAAACCCACTGAGAGAAATTGCTGGACCATGACAGCTGCTCTACTTAGGCAAGTGCATGTCATCTAATAGGAGATGCTGCCTGATCTTATGGCAAACGGTGAGTTACTTCATTGGTCTCCCTCTGTGATTCCTGCATGAAGGCTTCTGCTAACTCCTCAGAGGTATCTCCTTCACAGTTGATGGATAGGAATCTCCTTCCTTCATTGTACTTCAGCAGGTGACAACGGGGCCGGCTAGAAGGAAAGTCGGTGCCCAGTTTTGGATTCCTCCTCTCTCAAGTAGTTGACCACAGGTTCAAGTCCTGCCTAAGAACTCTCTACTACTATGCTTGGCCCGCCTCTTCGTGAAGCTTTGCAGCAGGGACTTATAGCAGCTGGTCCGCCCTCTGCTGGTGGGGGACACAGGCTGGCAAAGTAGTTTCCCAGGCTCCAGTTTGTTCTCTCCAAAATTCTTTTCTCCAGCAAACATGGTCTTTCAGGTGAGGCAACTCAGATTGAAAAGCCTCTAGGCCCTCCTGTTAGTGAGAGGAGGGTCCTTCTTAACAGAAGTGGCCCTGGGAGAGATTTGATTCCAAGAACTGGGACCATTTCTCCTATGCTCAGCATCCTGATTTGCATTCCAATAGTTCTAATGGAAACTACACATGTGATGAAGGTGCGCTTTCGACGCCAGATGACCAAGATCATTCTTTGTTTGAAGGTAAGAGCTGGAAGCGCTGATAATCAGATGTCCTCTGCCCTGTGGCTTGTAGATCTTCCAGTGATGGGGGTCCGGAAACCCTCCAGAGCATGTCTTTTCCCAGAGGTTGTCAGACGGCTGCCTGGGTGAGAATCTTCACAGTCTTGGCAAGTGCATATATCTATATGATTTGCAAGGTATTGTGGGCAATGTAGTTCATTCACACCAGACACAGCTGCTGACAATAATTTAGTTGTGCTCTTGGGTAAAGCCAATAAGATATTTATTTATGGGGTTATTTCTCCCAACACAGATATGCTTGGTAGCACATAAATCAGGTAACTTGCTTTCAGTGTTAACTTGGAAAACAAAGTCAAAATCAGGAAAACAACAAATGAAAAGCCACAAAGCAAGAAACAAACTGTTCTTTTCAGGTTAACTTCTGATTACTTCCCACCTAGATTCAGAAGTGATTCTCTCCTAGCTCACAAGCAATTAGGTAAGGCTTAATTGCTAGCAGTTATCCAGCTGAAACCCCTTAGCTGGCTTGCTTTCTACTGTGTGGGTCAAATCCTGCTTCAGGAGCTTTTCTGAGTAGATTAAAGAACAAGTTTATATTTCTTTGTGATGGTTGCTGTACTTTGTAACAGAAAGTTACCAACGGAGTTTAGATAGAGAGCAGTCCATATAAATAGGATCTTCATCTGCTATTATTCCCCCTTGTTCAACAAGCATGGGTTCAATATCATGGATTGGCACAGATGAATCTCTCAATGGAGCACTTTCAGGAGAATACTTGTTTCCCTGCTGTCTTTCAAGGTTATAGCTAGGGCATAGATCAGTGTTCATACCTTCCATTGCTGCTAGAGTTCCTCTCTATATAGCCTGGCCAGTATGTAGTCCAGTTCTTATGTCCAGCCTTCCAATCCAGATCCCTGGACACTGGATCTCTTTTCACATACCTTCTGGCACAGGTCTTAGGGTCCCTTCCACGTGCAGCCGTCTCCCTCACAGGTAGCCTCTGGTGATTCCTAGCTCTGCAGCACCATTCCTCTGGCTTTCCCTAGTCCAATGGTGTATACTGGCCCTTGGAATACCTCCCAGTATACGTACTGCTTTGGACTCTTCTAGACCTCTCAAAGGCTTTTCTCTTCCTTCTTCCAAAGGGTCTCTTTCCCTCTTTGTCCGTCCGGTTTGGCTTCTGCTTCTGATGATCCTTCAGATGAAACTGATGATCAAACTCAAGCTGATTCTCAGGATACTGAGACAATTCTCTGGATATCCAAGGTGATCATGAAGATGGTCATCTGTAGAATAAACTCTACTCTTATTCTGCTTAGATGAGTGCTCCTCCCTAACACAGCGCAGCTGTGCTGAATCAGGCCCTGCCCTTTGAGATGAGTGCTTAGGGATTACCCCATAGCCCTCCTGATTGAACACACGTTTCCCCACTTCAGCTCCTCTAATGGCTGTTGGAAACCTGGTGCATTCTGGGAAAATTCTGTTTTCTTATTTCTACCAGAAGTGACAGGTTGCTTGTTCAGAGTCACTTCACCTTTTCTATAGCTCCTTCCTGAGCTATGATAAGCTTCCTTATCACAAGGTTCTCAAAAGCATACTTCATAGTTGAAAGGGGCCAGTCATGAGCAGGCTTTATGCTTCTCCTCAAGAGGATTTCAATGCCGAGCAACATTTGCCCCAGGTGGATGCTCATGTGACCACCGTCACTAAGCGCAGTACAGTCCCAGTGTAAGGTGGCGTGGCTCTCAAAGGCCAGCTGGATTGCAAAGTGGAGGCCCTCCTGAGGAGCCAACAGTCAGCCACCTCCTCTAATTTTTCAGACAGTGATTTGTGGAGAGCTTATTACTATGACTGTTAATCATTTATATAGTGCTACAAGGCATATGCAGCACTATACAGACATAGATAAAGATAGTCTCTGCTCATCAGAGCTTACAGTCTCATAATTAAGACAGACAAGACAAAAGATAAGAAAAGGGTGCAATAGGGAAGGGTAGGGAGACACAAGGAAAGCAAGGGATCAGGATCTAAAAGCAGCCCCAATGAGATGAGCCTTTGGCACAGATTTGAAAAAGGAGAGAGAGGACGCCTGACACATGAGTCATGAAGTTTGTTCCAGACATAAGGAGCAGCAAAGTGAAAGGATTGAAGTCTAGAATTGGCAGTGGAGGAAAAGGGCATAGAGAGGAGTATGCCAGTGGAAGAGCGGAGTTCACGAAGAGGGGTGTAGGGAGGAGCAGTAGAATGATTGCATTTATAGGTCAAAAGGAGAAGTTTGAATAGGATACTAAAACGGGAGCCAATGAAGTGATATGAGAAGAAGGATTATATGAATATATTGAGGCTGGCGAAAGATTAGTTGTGCAGCAGAGTTCTAAATTGAAGGTGGCTCAGAGGGAGACCAGCAAGAAGGAGGTTACAATAATCAAGACGGAAAGTGATTCGTGAGTGAATAAGTGTTTTAGTAGTGTGTTCAAAAAAGAAAGGGTGAATTTTGTTAATGCTATAGATAAAGAAACAATCTGTTGGATATGTGAGGAGAAGGAGAGGGAGGAGTCCAAGATGACCCCGAGGTTATGGGAGGAGTGGCTCAGTGGTTGGGACAGGTTAGCGAAGGCTGGGGGTTCAATTCCCGCATGGGGACAAGCAACTTCAGGCCGGAGGGACTGGGGTCTCTAGTCCCATGGCCACTCCTTGTGGCCTTGGGCAAGCCACTTAACCCTCCATTGCCTCAGGTGCACTTAGATTGTGAGCTCTTCGGGGTCAAGGGAATAAAAAGTGCCTGTTAGTATACATGTAAACCACACTGATTCTAAAGAGCGCGGTATAAAAAATAAATATAAATAAATAAATAAATGGGCTGAGGAAACAGGAACTAGAAGAGTGTTGTCTATAGAAATAGAGAAAGGAGGAAGGGGGAAAATAAACATTTTGTTTTTGGCTATGTTTAATTTCAAACAGCAGTGAGACATCCAGATGGCGATGTCAGACAGGCAGGCAGAGATGTGGGTCTGGCGTGACGGAAAAATATCAGGAGAAGAAAGATAGATCTGAGAGTTGTCAGCATAAAAGTGATACTGAAATACATGGGAAGAGATGAAAGCACCAAGGGACTGGTTATAGAGAAACATAGAAACATAGAAATATGACGACAGAAAAAGACCACATGGCCTATCTAGTCTGTCCTTCCATAACAACTACAACAGTCCACTTTTTGCCTTTAGAGATCCTCTGTGTTGGTCCCATGCTTTCTTGAATTCAGTTACTGTCCTCATCTCTACCACCTCCACTGGGAGACTATTCCACGGATCCACTACTCTTTCCGTAAAGAAATATTTCCGCATATCACTCCTGAATCTATCTCCCTTCACCCTCATCCCATGTCCCCTCGTAGCAGAACTTGCTTTCAATTGAAAGAGGCTCTCTCCCTGAACATTTATGCCACGGAGGTATTTAAACATCTCAATCATATCACCTCTATCCCGCCTTTCCTCTAAGGTGTACATATTAAGATCCTTAAGTCTGTCCTCATATGCTTTATAATGAAGCCCATTAATCATTTTGGTAGCAACCCTCTGCACCGACTCCATCCTGTTCACATCCTTTTGAAGGTGCGGTCTCCAGAATTGCACACCATACTCCAAATGAGGTCGCACCAAAGACTTATACAGAGGCATTATCACCTCCTTTTTTCTGCTAGCCATTCCTCTCCGTTGAGAGGAGAGAGAGAAGAGGAGATCCGGAACAGATCCTTGGGTAAACTAACTGAGAGTGGAATAGCAGTAGAGGACGAGCCACCGGAACAAACACTGAAGGAGCGATGGGAGAAATAAGAAGAGACCCAGGACAGCACAGAGCCCCTAAAACCAAGCGAGGACAATGTGTCGAGGAGAAGGTAGTGGTCAACTGTATCAAAAGCAGCGGAAAGGTCGAGAAAGATGAGGACCATGTAAAGACCTTTGGACTTAGCCAGGAACAAGTCACTGGAGACTTTAACAAGTGCTGTCTCAGTAGAGTGCAAGGAACGAAAGCCAGATTGAAGTGGATCTAACGGGTTGAGAGGAAAGAAATTCAAGACAATGGCAGAAGACTGCACGTTCAAGAAGTTTGGAAATGAAGCGAAGAAGGGAGATAGGTCAATAACTGGAAGGACAACAAGGGCCAAGTGAAGGTTTCTTGAGGAGGGGTGTGACCACAGCATGCTTGAAGACAACAGGGAAAGTAGCAGTGAAGAGCGAGAGATTGAGAATATGTGAGATAGTAGGGATGACAAAAGAGAATATGGAATTAAGGAGACGGGTGGGGATAGGGTCAGAGGAGCAAGTAGTAGATTTAGAAGAGAAGAAATGAAGAGAAGTTTCCTCTTCTGAGATCATAGAAAAGAATGAAAGAGTAACTGAATTTTAGGGGAAAAGTTGGTATTGAGGAGGTGGAAGAGGGGATGAAGCTGATCTAGTGGGGAACTGGAGTGTAATCTTCTGGATTTTGTCATGGAAATAATCAGTTAGGGTTTGGGAGAAAGAGGAGGAGGAGTTGGGGGTAGGCGCCTTGAGGAGAGAGTTAAGAGTAGAGAAGAAATGGCGGGGGTTAGTAGCAAGAGAGTTAGTCAGATGGACATAGTAATTTTGTTTGTCAAGAGCTGGGACTCACTGGAAGGAGGTAAGCATGAATGTGAAGTGAAGAAAGTCAGAAAGGGAGCGAGATTTGAGCCAAATGTGCTCAGCTGAGAGGGCACAGGAGTGTAGATAGCGAGTAGTTGAAGATAGTCAGGGCTGAGGTATAGGGTTGGGAGTATCCAGAGCAGAGGAGAGGGCAGTATTATAGCAAATTAAAGCCTTATCAACAGACTTAGAAGACAGTGGTAGAGAGAGCTGATGGATCAATAGCATGAAGATTCACAGAGAGGTAGGAGGAGACCTGGTGAGATTGAGGTGGGGAGTGATGAAGAGTTGAGCTTAGGAAGTGATGATCAGATAAGGAAATAACAGAGGAACAGAAATTGTAGGGTAAGCAGTTAGAGAAGAAAACCAGGTCAAGACATGCTAATGAGTGGGAGACGAGCAAAGGTGGAGGTTGAAAGAGGAGGGTAAGGGAAGGGAGTTTAGAAGTATAAGGGTTAGAAGGGTTATCAATATCAATGTTAAAGTCACCAAGAATAAGGGAGGGGGAAGAAGAATCCAAAAATAGGATAAGCCAGGAGTCAGTCGGTGAGAAAGGTACAGTTGGACTTATCAGGAGTCTATAAATAGCTATCTGGAGAGATAAAGGATTGAAAAGACAGAAAGAAGGGACTTCAAAGGAGGAAATGGAGTGAGTCCGAGGTAGAAGGAGGGGTTGGAATTGGCAAGAAGGAGAAAGCAGAAACCTAACACCATCACTATGGCCAGTGGCATAAGGGAAAATTGGTAGCCGCCATGATAGAGGGCAGCGACTGAAGCGGTGTCATCAGGGAGGAGCCAGGTTTCAGTAAGAGCTAGAAGTTGGAAAGATTTAGAAATGTAGAGGGGA
The DNA here is from genome assembly GCA_033557465.1 of Ichthyophis bannanicus. Classification (NCBI taxonomy): domain Eukaryota; kingdom Metazoa; phylum Chordata; class Amphibia; order Gymnophiona; family Ichthyophiidae; genus Ichthyophis; species Ichthyophis bannanicus. The sequence goes on from CM066034.1 coordinate 795,580,555, forward strand.
GTTTATTAGATATGGAATGAGCATTCCATAAGGCACATGAGAAAGGGAGAAAGGAAGGGGAAAGGAGTGAAAAGTGAATGAGATCAGAGTGGTTGAGTGAGGAGTGGGATAGTGATGGTAGCGGCCACTGCTCTATAGTACAAAGATATTTGCTTTCATTCATGCCTGGATGACTGGCTTATCCAAGCCAGGTTGCTGTTGGAAGCGTTATGGATGTCGACCTGAGTGTTGCAGGTTCTAGAGAGTCTGGACTGAGGAATGAACTACAGCAAGAGCCATCTAGAGTCTACTTAGGTAACTAGTGTACCTTGGGGCATGGGTTGACACCGGCAAGGTTTTCCTACCTGAGAAGAGAATGGAGAAGCTGATGTCTTAGCTGAAATCCTTTCGGAAGCAGTGGGCCCTCAAGGTTTGGGATTACCTTCAGCTCCTCTGTTCGATGGTGACAACGATCAAGATAGTTCCTTGGGCACAGGTTCGTATGAGACCACTGCAGATGTCTTATTATCTCACTGGTCTCCTTGCTCTCAGGACTTAGAGATCAGGTTTCTCCTTTCCCCATCAATGGCTGCCAGTCTGAATTGGTGGGAGCAGTCTAGTCAGCTGTTGAAGGGCCTGCCCTTAGTCGATCCCCTGAATTCAAAAAAGCATGGGACAAATACAGAGGATCTCTAAAGGAAAAAAGGGGACTGTTGTAGTTGTCGATATGGAAGGACAGACTAGATAGGCCATGTGGTCTTTTTCTGTCATCATTTTTCTATGTTTCTATCGACATTCTCCAGTCTTTTCATCTGCAGAGTCGATTGCGAGGGACAGACAGCTCAGATCCACTGGAACAGGTGAGAAGTAGCGTGACTCATCCAGCTCAAGGCATGGACAATTCATTTGGCCCCCTTGCGTCTTCAGACCTTGGCCCAGGGCTAACGGTCCAGGGCTGTGGTATATGTCAACAGACAAGGGAGCACAAAGAATTCCAGGGTGATGCTGGAAATAACCCTCTTGTTTTCCTGGACGGAAAGGAATCTCCTACCCTCTCAGCACAGCATATTGGCCATTGCAAGACTCCGTCTTCAGGAGGGCCCAGGCCCTTTGGTCAGGCCTCGAGCCAAGGAGTCGCACGACATTGTCAGGGATATGGCCAGGGCCCTCTGTGCAAATCGAAGTGGAGGAGGACCCGAGCACTGAGGAACTGGAGATCCTCCAGTTCGAGTCCCCACCCAAGGAGACTCTCACAGTGCTAGCACAGCCGATCCTTAAGCGGCTGCTACTGAGAATGTGGGAAAATCATTTTTATGTTCCGGTGGTCATCCGACGCTTCGACGCCATATACTCCCACACAACTCCATGGTTGTCAAGTCAACCATGCAGAAACCCAGAAGCCAGAAAACTTACTTTTCTCCAGGAACAAGCAGGAAGTCAGTCCTCACATATGGGTGACGTGAAAGCTTTTGGGACATGCTACCACGCATGTGTGATTCCCTTCCCACCCAAAGGTGCCATCTTGCTCAGTCTCCCTTTTACCGCGGAGCCCTACAGACATACGTCTCGTTCCCCTGGAAAAAAGTTGATTTTCTCATACTATTTTTGTACTTTCCAGCTTGCGCCATCTCCTTTCCCGCCTGAGATCCGCTGCAAACACACCAGGCCTTGAAAAACGTTTCTGTTCTGATTTTTTTCCATCACAGTGCTTTCGCCCCCTTTTTAACTGCTGGCCGCGTCAAGGGTCTTCGACCTCACTGGGGTTCTTTTTGCCCCGATGGCCACAGGCTTTAAAAAAATGTGATCGGTGTTCCAAAAATATGTCACTCACCGACACTCATGATTGTTGCCTCTATTGTTTGGGCCCAGACCATGACCTGGAGGAATGCACCTTGTGCAAGAAAATATCCGCTAAGGCTATACAGAACCATTGGCTTAAGCAGGACAACATCTTCCACAAGGCAGATTCAACCCCAGTCTCCCCGGTAGCCTCAAACCTGAAGACCCCGCATGGATCCTCAGACTCACGTAAGGCCCCCGCGACCACTCCGTGGACTTGTCGGCACTCCGAGCAAGGGTCATCAGAGCATGCGCATAAGAAGAAGCGGAAGACCTCAAGATCCTCATCTGGGGAAGCAGACAAGCATGGGAAATCCCGTGCTCTGTACTCTTAGCTCCGCCGCAGAGCTCCTGAAGAACCGGAGCAGGAACGCACTAGGAAGGTTCCAGGACCGAGGTTGTGGCCTCTGGCGATGGATCACAGTCTCACAAGGCCCATCCCGTCAAAGACCCATCTCTTCCTCTATGCCTGACACGGTCACGCTGGTGTCTGGGTCCATTGCTGCGACCCCCGAGTGAAAAGCTGCATGCTGGCCTTGGTACGCAGTGTTTCTCCAGGAACAAGCAGGAAGTCAGTCCTCACATATGGGTGACGGCGCCAACGGAGCCCTCGTGCGGAGCAGTTCCCCAGCTTTCAAAGAAAGCCTTTGGTATTGCATCGCGCATGCGTGGTCCCCTTCCCACCCAAGGGTGCCATCTTGCTCAGTCTTCTTTTTTCCGCGGAGCCCAACGGACGTGGTCCTGTTTTCACTGTGGAAAAAGTAGAAAAGTTGATATATTTTTTTCAGCTTCCCGGTTCGACACCGGTTCCCCTTCCCGCTGTCGGCTCGGTACACCGGTATCGAGTCCGGTCATATTTTTTGTTTTTGTCCTTCGTGACTAGCATTCGCGCTCTTTTTAGTTCTCACTGGCAGCCCGGTTGTTTGACCTCGCAGGGGCCCTTTTTCCCACAATGGCTGCCAGAGGGTTTAAAAAATGTGATCGGTGTAAGAAGTTGATGTCTCTCACTGACACACACGACTGCTGTCTCCGATACCTCGGCCTCGACCAGGACCCGGTGGTCTTTGGGCCGTGTGGTAAGATGTCTTTGAAGAGCAGGCAGCAGCAGCCTGACATGATTTTTTCTGAGTCCACATCCGGCCGGGCCTGGACCTTGTCAGAAGCCTCGACATCTTGGGAATCAGAGCCCGAACACCGTCGTGGGTCTTCTGAGCGGGGGTCTCCCTCCAGGGAACACCGGAGGAAGAAGAAACTCATGAGGGCAGCGTCACTGGACGCCTCTGATCGGCATGGGCCCTCGGGTTCCAGGCCGCGGAGCCCGGACCACTGCCCCGGGTCCTCGGAGTCTGAGAGGCCGGCTAAGCAACCTCGCAGGGAGTCGGAGACGTCGGACAAGGTAACTTCTGTTGTCCTCGTGGACTCTCCTCCGGGAGAGCCAGCATTGGGCCCGACGACGTCGGGACCCGACCCGGGAGCTGCAGAGCCTTCTGAGCTTGGTCTCAGGTTGGCGGCCCTGGAGAGCAGCATGGCTGCCTTCATAGGGCAGCAGTGGGCACTGATGGCCGGTCTCACCGGTCCATCCACCCCGACCACCGGGACGTCGAAGTCGACGTCAGAGGCCGAGCCAATCCTCGAGTCGATCAGGTCTCCAGTCGATCCTCGGCCAAGGTCTCCCTCGACCTCCTGTTCGGGACCAAGGTCGTCGACGCCAGTACCCTCAGCGTTGAGGCGGTCGGGCTCGAGGCCGGAGCCCATCGCGTCCTCCTCAGAAGACTCGGCGTGGGAGACGGAGGAGTAAGACTCCCCAGACACCTTCCGGACCTGGTATATCCCATCAGACTCTCCGGGTTCGGAGCCTCGGAATAGGTCCCCTCTGGAGGACACTCGGTTCTCGGACTTCGTCAGGGATATGGCCAAGGCTTTTGCATTCCATGTGGATGTCGAGGAGCCTCGAGCCGAAGAGCTTGATGCCCTCCAGTGTGACTCTCCCCCGAAGGAGGCCCTTACTGTACCAATGCCTCCGATGTTGGAACGGCTGATGCTCCGCATGTGGGAGTCCCCGGCCTCGATGCTGGTGCTCAGCAAGCGAGTCGATTCCATCTATCGAGTCCGCAAGAGTCCTGGGTTCCAGAAAGCGCAGTTGCCGCACAACTCCACAAAGCCAAAAGATGCACTCCTCGGTGCCTCCCTGCCAGGAGGCCCGGAACCTGGACTCACTCGGCAGAAAGTGCTACCAGGGCTCGATGCTGTCATGCCGTGTCCAAACTTACCAGCTGTACATGGGAATGTACTTGCGGGACCTGGCAAAGGAGATTGCCGGGTTCTCGGCTGGCCTATCCGAGGAACCCTTGCAGTGCTTCAAAGCCTTGTCCACGGGGATCAGAGAGTGCTCAAAGTTCACGTCTCGAGCAGCTTACGACAGCTTCGAGGCTTTGGCCCAAATAGCCACGGCTGGCATTGGTGCACGCCGTCAGACCTGGCTCATGTCGTCGGACCTAGAGCCCTGGGTTCAGGACAAGTTGGTCGATGTCCCGTGCCGAGGAGACAACCTCTTCAGCAAAACCATGACTGAGAAAGCTGCAGAAATCGAGTCCGAGTACTTGACCCGGACAAGGTTGTCGAAGAAGACATCTGCACCTTCTTACAAGAAGAAGGCCTCGGGGGAAAAAGCCCTTTTTCCCGAAGAAGGGTACAGCTTACAGAAACTACCCCACTTACCAGGCCACCCCAGCTCCCCAACAGGGGCAGCAGGCCAGGGGACAGGGGCATGACCCATGTAAGCCGAAGACCCCCAAGCCTCCAGTTCCAGCTCCTACCCAGCCGGGAGGGGTTTTTTGACTCCCAGTGCATAGCTCCTCTCCCACCAGTGGTTTGGCCCTGCATAGGAGGAAGGCTGGCCCTGTACGGTCACAGGTGGCCAGCCATTACTACCGATGCCTGGGTTTTGCAAGTAGTCCAGCAGAGCTGTCTCCTTCATTTCTTCCAGGTGCCCTCCTCCTTTTTCCCAGGAGAGCCTCTCAGGCCCCCTCTTCACAGTAACCTCCTCCTGCAGGAGTTGACAGGTCTGCTGAAGGATCAGGCGGTGGAACCAGTGCCCCACCACCTGCAGGGGCAAGACTTCTACTCCAGGTATTTCCTCATACCAAAAAGAAAAGGAGGCCTACGCCCCATCCTGTACTTGCAAAATCTAAACAAGTTCCTGGTGAGGGATCCTACTGTCTTACCTCCACCAGGGAAACTGGCTATGCGCCTTAGATTTAAAGGATGCTTATACTCACATCCTCATACACCAGACCACAGACAATACCTCATGTTTGTGGTCGGAGGAAACCACTTCCAGTACAGGGTGTTTCCCTTTGGCCTAGCTACTGCTCCCAGAGTATTTACCAAATGTCTAGCAGTGGTGGCGGCCTTCCTCAGAAGCCAGGGCGTCTTTCCATACCTGGATGACTGGCTCATCAGGGGCCAATTGGCACATGAGACACAGCAGGCCACTGCTCACACAGTCACCCTGCTCCAGCACCTAGGGTTTGTTATAAATCACGAAAAGTCCACTTTACTCCCCACTCAGAACTTGGAGTTCATAGGGGCAAGACTGGACACACTTCAGGCAAAGGCTTACCTACCGCTGGACAGGGCAAGGCGGTTGCTGGACTTGGTACAGCAGGTCCAGCACAGGCCTTAAGTCTCTGCAAGGGTCTTCCTGTGCCTCCTGGGCCACATGGCCTCCACGGTGCATATGACTCCATATGCTCGATTCCACATGTGCACAGCTCAATGAAGCCTCAGAGACCAGTGGACGCAAGCCACTGGCCGCCTCAGAGACAGAGTAGCAATTTCCAGGCTACTGGTGACAGCCTTGCAATGGTGGCTTCACCCGCCCAACTTGCGTCAGAGAGTACCATTCCAACCTCCCTCTCACACCAGAGTGCTGATGACAGATGCCTCCTTGCTGGGCTGGGAAGCCCATTGCCAAGGTTCATGCACTCAGGGTCTGTGGTCCTCGCGAGAGGCCGTGCTTCAGATCAATCTTCTAGAGCTTCGAGCCATCCGCCTAGCTCTTCAGGCCTTCTGTCATCTTCTGTCACATCAGTCGGTGCTGATACAGACAGACAATCAGGTGGCTATGTTCTACATCAGCAAACAGGGGGGCACAGGATCTCGCATCCTATGCCAGGAAACTCTGGACCTCTGCTCTTTTGCAGTGGCACATCACATGTCCCTAAAGGCAGTTTATCTGCCAGGTCAGGAGAACCTCCTGGCTGACAAGTTGAGCAGGATTCTTCAGCCTCATGAATGGCAACTGAACTGGGATGTAGCCCAGCGGATCTTCAACCGTTGGGGTCTCCCATCTATGGATCTCTTTGCCAGCCTGCAAAACCATCAGTTGCCCCAGTTCTGCTCGAGGCAACCGTATCCGCTGAGCATGGCGGCGGATGCTTTCCTGATCTCGTGGGCACAGGGCCTTCACTATGCGTTCCCACCCACGCCCCTGGTGGCACGCACTCTGTTCAAGATTCTTCGGGACAAGGCCTCGGTCATCCTGGTAGAACCCAGATGGCCCAGACAACCTTGGTTTCCCTCTTCTCCTTCAACTGGCAGTCGAAACTCCACTCCCACTGGGGGTGCAGCCCGACCTCTTGACCCAGGAACAAGGTTCCTTGCTATACCCCAATCTCAGATCCCTCAACTTAATGGCCTGGCTGCTGAGAGGGTAGTATTTGCTCCTCGTTCCCAAAGAGGTTGAGGAGGTGTTGCTGGCCTCTAGGAGGCCATCCACTAGAAAATCCTACGTGTTCAAGTGGCGTAGGTTTGAAGGGTGGTGTGCCCAGAATAAGGAGGACCACTTGTCAAGTACCTCAGTTATTGCAGTACTTGCTCCACTTCTCGGAGTTAGGCCTCAAGTCTAACTCTGTCAGGGTCCACCTGAGTGCTCTATCAACTCACCACTCTCCAGTGGACGGGCAACCTCTTTTAGGTCACCCTTTGGTATCCCGATTCCTCAGAGGCCTCCTACTCTTGAAGCCTCCTATTTGCCCACCGGCTACAGAGTGGGACTTAAATGTGGTCTTGCAGCGGCTTAGTGGCCCACCTTTGGAACCAATGGCCACTGTCCTTTCCGCTTCCTTTCCTGGAAAGCACTCTTTCTGGTGGCACTCACGTCTGCCCGCCGTGTGAGCGAGCTGCAAGCTTTAGTATCGGATAGACCGTATACACGGTTTTATAAGAACAGGGTGGTACTATGTACTCACCCCAAGTTCCTTCCAAAAGTGGTTTCCTCGTTTCACCTCAACCAAGAGGTGATTCTTCCAACCTTCTTCCCCAGGCCACATACCAGCATGGCAGAAGCGGTTCTGCATACCCTGGACTGTAAGAGGGCGCTTGCTTTCTACTTTGAGCGTATGCGGGGACATCGGAGAACTTCTCAGCTCTTTGTCTCTTATGACCCCAGTAAGCTGGGTCTCCCTGTCTCCAAGCGCACGTTATCCACCTGGGTGGCGGACTGCATCACCTGGGCGTATTGGGCAGCTGACCTTCAGCTGCAGGGCCGAATTACGGCCCACTCGGTCAGGGCTAAGGCCGCATCAGTGGCTAATCACCGCTCTATTCCGTTGGCAGACATCTGCCGGGCCGCAACTTGGTCTTCAAGCCAGACTTTTGCAGCCCACTACTGCCTGGAGAGAGAGTCCCGGCGGGACAGTGTTTTCGGTCAGGTGGTACTCCATAACCTATTCGAGGTTTAGGCAACTCCTACCCTCCGACCCTTTGGTGTCAGGCTACCGTGGGGGTTGTGTTCTCTGAGAAAACTCCTATCACTGCTGCTGCGGCTCTTCTAGAGGGAGCCATTTTCAGCTATGGATTCTCGGTGGCCTATAGCTAGGGAGTCCCATATGTGAGGACTGACTTCCTGCTTGTTCCTGGAGAAAGCGTAGTTACTCACCTGTAACAGGTGTTCTCCAGGGACAGCAGGAATCAGTCCTCACGACCCTCCCTCCTCCCCTGGAGGTTGCAGTCCTTTGATTAATTTTTTCTTATTTTTGCTGTCTTTTTAACTATGTCATCTGACTGAGCAAGATGGCACCCTTGGGCGGGAAGAGGACCGCACATGCGCGATGCAATCCCACTCTTTGAAAGCTGGGGAATTGCTCCGCACGAGGGCTCCGTCGGCGTCATTGTCACCCATATGTGAGGACTGATTCCTGCTGTCCCATGCGTCGGCAAAAAAGCCCAAAAACACACTCCTTAGCGCCCCCATGCTCAATGCTAGCTTGCCACATTCAAACTTACCAACTTTACATTGGCATATTCTTGCGGGACCTGCCAAGGAGTTTGGTGGCTACACCACTAGCCTCATTGGGGACCATCTCTGACATTTCCAGGCTCTAACGAAGTCTGTCACAGAGTGCTCCAAATGCCTCCCCCAAGCCGCTTACGACAGCTTCGAATACAGTGCCAGAGTGGCTGCCGCCGGCATCGGCGCTCAACACCAGGCCTGGCTGCAATCATCAGATCTCGAGCAGTGGGTGCAGGAAAAACTCCCAGATGTCCTGTGCCTCGGCGAACAGCTCTTCAGTAAGCCAATGGAGGATAAGGCCGTATACACGGTTTTATAAGAACAGGATGATACTATGTACTCACTCCAAGTTCCTTCCAAAAGTGGTTTCCTCGTTTCACCTCAACCAAGAGGTGATTCTTCCAACCTTCTTCCCCAGGCCACATACCAGCATGGCAGAAGCGGTTCTGCATACCCTGGACTGTAAGAGGGCGCTTGCTTTCTACTTTGAGCGTATGCGGGGACATCGGAGAACTTCTCAGCTCTTTGTCTCTTATGACCCCAGTAAGCTGGGTCTCCCTGTCTCCAAGCGCACGTTATCCACCTGGGTGGCGGACTGCATCGCCTGGGCGTATTGGGCAGCTGACCTTCAGCTGCAGGGCCGAATTACGGCCCACTCGGTCAGGGCTAAGGCCGCATCAGTGGCTAATCACCGCTGTATTCCGTTGGCAGACATCTGCCGGGCCGCAACTTGGTCTTCAAGCCAGACTTTTGCAGCCCACTACTGCCTGGAGAGAGAGTCCCTGCGGGACAGTGTTTTCGGTCAGGTGGTACTCCATAACCTATTCGAGGTTTAGGCAACTCCTACCCTCCGACCCTTTGGTGTCAGGCTACCGTGGGGGTTGTGTTCTCTGAGAAAACTCCTATCACTGCTGCTGCGGCTCTTCTAGAGGGAGCCATTTTCAGCTATGGATTCTCGGTGGCCTATAGCTAGGGAGTCCCATATGTGAGGACTGACTTCCTGCTTGTTCCTGGAGAAAGCGTAGTTACTCACCTGTAACAGGTGTTCTCCAGGGACAGCAGGAATCAGTCCTCACGACCCTCCCTCCTCCCCTGGAGGTTGCAGTCCTTTGATTATTTTTTTCTTATTTTTGCTGTCTTTTTAACTATGTCATCAGACTGAGCAAGATGGCACCCTTGGGCGGGAAGAGGACCGCACATGCGCGATGCAATCCCACTCTTTGAAAGCTGGGGAATTGCTCCGCACGAGGGCTCCGTCGGCGTCATTGTCACCCATATGTGAGGACTGATTCCTGCTGTCCCATGCGTCGGCAATAAAGCCCAAAAAACACACTCCTTAGCGCCCCCATGCTCAATGCTAGCTTGCCACATTCAAACTTACCAACTTTACATTGGCATATTCTTGCGGGACCTGCCAAGGAGTTTGGTGGCTACACCACTAGCCTCATTGGGGACCATCTCTGACATTTCCAGGCTCTAACGAAGTCTGTCACAGAGTGCTCCAAATGCCTCCCCCAAGCCGCTTACGACAGCTTCGAATACAGTGCCAGAGTGGCTGCCGCCGGCATCGGCGCTCAACACCAGGCCTGGCTGCAATCATCAGATCTCGAGCAGTGGGTGCAGGAAAAACTCCCAGATGTCCTGTGCCTCGGCGAACAGCTCTTCAGTAAGCCAATGGAGGATAAGGCCGTATACACGGTTTTATAAAAACAGGATGATACTATGTACTCACTCCAAGTTCCTTCCAAAAGTGGTTTCCTCGTTTCACCTCAACCAAGAGGTGGTTCTTCCAACCTTCTTCCCCAGGCCACATACCAGCAGGGCAGAAGTGTTGGACCCGTCTCTCAAGAAAGAACTCCACTCCTCCCAGAAAGAAGCCACAGGGGAAGAAGCCCCCTTTCCTCAAGAAGAGTCAACATTATCGGAGCTACCCTGCCTACCCAGCTGCCCAGACCCCTCATCAGGCTCCTCAAGTAAAAAGCACAATTCAGGGACCATGGAAGCCCAAGGATCAGAAGACCCAAACACCGGCCCTAGCCCATCCTGGGTCGGGGTTTTGATGCCATCAGCAAAGCTCCTCTCCCTCTGGAGGACCAGAACCCCAAAGGGGGCCGCCTGGTCCACTTTGCCCACCAGTGGGCCCACATCACCACCAACGCCTGGGCTCTCCAGGTCTCTGGGAGGGCTACCTTCTGCGCCTGGAACAGACTTCTCTGCCCTTTTTTCCCGGGGAACCCCCTCAGTCTCCTCTATACCGGGCCCTGCTACAGCAGGAGCTCGTGGACCTTCGCAAGGATGGGGCGGTAGAACCTGTACCTCTTCCCTCCAAGGGGAAGAGTTTCTATTCCAGGTACTTCCTGGTCCCAAAAAGGACAGGGGCCTAAAGCCCATCCTGGACCTGAAGAACAAGTTCCTGCTGCGTGAGAAGTTCGATGCTTTCCCTTGGAACACTACTGCCTTACCTCCAGCAGGGAGATTGGCTATGCTCCTCGGATTTGAAGGATGCTTGCACCCACATCCTTAAACATCCCAGTCACAGAAAGTACCTGAGGTTCGTGGTTGGAGATGACCACTACCAGTATAGGGTTCTTCCCTTTGGCCTCGCCTCCACCCCAAGGGTCTTCACCAAGTGTCTGGCAGTGATGGCGGCCTATCTCATCCTCCAGAAGACCTGCGCCTCCCCTTACCTTGACAGTTGGTTGGTAAAAGGGGACATGGCCTCGGAGGTTGGGCAGGCTACTGGCCGTACCATTCAGGTCTTACAGCACCTGGGTTTCGTGATAAACCGCCCAAAATCCCAGCTCACCCTGCCTCGACACTGTCCAGGCCAAGGCTTTCCTCCCCCTCGACAGAGCGGATTGGCTCATGGCCAAGGTACAACAGCACCGCGCAGTATCGGCCCGGACATTGCTTTGCCTCCTGAGCCATATGACCTCCATGGTCCATGTGGTTCCCGACGCCTGCCTCTACATGAGGGCGGCTCGATGGTACTTCTGTTCCCAGTGGCCTCAGGCCACCGGCCAACTCTCCAAGAGAGTCACGGTGTCTCAATAGCTGACGGAGTCCCTTACCTGGTGGCAGGACGCTCAGCAACTGCAAATGGGCATGGCTTTCCAGTCCCTGAACTCCCAGAGGGTCCTCACGAGGGATGCCTCCCTGACGGACTGGGGCACCCATTGTGGAAATCTCTGCACTCAGGGAGCCTGGTCCCCCGAGGAGAGCCAGCAGCAAATCAGTCTGCTCGAGCTCAGAGCAGTCTTCCTCGCTCTCAGGGCTTTTCGGCACCACCTGCAGCACCATTTGGTGCTCGTCCAAATGGACAACCAGGTGATGATGTTCTGCGTGAACAAGCAGGGTGGCACAGGCTCTTACCGCCTCTGCCAGGAGGCTGAGCAGGGTCCTCCAAGCACACGAGTGGCACCTGGACCCAGAGATAGCGCTTGGGCTTTTATGGCTGTGGGGCTGCCCCAGCCTGGACCTCTTCACCAGCCTGACCAATGCTAAGCTGTCCCAGTTCTGCAGCCCCCAATCACATCCCCCTCCTTGGTGGTTGCAGATGCCTTCCTCATCTCATGGTCGAGATGCCTGCTGTATGCCTTCACTCTCATGCCTTGATAGCCTGGGCCCTCCTCAAGGTCCACCAGGATAAGATGTCGATGATCCTTGTGGCCCCGAGGTGGCCCAGACAACCCTGGTTCCTTTTGCTGCTCCGTCTCTCGACAGAATTCCCAGCTCTTCTCAGGAGCTCCCTGGGACTTCTGACACAGGAAAAGGGCTCGATCCTCCATCCCAACTTGGGATCTCTGTCCCTCACGGTCTGGCGGCTGAACGGGTCGCCTTAGCTTCCCTTAACCTCTCCGCAGAGGTGGAGGAAATCCTTCTAGCCTCTCGAAAGGACTCCACGAGACAGGCTTATGCCTTCAAATGGCGCCAGTTCTCCGTGTGGTGCACGGAGCACCGTTATCTCCTCCACCTTTCATGATCTGGACTTGTCCAACTCCGCCTGGGTGCATCTGAGTGCACTCTCCACCAACCACCATCCAGTGGAGGGCAAGCCTCTTTCGGTACAACCCCTCATTACCAGATCCATGCAGGGCTTATTGCTCTCCAAACCTCCCATCCGGTCACCCCCAGCAGTGTGGGATCTCAATGTGGTTTTGGTGAAGCTTACTAAGCCACCCTTTGAGCCCTTGGCTACCTCTTTCTTACGCTACCTTTCCTGGAAGATGGCTTTCTTGGTGGCACTAACCTCTGCTCGCAGGATCAGCGAGTTTCAGGCCTTGATGGCCGAGCCACCCTACACCAGATTCTACAAGAACAGGGTTGTTCTTGGCACTCACCCAAAGTTTTTCCCGAAGATGGTCTCCAACTTCCACCTGAATCAGGAGGTAGTGCTGCCTACCTTCTTTCCACGGCCCCACACCAACTCTGCGTTGGCCGTTCTCCATACCCTGGACTGCAAGTGAGCCCTGTCCTCCTATCTGCAGCGGACCCAGGGCCACCGTAAAACCTCACAGCTTTTCATCCCTTTGACCCCAACAGACCATTTTCATCTGGGTGGCTGACTGCATCACATTCGCTCATAGTCGAGCCAGTATCCCTCTGGAACGTTGATTCTCCAGGAACAGGCAGGAAGTCAGTCCTCACTTATGTGTGACATCGACACCGACAGAGCCCACGTGGAGCAATTACCTAGCTTTCAAAGAAAGCCTTTGGGATTTCGGTCACACATGCGTGGTCTTCTTCTCGCTCAAGGATGCCATTTTGCTCAGTCTCCCTTTTTCCGCAGGGCCCTTCGGATGCACATCCTCATCCCTCGGAAAAAGTGTTTCTTTTTTTAACCTGGCCTGCTATTTTTCTGGTTACACTGGTCCTCTACCCGTCCTCCCTTTGCTCTTTCTTTTCTTCGAACAAGGGGGACGGTTTTTGTAGCAGTTTTCCCTTTTGCGGGTTTCGCACCCTTTTCTTCCCAACCGCCGGCTGCGATGGCAACCAGTTTCAAAAAATGTGACAGGTGCTCCAAGAACATGTCGCTTAAGGACACCCATGACTGCTGTCTGCGGTGTCTCGGAGCCGACCATGATCCGGAGCTCTGCTCGCTTTGTAAGAAAATGTCCTCCAAGGCCCTGCTGAGTCGTAAGCAGAAGTCAGATGACATTTTCCATAAGGCTGCCACGGAATCCCCGGTGGCGCCCTCGGTCATCTTTCCACAGGTGGGATCCCCGGTCCCATGTTGTAGGCGGCACTCTGACCAGGGATCCCCTGAAGGGGAGCGGTGTAAGAAGAAGACGACCTAGAAGTCACTTTCGGGGGCCCCAGACAAGCGCGAGCGCTCCCGCACTCGGTTGCTTAGCCCCCCACGGCATTCCCGCGAGTCGGACAAGGAGCGGCCTCGAAAGGTACCTTGTACAGATAAAGAGGCCTCCGGCGATGGCGCCCGATCTCCTGAGGCGAGGACCCCCTCTCCTCCTTGACACCCAACCTGGTGACCCTGGTGTCGACATTGCAGGGCCCCGTGCCCACCTGGGAATCCGGTATGCTGGCACTAGAGCGCAGTGTTTCTGCATTCTTGGCTGCCCAGCAGGCACTCACACCCAGCTCAGCTGGTTCGCGCCACGAGACCAAGACTCCCTTAAAAGGGATATCGAAACCCACCTTGGAAACCCCCAAGAGCCGCGGCCCTCGTGAGGGTCCTTGGTGTCTGTCTCGCTCACCTTCCCTTTCCTCCAGGGTGAGATCCTCCAATTGACAGCACAAAGAAAAACTATTACGCAGCAATCCTAACAAAATCATACAATAGACCTAGAGAGCTATTTTCCATAGTCAGAAAATTAACTAATAACGAGCAAACTTCTAGCAACGAAATCACAGACATCTCAGTTCAAACCCTAGCTAACCATTATCAAAACAAATCTAAGAAACCTGCCATGCCCTCAGAAAATATCAACATCACTTATCAACCTGTTGATGAATGGTCAGAATTTTACCCCATTTCAAAAGCGTCATTAAAAACAATCATCTCCAGCCTAAATACCACAACTTCATACTTAGATCCATGCCCAATATCATGGATAAAAAACACACTACCAACTCTACTATCCTATATTCTCCCAATAGTAAACCTCTCACTCACCCAAGGATACCTTCCATCCCCGCTCAAACATGCACAAATACGTCCAATTTTAAAGAACTGCAAACTAGATAAAACATTGCCAACATCATATAGGCCCATTTCTAGCATACCATTCTTGGCCAAAGTAATTGAAAAGGTAGTGCAACTACAGACACAGGAATTCATAGACTTATCTTACCCACTCGATGAACAACAATATGGTTTCCGGCCCCGCCATGGAGTAGAAACACTTCTAGCAGTATTAATAGATACACTCCTAAAAGGAATTGACAATCACAAACAGGCGTTCATTCTCCTTTTCATTGACATATCAGCAGCTTTTGATAGCGTGCATCACTCAATATTGCTCAACAACCTAAGACAGTTAGGCATAAACTCCACCGTACATAAATGGTTCACTTCATATTTACATAACAGAACACAAAATGTAAGAGCAGGTAATCAAACATCCAACACATACAAACAAGAAATAGGTTTACCACAAGGTTCAGCACTGTCAGCCCTACTTTTCAATATCTATATAAAACCGGTCTGCAATATCTTTAAAAAATTTGGAGTACAATATCACCTTTATGCGGATGATATCATGATGTACATACCTTTTACGATTCCTAACCTACCGATTCAACTTCTATCAGACTGCTACAATGAAATTACATACTGGCTAAAAACCCAAAACCTCCATATAAACCATGCTAAAACTGAAGTCCTAATCGTAACAAAAAACCAAACATTCACTCCTCCAACCCACATAACACTACAAAACCAAGAAATTAAAATAAAAAATGAAATAAGATATCTAGGTGTCATTTTAGATACACACCTTACTATGGAAACGCACATTAGAAATACCTTAAAGAAAATCTACTTCAAACTTAAAATCCTCAAGCAATTACGCCCCCTTGTATTTATACAAGATTTTATCAATATAATACAGGCTACCATAACTCCACACTTCGACTTCGCCAACTTAATACTTATAGGCATTTCAAAACAAAACATCAAAAGGATCCAACTTGCGCAAAATGCCACAGCTAGAATTATATTAAAGATAAATTCACTCCAACACATTACACCGATACTAGCATCCCTTCACTGGTTACCAATACAAAGCAGGATAACATACAAAACAATAATAACTACATTCAAAGCCCTAAATGACATGGCCCCGAAGACACTCTGTAACCTAATAAGCAAAGAACCACCTAAGCCCACTCATAGAAAAGGACAATCAAATAAACTTAAGATGCCAAAAGAATATATACGAACTCACAAATTGACAAATAATAGAGCCTTTTCCCACATAGCCCCAACAGTCTGGAACTCTTTACCAGAGGACTTACGATCACTAACAGAGATAATAGAATTCAGAAAAAAATTGAAAACCTATCTATTCACTAAACACTATAATACCATAGAAAACCCTCCACTCAACTTAGATAAAGGCTAAACATGAACCTGCCCAAAATCAAGATTATACTCCCTACTACAATCAATTCGTACAAACTTAAATGAATAATCATTCCATTCCTATGCATTGATACCCCACTTGTATATAGTTACAACTGTTGTAGGGACAGTACTTCTGTTTAAATTGTAACACAAACTGTGTTAGTTGATTTACTGAATTATTCTGCTTAGTCTTTTAAACCCTTTGTTGTACAAGTTAAGATGTTCTATGTAAAAAGTTATAATTGTTCTATGTAAAACAAGCTCTGCATTGTTAATTGTTGTTAATTGTACACCGCAACTGATCGCTGGAAGATGCGGTATATAAATAAGTGTTAAATAAATAAATAAACAGGCCTCAGCCTCCAGACGGGGCAAGCAACCCGAATCGTATTCCTCCTCGGATCTCTCGGGTTGGGAGTTGGATGGGGATACCTCCCTGGAGACTCACGCTCACCGGGACCTCCCTTTGGACCCGTCCCCTGCCTGCTTTTCAGCAGCGTTTGTCACCCGAAGACACCTCCTTAGTGTTCATGAGGGATATGGTGCGGGCCCTTAATCTGGCTACCCAGGCCGAAAGGAGCCTCGAGCTGAAGAGCTCGATATCCTGCAATACGAGTCCCCACCTCAGGAGTCTCTCACTGTCCCAGTTCCTCCCATTCTATCCAGGCTTCTTCTCCGCATGTGGGAAACACCTGCCTTGGTTCCCATTGTGAGTAAGCACCTCAACACAATGTACAGGGTCCAACGCGGCCCCGGGTTTAGGAAGACCCAGCTTCCCCACACCTCCATGATAGTGGAATCAGCGATGCGGAAGCAAAAGTGCCTGAAGTCTCATTCTTAGGTTCCGCCAGGTAGGGAGTCGAGAGCCCTCGATGCCCTGGGACGCAAGGCCTACCAAGGGTCCATGCTCACATACCATATTCAAGCGTACCAATTGTACATGGGCATGTTCTTATGCGACCTCGCCAAGGAGCTCGGGGGGTTCTCTGCAGGCCTCGCAGGCGAACCCTTCCTGAGGTTCCAGACCCTCCTGAGGTCAGCTGCGGAATTTATTTATTTATTTATTTACATTCTCTTATATACAGCGCTATTATGCATCAGTGCGGTTTACATTGAACAAACTGAAATTACATTGAACAGGGCATTATAACTTGGAGATAACTATTTTACAGGGAACATGGGCTATGGAGGGTTAAGTGGCTTGCCCAAGACCACAAGGAGCACCTGTGGGACTAGAAACCCCAGTCCTTCCGGCCCAAGGTTGCTGTCCTCTAGTGGGATTTGAACCCCCGACCTTCCGGCCTGAAGTACTTTGCCCCAACCATTAGGCCACTCCTCTACTCCAAATACATCCACTCCAAATACATCTCCCGTGCCACATACGATGGATTTGAATCCTCAGCCCGTGTGGCGGCTTCTGGCATCGGGGCTCAGCGCCAGGCATGGCACCAATCCTTGGAGCAGTGGGTCCAGGAGAAGCTCCTGGACTGTCCCCTGCCTCGGCGAGCCACCTTTTGGTAAGCCCATGGAGGACAAAGCAGAGATAGAGACGGAAATCGTAACCCGAACCTGTCTCTCGCGTAAGACCTCCTCCCTTCCACAGAAGAAACCACTGACTAAGAAGCCATTCTTCCCGAGGAAAGGCCTACCTTACTGGGGTTACCCACCCACTCCTACCCTGACCACAGCGTCACAAGGGAAGGCACCCCACACTCACCGTAAGCCGAAGGGGCCCAAGGCGCAAACCCTGGTGCCACCTCAACCTACCCAGGGTTTTTGACTCCAGCAGCGTAGCCTTTCGCCCCACAGCAGCTTCGCAGCCTGTGGGGGAGACGCCTGTCCCTCTTCGCCCCTCAGTGGGCGTCCATCACATCGGACACCTGGGTCCTCCGAGTGATCCGAGATAGGTACCGCCTCCACTTGGGCAGGTTTCCCCCTCCATTCTCCCCAGCGGAGCCTTCTCGACTCCCCACGTACCAGGCATATCTACAGCGGGAGCTGTACAACCTCCTCGCCCAGTGGGCGGTTGAGAGGGCACCGATGCATCTCCGAGGTCGGGGTTTCTATTCCCGGTACTTCCTCATCCCGAAAAAGATGGGAGGCCTACAGCCTATCCTCGATCTCAGAAATTTAAACAAGTTTTTGGTGCGAGAGAAGTTCAAAATGCTATTGCTTGACGTCCTGCTGACCTTCCTCCAGCAGGGCGATTGGCTATGCTCCTTGGATCTCAGGGACACTTAAGCCCACATCTCGATTCACCCCCAGCACAGGCAATATCTGTGCTTCAGGGTGCAAGGGGAACACTGCCAGTACAGGGTGCTCCTCTTCGGGCTCGCGTCTGCCCCACTGGTCTTCACAAAGTGCATCTCCACGGCTGCCGCCTCCCTCAGGCAGCAGGGCATACCAGTCTTCCTTTACCTCAACGACTGGCTCATCACGGGGCCCTCGGCTGGAGAAGCTCAATCGGCAGCATCACGCACGATCCTCCTCCTCGAACGCCTGGGGTTTCTGGTCAGCTACCCCAAGTCCCACCTCAAACCGGTGCAGGACTTGGAGTTTATCGGCACACTCCTCGACTCTCAGCGAGCGACTGCCTTCCTGCTTGCAGACCGTGCAGCCTGCCTCCGGGCCCTGGCGACTCAGGTCCAGAGCAACACTCGGGTCACGGCGTAGACCATGTTGCGCCTCCTGGGGCACATAGGAACATGACGACAGAAAAAGACCACATGGTCTATCTAGTCTGTCCTTCCATATCAACAACTATAACAGTCCCCTTTTTTCCTTTAGAGATCCTCTGTGTTTGTCCCTTGCTTTTTTGAATTCAGATACTGTCATCATCTCTACAACCTCCACTGGGAGACTATTCCACGGATCCACCACTCTTCCTGTAAAGAAATATTTCCACATATCACTCCTGAATCTATCCCCTTTCACCCTCATCCCATGTCCCCTCGTAGCAGAACTTGCTTTCAATCGAAAAAGACTCTCTCCCTGTGTATTTATGCCACGGAAGTATTTAAACATCTCACTCATATCACCTCTATCCCGCCTCCACCGTCCATGTGATCCCCCATGCCAGCATGCACATGCGGACGGGCCCATTGGTGCCTCAGTGCTCAGTGGAGCCCAGCCTCAGGTCACCTCAGAGACCCCATTTGGGTCTCCCACAACCTTCTCAGGTCCCTGGACTGGTGACAGGACCCCCACAACCTCCTCCAGAGGCTGCCAGTCCAAACCCCTCATCGGTGGGGGACCCTGACCATGGACCTGTTCGCCAGCCCGACGAACATGTAGCTTCCCCGCTTCTGTGGACCTGAGCACACCTGAGCAGGGAGGCCCCGGATGCGTTCTCTTGAGTTGGAACTCCGGGCTTCTTTACACTTTCCCTCCCACTCCTCTCATCGTGAGGACCCTCCAGAAGGTCCAGCGGGAGCAAGCTTCGGTGATCCTCGTCGCTCCCTCGTGGCCTCAACAGCTGTGGTTTCCACTCCTGCTCCGGCTCTCATCCGAGTCCCTGGTTCCCCTGGGCTGTGCCCTAGGCCTGTTAACACAGGAGGAGGAGCGGGTGTTCCACCCAAACCTGGCCTTGTTGTACCTCACAGCCTGGCGGCTAAACGGGTATCCCTAGCCCCGCTGGACCTCCTGGAGGAGGTTCTCCTCACGTTAAGGAAGGACTCGACGAGATGGACTTATGCCAAGTGGCGGCGCTTCTTGACCTGGTGCTTCGGGCTCCGGATCTACCCGTTCTCTTGTCTTACCCAATGGGTCCTCCAGTACTACCTCCACCTCTCAAAGGAAGGGCTGAAGTCAAACTCGGTCAGGGTGTACCTGAGCGCCATCTCGGCAACTCATCTCCCCATTGAGGGTAAATCCCTCTCGGAGCAGTCCTTGGTCTCCCGCTTTATGCGGGGTCTCTTCCTTTCCAAACCTCCCATCCGGCCTCCCTCGGTGGAGTGGGACCTGAACGTAGTGCTCATGCAGCTTACGCGTTCACCCTTCGAGCCGATGGCAACATGCTCGCTTCAACACCTATCCTGGAAGGTGGTCTTCCTGGTGGCTTTGACCTCGGCTCGCCAAGTCAGTGAGCTCCAGGCTCTCATGGCTGATGCCCCTTATACCAGGCTCTATAGGAACAGGGTGGTCCTTCATACCCACCCCAGGTTCCTGCTGAAGGTTGTCTCGGATTTCCATCTCAATCAGGAGATAGTCTTACCGACCTTCTTCCCGAGACCCCACGCCGACCAGGCAGGGCAGGTTTGCATACACTGCAAGAGGGCTCTTCCCTTCTATCTGCAGTGCACCTAGCCTCATCGCAAGTCTGGCCGACTCTTTGTGTCCCACAATCCCAATCGCCTGGGGCAGGCAGTCACAAAACGCACGCTCTCTATCTGGGTGGTGGACTGCATTGCCTTCGCTTACACGAAGGGGGCGCCCCGCTGGATCAATGGGTTACGGCACACAGCGTCTCAGTCAAGGCGGCTTCAGTGGCTTTGCTGCGCTCAGTACCTCTGACGGACATCTGCTGGGCTGTGACCTGGTTTTCTGCGAACACTTTCGCTTTGCACGACTGCCTGGAGAGGGAATTCCGCCAGGACAGTGCCTTCGGCCAGGCTGTACTCCATAATCTGTTTGGGGTATAAGCAATTCCTTCCCTCCGACCCTTCTCGACGGCTACCGAGGGTTTTGTCCTGGGGACCCGAAGACTCTGGCTCCTTCGGGCATTGACTTCCGCTCATGGCCTCGCGGAGGCGTTTTTGGCTTACAGGTTAGGTAGTCTGTAGCTGGGGAGTCCCATAAGTGAGGACTGACTTCCTTCTTGTTCCTGGAGAAAGCATAGTTACTCACCTGTAACCGGTGTTCTCCAGGGACAGCAGGAATCAGTCTTCACTACCCTCCCACCTCCTCTGAGTTGCTGGATTTTTATCCTTCCCTTGCCATCTGCTTGGTAGGGCTCGAGCTAAGGGACCTGAATGAGCAAGAATGACACCTTTGGGCGGGAAGAGGACCATGCATGTGTGGCAGCAATCCCAAAGGCTTTCTTGGAAAGCTGGGGAATTACTCCACGTGGGCTCTGTCGGTGCTGTCGTCACCCATGAGGACTGATACCTGCTGTCCCTGGAGAACACCTGTTACAGGTGAGTAGCTTCGCTGTCACGGTGCACAATGTCCTGGTGATGGCGACCTCGGTTGCCAGTCTTCGTTCGGTGCCCATGGCAGACATCTGCCGGGCCGTCACCTGGTCCTCCATCCACACTTTGCAGCTCACTACTGCCTGGAGAGGGAGTCCTGACAAGACAGCACCTTCAGCCAGGCCATACTCCATAACCTCTTCTTATTCAGGCTACCGGAGCCATGGGTCTCCCTGGACACTGGGGTCCTTCGAGTCTGTCATCAGGATTCACATGTGGCTGCCCACGGCCATGCCATGCCCCTTTTTTTAGGCCGGTCCTCGGCAGCCTGGAGCTAGGGAGTCCCATATGTGAGGACTGACTTCCTGCTTGTTCCTGGAGAAAGCGTAGTTACTCACCCGTAACCAGGTGTTCTCCAGGGACAGCAGGAATCGGCCCTCACAACCCTCCCTCCTCCCCTTGGAGTTGCTGTTCATTCTTGGTTGGGCTTTAGCTATTGCACCTGACTGAGCAAAATGGCACCCTTAGATGGATGGCATCTCCCAAAAGCTTTCTTTGAAAGCTGGGGAGATACTCCGCACAGGGCTCCGTCAGCATCATTCATATGTGAAGACCGATTCCTGTTGTCCCTGCAGAACACCTGTTACAAGTGAGTTACTATGCTTTCTGTCCCCCCAGGCAAGGATGCTAAAGCCCTCGATGCCCTGGGGCACAAGTGCTTCCAGGTCTCAATGTTGGGTGTCGAATCCAGGCCTATGAGCTATACATAAGCATGTATCTAAAGGCCCTGACCCAGGAACTGTTGGGGTTCTTAATGAGGCTTGCTGGGGAACCCTTTATTTGGTTCCAGGCTCTCACCTCTGGGATCGAGGAATGCTCAAAGTTCCTCTCCCAGGCGGCTTATGATGGATTAGACTCCACAGCTCGAGTAGCAGCAGTCTGCATTGGAACCCAACGCCAGGCTTGGCTGCAGTCCTCGGACCTCAAGCACTGGGTCCATTACAAGCTGCTTGACGTTCCCTGCACTGGTGAGAACCTGTTTGGCAAACCAATGGCCGACAAAGCGGCCAAGATAGAGGCTGAAATGGTGACCTGCCAGAGGTTGTCGAAGAAGACCTCTTCCTTTCCCTACAAAAAATCTTGGGGGAAAAGACCCCTATTCTCCGGGCAAAAAAAGAGGCTCTTCCAGCAGGGTCACCAATACCAGGCCTTCTCGGGCCAACAACAGGGTTCTCATCCCAAATGGCAGGGCCAAGGAACTCAGAAGCCAAAGGCTCAGAAGCCCCGGCTCCGGCCCAACAAAGGGGGAGCTTTTGACTCCCAGGGCAGGGCCTCCCCCTCCTTCTGGGAAACCCTCACCAGCCCACAAGGGGCCACCTGGCACTCTTTGCCCAAAAGTGGGCCAGGGTCACAGACCAGTGGGTACTGCAGGTGGTAAAGGAGGGGATACCTCCTCCACTTACAACAAGTACCACCCAGGTTCTTTGAAGGAGAGCCAGTGTGAACTCTCCTTCACCAGACCCTTCTGCTCTCGCAGGTCTGATCAGGGACAACGCTGTGGAGCCCTTAGCCAGACATCTGTAGAGGAAGGGCTTCTACTCAAGATACTTCTTTGTCCCCAAAAGGGGGCCTCAAACCCATACTCGACCTGCGAAACTTGAACAAATTTCTGGTGAGGGAGAAGTTCAAGATGCTCTCCCTTGGAAAACTGCTGCCCTACCTCCACCAGGGATATTGGATGTGCTCTTTGGACCTAAAGGATGCATACACTGACATTCTGATCCACTCCTCCACAGGCAGTACCTATGGTTCCTTCTGGGAGGAGGCCACTACCAGTACAGAGTGCTGCCCTTTGGCCTGACATTATCCACAAGGGTCTTTACCAAGTGCTTAGCGGTGGTAGCCGCTCAGTCTTCAAGGGGCCTTCGTCTTCCCCTACCTGGATGACTGGCTAATCAGAGGTGGTACAGCCTCAGAGGTCAGGCAGGCCACAGAGCATACAACCCTCCTTACTGCAGCACCTAAGGTTCATCATGAACTACCCCAAGTCCCATCTCGCTCCAACCCAAAGTCTGGAGTTCATAGGGGCGCAGCTGGTCAAGGCTATCCTGCCAAGAGAAAGGGCAGACTGCCTCATGCAACAGGCAAAGGAGTTATAGCGCCGCTAGTCAGTACCGGCTAACCGCCTTCTCCGCCTATTGGGCCACATGGCCTCAACAGTCTATGTCACACCACTAGCCTGCCTATATGTGTGGACAGCCCAGTGGTGCCTCCACTCTCAGTGCACTCAGGCCACGGGCAGGCTCCGAGACAGGGTCAGTCACTTGCCAGCTGGCAGACTTCCTTATCTGGTGGCAAAATTTGCACCACCTCCGGGCAGGATTGCCTTTCCAGGTACCCACTCCACAGCGGACCTTGACGACGGACGCCTCCCTCCTGGGTTGGGGAACAACATTGCAGGAACCACCACATGAAAGGCGGCTGGTCCCAGGAGGAATCACTCTTGTAGATCAATCTCCTCAAACTCCAGGCTATCTTCCTAGCCCTGCGGGCATTCCGCCACCGCCTACAGCACCAACTGTCCTGATCTGAATGGACAACCAGGTGGCCATGTTTTATATTAACAAGCAGGAGGATATGGGTTCATACGCCCTCTGTTAGGAAGCAATGACTCTCCTCTCCTTTGCAGTGCATAACGGCATGCTCTTGTGAGTGGTATATCTACCAGGTCAGGACATCAGCTTAGCAGACAGGCTGAGCAGAGTCCTTCACCCACACGAATGGCACTTGAACTCCAGGGTAGCAAAGCAACTTTTCCACTGTTGCGGCAGGCCACTGCTGGACCTGTTTGCCTCCCCAGACAACGCACAGCTACCGTGCTTCTGCTCGTGCCAATTGCACCCAGGGAGAATGGCGGTGGACGCCTTCCTAATCTCATGGTCGGAAAGCCTGCTATATGCATTCCCACTGACTCTCCTGGTCGCCAAGACCCTCTTCCAGGCTCAAAGCAAGGGAGCATCAGTCATACTTTTCGCACCTAGGTGGCCCAGGCAACTCTGGTTCCCCCTGCTGCTATCCCTGTTGATAGTACTCCCAGTCCTACTGGGCCGAGCCCCGGACCTCCTATCCCAAGAGGAGGGCTTTCTTCTGCACCCCAACCTGGAGTCCCTGTCGCTAACGGTGTGGCTGCTGAAAGGGTAGTACTCGCCCCCTTCAACCTGCCAGGGGAAGTCGAGGAAGTCCTACTGGCCTCTCGCAAACCCTCCAGCAGGCGGGCCTACACCTTTAAGTAGAGATATTTCTCCGTTGGTGTGCAGAGAAAGCAGTGAATCCCTTTTCTGTGAGGTGCAACTGGTTCTCTATTATCTATTACACCTGTCGTGCACTGGACTGAAATCAAACTCGGTAAGGGTGGATCTAAGCACCATAGCCGCGCACCACCACCCTATCAAGGGTAAATCCCTCGCTAACCAGCCCCTGGTCTCTAGGTTCTTCCAGGGCCTCCTGTTGTCCAAACCTCCTCTCCGCCCTCCAGCGGTGTAATGGGACCTCGATGTGGTGCTCTCCTAGCTCACTAAACTGCCATTCGAGCCCCTGGCCACTTACCTCCTGAGATATCTGTCTTGGAAAGTTGTCTTCCTGGTGGCCCTCATGTCCGCTCGAAGAGTGAGCGAACTCCACGCCCTGGTGAAAGATCCACCATATACGAGGTTCTTTAAGAACAGGGTGCTGCTCCGCACACACCCCAAATTCCTCCCGAAGGTGGTCTCTCCTTTCCACCTCAACCAGGAAGTGGTCCTCCCCATTTTCTTCCCGTGGCCTCATGCCGGCAAGGAGGAGCTCATACTTCACACACTTGATTGCAAGTGGGCCCTGTCATCCTACTTGCAATGGACTCAGGCCTGTCGGAAAGCTCCTGAACCTTTCGTGTCATATGACCCCAGCAGACTGGGGTTCCCCATGACCAAGCGAACTCTGTCCACTTGGGTGGCGTACTGTATTGCCCTCACCTATGAGCGAGCTGTCCTCTCCCTTAAGCACAGATCCCAGTTCTTCATGGTGAGGGCGATGGCCACATCGGTGGCCAATCTCCGCTCAGTGCCGGTGATGGAGATCTGCAAGGCTGGCACATGGTCTTCAATTCATACGTTCGCAGCTCACTACTGCCTGGAGAGTGAGTCCCACAGGGACGATGTCTTTGGCCAGGCGGTACTCCATAATATTCTTGGAGTGTAGACAATTCCTGCCCTCTGACATTTCTGTGTTCAGGCTACCGGAGTGACAGTATCACTGAGCGCTAGGGTCTTGCACAGTCTCTCAGTGAGGACTCACCTTCTGCAAATCACGGCTACCAAATTAATCACCATTGGTGCTGTTTTGGTTCAGTCCTCGGCGGCCTGGAGCTAGGGAGTCCCATATGTGAGGTCTGACTTTCTGCTTGTTCCTGAAGAACGCATAGTTACTCAACTGTAAAAGGTGTTCTCCAGGAACAGCAGGAAACAGTCCTCACAACCCTCCCTCCTCTCCTGGGAGTTCCTACCTTGTTTTATTTCTTACTGCTGTCCTAGCTATGTCATCTGACTGAACAAGATGGCACCTTTGGGCGGGAAGGGAACCACTCATGCGTGGTAGCATTCTCAGAGGCTTTCTTTGAAAGCTGGGGAAATGCTCCATGGGCTCTGTTGGTGCTGACGTCACCCACATGTGAGGACTGATTCCTGTGTTCCCGGAAAACACCTGTTACAGGTGAGTAACTATGTTTTCTATGCAGGCCCTGCTGTGGTATCTGGTATATCTGTGCTACTACTCTCTCCCTTCTGGAGTTTAATCAAAAACCTCTCTAGAGGGTGGGCGGGTCGTAGATATCTTCCTTTATGCTTTTGAAGGAAGTGTTCAATCTGGAGCAATGAGAAGAAATGAGGGACATTGTTCACACATCGATGTAGTATCTCATTCTTCGTTAGATAACCCCCTTTCCCCATGACGTCAATCACTCACTCCATTGCATTCAATCCCATCCATTTAAACCATTCAGGGTCGATCTGATAGGGTGGGAACAAGTCCCCCCCCCCCCCCCCTTAGTCAAGAACGTCAGCCGGGAACTGGATGTATCTAGCTTTAGTTTCTCAGTAACTTTCGCCCACATTTCTAGGGTTGATCCTGTTAAGGGATGCTGCACAACTCCATCTATTCTCCTTAGGGGAGCTGAGAAGGGCACTGCCCCTAAACAAGGCAATACCACCTAATTCACCTCTAAAGGGATCCAGTGCTGAACTGGGTGTGCCACCCAATATATATAGACCGTACCTGTGCCACCCAATACTATACCTTGAAGTTGGGCAGGGACAGCCCCCTTCTTGCAGTCAAACCCATCAAGAGATATAAATTTACCCCTTCCACAAAAAACTCACTAACATCCTATTCAACTCTCTAAAATAAGAGTCAGAGATTCGACATGGCAGCATCAGAAATAAGTATATGAACCAGGGGAGTATACTCATTTTCACTACATTTATTCTGGTCAATAGAGAAGAAGGCAGAAAAGAAAGACCAACCACGCATTTTCTTTAACCATGTGGGATAGGGCAATTGGAGCAGCCTGTGTAGCCGAGTAGGGATCTTAACCTCAAGATAGGCTAAGCAGCTCTTTTCCCATTGATACGGATGTCTGACTTTAGGCCGATCCATCATCTCAGGGTGCACATGGAATGGGAGCAAGACTGACTTAGCAGAGTTTAACTTGTAGCCAGATACCACAGCAAATTTAACATATTCTTGTTCAGAAGCTTCTAGCGAACGCTCTGGTCGTGAAAGAAATAGAAGGGTATCAGCATACATTGCCACCTTATGCTCTATGCCCCCCAAAGAGAGTGCAAATAGTTCTGGTGGATCCCCCTCTGCTGCTACCCCACTTTCAGTTGGTGTACCCCAAGGATCTGTCTTGGGGTCCACTCCTTTTCTCTCTCTGTACCCAGTCCCTTGGTGCGCTCATCTTTTCCTGTGGTTTTCAGTACCATGTTTATGCTGATGACGCACAGATCTTCCTCTCTATACCTGAAATCTCTCTGGCAATCCAGACCCGGATTTCTGCCTGCCTGTCTGATTTTGCTGTTTGGATAGAAACATAGAAATATGACAACAGAAAAAGACCACATGGCCTATAAACATAGAAATATGACGACAGAAAAGACCACATGGCCTATCTAGTCTGTCCTTCCATATCAACAACTACAACAGTCCCCTCATCGCCTCTTGAAATTGAACACGATCAAAACTTAGCTTTTTATTTTTCCCCCTAAAACCTTCTCTCCTCCTCCACCTTTCTCAATCTCCGTGGATAACTCTCTACTCCTCCCTCTTTCCTCTGCTCGCAGCCTTGAGGTCGTCTTTGACTCCTCTCTCTCCTTCTCCATGCACATCCATTTGATAGCTAAGACCTCCTGTTTCTTTCTCTATAACATCAACAAAATCCGCCCATTCCCCTCTGAACACACTACTAAGACACTTATCCACTTTTTAATTACCTCCCATCTTGCCTATTGTCTCCTTGCTTGTCTCCTGCTAAATCATCTCTCTCCCCTTTAGTCTGTTTAACACACTGCTGCGTGTCTAATCTTTCGCCAGCCTCATCATGCTCATATTACCCCTCTTCTCAAGTCTCTTCATTGGCTTCCTATCCATTTCCGCATCCAGTTCAATCTTCTCCTGCTGACCTATAAGTGCATTCAGTCTAGCTCCTCACTACCTTTCCTCTCTTATCTCTCCCTACACCCCTCCTCGGGAACATAAGAACCTAAGATATGCCATACTGGGTCAGACCAGGGTCCATCAAGCCCAGTATCCTGTTTCCAAAAGTGGCCAATCTAGGTCATAAGTACCTAGCAGTTTCTCCAAAAGACACAGGTTCCTCAGTGCTTGTATTGGGTCAAGCAGTGATATCCCGGGTCCCTTTTAATAATAGTTTATGGACCTTTCCTTTAGGAACTTGTCCAAACCTTTTTTAAAGCCAGCTACACTAACAGCTTTTACTACATCCTCCAGTAACAAATTCCAGAGTTTGATTACACGTTGAGTGAAAAAATATTTTCTCTTATTAGTCTTAAATAGTTTACCCTGTAGCTTCATTGCATGTCCCATAGTCTTTCTATATTCTGATGATGTAAACAATCAATGTACGTGTACTGTTCCACTCCATTCATTAATTTATAGACCTCTATCATATCTCCTCTCAGCTGTCTCTTTTCCAGGTTGAAGAGCCCTAACCTTTTTAGCCTCTCTTCATAGGGGTATCCTTCCATCCCCTTTACCATTTTGGTGGCTCTCCTCTGTACCTTTTCTAATAACGCTATATCCTTTTTAAGATACGGCGACCAGAATTGTACACAATACTGAAGGTGCGGTCGCACTATGGAACAACATAGAGGCATTATAATATCCTTTGTTTTATTTTCCATTCCTTTTCTTATGATACCTAGCATTCTATTTGCTCTCTTGGCCGCCGCTGCACACTGGGTGGAGGGTTTTAACATGTTATCCACGATGACACCTAAATCTTTTTTGTGGGTGGTGGTTTCTAATGTGTAACCTTGCATGGTGTAACCATAGTTTTGGTTTTTCTTTCCTAGGTGCAAAACTTTGCACTTGTCCACATTAAATTTCATCTGCCATTTGGATGCCCAGTCTTTCAATTTATCAAGATCCTCTTGCAGTTTTCCACAATCCTCATGGGTTTTAACCACTTTAAGTAGTTTTGTGTCATCTGCAAATTTCATAACCTCACTCGTTATTCCCTTTTCCAGGTCATTTATGAATATGTCAAAAAGCAGCGGACCCAGCACAGATCCCTGAGGTACTCCACTATTCACCTTTTTCAATTGGGAAAATTGGCTGTTTAGCCCTACCTTCTGCTTTCTATCTTTTAACCAGTTCCTGATTCACAATAGTACGCTGCCTCCTATCCCATGACATTTTAGTTTTGCCAAATGTCTCTGATGAGGGATCTTGTCAAAGGCTTTCTGAAAGTCCAGATACACTATATCTACTGACTCACCTTTGTCTACCTGTTTGTTCACACCTTCAATAAAAACATAACAGATTAGTAAGACAAGATCTTCCTTGTCTAAAGCCATGTTGGCTGTCTCCCATTAAGCCATGACTATCTACATTTTCAGTAATTTTGTTCTTTATGATGGTTTCTATCATTTCTCCCGGTACTGACGTCAGGCTCACCGGTCTGTAGTATCCCGCATCACTCCTGGAACCCTTTTTAAAAATTGACGTTACATTGGCGATCCTCCAATCTTCAGGTATTACAGATGATTTTAATGATAGTTCACAGATTACTAATAGCAGGTCTGCAATCTCATATTTCAGTTCTCTTAACAGCCTTGGATGTATACCATCCTGTCCAGGTGATTTGCCACTCTTCAGTTTATCAAATAGTTGTAATACATCTTCCCGGTGTATCAATATTTCTTTCAATTCTTCCACAGTATCATCTTTAAATACCACTTCACTCATGGGTAACATCCCTACATCTTCCTCAGTAAAGACTGAAGCATAGAATTCATTCAGTCTCTCCGCTATAGCCTTGTCCCCTCTTACTGCCCCTTTTACACCTCTATCATCTAATGGTCCAACTGACTCTCTCACAGGTTTTTTGCTAGGAATGTACTTGAAAAAGTCTTTATTATGCGTTTTTGCTTCCACAGCAAGTTTCTTCTCAAATTCTCTCTTTGCCTTCCTTATCAGTGCCTTGCCTTTGACTTGCCAGTGCTTGTGCTGTTTCCAGGTTTCGTCATTTGGCTCTTTTTTCCATTTCCTGAAAGATGCTTTTTTTGGCAACAACAGCCTCTCTGACCTCACTTTTAAACCATGCTGACAGTTTTTTGGATGACTTTCCACTTTTCTTAAAGCGTGGAATACAGCTGGTCTGGCCTTCGAAGATAGTATTTTTAAATAACAGCCAAGCTTGATTTAAGTCTTTAATCTTTGCAGCTGCTCCTTTTAGTTTTTTCTTAACTATTTTCCTCATTTTATTATAGTCTCCCTTTTGAAAGTTAAAAGGTAGTACTGTGGATTTCCTTACCATTAATTAAATCAAACGCGATCATGCTATGATCACTATTGCCTGGTGGCCCCAACACCCTTATCTCTTGCACCAGATCTGGTGTTCCACTTAGCACTAAGTCCAAAATGGCTTCCCCTCTGGTCGGTTCATGAACCTGCTGCTTCAAGAAGCAGTCATTTATTTCATCTAGAAACTTTATCTCCCTAGCATGTGCTGCCGTGACACTGACCCAGTCAGTACCGGGGTAATTGAAATCACCCATTATTATTACTGTTCTGTAAGTTTTGTTAGCTTCCCTGACTTCTTTGAGCATTTCATCATCCATTTGTTCATTCTGGCCAGGCAGTCGATAGTAGAACCCCACTGCCATCGCCTTCCCCCTTTTACATGGAATTTCAGTCCATAGAGATTCACAAATCACAGCTTTCAATGCATCCCATAGGACCGCCAATGGGACCTCTCCCCGGATCATTATCCTGAAGATAGCCTTCGATAATTCACTGTACCACAATAACCCCCTCACGCTCAGCTATTCCTGAGAGATTTATCCTCCAGCTCCTCTTCACCCAGTCTCCCGTATCTTTCTCCCCCACCCAGAGGTGTACTGGAGTGTGGTCCGACCAGGTGATACTGCCAATATCACATTTTGTCACTAAAGGGCACAGCAGGAGTCCTAGAAGGAAAAAATGTATCTTTGAGTAAGATGCATGAACAGCCAAATAACAAGTGTAACCATGTGCATCCGGGTTCTTAATTCTCCATATGTTGACCAGGTTGAACCTGCATATCATAGACAGATGGACGTTCCTTCCCCCTGACCACGAGCACCTGAAGAGGTCCTATCTTCTCCCCTCTTGACCACTGCATTGAAGTCTCCACCATATAGCACTGGGAGTACAGTCCAACTCGCAATTTTCTGGAATATATGCCACAAGAACTCCTTTTGGCCTGTGTAGGGAGCATAAAGGTTGATATTGCAAAAATATAACCCCGTTAGCTTTATTTCCAGTGCAAGTGCTCTACCCTGCTTATCCTTCCATCTCCTTACAATCAGGTAGGCCAGCCCGTTCTGAAAAATTACTGCTACTCCAGCCCTGTTGGTTTTCCCTGGCAAGTGGCACACATTTGCCACCCAGCCAATCCAAAGTCTCCCCATATCCTGATTCCCAGGTGGATCTTCTGTAATAGATAGATGTGAGATTGATAGGCGGGTAATTCCTTAAGAACTAACCGCCTCCTGTGGGGTATCTGCATCCTCCGAACAGTAAGAGATGTAATCTTAACACTCATCCTCACTTATTCCATTCTGCTAGTTCCCCCCCCTGCTCTGCCCCACCCCCATTCAGACAGCAGTTATAAGAATAAACAAATACAGTTTTTAACATCTTAGTTATCGACTAAGCAACATGGCCCATTGGCCAACTGGAGGGCACATTTGGGGGGAGTCTGCGAGCCAGTCAGCCCCAGGATATCCGGGGGAGGGGGGACCTCTGGCAGCTGAGGCCCAACCACCTTGCCGACTCACCTCTCAGGATGTAGATCTACCACATCCTCCTGCCAAGGCTCTCCTGCTACAATGACAGGGGCCTTGGCTGATACTGTGGGAACATGGATGTGTGGGCACAGGAGCAAAAAATCATCCAGTCTCTGCACTCCCTGGCCTAGCCAGACCAGTTCATGTCCAATAGTTCCCCTCCCTACTCAAAGTTACTATTCACTGTTTTTTGACACCTTAGAATCCAAAGCTTAGCTAGCAGTAGTGGCTGCCATGTCGCTGCCTTCATCGTCGCTGTCTTCATCGTCGCTGTATGCAGAGGCGTCTACCACCCACTGGTGGTTCTTCTCGTAGCTACGCATGAGTTCAACATCCTGACGTGGGCTCAAACCTCTCTCCCTCCTACTAACTCCTTTGTCTTCCAGGGGCAAGTCTGGGAAATGCAGGTGGAGGAAATCCTTCACTTCTTTGGGGTTGTTAAAATCTGTAACTCTCCCTTCCAGATAACCTGGAGCCTCGCCAGATATAACAATGCCTGTGGGATCCCATACCCAGCCAACTGACCTTTGACATCCCAAAAAGCCTGTTAGCGTTTATCTAGGTACAAACTGTAATTTGGAAATATCCATATTTTGCTGTTGTGGTGTGTGATCGCCCCGATCTGCCGCACTTGCCTTACAATCCAGTCCCGATGCCTGTAATTTAGTATTTTGGCCAGCACTGGCCACGGCCTATCCCGGTGTTGTGCTTGCCCTCCTGGGACGCAGTGCATTTATTCCATTACCACACCAGTCGGGAACCATTCCTGCAACAGATTATCAATCTGCTCCTCTGTTCTTTGCTCTTTCCCTCCCTCTGGTAGGTTCAGATTTCCCAGATTGGACCCATGCGACTAGTTCTCTAAATCATCCACCTTGACCCACAGTCTCTTTATTTGCTTACAATGGGGAGAGTCCTCTTTCTTCACTGACGGTATCTCATCTTCAGCATCGGAGATGCACTGCTCCACTCGCTCAGTGCGGCCTACTACAGCCTAAATCTCTGCCCTAGTCTCATGTAGTTCCCCCTGGATGGTGGTGGGTGTTTCCGCTAAGTTGGCATTACCATCTTTGATTGGCACCAGAATAACTGCAGTCTCGGGGGATGCGGGTGCTGCCGCACTTTAGACTCACTGCTACCGCTTCAGTTCTTATTGGCCCGGTCGCGTTCATTGAGCCCTCCAGTGTATTTGTTTAACCACCACCTTGTGGGCTGAAACTCTTCTCCGTGTTTTCAACCATTTTTGTCGGTGTGGCCGGCTCTTTAGATGTCTTTCTGGAGTCCACTTTAGAGGACATGCTATTTTGATGCTGTTTTGCAGTTACTTCGGGGCAGTTTTGGTTTGGTTTCAGACCTGGTTTCAGTGTCGAATCCACAATCACTGCTGTAATAAATGAAATTCATACCTCTCATGATCAAGGTAACATCACACTAGCAGTATCACTCGATCTCTCAGCAGCCTTCGACCTGGTGGATCACGCCCTCCTTCTTTCTCGTCTGCGGGACGCAGGTATTCGTGGATTAGTCTATCACTGGTTCTATTCTTTCCTCTGTCACCGGTCTTTTGCTGTCTCCTCCTCTCGCTCCCAGTCCAATCATCTCTCACTCCCATGTGGTGTCCCTCAGGGCTCTATTCTGGCTCTGTTATTGTTCAACGTCTTCCTTGCCCCTTTGGCGCTAATTATTCAACAAACCGGGATCTCCAGTTATTTCTATGCGGACGACATTTTCCTGCTGCACCACACTTCATCATCCCACCCTGATTTATCACCTCTAGAAAATTGTTTGTCAACTATTTCCACTTGGCTTTCCACTAACTGCTTGGTGCTCAATGTTAGTAAAACTGCCGCAATTTGGTTCCCTCACACCTCTCCTGTCCCATCTCTTGCTCCATCCCTTGCTGGCTCCTCCATCACTGTAGTATCTAAACTTCGCTACCTTGGGGTATTTCTTGACAGTACTCTCAGTTTTCAGGACCATATCTCCCATGTTTCCCGTTGTTCTTTTCTATGTCTTCGACAAATTCGTGCCGTTCGTCCCTTTCTGTCTACTCAGGCTCTCACTACTCTTCTGCTCTCGTTGGTTATCACTAGACTAGATTTCTGTAACACTATTTTTGCCGGTCTTCCTAAATCTCAAAAGCACCGTCTTCAATTGATCCAGAATACAGCCGCTCGCATGATCCTCCATGCTTCCCCACGTGACCATATCACCCCCCTGCTTTATCACCTTCACTGGTTGCCACTTGATTATCGAATAACATTTAAGGTTCTCACTTTAGCTCACAAAGCCATTTATCACTCAACTCCTGCCTATCTTTCTGACCTGCTGATCTACCATAACCCCTCTCGCAGTCTCCGGTCCATCCACATTAACCGTCTTCACCTCCCAGCACCTTCTAAAGCTCACCTGCAATCCACCAGAAAATCTGCCTTTTACTACCTAGGACCCTTTCTTTGGAATTCCCTCCCTACCAACCTCCGTACAGAGGAATCCTACCCCAAATTCCGTTCTCTTCTCAAAACTCATCTTTTCTCTCTAGCTTTTCCCTCCTGAAGACCTCTCTCTGCTCTCTAATTGTATTGTCTCTGTCTTTTCTCTCTTCTTTCCTATTAATTATTGTAATTTCCTTTCTCTCTAACTATTGTTTTTATTTGTAAACCGCCTCGATGTAACGGGAGGCGGTATAGTAAATGTTAAATAAACAATAAACAATAAACAGTTTTAACTAATGTATTTACAGCACTTAGCCAGCCTGACCTGGGATAGCAGCAATCACATATCCTCCTCTCAGCCCAGCATCAAGTGCCCCTATAAATTATTTTTTAATACTGTTAAATGTGAATCTATTTGTTTTCTGAGTCCTAGCTCTTCCATACTCCCTCTTACTTTAGATCAGGAGTTCTCAACCCAGTCCTAGGGACACACCTAGTCAGTCATTTGTTCAGGATAGCCACAGTGAGATATGCTTGAGAGAGATTTACATACAGTACAGGCAATGTGTGCAAATCTATCTCATGCATATTCATTGTGGTTATCCTGAAAACCTGAGTGGCTAGGTATGTCCCAAGTTCTGGGTTGAGACCCCCTAATTTAGATGGAACCTTACTTCCGTTCTGGAGCCCATTCATATTTTCTGCATGATTCTTGATTTCTTTCTTCTCTTTTCAGCCACGACGACACTGTCGCTACATCCTCCTTCATTCTCCACAAGATTTGTTCTGTTAAGTCTTACTTTTCCATATCTCAACTTAAGGTACTGATCGTAGCTCTAGTTATTCCTAGAATCAGCTACTATAACTCGCTTTATTGTGGTCTTCCCAGCTATTCATTATAATGCCTCCAGCTCATTCAGTCCACAGTCATTAAGCTTTTGTGTAATGCCTGCCAGTCTGACCATGTTAGCCCCTTCTGATTCAATACCAATGGTTCCCTGCCTCCATTATCTGAAATTCAGGATCCTCATACTAACTTATCATGCGTTTTATCAGGTCTTCTCTCCTTACCTCTCAAACCTGGTCATCTCTCTGTCCCTCCCTGCATATTATGTTCCTCCCAAGCTCTCCTTTCCCTCTCACCACCTTCTCAATGCCATCTAGAATTTTCACATCACTTTGTTTTCGGTTACCTTGGCTCTTATTTCTGGAACTCCATGCCTTTGTACCTCTGCCAAGATCTTTCCTTCACCAGGTTTAAAAAACATGAGGGGGGATATTCAAAGGGATTAGCACAGTTAACAGATCTGCTAACTGTGTTAATCCCCTTATCTGGGATATTGTTAGTGCCGCTGAATATCCCCAGGTGCCTCAGCTGCATGCTTCCAATGCTAGGCAACTAGCATTAGGGCATTCTGAGGGCAGCACCTGGCCATAACTGGGCAGTAGTGATATTGAACCACTGCCCAGTTATGGCATAGCAAAGATTGGCCCAACGTTCGCCATGGAAACTAACTGGGATGCAGCTGAATATCGCCTCTGCCCGGTTTGCTTCCTGGCAATCCGGGCAACCTAGATATTCAGTGCCAGGACCCAGATATCATCCTAACATTGAATATCTGGGACTAATGAACAGCGGCGGCAGCTGGCCGCTTTAGCAGCACTAGCCCCACTGCAGCTGAATATCTGGCCCATGGCTCTTTGAACTTGTGTTTGCACAGGTCATGAGATCAGAAGGTTGAGCACCCCATCTGTGGTTCCCCCGTCTTTAGTTCTTCCACCCTCTTGGAACAGTATTTTGTAACTCTCCCTTTTAAAATTATTGTAAACTGTCCTACCAACTGTGTTGTTTTAAGGGCGGTATAGAAAATGTTGGCTTATCGCCCTTTATGTCAGTGATGGGGTGGGGTAGCTTAGAGTTTTTTATCTCGAAGTTTTATAGGTTCAAGGAGCTTGCATCCCATCCTCTGACTTACATGGAAGTTTTGCATTTGCAGATAGGAACTATTTCTCTGAATATCTTACTCTGCCATCCCCTGTTACTTCATTTGCAATTGATGAACTCATATCTTTTATTGCGGAAACTTCTTTATCAGAAGGTGATTTGCCTCTTTTGGGTGATTTTAATTTACATGCAGAACATCTAGCCTCTAGGTTAGAGGCAAATATTTTGACAGTCCTGATAATCTTTCTCTTACTTGGTTATCTTCCAATTCTAGTCATGCTGGAGGACATTGTATCTCTTTTTTTTTTTTTTGCTAGTCTTTCGCCCTTTCGTCTGAACCCCCTTTCTCCCTTTCTGACCACCTTTCGGTCAAGACATCCTGTCAGAGGTCTCCATCTTCTGTTAATTCTCTGTCTAAGACTAGTGTATACTGTATAGAAACATGAAGAACTTTGATTATGAGAAATTTTTGGAACTGTTATATCCCCGATTTGGTTGATTCTTCACCATCATTTAACACTAGAAACCCCAAAAGGAATTTTACCTAGAAACCCCAAAGTGCGTCAATTGACGCATTATCACGATGACTGCATTTAGCATGAAATGCAGATGTGACTTAATGTGAAGTTACTTATTTGTTAAATACGTGTTGTATGTGACGTCATTACATGACATCATCATGTGTTTATTGTTTGTAATGTTGGAATAAAACTGTAAACAGTGATTTTGACATGCGCCACCTAGTGGGAAACATGAATTTATACCTAGAAGCCCCAAAGTATGTCAATTGACGCATCCAAGACAATTGAGTGCGTCAATTGATGTACTTTGGGGCTTCTAGGTATAAATTCATTTTCCCGCTAGGTGGTGCATCTGTCATTAATTTTCGATGCACATATTTGAACATCTTGACCTTGCTAACAAAGTCATGGAATATGACTGACATGGTTCTAGCAGTGGCGCTGGTATACAACTTCAAAGATGCATTTGCGTCAGTTGACGCACTTTGGGGCTTCTAGTGTTAGGGAAAATCACTGCTCTTACGACTGCATTAGAAACTAGGTTGGATAGCTATGTACCTCTGAGGCAATTTGGATGTCATAATCAATCCTCCCATCCTTGGTATTTTTCCTGTATTCACCTACTACAATGAGATGTTAGAAAGGTAGAACGTGATTGGCATAAGCATCGTCATTATACCTTAGCTGTGTGTAAGCAGCATCGATGCCAACTCAAGGCTGCCATTTTAGGCAAGCAAAAAAGGCACATGTGTCATGACTTATTCAGGAGAATTGTTCCGATTCTCACCAACCTTTTTTTAGCTATTGCTCAGCTTACTAGAGACCCTGAGGCACCCCTAATCTGGTTTTCACCTTATCAATATGCCTTATATCTACAATATAAAACTAGAGACCTGATTGATACTGCAAGTTCTACTATATGGTCTAGTACAGCTCTTTTAAAGACTATAAATGGAATTAATCTTTCCACCTCTACCTCCAAGCCCTCAGCATTATCCTGGAGTAGTCTTTAAGTTTATTTATTCCTCTTTCTAGCTTTGGCTTCTCTAAAATTCTTCCTATGATTAAATCTGGGAGGCTCCCTTTACATACATTTCCCACCAAGCTTTGGGAAAAAAACTGGGACCCCTTTTATCAGAGGTAATATATCTGGTCAATACCAGTTTTCCTGAAGGAATTGTCCTACATGCTTGGAATGAAAGTTGCATTTGCCCCTTTTAAAACAAAAAACATAACAGGATCTTCATCCGTGTGTTCCTACAAGCCATTGTCCTGTTACTAATCTCAACTTTCTGGCTAAGATAACAGAGAAAGCTGTTTTTCAATAGCTATCTGGCTTTTTTAGAGGAAGGAGTAGCCTAGTGGTTAGAGCAACAGTCTCATACCCAAGAGATTGGGGTTTGATTTCCACTGGCACTCTTTGTGACTTTGAGCAAGTCACTTTACCCTCCATTGCCTCAGAAGAAAAGGCCTGGCAATCTACTTCCGGTCATATCTTGCCTTGAAAACCCAGGGGCGCTAGATCGCCAGGAGTCTGCATTGACTTGAAGGTACTTTAAAAAAATGCACTAAACCCCAAACAGTCAGATTTTCTTCAAGGTTATAACACAGAATCAGTACTTTTGGCCATGATAAATGAGGTGTATGTACACTGGGAACATGGTCGCAGTGTTTTGTTAATTCAGATGGACTTCATTTCAGCATTTGATTTGGTAGACTATAATCGTCTTCTCAATGGCGTCAAGAAGTAGGGGTGACTGGTATAGCGTTTCAGTGTTTTCTGTCATATTTTTCCTCTCGATCTTTTATGGTTACTATTGATGACATTCATAAGTTCCCCAGGGGTCTGTTCTGGCACATCTTGTTTTTAATAGTTTTTTCATGCCTCTTGCTACCCTCGTACACGATTATCGTTTTAGTCCTTTTCTTTTTGCAGGCGATATTCAGATTTTGATTACTCACGCCACTTAGGACGTATCATGTCAGAATAATTTTCATCAAGCCTTTATGACTCTTGCTAACTGGTTATCCCAGTATAAATTGATATTAAATGCCTCTAAATTTGAGGCACTTTGGTTTTCTAGGAATAGTTCTCTCCCAGCATTTCAACTAGTGGTATCTGACATTTCTTTACCTATTAAAAGTTTTTTATCCTATCATTAGGTGTGATGTTGGACTCTTCATTGTCTTTCCATATGCATATCTCCATGGTGGTTAACAGTTCTTTTGTCTCTCTCTGGTTAATTCGTACTTTAAAGACTTTCGTTAACAATAAGGAATTAAATATGTGATTCATGCTTTAATCTTTACAAAACTGGATTATTGTAATATCGGTATTCCAGTTTATAGTTTAAAAAGACTTCAATTGGTCCAAAATATGGCAACTAGCCCTACTGATCATATATCTCCTTTACTGAAGAAACTAACATGGTTACCAGTTTCATGTAGAATGAAATATGAAATACTCTTTTGCACATAGGATTTACTTTACTGCTTCCCTAGCTTATCTGTCCCCTATCATCCAGGATGACTACTAAGATCCTACGGTCCAATTTGTTAGCCGTTCCACCACTATCTCAATTCAAATGTGAGCTGACTCATACTTCAGCATTTAGTTTTATGGTACCATTGCTATAGAATTCATTACCTTTTGATTTACAGCAAAATAAATCTTCGAAGAAATTTAAAATGGGTTCCACTCAGATGAATTTTCTATGTCGCTCATGCCAGATCAGAATAAATCTTAACAAGAAACTGGCCAAATTACAACCAATATAACATACACATTATGAAATGTTCCATGGGGCAGTACTTATGAACCATAAATTAGCATGGTATTCATATGTCTCACAGAGTGGGACAGACTAGTAGAATGGGAAAATTTTAATTTCCCACAGGGTGAGACAGCCAAGTGGAAAGGCTTAAAGCACTGGCTCTATAGTAAGGCATTTGGGGAAGTTTAGATTTTAGACTAATGGAATTTTTATTTGTTCCTAGTTGTTTTTTTATGTCCTTATGTGTCACCTTTAAGAATTTTAAATGTGCTGTGCATTCCTGTCCTAATGAGTCTGTTTTTTATTTGTGGTGTTTTCATAATAATTCCATGTTGGCTTTGGACTTTTGTGCACTACTATAACGATTGTTTTTAACAGAATGGCGGTATACCAAATTTAAACAACTAAATAAAATAAATAAATAAATAATTCTCCTTGGGCAATCAGCAAAAAAGTACTCATGCATGGGTGATGTCATCCAACAGAGAACCTGTGCCAAAGCTTTCCCAGCTCCTTCTCAAATCTTTCAGAAGCTCTACCATACCTGCACATGCCTTTCCACCTGCTGCCATAGCGCCATCTTATCCTTAGTCTGCTTTTTTTCCCACAGAACCCCTCAGACATGTTTCTCAGACTTGCGTGAGTATTTCACAATAAGAGCTACTTTTAAGGATTTTTCTTCTGCCCTTCTCTGCCTCATCCTACCATCATGGTATTTTTTTCCCCCAACTTAGATCCCTAGTTAGGTTTTGATGCTTTTTTTCCTTGCTTTTGATGCGATGCCTCAGCCCCTTTAGGCACTTTGCATTTTGGTCAGGATTAACTTCATTTTTCTTCAAGATCAAGGCTGTACTGGATGCTGGCAGTACATTGACACTGAGGAACTCTTGAGCCCACTCTGAGCCAAGCACCTGTAGGTTGCTAGGACATTGGTCATCCATCAATGTCCCCCCAAGAGTGAGGAAGGATTTTGCTTCATCTTTGTCAGCATCAAAGAGCAAAGACTCAGAACATCGAGTGGAGGCCTTGGTGCATCAGCATTGTAGCTTTCCGAGGCACAGTGCTGAGAGCATTGAGGGTTCCCAAGAGCACTCTTCTAAGCTGCCTCAAATGGAGGAAGACTCAACCTCATTAGTGCTGGAGTCTCAGCACCGGTCTTCTCTTAGCCGAGACAAATCTGCTGATATGCCCTCACAGATTCCAGGAACATCGAAGGCATTGGGGTCACAACAGAAACATCTGGGCATGGTAACTATAGAGAATTGTTTTCTGAGGGCTATTAAGGAAAGAATCATGGTATTCTTTGCCATGCAGCACATCAGAGGCTAGATGAATGTAACCATGATTTCACCAGCCATCAAATCTATCCTTGAGAAGCACAATGTGCATGCAGGAGAGGCATCGACATTGAAGTGGCCCAATGCTGATTCCTTCTCAGCCAATGCCGATATCACTCTCCAGTGCATCGGAGACCAATGCGCCCCCAATGCCTAGACAGTTATCAGTACATCAGTGCTCCCAAAGGAGCTCCCATCCCCCACAGGGAAGGAAAGTCAACCAGGCCAAGACTCAGAAATATTTTGACTCCCTCTCTGAGTCTGAATCAGAAGGCTTGACCCAGATGAGGAATCTGAGGATTTGTCAGAGGATGGCTCTCCGATCTTTCTTCCCCTCTGATCTTTCTCTTCCTCATGAAAGATGTAAGCCTCCACCTGAGGACATGACCTTTCAGGATTTTGTTCAAGATATGGCTAAGGCCATATCATTTTCTTTGGAGATTGAGGATGAGCCCAGGGCAGAGGAATTAAAGATCCTGCAGTACTCCACAGCCCCCAAGGAAGCAATGACAGTGCCTGTGAACTGCATCCTTCAGAGGCTACAGATGAGTGTGTGAAGGCTTCTCCCTCACTGGGCCTTCCAGTGAGTAGAAAGATTGACTCAATATACTGAGTTTAGAAGGCTCTCGCATTCAAGAAGACCCACTTCTGCAACACTCTTTGGTCATCAAATCCGCTCTCAAAAATCCAGGCGTTCCAAGACGCATTTTTCATCACCCCCAGGAAGGTGGGCCTCGGATACTGGATTCTTTTGGGAGGAAAGTGTTTGATTGCCATGCTCGCATTCCAGACCTCTTACCAGCTCTTCATGAGCATGTTCTTGAAGGACTTCAGGTGTGGCCTTGATGATATGGCTGCATTTCTCCCTCGAGAGATGCAGATTCATTTCCTGGTGAGTCACTGCTACGACTGCTCAACATTCATCTTCTGAGTGACCTATGACATCTTCGATATGGGTGTCCAGAGCTTCTGCAGTGGGTATTGTCACCTGGAGTCTCGCCTGGCTATGGGTTTCAGACCTTCAGTTATCTGTGCAGGACAAGCTCTCCAACATATGCTTCAGATAGAATCTCTTCAGAGAACAGGTAGAAGAGAAATCCAACTTCATAGAAAAACAGGCTGGTTACTCTTAGGAATCTCTAAAGGCGCATGTCCTAGCCAGTTTCCTATCACAAAAAGTATCAAGTGACATCCAAAGATAAACTTACTATTCTCAAAGGCGTAAGTACTACTATGGCTCCCATTACTCACAGCTCAAGCAGACTCCTCATGCACGCCCTAAACAAGAGAAGTCTCAGAAGACCCAGTCTGCTTCTCAACCAAAACCAGGGACAGGGTTTTGACTGGTTCCTATAGAGTGTGACCAACCTTCCCATAGCCTCAGAGTAGGACTCCAGTGCAGGGGAGAGGCGCACACACTTTCCCAGGAGGTGGCCCATTATAACCTCCAACACTTGGGTCTTGCAGATCATCTAAAGAAGCTACAAATTACCTCTATCAGCCTTCCTCAAAATTCTCTTTCGAGGGCTCAATCTACAAACCCTCAGCATCAGGAATTGCTTCTTCAGGAAATCACCACCCTTCAAAGGGATTTAACAATCGAGCACATTCCACCAGGGTAGGAAGGTACTTCCTGGTAACTATGGGATGGAGTTAAGGGCAACCTGTCTGCTTGGTGATCAGAATACTCTGGCAGACAGACTGAGTCGAATCCTTCAACCTCACGAGTGAACCCTGGACAGGGAGGTGGTTCTTTGTATCTTTTGGGAGTGAGGTACCCCTCGATAGATCTGTTCACCACTCCTCAAAATGCCAAGATGGATCAGTTTTGCTCCAGGGTGGGAACACACAGCAAACTAGCCTCAGATGGGGGGAGAGTCTTCTGTACGAATATCCTCCAATACCTCTCATTGCGAAGACCTTCCTGAAACTCAAAATAGACAGAGGTACAGTGATTCTCATCGCTCCTTATTAGCCACGACAGCAGTGGCTACCTCTTCTGGAACTTTCCATAAGGGAATCAGTATTTTGGAATCTCTTTGGGGAGTGGAATCCAGGAGAATGGGATGTTGTTGCTTCCCAACATCAAGTCCTTGGCCCTCACAGCTTGGATATTGAGACGCTAACGTTTTCCATTCTTAATCTGCCAGCAGATGTTTATGATATGTATTTATTTAATAGGTTCTTTTATACCGCTTTATCATTTCAGTCAAAGCGGTTTACATTGTAACTTAAACTTGATTGTGTACATTAAACAAGGATATTGATAACTTGGATTTTTCTGAGGCAATGGAGGGTTAAGTGACATCCAGGATAGCCTCAACAAGAATGTCTTACGCATTCAAGTGGAGAAGGTTTTTGGTGTGGTGTGAGGGTGCTCCCTATATCCTTTCATCTGTCCCATACAAATCCTGTTTGAATACCTCCTAGATCCTTTAATAAATAAAATAAAATAAATAACCTGTCTCACACAAATCCTGCTTGAATACCCCCTACAACTGTCAGAGTTTGGACTCAAATCCAGTTCCGTAAGGGTATACCTTAGTGCATATGGAACTTATCACCATGGTGTAGAAGGTAAACACATCTCTATATAGTCCTTAGTTGTTTGCTTTATACAGGTTTGCTTCTGCTTAAAACACCCTGTAAGCTTCCTGCAGTGTCTTGGGACCTCAGAGTGGTTCTAGCGCATCTGATGAAGACTTCCTTGGAGCTGCTCAATCGCTGCCCTCTGAAATTCTGTATCTGGAAGGTTTTATTTTAGCTCGTAGAGTGAGTAATTTTCAGACCTTACACTGCGTTTTTTTCACAACAGAGTGGCACTTTGTACCCATCCCAAGTTTCTCTGGAAGGTGGTTACAGAATTTCTTCTTTTTTTTTTTTTTCAACGATCTGTTTATTACATTCATAGCACTGAACACAAACAGTACACATAAACCAGGTTTTACAGTTTTTTGGGTATGAGACTGTCTCCCAGGTGAGGTTGTATCTTATCCACCACCTTGGGAGACTAACAACTATAAACAAAGAAACCAAAAAACACATACAGAGCATATCCCACGATAACCCCCCTATACCTCCCCCCACCCAATACCCCCCCAGTACTGAATCATAACAATACAAACTCGTCCATGGAGCAACACGCACTGAATTGATTACTGTCCAACACTAAGCACCTCACTGCGGATTTTAGGCCCCAGATTTTGAACGTAAGGCATCCAAATCAACAGGAAGGTGGCCCATCTCCATGGGTGTCCCTGCGCCCCCCTTCGCTCCATTAGCATAAGTTGGTGTAGGCTATTACGCCATTCCCAAAAAGTGGGGATCGCAGGCTCCCTCCAATGGCGAAGAATAGGGCCTTTACCCACCAGACAAGCCTTCCGTACGAAAATCCTCTCCCATCTCCCCTTTAAATGAATTGATCTGATCCAACACAACCAGCAGACCCGTCCAGCTGAACCTCTGTTGCAGCAAGTCACTGAGATACGCCCCAATTCGCATCCAATATCTCCGAATAGGAGAGCAACCCCACCACATATGACCTAAATCTGCCAGAGAGCACGAACATTTTGGACAACCACCCTCAAGCGTAAGATGACTTCTCAAAGCTCGCCTGGGAGAGAAATGAGCTCGAAGGATGCATTTAAATTGTACCTCACGCCATCGGGCCCCCTCCACCAACAGTGCGATCCGACGCAAAGCACCCCAAACAGAACCCGGCGCTACATCCCGGCCCAAGTCCCTTGCCCACAAACTTTCCACCATTGAATAGTCCGGAGGTGGGCCCAGCAAATCTAATCTCTTCTTTAACTCCGCGATGGTTGGTGGAGACCCCGTCCCCAGGGCCAGAAATTCTAAGATGCGCGCCGAGTGTTCCACGGTTAGGTCCCGACTAGATAATGAACGGACATAGTGCGAAAGCTGCGCATAAGCAAGAAAAGATACTCCCATATTCAGGTCATAGTCCTTGCAAAGCGCGTTCAGAGATCTGCAGCTCCCATCCTGGTCCACCACCTGCCCCAGGCGTCGCAGACCCAACCGTTCCCACTTTTGAAAAGGGGCCGAGTCAAAACCCGGCAGAAAACAAGCATTGCC
The DNA here is from genome assembly GCA_033557465.1 of Ichthyophis bannanicus. Lineage (NCBI taxonomy): Eukaryota > Metazoa > Chordata > Amphibia > Gymnophiona > Ichthyophiidae > Ichthyophis > Ichthyophis bannanicus. The sequence continues at coordinate 795,625,093 of CM066034.1, forward strand.
TCGTAGGGGTAACCAGCTCGAGACCTCAGGAGAGCTGCCCCAGTATTTATTCAACTGCTGCCATGTACGCCGGGTTGCCTGCACCAAAACGCTACCCATCAGACGCGCTGGCAAGGCTGTTCTCCGCAGATGTAATACCGCTTCCAAAGCCTGTGGGGCTACAAAGGCCTCTTCCAAGGCTCGGGGGGTGTAAACCTCCGTATCCCCCAACCAATCCCCGAGATGCCTGGCCTGACAGGCCAGTGCGTACTTCCACAGATCGGGAACTCCAACCCCTCCAGATCGCCAACCCCCCCGCAGCCGGCTCAACGGTATGCGTGCTCGGAACCCTCTCCACAGAAACACTCGAATCTCCCGCTCAACACGCAACAGATCCCGTCGCAATAACCACACGGGGAGAGTTTGCAGCCTATAAAGCACTCGTGGGAGTATCACCATCCCCAATGCTGCCACTCTCCCCAGGAGGGACAAGGGCAGGGGCGCCCAAGCCTGCAATTGCGCTCGGAGTTTTGTAAAAACTCGTGCGAAGTTATCGGCATATAGCCGTGCTGGGGCCCTAGTCAGCAGGACACCCAAATAAATGAAAGAATCATCTGCCCACCGAAGGGGAAATCTTCCCTGCCAGCTCCCCCTTAACGTACCCCCCACATCCAGGGCTTCGGACTTATCCATGTTAATACGTAAGCCTGCAAATTTACCATACAAAGAAAACTCCTCAAGCAAACAGGGCAGGGACTGTTGAGGGCGCGTAAGGTGAACCAGCATATCGTCTGCAAAAGGCCGCCATCTTAAATCCCTGTGACCCAATACGCACCCCACGTATATCGGGGGACTCCTCTATCCTCCGCACCAACGGATCCAAGGTCAACACAAAGAGCAAGGGAGATAGTGGACAGCCCTGACGCGTGCCTCTCTCCAGACAGAATGTATCGGACAGCACCCCATTACAAAGGACAGCGGCCGTAGGGCCCGTGTAAAGCAACTCCACCATCGTACAAAAGGGTGCTCCCAGTCCATAGTAGGGTAAAAGGCGTTTCAAGTAGTCCCAATGCACCTGATCAAAGGCTTTTTCCGCATCGAAACTAATTAAAAGTGATTGGAGCTCCCGCTCATGCGCCCACTCCAGAGAAGCAACAATTTTCCGCAAGTTGCGTACAGCATACCGCCCCTTCACAAACCCAACCTGTGTGTCATGCACCAGGTCCCCCAGCACAGATGCCAGCCTGACCGCTAAAACCTTAGCTAGCACTTTCAGATCGAAGTTTAATAAGGAAATGGGTCGATAGGCAGCCGCCTGGGTGGGGTCTTTCCCTGGTTTCGGTATTAAAGTGATAAAGGCATGGTTCATACCACACGCAAAACTCCCCTGACTCACCCTGCGACTGTACATAGCTACCATAGCTGGGGGCGCCAAGTCTCCCAACAATTTATAAAACTCCGCTCCAAATCCATCGGGGCCTGGTGCCTTGTAGCAACTGGCCCGCTGGATAACCCCACGTACCTCCTCCTCCGTCACTGGGGCATCAAGCTGAGCCCGCTGCACCGCCGTCACCTTGGGTAAATGGAGACCCTGTAGGTAAGCCTCCATGTCAGTTAAAGACCCTTCCCTCCGTGCATATAGCTGCTGAAAAAAGGATCGAAACAATCGGGCTATATCTTTAGTATCCTTATATAAATGTCCCTGTTCATCCCGTAACGCCGCTATTGACCGAGGCCCCCTGTTGCCCCTCAGGCAGCGCGCCAACAGCTTTCCAGACTTATCCCCAAAACGATATAACTGGTATTTATAATACATATGAGACTTTTTTTGCCCTTTGATGAAGAAGCTCATTGAGGGACGTCTGGAGCTCCCAAAGTCTCCGTTTGTTAACCACACTAGGATCCCCCGCACAGCGTCGCCGGGCTCTCATAACTTCCTTCTCTAGTTGAACAATCTGCCGTGTCAACAATTTCCGTTTTCGCACGCCATATGCAATAATATCCCCACGTAACACCACTTTGGCCGTTTCCCATAGTAACTCTGGGTCATCTTTGTGTTGCTCGTTATTGGCCATAAATGCCTACCAACACTGAGCAAGGTACAAGCGAAAATCGGCGTCCCGATACAACCCCACAGGAAATCGCCACAGTCGAGTCGTCGTGGCTGAAGCCCCCCACACAAGGTCCATCCAAACTGGGGCATGATCAGACACCGCAATGGGACCTATCTGTGCATCTTCGACCTGCCCAAATAACCTTTCTGAAACCAGAACATAGTCTATTCGAGCGCTGGACCCATGGGCCCGTGATTGATGAGTGAAATCTCTCTCTGATGGATGCATCAAGCGCCAAGGGTCTACCATACCAAGACGACGACATAAGCCCTTCAAAATTTTTGTCGTCGGGGCCCGTCCGCGTTCCCTCCCACTCTCGGAGGTGTCCATCCCAATATCCAGCACTCCATTCAGATCCCCCGCTAAAATCAATGGGACATCCGGCAATTGCTCCACCCTAGAAGCCAATTGGGCATAAAATTCCCGGTCCACAACATTTGGGCCGTACACACTGCCCAGAACTATAGGCCTACCATCGAGGCAACCGTACAACAAAAGGTACCTGCCGTCCGGGTCGCTGTATTCCTTTTCCAATTCAAAACGGACTTGATTACTGATCAGAATGACCACTCCGCCCTTCTTTCCTTTGGCCGGGGCCCCCCAACCCTGCCCCACCCACGCTCTCTGTAATTTAGCATGCTCTTCTGCCGTCTGGTGGGTTTCTTGTAACATGGCGATGTCACACTTTAATCTGGCCAAAGCCTGCAACACTTTATATCTTTTAATAGGGTTACCCACTCCACAGATGTTCCACGAGACAACTTTCAGGTTGGACTGCAATCAAACATAGCATAGACAATCAGCATACCATACAGATAGAGGCGAGCCTTCCCAGCCTGAGGCCCCCCCTTAAACTGCAAAGTGCTCCCAAGACCCACATCTGCAATCTTACCATTAATCTTCAGTACCCCTCCCTGCCCTCCCCCTCCCCTCTCCACACCCCCTCCTCCCTCTACCAGTCCCACCTCCCCCCCAACCCACCCCCCCCAACCCATCCCCTTCCCCCCCCATCCCTTCCCTTCCCCCTCAACCATCCCTCCCCCTCCCTCCATCTCCACCCCCATCTTCCTTCTTTCCCCTATTATTCGGTCACCTTGATGTGTCCAGGCTCCCCCACCCCCTAACAGTCCCACTCCATTACCCCTAGGTCCCTTCCCTACCCCCTCCTCAACCAACACTAGCAATAATAACACTCCCCAACAGTAACAGTGCAAAAACTTAATAACAGCTTGATAATCAAAATGAAACTGCATCAGAGCAGCCCATCTTATCTCCACTGCCCAGAAACAGCCTCGGGGGACCGAGAAGGGAGCATGGTCCGACAAAGAGAGGAGCCAAGCCCCCAACCCGTTCACCTCCCGCCCCCCATCCTGCCGGCATGGTGAGCAGGGCTCAAAGTGGTATCCCCCATGGGGCTACACAGTCCCGTATAGTAAATGCCAAAGAGCCACAGGGAAAAAAAAAATAGCTCGCATCACTCAGGGCCCTCCCAGGAGTCCGGGCCCCCCCCCCCCTCGAGGGGAGCAGGCCCATCGGGGCAGTATCGCATCACTCACTGTTCAAAGTCTCCCACTCTCCCCGGAGACTCACAGAATCAAGCATATAGAGGGATCCCCTCTGCATCTTGCAGTCATCAATCCGGCGTGGTAGACACAGACGCGCCCCGTCTTTCCAGGTGGTCGACATAGACCGCTGCTTCTGCCGCCGAGCCAAACACCCGGGGCCGGCCCTCGTGGAACACGTGGAGGCGCGCCGGATACTGCACCGTAAATTTAATGTTCGCTGCAATCAGCCTTTCACAGATCGGGGCATAGGCTCGGCGACGCTGACTCACCGCCACTGAATAATCTTGCGTGATCCGAATTTTGGCGCCTTCCCGCTCTATAGTCCCTCGCCTCCGGGCCTCACGCAGGATCGCCTACTTCTGCTGGAACTGCAGGTATTTAGCCAGCACAATCCTGGGCCGGACATCGTTGGGTTTCTGAGGGCCCACTCTATGCACCCGCTCAAGCACCAGTGAGGAGCCCAGTTCTTTTTCCCCCAGCAAGGAGGCAGACAGGGCTTCGATGTAGGCACGCAGGCTTTTATCGCCGATGGAGCTCGGGATCCCCAGGAATCTTAAGTTGCTGCGTCTGGAGCGGTTCTCCAGATCGTCCAGCTTTTCAGCGTGGTCTTTCAGGGTTACCCGAACCTGCGCAAGCTCCAGGGTAAGTTTTTCCACCTCCTCTTCTGCCTGCGATAGCCTTGCTTCCGCATGCTGCACACGGAGCCCAACGGCATCCACCGAGCTCTGCACCGCCTCTATTTGAGTGCGAAGGGTCTCAAATTGTAAAGATAGGGCTTCCGAGACTGCCGCGGAGATCTCCGTCACTATTGCCGCCGGCACTGCAGCCGAGGAGGCCCCCGAGCTCGGAGGCGAGTCAGCCATTTTGGAGGTCCCCGGAGCGCGTTCCTTCTCTCTCCTGCTAAGTCTCGCCGCTGCCGCCATCCTCATCAAAAACGCCCGCTCAGTTGTGGTAGTTCGGCAGCACGTCCGTGGAGACAAATTCCTGCGGTTCGCACCGGTATAATGGGGCAGTATTAGCCGGTTTGGAGCGAGGGAGCCCGGAGCTCAGGGAGAACACAGCTTCCCCGGCTCACCACATCACGTGACCACAGAATTTCTTCTTAACCACTCATTGTCCTTCCAACTTTTTTTCCAAAACCCCATTCTCACAAATGGGAAACTGCATTTTCTCCAGGACCAAGCAGGAAGTCAGTCCTCACTTATGGGTGACGTCGGCGCCGACGGAGCCCTCGCGGAGCAATTTTCCCCAGCTTTCAAAGAAAGCCGTTGGGAATTGCAGCGCGCATGCGCGGTCCCCTTCCCGCCCAAGGGTGCCATCTTAGCCAGTCTTCTTTTTTCCGCGGAGCCCTACAGACGTACCCGTCGTGTCCCCGCGAAAAAGTTGATTTTTTCTTCATAATTACTCTTTTTTTCCTTCGGTTCGACGCCGGTCTTTTTCCCGCCCGGACTCGCGACGCCGGTCACGAGTCCTCTTCTTCTTTTTCGGTTTTTCTGACTTAGTCAGTTTTCGTTTCGGTTTTTCCCTGGCAGCCCGGTCCTTTGACCTCGCCGGGGCCCTTTTTCCCCGATGGCTGCCAGTGGTTTCAAGCGGTGTGGTCAGTGTGACCGAAATATGTCACTAACTGACACACACGACAATTGCCTCCGCTGCCTGGGCCCGGATCATGAAGAAATGATCTGTGGGCCTTGTGGCAAACTATCCTCCAAAGCGTTGAGAAGTCGGCGGCATCAGCGGGATAGAATCTTCGCTGACCCCAGCCGTACCCGGACCTAGTCGGAGGCCTCCGCGTCCAGGGGTTCCAGCTCGGACCGTCGCCGGAGTTCCTCCGACAGGGGTTCTCCCTCTCGGGACCATCGACGGAAGGTGAAACCCGCGAGGGCGACGTCGGTGGACGCTCCTGGCTCCGCGAGGGCCAGGTCGCATAGCCCCGATAGCCGCCCCGGGTCCTTGGAGAAGGAGCACCTCACGAAGCGACCTCGCCTGGAGTCGGAGCTGCCTGCTCGGGTAAGTCCTGTGGTCCTTCTGGACTCGCCTCCGCGACAGCCGACGTCGGGCCCGACGCCGTCGGGGCCCGAGTCGGGGGCTGCTGGGTCACCTGAGCTCGGACTCAGGTTGACGGCCTTGGAGAGCAGACTGTCTGCCTTCATGGACCAGCAGCGGGCACTGCTCGCTGGCTTCGCTGGCGCCGCTGCCCCGACCGCCGAGACGTCGACGTCTAAGTCGACCCCGGAGACCGAGCCGATCCTCGAGTCGATGCATACTCGAGTCGATCCTCGGTCGAGGTCACCCTCGGCCTCCCGTTCGGGACCGAGGTCGCCGACGCCGACTCCCTCGGCGTCGGGGCGGCAGGCGCCGCGCCCTGCCCGGGCCGACCCCACCGAGTCCTCGTCGGAGTCGGTCTGGGAGTCTGAAGAGGAAGAGTCGCCTGATTCTTTTCGGACTCGGTGTGTCCCCTCGGACTCACCTGAGTCCGAACCTCGGAAGCAGTCCCCCCCGGAGGATGCCCGGTTCTCGGACTTCGTCAGGGATATGGCCAAGGCTTTGGCCTTCCCTGCGGACCCCGAGGAGGAGCCTCGAGCCGAAGAGCTCGACGCCCTCCAGTATGACTCTCCCGCCAGGGAACACTTTACTGTACCGGTTCCTCCCATGCTGGAACGACTACTCTTCCGCATGTGGGAGAGTCCGGCCACCTCGCCGGTCCTGAGCAAGCGGGTCGATTCTATCTATCGAGTCCGCAAGAGCCCTGGCTTCCAAAAAGCACAGCTACCACACCATTCCATGGTAGTGGAATCGGCCATGCATCGTCTTAAGAGCCAGAAGATGCACTCCTCGGTGCCTCCTGGCAGGGAGCTCCGTAACCTGGATGGCCTTGGTAAGAAGTGTTTCCAGGGCTCTATGCTCGCATGTCGTGTCCAGACCTACCAGCTATACATGGGCATGTATCTCCGAGACCTGGCTAAAGAGCTAGCCGGCTTCTCCGCTGGTTTGTCCGAGGAACCCTTGCGGAGGTTCCTGGCCTTGTCCACTGGCATTCGGGAATGCTCAAAATTCATGTCCCGAGCAGCCTATGATGGCTTTGAAGCATCGGCTCGAGTGGCCGCAGCCGGCATCGGTGCCCGCCGACAGGCTTGGCTTCAGTCGTCTGACCTTGAGCCCTGGGTGCAGGACAAGTTGGTCGATGTCCCCTGCCGAGGCGAAAACCTCTTTGGCAAGCCCATGGCTGATAAGGCTGCACAAATTGAGACGGAGACTCTCACCAGGACTAGGCTTTCTAGGAAGACCTCCGCCCCTTCCCAGAAAAAGAAGGGCTCGGGAAAGAAGTCCTTTTACCCGAGGAAGGCGGCTGCCTACAAACAAAACCCCCACTATCAGGCCCCTGCAGCTCCCCAACAGGGCCAGCAGGCCAAGGGACGGGGTAACGGGTCCCGTAGGCAGCAAGCCCCCAAGCCTGCACCACCAGCCCCTGCTCCGCAGGGTGGGGGTTTTTGACTCCTTAAGCATAGCCTCTCCCCCCCCCGCTGGTTCCTCCCAGCACCGGAGGCCGGCTGGTTCACTTCGCCCACAGGTGGTCCAGCATCACCTCAGATGCCTGGGTGCTTCAAGTCGTGCGAGAAGGCTATCTTCTCCACTTCCACCAGGTCCCTCCCTCCTATTTTCCGGGAGAACCTCCACGGCCCCCTCTGCACAGGGAATTACTCCTTCAGGAGTTAGCAGGTCTTCTACAGGAACAGGCGGTGGAAACCGGTGCCCCACCACCTGAAAGGTCAAGGCTTTTATTCCAGGTATTTTCTAATACCAAAAAGAACAGGAGGCCTCAGACCCATCCTGGACTTGCGCAACCTCAACAAGTTCCTCGTGCGGGAGAAGTTCAAGATGCTTACCCTTGGAATCCTTCTGCCCTACCTCCAGCAGGGAGATTGGCTATGCTCCTTGGATCTAAAGGATGCCTACACGCACATCCTCACCCACCCAAGCCACCGCCAATACCTAAGGTTTGTGGTGGCTGGAAATCATTACCAGTACAGAGTACTACCCTTTGGCCTGTCCTCCGCACCGCGAGTCTTCACAAAATGTCTCGCGGTGGTGGCGGCCCATCTCCGGCTTCACGGCCTCTATGTCTTTCCGTACCTCGACGACTGGCTCATCAGAGCAGCGTCCGCTCTGGAGGTCACCAACTCTACGCGCCGCACGGTGACTCTTCTGCAGTACTTGGGCTTTGTTATAAACTTCGCAAAGTCCACTTTGCTCCCCTCACAGGATCTCGAGTTCATCGGCGCAAGGCTGCACACTCCTCAGGCACGAGCGTTCCTACCGCTCGACAGGGCTCAACGGCTCATGGACCTAGCCGACCTTTTTCGCAGCCAGCCCCTGGTCTCCGCCAGGCGCTTCCTGAGACTACTCGGCCATATGGCTTCCACCGTCCATGTGACCCCCAATGCCCGCCTGAATATGCGGCCTGCTCAATGGTGTCTCCGCCAGCAGTGGCGACAAGCCACAGGCGGCCTAGCGGACCTAGTGCGCGTCTCCGAGCCGCTGATCTCGTCTCTCCGGTGGTGGCTTCAGCGGCCGAACCTGATATTCAGCATGCCTTTCCAGTCACCTCAGCCGGCCCGGGTGCTGACAACAGATGCATCCCTCCTGGGCTGGGGAGCACATTGCCAAGGGGTACGTACTCAGGGCCTCTGGACCACATGGGAGTCTGCTGAGCAGATCAACTTCCTGGAGCTCATGGCGATCCGCCTGGCTCTCAAGGCCTTCTCCCACCTGACTTCTCACCAGTCCGTCCTTGTCCAGACGGACAATCAAGTTGCCATGTTCTACGTGAACAAGCAGGGGGGCACGGGCTCCTTCCTCCTCTGTCGGGAGGCACAGAAGCTCTGCTCTTGGGCCGTCAGTCACGGTGTTCTCCTCAAGGCAGTTTATCTCCCAGGCCAAGAGAATTGCCTGGCGGACAAACTCAGCAGGATCCTCCAGCCGCACGAGTGGCGTCTGGATCCCTTGGTAGTTCAGAAGCTCTTTCTAAAGTGGGGCCTCCCCACGGTGGATCTCTTTGCCAGCCCTCACAACCGGCAACTTCCTCGCTTCTGCTCTCGTCAGCCACACCCCCTTCGGGTTGCGGCGGACGCTTTTCTACTCTCATGGTCGGGGAGCCTTCTGTACGCTTTCCCTCCCATCCCGCTAGTCCCTCGGACTCTTTTCAAGGTTCTCCGAGACAAAGCCTTCATGATCCTGGTGGCCCCTCGCTGGCCCAGACAGCCGTGGTTTCCGCTCCTGCTGCAATTAGCGGTGGAGGATCCATTCCCTCTGGGGTTACAACCGGATCTCCTCACTCAGGATCAGGGGTCTCTGCTACACCCCAACCTCAGGTCTCTCAACCTAATGGCCTGGCTGCTGAGAGGGTAGTCCTTGCTCCCCTTCTCCTGCCGGCAGAGGTGGAGGAGGTCGTCCTAGCTTCGCGACGACCTTCTACCCGCAAATGCTACGCCCTTAAATGGCGTCGTTTTTCCGTTTGGTGTACCCGACAGTCTCAGGATCCCTTCTCCTGCCCGGTGTCGGTGGTCTTGCAGTACTTGCTATACCTCTCTAATCTGGGACTTAAGTCCAACTCCGTCAAAGTTCACCTCAGTGCTCTTTCAGCACATCATGTGCCGGTGGACGGCAGACCTCTCTCCAACGACCCTCTCGTAGCGAGGTTTCTCCGAGGTCTCCTTCTACTTAAACCACCTCTGCGCCCGCCAGCGCCTGACTGGGATCTGAATGTGGTTTTACAGCGGATCACCTGTCCGCCTTTTGAACCTATGGCTACCTGTTTCTCTCCGTTTTCTTTCTTGGAAAACACTGTTCTTGATAGCCCTCACTTCCGCTAGACGCGTAAGTGAATTGCAGGCCCTCGTGTCTGATCCCCCTTACACTCGGTTCTACAAAAATAGGGTAGTCCTACGGACTCACCCAAAATTTCTTCCAAAAGTGGTCTCCCCTTTTCACATCAATCAGGAGGTGGTACTTCCAACCTTCTTTCCCAGACCACACTCCAGCCGAGCTGAAACGGTCCTCCATACCCTGGACTGTAGAAGGGCTTTGAACTTCTACCTTGACCGTACGCGGGAGCACCGTAAAGCTGCTCAGCTTTTTGTGTCTTTTGACCCCAATAAATTGGGGCTCCCGGTCTCCAAGCGTACTCTGTCCATCTGGGTTGCGGACTGTATCTCTTGGGCTTATGGGGCAGCCGGACTCTCCTTGGAAGGTCGAGTCACGGCTCATTGCGTTCGGGCAAAGGCTACATCAGTGGCTTACCTCCGCTCTGTTCCGCTGGCAGACATCTGCCGGGCCGCTACTTGGTCTTCGAGCCAGACTTTTGCGGTCCATTACTGTCTCGAGAGGGAGTCCCACAGCGACAGTGCTTTCGGACAGGCAGTCCTCCGTAATAGAAACATAGAAACATAGAAACATGACGACAGAAAAAGACCACATGGCCTATCTAGTCTGTCCTTCCATAACAACTACAACAGTCCACTTTTTGCCTTTAGAGATCCTCTGTGTTGGTCCCATGCTTTCTTGAATTCAGTTACTGTCCTCATCTCTACCACCTCCACTGGGAGACTATTCCACGGATCCACTACTCTTTCCATAAAGAAATATTTCCGCATATCACTCCTGAATCTATCTCCCTTCACCCTCATCCCATGTCCCCTCGTAGCAGAACTTGCTTTCAATTGGAAGAGGCTCTCTCCCTGAACATTTATGCCACGGAGGTATTTAAACATCTCAATCATATCACCTCTATCCCGCCTTTCCTCTAAGGTGTACATATTAAGATCCTTAAGTCTGTCCTCATATGCTTTATAATGAAGCCCATTAATCATTTTGGTAGCAACCCTCTGCACCGACTCCATCCTGTTCACATCCTTTTGAAGGTGCGGTCTCCAGAATTGCACACCATACTCCAAATGAGGTCGCACCAAAGACTTATACAGAGGCATTATCACCTCCTTTTTTCTGCTAGCCATTCCTCTCCGTATGCACCCAAGCATCCTTCTAGCTTTTGCTGTCGCCTTTTCCACCTGTTTAGCTACTTTAAGATCATCAGACACAACCACGCCTAGGTCCCGCTCTTCTTTAGTGGACAAAAGTACTTCACCTCCTATACTGTATTGCTCCCTTGGATTGCTGCAGCCCAAATGCATGACCTTACATTTTTTAACATTAAATCCCAGCTGCCAAATTCTAGACCATTCTTCAAGCTTAGCTAGATCCCTCCTCATGTTATCTACCCCTTCCTGGGTGTCTACTCTATTGCAGATTTTGGTATCATCCGCAAAGAGGCAAACCTTACCCGACAGCCCTTTTGCTATATCACTAACAAAGATGTTAAAAAGAATTGGACCAAGGACAGATCCCTGGGGCACACCACTGGTAACATCCTTCTCCTCAGAGTGAGCTCCATTTACTTGTACTCTTTGTCGCCTCCCACCCAACCAATTTCTAACCCAAGCAGTAACTTTAGGGTCCATCCCTAGGGTGCTCAGTTTGTTTATAAGTCGCCTGTGAGGAACAGTGTCAAAGGCTTTACGGAAATCTAAATACACCACATCTAGAGCTCTCCCTCGGTCCACCTCCCTGGTCACCCAGTCAAAAAAATCAATCAGATTTGTCTGACAAGACCTGCCTCTGGTGAATCCATGCTGCCTCGGATCCTGTAATCCGCTGGACTCCAGAAACCTCACTATTTTCTCTTTCAGCAGCGTTTCCAATAATTTACTCACCACCGAAGTTAAACTAACCGGCCTGTAGTTTTCAACCACATCCTTACTTCCGCTTTTGTGTAAAGGCACCACATAAGCCTCTCTCCAGTCCTTTGGCACCACTCCTGACTCCAACGAGGCATTGAAAAGGTCAGTCAGCGGAGCTGCTAGAACGTCCCCAAGTTCCCTCAGTATTCTAGGGTGTATCCCATCCGGTCCCATCGCTTTGTCTACTTTAAGTTGAGCTAGTTTCTCACGAACACAGTCTTCTGAAAATAGTTCAAGATGTCCCTCGCTTCTGTTCTTATTTGTGGGTGTTTTCTGAGGTCCTGCTCCTGGTTCTTCATCTGTGAACACAGAACAAAAATATTTGTTAAGCAATTCCGCTTTATCCTTATCAGCTTCTACATATTCCCCCCCTGCACCCTTGAGTCTGACAATACCACTTTTGCTCTTCCTCTTCTCACTAATATATCTGAAAAATGTCTTATCCCCCCATTTTATTGCATTGGCTATTTCCTCCTCCTTTTGAATCTTTGCCTTCTTGACTACTTTGCTAGCTTCTCTAAGTTTTTCCAAATACAGATGCCTGTCTTCTGCTCTCTGTGATCTCTTGTATTTCATGAAGGCCTCCCTCTTTTTCTTCACTTTTTCAGCTACTTCCTTCGAAAACCATAGCGGTCTCCTGTTCCTTTTGCCTTTATTTACCATTTAACAAAAAGGTTGGTTGCCCTTAAAATACCCCCTTTCAGTTTTGCCCACTGTTTTTCTACATCCCCCAGCTGTTCCCATCCCACTAACGACTCCCTGAGGTATTGGCCCATCTTCGCAAAGTTAGTCTTCCTAAAGTCTCTTCGAGGTCTGAGCAACTCCTACCCTCCATCCCGGATGTGGGCTACCGGTGGGTAATAATTCAGCGAAGATTCTTTCCTTCTGTGCTGCTGAGCTAGAGGGAGCTCATTTTTGTGCTTAGGGTCTCCGGTAGCCTTGAGCTTGGGAGTCCCATAAGTGAGGACTGACTTCCTGCTTGGTCCTGGAGAAAGCGTAGTTACTCACCTGTAACAGGTGTTCTCCAGGAGCAGCAGGAATCAGTCCTCACAACCCTCCCTCCTCCCCGTGGAGTTGCAATCATCTGCTTTAGTTTTTTGCAAATTTTTATGCTGTCTTTTTTAGCTATGTCATCTGACTGGCTAAGATGGCACCCTTGGGCGGGAAGGGGACCGCGCATGCGCGCTGCAATTCCCAAAGGCTTTCTTTGAAAGCTGGGGAAAATTGCTCCGCGAGGGCTCCGTCGGCGCCGACGTCACCCATAAGTGAGGACTGATTCCTGCTGCTCCTGGAGAACACCTGTTACAGGTGAGTAACTACGCTATACATGTTGGATTGCAAACAAGCCTTAGCTTTCTGCTTGGAGTGGATGAAAGCACATATAAAGTCCATCCAGCTTTTTATTTCTTTTAACCCCAGCAAACTAGGCACTGCCATCTCCAAAAGCACATTTTCAATTTGGTTCTCAGATTGCATCTCCTTTGCTGATACCCATGTAGTCTTGAGTCTTGAGGGTCATGTCACGCCTCATAATGTCAGAGCCGTCTGCATCAGTGACTCATTTGCACTCCATCTCCCTGGAGGAGATATGCAAAGCTGCAGCATGGGCTTCTGTTCACACATTCACCTCTCACTTCTGTTTGGATGGGGGTTCCCAACGCGACAGCAATTTCAGCCAATCAGTACTTTGGAATCTGTTTGGGGAGTAGAATCCCACTTTACTTCCTCCCTCCCCCCTCCGGCACATGTCTTTTAGTTCAGGCTGCCTTAAGGAAAAAAAACCATAAAATGCAGAAAAGGTCAGTTGTCACCAAAAAACCACATATACTTTGTTAGCCCCGTTGGGCACATTATCATTCTTCTTTTTTTGTTCAAAACAGTCTTTAGCTAGGAAATCTCCAGGAACAAGCAGGAATGCAATCTTCACATATGAGTTTCGTTGGTACAATCGAGCCCACGCAGAAACACTCCCAGGCGCCAAAAGCTTTTGGAAGCAATCCACTGCACCTGCACATCTGCCTTCTCTCTTTCCCAAGTTCTCTCCTCAGTTCTTAGTTTTCCGTGGAGCCAGCAGGTTGTGTTCTTCCTGTCACTACCGAAAATTGTCATTTTTTTGTTTAAATCTGTGCTCTGCTTTTTCATCAACACCAGTACCTTCCCTGAAAGTGGCCCCAATATTTCTTTTTAAAAAATATTCTTTTCTTTCACTTTTCCATTTTTTCCAGTTTTGGTGGTTTCTACTGCCAATTTAGGCTTTGGTCTGCTCTTTTCCACCACAATGGAAAAACACATCAGTGGCTTCAAAAAATGTACCAAGTGTTCTGGTACAACATCAGTCACCGATAAACGTGACTGGTGTTTAAAATGTTTGGGCCCAAACCATTTACCGACTGTTTGTCCTTTGTGCCAACAAATGACAAAACTAGGCTTAAAGAACAGAACCAGACAGTATGGTTCTGTTTGCCCTGGACTCAATTTCAGTGGCTTCCACATCATCGAGGATGTCTGCTTCCTCTCTTGGTTCTCAGGTTTCCTCAAAGTCGAAACATAAGACTAAGTCTAAGTCATCAGCATCAAAAATCGATACTGATCCTCGAGGTAAGTCCCTTCATCATCATCGGGATTCATCAAAAGGTGCATCCGATGCAGACCAGCCTTTCAAACAGCCCCGGTTGGAGGAGCAGCCCTCCAAAGCACAACAGGGGCTTCAGGACGCTCTCGAGGCCTTGACCTCTGGAGAGCTAGTGGATCCATGCTCTGGGACGGTGGCTCAGAGCTCCGTGCGTAATTCCACCAGGCATGGGCCTCCTCCCTTGACCAGCACATCCTGACTATCGAGAGGAGTTTGGCAGCACTCTGTGCAGCGTCGGTACCAACTATATCAACAGCTCCAGTGGTGCAGACATCAACATCTGGCCTACGGCCTATACCTCCGGGGCCGATGACGGACCTCAGGCCTGCATCAGGGAATCCTTTCCCTCCGATACCTCCTTTGGAACCGATAGACATCGCTGCTACCCAACAGGCTCTCACTATCACATCAACTGATCGTCGGCATTGTGCCTCAGCATCGGCACAAGACCATCGATACTTTGACTTTCTGTCAGAATCGGACTCTACTTTGATTCTGATGATGCATTAGAGGATTCCAGAGGAACCAAGGATCTACCTTCTGATCCGTCCCCTCCTCATAAGCGCCATCGGTCCCTGCCAGAAGACATGTCTTTCCAAGACTTCATTCAGGACATGCAGCAGGGCTTCAGATTACCGTGGCATCAGAGACAGAACCAAAGGCAGAGGAATTGGAAATCCTCCAATACCCCTAGGCATGCAAGGAGACTGCCACATTACCGGTGCATCGCACCCTGCAGGATCTAATGCTATGTATGCGTATTAGCACACGACTCAGTGCCATGTACCGAGTTCCACCATGCCCTGGCTTTCAGAAGCCTCCACTACTATACCACTCCATGGTGGTGGAATCGGCGATGCGTCGCATCAAGAGTTCTAAAAATCATTCTTCAATGCCTTCTGGTAAGGACTCCAGAACTCGTGATGCCTTTGGGCGACGGTGCTTTCTTGCATGCTGCTCACTTCTAGGATTACTTCCTACATGCTTTATATGGACATGTATCTCAAGGATATCTTCAGGGATCTAGAGAACTTGGCCCCTCTCCCTCTGGATGACAAACATGATGCATTCCAGGCCTTAATCAGGCAAAATCAGAATACATCTAGATTTCTTACAAGAGCATCTTTTGATGCTTTTGAATCATCTAGTAGGGTTTCAGCAATCTGCAGCTGTGCTCATAGAATGGCCTGGCTCCAGGCAACTGACCTTGAGCAGTGGGTTCAAGATAAATTGGCCAATATCCATTGGTGGGATTGGGCCGGTATGACCCAGTTTGCACGAACCATTTCCTGCCACGGCCCATGCTCGCTGAACTGAGCCAGACACGGCATTAAAATGTCATCACTGCAGTGGCAGGAATCCCCCCGCCTGACCATGTTTGACAGTATCAGAGGATTGCAGCATCGGGAGAAGCCCCCATTGCCATCAAAACATTGTCAGGCAGAGGATCGGGCCGCAGGGCAGTGACTGTGTTGCTGCACCTCAGTGGAGGGCAGCAGCCCAGGTGTACAGCCACTGCTCTGGAGAGAACCTTTTGGAAAGGGCTGGAGAAAGAAGGCCAGAGAGATTGAGACAGATGATCTTGCCCTCTGACATCTCTCCAGAAAGTCGTCAGACTCCTCTAGGAGAAAGACCAATTCAAAGAAGTCTTTCTATCCTAAGAAGAAGAAATATTACCCTTCTTATCCACCTGCAGCTGCTTACCAACCTTACAGCAACAGCAGGGCCCTCGCCAGCCCAAAAAGCCTAAGATGCCTAAGCCACAACCAGCTGCACATCCACAGCCGGCACCTGGTTTTTGACGCCTTCCTAGAGGGCATAGCTACTCTGTAGGGTCCCCTACTCTGCCCTTCCACAACAGGTCAAGGGCATCTTGCATTGTGCAAGCCATCTACCAGATGTTTGTATGCCTTCAAATGACAAAGATTCAGTCTCTGATGTACCCCTAAACATATTGACCCCTCTGCATGCCCAGTGGACGTCTTTAACAATATCTCCTCCACTTGTCATCAGCAGATCTCAAGACTAACTCAATCTTAGTGCTATCTCGGCCTATCATAGGCCAGTGGACATGCAGCCCATTTCTTCACTTCCCTTGGTGCAACGATTTATGCGGGGTCTCCTCCTGTCCATACCACCAACCAAACCACCACCGGTGGCCTGGGACCTCAAAGTGGTCCTAGCACAACTTCTAAAGCCTCCTTTTGAGCTTTAGCCACCATTTCTTTAAAAGTCCTGTACTGGAAGGTAATCTTCCTCATTGCTCTCACCTCAGCTCGCCGCCTCATCGAACTGCAGGCTTTAGTGTCAGATCCTCCATACACCCAGTTCCACCCTGAGAAGATGGTTCTCCATACCCACCCACACTTCCTCCCGAAGATGGTCTCAGCCTTCCATCTCAATTAATTGGTGATGCTATCAGTCTTCTTCCCCAGACCAGATGCCTTCAGGGCTGAAGCAGTGCTACACACATTAGATTGCAGATGTGCGCTAGCATTCTACTTGGACAGAACGAAGAAACACTGGAAATCCTCCCAACTATTAATTTCCTTTGATCCAAGTCACCTTGGACTTCCAGTGACAAAGCGCACCCTATTCAACTGGATTGTGGACTGCATTTCTTTTGCTTATGCTCAAGCGGGTCTCCCCCTTGAAGGTCACATCACCACTAACAACTTGTGAGACATGGCAACCTCGGTTACCAACCTTTATTCTGTCTCCATTGATGAGGTCTGTTGAACAGCTACATGGTCCTCCATTCATACCTTTGCTGCACACTACTGCCTAGACAGAGACTCTCGTCGGGAGGCTGTCTTTTTGGGACAACTGCAACTCCTATCCTCCGTCCTAGACTTCTTTGGGCACCAGACTTCCCTGGCAATGGTCTTGCCAACTGCAATCAAATTCAGTGGGGCCACTTTGTATCCACACCTTCTTGGTTCGATCCTTTAGCTTCGGGGATACCACTGCTACCACTTCCAGTCTGGTACCTGGGAGCTAGTTAGTCCCATATGTGAAGACTGCATTCCTGCTTGCTCCTGGAGATAGCATTGATCTCCAGGAACAAGCAGGAATGTAGTCATCACATATGGGTATCGTCGGTACCGACGGAGCCTGCGCAGGAATGCTCCCCAGCGTCCAATCAGAAAGCCTTTGGGAGCATCCCACAGCACCTGCGTGCTGCCTTCCCGCCTTTCCCAACTGCCTCTCTCCAGATCTTCTTTTTCCGCGGAGCCAGCAGGTCGTGTTGCTGTCACCACAGAAGAATTCTTTTTTATTTCTTTCTTTTTTGTGGTCGCGTCTGCCTTCCTTGACGCTCTACAGGTACCGCCGGTTTTTTCTTTTCTTATTTCTGTTAAAAAAAAAAAAAAATATATATATATATATATATATATATATATATTCTCTTTTTTCTTTTTTTTCAGGTGCATGCGCCTTTTTGGGCCTTAGGCCCAAAAACCTTTCCTTACCATGGAGAAACCTGTCTCAGGTTTCAAAACGTGCACCAAGTGTCGCAGTACCATTTCTGTCACCGACACCCATGGATGGTGTCTAAAATGTTTAGGTCCTGACCACTCCATCACGGCTTGTATGTCCTGTGCCATGATGTCTAAAAGAGGTCGGCAGAACCGAGCTGCTAAGCTCAGTACCCTGTTTCCCTCTGATGCAGCTTCGGTGGCATCGACATCTTCCAGGGCTGCTTCTTCCTCCCGTGGACCTCAGGTAACTAAACATAAATCCAGCCGGTCCTCGAAGGGTAGATCTCCTTCTAAGCATCGAGATGCCTCTGGCGTTGCCCTCGAGGATTCTGCACCAGCAAAATTACCCCGGTGGGAGGCTTCGGCTTCCAAAGCATTATCAGGGTTCCAGGATGTTCTCGAGGCCTCGACCTCGGCAGAACTACTAGTGCCATGCTCTGGGGTACCGGCGGTCTCCTCTGGTACTGACATCCAGGCATTGGCAGCGTCGATAGACCAGAGAGTTCTGGCTATGGAACGCAGTCTGGCGGCTTCCTTTGCGCCATCGAAGCCCTCGGAACCGCGACAGACAATTCCACCGGTACCGACACCGGCCTCGGTATCGGTACCGGTACCGATAGCATCGACATCGGCATCGGTGTCTGCTCTGCTGGTACCCATTCATCCGATGACCTCTGGTACCGGTTACTCCCGGTACCGACTGTGGTCGGTACGGATATCGGGCTTTTCAAGAGCATCCGGACAGACGATACTTCGAGTCCTCAGAAGAATCTGAGGATTCTGACAGTTCTGTCGATGCAGCGATGCTTCTCCCAGAGGAGCCCTCCTCCCCTAAACGCAGGATGTCTCCTCCAGAAGATATTTCCTTCCAAGATTTTATCAGGGAGGTGGCTCGGGGCCTGTCCATTACTGTGGCCCCTGAAACAGAGCCAAGGGCCAAGGAGTTGCAAATTCTACAATATCCTAAAACTCCTAAGGAGGCAGCTACCTTGCCCATTCATGAGATTCTATATGATCTCATGTTAAGGATGTGGGAAACACCTCTTACCACATTTCCTCATTCTCATAGACTGGATACTATGTATCGAGTCCCTCCTTGTCCTGGATTCCATAAGACTCAGCTTCCTCACCACTCTATTGTAGTGGAGTCAGCTATGAGAAGGATCAAGAGTGCAAAAAGACATGCCTCTAATCCTCCAGGACGTGAGTGCAGAACCCTGGATGCTTTTGGACATCGGGTCTTCCAAGCTTCCATGCTTTCTGCCAGGATCAGTTCCTATAGTCTCTATATGGGAATGTTCCTGAAGGAGGTCACAGATGATTTAGAGGCTTTAAGTCCTTTTCTTCCTGAGGATAAAAAGACAGGCTTTTCTCACTTTGGTCAAACATGCTCAAGATGTTTCAAAAATTTCCAACCGTGCAGCCTTTGACTGCTTTGAGTGCATAAGCAGAACCTCGGCTATGGCCATAGGTGCACGTAGAATTACTTGGCTCCAGGCATCTGATTTAGAGCTCTGGGTACAAGACAAATTGGGAAATATCCCTTGTACTGGTGAGAACCTGTTTGGTAAAGATTGGCAGGAAAAAGCCAATGAAATGGATGCTGAAAATTCCACCTTGGATAGATTATCAAAGTCCACTGCTGATCCTGGTAGAAGAAAATTGTTCAAGAAACCATTCTTTTCTAAAAAGAGAAAATTTTATCCTGCTTATGTTCAGCAGGGATGTTCTGCAGGTCAGCTTGCCAGGAAAGGTCAGCAACCACCCAAACAGAAGAAAGTAAAGGCTGCTAGGCCTCAACCGGCCCAGCAGGCTCAGCCTCCACAGGGCCTTTGACTCTCATCTAGAGAACTTAGCCTTCCTGGTTCTGGGGGGACCAGAACCTTCCACCATTCCAGGAAGGTTATGTCATTTTGCCCCCAGATGGGGGCAAATAACAGCACAGCATTGGACACTCTCCATCATATAGGAGGGGTACAAGCTTCATTTTTCAAGCATGCCCCCTCACACAATAGTAAAGCAGTTCAATTCTCCGACCTCTCTCATCAACCTGTTAGGTCAGGAGGTCGCTATCCTTCTTGCCCAAGGGGCAATAGAAGAAGTACCCCTTAATCAACAGGGTACAGGGTTCTATTCCCCTTATTTTCTTAATCCAAAGAAAACAGGGGGTTACAGACCTATCTTAGACCTCAGAGAATTGAACAAATTCCTTGTCAAGGAGAAATTCAAAATGATTTTATTTATTTATTTATTTTATTATTTATTTCTCTCGGATCTCTGCTGCCATACCTTCAGAGTCAGGATTGGCTTTGTTCTCTAGATCTCAAGGATACGTACACCCATGTTCTCATCTATCCAACTCACAGAAGGTTCCTTCGGTTCCTTTTTCACGGAAAGCACTACCAATACAGGGTGCTTCCATTTGGCCTGGCCTCAGCACCAAGGGTGTTCACAAAATGCATGGCTGTTGTAGCAGCATTTCTCCGCACTCTAGGGATATTCGTCTTCCCTTACTTAGACAATTGGCTCATTCGAGCCCCAACAGAGTCAGAGGCCAGGACTTCTCTATCCTGCACAATGCGTATCCTTCAGTATTTAGGGCTGGTAATAAACATCCCAAAATCCAGTCTGACTCCCACTCAGTCTTTAGAGTTCATAGGAGCTTTCCTGGATACCACAAAGGCAAGGGCCTATCTCCCCCAGGCCTGTTGCCTTCGCTTGGTGCAGTTAGCTTCTCAAGCAGTGCTAAAGCCTCATCTAACTGCTCAAGAAATGTTAAAACTACTAGGCCACATGGCATCCACCGTGCATGTGGTTCCATACGCTCGCCTCCACATGAGGGCAGCTCAGTGGACTTTATCCACCAAATGGACCCAGGCATCAGGATGCCTGTCAGACAAAATAGCAAACACAAGTCGCCTCATTTTGTCCCTCCAGTGGTGGAAGTCCACTCAAAACCTGTTGCTGGGGTCCCCTTTTCTTAAAGAAGTTAGCCAGATGACTAGAACAGGGAATTGTCCTGTTCTAGTCATCTGGCTAACTTCTTTAAGCTAAGTCCATATTTCCTCTACTGAGATGTCTATTATCAAGAACCTTTAATTGAGGATATTTTTGAGTTTTATACAAGAGTAAACTTAAACAAAATCATAGAACCAGGTCATTGATGTGAAAACTGGCACTGTTAAAGGGCCGTGTAAGCCCATGTTTGAGTGCCGTCAGTTTTTTTCTGAGACCTGTGTTCATAAGATAAGTTAGAAAGTTTCTACGTTGCTGTGTTTAACTGTTAAACGGCTTGTATGATTCATTACCTCTGTGTTACCGTTTAAGAAGTATAAGACTAAATCCCACTGGGGTCCCTTTTTCAACAACCCTTACCCCAAGCAGCTCTCACAACAGATGCTTCTCCAATGGGTTGGGGAGCTCATCTGGAAGACCTCTCCTCCCAGGGCACCTGGTCTCCACAGGAGAGTTATCTACATATCAATCTCTTGGAGCTCAGAGCAATCTTTCTTGCTCTGCGAGTGTTCCATACCCTGCTCAGCTACAAGACAGTCCTCATTCATACGGACAATCAAGTAGCCATGTTCTATGTGAACAAGCAATGGGGAACAGGGTCTCTGTTGCTTTGCAACGAAGCTTTGCGACTATGGGCCCTTGCCAGAGAGCATCAGATTCATCTTCTGGCAGTTTATCTTCCAGGCATTCAAAACTCTTGGGCAGACAGACTCAGTCGAGTTCTGCTTCCACACGAGTGGTCTCTGCATGCACACCAGGTGACCAGGATATTTCAACTTCAGGGAACCCCGGACATAGACGTCTTTGCAAGTCCGTGGAATACCAAACTTCGCCGGTTCTGTTCCAGAATTCCGGCTCAGGGGGCTCAGGCCAGGGATGCTTTCCTCCTTTACCGGGGTCAAGACTTCCTGTATGCCTTTCCACCCATTCCCCTAATTCCCAAAACCCTGTTCAAGCTTCAGAGAGACAGAGGCCATATGATTCTCATAGCTCCACATTGGCCACGGCAAGTGTGGTACCCTCTGCTTCTACATCTCTCTCAAGCTCCATCCCTGGAGTTAGGGTCTGCTCCAGATCTCCTATCCCAGGAGGACGGAATTTTATGGCATCCCAATCCCCAGTCTCTGCATCTCAGGGCTTGGTTGCTGAAGGCCTAGATCTCCATGATCTTAATATTCCTCAGCAAGTGAAAGATATTCTTCTTGCTTCCAGGAAACCTTCCACAAGGCGCTGTTATGCTTTCAAGTGGAAAAGGTTTACCATATGGTGTTCGCAAAAGGCTCTTAACCCCCTTGCAATACCTCTGGAATCATTGCTGGAGTATCTCCTTAATTTAATCCAATGCAGGTCTTAAGACTAATTCAGTAAGAGTCCATTTGAGTGCTATTGCAGCTTCCCTTAAGCCTCTAAATGGACAACCTATTTCCTCTCATCCTCTTATAGCAAGATTTATGAGAGGCCTTCTTTTAATTAAGCCTCCCATTAGACCACAACCTGTGGCATGGGACTTAAACCTGGTTCTTGGGCAGCTCATGAAGCCACCATTTGAACCTTTAGCTACTACCTCCTTGAAATTCCTTTCTTGGAAGGTTATCTTTCTCATTGCAATCACATCGGCACGCCTCATTAGTGTGTTGCAAGCGCTAGTAGCTGATCCACCTTATACAAGGTTCCATCATGACAAGGTAGTCCTCAGGACTCATCCACACTTTATGCCAAAGGTGGTCTCGCCTTTTCATTTGAACCAAGCGGTCTACCTACCTGTGTTTTTTCCAAGGCCTCATGCATCAAATGCAGAGAGGAATCTTCATACCTTGGACTGTAAAAGAGCTTTAGCTTTTTACTTGCAAAGAACACAGCAATATAGAAAGTCCTCTCAACTCTTTGTTGCTTTTGATCCTTCTCATTTTGGACTTCCAATCTCCAAGAGAACACTGTCAACTGGATTGCTCAGTGTATTTCCTTCGTCTATCAGAGTAAGGACCTTTCTCTGGAGGGCCATATCACAGCTCACATTGTGAGAGCCATGGCAGCCTCAATGGCTCATCTGCACTCTGTGTCTATCGACTACATCTGTCGAGCAGCCACTTGGGCCTCGGTTCATACCTTTACAGCCCATTACTGCCTGGACAAGGACTCCCGCCGGGATGCCTTGTTTGATCAGGCTGTTCTCCAACACCTGTTCCATACCTAATCAACTCCTACCCGCCATCCCTGGTTGGATGCCAGAGATCCATGGGGGAAGTGGAGCCCTTTCACAGGGACACACAACTTCTGGGGTTTCTCCCTGGCATCTAAAGCTAGGGAGTCCCCATATGTGATGACTACATTCCTGCTTGTTCCTGGAGATAGCATAGTTACTCACCTGTAACAGGTGATCTCCGGGAACAGCAGGAATTTAGTCCTCACAACCCACCCACCTCCCCTAGGAGTTGTATCTCTCTATCTATCTTTCCTTTCCCTCTCTCTCTCTCTTTGTCTCAGCTTTAAAACTCAACTGGAGAGAGGCAGTTGGGAAAGGCGGGAAGGCGGGAAGGCAGCATGCAGGTGCTGTGGGATGCTCCCAAAGGCTTTCTGATTGGACGCTGGGGAGCGTTCCCGCGCAGGCTCTATCGGTACCGACGATACCCATATGTGAGGACTAAATTCCTGCTGTTCCCGGAGATCACCTGTTACAGGTGAGTAACTATGTTTTACTCACCTGTAACAGGTGATCTCCAGGAACAACAGGAATCAGTCTTCACAACCCACTATCCTACCCTAGGAGTTGTAGGTTATTCTCTTTTTTTTCCTCTGCTCTCAGCTACAAACTCAACTGAGGAGCAGATTTGGGAAGGCAGATGCGCAGGCACAGTGGATTGCTCCCAAAATCTTTTTGATTGGACTCGGGAGAGCATTTCCACTTGGGCTCCGTCGGTACCAATGATACCCATATGTGAATACTGCTTCCTGCTGATCCCAGAGATCACCTTCTACAGGTGAGTAACGAATCTTTCTCATACATGAGGTCTTTTTTCCTGCTTACCAGCGGAGAAACATAGTTACTCATCAGTAGCAAGTGTTCTCCACAGACAGCAGAAAAAGTCCTCACAATCCTTCCATCTCCCCTAGGAGTTGAATTCTCTGCAGCTGTATAATTAGACTGAGGCTAAGATGGTGCTATAGCTACAACTTGACCAAAGATAGTGCAAGACTATCGCGACCAGGCAACATACCTGACCCACCACCAACCAACATCTCAGCCCAGACCCACACCGCAACCAACGCACACAAAAATGGTCCTATCCTGCATCATCTCAATTGCCCTCTACCTCCTCACTACAGGCCTAAGCAATGTCACTGGCCTACATGCTAACAACAATCACATACCAACTATCCACAGTCATAGAAGGAGGTGGCCAGATACCCCCTTCTGTGAATCACGAGAAACTACTCAAACTCACCACCACCACCTCCTGCAGGTAGCATTACAACACAGCAAGAAGAAGAAACAGGGAGAAAACCCCCTCCCCCAACTCATGAAATGCGCCCTTATAAATGCCCGATCAGTACGTAAGAAATGGCCGGTCATCTCAGATATGATATCACTACACAACCTTGACCTACTACTGATCACCGAGACATGGCTTTCCTGTGATGACAACGTGATACTCAACCAGCTTCTGCCCGCTAACTTCTCCGTCCATACATGTCACAGGTCCGGCAAAAGAGGAGGTGGTGTCCTCGCCATCACCAGATCAGACCTTCAGTTCAGCATAAAAGATGCAGCCAGCTCGCCGCTCCTAGACACAATCTCGATAGAGAATAAGTGCTGCTCCATCAACCTACTTTACAGAGCTCCATCAACTGACCCAGATGCACTATCAACAATAATTGACATGGCCGCAAACTCCCAGAGCCCGCATACAGCAAGCTGGGTGCTAGGAGATTTCAACCTCCCCTCCCTGCAAGACTCGCACTCAAAGGCGTTTCTCGAAGTCCTGAAGGATCTAGGATACAGCCAATTAATCAAGGAACCTACCCATATAAAAGGAGGCATGCTAGATCTAATATTCACAACAGAGACAACCATCGGCGGACCAACCATCCCTGAACTATCAATCACCGCAGTCCCATGGTCAGATCACTTGCTAATCTTATTCCAAGTTCCTCAGCCAAGCCGTGACCAA
This sequence comes from Ichthyophis bannanicus, assembly GCA_033557465.1. NCBI lineage: Eukaryota > Metazoa > Chordata > Amphibia > Gymnophiona > Ichthyophiidae > Ichthyophis > Ichthyophis bannanicus. The sequence continues at coordinate 795,649,839 of CM066034.1, forward strand.
AGGGGAGAAAGCACAGCAGACGGTCAGTCCTGCAACCCGCCGAGAAGATTCCAACCATTCAACAAAGAACTAATCCTGAAATCAGCACTCCCACTAATAACCTCACCAGCACACAACCCAGACGAGCTAGTCTCCGACTGGAATGAGATACTCAGCTCAATCGCTGTTCGCCCATCAAATAACAAACCACAAGGGAAACGACCCGCAGCAGCATGGTACTCAGCGGAGTTGAAAGCCTCACTCGCGATACTAAGGAAACTTGAAAGACGCTGGCGCCGCTCACGCTCAGAAGTAGACCAAAGTGCATACAACTTACAACTCACAGCGCATCGTACCGCAGTGACAGAAGCCATGAGACGTTACCACGCTGACACATTAAAGAGATCCCTGAACAAACCTCGTGACCTGTTTGCCCTCGTTAGACGACTTACAACAGAACCTGCTTCAGAACAAGCAAACGGAATCCATCCTCAAACATATGCTGACTATCTACAAACCAAACTCTGTCAGATAAACAACAACCCTGCGCCCAGCACTATCCTTCAGCCTTGCATTCAAACACCACTCACTACCTTCACGACACCACCCAAACAACGCATCGAAGACACCATAGCGGCCATCAACATGACCACTGCACAATCTGATCCATGCCCGGCTTTCTGAGTCAAAGAACTACGGACTGACCTCAGTCCCGTCATATCCAGACTCATGGAACAATCGTTCACAACGGGGGCTTTCCCACGCACCCTCAAACACACATCAATAAGACCTCTACTAAAAAACAACAAACTCGACCAACAGAAGCCGGAATCCTACAGACCGATATCAAGCATACCGATGCTAGCAAAAATAATGGAAAAGGAAGTTCAGAGACAAATACAAGATCACATTGATTCCAACGCACCACTGGATCCATGCCAACACGGATTTAGAGAAGCCCACGGGGTTGAAACCCTTCTCACCACGCTCTTCAGCAGCATAATAGCAGGCATCGACAATATCCGCCAAGGGTTTGTCCTTGTCTTCCTTGACATCGCTGCGGCGTTTGATTCCGTGAGCCATGAGCGCCTCCTAGAACGCCTCAAAGAGAAAGGAATCTCTGGTACAGCACTCGAATGGTGCAGGTCCTACCTCTCAGATAGATGGCAGCAGGTACGATCCGGAGACACATCATCAGATCCATTCCACCAAAGCCAAGGGGTCCCACAAGGATCCTCCCTCTCCGCCCTGCTGTTCAATATATGCATGCAGCCTATCTGCAACCTGATCCGGTCTTTCAACGTTAACTACATGATATACGCAGATGATGTGCTGTTATACACGCCTTTTGCAACAGAGAACCCCGACCTCTCACCAATAACAAGCTGCATAAACGAAATATCCAATTGGCTACAATCCCAAAACCTCCAGATTCAACACAAGAAGACGGAGGTGATGTTCATTACAAGGAACCGTAACTTCACTGCGCCGGCAGTACTAAAAGTGAAGGACGCAGACCTTCAGATCAAACCCGCTATCAGGTACCTCGGCGTCACACTAGACCAGAACTTGAATATGAAGGCGCATATAAGTAACACTGTAAGGGCAGTATATCATAAAATTAGATCCCTTAGATACCTGCGATCCCTACTGGAGCCAGATGATTTCAGGACCATCTATCAGGCACTAATCATCCCGCATTTTGATTATGCAAACACAATACTGCAAGGACTCCCCCAAACCACTTTGAACCCACTGCAAATGGCAATGAACGCCACAGCAAGAGTACTACACGGAGCATCCAGGAAAGACCATGTCTCACCCATTCTGAAACAACTCCACTGGCTCCCGATACAAGGTAGACTTACATTTAAGACCTTGCTACTCACCTTCAAAGCCACCAAAGGTCTCTCGTCAGCATCGCTAGCAGAGCTAATCCAGATGACACCCCACAACAGGGACAGAAGGTCAGTAGCACAAAACACCTTGATAGTCCCAAGATCAATAACTCAATGCACCAAGTCAACATCCAGCAGGGCCTACAAATTTTATGCACCAATGATCTGGAATAACCTCCCCCACAACATCCGAGCAATCCCAGACATATTCCAATTCAGGAAGGCCTTGAAACACTACCTCTTCCTCCTGCATTACCCGGAAACCAATAGAAGTTCAGCACCAACTGCTGAAACCACCCAAATCTCTCTAGTCTGAAACCAAAATGAGCACATGACCATGTTGTGAATTGTATATGTTGTGAATTGTATATAGTTCCCCTGTTAGCCAAGTTAAATGTCCTGTTCATCTGTAAACACAAAGTACTATTGGAAATGTGTGATTTCATTGTTTATTGTAAACCGCGCTGATGCTGAATAGCGCGGTATAGAAAAGACTATAAATAAATAAATAAATAGCAGCAGGCTAAAAGGTGCTTGCTGGTATGGTAGAGCTTCCAAAAGCTTCGCGAAGAAGCTGGAAATTCTCCCACACAGTAGCTCCATCAGATGATGTCACCCATATGTAAAGACTTGTGATAAGGAAGCTTATCAGAGCCCTGAGAGTACTGCCATTAGAAAGGAATTTACAATAATCAAGGGACCTGTTCTGGCAGGTCAGAGAAATAGAGCAGCCTGTTTCCCTAAAAGACAGCTTATTCCCAGCTGCAGTAACTTGCAGAAAGCCCCTAGTGGAGCTAAAGAGGAGAAGCATAAACATAGTCTGAAAAACCCTTATGTCATGCCTAATCAATCAGTGGCCAGAGGAGAGTTTAAACACCAACACCTGAGCACTGCAAGGGAGGAGTTGGAAACTAAGGACTTTAAAGGCAGAACTGAATATTCAGAAGGCAGACCAGGGGAAGGACCGGCTCGGAGACCAGGGGAAGGACCAGCTCAGAGACGACAACCACAGTGACGAGAGAGAAGAAGAAGGTCCAGGAGAGAAAAGGCAAGAGGAACTCAGAGAGAGACATGTTCCTATAGAGATTCCTGTGATTCTGGTAGGAACTCTAAAGCAGCACCCTGTAAGCAGACAGGAGCAGCTAAGGAGAAAAGGAACATGAAGTCTTATGGGAAGAGGTATGGAACCGATTCCCTGAGGTCCAATGATACCGACTGGAGGACAGGCCACAGAAGCACCCATGCTTACTGGCCAGGATACCTAAGGAGACAGCCCAAGGACAGTTGTGACTCAGGTATGAACTTTGATCCTTTAACTAACCTGGAGCAGTGCAAACTGTTGGGAAACAGTGTCTCTCCCACTAGAGGCCAGTTATTGAAGCCCTCTATGCCAGATTTTGAGATTGAGCCTATGCAATTGGAGGAACAAGGTACAAGTCCTGAGGGAGATGATTTTTGCATGGACTGTTCTTTGTGTAAGATTGATAGCCTAAAGAAATCCTCAAAGTAGGATTAAAGCCATCAAAAGGAAATGTTCTAATTACTGGCTCCCCAGAAAGTTTTATATGGAAAGAAAAAGGCTTTTGGGGAATGGAAATGAAAACACGTGTGCAGAGGAGGAAACCAGCTATTGATTAAAGCTTGTTATCCACCTGTTGATAGAGTAGAGCATTGCTCAAAGCCATGCACATGTTGTATAAAGAACTGCTTTGAATGTGAAAGAAGAACGCTGTTTGTAAAGAAGTTTTTCCTTTTGGGTTTATTCTCCAGCACTGCTGAGCAGTTGTCAGCAGTGACTGAAGGGAAGTGTTTTTCTGTTGCTTGAAAAGATTCTACAAGCTATTTGTTTGGAACTTTCAGTTGTGTTCTTTGCTTTGATTACAAAACCTGGAAAAGTTATCCTAAAGGTGTTACCAAGTATAATCTGTGTGTGGAATAATTTACCCCATAAATAAACTCTATTTTGCCTTATACGCGACTAAACTACTACATTCTTATTTACCTCAAAGGCAAACACTATACAACTGGACTACTGTTACCACAATCCTTTGCGGCATAGATAGTCTGGATCTTTGCAAAAGGTGATGTAGCTTTCAATCTCCAGGAACAAGCAGGGATGAGTCTTCACATATGGGTATCGTCGGTACCGACGGAGCCTGCGCAGGAACGCTCCCCAGCGTCCTGAAAGAAAGCTTTTGGGAGCATCCCACAGCGCCTGCGCGCTGCCTTCCCGCCTTTCCTAACTGCCTCTCTCCAGTTCTTCTTTTCCGCGGAGCCAGCAGGTCGTGTTTCCTGTCACCGCTGAAGAATTTCTTATTTTCTTTTATTTTTCTTTAGTCGCGTGTCTGCCTTCTCGATTCCGCACTGGTACTACCGGTTCTTTTTCTTTCTTTAAAAAAAAAAAAAAAAAACTTCTACTTTTTTCAGTGCATTTTTCTTCTGGGGCCTTAGGCCTACAGAGATATTTTTCCCTCATGGAAAAACCCGCCTCTGGGTTTAAAAAATGCACAAAGTGCAGTAGCACTATTTCTGTCACCGACACCCATGACTGGTGTCTAAAATGTTTAGGTCCTGACCACTCCATTGCGGATTGTGAGTCCTGTTCCATGATGTCCAAAAGAGGGTTACAGAATCGGGCAGCTAAGCTCAGTACCCTGCTTCCCTCCGATGCAGCTTCCGTGGCATCGACGTCTTCCAGGGCTGCTTCTTCATCCCATGGATCTCAGGTAACCAAACTTAAATCTGGCCAGTCCTCAAAGAGTTCATCTCCCTCTAAGTATCGAGATGCCCCCGGGCTTACTCTTGAGGATACCACACCGGCAAAATTACCCCGGCGGGAGGCTCCGGCTTCCAAAGTACTACCTATGGGGTCACAGGTTGACATCGATGGCTCGGCCTCGACTGATCACCTGTTACAATGTTCTGGGGTACCGGCAGTTTCTACCGGTACCGATATCCAGACATTGGTGGTGTCAATGGATCAGAATATTCTGACCATGCAGCGTGCCATCACGGCATTCATTCAAGCTGCAACGCCTACGGTACCGCAACAAACCCCATTGTCGGTACCCGTACCGATTCCGGTACAGGATCCGATTCCGGTTCCGATACCAGTACCGCTTGCATCAACATCAGCATCGACGGCAGCGGTACACTATCCAGTGATGCCTATCAGTACCGGCCCGGTACCGATTACTCCCGATGTCGATACCTCCCGGTACGCGTATCGAGCTCTACGAGAGCATCCAGACAGTCGATACTTCGATTCTTCTGAAGACTCTGACTCTTCAGAGGCCTCAATTGAAGCATCGGGGATCCTTCCTCAGGAACCCTCTTCTCCAAAAAGGAGAATGTCTCCTCCTGAAGACTTGTCTTTTCAGGACTTTATTAGGGAGGTGGCCAAAGGCCTGTCCATCTCAGTGACCTCTGAGACTGAACCTAGAGCCAAAAAATTAGATATCCTACAATATCCTAAGGCTCCTAAAGAGGCAGCCCCCTTACCAATACATGAGATTCTTTATGAACACATGTTGGGCATATGGGAGACTCCTCTCACCACCTCCCCTCATTCCAGAAGGTTGGACACCATGTATCGTGTTCCCCCTTGTCCTGGGTTTCATAAGACTCAGCTTCCTCACCACTCCATTGTGGTAGAGTCTGCTATGAAAAAGATCAAGGGTACAAAAAGGCACTCCTCTGCTCCTCCAGGAAGAGAATGCAGAACCCTAGATGCCTTTGTCAGGAAAATCTTCCAAGCCAGTATGCTTGTAGCCAGAATCAACTCCTATAGTCTCTATATGGGGATGTTTCTAAAAGAAGTTACAGATCATCTGCAAACCTTATCTCCTTTTATGTCAGAAGATAAGAGAGAAGAATATATCACCTGGCTTAAACAGGCACAGGATGTATCCAAGTTTTCCAACCGTGCAGCCTTTGACTATTTTGAGGGGGTCAGTAGAGCCTCGGCTATTGCCATAGGTGCACGCAGAGTTGTTTGGTTGCAAGCCTCTGATTTGGAATCCTGGGTACAGGATGGTCTAGGTAACCTTCCCTGTACAGGCGAAAACCTGTTTGGCAAAGATTGGCAAGCAAAGGCCAACCAGATGGATGCTGAAAATTCTGCTTTAGATAGACTTTCAAAGTCTACTACTGCTCCTTTCAAAAAGAGGCTGTTCAAAAAGGGATCTTTCCCAAAGAAAGGGAAATTTTCTTCTTATGGTCAGGCCTCTTCTCAAGCTCGTTTTGCTACGAAGAGGCAGCAACAACCAAAACAGGCCAAAACCCAGGCTGCGAGGACTGCTACGGCCCAACAGCCTCAGCCTCCTCAGGGCCTTTGACTTTCCACTAGAGAACTTAGCCTTTCTGGCTCTAGAACATCCAGAGCCCCTCACCATCCCAGGAAGGTTAACTCACTTTGCTCCCAGATGGGAACAAATCACAGCAGAGCAGTGGACCCTCTCCATCATAAGGGAAGGGTACAAACTTTTATTTCTTAAACCTTCCTCCTCACACCATGGTGAAACAGTTCAATTCTCCAACATCTCTCCTCAACCTTCTAGGTCAGGAGATTGCTACCCTTCTTGCCCAAGGGGCAATAGAAGAAGTACCCCTTCTTCAACAGGGCTCAGGTTCTACTCCCCCTATTTTCTCATCCCAAAGAAGACAGGGGGCTACAGACTCATATTAGATCTCAGAGAACTGAACAAGTTTCTATGCAAGGAGAAATTCAAGATGACTTCTCTCGGAACTCTCCTTCCATACCTCCAGAGTCAGGACTGGCTTTGTTCTCTAGATCTCAAGGATGCGTACACCCATGTTCTCATCCATCCAACACACAGAAGATTCCTTCGCTTCCTGTACCAAGGAAAGCACTACCAATACAAAGTGCTTCCTTTCGGTCTGGCCTCTGCTCCAAGAGTGTTCACAAAATGCATGGCAGTAGTAGCTGCATTCCTACGCACTCTAGGAATATTCGTATTCCCATATTTGGATGACTGGCTCATCCGAGCTCCATCCCAGTCAGAGGCCCAGACTTCTCTAGCCTGCACAAGGCGTGTTCTTCAGTATCTGGGACTGGTAATCAACATTCCAAAATCCCATCTTATCCCTACTCAGTCTCTAGAGTTCATAGGGGCCTTACTGGATACCAATACCAAAACTGCAAGGGTCTATCTTCCCCAGGCCCGTTGCCTACTCTTGGTGCAGTTAGCCTCCCAGATTCAGTTAAAATCCCATTTAACTGCTCGAGAGATGTTGCAACTTTTAGGCCACATGGCATCCACGGTGCATGTGGTTCCCTATGCTCGCCTTCACATGAGAGCAGCTCAGTGGACCCTATCCACCCAATGGACCCAGGCATCAGGTTGCCTGTCAGACAAAATAGCAACCTCCAGTCGCCTCTTTTCGTCCCTCCACTGGTGGAAGTCCACTCAGAATCTGTTGCTGGGGTCCCCCTTTCAACAGGTGTTACCCCAAGCAACCCTTACAACAGATGCCTCTCCAAAGGGTTGGGGGGCTCATCTACAAGATCTCTCGACCCAGGGCATCTGGTCTCCACAGGAGAAATATCTTCATATCAACCTCTTAGAGCTCAGAGCAATCTTTCTGGCTCTCAGAGTCTTCCACACCCTGCTCAGCTGCAAGACAGTCCTCATCCACACGGACAACCAGGTAGCTATGTTCTACGTGAACAAGCAGGGGGAACTGGCTCTCTGTCGCTTTGCAACGAAGCTCTGAGATTGTGGGCCTTCGCCAGAGAGCATCAAATCCATCTCATGGCAGTATATCTTCCAGGAGTTCAAAACTCTTGGGCAGACAGACTCAGTCGAGTTCTGCTTCCGCACGAATGGTCCCTCCATGGGGACCAGATAGCCAGAATTTTTCGGATTTGGAGTACCCCAGACATAGACCTGTTTGCAAGTCCGTGGAATGCCAAACTTCCCCGGTTCTGTTCCAGGATTCCATGTCAGGGAGTTCAGGCCAGGGATGCCTTCCTCCTTCATTGGGGGCAAGACTTCCTTTATGCCTTTCCACCTATTCCCCTAATCCCCAAGACTCTGTTCAAGCTTCAGAGAGACAAAGGGACTATGATCCTCATAGCACCACTTTGGCCACGCCAAGTGTGGTACCCTCTACTTCTACATCTCTCTCAAGCTCCCTCCCTAAACCTGGGGTCTGCTCCAGATCTCCTCTCCCAGGAGGAGGGAACCTTGTGGCACCCAAATCCTCAGTCTCTTCATCTCAGGGCCTGGTTGCTGAAGGCCTAGACCTTCAAGATTTACAACTTTCTCAGCAAGTGAAGGATATCCTTCATGCTTCCAGAAAGCCTTCCACCAGACGCTCATATGCTTTTAAATGGAAAAGGTTTTCCATTTGGTGTGCAGAGAAGGGTCTCAACCCTCTTGCAATACCTTTGCATTCTTTACTAGACTATTTACTGCATTTATCCCATGCAGGCCTTAAAACAAATTCAATCAGTCCATTTGAGTGCTATTGCAGCATCCCTTAAGCCTGTTAATGGACAACCTATTTCCTCTCATCCTCTTATAGCAAGATTCATGAGAGGCCTTCTTTTGACCAAACCTCCCATTAGACCACCTCCAGTGGCCTGGGACTTAAATCTGGTTCTTGGCCAGCTTATGAAGCCACCCTTTGAACCCTTAGCCACTACCTCCTTAAAATTCCTTTCTTGGAAGGTTATTTTTCTCATTGCAGTCACCTCAGCTCGCCGTATCAGTGAGTTGCAAGCTTTAGTGGCTTATCCTCCTTATACAAGGTTCCATCATGACAAGGTAGTCCTCAGAACTAATCCACACTTTATGCCTAAAGTGGTCTCACCTTTTCATCTGAACCAGGAGGTCTTTTTACCTGTCTTTTTTCCAGGACCTCATGCATCAAGTGCAGGGAGGAATCTTCATACCCTGGATTGTAAAAGAGCACTTGCTTTCTACTTACACAGGACACAGCAACATAGAAAGTCCTCTCAACTTTTTGTTGCTTTTGATCCTTCTCATTTAGGACTTCCAGTCTCTAAGAGAACTCTGTCCAATTGGATTGCTCAGTGTATTTCCTTTGCCTATCAAAGTAAGAACCTTTTTCTGGAGGGCCATGTCACAGCTCACAATGTGAGGGCCATGGCAACCTCTATGGCTCATCTAAACTCTGTGTCCATCGACCAAATTTGTCGAGCGGCCACTTGGGCATCGGTTCATACCTTCACAGCCCATTACTGCTTGGACAAGGACTCCCGCCGGGATGCCTTGTTTGGTCAGGCTGTTCTTAAACACCTGTTCCATACCTAATCAACTCCTACCCTCCATCCCTGAACTGGATGCCTGAGATTCATGTGTAGAGGTAGAGCCCTTCCCAGGGACTCACAATCTGGGTGATCTCCCAGGCATCTCTAACTGGGGAGTCCCCATATGTGAAGACTCATTCCTGCTTGTTCCTGGAGATAGCACAGTTATTTACCTGTAACAGGTGATCTCTGGGAACAGCAGGAATAAGTCTTCACAACCCACCCACCTCCCCTAGGAGTTGTATCTCTCTATCTATCTTTCCTTTCCTCTCTCTCTCTCTTTGTCTCAGCTTTAAAACTCGAACTGGAGAGAGGCAGTTAGGAAAGGCGGGAAGGCAGCGCGCAGGCGCTGTGGGATGCTCCCAAAAGCTTGCTTTCATGACGCTGGGGAGCGTTCCTGCGCAGGCTCCGTCAGTACCGACGATACCCATATGTGAAGACTTATTCCTGCTGTTCCCAGATATCACCTGTTACAGGTAAGTAACTGTGCTTAACAAGCACCCCCTTTTACAGACTTTTCCTGATGTCCATCGGGAACACCTGCTACAGGTGAGTAACTATGCTGTCTCTGCCATATCATCGCAGTCTCTTGCAGGGCCTGCTTCCTTCTCTCCCCCACTCCTCTTTGTTACCATTGTCACCACCGTACCTCTGTCCAGCCACCCTAAGAAATGCCATACTGGGTCAGACCAAGGGTCCATCAATCCCAGTATCTTGTTTCCAATAGCGGCCAATCCAGGTCACAAATACCAGTCAGGTTTCCAAAATGGTACACAGATTCCACATTGCTTATCCTGGGGGTAAGCATTGGATTTCCCTGATCCTCTTTAATAATGGTTTATGGACTTTTTCTCTAGGAACTTGTCCAACCCCATTTTAAACCCAGCTACACTAACAGCTTTTAGTACATCCTCTAGAGACAAATAACAGAGTTTGGTTACATGTTGAGTAAAAAACATTTTTTCCTATTAGTCTTAAATGGGCTACGTTGTAGCTTCACTGTGTGTCTCCTTGTCTTTCTATTTTTTGAAAGAGTAAACAACTGATCTATATGTATCCATTCTACTGCACAATGAAGCATTCATTGGAAAGCAGCAGGCATGGTGTCTTTTCAAGCTCTCTTAGTTGCTATTCCCTTCAGCAGGAAGTTTGCATCAGAGGTGGTGGAGCCCAGCAGAGCTTGAGTGCATGCCTATGCACTGAGGCCTCATGAATGCACACTATTTTAGAGTGCTTCGGGGCAGCCTGGGAAGAGAGTAGTGTAGTGGCGGCAGTAGCAGAGGAAGGGAGGGAGCATGTCCTCTCCTACCATGCTGCTATTACCCTAACTGCCACTCTAGAAGGATGTCTAGTCTGCCTAATGGTAGGACAGTCCTGGCCTGTGTTACCTTTATAAAATAGGCTCCTTTTTAGAACTTTGACATAGACACTCTCAAAAAATTGCCCCATTCTAAGTTTATTTTGAACAAAGGGTTTTGAGGACTTAGACAATGCAAATCTCAAGACAGCTTTTTCTGCCAATAAAGCAAGATTGAGTCAGGCACCCAAATAGGTGATGTCATCTTATGTCGCCAGGATATAAGAGTTCATCTGGGATGCACTACTTAGGGTGATGTACAATGTCATTACCCACTTATTTACCTGATCAGTCCTGCTGTCTATGGAAAAAATAACCTATTATAGGTGAGCAACAGTACTTTTTAGCTTTTTTTTTGTTTAATTTCCAAATTTCAAAGTATATACATCCAGCAATACTTTTCAGAAAATACCAATAATAACCTAATACAACAATAACATAAAGAGGCATACAAAATCCCCACATCTAACATGGTTTCCTAGCCCGCATCGCGGAGAACACACGATCTGGTAAGGGGAGCAATTTTACAAACTATCAGGACAGACCTACTCTTAAACCACAAGGATAAATCTTTAAAGATATGAAAAAATAAAACAAATAGTGCCTGTTTTGGAGGGGTAATTATCTAGGAAACTTTCCAACTGCAAATGATCAGTGTAAACATATTTAACACCATTCAGAGTAATTAGACATTTTCAAGGAAAACACAAGAAGAAAGTCCGAAAGTCCGTACCCCTCCCTCCCCCCGCAGCCAAACACGATGCTTCAGCTGCAGGAGACTCCTTCGCGCTTGTGTAGAACGTGACACATCCAGAAAGATGGATATCTTCTGATCATGAAATAGAAAATCTCTTTTGTAAAAATAGCATTTCATAATTCTTATTTTATCTGCCACAGTAGACAAGGATATGATCAATGTGGTCCGGGAGGATATTATCTCATTCGTAGTTTCCAAGAATGCAGATAAATCAAACACAGATTGCTCCTCTACCTCAGCCACATCTTCATTCCAACCTACTGACTGATCCGGCAGAAAATAAGCATTTGAGACTACAATACTATCAGCCTCGGGTATCAATAATATCTCCTTACAATATTTCTTAAATAACATCAAAGGAAGCATTGAAGCATGTCCTTGGGAAATTTAACAACCTAAGATTTTTTGCCTGATGTGTGTCCTCAAGTGCCTCAATCTGTTTAAATAGCACATAGCTATCTTTCAAACCCATGGCTCCCACTGATTGAAGTAGCCCAACTTGACCTTGTACTTTGTCAAGCCACTGAGAAACCAGAGTCGTCGTCATGTGGGGGGGTTTTAACAACCTGCTCTGAAAACTTAGTTGGTTCCATAAAACCAGTTAAGGCATTGATCTCGGAAACCACCTTCCAGATGTGCAACAATGAAATATCCAGGGCAGACTCCACAAAGGTCGATCTTAAACCGCCAAATGTCTTAACCATCTGAATAGGCACCAAAAGAGATAGTGCCTGTGTCCTGGGCTTGAAGCAAACTTTCAGATGCAGCGTTCTCCCGCACAGCGCTGGTGTCCAACAAAGGGGGTAGAAACATCCCCTTCCATGCCTGCCTGAAGGGAACCTGGGTTAAGGGGTGGGGTCCTGTCATTGGTATTCAGAGAGGCACCAGGTATGGATGCGGAAGTATCAAATAGCGAAAAATCTGATCCTACTTTCACCTCTTCCAGTGTCCTGTTGACCCATTGGCCTGATGAATCCCTTAGGCATTGATACAGTTTCTCCATCTGATTTTCCTCTTCCTGCGACTCCTGGGCATCTCTAGCGGCTCAAAATACTGGGGCAAAGCCCTGAAGAGGAGTGGCTGCCAAAGTTTAAATACCGTCTCTAGTCTGTCCACGATGATGATGTTGAAGGGGGGAGGGTCCCACTGCTCACACTGGCCAAGCAGTATGTTGTATCACTCGTGCAGCAAAGCCGCACTTCCAAAGCCACTGTTCTCCTTTTTAGCTATTTTAGATGGCGTATTTTTACTAATTCCTATGGGTAATCAAAAAAATTGCTGTTACTATTTAGTGTTTGGGGACTAGGCTATATCTAGGGGAATGGTAAGGAAACACATAGGAGGTGAACAGGAGACTAAGGGGATCAGGATCCAAAAGTAGCCTTGAAAAGGTGAGTTATTAGCCTGGATTTGAACAGGGCCAGAAATGGAGCTTGACGTACTGACTCAGGTAGTTTGTTCCAGGCATAAGGAGCAGCAATATGGAAAGACAGAAGTCTGGAGTTGGCAGTGGAATAGAAGGGCACAGATAAAAGGAGGGGTATAGGGGGAGATAAGAGCAAAGATAATGAGGAGCAACAGAATGAATGTACTTTTTATAGGAAAATAGTAGCAATTTGAACTGGATGCAGAAATAGCTCAAGAGCCAATGAAATGACTTGAGAAGAGTGGGGATATGAGCATAACACTACTGATGGAAAATTAGCTGTGCAGTTGAGTTTTCAACAGATTGAAGTGGGGAGAGATGATTCACAGGAAGACCAGCGAGGATGAGGTTGCAATAGTCTAGCCAGGAAGTGACTAGAGCAAAAGAAAACAAAACAAAGCTGAGCTCCTAATTTCATGCCCTGTTTTCAGCCACATTCAGGAGCCTAAGTTTTCAACTGAGACTTCATCCTAATTTTGGCGCTTAAATTTAAGCACCTAAATGTGGGTATGCCATTCATTTGCCTAGATTTATGAGTCTAATTTATATGCCTAGTGCTGAAAATCATGCTAAGCTCCTAACATCTTTTCCCCAGTCTAAATCCACCCCCATTACCACCCACTTTTCATGCTCCTAAATTTAGGAGTTTGGTGAAATTTTAAGAAAATATTTAGGCACTTAGTCCTAGTAAATTTTCAAGGAGGCCAATTTAGGAGCATAATTCTCAAAGTTGGAAACATAAATCCTTTGAATATTGGGCTCTACATTTTTAAGAACAATAAAGATATTGGACTACTGTTCCATATTCTTGTCATGGTCGACTTCAAAGTTAGTTTATGATAAATCTGGCCTTCTGTTCACTAGTACCATGTTTTGTCGAAAAAAATTAGCATTTTTTAAAAATTATTAGTAATCATATTTCTCCAGGAACAAGCAGGAAATCAGTCCTCACATATGGGTGACGTCGGCGCCGATGGAGCCCTCGTGCAGAGCAAATCCCCCAGCTTTCAGAGAGAGCCTTTAGGAATTGCATCACGCATGCGCGGTCCCCTTCCCGCCGAAGGGTGCCATCTTGATCAGTCTCCTTTTTTCTGCGGAGCCCTTCGGACGTTGTCCAATAGCCGCTGTGAAAAAAGTGTTTAAAATAGTTAAAATTTGTTTCTTCCGGATCGACACCGATTCTCCATCGGCTCGGTACACCGGTATTGAGTCCAGCTTGATTTTTCATTTTTTGTGACTAGCATTCGCTCTCTTTTTCTTTTTCACTGGCAGCCCGGGTCTTCGACCTTGCAGGGGCCCTTTTTTCCCTGATGGCTGCCAGCGGGTTTAAAAAATGTGATAGGTGTACAAAACTAATGTCCCTCACCGATACACATAACTGCTGTCTCTGGTGCCTCAAGCCTGACTGCCTCAAGCCTGACCACGACCCGAAGGTCTGTGGCCCATGTAGGAAGATGTCCTCAAAGGCCCTGAGAAGCCGCCAGCAGCAGCATGATAGGATTTTTGCTGAGTCTGTACCTTCGCGGGCCCGGACCTCATCTGAGGCCTCTACGTCTCGGGGGGAACACTCCGAGCCCAAGCGCCATAGAGGTTCCTCAGAGAGGGGATCTCCCTCACAGGAACATCGAAGGAAGAAAAAATCCTCAAAGGCAGCATCGTTGGATGGCTCTGAGCGGCCAGGTCCCGCCTAGGACCGGTCGCGGACCCCCGAATGCCGGCCCGGATCCTCGGAGATGGAGCGTCCAGCAAAGCTTCCTCAACGGGATACAGAGCAGCCGAGGCAGGTAACTGTCCTCATTCAGGACTCCTCCTCTGGCGAACCGCTGTAGGTCCCAACGGTGTCGGGACCCGACCCGGAGGCTGCGGAACCTTCTGGACTCGGTCTCAGAATGGTGGCCCTGAAGCGCAGTATGTCTGCCTTCATGGAGCAGCAGCGGGTGCTGATTGCCGGTCTCACCGGTCCTTCCGCCCCGACCACTGTGCCACCGACATCCAAGTCGACCCCAGAGGCCGAGCCGATCCTCAAGACCATGCGTACTCGAGTCCATGCGTACTCGAGTCAATCCTCTGCCGAGGTCTCCCTCGACCTCCCGCTCAGGGCCAAGGTCGTCGCCGCCAGTTCCGCCAGTGTCGGGATGGTTGAGGCCGGGGCCCCTTGATTCCTCCTCGGAGGCATCGGGATAGGAGACAGAGGAGGAAGAGTTCCCGGATACCTGCTGGCGCAGGGACGTCCCGTCAGATTCCCCGGTGTCCGAGCCTCTGAGAAGGTCCCCCCTGGAGGACAATAGGTTCTTGGACTTTGTGAGGGACATGTCAAAGCAGACAGATCGACTTGATGTATCGAGTCCGTAAGAGTCCTGGGTTTTCTGAAAGCACAATTGCCGCACAACTGCCGCACAACTCCATGGTTGTGGAATCGGCCATGCGCAGGCTGAAGAGCCAGAAGACGCACTCCTCGGTGCCTCCTGGCAGGGAGGTCCGCAACCTGGATGCCCTCGGCAAGATGTGCTTCCAGGGTTCTATGCTGACATGTCAGATCCAGGCCTACCAGCTGTACATGGGCATGTACCTGAGGAACCTGGCGAAGGAACTCGCCGGGGTCTCGGCTGGTCTCTCCGAGGGACCTTTGCAGTGCTTCAAGAGCCTGTCCACCGGTGTCCATGAGTGCTCGAAGTTCATGACTCAAGCAGCCTATGATGGCTTCGAGTCGGTGGCCCGGGTAGCGGCGGGCATCGATGCACGCCGCAAAGCATGGCTACAGTTGTCCGACCTCGAGCAATGGGTTCAGGACAAGTTGGTCGATGTCCCATGCCAGGGAGAAAACCTCTTTGGCAAACCCATGACCAACAAGGCTGCTGAGATCGAGTCCAAGTACATGACCAGGACATGACTCTCAAAGAAGACCTCTGCCCCTTCTAAGAAGAAGGGCTCGGATAAGAAGCCCTTTTACCCGAGGAAGGGTGCTGCTTACCGAAGCTCCCCAACAGGGGCAGCAGGCCAAAGGACAGGAGCATGGCCCGAGTAAGCAGAAAGCTCCCAAACTCCAGGCACCAGCTCTGGCCCAGCCTGGGAGTGGCTTTTGACTCTCAAAGCATAGCCCCTCTCACCACAGGAGGCAGGAAAGCATAGCCCCTCTCACCACAGGAGACAGGCAGTGCACAGGGGGAAGACTTGCCCTGTATGCCCACAGATGGACAGCCATCACCACCAATGCCTGGGTTCCACAGATAGTCCATCAGGGCTATCTCCTTCATTTGACCCAGGTTCCTTCTCCTTATTTTCCAGGAGAGCCCCTCAGGTCTCCCCTTCACCGGGACCACCTTCTGAAGGAGTTAGCAGGTCTTCTCAAGGATCAGGCAGTAGAACCGATGCCCCACCACCTACAGGGCAAGGGCTTCTACTCCAGGTACTTTCTGATACCAAAAAGGACAGGAGGCCTCAGATCCATCCTCAATCTGTGCAACTTAAACAAATTACTGGTGAGGGAGAAGTTCAAGATGCTCTCACTTGGAATATTGCTGCCTTACCTCCGCCAGGGAGACTTGCTATGCTCCTTAGACCTAAAGGATGCGTATACACACATCCTGATACACCCAGACCACAGGCAATATCTACACTTTGTGGTGGGAGGCAGTCACTACCAGTACACAGGGTACTTCCATTTGGTCTGGCCTCCATCCCCAGGGTATTCACAAAATGCCTGGTGGTGGTGGCCACCTTCCTCAGACTCCAAGGAGTTTTTGTCTTCCCCTACCTAGATGACTGGCTCATCAGAGCCACTTCAGCCATGGAGGTCCAACAGGCCACATCTCGTACCATCCAGGTGTTCCAGCATCTGGGGTTTGTAATCAGTTACCCCAGGTCCAGCCTAGTGCCCACTCAACAACTAAAGTTCATAGGGGCCAGACTAGATACCCTTCAAGCAAGGGCCTACCTGCCAGCAGACAGGGCAAAAAGGCTTCTTGCCCTGGCACGCCAAGAGAGTTGCAGATCCCAGGTATCAGCAAGGCACTTTCTATGCCTCCTCAGGCACATGGCCTCCACCATCCATGTAACACCGGATGCCCACCTCCACATGCGCACAGCTCTGTGGTGCCTCAGAGACCAGTTGACACAGGCCAAAGGCAGCTTCCGAAACGAGTCAAAGTGTCCAAAAGACTGGTACGGTCCTTGGACTGGTAGCTTCAACCATTACACTTGGAGGCGGGGATGCCCTTCCAGGCTCCTTGACCCACGAGGATCCTGACCACGGATGCATCCTTGCTGGGCTGGGGAGCCCATTGCCAGGGGCTTTATACTCAGGGTGTGTGGTCTCCGGATGAGAGCACACAACAAATCAATTTCTTGGAACTTCGTGCCATCCGCCTGGCTCTACGAGTTTTCTGTCAAACTTTGGCTCATCAGCCTGCCTTGGTGCTGACAGACAACCAAGTAGCCATGTTCTATATGAACAGAGTGGCACGGGGTCACGCCTATTGTGTCAGGAAACCCTGGATCCATGCTCCTTTGCAGTCCGACATGGCATGCATCTGAGGGCAGTTTACCTGCCAGGCCAGAACAACTACTTAGCCGACAGACTATGCAGGAGTTTGCAGCCCCATGAGTGGCAGCTGGACAAGGAAGTTAGTCCATTGGCTTTTTCAGACCTGGGGGCGGCCAGTAATGGACTTGTTTGCGAGTCTGCAAATTCACCAGTTGTCCCAGTTCTGCTCCAGGCAGCCACACCCACACAGGGTGGCTGCCGACGAATTTCTCATATCCTGGTCTGTGGGCCTCCTGTATGCGTTTCCCCTGACGCCTCTGGTGGCCAAGACTCTATTCAAGATTCTCCAGGACAGGGCCTCGGTTATCCTGATAGCTCCCAGGTGGCCAAGACAACCCTGGTTTCTGCTTCTACTTCATCTAGCAGTGGAGGCCCCCATTTCCCTGGGGTCCTCTCCAAACCTCCTGTCCCAATCTCAGCTCCCTCAACCTAATGGGCATGGTTGCTGAAAGGGTAGTGCTCGCACCACCCCTCCTTCCAAAAAATGTGGAAGAGGTCTTGCTGGCCTCAAGGAGTCTATCAACTAGACGGACCTATGCCTTCAAATGGCGTAGGTTTGAGGTTTGGTGCGAGGAGCAGAAAGTGAATCCTTTCTCCTGTCAGGTTGCAGTGGTACTACAGTATCTTCTCCACCTTTCGGATTTGGGCCTTAAGTCCAACTCTGTCAGAGTGCATCTCAGTGCCCTGACTGTACACCACTTCCCGGTGGAAGGAAAGCCTCTCTCTGCACATCCTCTTGTGTCTAGGTTCTTGAGAGGCCTACTTCTGCTGAAGCCCTCGGTCCGCCCTCCGGCGCCCGAGTGGGATTTGAATGTTTTTTTAGGGCAGCTTATTCGGCTGACTTTTGAGCCAATGGCAACCTGCCATCTACGCTACCTTTCTTGGAAGGTAGTTTTCTTGATGGCACTCAGGTCGGTCCGACGAGTGAGTGAGCTTCAGGCTCTTGTGTCCGACAGGCCTTATACAAGGTTCTATAGGAAGCAGGTGGTGCTCCACACACACCCCAAGTTCCTTCCAAAAGTGGTCTCTTCCTTCCACCTCAACCAAGAGGTTTTGCTGCCTGCCTTCTTTCCCAGGCCTCATACCAGTTGGGCAGAGACAGTTCTGCATACCCTGGACTATAAGAGGGCATTGGCCTTCTATATTCAACGTACGCCGGGCCATAGAAGGGCTTCTCAGCTCTTCGTATGCTACGACCCCAGTAAGCTTGGGATGGCTGTTTCCAAGTGTACGCTGTCCACCTGGGTGGCAGATTGTATTGCCTGGGCATACAGGGCAGCCGATCTTCTGTTGGAGGGTCTTGTTACTGCCCACCGGATCAGGGCCATGGCGGCATCAGTGGCTCATTTCCACTCTGTTCTGCTGGCAGACATCTTCCGGGCCGCCACCTGGTGTTCGGGTCAGACTTTTGCTACCCATTACGGCCTGGATAGGGAATCCCGACGGGACAGTGCTTTCGGCCATGCTGTGTACTCCGTAACCTTTTCGAGGTCTAGGCAACTCCTGCCCTCCAACCCTTCTGTGTCAGGCTACCAGAGTGCTACTCTGTCAGTTAGATCCCTATTGTGGCTGCTTGCAGCTCTCATAGAGGGAGCCTGTTTTTCAGCTGTGGGTTCTCGGTAGCCTAGAGCTGGGGAGTCCCATATGTGAGAACTGACTTCCTGCTTGTTCCCGGAGAAAGCGTAGTTACTCACCTATAACAGGTGTTCTCCGGGGACAGCAGGAATCAGTCCTCACGACCCTCCCTCCTCCTCTTGCAGTTCTATTATTATATTTTGTTATTTTTGCCGTCTTTTTAGCTATGTCATTTGACTGAGCAAGATGGCACCCTTGGGCGGGAAGGGGATCGCGCATGCGTGATGCAATTCCCAAAGGTTTTCTCTGAAAAAATCAATTTCTCTGGGGATTTGCTGCACACACCCATATGTGAGGACTGATTCCTGCTGTCCCCAGAGAACACCTGTTACAGGTGAGTAACTACGCTTTTCTCATTCAGTTTACCATATGATTTCTCATTACAGCTTTAAATGCTTTTACAACTTTATAAATGTATTTTCAGTATGAAAGCTTTAGACATTTGAATACAGTAGTGCTTACCTAATGTCTTGGTACCCCATGCTTTTACTTAGGTCAAGCTCTGTATTGTACTTATGCTAGTCCCGAATTTCTGTAATCTCCAGGAACAAGCAGGAATGTAGTCTTCACATATGGGTATCATCGGTACCGACGGAGCCTGCGCAGGAACGCTCCCCAGCGTCCAATTAGGAAGCTTTTGGGAGCATCCCACAGCGCCTGTGTGCTGCCTTCCCGCCTTTCCCAACTGCCTCTCTCCAGTTCTTCATTTTCCGCGGAGCCAGCAGGTCGTCGTTCCTGTCACCGCAGAAAATTGTTTCCTTAATCTTTATTTTTTTGTGGTCATGTCTGCCTTCGACGCTATACTGGTAACGCCGGTTCTCTTTTCTTTTTTTCTTTTGTTTAAAAATAATAATAATCTTAATTTTTTTCCAAACTTTTCTTTTCAGGTGCACGCGCCATTTTGTGCCTTAGACCCAAACATTTTCCACTATGGAAAAACCCACCTCGGATTTTAAAAAGTGCACCAAGTGTGGCGGTACCATCTCCGTCACCGACACCCATGAGTGGTGTCTTAAATGTTTAGGTCCTGACCACTCCATTACCGAGTGTATGGCTTGCGCCATGATGTCCAAAAGGGGTCGACAGAACCGAGCTGCTAAGCTCAGTGCCCTTTTTCCTTCCGATGCAGCTTCTGTGGCATCGACGTCCTCCAGGACTTCGTCTTCCTCCCATGGATCTCATTTAACCAACCATAAGTCTAGCCGGTCCTCAAAGGGTAGATCTCCTTCTTAGAATCGAGATGCCTCTGGCGTTGCCCTTGAGGGTTCCATACCGGCAAAATTGCCCCGGCGGGAGGCTTTGACTTCCAAAGCATTATCAGGGCTCCAGGATGTTCTCGAGGCCTCGACCTCGGCAGAACTACTGGTGCCATGCTCTGGGGTACCCGGCTGCCTCTGGTACCGATACCCAGGCATCAGCAGCATCAATAGACCAGAGATTCCTGGCTATTGAACGCAGTCTGGCGGTTCTCCTTGCGGCATCGATCCCCTCAGAACCGCGTCAGACAGTTTAACCGGTACCGATAGCATCGACATCGGCGTTGGCTTTGCCGGCACCCAGTCATGCGATGCCATCCTGTACCGATACACCGGTGCCGATGCCCCTCAGTACCGACTTCGATCGGTACGGGTATCGGGCTTTTCAAGAGCATCCGGACAGACGGTACTTCGAATCCACGGAGGACTCCGAGGATTCTGACAGCTCTGTCGGTGCCGGCATACTTCTCCCGGAAGAGCCTTCCTCTCCTAAACGTAGGATTTTTTATTTATTTATATTCGCTTATATACCACGCTATTCTGCATCAGTGTGGTTTACATTGAACAAACTGAAATTACATTGAACAGGGCATTATAACTTGGAGATAACTATTTTACAGGGAACATGAGCTATGGAGGGTTAAGTGGCTTGCCCAAGACCACAAGGAGCACCTGTGGGACTAGAAACCCCAGTCCTTCCGGCCCAAAGTTGCTGTCCTCTAGTGGGATTTGAACCCCCGACCTTCCGGCCTGAAGTACCTTGCCCCAACCACTAGGCCACTCCTCCACTCCAGGATGTCTCCTCCTGAAGATATCTCCTTTCAGGATTTCCTCAGGGAGGTGGCTCGAGGTCTGTCCATTACTGTGGCTCCTGAAACAGAGCCCAGGGCTAAGGAGTTGGAGATTTTACAGTATCCCAAAGCTCCTAAGGAGGCAGCTACTCTGCCTATCCATGAGATTCTCCATGATCTCATGTTGAGAATGTGGGAGAACACCTCTTACCACCTCTCCTCACTCTCGCAGACTGGATACCATGTATCGTGTCCCTCCTTGTCCTGATTTCCAGAAAACTCAGCTTCCTCACCCCTCTATTGTAGTGGAATCAGCTATGAGAAGGATCAGGAGTGTAAAGAGGCATGCCTCTAATCCTCCAGGACGTGAGTGTAGAACTTTGGATGCCTTTGGACGTCGTACGTTCCAGGCTTCCATGCTTTCTGCCAGGATCAGTTCCTATATTCTATATATGGGAATGTTCCTTAAAGAAGTCACAGGAAACTTGGAGGTTTTAAGCCCTCTTCTTCTTGAGGGCAAGAAGCAGGATTTTCTCACACTAGTTAAACATGCTCAAGATGTTTCTAAGTTTGTCAATCGTGCAGCTTTTGACTGTTTTGAGTGCATAAGCAGAACCTCTGCCATTGCCATAGTTGCACGAAGAATTGCCTGGCTCCAGGCATCCGATTTGGAGCTCTGGGTGCAGGACAAACTGGGAAATATCCCTTGTACAGGTGAGAATCTATTCGGCAAGAATTGGCAAGAAAAGGCTAATGAGATGGTTGCTGACAACACCACTTTGGATAGATTATCCAAAGCCACAGCTGATCCTGCAAGAAAGAAATCTTTCAAGAAACCTTTCTTCTCCAAGAAGAGGAGGTTTTATCCCTCTTATTCCCAGCAGGGACGTTCCGCAGGTCAGCTTGCCACCTAAACAAAGAAAACCAAAGACTGCCAAGTCTCAATCGTCTTAGCAGTCTCAACCTCCACAAGGCCTTTTACTTTCATCTAGAGAACTTAGCCTTCCTGGCCCTCAATGGTCCAGGAAGGTTATGTCACTTTGCCGGCAGATAGCAGCAGAGCATTGGACACTCTCCATTATAAAAGAGGGGTACAAGCTTCACTTTTTGTGCATGCCCTCTCCTACAATGGTAAGACAGTTCAATTCTCAGACCTCTCTTATCAACCTGTTAGGTCAGGAGGTCACTATGCTTCTTGCTCAAGGGGCAATAGAAGAAGTACCCATTCATCAACAGGGTACAGGGTTTTACTCCCCTTATTTCCTTATCCCAAAGAAAACAGGGGGACACAGCCTTCTTTTAGACCTCAGAAAATTGAACAAATTCCTCTTCAAAGCAAAATTCAAGATGATTTCTCTGGGAACTCTGCTGCCATACCTTCAAACCCAGGATTGGCTTTGTTCTCAAGATCTCAAGGATGCGTACACTCATGTTCTCATCCATCCAACTCACAGAAAGTTCCTTCGGTTCCTTTTTCAAGGAAAGTGCTACCAATACAGGGTGCTTCCTTTTGGCCTGGCCTCAGCACCAAGGGTGTTCACGAAATGCATGGCTGTAGTAGCAGCATTTCTCCATACTCTAGGGATATTCGTCTTCCCCTACTTAGATGACTGGCTCATTCGAGCCCCATCAGAGTCAGAGGCCAGGACTTCCCTATCTCGCACAATGTGTATCCTTCAGTATTTGGGTCTGGTCATAAACATCCCAAAATCCAGTCTAACTCCCACTCAATCTCTAGACTTCATAGGAGCTTTGCTGGATACCAGAAGGGCAAGGGCCTATCTCCCCCAGGCCCGTTGCCTCCGAATAGTGCAGTTAGCTTCTCAAGCAGTGCGAAAACCTCATCTCACTGTCCGAGAAATGTTACAACTACTAGGCCACATGGCATCTACAGTGCATGTGGTCCCTTATGCTCGCCTCCATATGCGAGCAGCCCAGTGGACCTTATCCACTCAATGGACCCAGGCATCAGGGTGTCTGCCGGACAAAATAACAAACACAAATCATTTTATTTTGTCTCTCCAATGGTGGTAGTCCACTCAGAACCTGTTGCTGGGGTCCCCGTTTCAGCAGCCTTTACCCCAGACAACTCTCACAACAGATACTTCACCAGTGGGCTGGGGAGCTCATCTGCAAAGTCTTTCCACCCAGGGCACTTGGACTCCACAGGAGACTCATCTACATATCAATCTCTTAAAACTCAGAGCAATCTTTCTTGCTCTTCAAGTGTTCCACACCCTGCTCAGCTACAAGATAGTCCTCATTCAGACGGACAATCAAGTAGCCATGTTCTATGTGAACAAGCAGGGGGGAACAGGCTCTCTGTCGCTTTGCAACAAAACTTTGCGACTATGGGCCCTCGCCAGAGAGCATCAGATTCACCTCTTGGCAGTTTATCTTCCAGGCATGCAAAACTCTTGGGCAGACAGACTCTGTCGAATTCTGCTTCCACACGAATGGTCTCTACATGCAGACCAGGTGGCCAAGGTTTTTCAAATTTGGGGAACACCGGACATAGACCTCTTTGCAAGTCCATTGAATGCCAAACTTCCACGGTTCTGTTCCAGAATTCCGGCTCAGGTTTCTCGGGCCAGGGATGCCTTCCTCATTCACTGGGGTCAGGACTTCCTTTATGCCTTTCCACCCATTCTCCTAATTCCCAAAACCCTGTTCAAGCTTCAGAGAGACAGAGGGCGAATGATTCTCATAGCTCCACATTGGCCACGGCAAGTGTGGTACCCTCTGCTTCTACATCTCTCTCAAGTCCACTCCCTGGAGTTAGGATCTGCTCCAGATCTCCTGCCACAGGAGGACGGAATGTTATGGCATCCCATTCCCCAATCTCTTCATCTCAGAGCTTGGTTGCTGAAGGCCTAGATCTTCATGGTCTTAACTTCCCTGAGCAAGTAAAGGATGTCTTTTATGCTTCCAGGAAACCTTCCACTAGATGCTCTTATGCTTTTAAGTGGAAGAGGTTTACCATATGGTGTTCGCAGAAGGGTCTTAACCCCCTGGCGATACCTCTGAGATCATTACTTGAGTATCTCCTTCATTTATCCAATGCAGGACTTAAGACTAACTCAGTAAGAGTCCATTTGAGTGCTATTGCAGCTTCTTTCAAGCCTCTAAATGGACAACCTATTTCCTCCCATCCTCTTATAGCAAGATTTATGAGAGGCCGTCTTCTAACTAAGCCTCCCATTAAGCCACCACCGGTGGCATGGGACTTAAACCTGGTTCTTGGTCAGCTCATGAAGCCACCTTTCGAACCCTTAGCTACTACCTCATTGAAATTCCTTTCTTGGAAAGTTATCTTTCGCATTGCAATCACATCAGCACGTCGCATCAGTGAGTTGCAAGCACTAGTGGCTGACCCACCTTATACAAGGTTTCATCATGACAAGGTAGTCCTTAGGACTCATCCACACTTTATGCCAAAGGTGGCCTTGCCTTTTCATCTTAACCAAGCAGTCTACCTGCCTGTGTTCTTTCCAAGACCTCATGCATCAAATGCAGAAAGGAATCTTCATACTTTGGACTGTAAAAGAGCTTTAGCTTTTTACTTGCAAAGAACACAGCAACATAGAAAGTCCTCTCAACTCTTTGTTGCTTTTGATCCTTCTTATTTGGGACTTCCAGTCTCCGAGAACACTGCCCAACTGGATTGCACAGTGTATTTCCTTTGCCTATCAGAGTAAGAACCTTCCTCTGGAGGGCCATGTCACAGCTCACAATGTGAGAGCCATGGCAGCTTCAATGGCTCATCTGCACTCTGTCTCTATCGACGACATCTGTCGAGCAGCCCCTTGGGCCTCGGTTCATACCTTCATAGCCCATTACTGCTTGGACAAGGACTCCCGCCGGGATGCCTTGTTTGATCAGGCTTTTCTCCAACACCTGTTCCATACCTAATCAACTCCTACCCGCCATCCCTGGTTGGATGCCAGAGATTCATGGGGGAAGTGGAGCTCTTTCACAGGGACACACAACATCTGGGGTTTCTCCCTGGCATCTAAAGCTAGGGAGTCCCCATATGTGAAGACTACATTCCTGCTTGTTCCTGGAGATAGCATAATTACTCACCTGTAACAGGTGATTTCCGTGAACAGCAGGAATTTAGTCTTCACAAGCCACCCACCTCCCCTAGGAGTTGTATCTCTCTCTCTCTTTCTCTTCCCTCCCTCTCTCTCTCTCTTTGTCTCAGCTTTAAACTCAACTGGAGAGAGGCAGTTGGGAAAGCCGGGAAGGCAGCACGCAAGCGCTGTGGGATGCTCCCAAAAGCTTCCTAATTGGACGCTGGGGAGCGTTCCCACGGAGGCTCCGTCGGTACCGACGATACCCATATGTGAAGACTAAATTCCTGCTGTTTCCGGAGATCACCTGTTACAGATGAGTAACTATGCTTTATTGTTTAATTAAATGGAGAAAACTTTTGATGTGAAGAATACAAAAGAAATGTCACTGCAACTTAAAGAATAAGTAAAGTATCTGTTTCTTAATAAAGTAACTATTATTGCTCTTTCTTTCCCACTCAGGCTGCCCTAGGAATTATGCAAATGGTAGAGGATACTCTTATTGAGCATGCCCACACCAAGCCTCTTCTCCCAAGTCAGCTTATCAGATACAGAGAAGTGCAGCTACCTGATAGTAAGTTCATTCATTTTATAAGTCCCTATTATGTATGCAGTTCCTTAATACCGTTATTCATTAGCTTTTATATAACAATCAAATTTTTTAATCTACTACTACTACTACTTATTTGTATAGTGCTACAAGGTATAAGCAGCGCTGTATATGTATAAGTAAGAGACAGTGCCTGCACATCAGAGCTTGCAATCTAATCAAGACAGACCACACAACAACTGGGGACTAGGCGAAAGCGAGAGGAATGGCAA
This sequence comes from Ichthyophis bannanicus, assembly GCA_033557465.1. Lineage (NCBI taxonomy): Eukaryota > Metazoa > Chordata > Amphibia > Gymnophiona > Ichthyophiidae > Ichthyophis > Ichthyophis bannanicus. The sequence goes on from CM066034.1 coordinate 795,675,673, forward strand.
GATATAGATAGGTGATGAGATTAGGATCCCAAACGCAGTCTCGAAGAGGTGAGTTTCTAGCCTGTATTTGAATAGTGCCAGAGATGGAGCTTGGCGTACTTACTTGGGTTTCCAGTTCCCCCCCCCCAGTCCCAATATCGGGCCATTTCTAGTCCTCCCAGTATCATCCTGTTTCGAGTCCTGCCCCCCCCCCCCCCTTCCCAGTAACAGCCCATTTCATATTTAGTTGGCCCATTGCAGTGGCTATCTTGAACTGAGGCATATGTGGCTTGGCTTCCTTTGGAACCTAATAACCATGAGCCCCCCTAATTCAGCCATCTAGGAAAATAGCCGTAACTTCCTTCACAGGAGCCAAAGGGAAATGCAGCATAAAATTCACTAGCTGTGGATGGTGAATTGCTGTGCATCTCTTAGGGGATGAGAATATAGTTCCCTCCCCAACTCTTTGGGTACTTTCATGTGGTGACCTCATTGTAAAAAAAATCCCAGCCAGGCGACACCACAATTAGAGTATAATAGAAAAGAAAAAGAAAAATACATACTGGCCGCACATTGCCCAGGATAAAAGTGTTCCCACCTGTAGCCTCTGCACGAGGGCTAACAATGGTGGTAGCGATAGTGCGACACTGCAGATGTGGGTAACATCCCTGCCACAGATAAAGGCTATGTTGAGCATGTTCATGGACCCACTGTGACAGGAAATAAACCATAGGAGTTAATTAAAAAGTTAAGAGGATTAACTACGGTTAAGTGGACCTCTGCAGATAAAAAGGAGATAATGTATTGCTACTTTTATGCTACATACCCTATATTTAAATCAAGAGGGTTTGCAAAGAGAATCCACCAAAAACTGGAAGAAAGAGGAAAATTATCACAAGAAAAACTGCAAAAACCAACAGATGCAAATTTAAGATTTTTGGGCCTGATTTTCAAAAGGCATTTACATGGTTTACAGACCTGTAAATAGTGTGAATGCCACTAAATGGGGTATTCAATGGCACTAACACAGTTAGTGCCGCTGAATATCTCCAGCTAACGCTGCTATACGCCCCGATGCTTACCATTTAGCATCGGGGCATTTCATGGGCATTCCGGGGCATGTCGTGGGCCACTACAGTCGCTAACTAGGTAGCGAAGATATTGCACCACTACCCGGTTAGCGACCTGTGGTTAAAACTAGGCTTCGTTTTAACTAAGCGGGAGCTAACTGGGTAGTGGTGCAATATCACCACTATCCGGTTAGCTTTTGCGGCGTCGGAGGCTATGCGGTGATCCTAGATATTCAATGCTGGGGCCGCATATGATCCCAGCATTGACTATCCGGGGTTAGAGGTCGGTGGCGGCGACAGCTGTGTGCCGTAGTAGTGCATAGCTTTCTCAGTACAATATCTGGCCCTTGAATCAAGGGCTTCCGTGGAAAATGAAATACAGGGAGGAAGTGGAGACCTAGGTGAGTGTACCAGAAGAAAGGAATACACAGAAAAAGAAAGAGCAGTTGAGGAGATGGACTTAGAGATCTGGAACTGTAGGAGAGTGAGATGAATAAAGGACAGATCAACAAATCAACTGAAGAGCAGAAAGACCCAGAGGTGGAGGAATTCAAGATCAAACTCCTAGTCTACATGGAAAAACATGAATATGCTGGGTTTCAAACAAGTGAAAAATTACCCACGTTAACACCTAAGGTTAAAAGCAGAATAATTAAGATGAACAAGGCCATATCCTGTATAAAGGGATCATTTATTTTCATAATTGAAATCGAATACAATATTGTGCCGCTAAAATTATTATCGCATGAATACTACCAACTAAAGTGCAGAGCCATAAAAAAAAGAACAATAGTGCCTCCTTTGTATTTTTCCTTTAATGCATTTTTTCTATCATTGCATATGGCAGTATCCCTAATAGATGGGTATTTAAAAGGATTAAGATAATCAAAGATATTGAGGAAGATCCAAGACACCAAGCTGAAACATGCTACATTAACAGAAGAAGATCTGAAAATTTATATGTTCCAACAATAAATTGAAAGAAATAGTAGCAGACGCACAAAAACTGCGAAGATATGAAGAAAACAGTAAATAAATATATAAAAATTAATTATTTAGAGAGAACCCAAAACAATTCTACAGGAAGTTGGGAAAGAGCATTAATATGGTAAAAATACCACCAACCAAAGATAAAAAAGAAACCTTCTGGAAGAGCCTATACGAGGACCCCATAGGGCACAATCAAGAAGCAGAATGGTTACCCTGCATACAGGAACATTTAGAAAAATCAAACATCAAATCTATGGAATGGCCTGTAGTAACAGCAAAAGTGCTAGAAAGCAGATTTACACGAGCCCCAAACTAGAAGAGTCCTGGCCCAGATGAAGTGACCAACATTTGGCTCAAACAGTTAACATCACTCCAACAAGACCTGGCAAACTGCAAAAAACAATTGATCAAGCAGCCAAACTTAACACCACAGTGGCCTATAACAGGGAGAACATTTCTCCTTCCAAAGGGGGAGGGGACCTAAGTAACATTCTCAAAAATTACAGACCAGTCACTTGTCTATCTACAATCTAAGCTGGTCACTTCAATAGATGCAAACAGAATATATGATCATATTGAATCCAATAACATCATGGCAATAGAACAAAAGGGCCAATATGAGGAGGAGTATATAGTAACATAGTCAATGACGGCAGATAAAGACCAGTATGGTCCGTCTAGTCTGCCCAGTAAGATGGCAGGAGTAGGTGCGCCTGCCACTCTGTGCAGGCCACCCCTCCCATGTCTTTGTTTAGGGGTGAACCTGCCGCTCCGTGTAGGACACCACCTATTTGTTGAGAAATTAGATGGTTCCGTTTATTTTGATTTTATCCTGTTGCTGTAAAGGGATCCACTGTGTCTGTCCCATGCCATTTTGAATTCCGTCACTGTGTTTGCCCCCACCACTTCCAGCGGGAGTGCATTCCAAACATTCACCAACCTTTCAGTGAAAAAGTATTTCCTGACATTACCTTTCTTTTTTTCCATTTACTGTTTATTGAACAATCCAGCATAGATAATACAGCCAAACCTATATACTCATATTCAGTATCTCCCTGCAACCCCCTCCCCACCTTCCCCGCCCGTCTCTCCCCATCCCTTCCCGCAAAACACTTACACCATACATTTGGGCATGTCATAACACATTCTAATTCACCCATAGTTTACTTAAAACACCATAAGTGAACATTCCCCATAGCTCCTTTTCCTCGAGGGAGGACATATCAGTTAGTCAACGCAGAAGCAGAGACTTACAAGTTATGCATGCTTTCTCTCCGCTTTCTCCACACTCTTATACTCCATTTCTCTCCCTCTACAATATTCATTCCAGAGGCTTCACTCTCCACATTCTCTTAGTCACCCAATGAAGGAGTCAGGCATCCCCTCCCCTTCCACCTCCCTCCGTTCTCTCCATTTAATATATGGGCCCCATAAATTCTGAAACAGTGCAAAAGAGAAAGGCCAGCAATGAGATGGATCGATACAATAACAGCAGCTATGGGTACCAGTCTGTCAACAATGAGCCGCCTGACTCAAGACCGAACACAATTTAGGATAGCTATCCAGAGGGTCTCCATGAGTCGACTCCGACTCGACGGCACTTAACAAGAAATAACAAATTCTGGAATCCCAGTAGCCTCTTATGGTGCAAAGCTGTGAGACTGTACATTATGCATAGATATTCCACTTTCTCTTTAATCTCATCCAAAGTAGGTATCGTCCTAGTTCTCCACTTTCTCGCAATCAGTTGCCTGGTTGCCATACACACTATGCCACCCCAGCCCTGGCCTAGTTTCTCCCCATCTTCCTCTTTTATATTGAGCAACCCTAAGCAAGGTCCCAGCCCCACCTCTGCCCCCATCACCTCTTTCACCCATTTCCCCACTCCCTGCCACATAGGACCTAGCAAAGTACATTCCCACCAGATGTGTATAAATGATCCTTCACTTCCACACTCATGCCAACACCCAGCTGATCCTCCCCACCACCTTTGCAACCTTTGGGGAGTCAGGTACCATCGGTACAGGATTTTATAATTATGCTCCATTATACTACTGGGTACCACCCCCTTAAGTAATCCTTTGCATATCTGTTCCCATTGTTCCCCATCCCAGCTTTTATTAAGGTCCACCTCCCATGCCCTCCTGTGAGCCCACGTATCACTTTTCTCTGACTCCATAGCCTGGTATAGCTGGGATATGAGCCCCTTCACTGTTCCCCTTTCAAAGAGCCCATCAATATCTCCCCCCGAGGACCATTCCCCCGCTTTGCAACCTCTTTACAGAAATGAAGTGTCTGAATATATCCATACTGATCTGCATTCGATAACTGGTATTCCATTTGTAAATCCTCAAACCTCATCCATTCCCCATTGGCCCTAAACTGCCCCACTACTCTCAACCCCATTCCAGCCCATCTCCGGAATATTGGGTCCGAAACTCCCGGCGGAAAATCAGAGTTATCTACCAGCGGTGTGAACTTAGAGCACCCCTGGGGCCCGTACCATCTATCCTGCCATTTCTGCCAACTCCGCAGAGTGAGAGTAACCAAGGGGTTCCCCTGCTTCCTCCTGAAGGGGTCCCCCCCTCTAAGCCATATAGCATTCCTCAGGTCCAGTTTATGGTCAATTCCGTGTCCCTCCATCTGTACCCACTCAGCTGAACTCCTCAAATCCCATTCAAACACTGCTCGGACACGTGCTGCCTCATAATATCGAGCCACTGCCAGAACCCCCATCCCCCCCTAACTTTTTGTTAGCACATAAAATATTTTTTACTACATGGGGTTTTTTTCCTTTCCAAACAAACTTCATGATCCTGGCTTGCACTTTCTTTAAATACCTGACCGGGATTTCTATAGGCAGATTCATAAACAAATACAAAAGTCTAGGGACCACCATCATCTTCACCAAATCTACCTGTCCCAGCCAAGATATTTCATACCTTCCCCAATCCTCTAGATCTTGGAATTGCTTATTTCTAACTGCCACATAGTTTTCTTGGAACATTTTATCATGTGCCGCTGTGATTTGCACTCCTAAGTATCTAATACTATTCTTAGCCCATCTAAAGGGAAACAGTTGCTTCAGACGGTCCTCAGCTTTTTTTATAGTCAGATTCAATATCTCCGACTTCGTAACGTTCATACAAAACCCGGATACTTCTCCATATCCACTAAGTTCCTCCAGGATTGCGCCTAATGACCATTCCGGGTCAGTGATAAAGAACAACATGTCATCTGCAAACAACGAGATCTTGTGAGATTGCTGGCCCACTTGCACTCCGGCGATATCCCCCCGGACCTGCACTCGCTGTGCCATGGGCTCCATCGCCAGTATAAACAGCAGGGGTGACAAGAGGCATCCCTGCCGCGTACCTCTGTTCAGTTCAAACGCCATCGTGATGGAACCATTAATCTTCAGACATGCCATAGGCCTGTTGTATAGAATCCGAACCCACTTCAGGAACGCCCCTGTTATTCCAACCTTCCCTAGCACCGCAAATAAACAATCCCAACTCACCCTATCGAATGCCTTCTCGGCATCAACTGCTAAAAGAGCCAATCCTTACCCCCTCCCCCTGCCACATTATATTCAGGGCCCTCCGGATGTTACTGGATGTATATCTCCCAGGGACAAACCCCGATTGGTTATGACGTATCAATCTGCTCTATTTGCCAGAATTTTTGCGAATATCTTAGGCCTAACAGGGAAATAGGCCTATAGGAGCCGCATTCAACTGGGTCCTTCCCCTCCTTATGTAGGCTACTGATCCCTGCCAGATGTGTTGATACCGGCATCATGGTCTCTTTATTAAAGTTGTTGTACATTCTTACCAGAGGCCCAACCAGGACTCCTGCAAAGGTTTTATAAAACTTTTTTGGGTACCCGTCTAACCCAGGCGCTTTATGTCCCCCTACAGGCCCTTAATCACTAATAGTGTTTTTTGTTCTCCAATCACTTTTGACAGTTTCTCTGCCTCCTCGCTAGTGAGCTGTGGAAGTGTAGTCCCCTCCAGGTAATTCTGTATCTTCCCCTCCTCGGTGGGGCTCTCAGGAGTATACAGTTCCTGGTAGAACTGGACAGACCTTTCTTCTATCTCTTCCCCTGCCCACCTTACCTCCCCCTTCCTGTCTTTAATTTTAACTATATTATTCCTTGTTTTCATTTTTTTTACTTTGCGTGCCAACATCCTCCCGGCCTTGTTACTGAATTCAAAACTTTTTTGCTTCAGCATAGTAAGTTTATATCTAATATCTTGCATACGTAGTTCGCTCACCTCCCCCCGCAGCCCCTGCAGTTCCGTCCTCAGTTTTACATCCGCCGGCCTCTTTTTTAGCTCTCTCTCCATTTTCTCAATTGCTGCCAGCAATACAGTTTCTCCAGGACCAAGCAGGAAGTCAGTCCTCACATATGGGTGACGTCGGCGCCGACGGAGCCCTCGCGGAGCAATTTTCCCCAGCTTTCAAAGAAAGCCTTTGGGAATTGCAGCGCGCATGCGCGGTCCCCTTCCCGCCCAAAGGTGCCATCTTGGCCAGTCTTCTTTTTTTCCGCGGAGCCCTACAGACGCTGTCTACAAGTCACCGCTGAAAAGTTGATTTTCTTTCTTTATTTTAGTATTTTCTTCGGTTCGACGCCGATCCTTTTTCCGTCCGGCCTCGCGACGCCGGTTGCGAGGCCTCCCCTTCTTTTCGGTTTTTCTGTCCTTCATGACAAATTCGCGCTTTTTTCACTTTTCCCTGGCGGCACGAACGTTTGACCTCGCAGGGGCCCTTTGTCCCCCGATGGCCGCCAGTGGTTTTAAAAAGTGTGTTCAGTGTAAGAAACTTATGTCTCTTACTGACACACATGATTGCTGCCTCCGTTGCCTGGGCCCAGATCATGAAGAAATGATCTGTGGAGCCTGTAGCAAGATGTCCGCGAAATCCATGCGGAGTCGGCAGCATCAGCGGGAGAGAATCTTCTCTGACCCCAGCCGTACCCGGACCTCGTCAGAAGCTTTGGTGTCCAGGGAATCTGGCTCTGAACACCGTCGGAGCTCCTCTGAGAGGGGGTCTCCTTCCCGGGAACATCATCGGAGGAAGAAACCCGCGAGGACGGCGTCGGTGGACGCTCCTGGCTCCGCGAGGGCCAGGTCGCATAGCCCCGATAGCCGTCCCGGGTCTTTGGAGCTGGAGTGGCCGTCCACGCAGCCTCGTCTGGAGATGGACTCGTCTGCTCACGTAAGTCCTGTTGTCCTCGTGGACTCGCCTCCGAGGGGTCCGACGTCGAGCCCGACGCCGTCGGGGCCCGAGTCGGGGGCTGCTGGGTCTCCTGAGTTCGGACTCAGGTTGACGGCCTTGGAGAGCAGCCTAGCTGCCTTTATGGACCAGCAGCGGGCATTGATCGCTGGCCTCGCTGGCGCTTCTGCCCTGACCGCCGGGACGTCGACGTCTAAGTCGACCCCGGAGACCGAGCCGATCCTCGAGTCCATGCGGGCTCGAGTCGATCCTCGGTCGAGGTCCCCTTCGGCCTCCCATTCGGGGCCGTGGTCGTCGACACCGACTCCCTCGGCGTCGGGGCGGACGGCGTCTGTGCCCGCCCGGCCAGAGCCGCTCGACTCCTCCTCCGAGGAGTCCGCCTGGGAATCCGAGGTGGAAGAGTCACCTGATTCTTTTCAGACTCGGTGTATTCCTTCGGACTCCCCCGAGTCCGAACCTCGGAGACAGTCCCCTCCGGAGGATGCACGGTTCTCGGACTTTGTGAGGGATATGGCCAAGGCCTTGGCCTTCCCTGCGGATCCCGAGGAGGAGCCTCGAGCCGAAGAGCTCGATGCCCTCCAGTATGACTCTCCTGCAAAGGAGCATTTTACTGTACCGGTTCCTCCGATGCTGGAACGACTTCTCTTCCGCATGTGGGAGAGCCCGGCGGCGGCGCCGGTATTAAGCAAGCGGGTCGATGCCATATATCGAGTCTGCAAGAGCCCTGGCTTCCAAAAAGCACAGCTGCCGCACCATTCCATGGTGGTGGAATCGGCCATGCATAGGCTCAAGAGCCAGAAGATGCACTCCTCGGTGCCTCCCGGCAGGGAAGCCCGCAGCCTGGATGGCATCGGTAAGAAGTGTTTCCAGGGCTCTATGCTTGCTTGTCGGGTCCAGACTTACCAGCTCTACATGGGCATGTATCTCAGGGACCTGGCTAAAGAAATAGCCGGATTCTCTGCTGGTCTCTCCAAGGAACCTTTGCGGAGGTTCCTGGCCTTGTCCACTGGTATTCGAGAGTGCTCAAAGTTTATCTCTCGAGCAGCCTATGATGGCTTTGAGGCATCAGCTCGAGTAGCCGCAGCCGGCATCGGGGCCCGCCGACAGGCTTGGCTTCAGTCATCTGACCTCGAGCCCTGGGTGCAGGACAAATTGGTCGTTGTCCCCTGCAGAGGTGAAAACCTCTTTGGCAAACCTATGGACGAGAAGGCTGCACAACTCGAGACAGAGACTCTCACCAGGACTCGACTCTCCAGGAAAACCTCTGCCCCTTCCCAGAAGAAGAAGGGCTCGGGGAAAAAGCCCTTTTACCCGAGGAAGACGGCTGCCTATAAACACTACCCTCATTATCAGGCCTCCGCAGCTCCCCAACAGGGTCAGCAGGCCAAGGGACGGGGTAACGGATCCCGTAGGCAGCAAGCCCCCAAGCCTGCGCCACCGACCCCTGCTCCGCAGGGTGGGGGTTTTTGACTCTTTCAGCATAGCCTCTCCCCCTCCGCTGGTTTCTCTCAGCACGGGAGGCCGGCTGGTCCACTTTGCCCACAGGTGGTCCAACATCACGTCAGATACCTGGGTGCTCCACATAGTCCGAGAGGGCTATCTTCTACACTTCCACCAGGTACCTCCCCCCTACTTTCCAGGGGAGCCTCTGCAACCCCCTCTTCACCGGGACTTACTCCTTCAAGAGTTGGCAAGTCTTCTTCAGGAACAGGCGGTGGAACCGGTGCCCCACCACCTGAGGGGTCAAGGCTTTTATTCCAGGTACTTCCTGGTACCAAAGCGAACTGGAGGCCTCAGACCCATCCTGGACTTGCGGAACCTCAACAAGTTCCTGGAAAGGGAAAAGTTCAAGATGCTTACCCTTGGAATCCTGCTGCCCTACCTCCGGCAGGGAGATTGGCTATGCTCCTTGGAGCTAAAGGATGCCTACACTCACATCCTCATCCACCCAAGCCACCGACAATACCTAAGGTTTGTGGTGGCAGGCAATCATTACCAGTACAGGGTACTGCCCTTTGGCCTATCCTCCGCACCCCGAGTCTTCACAAAATGTCTCGCAGTGGTAGCGGCTTATCTCCGGCTTCAAGGCCTCTTTGTCTTCCCTTACCTAGACGACTGGCTAATCAGAGCACCGTCCTCCACAGAGGCCACTCACGCCACGCAACGTACTGTGACTCTGCTCCAGTACTTGGGCTTTGTCATAAACTTCGAAAAGTCCACTTTGCTCCCCTCTCAGGATCTCGAGTTCATCGGCGCCAGGTTAAACACGCTTCAAGCGCGAGCCTTTCTGCCGCTCGACAGGGCACAGCGGCTCATGGCTCTCGCCAGCCGCTTTCGCAGCCATTCCCGGGTCTCGGCCAGGCACTTTCTGAAACTGCTCGGCCATATGGCTTCCACGGTCCATGTGACCCCCAATGCCCGCCTGAATATGCGGCCGGCTCAATGGTGCCTTCGCTCACAATGGCGTCAGGCCTCGGGGAGACTAGCGGACTCAGTACGAATCTCCAGCCCGCTGGTCTCTTCCCTACGGTGGTGGCTTCATCTGCCCAACCTAGTGCTCGGAATGCCTTTTCAGTCTCCTCCGCCTGTTCAGGTACTGACGACCGACGCCTCTCTCCTGGGTTGGGGAGCACATTGCCAAGGGACATGTACTCAGGGTCTCTGGACCCCATGGGAATCTGCCCAGCAGATCAACTTCCTGGAGCTCAGAGCGATCCGCCTGGCTCTCCGGGCCTTCTCCCACCTTACCACTCGCCAGTCCGTCCTCGTCCAGACGGACAATCAAGTGGCCATGTTCTACGTGAACAAACAGGGGGGCACGGGCTCCTTCCTTCTCTGTCGGGAAGCACAAAAGCTCTGCGCTTGGGCCGTCAGCCGAGGGATCCTCCTCAAAGCTGTCTACCTCCCAGGTCAAGAAAATTACCTGGCAGACAAACTGAGCAGAATCCTCCAACCACACGAGAGTCAATTGGACCCGTTGGTGGTTCAAAGGATCTTTCTCCAGTGGGGCCTCCCCACGCTGGATCTATTTGCCAGTCCTCTGAACAGGCAACTTCCTCGGTTCTGCTCTCGGGAACCGCATCCCCTCCGAGTAGCGGCGGATGCTTTTCTGCTCTCATGGTCAACGGGCCTTCTGTATGCCTTTCCTCCCATGCCGCTGGTGTCTCGAACACTTTTCAAGGTTCTCCAGGACAAGGCTTTGATGATCCTGATAGCTCCCCGGTGGCCCAGGCAACCGTGGTTCCCGCTTCTGATGCAACTGGCGGTAGATACTCCGTTGCCTCTGGGGTTTCAACCCGATCTCCTGACCCAGGATCAGGGGTCTCTCCTACACCCCAACCTCAGATCTCTTCATCTGATGGCCTGGCTGCTGAAAGGGTAGTCCTTGCTCCCCTCCTGCTGCCTCCGGAGGTGGAAGAGGTCGTGCTAGCTTCCAGGCGACCCTCTACCCGGAAATCCTACGCCCTTAAATGGCGTCGCTTCTCCACCTGGTGTACTCAACAGTCTCAAGACCCCTTCTCCTGCTCGGTGTCGGTGGTCTTGCAGTACTTGCTTTCCCTCTCCAATCTTGGACTTAAGTCCAACTCGGTCAAAGTTCACCTTAGTGCTATTTCTGCACATCATGTGCTGGTGGAAGGCAGGCCCCTTTCCGGCCACCCTCTCGTGGCACGGTTCTCCCGAGGTCTCCTTCTCCTTAAACCACCTTTGCGCCCCCCAGCCCCCGACTGGGACCTGAACGTGGTTTTACAGCGGATCACCTGTCCGCCTTTTGAACCCATGGCTACCTGTCCTCTCCGTTTTCTTTCTTGGAAAACCTTATTCCTGGTAGCCCTCACTTCCGCTAGACGCGTTAGTGAACTGCAGGCCCTAGTGTCTGATCCCCCTTACACTAGGTTCTACAAGAACAGGGTAGTCCTGCGGACTCACCCTAAGTTTCTTCCAAAAGTGGTCTCCCCTTTTCACATCAATCAGGGGGTGGTGCTTCCGACCTTCTTTCCCAGGCCACACTCCAGCCGAGCTGAAATGGTCTTGCATACCCTGGACTGTCGGAGGGCGTTAACCTTCTACCTTGATCGTACGCGGGAGCACCGTAAGACTGTTCAGCTCTTCCTGTCTTACGACCCTAATAAATTAGGGCTCCCTGTCTCCAAGCGTACTCTGTCCATCTGGGTAGCTGACTGTATCGCTTGGACTTATGGGGCGGCAGGCCTCTCGTTGGAAAGTCGAGTCACGGCTCATCGGGTTAGGGCGAAGGCTGCGTCAGTGGCTTACCTCTGCTCTGTTCCATTGGCAGACATCTGCCGGGCCGCCACTTGGTCTTCGAGCCAGACTTTTGCAACCCATTACTGCCTCGAGAGGGAGTCCCGCAGGGACAGTGCTTTCGGACAGGCAGTCCTCCGTAATCTCTTCGAGGTTTAAGCAACTCCTACCCTCCATCCCGGATGTTGGGCTACCGGTTGGAGATTAGTCAGAGAAGATTCCTTCCTTCTGTGCTGCTGAGCTAGAGGGAGCTCATTTTTGTGCTTAGGGTCTCCGGTAGCCTTAAGCTTGGGAGTCCCATATGTGAGGACTGACTTCCTGCTTGGTCCTGGAGAAAGCGTAGTTACTCACCTGTAACAGGTGTTCTCCAGGAGCAGCAGGAATCAGTCCTCACAACCCTCCCTCCTCCCCGTGGAGTTGCAGTCATATGATTTAGTTTTTGCAAATTATTTGCTGTCTTTTCGCTATGTCATCAGACTGGCCAAGATGGCACCTTTGGGCGGGAAGGGGACTGCGCATGCGCGCTGCAATTCCCAAAGGCTTTCTTTGAAAGCTGGGGAAAATTGCTCCGCGAGGGCTCCGTCGGCGCCGACGTCACCCATATGTGAGGACTGATTCCTGCTGCTCCTGGAGAACACCTGTTACAGGTGAGTAACTACGCTTTCTTGCTGCAGCTGCATCTTTTTTTGACGTGCCCCCATCGCTACAAGCTGACCCCGTACCACCGCCTTCAGACAGTCCCAAACTATGCCCAGGGAACAGTCCCCCATATCATTCAGTCTTATATACTCTTCTATTCCCTCCGTGATCTTCCGCACAACCTCTTTATCCTCTAGTAGGGATTCATTCATCTTCCACCATGTTCGGTTAACACGCGGGTCCCCCATTTGGAGAGTGCATACCACTGGTGCATGATCCGACCACATCCATTCTCTGATCTCACTTGATCCTACCCCCGATAAAAGGGAGTGGTTCAGAAATATCATGTCTATTCGGGAGTACCCTCCATGCACAGCAGAAAAGAAGGAATAATCCCGTTGTACCCCATTCACTTCCCTCCATACATCCACCAAATCCATTCCCTTTAGCAATTTCTTCAGGCCAATTCTGTGCTGCTTAAGCGTTGAGGAGGCTCCCTTGGAGGTATCTATTTGGGGATCTAAGGTAACATTGAAGTCTCCCCCCATAATCACACTCCCCTCACTCTGGGCAAGCAGTACTTTATAAAGCTCCCGGAAGAATTCCCCGTGATTAACGTTTGGGGCATACACGTTCACCAGGGAGTATGTCTTTTGACCCCATTGTAATTTAACTATCACATACCTTCCCTTTTTATCTCGAATTATTTCCTCTACCTGTCCTAGAATTTTTGCCGACAATAAGATCCCCCCCCCCCCTCTTTTTTTCAATTTTATTAGAGGCAAAGAACTGCTGGGGGTATTGAGGATGCCTTACACGAATCTCATCACTAGAAAGAAGGTGCGTCTCTTGGACGTAGACGATATCACCATTCAGTCTTGCGCACTCCTTCATTAGCATTTGCCTCTTTCTATAAGAGTTGAGGCCTTTGGCGGTCACAGTTAATAGCGTTATTTCTGGCATTTACAATGATTCACTTCAGTGCCTTTGCCCCTATCCTTACCGATGTACTCCTCTCCCCCCCTCACCCTCCCCCCATCCCTCACCTCCCTCCCCCCTTCCCCCTTCCACCTAACCCCCCACCCAATCCCACCCTTTTCCTATGGATCCACTACTAGATCCTTACTGGTGACATCAGGTCTGATGAACTCCTTCCCCTCAACTATATATCATCCGTACAGGAGACATATTAAAACATCGGGGGGGGGGGTCCCCCTTCTGTTTTTGTCATATCTCCCCTATCCCTCCTCTCCTCCAAAGTGTACATATTTAGGTCTTCAAATCTCTTCTCATAAGGCTTCTGACGCAGGCTCCAAATCATTTTGGTTGCCTTCCTCTGAACAGTTTCCATTCTTTTTACATCCTTTGCAAGATATGAAAGACCAGTTAATGTTAGTGCTGGCCAAAATGGCCTTATTTAGGAAAACAGAAATCTCAATATATTATAGATTGATTTATAAGAGAGCTTTTGACAGCGTCCCTCACTCTTGGATATTAAATTGCCTTGAAATGTGTAACATAAATCCTGGTTTGATAGAGTACATTAAGTTCACCATGACAATGTGGCAAACCACTCTATTTTTGAAGCATGAAAATGGTCAGTATATCATTCCTAACATCAAGATCCAGCAAGGAATATTTCAGAGAAATTCCACATCACCGCTTCAGTTTTGTATGGCACTTAATCCATTGAGCACTTTCATCAACTCTTTGGGATACGGATTTAGTCTGAATCCTAAAGAAGTTAACAACCCAGAGGTAACATCCCATTTACTATTTGTAGACCTGAAGCTTTACAGTTCTGGTGACCAACATTTAGCAGAGCAACTCCGTGTAGTGAAAAGCTTTTCTGAAGACATCAGGATGACATTTGGCCTAGACAAATGGGCTAAGGCTTTTTTTTTTTTTTTTTTAGAGAATCATTGAGCAAAATAGAAAACATCTGGCTGAGAGCTGTGACATGGAACTTGAACAGGAAGGCATATATAAATATTTTGGCATAGAGGAAGGAACAACACTCAAGCAGAAATTACTAAGAGAAAAGATCAGTAAAGAATACTATAGATCAGGGGTGTCAAACTCCAGTCCTGGAGGTCCGCAAACCAGTCAGGTTTTCAGGGTATCCCTAATGAATATTCATTAGATATATTTGCATACAATGTGGGCAGCGCATGCAAATATATCTTATGCATATTCATTAGGGATACCCTGAAAACCTGACTGGTTTGCGGCCCTCCAGGACTAGAGTTTGACACCCCTGCTATAGATTAACATCATTCTCCAGGAACAAGTAGGAATTCAGCCATCACATATGGGTGATGTCGGCGCCGATGGAGCCCACGCAGAGCATTTCCCAGCTTTCAAAGAAAGCCTTTGGGAATGCTACCACGCATGCGTTGTCCCCTTCCTGCCCAAGGGTGCCATCTTGCTCAATCCTTTTTTCCGTGAAGCCCAACGGACTCACGCCCTGTTCCCCCAGAAAAAACCTTGCTAAAATCCTTAAAGTTAGCTTTTCCCGGCTTGCGTACCGGTTCCTCTTCCCACCTCATGCCGGCACCAATCCTGGTGCTGTTCTTGGCTCCTTTCCCCTTTTTTTGATTGAGGCGTTCATGCCCTTTTTTACCCAGGGGTCATCGATCCTAGTCGGGTGCTTCCCACCATGTCTCCCAGTGGGTTCAAAAAATGTGACCACTACAGTCAAACCACATCAATCACCGACACCCATGACTGCTGCTTAAGTTGCCTGGGACCGGATCATGACAGCATCTCCTGTGACCTGTGCCAGGCCATGACACCTAAAACCAATAAAAAGAGGTCAGAGTGCATGATAAATTGTTCCCAAGGTCCAACTTGGCACTGGCTTCCCTGACGCCGAACTCCAAGCCCAGCATTTCCTGTGAGGCCTGGGCATCCTCGTCCTGCAATGGCGGCTCCTCCAAGAAGACCCCGGACCTTGAGAGAGAAGAAAAAATCCTCGAAGCCCGTCGAGGTTTCACCAGAGAAACACAGTAAAACTGCTCGGAGGGACTTGGGCGGCTCCGAGAAGCGCCCTATGAAGGTTCTGAAGAAGGATTCCTCAGCTGGCGGAGACCGACCATGCAAGGTTCCTCGAGACCATAGTCCTCATCAAGGATACACTCACGAGAGTGCCAGCACCGAGCCCGAGATCCTCGGTGCCTGCGCTGAAAGCTGTGGAGCCTTCAGGCTTGGAAACCAGAATGCATATCCCTGGAGCAGAACATCACTGCTATCCTGGCCCTGCAGCAGGCAATGATGGCTGCATCATCTGCCCTGACGACTGGGTCCCCAACTGCAGGGGAGTCCCCGGTTTTCGAGCTGAGCTCTGAGCACCACCAACCTCGGATAAGTCCTCGGCCCAGTTAAGGTCTCAGTCCCGTTCCTCGGGCATCCAATCCTCCCCAGCAAGTTTCCACATTCTGGACCTTAGGTCCTGCGGAGGCACCCGGCACCTCTGTGCTGGCCTCGAGACAAGACGTCAAGGGGCCTCGGACTTATCGTCACACCTTGACTCAGAGTGGGAGACTGATGATGAGGCATCCCCGGAGACCAGAAGGCACTGAGACATTCCCTTGGACCTGTCTCCACCGGTGCCCAGGTGCGCCATTCCCCTCTGGAGAATGTGGCCTTCCACAACTTCGTCAAGGGTATGGCCAAAGTGCTCTCAGTGCAAACTGAAGCGGAGGAAAACTCCTGCACCAAAGAGCTGGAGATCCTCTAGTACGAGTCTTCACCCAAGGAGACTGTCACGGTGCCAGTCCAGCTGATCCTCAAATTTATTTATTTATTTACTTACATTCTCATATATACCGCGCTATTCTGCATCAGTGCGGTTTACATTGAACAGGGCATTATAACTTGGAGATAACTATTTTACAGGGAACATGGGCTATGGAGGGATAAGTGGCTTGCCCAAGACCACAAGGAGCACCTGTGGGACTAGAAACCCCAGTCTTTCCGGCCCAAGGTTGCTGTCCTCTAGTGGGATTTGAACCCCCGACCTTCCAGCCTGAAGTACCTTGCCCCAACCACTAGGCCACTCCTCCACTCCAAATGTGGGAGATCCCAGCATTGGTGCTGGTGGTTAGTGGGTGCCTTGACACCATGCATTGAATCTGGAAGGGCCCAGGGTTTAACAAACACCAGCTCCCATATAACTCCATGTTGGTTGAGTCAACCATGGAAAAACTCAAGAGCCAGAAGACCCACTCTTTTGTCCCCCTTGGGAGGGATGCTAGAGCCCTCGACGCCTTTAGGCGCAAGTGTTACCAGGGCTCGATGCTAGGATGTCGAATCCAGGCCTATGGAACTATACATAGGAATGTATCTGAAGGCTCTGTCCCTGGCGTTGTCCAGGTTTTCAGCAGGGCTCTCCAGGGACCCCATCCAATGGATCCAAGCTCTGACCTCTGCGATTAAGGACTGTTTGAAGTTCCTCTCCTGGGCGGCCTACGACTTCTTCGAGTCACCAGCCCGAGTAGCAGTGACTGGCATCAGTGCCAGGCGCCAAGCATGGCTACAGGCTTCAGACCTCGAGCAATGGAGTCGGGAGTGGTGCCAAAGGACTGGAGAGAGGCTCATGTGGTGCCTTTACACAAAAGCGGAAGTAAGGATGTGTTTGAAAACTACAGGCCGGTTAGTTTAACTTCGGTGGTGAGTAAATTATTGGAAACGCTGCTGAAAGAGAAAATAGTGAGGTTTCTGGAGTCCGGCGGATTACAGGATCCGAGGCAGCATGGATTCACCAGAGGCAGGTCTTGTCAGACAAATCTGATAGATTTCTTTGACTGGGTGACCAGGGAGTTGGACCGAGGGAGAGCTCTAGATGTGGTGTATTTAGATTTCAGTAAAGCCTTTGACACTGTTCCTCACAGGCGACTTATAAACAAACTAAGCACCCTAGGGATGGACCCTAAAGTTACTGCTTGGGTTAGAAATTGGTTGGGTGGGAGGCGACAAAGAGTACAAGTAAATGGAGCTCACTCTGAGGAGAAGGATGTTACCAGTGGTGTGCCCCAGGGATCTGTCCTTGGTCCGATTCTTTTTAACATCTTTGTTAGTGATATAGCGGAAGGGCTGTCGGGTAAGGTTTGCCTCTTTGCGGATGATACCAAAATCTGTAATAGAGTAGACACCCAGGAAGGTGTAGATAACATGAGGAGGGATCTAGCTAAGCTTGAAGAATGGTCTAGAATTTGGCAGCTGGGATTTAATGTTAAAAAATGTAAGGTCATGCATTTGGGCTGGAGCAATACAGTATAGGAGGTGAAGTACTTTTGTCCACTAAAGAAGAGCGGGCCCTAGGCGTGGTTGTGTCTGATGATCTTAAAGTAGCTAAACAGGTAGAAAAGGCGACGGCAAAAGCTAGAAGGATGCTTGGGTGCATACGGAGAGGAATGGCTAGCAGAAAAAAGGAGGTGATAATGCCTCTGTATAAGTCTTTGGTGCGACCTCATTTGGAGTATGGTGTGCAATTCTGGAGACCGCACCTTCAAAAGGATGTGAACAGGATGGAGTCGGTGCAGAGGGTTGCTACTAAAATGATTAATGGGCTTCATTTTAAAGCATATGAGGACAGACTTAAGGATCTTAATATGTACACCTTAGAGGAAAGGCGGGATAGAGGTGATATGATTGAGATGTTTAAATACCTCCGTGGCATAAATGTTCAGGGAGAGAGCCTCTTTCAATTGAAAGCAAGTTCTGCGACGAGGGGACATGGGATGAGGGTGAAGGGAGATAGATTCAGGAGTGATATGCGGAAATATTTCTTTACGGAAAGAGTAGTGGATCCGTGGAATAGTCTCCCAGTGGAGGTGGTAGAGATGAGGACAGTAACTGAATTCAAAAAAGCATGGGACCAACACAGAGGATCTCTAAAGGTAGAAAGTGGACTGTTGTAGTTGTTGTTATGGAAGGACAGACTAGATGGGCCTTGTGGTCTTTTTCTGTCATCATGTTTCTATGTTTCTATGTTCTATGTTTCTATGTAATGGGTCCAAGACATGCTGCTCGACATCCCCTGCACCGGGGAGATCCTGTTCAGCAAGCCTATGGCCGACAAGGTGGCCAAGATCGAGGCCAAGATGGTGACCCAACAGAGGCTCTCAAAAAAGACGACTTCCTTCCCCCACAAGAAACCGTCACCACTACCGGCCCTTCTTGGGCCAGCAACAAGGGTCTCACCCCAAAAGATAAGGCCATGGAGCCCAGAAGCCTAAAGCTCAGAAACCCCAGGCTCCAGCTGCCGCCCAACCCTGTTGGAGTTTTTGACTCCCAGGGCAAGGCCTCCTCTCCCCCGGAGACCTCCACCAGCCCACAGGGGTCTGCCTGGCACTCTTTGCCCACAGGTGGGCCAAGGTCACCTCAGATCAATGGGTACTCCAGGTGGTAAGGGAGAGGTACCTCCTCCATCTACAGCAGGTCCCACCCAGGTTCTTTCCAGGAGAACCGGTGCGACCTCTCCTTCACCATACCTTTCTGCTGTCAGAGCTCACAGGTCTGCTGAGAGACAGCACAATAGAACCTGTACCCAAACATCTATGTGGAAAACGCTTCTACTCCAGATACTTCCTTGTCCCAAAGAGAATAGGGGGCCTCAGGCCCATACTAGACCTGGGAAACTTAAACAAGTTTCTGGTGAGGGAGAAGTTCAGGATGCTCTCCCTTGGAACACTGCTGCCCTACCTCCACCGGGGAGAATGGCTGTGCTCCTTGGATTTAAAGGATGCGTACACACACATCATAATCTACCCCTCCCACAGACATGGTAGGGGGAGGAAATTACCAATACAGGGTGCTACTCTTCGCCCTGGCCTCCTCACCAAGGGTCTTTACCAAATGCATGGTGGTGGTAGCCACCTATCTGCGTCTTCAGGGCCTTTGTCTTCCCCTGCCTGAACAATTGGCTAATCGGGGGCGGGGGGGGGGGTATGGCATCAGAGATCAGTCAGGCTGCAGAGCGTACTACCCTCCTCCTGCAGCACCTGGGGTTCGTCATCAACTACCTCAAATCCCATCTCTGAGTGAGTTATTTATTTATTTGTTATACTTTTCTATACTGCCCCTTCCAGAGATCAGGGGCGGTTTACAGGGAACCAAACATGTTACATAAAACAGGAGCTAACCTTTTACATTATAACTTTGACATGAAACACTTTCAACAGGTTAACATTTTGATTGAGTTCATAAGGGCCATATGGCGTCAACTGTCTGTGTCACGCCTTCAGCCCGCCTGCATATACGGGCAGTCCATTGGTGCCTCCGCTCACAGTGGACTCAAGCCACGGGCAGGCTATGGGACAGGGTCAGGGTTACCCTCCAACTGGCAGAGTCCCTCAACTGGTAGGAAAACTTGCACCACCTCAAGGCGGGAGTGCCCTTCCAGGCACCCGCACCTCAGAGAACCCTGACTACAGACTCTTCACTCTTGGATTGGGGAGTGCATTGTGGGGACCGCCGCACACAGAGCAGTTGGTCTCAGGAGCTTACAGATTAACTTCCTGGAGCTCATGGTGATTTTCCTTACCTTGCGAGCGTTCCACCACCACCTGCGACATGAGTCCATACTAATTCAGACGGACAATCAGGTTGCCATGTTCTATATCAACAAACGGGGGGGGGGGGGGGCAGGGGCTTGTACTCCCTCTGCCAGGAGGTGGTAACCCTCTTCTCTTTTGCAGCTCGCAACAGCGTGCTCTTGCGAGCAGTCTACTTTCCGGGCCAGGGCATCTGCCTAGCGGACAGGCTGTGCAGAGTCCTTCAGCCACACGAGTGGCATTTGAACCCAAGTGTGGTCAAGAAGCTCTTACACCGATAGGGCAGGCCCATGCTGGATCTGTTTGCCTCTCTGGACAATACACAGCTGCCTTGCTTCTGCTTGTGCCAACTGCACCCGGAGAAAGAGAGGCGGCAGATGCCTTCCTGATCTCGTGGGCCGAGGAGCCTACTCTATGCATTCCCATCGACCCCCTGGTTGCCAGGACTCTCTTCAAAGTCCAGAACAAGGGGGGGGATCGATCATACTCATTGCCCCCAGGTGGCCGAGGCAGCCCTGGTTTTCACTGCTGCTCTCCCTGTCAGTGGCACCCCCAGTTCCGCTGGGCCAAGCTCTGGACTCCTGTCCCTGGAGAGGGGCTCATTCCTGCACCCCAACCTGGGGTCCCTAACGCTAATGGCGTGGCTGCTGAAAGGGTAGCACTGACCTTTTTTAACTTTCTGAAAGACATTGAGGAGATCCTGCAGGTCTCCCGAAAACCCTCCACCAGGCAAGCCTACACCTTTTAGTGGAGGAGGTTCTCTGCCTGGTGTGTGGAAAGAAGGGAGAACCCGTTCACCTGTCAGGTGTAAGTAGTGCTCCATTACTCTGCACCTGTCCCACACCTGCCTGAAGTCTAATTCAGTGAGGGTACATCTGAGCGCCATAGCCGCTCACCATCACCCTGTCAAGGGAAAACCCCTTTCAGACCAGCCACTGGTCTCCAGGTTCCTCCGGGGCCTGTTATTGTCTAAGCCCCCTTTCTATCCTCCGGCGACAGAGTGGGACCTCAACACAGAAACATGATGACAGAAAAAGACCACAAGGCCCATCTAGTTTGTCAACTGTCAACGTGACTGTCAACTGTCATCTGTCAACGTGATGCTCTCCCAGCTCACCAAACCACCTTTCGAGCCCCTAGCCACTTGCCACCTGCGGTACCTATCATGGAAAGTGCCCTTTCTGGTGGCCCTCACGTCCGCTCGAAGAGTGAGGGAACTCCAGACCCTTGTGATAGACCCACCATATACAAGATTCTGTAAGAACAGGGTAGTGTTTTGCACATATCCCAAATTCCTCCCGAAGGTGATATCTCCTTTCCACTTCAACCAGGAGGTGGTCCTCCCCATCTTCTTCCTATGGCCTCATGCCAGCAGGGAGGAACTAGTACTTCATACACTAGATTGCAAATGGGCCGTATCCTTCTATTTGCAGTGGAATCGGGCCCACCGCAAAGCTTCCCAGCTTTTCGTGTCTTATGACCCCAGCAGGTTGGGGCTCCCTGTGACTAAGCAAACTCTGTCCATATGGATGGCGAACTGTATTGCCCTCGCCTGTGAGCGAGCGGTCCTCTCCAGTGCATCACGTAAGGACGATGGCCACGTCAGTGGCGAACCTCCACTCAGTGCCGGTGACAGAGATCTGTAATGCCGCCACATGGTCTTCAGTTCATACGTTCGCAACTCACTACTGCCTGCAGAGCGACAGTGCTTTTGGTGAGGCAGTATGCTGTAATATTCTGCGGGTGTAGGCAATTCCTGCCCTTCAGCTACCAGAGTGACAGTGTCGCTGGACGCTAGCGTCTTGCAGAGTCTCTCAGTGGGGACTCACCACCTGCAACTCACGGCTAACCAACTTGGTTGCTGTTGCTGCTGTTGTAGTTCAGTCCTCAGTAGCCTGGGAGCTAGGGAGTCCCATATGTGAGGACTGACTTCCTGCTTGTTCCTGGAGAAAGTGTAGTTACTCACTTGTAACAGTTGTTCTCCAGGTACAGCAGGAATCAGTCCTCCCGTGGGAGTTGCCTCCCTACCTTTAATTTTTACTGCCGTCCTAGCTTTGTCATCTGACTGATGACCCTAGGGCGGGAAGGGGACCATGCTTGTGTGGTAACATTCTCAAAGGTTTTCTTTGAAAGCTGAGGAAATGCTCCGCGCGAGCTCCGTCAGCGCTGACATCACCCATATATGAGGACTGATTCCTGCTGTCTCTGGAGAACACCTGTTCCAAGTGAGTAACTGTGCTTTATTGAAAAGTGCCTTAACATCACGGAATAAGATATAAGCCATCAATCAGCTGGCAATGCTTGTACTCTCATACAGTTTTGGGATTATTGACTAGCCTCTTAAATATCTTGAAAAAATTGGATGTGTAAACAATAAAACTCCTCCATGCCCATGAGATAATTTACAAGAATCATTGAATGCCAAGACTACATTCCTAGACTTAAAGGAGGGCTAGGCCTCATAGATAGATTACACATACAGAGCTACTATTATAGGCCTCGAGGCCTACTTAACAGCATCATCGGATCCAAATACACAAAAAGTGCTGAAATATGAAAGTAAACATCCAGAATCTGTTTCCATTCTCATATTTGGACAAGCGTTCCGATGATTAGAAGGAATGAGTGAGAATCCACAAGAGCACACAAGTAATGAAGCAACAGAATTTGCAAAACAAAATTTAAAAAAACTCTTGAAAGAATTAGATCAGCAAACGAGGAATAACAAATGGCAAATGCTCAAATACAGTGGGAAATACAAAGTGTTACTCCAGGAACCCATTGTTGATTAAGAACAAACACATGAATGGTTAAGGAGAGGTAAACTGAAACTGAAGGATGAAAGATTAATAGTTGCAGGCCAGGACAGTGGATTCTCCAGGACCAAGCAGGAAGTCAGTCCTCACATATGGGTGACGTCGGCGCCGACGGAGCCCTCGCGGAGCAATTTCCCCAGCTTTCAAAGAAAGCCTTTGGGAATTGCAGCGCGCATGCGCGGTCCCCTTCCCGCCCAAGGGTGCCATCTTGCTCAGTCGTCTTTTTTCCGCGGAGCCCTACAGACGCTGTTTGTATTCACCGCTGAAAAAGTTGATTTTCTTTCTTATTATTTATTCTTTTTCGGTTCGACGCCGGATTCTTTTTCCCGCCCGGACCCGCTACGCCGGTATCGGGTCCGTTTCTTTATTTTTCGTTTTTTTGTCCTTCGTGACAAGCGTTCGCGCCATTTTTTTCCTTTTCACTGGCAGCCCTGTCTTTTGACCTCGCAGGGGCCCTTTTTCCCTCGATGGCTGCCAGCGGGTTTAAAAAGTGTGATCCCTGTAAGAAACTCATGTCTCTTACCGACACACACGACTGCTGCCTCCGCTGCCTCGGACCCGATCATGACCCGATGATCTGTGGTCCGTGTGGCAAAATGTCCTCAAAAGCGTTGAGGAGTCGGCAGCATCAGCGAGAACGAATCTTCTCTGACTCCGCGTCTGGCCAGGCCCGGACCTCGTCAGAGGCTTCGACGTCCCGGGACTCCGGTCCTGAGCATCGTCGGAGTTCCTCTGAGCGGGGGTCTCCTACCCGGGAACATCATAGGAAGAAAAAACCCGCGAGGGTGGCGTCGGCGGACGCTCCTGGTTCCTCGAGGGCCAGGTCGCATAGCTCCGACAACCGTCCCGGGTCCTCGGAGTCGGAGAGACCTTCGAAACATCCTCGTCTCGAGATGGAGTCGCCTGGACAAGTGAGTACTGTGGTCCTCGTGGACTCGCCTCCGAAGGAGCTGACGTCGGGCCCGACGCTGTCGGGGCCCGAGTCAGGGGCTGCTGGGTCTCCTGAGCTTGGACTCAGGTTGACGGCCTTGGAGAGTAGTTTAGCTGCCTTCATGGACCAGCAGCGGGCATTGATCACTGGCCTTGCCAATGCGTCTGCCCCGGCCACCGGGATGTCGATGTCCAAGTCGACCCCGGAGACCGAGCCGATCCTCGAGTCCATCCGAACTCGAGTCGATCCTCGGTCGCGGTCTCCCTCGGCCTCCCGTTCGGGACCGAGGTCGTCGACGCCGACTCCTTCGGCGTTGGAGCAGAGGGCATCGGTGCCCGCCCGACCGGAGCCACTCGAATCCTCCTCCGCGGAGTCCGACTGGGAATCGGAGGACGAAGAGTCCCCTGGTAGTTTTCGGACTGGGTGTGCCCCTCGGACTCGCCCGAGTCCGAACCTCGGAGACAGTCACCCCCGGAGGACACACGGTTCTCGGATTTCGTGCGGGATATGGCCAAGGCCTTGGCATTCCCTGCGAATCTCGAGGAGGAGCCTCGAGCCGAGGAGCTCGATGCCCTCCAGTATGATTCTCCCCCGAAGGAGGCCTTTACTGTACCGGTTCGTCCGATGCTGGAACAACTTTTCTTCTGCATGTGGGAGAACCCGGCGTCGGCGCCGGTGTTAAGCAAGCGGGTCGATTCCATTTATCGAGTCTGCAAGAGCCCCGGCTTCCAAAAGGCACAACTACCGCACCATTCCATGGTGGTGGAATCGGCCATGCATAGACTCAAGAGTCAAAAAATGCACTCCTCGGTGCCTCCCGGCAGGGAGGCCCGGAGCCTGGATGCCCTCGGTAGAAAGTGTTTCCAGGGCTCTATGCTTGCTTGTCGAGTCCAGACCTACCAGCTCTATATGGGCATGTATCTCTGAGATCTGGCAAAGGAAATTGCCGGGTTCTCGGCTGGTCTCTCCGAGGAACCTTTGCAGAGGTTCCAAGCCTTGTCCACTGGGATTCGAGAGTGCTCGAAGTTTATCTCTCGGGCAGCCTACGATGGCTTTGAAGCATCGGCTCGAGTAGCCGGAGCCGGCATCGGTGCCCGCCGACAGGCTTGGCTTCAGTCATCTGACCTCGAGCCATGGGTCCAGGACAAGTTGGTCGATGTCCCCTGCAGAGGTGAAAACCTCTTTGGCAAACCCATGGCTGAATAGGCTGCACAAATCGAGACCGAGACTCTGACCAGAACTAGGCTGTCCAGAAAAACCTCTGCCCCTTCTCAGAAGAAGGGCTCGGGGAAAAAGCCCTTTTACCCGAGGAAGGCGGCTGCCTATAAATACTACCCTCAGTATCAGGCCTCAGCAGCTCCCCAAAAGGGTCAGCAGGCCAAGGGACGGGGTAATGGGTCCCGTAGGCAGCAAGCCCCCAAGCCCACTACACCGGCCCCTGCTCAGCAGGGTGGGGGTTTTTGACTCCATCAGCATAGCCTCTTCCCCTCAGCTGGTTTCCCTAAGCACAGGAGGCCGGCTGGTCCACTTTGCCCACAGGTGGTCAGCCATCACATCAGATACCTGGGTACTTCATATAGTTCAGAAGGGCTATCTTCTACACTTTCACCAGGTACCTCCCTCCTACTTTCCAGGGGAGCCTCCAAGACTCCCTCTGCACAGGGACTTACTCCTTCAGGAGTTGGCAAGTCTTCTTCAGGAACAGGCTGTGGAACCAGTGCCCCACCACCTGAGAGGTCACGGCTTTTATTCCAGGTACTTTCTGATACCAAAAAGAACAGGAGGCCTCAGACCCATCCTGGACTTGCGAAACCTCAACAAGTTCCTGGCAAGGGAAAAGTTCAAGATGCTTTCTCTTGGAATCCTGCTGCCCTACCTCCAGCGGGGAGAACTGGCTATGCTCCTTAGATCTAAAGGATGCCTATACTCACATCCTTATTCATCCAGACCACAGACAATATCTCAGATTTGTTGTGGGAGGAAATCATTACCAGTACAGAGTCCTGCCCTTTGGCCTATCCTCCGCCCCACGGGTTTTCACCAAATGCCTGGCAGTGGTGGCGGCCTATCTCAGACTTCAAGGCCTTTTTGTGTTTCCATACCTGGACGACTGGCTCATCCGGGCCCAGTCTTCCCAAGAGGCCACTCAAGCCACTCATCGCACTGTGTCTCTGCTCCAGCACTTGGGCTTTGTCATAAACTTCGCAAAGTCCACTTTGCTCCCCTCTCAAGATCTCAAATTCATCGGTGCAAGGTTAAGCACACTTCTGGCGCGGGCCTTCCTGCCTCTGGACAGGGCCCACAGGCTCATGAATCTCGCCAGCCACTTTCGAAGCAATTCCCTGGTCTCTGCCAGGCAATTTCTGAGACTGCTCGGCCATATGGCTTCCACGGTCCATGTGACCCCCAATGCCTGCCTGAACATGCGATCTGCTCAGTGGTGCCTTCGCACTCAATGGCATCAGGCCACGGGGAGCCTGATGGACTCAGTACAAGTCTCGGACCTGCTGTTCTCTTCTCTGCGGTGGTGGCTTCATCTGCCAAACCTAGTACTGGGAGTGGATTTTCAATCTCCTCCTCCTTCTCAGGTACTAACAACCGATGCTTCTCTCCTGGGATGGGGAGCACATTGCCAAGGGACATGTACTCAAGGCCTCTGGACTCCTTGGGAGTCTGCGCAGCAGATAAACTTCCTGGAGCTCAGAGCCATCCGCCTAGCTCTGAGAGCCTTCTCCCACCTCACTTCTCACCAGTCTGTACTGGTCCAGATGGACAATCAAGTAGCAATGTTCTACGTGAACAAACAGGGAGGCACAGGCTCCTTCCTTCTCTGTCAGGAGGCACGCCGGCTGTGCTCTTGGGCAGTCGGCCACGGCATACTCCTTAAAGCGGTCTGTCTCCCAGGTCAAGAAAATTACCTGGCAGACAAACTAAGCAGAATCCTCCAACCACACGAGTGGAGATTGGATCCATTAGTGGTTCAGCAGATCTTTCTCAAGTGGGGACTCCCTACCTTGGATCTGTTTGCCAGTCCTCTGAACCGGCAACTACCCAGATTCTGCTCTCGACAACCGCATCCTCTCAGAGTAGCGCCGGATGCTTTTCTGATTCCATGGTCCACAGGCCTCTTGTATGCCTTTCCTCTCATGCCGCTAGTGTCACGAACGCTCTTCAAGGTTCTCAGAGACAAAGCCTCGGTGATCCTAGTGGCTCCCCGGTGGCCGAGACAACCTTGGTTCCCGCTTCTAATGCAGCTGGCGGTGGACACTCCTCTTCCTCTGGGGTTTCAACCCGATCTTCTGACACAAGACCACGGGTCTCTCCTACACCCCAACCTCCGGTCCCTTCATCTGATGGCCTGGCTGCTGAAAGGGTAGTCCTTGCTCCCCTCCTACTGCCTCGGGAGGTGGAAGAGGTCGTCGGCCTCCAGGCGGCCCTCCACCCGGAAGTCCTACGCTCTTAAGTGGCGTCGCTTCTCCGTGTGGTGTGCTCAGCAGTTTGAGAATCCCTTCTCCTGCTTGGTGGCGGTGGTCTTGCAATATTTGCTTTACCTCTCCAATCTGGGCCTTAAGTCCAACTCTGTCAGAGTCCACCTCAGTGCTCTCTCTGCACATCACGCACCGGTAGATGGCAGGCCTCTGTCCAACCACCCTTTGGTGGCTCGTTTTCTTAGGGGCCTCCTTCTGCTTAAGCCTCCTTTGCGTCCACCAGCCCCTGAATGGGATCTGAATGTGGTCTTGCATCGGATTACCTGTCCACCCTTTGAACCTATGGCTACATGCCCTCTTCGTTTTCTTTTTTGGAAAACCTTGTTCTTGGTAGCCCTTACCTCTGCTAGGCGTGTTAGTGAACTGCAGGCCCTAGTGTCTGATCCTACTTACACTAGGTTCTACAGGAATAGGGTGGTCTTACGGACTCACCCTGAGTTTCTTCCAAAAGTGGATTCTCCTTTTCATCTCAACCAGGAGGTGGTTCTTCCGACCTTCTTTCCCAGGCCGCACTCCAGCCGGGCTGATACGGTCCTGCATACCCTGGACTGTAGAAGGGCCTTATCCTTCTACCTTGACCGTACGCGGGAGCATAGGAGGGCTGCTCAGCTCTTCGTTTCTTTTGACCCCAATAACTTGGGGCTCCCTGTCTCCAAGCGTACCTTGTCCATCTGGGTAGCTGACTGTATCGCCTGGGCTTATGGGGCAGCTGGCCTCTCGTTGGAGGGTCGAGTCACGGCTCATCGTGTTAGGGCGAAGGCTGCGTCAGTGGCACACCTCCGCTCTGTTCCGTTGGCAGACATCTGCCGGGCCGCTACTTGGTCTTCAAGCCAGACTTTTGCGGCACATTACTGCCTGGAGAGGGAGTCCCGCAGGGACAGTGCTTTCGGTCAGGCAGTCCTCCATAATCTCTTTGAGGTTTAGGCAACTCCTACCCTCCGGCTCTGGTGTTGGGCTACCGGTCGGGGGTGTTTTCAGAGAAGATTCCTTCCTTCTGTTCTGCTGAGCTAGAGGGAGCTCATTTTGTGCTTGAGGTCTCCGGTAGCTTTAAGCTTGGGAGTCCCATATGTGAGGACTGACTTCCTGCTTGGTCCTGGAGAAAGAGTAGTTACTCACCTGTAACAGGTGTTCTCTAGGAGCAGCAGGAATCAGTCCTCACAACCCTCCCTCCTCCCCTTGGAGTTGCAGTCCTATCATTTCGTTTTTGCTAATTGTTTTGCTGTCTTTTAGCTATGTCATCTGACTGAGCAAGATGGCACCCTTGGGCGGGAAGGGGACCGCGCATGCGCGCTGCAATTCCCAAAGGCTTTCTTTGAAAGCTGGGGAAATTGCTCCGCGAGGGCTCCGTCGGCGCCGACGTCACCCATATGTGAGGACTGATTCCTGCTGCTCCTGGAGAACACCAGTTAGAGGTGAGTAACTACTCTTTATGGTTGTCATCCATTGATGTTTCAAGAAAAATGAAGGAGGATTCATCTTTATCTTTATCAACACCAAAGGGCAAGGATGACGAGCATCGAGTGGAGGCCTTGGTACATCATCTTGGAAGCCCTTTGAGATATGGTGCCAAGAGCATCAAGAGTTCATAAGAGCACCCCTCTAAGCTCCAAGAGAGGGTGGGTCATCCTCAGTAGTTCAGAATAGGCAGCAACAGCTTTGTGTTAGCCGAGACCAGCCTGCCTCACTTTTCAGGAATTTCGTACGATATTGATGTAGCCCATCGCCTTTGGATATGGCAGCATTGGAGAGTCGCCTTTTGAAGACTGCTGAGGAAAGAATAATGCTGCTGCTCTTTGTGCAGCATGTCAGGGCATCGATGAATGCTGTCAAATCCCCCAGGTATTGAACCTATCCTTGAGAAGAACAATGTGCCTGCGGGGAGGTATTGGCATTGGCATCGGCATCAAGGGCATCGAGGGACCCCAACATTGGTACTTTCCCAGCCAGTATCACTCTCTAGCACATCCGAGTCTGATGGCTCCCAGGTCATAAGAAGTCATCGATGCATCCAATCCTCACAAGGAAAGAGAGTCGACCAGGCCAAGATTCTGAAGTACTTTCAGAAGGTTGGATCACAGATAAGGATTCTGATGGCCTGTTGGAGGAGAGCTCTCCAGAGCTCCCATCTGATCTTTCTTCTCATGAAAGACACAACTCTCTTCCTGTGGATATGATTTTCCAGGGTTTTGTGCAAGATATGGCTAGGGCCTTATCATTTTCTTCGGAGACTGAAGATTAGCCTAGGACAGAAGAATTTGAGATCCTGCAGTACTCCTTTGCCTCCAAGGAAGGCCACCCTTCAGAAGTTACAGATGAGAGCACGGGAGACCCCTCTCTCTGTACCTCCTGTCAGTAGAAAGCGTGACTCGATGTACTGAGTTCAAAAGGCTTCCAGATTCAAGAAGCCCCAGCTTCAGCACCACTCTCTTTGTTCAGTCTGTCTTGAAAAGTTCCAAGAGACACTCCTCGGTGCTGTCAGGGAGGGAGGCTCAGACATTGGATTCTTTTGGGAGGAGAATGTTTGAGTTCCATGCTCGCTTCAGGCATGGCCTTTTACCAGCTTGCTTGGGCTTGTTCTTGAAGAATAGCTTCTGTGGCCTAAATGATTTATCCCAGTTTCTCCTTCAAGAGAAAATTGTTCAGTATCATCCCCTGGTGAGTCACAGTAAGGACTGCTCGAAATTCATGGTCCAAGGGACCAATGACATTTTCAATAAAATATCGAGAACCTCTGCAGCAGATATTGGCACCCGAAGACTCACCTGGCTCTGCGTCTCTGTCCTCCTACCATCAGTACAGGACAAGCTCGCTGATGTACCATGCTGTGGAGAGAATCTCTTCTGAGATAAATTCAAAGAGAAAGCAGATTTCATTGAAAAGCAAGCCATCACTCTGAAATCTCTGAAGGTGCATGTCTGAGCCAGCCTCCTATTGCGGGAGTTATCAAGGTAGCTAGCAAAGAAAGACTTACTACTCTCAAAGGCATAAGTATTTACCTGGTCCTCACTATTCTCCATCCAGGCAGACTCCTCGAGCACAGCCAAAGCGAGGGAAGTCTCAAAAGATCCAGTCTGCTCCTCCGCTAAAGATGGGTGGGATTTTGACCAGTTTTCTGCAGAGCATAAGAACATAAGAACATAAGATATGCCATACTGGGTCAGACCAAGGTCCATCAAGCCCAGTATTCTGTTTCCAACAGTGGCCAATCTAGGTCATACGTACCTAGCAGTTTCCCCAAGGGACACAGGTTCCACAATGCTTGTATTGGTTCAAGCATTGATATCCTGGGTCCCTTCTTAATAATGGCTTATGGACCTTTCCTCCAGGAACTTGTCCAAACCTTTTTTAAACCCAGCTACACTAACAGCCTTTACTACATCCTCCGGTAACAAATTCCAGAGTTTGATTACACGTTGAGTGAAAAAATATTTTCTTTTATTCGTCTTAAATAGTTTACCCTGTAGCTTCATTGCATGTCCCCTAGTCTTTCTATATTCTGATAAGGTAAACAATCGATCTACGTTTACCCGTTCCACTCCGCTCATTAATTTATAGACTTCTATCATATCTCCCCTCAGCCGTCTCTTTTCCAGGTTAAAGAGCCCTAACCTTTTTAGCCTTTCTTCATAGGAGTATCCTTCCATCCCCTTTACCATTTTGGTGGCTCTTCTCTGAACCTTTTCTAATAACTCTATATCCTTTTTAAGATACGGCGACCAGAATTGCACACAATATTCAAGGTGGGGTCTCACCATGGAACGATATAGAGGCATTATAATATCCTTTGTTTTATTTTCCATTCCTTTCCTTATCATACCTAGCATTCTATTTGCTCTCTTGGCCGCCGCTGCACACTGGGCTGAGGGTTTTAACATGGTATCCACAATGACGCCTAAATCTTTTTCCTGGGTGGTGGTTCCTAATGTGGAACCTTGCATCGTGTAACCATAGTTTGGGTTGTTCTTCCCTAGGTGCATAACCTTGCACTTGTCCACATTAAATGTCATCTGCCATTTTGATGCCCAGTCTTCCAATTTATCAAGATCCTCTTGCAATTTTCCACAATCCTCTTGGGTTTTAACAACTTTAAATAGTTTTGTGTCATCTGCAAATTTGATAACCTCACTCGTTATTCCACTTTCCAGGTCATTTATGAATATGTCAAAAAACAGCGGACCCAGCACAGATCCCTGGGGTACACCACTATTCACCTTTCTCCATTGGGAAAATTGGCCATTTAGCCCTACCCTCTGCTTTCTATCTTTTAACCAGTTCCTGATCCACAATAGTACACTGCCTCCTATCCCATGACTCTTTAGTTTTGCCAAAAGTCTCTCATGAGGGACCTTATCAAAGGCTTTCTGAAAGTCCAGATACACAATATCAACTGATTCACCTTTGTCCACCTGATTATTCACTCCTTCAAAAAAAACATAACAGATTAGTAAGACAAGATCTTCCTTGTCTAAAGCCATGTTGGCTGTCTCTCATTAGTTCATAACTCAATATAGGACTTCTTTAGAGTGAATTACTAGATAATCTAATTGTAATACATTTCACCCATATAATTCTAAACCATCCAATAAATTGTTCTCATTCGTTAAATTATGGCTTATAATGGTCTCAGATAAACGGCAAGTTTTTTTCGTATGCTTTTAAAAGCTACTTGCTGTCACACTTCTTATTGGGTCAATGACTTACACCCAAATTAGTGCACGTTTAGCATCAATGACCTCAGCCACTTTTTTTCTCTTTTCATTGCATAATATTGCTTAATAGCCTTTTTTTATATTCTTTAACGGGTTGCCTCTTATCATACCCTAATATTTTTAAAAAACTGCGTTTGCTATTCTACTTAACTTATGTAGAATCGCATCGGCCAGTGTCCCATTCTTTTCTTTGCAACCACAAATGATGTTTGCTAAACCCCCGACGCCTCACTCTCATGCGCGCTGTGGCGTTTCTCCAGTAGGGTTTATCAAGGGGGACAATATCATTGCTTCTGCGGGACGTAATCTTCTTAATGTATCATTTTAATTTTCTATAAAGATACAAAGCAACATTATCTGGTTAACTTTTATCAAATCAATCTCATATAATTCACAACCTTCTTATACCGGTAACATATGTTTACTGACCCGTTCGCTTCTCCGGTCTGCTCTCTCTTTCAACTAAACCGATCTCAGATTTTTCAATGAAGACGCTAACGCATGCGTGTTCAACGTTGTTTAAATAGCTGTTGTAGTATTGTTTGATTGGGGCTTTCTCAAACACAGACTATCCAATCAATGCTGATGTTTAAACCTTCAGGTTGCACTGTATGAAGTTGGTGAATCCACCATTGTTCTTGATATGATAATCTCTGTTCGACTGATTTTCCTTGAGACCCATACAGTATTGACTCTATACTCCAACATTTTAAAGTTTCGAACTTGTGGCCCATAGTCAAACAATGTTGCACTATTGGGGCTTCAAGCCGCTTACAACGCAATCTACTTTGATGTTCTAGCATGCGTGTCTTCAATGTACGAGTTGTTTTACCAATGTATAGTAATGAGCAGGGACAGCGAATTGCATACACCACAGATTTCGATTGGCAATTAGTTTTCTGTTTCAGATAATATACTTTATTCCTATGGGTAAATTGCGAAATTTCTAATGTAATACTACAAATGGTGCAGTGGCCACATTTTTGATGCCTACCCTCCGTTTTTTCTGAGTTCCAATTTAATGGTCTCAGTACTGCTGGTGATAGATATTCCTTTAGACTTCGATTCCGCTTCCATACGCATCTGATTGACATTTCTTTTAGTACTGGAATTGTGTCTAATACTCGTCTATGTTTTTTATTATCTTTTGAAGTTTAGTACTGAGTGGTGAAAATGTCGTAACAAGATTAATATTCTGAGTATCCATTTGTGCAGCATTCTTTTCTTTATAAGTAAGTAGTAACTCTCTATTGTTATAGAGAGCTCTATTGTAGGCTTTATGCACTATCTTCTGTGGATAACCTCTACTTTGAAAACTCTTCTTCAAATATTTTGCTGAATGTTTAAACTCCGTTGTTGTAGAGCAGTTTCTCCGGTATCGAAGAAACTGTGATACTGGTAAACTGTTCTTTAAACCTGTTGGATGAGCACTATCATAGTGCAAAAGTGAATTTTTTTGTGTAGATTTTCTGAAAACTGTAGTTTGCCATCCTGTTGAAGCTCGAATAATTTTAACATCTAAATATGTGATCTGTTGTTCATGGCTTTCAAAGGTAAACTTCAAGTTGTTATCACATGCATTTAGCCAGCTTACGAAATCCAACAGTTCTATTGTTGATCCTTGCCACAGCATAAAGACATCGTCAATGTATCGATGCCAAGATTTTATATTAATTGCAAAAGGAGATTGTGGTAGGAATTGTTTCTCAAAACTGCCTACATAAAAATTGGCTATTGAGGGGGCACAAGTGGCCCCCATAGCTACTCCTGTTTTTTGCAGATAAATTTGTTGTTCAAAGATAAAAAAATTATTAAAAAGAGTGATTGAAGCTAATTGCTGTAGAAATTCCCTATGTTCCATGGAAAGATCTCCTCGTTCTTCTAGTACCTGTTGTATTATTCTATAAGCGGCTTCTTGGGGTATACTAGTATAAAGTGATTGAATATCCAGCGTTACTAAAAGAATATTCCCCTGGGATGCCCAAGATGTTAACTGTTGTAATACATTTAAGAATTGTGTCGTGTCTCTTAGGAAAGATGGAATAGTTTTTAACATTGGTCTAAGATAAGAATCAAGATACACTGATAATGGTTCTAACAAAGAACCTCTAGTTGACACTATTGGTCTACCAGGGGGTCGTTGTAGATTTTTATGTACCTTAGGTACGGTATAGAACTTAGCTATCTGAGGCGAGACCGTAATTAGAAATTTAGATTCTTTTTTAGAAAGAATTCCCTTTTTCAGGGCTGGCTTCACTAGATCATTGATTTGCTTTTGTAATGACGATGTAGGATCTTTTTGTAATAATTCATAAGTATTCCGGTTTTGTAATTGAGATAAAGCTTCTTCTATATAATAATCCCGATCTAATATTATAAGGGCTCCTCCCTTATCGGCGCGTTTGAACACTATATCTGATCGTGATTGTAATTGATGGAGAGTATTCATCTGCTCTTTTGAAATGCTACTTTTAGTTTTAGGGCTAGCTTTTGCAACTCTACCAACTTCTTCTAGTACTAGCTCTTTAAATACTTGAATGCCTGCAGGCAAAGGAGTCGGTGGTGTCCATCTGAACTTCAAAGGTAATGGTACCCGATTTTGACTTAATTGGGTGGGCTGAGCTTCTGTTTGTAGTTGTTCTCCCTCTTGCACAGCTGTGAATTGAGATGAAGAAAAATAAGTCTTCAGATGTAATTTTCTGATTAGATCCATAAACTCTATTTGAAATTGGAACAAATCAAACTTGATCTTCGGGACGAAAGAAAGACCTTTATTCAGTATCTCGATCTCTTCATCAGAAAAAGATCTCTGAGAAATGTTTATCACCAAAGATTTGTTCATTTCTTCTTTCCCCGATCCTGTCGTCGGTTGTTCTGTTCGTCCACTTTTTTCTTCCGTGTTGTTCGACCCTCGGTTTCCTCTAAAAAAGTATGTTTAGATCCTCGGCTGGAATCTGAACTTGTTTCCTCATCTGTGGTATCATTAAACATGACTCGTTTTTTCTCCACCGATTTTTTCTGTAACTTCCTTTGAGTGTTCTGCCACGGATAGTTCATGACTATCTACATGCTGAGTAATTTTATTCTTTATGATGGTTTCTATCATTTTTCCCGGTATTGACGTCAGGCTCACCGGTCCGTAGTTTCCCGGATCACCCCTGGAACCCTTTTTAAAAATTGGTGTTACATTGGCGATCCTCCAATCTTCAGGTATTAGAGATGATTTTAATGATAGTTCACAGATTACTAATAGCAGGTCTGCAATCTCATATTTCAGTTCTTTCAATACCCTTGGATGTATACCATCCGGCCCAGGTGATTTGCTACTCTTCAGCTTATCTAATAGTTGTAATACATCTTCTCGATGTATCGATATTTCCTTCAATTCTTCTGCACCTTTAAATACCACTTCAGTCATGGGTAACATCCCTACATCTTCCTCAGTAAAGACTGAAGCAAAGAATTCGTTCAGTCTCTCCGCTATCGCCTTGTCGCCTCTTAGTGCTCCTTTAACCCCTTTATCATCTAATGGACCAACTGACTCTCTCACAGGTTTTTTGCTACGAATGTACTTGAAAAGGTCTTTACTTCGCGTTTTTGCTTCTGCAGCAAGCTTCTTCTCAAATTCTCCCTTTGCCTGCCTTATCAATGCCTTGCATTTGACTTGCCAGTGCTTGTGCTGTTTCCAGGTTTCATCGTTTGGCTCTTTTTTCCATTTCCTGAAAGATGCTTTTTTGGCAACAACAGCCTCTCTGACCTCAACTTTAAACCATGCTGGCAGTTTTTTGGACTTCTTTCCACTTTTCTTAAAGCGTGGAATACAGCTGGTCTGGGCTTCCAAGATAGTATTTTTCAACAACAGCCAAGCCTGATGTACGTCTTTAACCTTTGCAACTGCTCCTTTTAGTTTTTTTCTTGACTGTTTTCCTCATTTTATCATAGCCTCCCTTTCGAAAGTTAAAAGGTAGTACTGTGGATTTCCTTACTATCCCTCCCCCACTAATTAAATCAAAGGCGATCATGCTATGATCACTATTGCCAAGTGGCCCCAACACCTTATCTCTTGCACTAGATCTGGTGTTCCACTAAGGATTAGGTCTAATATGGCTTCCCCTCTGGTCGGTTCATGAACCAGCTGCTCCAAGAAGCAGTCATTTATTTCATCTAGGAACTTTATCTCCCTAGCATGTCCTGACGTGACACTGACCCAGTCGATACCGGGGTAGTTGAAATCACCCATTATTATTACTGTGCTGTAACTTTTGTTAGCTTCCTTGATTTCTTTGAGCATTTCATCATCCATTTGGTCATTCTGGCCAGGCGCTCGATAGTACACCCCCACTGCCATTGCCTTCCCCCTTTTACATGGAATTTCAATCCATATAGATTCTACAGCAGATTTTGTTTCCTGCAAAACTTTAATCCTTTCTGACTCAATGCCCTCTCTAACATAGAGAGCAACCCCTCCACCAATTTAATCAGCTCTATCATTACGATATAGTTTGTACCCAGGTATCACAGTGTCCCACTGGTTGTCGTCCTTCCACCATGTCTCTGATATTCCAATCATATCTAACCTTTCATTTAGTGCTATATATTCTAACTCTCCCATCTTATTTTTTAGACTTCTAGCATTTGCATACAAGCATTTTAGAGAATGTATTTTATCCATATTAATTTGTCTGTTAGACATGAGTAATTTGGGATCTTTAAGCTCTGTCTGCTCCATACTTGAGGGTATTTGGGCTACTTTACTCTTTTGTGGAACCTCTCTGCTTTTGGTAGTATCCTTCAAAGATACATTCTTCCGAACCATCTGCTCTTGGGCGACTGTCGGCTTTCCCCTAATATCTAGTTTAAAAGCTGCTCTATCTCCTTTTTAAAGGTTAATGCCAGCAGTCTGGTTCCATCCCGGTTAAGGTGAAGCCCATCCCTTCGGAAGAGCCCCTCCTTTCCCCAGAATGTTCCCCAGTTCCTAACAAATCCAAACCCTCATCTCTGCACCATTGTCTCATCCACGCATTGAGACTCCGGAGCTCTGTCTGCCTTTTGGGTCCTGCGCGTGGAACAGGAAGCATTTCGGAGAATGCTACCCTGGAAGTTCTGGATTTCAACTTCCTACCTAAAAGCCTAAATTTAGCCTCCAGAACCTCCCTACCACATTTTCCTATGTCATTGGTACCAACATGTACCAAGACAGCAGACTCCTCCCCAGCACTATCTAAGACGTTATCTAGGTGGCGCGTGAGGTCCGCTACCTTCGCACCAGGCAGGCATGTTACCAGGCGATCCTCACGTCCACCAGCCACCCAGCTATCTACATGCCTAATGATCGAATCACCAACTATAACGGCTGTCCTAACCCTTCCCTCATGGGCACATGGCCCTGGAGAAACTTCCTCGGTGCGAGAGGGTTTTACATCACATGGAGGACAGGTCCTAGTTACAGGATCACTTCCTGCCACACCAGGGTGATGCGCTCCTGTCACGTGACCTCTCTCCTCCATGGCAACAGGGATGCTGCCAGACTGGAGGTGGGACTTCAGGACTATATCCCTGTAGGTCTTGTCTATGTACCTCTCTGTCTGTCTTATGCTTTCCAAGTCTGCTACTTTAGCCTCTAGAGAACGGACTCGTTCCCTGAGAGCAAAGAGCTCCTTGCACCTAGTGCACACGTAAGACCTCTCACCAACTGGGAGAAAATCATACATGTGACACTCAATGCAAAAGACTGGAAAGCCCCATCCCGCTGCTGGACTGCTGTCTGCATCTTAGTTTTAAGTTTGTGTTTAGATCTAAGTTCTTTACTTACTAAGGGTTGCTATGGATATTTATACTAATAAAACTGAACCTAATACGTGTAATATACCTTGTTCACCTGAAGCTTAACTAATCTCAGGTCCTTAGTGTATGACTGATTTGGGTAATGAGCTTCACCTGAGAGCACCTCCTGTCTTTTAAGATGTGTAAGTACCTATAAAGCTACGATTATCCCAGGGGTTGGGTGGGTGTGGGGAGGGTGGGAGGGAATTAACACTTATTAAAAGTGGGCTGCTACACAGTACCCTGTCTTGTGCTGCTGAGGTAAGCTATATTCTGATTTGATTTAAATTATAGCTCTTAGCTGCTGCTAGGCTCTAACTTCTTATGAAATTTAAAGTACAAGCTCTCTGCTCGGTTCTAAATTTAACCATAAAGCTCTTTTCTGTGTTGTAAATTTAAGCTAAAAGAACTTTGCTGATGCTAGGCCCTGAGTGACTATTAAATGTAAACTACAAGCTCTCTGGTGGATTCCAAATGTAACCAGAAAGCTCTCTTCTGTGTTTTAAATTTAAACTAAAAGTACTTTGCTGTTACTAGGCCCTGAGTGACTATTAAATTTAAAGTACAAGCTCTCTGCTGGGTATGAAATGTAACCAGAGAGTTCTCCTCTGTGTTTTAAATGTAAACTTAAACTGCTGCTACTAGGCCCTGATTTAACAAAAATAGTGGATCACAGATTAATTAGCTTTAATACAAAGAATTCCTTTTAGAAACTTACCAGAAGTAAATACTCACAGTTGCAGATCTCCCTCCAGAAGCAACAGTCCCCCTTACCAGTCTTTCAAGACCAAAGGGCGTAGCCACTTTTCCCATAGCCTCAGATGAGGACTTTCCTGTGGGAGGGAGATTCACTTTCTTTGTGTAGAGGGTGGCCCTTTGTAACCTCTGACACTTGGATCTGGCAAATTATCCAAAGAGACTACAGATTGCACCTATTCAACCTTCCTCCATATTGTCCTCTGAGGGTTCATTCCCGAGATCCTCAGCACCAGGAACTACTATTTGAAGAAGACCTTTACAAAGAGGCCTTCTAGATAGGGGGCAAGAGATCTGTGAAATTGTTTTAAATAGGTGTTGAAGCCAAGTGACAGATCAAAGACTCCCTCTATCAAAGCAAGGACTATGTGAATCACCCAAGAAATTGGTCACAGATTACCTTAGAAGCACAGGACAGGGTACTGTGTAGCAGCCAGCTTTTAATAAGTCTTCTTTCCCTCCCTGACTTCCACCCATCCCTGGAATAATCATAGCTTTATAGGTGCTTAAACCTTTTAAAGGGGAAGAGGTGCCCATATTCACTCTCAGGTGCAGCTGTTTATCCTCATCAGACATACATTAAGGGCCTGAGACTAATTAATCTTGAGGTGAAAAAAGTCCATTAAATGTATTCATTATAGTTTTATTGGTGTAAGTATCCCCAGCAAACCTAGTTAAGTAAACAACTTAAATACCTAAACACAACCTTAAAACTAAGATGCAGACAGCAGTCCAGCAGCAAGATGGGGGCTTTCCAGTCTTTTGCATTGAGTGTCACTTTTATGATTTTCACCCAGTTGGTGAGGGGTCTTAGATTTGCACTAGGTGCAAGGAGCTCTTGCTTTCAGGGAACGAGTCCAGTCTCTGCAGGCTAGAGTAGCAGACTTGGAGGACATAAGGAAGACAGAGAGGTACATAGACGAGACCTACAGAGATGTAGTACTGAAGTCCCACCTCCAGTCTGGCAGCATCCCTGTTGCCATTGAGAAGAGAGGTCACGAGAGCACCACTCTGTTGTGACAGGAAGTGATCTTGTAGCTAGGACCTGTCCTCCAGGTGATGTTAAACCCTCTCGCACCGAGGAGATTTCTCCAGGACCATGGGCCCCCAAGGGGAGGGTTAGGACAGACGTTATAGTTGGTGATTCGATCATTAGATAGCTGGGTGTCTGGTGGACATGAGGATTGCCTGGTAACATGCCTGCTTAGTGCGAAGTTAGCGGACCTCACGCACCACCTAGACAAGGTCTTAGATAGGTCTGGGGAGAAGTCTGATGCCTTGGTACATGTTGGTATCAGTGACATAAGAAAGTGTGGTAGGGAGGTTCTGGAGGCTAAATGTAGGCTTTTAGGTAGGAAGTTGAAATCCAGAACTTCCAGGGTACATTCTCTGAAATGATTCCCATTCCATGCGCAGGACACAAAAGACAGGCAAAGCTCCAGAGTCTCAATGCATGGATGAGATAGTGGTGCAGGAAAGAGGGTTTTGGATTTGTTAGGAACTGGGCAACATTCTGGGGAAAGGAGGGGCTTTTCTGAAGAGATGGGCTTCACCTTAACTAGGATAGAAGCAGGCTGCTGGCATTAACCTTTAAAAAGAAGATAGAGCAGCTTTTAAACTAGATAATAGTGGAAAGCTGACAGCCGCCCAAGAGAGCATGGTTTGGAACAGTGTATCCTTGAAGAATACTATCAAAAGATTGAAGTTAGGGCATATTGACAGAAAAGTTCCAATAAAGACAAAAGTAACCTAAATACCCTTGAGTACGGAGCAGTCACAGCTTAAAGATTCCAAATTATCCATGCCTATTGATACCCAGATTAATATGAATAAAATAAAGCCTCTAAATGCTTGTATGCAAATGCTAGAAGTCTAAAAAGTAAGATTTATTTTATTTATTTATTTATTTACATTCTCTTATATACCGCGCTATTCTGCATCAGTGCGGTTTACATTGAACAAACTGAAATTGCATTGAACAGGGCATTATAACTTGGAGATAACTATTTTACAGGGAACATGGGCTATGGAGGGTTAAGTGGTTTGCCCAAGACCACAAGGAGCACCTGTGGGACTAGAAACCCCAGTCCTTCTGGCCCAAGGTTGCT
Organism: Ichthyophis bannanicus; assembly: GCA_033557465.1. Taxonomy (NCBI): domain Eukaryota; kingdom Metazoa; phylum Chordata; class Amphibia; order Gymnophiona; family Ichthyophiidae; genus Ichthyophis; species Ichthyophis bannanicus. Next base: position 795,716,036 of record CM066034.1, read on the forward strand.
GTCCTCTAGTGGGATTTGAACCCCCGACCTTCCGGCCTGAAGTACCTTGCCCCAACCACTAGGCCACTCCTCCACTCCTAAGATGGGAGAATTAGAATATATAGCACTAAATGAGAGGTTAGATATGATTGGTATCTCAAGGACATGGTGGAAGGAGGACAACCATTGGGACACTGTGATACCTGGGTAAAAACTATATCGTAATGATAGAGCAGATCAAATTGGTGGGGGGTTGTACTCTGTTGGAGAGGGCATTGAGTCACAAAGGATTAAAATTTAGCAGGAAACAAATTTCATTGTAGAATCTCTATGGATTGAAATTCCATGTAAAAAGGGGAAGGCGATGGCAGTGGGTTGTACTATTGACCGCCTGGCCAGAAAGAACAAATGGATGATGAAATGCTCAAAGAAATCAGGGAAGCTAACAAAAGTTATAGTACAGTAATAATAATCGGTGATTTCATTTACTCCGGTATTGACTGGGTCAGTATCACGGCAGGACTTACTAGGGAGATAAAGTTTCTAGATGACATAAATGACTGCTTTGTGGAGCAGCTGTTCATGAACCAACCAGCGGGGGAAGCCATTTTGGACCTAGTCCTTAGTGGAACACAAGATCTGGTGCAACAGATAAGAGTATTGGGTTAACTTGGCGATAGTGATCATAGCATGATTGTGTTTAATTTAATAAATGGAAGGATGGCAAAGAAATCCATAGTACTACCTTTTAACTTTCAAAAGGGAGACTATGATAAAATAAGGAAAATAGTTAAGAAAAATCTAAAAGGAGCAGTTGCGAACGTTAAAGATTTACGTCAAGTATGGGGAGTGTTTGAAAATACTATCTTGGAAGTCCAGACCAGCTGTATTTCACGCTTTAAGAAAAGTGGAAGGAAGTCCAGAAACTGCCAACATGATTTAAAGGTGAGGTCAGAGAGACGGTTGCCAAAAAAACATCTTTCAGGAAATGGAAAAATGACCCAAATGACAATATCTGGAAACAGTACAAGCACTGTCAAGTTACATGCAAGACATTGATAAGGCAGGCAAAGAGAGAATTTGAGAAGAAGCTTGCTGTGGAAACAAAAACGCATAATAAAGACTTTTTCAAGTACATTCATAGCACAAAAAACTAAGATTGTCAATTGCATCATTAGATGATAGAGGGGTAAAAAGGGCACTAAAAGCGGGAAAGGCCATAGCAAAGAAGCTGATTGAATTCTTTCCTTCGGTCTTTACTGAGGAAGATGTAGGGATGTTATCTATGACTGAAATGGTATTTAAAGGTGATGCTGCAGAAGAATTGAAAGAAATATTGATATACCGAGAAGATGTATTACAGCTATTGGATAAACTGAAGAGCAGAAAATCACCGGATGGTATACATCCGAGGGTGTTGAAAGAACTGAAACATGTGATTGCAGACCTTCTATTAGTAATTTGTGAAATATCATTAAAATCTTCTGTAATATCTGAAGACTGAAAGATAGCCAATATAATGCTAGTTTTTAAAAAGGATTCCAGGGGTGATATGGGAAACTATAGACTGGTGAGCCTAACATCAATACCGGGAAAAATGGTAGAAACCATTATAAAAAACAAAATTACTGAGCATGTAAGATAGTCATGGCTTAATGAGAGACAGCCAACATGGCTTTAGTCAAGGAAGATCCTGTCTTACTAATCTGTTATGTTTTTTTGAAGGTGTGAATAAACAGGTAGACTTGAATATTGTATGCAATTCTGGTCTCTCCCGTATCTTAAAAATGATATAGTGTTATTAGAAAAGGTACAGAGAAGAAGCCACCAAAATGGTAAAGCAGATGGAAAGATACCCCAATGAAGAAAGGCTAAAAAAAGTTAGGGCTATTCAACTTGGAAAAGAGACAGCTGAGGGGAGATATGACAGATGCCTATAAATTAATGAATGAAGTGGAACGGATATACATAGATTGTTTACGCCATCAAAATATAGAAAGACTAGGGGACATGCAATGAAGCTACAGTGTAACATATTTAAGGACTAATAAGAGAAAATATTTTTTCTCTCAACGTGTAATCAAACTCTGGAATTCGTTTCCGGAGGATGTAGTAAAAGCTGTTAGTGTAGCTGGGTTTAAAAATGGTTTTGGCAAGTTCCTGGAGGAAAGGCCCATAAATCATTTTTAAAGGGGAGCGGGGAAATCCACTTCTTGCCCCAATACCAGCATTGTGGGACCTGTGTCTTTTGTGGAAACTGCTAGCTATTTGTGACCTAAATTGACCACTATTGGGAACAGGATACTGGACTTGATGGACCTTGGTCTTGACCCAGTATGGCATATCTAATGTTCTTAAGTCATCACCCTTCAAAAAGATCTAGCAGTTGAGCCCATTCATGAGGGCAAGATGGGCGGGGATTTTATTCAAGGTATTTCCTTGATACCAAGAAGATGAATACTCCTTTCATGTCACTCAATTCCTGTCCTCTGAAATTCTTGACCTGGAGGTTTTGTTTTTGATGGTGGTCACTTCATTGTGCAGAGTAACAAGCTTCACGCTCTAGTAGTTCAGTCACCTTACACTTTGTACTCATCCCAAGTTTCTTAAGAAAGTGCTTAAAAAATATCATCTCAATGAGTCCATCATCCTTCCAACATTTTTACAAAAACCCCATTCTCACAAAAAGTGGAAGCAGCACTGCACATATTGGACTGCAAGCAAGCCTTAGTTTTCTACTGGGAGAGGACAAAAGCCCATAGAAAGTCCATCCAGTTTTTTTATTTCTTTTGACCCCAGCAAGCTAGAGGGTTGCTGTCTTCAAACTTACCTTATCAGTTTGGCTCGCAGACTGTATCTCTTTCACTTATGCCCAGGTGGGTCTAAGCCTCTAAGGGTCATGCGTCCCAGGATGCAACACAGGGGGGTCACTCTGTTATATTAGGCATTTTTTTGCCTTACATGACAGTCAGATCTCTGCCTGATGCATCCCAGGATGCACCGCATGTAGCCAGATGCTGCCAGTTTACAAGATGGTGACACAGGAGTGGCAGCGTGTGGGCAACGCTCATGCCCCTATAATTTAAGATACTGTGGTTGGGGGGGTTCTAGGTCACCAGGCCACCAGGGATTTGTTTATTTGAGTGGAAGGGCTTGGGGCCATTGGGGGTTTGGATGGGAGGGGGGACAGGGCCACTGGGTCACAATGATTTGTTTCTGCTGGCGGATCTGTGCCCTCTAATAGTGTGCCGATGGCATTGGGAGCTTTTCCCGATGCATGGATCATCTGAGGTGAAGTCTCAAACTTCACCTCAGATGAACGCATTTGTCCGGGACAGCATGCCAAACTTGCACATACTTCTGTGGCATGTGTTTGGCTTGCTCTCCCAGTTTAATGCTGACGTTTTGTGCACTGAATAATTTGCAACATTTTTCCCAAGACTACATGCGCACAATGAGGAAAGCACACGGCGCATGTTAGTTTGGAAGAGAACCTTGGCCTTCTGTCTGGAACATACCAAAGCCCTTAGAAAATCCATCCAACTTTTTGTTTCTCTTGATCCTAGTAAGTTGAGGGCTGCCATCATTAAACATACTCTGTCCAATTGGCTTGCGAACTGCATTTCCTTCGGTTGTGTCCAGGCTGGCTTCACTCTTGGGGGTCATATTACAGCTCACAGTGTACGAGCCATGACTGTCGGTAACCCATTTGAGGTCAGCCTCTATGGAGAAGATAAACAAGACCACGATGTGAATTTCTATTCACACATATTCACATTCCACTGCTATTTGGAAAGGATTTCACAGCATGAGCTTAGATTTGGTCAGTGTGTTTTTTGGAATCTGTTTGGGGAATAGAATCCATCTCCACCCCTCATGGACCGCTTCTTTCTGTTTAAGCTGCCTCTATAACCAAACAAAGAGCAGAGAAGACAAACCATGGCCACACTGGGATGAACTTCAAGTCAAACTTTATTGAGGACCCAACTTAAACAAGTTTCGGCACTAAGCCTTTGTCAGGGGTCTAAAAACATAGACAAACAAACAGATATAGCTTACATAAATGTATAAAAAAAAGCATACAAGCAACTATAAAAAGAAATGATAAAAAATATTACACACAACAGAGCAAAAATAAAATACATTACCAAAACCCTGTATAACTGGGTGCTTGCACTCCACAGTAATCAGGCATCTGAAAATACAAGTAATAAACAATTTAAACACAGAGGAGATAAAAAGAGAGGCAGCAATGGTAGTGTGGGGAAGGCAGTGGATTATACAAAGGTGAGAACAGACACTGGGGATATGGCATATATTATACAAGCCTAAGTCTGAAAAAGGGCAGAGCACGCCACAGCATGAGGAACCTGCTGTCAGTGTTGCAACAGTAATACCAGCTAAGCAAGCAGTGGAAAGAATACAGCTATTAACTATTGAATCTACTAGATATGGGACACCGCACGGGGAGGCGCAGGACCACTTGTAAAAGAGGGGCTCCATTCACTGAAAATCATATAAGCTACAATAAACAGAAATGTGGACCATATAAAAATAGAAAAACTATGCAGAAACAATAAAAAGTTATAATAAGAGGATATTACAGTCCATAAATATCATAAAAAGGTAAAAACTAAATTGACATGTAGCCATGTTGGTCCATTAGATGATAAAGGGGTTAAAGGGGCACTAAGAGGCAACAAGGCGATAGCAGAGAGACTGAATGAATTCTTTGCTTCGGTCTTTACTGAGGAAGATGTAGGGATGTTACCCAGGACTGAAGTGGTATTTAAAGGTGCAGAAGAATTGAAGGAAATATCGATACATCGGGAAGATGTATTACAACTATTAGATAAACTGAACAGAAGCAAATCACCTGGGCCGGATGGTATACATCCAAGGGTGTTGAAAGAACTGAAATATGAGATTGCAGACTTGCTATTAGTAATCTGTGAACTATCATTAAAATCATCACTAATACCTGAAGATTGGAGGATCGCCAATGTAACACCATAATTTAAAAAGGATTCCAGGGGTGATCCGGGAAACTATAGACCGGTGAGCCTGACGTCAGTACCGGGAAAAATGGTAGAAATCATCATAAAGAATAAAATTACTCAGCATGTAGATAGTCATGGCCTAATGGGAGACAGCCAACATGGCTTTAGACAAGGAAGATCTTGTCTTACTAATCTGTTATGTTTTTTTGAAAGTGTGAATAAAGAGGTGGACAAAGGTGAGTCGGTTGATATAGTGTATCTGGACTTTCAGAAAGCCTTTGACAAGGTCCCTCATCAGAGACTTTTGGCAAAACTAAAGAGTCATGGGATAGGAGGCAGTGTACTACTGTGGATCAGCAACTGGTTAAAAGATAGAAAGCAGAGGGTTGGGCTAAATGGCCAATTTTCCCAATGGAGAAAGGTGAATAGTGGTGTACCCCAGGGATCTGTGCTGGGTCCGCTGCTTTTTGACATATTCATAAATGACCTGGAAAGTGGAATAACGAGTGAGGTTATCAAATTTGCAGATGACACAAAACTATTTAAAGTTGTTAAAAACCCAAGAGGATTGTGGAAAATTGCAAGAGGATCTTGATAAATTGGAAGACTGGGCATCAAAATGGCAGATGAAATTTAATGTGGACAAGTGCAAAGTTTTGCACCTAGGGAAGAACAACCCAAACTATGGTTACACATTGCAAGATTCCACATTAGGGACCACCACCCAGGAAAAAGATTTAGGTGTCATTGTGGATAACATGTTAAAACCCTCGGCCCAGTGTGCAGCGGCAGCCAAGAGAGCAAATATTAGAGCTAGGTATCATAAGGAAAGGAATGGAAAATAAAACAAAAGATATTATAATGCCTCTATATCGTTCCTTGGTGAGACCGCACCTTGAATATTGTGTGCAATTCTGGTCGCCGTATCTTAAAAAGGATATAGCGTTATTAGAAAAGGTTCAGAGAAGAGCCACCAAAATGGTAAAGGGGATGGAAGGTTACTCCTATGAAGAAAGGCTAAAAAGGTTAAGGCTCTTTAACCTGGAAAAGAGACGGCTGAGGGGAAATATGATAGAAGTCTATAAATTAATGAACGGAGTGGAACGGGTAAACGTAGATCGATTGTTTACATTATCAGAATATAGAAAGACTAGGGGACATGTAATGAAGCTACAGGGTAAACTATTTAAGACTAATAACAGAAAATATTTTTTCACTCAACGTGTAATCAAACTCTGGAATTTGTTACCGGAGGATGTAGTAAAGGCTGTTAGTGTTGCTGGGTTTAAAAAAGGTTTGGACAAGTTCCTGGAGGAAAGGTCCATAAACCATTATTAAGAAGGGACCCAGGATATCAATGCTTGACCCAGTACAAGCATTGTGGAACCTGTGTCTTTTGGGACAACTGCTAGGTACTGTGATGCAGCAAGGGGTACACAGCTCATGGAAGGGCAGGTAAAAGAAAGACTTACCTCAGATTCAGCATTGGAAAAGAGCACTAGGCACTCTGAATCAGTTGAGCAAAGGAAATTGTTACTGCGTAACAAACAGAAAACTCATCAGGAACACCTGATTGAAAATCCCCAGGTCACGTGTAGGGCTAGGGATTACTTAAGACAGGGTTCCAGTCAGAGAGTAGGAAGAGTTGTGGCAGGAAGAGGTGTGGCAGGAAGAGTTGCAGAGGGAGCAGCAGATGCAGTTGCACCGGCAGATGCAGTTGAAGGCAGAGAGAGAGAAAGGCACGTTACAACTCTCGAGCAAGGCAAAAGCCGGGGAGAGAGTGGCAGGAGGTGTGGCTCTCATCAGCTGAGCAGAAACCCCAGGGGAGTGCTGGGAGGAAACTTTTCTCACGGAGAACCAGGAAGTGAATCTGGCTCCAGCACTCAGGAAGAGAGGTTCAAGGCAAGTTGTACTAGGAGAAAACCTGCTACCAGAGATAGCCTTGAAGGGAAGCCAGGAGGGTCCCACTACACCAGAGACCGGTATGTGCCAGCTCCAAGCACAGGTCAGTGTAAGAAGAAAGTGTTGGGGGATGGGAATTCCAAGCACCTCTGCAGCATAAGAAATAGTTGTAAAGCTAGGACCAATTATACTTCTGCACAACCAGCCTGGGAGGCTAAAGCCAAAAGATATAGGGAGCCAAGTACCAAGGCAATCCCTGCAGAGAGAAAGAAACCTCCTTATGCTTACAGGGAGAGGTTTAAAACTTATAAGTGCCAAGGGCGTGGTCCTGATTATAACCGCACGAAGCAAGATGTTTCAGAGCTGATGTTCTGGGAGGAAAGCCCAGGCAGAAGCTACTACAGAGGGAGGTATAGACCCGAAGGGAGAAGAGCCTCCATTGATTACCATAGCGAATTGTCACAAGACGCTGTGTCTGAACATTGTTCACAAGAAGAGTCCGACACAGGGAGTTTGGGAAGTGCTGGAGAAAGCATGGTATGGGAAGATGGTAACACTCTTCCAGAGCCCATTCCCATGGATTGCAGCATGTGTTATAAATGCAGCCTTGATATCTGAGTAAATGCAAAAGAGAACTTTGTGCATGTAACAAAGAATATATGTTTGCCACTATTTTTGTTACTTCGCTTACGTTTTGAAGTTTCTGTTCTTCTTGACAGTCCGAGCGGGACGGGGAATAAAATCCCACTTTATTTTCATTCAATTTGCTCTGAAAGACTCTTTTATTTATAAAGCCGGAGCAGTTACTTGTCTTATAGACCCTAGGCAACCGCCTATACAGGGCTAAAAGGGCTCTAACCACGGGCCCCATCACAGTACGTATGACCTAGATTGGCCACTGTTGTAAACAGGATACTGGGCTTGATGGACCTTGGTCTGACCCAGTATGGCATATCTTATTTTCTTATGTTCAAAATAGTGAGACAACAGGGTGACATGGGCCATAAAGAAAATGAAAATTACAAAAAAATCTGAAAATCGATCTCTTTAAGTCCTTTAGGATAAATCGTATCTAACTCGAAAATAAGTCTTTGTTTCTATCTCCAGGAACATGCAGGAATGAGTCTTCACATATGGGTATCGTCGGTACCGAAGGAGCCTGCGCGGGAACGCTCCCCAGCGTCCAGTAAGAAAGCTTTTGGGAGCATCCCACAGCGCCTGCGTGCTGCCTTCCCGCCTTTTCCAACTGCCTCTCTACAGTTCTTCTTTTCTGCGGAGCCAGCAGGTCGTGTTCCTGTCACCGCAGAAGAATTCTTTATTTTTTTCTTTATTTTTCTGTGTCGCGTCTGCCGCCTTCGACGTCAGACCGGTACCGCCGGTCTTTTCTTTTCTTTTCTTTCTTAAAAAAACAAAACCAAAACTTTTCTTTCTTCAACTGTGCATTTTCGGTTTGGGCCTTAGGCCTGAACATTTTTTCTCCTCATGGAGAAGCCCGCTTCCGAGTTCAAAAAGTGCGCGAAGTGTGGCGGTACTATTTCTGTCACAGACACCCATGACTGGTGTCTAAAATGTTTGGGTCCTGACCATTCCATCACGGATTGTGTGTCCTGTACCATGATGTCTAAAAGAGGTCGGCAGAACCGAGCAGCCAAGCTCAGTACCCTGTTTCCCTCTGATGCAGCCTCGGTGGCATCGACGTCTTCCAGGGCTGCTTCTTCCTCCCATGGATCTCAGGTAACCAAACATAAATCTAGCCGGTCCTCGAAGGGCAAATCTCCCTCTAAGCATCGAAATGCCTCCGGGCTTGTCTTCGAGGATTCCGCACCGGCAAAATTATCCCGGCGGGAAGTTCCGGCTTCCAAAGCATTGTCTATGGGGTCACAGGTTGACATTGATGGCTCAGCCTCGAACGATCACCTGTTGCCGTGTTCTGGGGTACCGGTGGTCTCCACTGGTACCGAAATCCAGACTCTGGTGGCGTCGATGGATCAGAAGATTCTGTCCATGCAGCGCACCCTAACGGCATTTATTTATTTTATTTATTTATTTATTTATTTATTTATTTATCTAATTCTTCTATACCGCCCCTTCCAGAGATCAGGGGCGGTTTACATGGAACAAAGTAAACAAATTTGTACACTAATGTATACATTACATGGAACATAGTTTTTTAACTTTATACAGATAATATTTAGTAACTTTATACAGATAATATTTAGTAACTTTATAACTTTCTAACTTTATACAGATAACTGTGCATTAATTGTTGTAACTATTTACATTTTGTATATAATTATAAATTTCTGTATCGTAGTGTCAATCAGAGTATTCTACCTTGTTTACCGGTAGTCAGGGTCATATATGTGTGCGGAGGAATTTATTTCCTTTATGCAGGCTTCGACGCCTCCGGTACCGCAACAGTCTCCGTTGCCGGTACCGACTCCGGCACCGGCATCGTTCCCAGTGCCGGTACCGATTGCATCGACATCGGCTTCGGTGTCGACTGCAACGGTACCCTGTCCTATGATGCCCATCGGTACTGAACCGGTACTGCTTACTCCCGATGTCGATCCCACTCGATACGCGTATCGGGCTTTACAGGAGCATCCAGACAGGCGATACTTCGATTCCTCCGGACTCTAATGAGTCGGAGGTTTCTGTCGATGCACCGGTACTTCTTCCTCAGGAGTCTGATTCTCCAAAACGAAGAATATCTCCTCCAGAAGACCTGTCTTTTCAGGACTTCATTAGAGAAGTGGCTAGGGGCCTCTCCATTACAGTGGCCCCTGAGTCAGAGCCTATAGCCAAGCAACTGGATATTTTGCAATATCCTAAGGCTCCTAAAGAAGCAGCTACTTTACCTATTCATGAGATTCTCTATGACAGGGGTCTCAAACACGCGGCCCGCGGGCCGCATGCGGCCCGCGAGACAACTTTGTGCGGCCCGCGACGGCGGAAAACCAAAAATCCCCCAAAACCCTGGCTTCTGCTGCTGCCGTTGCCGCCGTGGCAGCAGCAGAATCAATTGTCAAATTAAAAAAAAAAAACTGACTTCTGCTGCTCAAGCAGCTGTCCTGCGGCCCCTTTCCCTCTGCCCGGAGATCCGACTCTGCTCTCAGCGGCGTGCTTTTCAAGCCGCGAAGAGAGTATTCCCCTCTCGCGCGGCTTGAAAAACCGCGCGAGAGGGGAATACTCTCGTCGCGGCTTGAAAAGCACGCCGCTGATAGAGCAGAGTCGGATCTCCGGGCAGAGGGAAAGGGGCCGCAGGACAGCTGCTTGAGCAGCAGAAGTCAGTTTTTTTTTTTAATTTGACAATTGATTCTGCTGCTGCCACGGCGGCAACGGCAGCAGCAGAAGCCAGGGTTTTGGGGTTTTTTTGTTGGCCGGTAATGAGCTATGGTGGGGCTGACTGAACTGGAAGTGGGCTATTGGCAGAGGGGGGGAGGGGGGGGGGATATGACTGGTAATGGGCTGGGGGGGGGTATAACTGGTAATGGGCTAAGGTGGGGGCTATGACTGCAAATGGGCAGATGGGGGTTAGGACTGGATGGGGGCTATTGGCAGGGGGGTTATGACTGGTAATGGGCTGGGGGGGTTATAACTAGTAATGGGCTATGGTGGGGGCTAGGACTGGAAATGGGCAGATGGGGGTTAGGACTGGAAGTGGGCTATTGGCAGGGGGGGGGTTATGACTGGTAATGGGCTATGGTGGGGGCTAGGACTGGAAATGGGCATATGGTGGTTAGGACTGGAAGTGGTCTATCGGCAGGGGGGGGTTATGACTGGTAATGGGCTATGGTGGGGGCTAGGACTGGAAATGGGCAGATGGTGGTTAGGACTGGAAGTGGGCTATCGGCAGGGGGGGTTATGACTGGTAAAGGGCTATGGTGGGGGCTAGGACTGGAAATGGGCAGATGGGGGTTAGGACTGGAAGTGGGCTATTGGCAGGGGGGGGTTATGACTGGTCATGGGCTTTGGTGGGGGCTAGGACTGGAAATGGGCAGATGGTGGTTAGGACTGGAAGTGGGTTATCGGCAGGGGGGGGGTTATGACTGGTAATGGGCTATGGTGGGGGCTAGGACTGGAAATGGGCAGATGGGGGTTAGGACTGGAAGTGGGATAGCGGCAGGGGGGGGGGTTATGACTGGTAATGGGCTATGGTGGGGGCTAGGACTGAAAATGGGGTGATGGGGGTTAGGACTGGAGGTGGGCTGATTGGGGGGTTAGGACTGGTAATGGCCTATGAGGGGAGGTAAGACTGAAAATTGGGTGATGGGGGATACGACTGCAAGTGGGCTATGGGGGGGACTAGGAATGGAAATGGGCTATGGGTGGGGAAAGACTGAAAATGGGGTGATGGGGGGTAAGACTGGAAGTGCGCTATGGGGAGGTTAGGACTGAAAAAGGGCTATGGGGGGTCTAGGACTGGTAATGGGCTGGGGGGGTTGCTAGGACTGGAAATGGGCTGAGTGGAAGGGGGGCTTGAACTGCAAATGGCTGATGGGGAGGGGGCTTGGAATGGAAATGGGCTGTGAGGGGAGGGAGCTAGGATTGGAAATGGGCTGATGGGGGGCTAGGATTGGAAATGGGCTGATGGTGAGGCTAGGATAGGACTGGAAATGGACTGATGCAGGGACTAGAAAGGAGCAGATGCTGGGTGGGGCTGGAACTAGAAGGGAGCTGATGTTGGGGGAGGATTAGAATGGGATGGAGCTGGGAAAGTGAAATGGAGAGGGGAAAAGTATTTTGTCTGGAAGAGAAGACAAATCTACAATTGGCCAGGTATTGGGAGAGTAAGTGGGGATTGAGGATGGAGGGGTAAAATTTGAGTGGATGAAATAGGAATGAGGAAAGAGCAAAAGGAGAAAGATTAGTATGTTAAAGCAGATGTAGAGAGAGAGAATGGAAAAAAACTAGAAGAGAGAAGAAAGGACAAATGGACAGCAGACGATGGAGATAGCAGAAGACACGAAGAAACCAGAAGTGGCTGGAGCAATTGCAACTGAAAAAAAATGCACAAAAGGTAGAAAAATATCTCTTTATTTTGAATTTATTAACTGGAATATGTCAGCTCTGGGAAATGTGCATCATTAATGTCTGTGCTTTGGTACAAGAAATTATTTATAGTTTTATTTCTACAGTGCTGAGGTATTCTGTGTAATTCCTATTTGACATTGCTACTTGTTCTCTTTTCCCAGTAGGTCATGTATTGTTCTCTGAAATGTATTGATTTAATATTTGCAGTGTTGCCTTTTGATAGGTAGGGTCTGGTGCTTTGTGAGTCCTGGTAGTGCTGTTATGATACGGGGGGTTTGCTATGGGTTCCAAATGGGCAGTGTTAGTAGTAGTTCCTAATGTGCCTGGCGGTTGGCACTGGATTATAGTAATATAGAAATTTTCTAGTCTTTCTTTATCCATGCACTCATTATGCAACATTATGCAAATATTTATGCAAATGAGGCCCCTTATGCAAATGAGGCCCGTGTCTTATGCGGCCCCCGGGTTACTTTACAAGTCCTCATTCGGCCCTCAAAGCAATTTGAGTTTGAGACCCCTGCTCTATGATCTCATGTTGAGCATGTGGGAGACTCCTCTTACCACTTCTCCTCATTCTCGTAGATTAGACACCATGTACCGTGTCCCTCCTTGTCCTGGCTTTCATAAGTCTCAGCTTCCTCACCACTCTATTGTGGTAGAGTCTGCCATGAGGAAAATAAAGAGTGCAAAGAGACACTCATCTAATCCTCCAGGATGTGAATGCAGGACCCTTGATGCTTTTGGCCGAAGGGTTTTCCAAGCTAATATGCTTGCTGCCAGAATCAGCTCCTATAGTCTCTATATGGGGATGTTTCTAAAAGAAGTCACAGATCATCTGCAGACTTTAGCCCCTTTTATTTCAGAAGATAAAAGGCAGGAATTTCTCACTTGGCTTAAACATGCCCAAGATGTTTCCAAATTTTCCAACCGTGCAGCCTTTGACTCTTGAGTGTGTAAGCAGAGCCTCGGCTATTGCCATAGGTGCACGCAGAATTGCTTGGTTACAAGCCTCTGATTTGGAACTTTGGGTCCAAGATGAACTGGGAAATCTTCCTTGTACAGGTGAAAACCTTTTTGGCAGGGATTGGCAAGCAAAGGCCACTCAGATGGATGCTGAGAACTCTGCTTTGGATCGACTTTCAAAGTCTACCTCTGCTCCTGTTAAGAAAAGGTTGTTCAAAAAGACAACTTTTTCTAAAAAGGGGAGATACTATCCTGCTTATGGTCAGCAGGCATCATCTGCAGGCCGTTTTGCTGCAAAGCGTCAGCAACCACCTAAACAGGCCAAGTCAAAGGCTGCCAGGCCTCCCACGACTCAGCAGCCTCAGCCTCCCCAGGGCCTTTGACTTGCAACTAGAGAACTTAGCCTTTCTGGCTCTGGAAGAACCAGAGCCCCTCACCATTCCAGGAAGGTTGGCTTACTTTGCTCCCAGATGGGAGCAAATTACAGCAGAGCAATGGACCCTCTCCATTGTAAGGGAAGGGTACAAGCTTCATTTCTTGAACCTTCCACCCCACACCATGGTGAGACAGTTCAATTCTCCAACATCTCTCCTCAACCTTCTGGGTCAGGAGATTGCTACCCTTCTTGCCCAAGGGGCAATAGAAGAAGTACCCCTTCTTCAACAGGGCTCAGGGTTCTACTCCCCTTATTTTCTTATTCCAAAGAAAACAGGGAGCTACAGACCCATATTAGATCTCAGAGAATTGAAGAAGTTTCTATTCAAAGAGAAATTCAAGTTGATTTCTCTCGGTACTCTGCTGCCATACCTTCAGAGTCAGGACTGGCTTTGTTTTCTAGATCTCAACGATGTGTACACCCATGTCCTCATCCATCCAACACACAGAAGGTTCCTTCGGTTCCTTTTTCAAGGAAAGCACTACCAATACAGGGTGCTTCCTTTCTGTCTGGCCTCTGCACCAAGGGTTTTCACGAAATGCATGGCAGTAGTAGCTGCATTTCTACGAACTCGAGCTTCATCCCAGTCAGAGGCCCAGATTTCTCTAACCTGCACAATGCGTGTCCTTCAGTATTTGGGACTGGTAATAAACATCCCAAAATCCCATCTCACCCCTACTCAGTCTCTGGAGTTTATAGGGGCCTTGCTGGATACCACAATTGCAAGGGCCTATCTTCCTCAGGCCCGTTGCCTACGCTTGGTGCAGTTAGCCTCCCAAATACAGTTAAAATCCCATCTAACTGCTCGAGAGATGTTACAACTCTTAGGCCACATGGCATCCACCGTGCATGTGGTTCCATATGCTCGCCTTCACATGAGGGCAGCTCAATGGACTTTGTCCACCCAATGGACTCAGGCATCAGGTTGCCTGTCAGACAAAATAGCAAACTCCAGTCGCCTTTTTTGGTCTCTCCAGTGGTGGAAGTCCTCTCAAAACCACGCCAAGTGTGGTACCCTCTACTTCTGCATCTCTCTCAAGCTCCTTCCCTGAACTTGGGCTCTGCACCAGACCTTCTGTCCCAGGAAGAGGGAACTTTGTGGCACCCAAACCCCCAGTCGCTCCATCTCAGGGCTTGGTTGCTGAGGGCCTAGACCTTCAAGATTTTCATCTCTCTCAGCAAGTCAGATATGTTATTCATGCCTCTAGAAAGCCTTCTGCTAGACGTTCCTATGCTTTCAAATGGAAAAGATTTACCATTTGGTGTTCAGGGAAAGATCTAAACCCTCTTGCAATACCTCTGAATTCTCTACTAGAGTATCTCCTGCATCTATCCCATGCAGGTCTGAAGACGAATTCAGTAAGAGTCCATTTTAGTGCTATTGCAGCGTCCCTCAAGCCTCTCAATGGACAACCTGTTTCCTCTCATCCTCTTATAGCAAGATTCATGAGAGGCCTTCTTTTAACTAAAACTCCCATTAGACCACCTCCAGTGGCATGGGACTTAAACCTGGTTCTTGGCCAGCTTATGAAGCCACCCTTTGAACCTTTAGCCACCACCTCCTTGAAATTCCTTTCTTGGAAAGTTATTTTCTCATTGCAGTCACCTCAGCACGCCGCATCAGTGAGTTGCAAGCTTTGGTGGCTAATCCTCCTTATACAAGGTTCCATCATGATAAGGTAGTCCTCAGGACCAATCCACACTTTATGCCTAAAGTGGTCTCACCTTTTCATCTGAACCAAGAGGTATATTTACCTGTCTTTTTTCCAGGACCTCATGCATCAAATGCAGAGAGGAATCTTCATACCTTGGATTGTAAGAGAGCTCTCGCTTTTTACTTACAAAGAACACAGCAACATAGAAAGTCTTCTCAACTCTTTGTTGCTTTTGATCCTTCTCATTTAGGACTTCCAGTCTCTAAGAGAACACTGTCCAACTGGATTGCTCAGTGTATTTCTTTCGCCTACCAGAGTAGGAACATTTCTCTGGAGGGCCATGTCACAGCTCACAATGTGAGAGCCATGGCAGCCTCAATGGCTCATCTAAACTCTGTGTCCATCGACCAAATCTGTCGAGCGGCCACCTGGGCCTCAGTTCATACCTTCACAGCCCATTACTGTTTGGACAAGGACTCCCGCCGGGATGCCTCGTTTGGTCAGGCTGTTCTCAAACACCTGTTCCATTCTTAATCAACTCCTACCCACCTACCCTGGTCGGATGCCAGAGATCCATGGGAGGAGGTAGAGTCCTTTTCAAGGACACACAACCTGGGTTTCTCCCTGGCATCTACAGCTAGGGAGTCCCCATATATGAAGACTCATTCCTGCTTGTTCCTGGAGATAGCACAGTTACTTACCTGTAATAGGTGATCTCTGGGAACAGCAGGAATAAGTCTTCACAACCCACCCACCTCCTCTAGGAGTTGTATCTCTCTATCTATCTTTCCTTTCCTCTCTCTCTCTTTGTCTCAGCTTTAAAACTCGAACTGGAGAGAGGCGGTTGGAAAAGGCGGGAAGGCAGCGCGCAGGCGCTGTGGGATGCTCCCAAAAGCTTTCTTACTGGACGCTGGGGAGCATTCCCGCGCAGGCTCCGTCGGTACCGACGATACCCATATGTGAAGACTTATTCCTGCTGTTCCCAGAGATCACTTGTTACAGGTAAGTAAATGTGCTTTGTCCTCTGCCGAGAATATCCTCTCTCTCCCTTAGGCTGCTTCTATAAACAACAACAAAAAAATAGTAACATTCATAAAAGGTCTGTTGCCAGCAAAACATCTCTTTGTTTAGTGTCCGCAGTTGTAGCACTGTTATACCCCTTTTTCTTTGCTTGTAGCTGGGGATTACTATAGCTAAGTACATTATCCTTCTCCATGGAGAAAACAGAGTTACTCACCTGTGGCATCAGTTCTCTGTGAATAACAGGATAAGTCCTTGCAACCTTCCCACCTCCCCTTTGAGTTGTATTCAACTTGTAAATAGACTTAGGTGATTCCACGCAGTGGTGGAGGAACATATGCATGCAGGGCCAACTCCTAAAGCTTATATAAGAAGCTGGGAACTGATTCCTGTGCAGGGTTCCATTGGTGACATCACCCCTATCTGAGGACTTATCCTGCTCTCAACTGAGAACGCCTACCACTGATGAGTATCTGATTTGCTTACACAGAGCCTTCCTTGAATTGAACAACCACCCAAAGCAGTTTACAGTAATAAGTAATCAAAATGTCCTAAAAAATAAATATATAAAACTAGTACTAGAAATTGTATTTTTACAGGTAAGAAATTATTTTGATTCCATGTCAGAAGTAACTATTTTAAGTTACAAACTGATTTACTTTAATTTAAAATATTTATAGCCCGCTAATCTTAGGTCCTCAGCAAGTTATAACCAACATATATATTCATAAAATCTAAAACCATACACCAAATTTTTAACATTTTTGTTTGCATTTTATTGGGTTCAAACCAATTCAAACATTCATTCTCCATGGACATTCAGAAATGAGTCCTCACATATGGTAACGTCCCAATGGAGCCCGTGCAGGAACGCTCCCTAGCTTCCATTGGAAGCTTTTAGGAGACTCCACTGCACCTGCGAGCCTCCTTCCCACCTTGCCGCCATGGCACCATCTTGATTCAGTCTTATTTTCCATGGAGCCCCAAGGACACCTTCTAGACACCAATGTTAGTAAACTTCTGTTTTTCCCCTTACAGGGTTTTTTCACCTCCTGGTTTTTCATCCAATCACCTGCCATCACGGTTCTCTTCTCTCTTTTGCATTTTTCTTTTTTGATCATTATTTTATTTTTGCCATGGTACCTCTGTCCTCCCAGTGCCAGTGCTCTGGTGGGCTTCAGTCATCATCACTGAGCCATTCAACTTTGCCAGACAACATGTCCCAGAAGCCTGCCAGCGGGTTCGAGAAGTGTTCCTGGTGATCTAGGACCACATAGGTTGCAGATACCCATAATTAGTGCCTACAGTGTCTGGGACGTGATCATCAGCCCTCTTCTTGTAAATTGTGTTCACAGATGACAAAAAAGAGGATTCAAGGATCGTGAGAAGCAGTGCGAATTACTTTTTGGCATTCAGATCCATCAACAGCAACAGTCTTTGTGGCTTCCAAGGCTGAATTGGATGCTGGTGATGCGTGGATGTCAGGGGACTCTCGAGCTCAATTGGAGCAGAGCACCTGTAGTGCCCTGGAGCATTGGCCATCATTCGATCTCCACCCAAAAATGAGGAAGGATTTGACCACATTGTCGTCGATGTCGATGGGTGGCCATGCCGAACATCAGGTGAAGACTCTAGTGCATCAGCATCGGAGCCCATCGAGACATCGCATTGAGAGCAATGGGGGTCCGCATAAACCCCTCTTAAAGTTGCCCCTAAGGGAGGAGAGCTGATGCTCCAGGATATCGGAGGGGCACAGACAGTGGAGACCCAGCCGCTGATATACCTGTACACCTACCGGGTACATCAGTCGAAGTTGCTCAGTCCCTGCAGTCTTTGAAATCGGCAGCCATGGAGAAGTACCTTCTGCAGGCACTCGAGGAATGCATCACAGCACTGTTGGCGGTGCAGCAGGCCAGGGCCTTGTCTTCGGCTGCATTGACATCGGCCACCATACAGCCGATCCTCAATACACATGACCTGCCTGCAGAAGAGGCATCAACATCGGGGCATCGAGGGACCCCAACACTAATATCTGCCCAGCCGATATCCCTAGCTAGTGTTTCAGTTTCCGATACACCCTCAGGATCTAAAAGGGTATTGGTGCACCATATCTCCAGAAGGAACGCCCAGTCCCCTTGATGTGATACAGGCTGAGACTGAGAAGTACTTTGACTTCCTTTTTGATTCAAAAGGCTGGGTCACCAATGTTGAATCGGAGGGCAAGTCCCCTGAGTGCTCCCATCGGACCCGTCTCCACCTCATGAGCAACGCAAGTCCCCTTCTGAGGACATGACCTTCCAAGAGTTTGTGAGGGATATGGCCAAGGCCATTCAATATTCTTTGGAGACTGAGGATAAGCCCAGGGCAGTAGAGTTGGAGATCTTACAGTACTCCTCAACTCCTAAGGAAATGGTGACAGTGCCCGTGCACCTCATCCTGCAGAGGTACACATGAGAATATGGGAGAACCCACCCCCCTCACTGTACCTCTAGTTAGTAGAAAGCTCGACTCAATGTACAGAGTTCACAAGGCTCCCAGATTCGAGAAGCTTCAGCGTCTGCATCATTCCTTGATGGTCAAATCCACCCTAATGAGAATCATGAGTACCAAAACTCATTCCTCGCTGTTCCCGGGGAGGGAGGCTCGAACATTGGACTCTTTAGGGAGAAGATGTTTCCAGAGTACCATGCTTGTTGCTTGCGTGGCGACTTACCAGCTATACATGGGCATGTTCTTGGATGATCTGGCCCAGTTCCTCCCTTCAGAGAATTTGGATCAGTATTATTCTCTAGTGGCCCATGGACTGCTTGAAGTTCATGGTCCAAGCAACCTATGATATCTACTTGACCACACTCAGGAATGCTGCCTTCAGTATTGGCACCTGGAGACGCTTAGCTCTAGTCATCAGACCTGGAACACTTAGTGCAAAACAAGCTGGCGAATGTCCTGTGCAGTGGAGAGAATCCCTTCAGTGAACAGGTAGAAGACTGGCCATATCAAAAAGCAGCATGTTATTCTTATCAGACTCTCCAGAAGTACGTCTGAGCACACTTCCTATCTTAGGAGGTACAAGGTGAAAAACAGAAAAAGACCTATTACCCTTGCATGCATAGTTACTTTCCTGGGCCTCAAACCTGCCAACCCAAGCAGGCCCCCTTGCCAGCAGCAATGGTGTGAAAAGCCTCAAACGACCCAACAGGCTCCTCAGTCAAAACCTGGGGTGGGGTTTGACTGGTTCCTGCAGAGCATAGCCAATCTTCCAATGACCACCATAGAAAACGCTCCAGTTGGAGGAAGGCTCACACTTTTTGCACTAAGGTAGCCCCTTATAACCTCAGACTCATGGTTCTACAAATCATCATAAGCAGTTATCAACTACACTTATTGGAACTACTGCTAAATTGCCCCCGAGGGTGCATCATATCAATCCTCTGTATCAGGAACTGCTTCAGAGACAAATCGTCACCCTCTTGTCAGATCTTGTGATACCAGAGCAAAGAGGGTAAGGGGTTGTCTTGCACGTGATTCTTGATACCCAAGAAAACCTATCCCATCCCATCCAAACCCATCCAATCCAAACATAAGAGATCTGAAATTGTACTTGATGAGAGAAAACTTCAGAATGATTTCTGTAGGCACCCTGCTTCCTTACCTTCAAAAAGGAGATTGACTATGCTCCTTGGATCTCAAAGGATGCCTACACCCACATAGACACATCCCGCTCACAGGAAGTATCTCGGATTCATTCTGCGGGGACAACACTTCCAGTACAGTGAGTTGTCATTTTTCCTGGCCTTAGCACCTTTCATCTTCACAAAGTGCCTCGTGGTAGTAGCTGCCTACCTATGGACGCTGGAAGTGTTTGTCTTTCCCTATCTGGACGTTTGGCTGATCAAGAATGCCTCTCTGGAAAGAATCCAAGAATCAACACGATTGGCCATTTGGGTGTTGGAACTGCTAGTGTTCATGGTAAATTACCTTAAATCCCATCTTCAGCCCACCCACCGTTTGGAATTCATTGGAGCCCTGCTTGGCACGATCAGGCAAGAACCTTCCTATTGCATGACACAGGAAACTCAAGTGAGTCAGCAAGTAACAACTCGCAAGATGTTGACTGTAAAAGGCCACATGGCCCCTACAGTGCATATCATACCCTTGGCATGCCTCCAGCTGAAGCAAGCTTAGAGGACTCAATGAACTCGGGGATCATCTATGTATCACAAGCCCTCTTCTTCAGTCATTACAATGGTGGACAGTCCACCAAAATTTGCTCAAGGGTCTTTCTTTACAAATTGCTACTCCCCAAAAAGTTCTGAAGATAGATGCATCCAAGCTGGGATGGGGGAGCAGTGGTGAATGCTCTAAAGGCTTTCCAAAATTGACTGGCCAGCCAAATTGTTCTGATTCAGATCGACATACAGGTCGCCATGTAATGCATCAATAAGCAGGGAGGAACGGGTTTGTACCTCCTGTGTTGGGAAGCAGTCAGGTTGTGGAACTTCGCCATCGCACATGGGAATTGAGTGGCCAGGCTAGCAAAATGCTTTTGCAGACTGGCTGAGTCAAATCCTCCAACTGCATGAGTAGATAGTGGACAGAGAGGTTGCGACTCGCATATTTCGAGAGTGAGACACCACCTCAATAGATATGTTTGACATCCCTCAGAATGCTCAGATGGATCAGTTCTGCTCAAGAGTAAGATCACATAGCAGACTAGCATCTAATGCTTTCCTCCTTCACTGGGGGGAGGGTCTTCTATATGCTTATCTTCCAGTTCCACTCATTGTAAAGACCCTACTGAAGCTCAGAACAGATGGCAATACGGTGATTCTCATCACTCCCTACTGGCACAGACAGCTATGGTTTCCTCTCCTGCTACAGCTCTCCAGTCAGGAGTTGCTACAGTTCAACCATGCTTCCAGTCTCATAACACAGGAAGACTGGATGATGTTGCACCCCAGCATCTGGTCCTTGGCCCTCATAGCATGGATGTTGAGAGGCTAATATTGTCTGAGTGCAACCTGCTGGAGCATGGGACTGATGTCCTTTTGGCTTCCAGGAGTGCCTCCACTTGAAAGTCTTAGTCTTGCAAATGAAAGAGGTTTGCTGTCTGGAGTGAGGGCCAGGCTCTAGATCCTTTCATCTGCTCCACACAAAAACTGCTTGAATATCTTCTACATCTCTCTGAATCTGGACTTAAGTCTAACTCCATCAGGATCCACCTCAGTGTGAATGGAGTGTATCATCGAGGTGTGGAAGGAAAGTCCATCTCTGTATAGCCTTTCATCTCGGTTCACTTTGTGGGGTTTCCTTCTCTTGAAGCCTCCCTATTAGCCTTCCATAGTGTCTTGGGACCTCAGTGTGGTTCTTGCACAACTCATGAAAGCTCCCTTTAAGCCACTCAGTTCCTGTCCTCTGAAGTTCTTGACCTGAAAGATGTTATTTCTGGTGGCGGTTACTAGAGCACACTGAGTGAACAAGCTTCAGGCTCTAGTAGTTCATCCGCCTTACACCATATCCCACTGTAATAGAGTGGTCCTTCGTACTCATCCTAAATTCCTTCTCGAAGTGGTGTCATGTTTCCACCTTAATCATTCAGTTGTCATTCCATCATTTTTTCTGAGATCACATGCACACAAAGGGGAAGCTAAGTTGTACATGTTGGACTGCAAGCGAGCCTTAGCTTTCTACTTGGAGCAGACACAAGCCCCTAGAAAGTCCATCCAACTTTTTGTTTCTTTTGACCCCAGTAAGCCAGGGGCTGCCATTTCCAAATGCTCTCTTTCAGTTGGCTAGCAGACTGCATTTCTTTCACTTTCGCCTAGGCAGGCCTGAGCCTTCATTGTCATGTCACTGCTCATAATGTCACAGCTATTGCTGTGCCGATGGCCAACTTACACTCAGTCTCCATGGAAGAAATCTGCAGGGCTGCAGCGTGGTTATCAGTTGACACATTCACATCTCACTAATGCCTAGATGAGTATTCCTGATGCGATAGCAACTTCCCCCTATCTGTACTCAGGAATCAGTTTGAGGATTTGAATGCAACTCCATCCCCACAAGGCCCATTCTATTCTGTCTAGGCTAACAAAAAAAAAGAGAATCACTGCTATTGTATATAGTTGACCTTCCATCTGGTTGCCATACCGCAGTTGAGTTTTTCTACTGTTGGGCTCTCAGTGGTCTTCTCTGTTTTTGGTAGCATGTAGCTTTGGAGTCCCATACGTTGGGACTCATTCATGCTTGTCTTCAGAGAAAAGGTAGTTACTCATCTGTAGTAAGTGTTCTCTGAGGACAGCAGGAATAAGTTCTCACAGCCCTCCCACCTCCCTGAGGAGTTGTCTTCTGCTACAGCTGTGTTATCAGATTGAATCAAGGTGGTGCCGCAGCGGCAAGCGGGGAGGAGATGTGGAAGTGCGGTGGAGCCTCCCAAAAGCTTTCAATAGAAGCTGGGAGCATTCCCATGCGGGGCTTTGTCTGGGATATCACCATTCATGAGGACTTATTCCTGCTGTCCATGGAGAACACCTTCTACAGGTGAGTAATTACCTTAATTATGCAAAAGGCCATAATACAAAACTCTTATCCTGCCAATAAAGTAAATATCCTATAATTGTTTACATATTGGTAACTGGGCTGTTTCTAGGAGGCTGCAGTTGCTAATCTAGTTGCCACCAAGAAAATCACAATAAACCTCTCCATATAAGGGCCACATCTCTCTATTGATACATAAAACAAACATCACCATAGATCCTGGACAAGATCCAGTTTTGTAACCTCTAATATGAGAGATTCCACATCCCTCCAAAACTTTTGAACCATTTGGCAATCTTGCCAGATATGATAAAAATCTCTCTCCTGCTTTTGTATGCACTCAAAGAGAGTCTACCCCCAGTCTTATACCATTTAAAAAGTTGAGCAAATGCAGTGCAATATATGCCATTGAGTCACTGCTGACTCCTGGCATCCCAGCCCCTGGGTTTTCTTGGCAAGGTGCGACTGGAAGTAGATTGCCAGGCCTTTCTTATGCACAGTGAGTTTTATAGCCTCTGTTATTCCAAGGTGATTACCCATCCAAATACTAGCCAGGCCTGATCCTGCTTAGCTTCAGAAATCAGTCAAGATCAGGACAGCTGAAGACTCAAAAAGTTGAGCCAAGGGTAAGATAAGTCCAATATACCAACACCAAAAAATACCTATGAATCCTGCAGGGCATTTCCCATGTGGGTTTTGTAATTTTTGTTCCAACATGATTTCGGGTGTAGACTGGCTGGATTGTCATTCACAAAAAACATACTCGGCCCGCTGGCATACTAGTTGCACCTCAACATTTGTTGTGTATCTGATTATATGTCCGTGTGTTCTCTATTATGTGGGTCGGACATCAAGATCTTTCAAGGTACGACTGGGGGAGCATGCCTCTCGGCTACATAAAAGAACTTTGACAGCTCCGATGGTGGATCATTGCCTCGCTAAAGCGCATACTTTTGAGGAGCTTAAATGGCGTGTGCTTGATTTTGTGCCACTTAATCCTCAGGGAGGGGATTGGGTTCAGACTTGGCAAAATCTGGAACAAAAATGGATTTTTACGCTCAATTCAGTTCATCCTATGGGCCTCAATTTGCAATTGGACTGGCATACGACATCGTGAGAACTGTTGTCAGCAGTCATCTTTTCGGCAAGGAGGTGGTCCCTGTTCAGTGGTTCCTTCTCCTGGCTGTTTTGATTGGCTCCCCTGATTTAAAAACCCTCTTGTTGGGCTGAATTAGCCACGGCTGTGCTCATGCTGGTGCTGTTTGAATAAAAACCGTTCTCTTCAGAAATGTTTCTAAAGGCTGATTTCTCACCGTGTAGCGGTTTGACCTGAAGCAGGGGGATGACTGAATCGACCCCGAAACGTGACACGTTGTCTTTTATAATTGCTGACTGCGGTATACATTGGAGCAGCCTTCACGGATTTTTATGCAGCTAAGTAAAAAATGATGTTTTGCACATTAAGAGTGATTAAAATGGATGGGCCACGGTGTTGAGAGGTAGTTTCCTCTTTACTTTGCTGGCTACGCCAACAAAAAATAACATAAATTTAGTAAGTTTGTTTTGAATTATTGGTTATTTTGTTTGACTGGGTTTTCATTTTGTCGTCAATATACTTTGTAGCCATTTTTCAAGAGATTGGCTGACATAGACTGTCTGTATCTTGAAAGATCTTAAGCCAGTCTTCTTTTCTAAACTGAAAGCAAGATCCTTCTCCCAAGCCCTGATATGGTTCAACATCTTCTGCATTTAGTAGTTTTCATATAGAGTTCCTCAAACTGTGTCCTCTTGGCACCCAAGTCACTCAAAATGTTATGCCCCAAAATGTAATGCCTTACTGGCATACAATGTAAGAAATCTTTATTCGATACATCATGATTTTCCCTTTGCTCTCCAAAACTAGCCACCTGCTCTCCTTCCATAAATTGTCCTAAACTATAAAACCCCATCTCTTTCCAACCCTTGAATGCCCCAAACATAAACCCTGAGGATGTGCTGTATTAGAACGGATAGGCTCGAAATCCGAGGCCTGTTTCTGCTGGAAGAGATGTTCGAACTCTGTCCCAAATTCTCAGTGTTAATTCCATAAAAGGATTCTCCAAACCAAACACAGTCTAGCTTCTTTTTGTAGCCTTATAATGTGATCTCTTACTTTTGTTCCTTATTGATTCACTGCTTTTCTTTTCCTATGCCTCTCCACTCAACAATTCATTTTCATATTTTATTTTTTTTATTTATTCATTTTACAATAAAGATCAAGTGTAACAAAATCACTTGTAAGAAAACAGAGTATTGGGTGGAAACAACCAATCACAGGAAAATTTAAAGGAAAATCAGTACAGACAACCTCCATCCCTAGCCCACAATTTAGAAAGGGGTTTTCCAAAGAAAATATTCATACTATCAAACATGCAGGAAAAAACAGCGTTTATACAATCAACATATACATTAAGGCAGTGTAGGTTCTCCTCCAGGGAACTAGGAACTGGGTGAGCATTTAGGAAAGACAGAAACTGCGAAGGATATAAAAAAAACATAAGAATGTGAAAGATATTTAATCAAGCACTTGCAGGGAAATTCAAGAAAAAATAACATTCCCAGCTGAGTTAACCTAGGCCGGAAAAGGAAAAATTCCTTTCTACGGCGCTGGATTTCATGAGCCAGGTCTGGAAAAGCCCTAACCAGAAGCCCTCAGACTCACATTTCTCCTCCTAAAAAACATTTTCAAGAACCACTCCCTTTCAGAGGACAAATCAAATTGCACTAAACATGTAGCAGCGACAACATTTTCAGAGACTGAGCTCTCTAAAATAGCAGAAAAATTCAATTCATCAAATTGCATATCCGTCCCCTCAACCCGGGAAGAAACTTTCTTCCCAGGGGGTAGATAATAAACCTTAGTCACTGGTGGGTGAGTTCAGATGGAGCATCTAGAACCTCTTCCAATTAACACTTAAACATGTCTCTGGGAGAGGTATATTGAGATTTAGGAAAGTCAATCAACTGCAGATTTGCCAATCTAGAAACATTTTCTAGATGTTCCATTCGTGCTTTAAGATATGTTGTCTTTCATCACACCTTGAACACAATTTTCCATCTGCTCTACCCACACTGTAATTTCATTACCCGATACTTGCAATTTGGATATTTCAGTCACTTTCATATTACAGTCTGCCTGATTTGCTTAGTCGAATATTCAAGGACTGAACCTGTAGAAAAATCGCTTCACCAAGTTGCCTAATGGCAGTTCAGATGGCTTTGAGGGTAATCTGGTCTGGTCTTGGAAGAATGGAATCAGTAGTAGCCCCTGCCATGCTTTGCTGCTCTGCCATTCTGCTTTGCTGCACACGCAAATCCTCGGACCCATGGAGCTTTCCCAATTCTGAAGAAACGCAACTGGCAAGCTGGACCAATGGAGTCTCTATGCTACCGACATCACTTTCTAGAATCTCCTCCCAAAAGTCTGCGGATGCACCAATGGAGTTGCCTGCAAGACCCAAGCTCCGTGAAAGCTCAGCTGTGAATGAAATCCTCAGCAGTCGCTGCACTTCTGGAGGGGTAAGATCTATACCCGAAGAGGATGCCGAGCCCATCCGCTCCGACGTCCCCTCAGCCGGGCTCAACATTCCTCCTACTGTCGGTGGTTTTGTTGCACGTGACACAAATGCATCAAGTGGTCTTTTAGGTAAAACAGTGGGAGACACCGTGGTAGCTGGGAGCGGTTTACCTGCTTAGGCAAAGCATGTACAATGTTCAAACGCTGTGTGCAGCCATCTTGGCTCCCCCTCAACAATTCTAATTGAGCAGCCTTACAATAGGGTACCTATATTTGGAACTCCCAACCCTTCTTTGGACTTAGGCTGCTACTGGAGGACTCAGCCCAAAGGGAAAGAGCACTGTTATAGATGAAGGTGCAGTTCCATGGTGTCTGGTGTTCCCCTTGAGTGAGTCTGGATGTGACATCATCTGAAGACCACCATGGAGCCAGGAAGGACTTTGCTCTCTATCTCTACTCCCTCTGTGCCTGCTGCTATTTCCTCTGCTGTCATTGACCCTCAAGTCATAGCTATGATGGTGCAAGCAATCACTGATTTACAGAGAAATATGTTTGAGGTTTTACCGTTAAACCTCAGCCCCCTGCACCGAGTGCATCAACTACACAAGTCTCCCTGAATCCTGTACTTACCCCAGATAACAAGGTGCCTTTCTCTGACTGTTTCTCAAGAGACTGAAGCACCTTTTGCACCTTTATGAATAGCTGCAAATTAAACCTTTTGATGAGACAAAACTCCTATCCCACACATCAAAGGAAAATGGGATTTGTAGTATCTCCAGGAACAAGCAGGAATGTAGTCCTCACATATGGGTATCGTCAGTCCCGACGGAGCCTGCGCGGGAACGCTCCCCAGCGTCCAATAGGAACGCTTTTGGGAGCATCCCTCAGCACATGCGCGCTGCCTTCCTGCCTTTCCAACTGTCCCTCTTCAGTTCTTCTTTTTCCGCGGAACCCACAGGATCTATTATTCCCTGTCACCACAGAAAATTCCATCTTTAAATTTCTTTCTTGTGGTCGCATTTGCCTACCGCACGACGCCTACCGGTACCGCCGGTTCTTTTCTTTTCTTTTCTTTCTATACAAAAAAAAACAACCTTAAACTTAGACTGTTTCGTTTCAGAAATTTTCCTCTTTGGTGCTAGGCGCCATTTTGGGCATTAGGTCCCATTTTCCTAAATCATGGAAAAGCCAACTAGTGATTTAAAAAAATGTACTAAGTGTGGCGGTACCATTTCCGTCACTGACACCCATGATTGGTGTCTAAAATGTTTAGGACCTGATCATTCTCCAACTGAATGTCTCTCCTGCATGGGGATGACCAAAAGAGGAAGACAGAACCGGGCCGCAAAGTTTGGTACCCTCTTTTCTTTCCGATGCCAGATCCATTGCATCGACATAGTCAAGGGCCTCTTCTTCCTCCCATGGATCTTAGGTAACTAAACATAAAAGCCGGTCCTCAAAGGGTAGCTCTCCTGCTAAGCATCGAGAGGCCATTGGCATTGCCCTTGAGGGAACCACACCGGCAAAACAACCCCGGCGGGAGGCTTCGGCTTCCAAAGCATCGAAGGGGCTTCAGGATGTTCTCGAGGCCTCAACCTCGCAAGAACTATCTGTGCCATGCTCGGGGGTTTCGGCCGTTCTTACCGGTACTGACACTCAGGCATCGGCAGCATCGATAGACCAGAGGTTTCTTGCTATTGAGCGCAGTATTGCAGCTCTTCTTTCAGCTGCAGTACCGGTGGTCCCAAGGGCACCTGTACTGACATCGACACCGATGCCGGTACAGACACCGGTACCGACACCGATGATGCCGGTACCGACGGTACTGGCCCCGGTGGGAACTCTTCCCATGCCATCTCTGGCTGGAATTGACAAAGCGGTACCGGGTCACCTCGGTACTGACTTCGATCGGTACCGGGATCGTGCTTTGCAAGAGCATCGGAGTCAGGAATACTTTGACTCCTCTGATTCCGAAGACTCTGACAATTCTGCTGGCACTAGAGGGTTTCTCCTAGAAGATCCCTCTTCTCCCCAACGCAGAATGTCATCTCCAGAGGACATGTCATTTCAGGATTTCATCCGTGATATGGCCAAAGGTCTTTCAATCACAGTAGCTCCTGAAGAGGAACCCAGAGCAAAGGAATTGGAAATTCTCCAATATCCTAAAGCTCCTAAGGAGGCAGCCACTCTGCCTATCCATGAAATTCTGCATAGCTTGATGCTCGGAATGTGGGAGACACCTCTGACCACTTCTTCTCACTCTAGGAGACTTGATACTATGTATCGAGTTCCACCATGTCCTGGATTTCATAAAACTCAGCTGCCACACCATTCATTGGTAGTGGAATCAGCCATGCATAGGATGAAAAGTGCAAAGAGGCATGCATCCAATCCTCCAGGTTGTGAATGTAGGACTCTGGATGCTTTTGGGCGCAGAACTTTTCAAGCTTCCATGCTTTCAGCTAGGATCAGTTCATATATCCTATATATGGGAATGTTCCTCAAAGAAGTCACAGGAGACTTGGAACTTATGAGCCCATTTCTCCCAGATGATAAGAGACAAGATTTTCTTGCTCTAGTTAAGCATGCTCAGGATGTCTCCAAGTTTGTCAATCGTTCAGCCTTTGACTGCTTCGAATGCATCAGCAGAACCTCTGCTATTGCCATTGGCGCACGACGGATTGCCTGGCTACAGACATCAGACTTGGAGACTTGGGTACAGGACAAGTTAGGCAACATTCCTTGCACGGGGGAGAATCTCTTCGGCAAGAACTGGCAGGAAAAGGCTAATGAGTTAGATGCTGACAATTCTACCTTAGATAGATTGTCAAAGTCTACAGCCACTCCAGCCAAAAGGAAGCCTTATAAAAACCCCTCTTTTAGCAAAAAGAGGACATTTTATCCTTCCTATACCCAGCAGAGTCAGACTCCAGGTCAGGTTGCCCAAAAGGGACAAACTAGACAGCAAAAGAAACCAAAAGGCCCGAGAGCTCAACTAGCTCTCCAGGTTCAGCCCCCTCAAGGGCTTTGACTCCTTTCTAGAGAGCTTTGCCTTCCTGCCTCTGAGGGGTCCCCAACCCCCCAGTATTCCAGGCAGGTTATGCCACTTTGTCAACAGATGGCATCAGATAACAGCAGAAGATTGGACTTTGTCCATTGTAGGAGAGGGGTAGAAACTTCATTTTCACAGCATACCCCCTCCTACAATTCTAAAGCAATTCAATTCACAAACCTCTGCAGACAATCTGCTAGATCACGAGGTCTCCACACTTCTTGCCCAAGGGGCAATAGAGGAAGTACCCATTCTTCAACAGGGTGCAGGGTTCCACTCCCCCTATTTTCTTATTCCAAAGAAAACAGGAGGACACAGACCCATTCTAGACCTCAGAGAATTGAACAAATATCTGTTTCGAGAGAAATTCAAAAGGATTTCTCTAGGAACTCTTCTGCCATACCTTCAAAGCCAGAACTGGCTTTGCTCTCTAGACTTAAAGGATGCATACACTCACATTCTCATCCATCCAGATCACAGGAAATTTTTACGTTTCCTTTTCAGGGGAAGACATTTCCAATGCAGGGTTCTTCCTTTTGGTCTGGCTTCAGCACCAAGGGTATTCACGAAATGCACAGCACCCTGGGGATTTTCATCTTCCCTTATTTAGATGACTGGCTCATTCGAGCATCCACAGTTGCAGAGGCCAGTACTGCACAGTCCCGTACAATGCAAATCCTCCAATACTTGGGATTGGTAATAAACTTCCCGAAATCTCAACTAGTTCCTTCCCAATGCCTAGAATTCATAGGAAACAAACACTGGACTAGAGAATTTCAATTTCTTGAGGTCTCAGTTAAACAGAAGCATTGCCTTTTAGACTCACGTCGTAATAAGGCAAAATGCTATTTCACATCAATGACCTCATAGAAAACGAAACAGAACTCTAATCTTGGTGAAGTTTTTCAATACATATACTCTTCATAAAATTCAACTGATAACATGAAAAAACTTGCAGTATCAACTTCCCAGATTAGAAATGTTCTGTATCTCTCATTAACTCTCTTATGATCCCAACGTCAATCCCTGGTACCACTGAGACGTTTCACAAACTATGTTTCCTCAGGGGATCGTAGTAAATCTAAAAAGGAACAAAACGAAAATCTAATCAATAACCTCCAATCCTACCATATTAAACTTTTACCAACCTCACTTTAAACATCACCTAACGAACCACCATTAACCAATATCTAAAATCTTACCATTTATGCTGCCCACGCCTCACTTTCTGCAGTTATATTCTACTCCCGATTGCAGGGAGACGAACAACCATCTCTGCGAAAAAACGCCGCGCATGTCAGGTGGGTCCCAAAACTCCATTTTTAAAGGGCCTCTTCACTACCTGACGTAAGCGGTCACTATCATTCGTTCCCCCCCCCCCCCTTTTTTTCTTAAAGCCATACCATGTTAAACTTATATATAAACCATCCAGTCTACTCCACCACAATCCTCGTAAATCAATGAACTCACTTCACTAAACAACCCGCCTTCAGACCAACTTACAAACTAACACAAAACGGTAAAAAACTACCTACTTCTATGCCAGCATAAACTCCCGAAGTCTAACCTTGATATTTATTTAGCCCGCGTAACTAATCTCTTCTTATTTCTTAAGCGCTCAAACCAGAACAAGATTTTAGACACATGCCGTCCATTCTATTATAGTATTCAATCCCTTAGGTTCTAAAGTGTTGAAAGTATAAATCAACCTTTGTTCTTGTGTAATCAAAACCTGATCTAAAGTTTTTCCTGCCCTCCCTCGTTCTATCTTAATCAAACATAAACAACGCAACTGTTCAAAAACACAATGTTGTCTATGCGATAGTTTGCCCCTGTGGGTTATGTTACATAGGGAAGACTATCCGATCTTTCCATGTTCGTATGAGGGAACATCGTAGTCGCTTAAATCAAAAGGTACTAGAGGCCCCCATTGTGACACATTGTATACAAAAGGATCATGTTTTTGAACAGGCTCTGTGTCGTTATGCAACGAAGCTTTACGACTGTGGGCCCTTGCCAGAGAGCATCAAATTCACCTTCTAGTGGTATATCTTCCAGGCATTCAAAACCTTTGGGCAGACAAACTCAGTCAAGTACTGCTGCCTCACGAGTGGTCCCACCACCTAGACCAGGTGGCAAAGATATTTCATCTCTGGGGCACTCCAGACATAGACCTCTTTGCAAGTCCACTGAATGCCAAACTTCCCCGGTTCTGTTCCATGATTCCGGCTCACAACTGTCAGGCAAAGGATGCCTTCCTCCTTCACTGGGGTCAGGACTTCCTTTATGCCTTCCCACCCATTCCCCTCATCCCCAAAACACTCTTCAAGCTTCAGAGAGACAGGGGTCACATGATTCTCATAGCACCACGATGGCCACACCAAACGTGGTATTCCCTGCTTCTACATCTCTCTCAAGCGGCACCTCTGGGGTTAGGGCATGCTCCAGATCTCCTTTTCCAGGAGAACGGGACGCTATGGCATCCGAATCCCCAGTCCCTGCACCTCACAGCCTGGTTGCTGAAGGCTTAGACCTCCAAGATTTGAAACCTGTCCCAGCAGGTAAAAGATATCCTTCAGGCTTCTAGGAAACTTTCCACAAGAAGATCTTATGCCTTCACGTGGAAACGTTTTACTATATGGTGCTCCAAGAAGGGATTAAACCCCCTGGTCATACCCTTAGAATCCATACTAGAGTATCTTCTTCACTTATCTTCTGGTTTAAAGACCAATTCGGTAAGAGTCCACCTTAGTGCAATTGCAGCTTCTTATAAGCCTCTAAATGGACAACCAATTTCCTCTCATCTACTCCTATTAAGATTTATGAGAGGCCTTTTATTAACTAAACCTCCCATCAAGCCACCACCGGTGGCATGGGATCTAAATCTAGTTCTCAGGCAGCTCATGAAGCCGCCTTTTGAACCTTTGGCCACTACAGCCCTTAAGTTTTTGACTTGGAAGGTTATCTTCCTAATTGCAATCACCTCTGCCCGTCGCAATAGTGAATTGCAAGCTTTAGTGGCTGATCCTCCTTATACTAGATTTCATCATGATAAGGTTGTTCTTCGAACTCACCCACACTTTATGCCAAAGGTGGTTTTGCCTTTTCATTTAAACCGATCAATTTATCTTCCTGTATTTTTTCCGAGGTCTGCGACCTCATACCCTTGGTCCCACATCACTATGGATTTCATCGTGGATCTACCCCCAGTTATCTGGATGGTAGTGGACGGGTTTAATAAAATGGGCCCACTTTGTACTCCTACCTAAATTGGTGGCAAAGTTAACTATTGCCGCTGATTGGAAATTTGCAAAGTCCATCCCAGTGATGGTCTGACATCAGTGGCCATAAAAACTCTTTGTGATAGAGAAGTTCACTAGTTCATCATCAACTGGTGATGTTTTTAGAAAGTTTGGGAGCCTTATTTCAAGTTTATGGATGGGCAACTGTAGAACGCTTACTTGTCAATAATGCACGCATTTTATTATGGTTATTCTGTATATTTGGCTCAGTAATCTTTTGTTAACTGCCACTATTGTTTTTCAAAGGTGTTGGTAACATACTGCTATTATGATGCTGTAATTTGTACTGTAGGAAGTGTTTGTACTGTACCACTCTTGAGTCTTGTTTATCTCTTTCATGATGGGCTTTGTACTCCTCCTTTGTTAGTGGGATAGACATGCACATGGGGGGGGGGGCTGGGTTTTGAGGGGGTTCTGTTGATGTCTGGATTCACTCATATTAGGTCTTTTGATGTAAGAATTGTATGGAACCGGGGGGGGGGGGGAGGCAGTCCGTTAGCCAGGCGGAGTGTCACCCCCTCCTCCTCCGTGCAAGAGGGAAAACAAAACCTTACATACACATACACCTCATGCAAATTATACTCATACCTGGCACAAAATTCTCACAGATTCTTCTTGCAAATAAAATCCTTTATTCCTTATACATCACAGAAACAAGCATATAGGTAGCGCAACCAAAACTAACTAAATACAAAGTAACTTGGAGAATTTCTTCACTCTCCACTTACAGCTATAAAGTAATTAGAGAGATTTCCTGTCCATAGACAGATCCTAGCACAGTGAAAGAGAAAGATATATGACAGTGTGAGATTCCTAGCTACACTCAAAGATAGACTTTCACACAGACATCAGACACATAATACTCTCTCATTAGCAGGCATACAGTAGGAATTTGCAATCCACCCTCCTCCGAAAATGGGTTGCAAATTCCAATCTTTTAAAAGTTCTGTCCTGTTATATATTGTTATTTCCAAATAGTCCCTTTGTTTTCAATTCCAAGCATCTGGATTTTCTCTTTCATTCCTTTGTCCTGTCATATCTGCACTTCTATTCCAGCTGACCTGTGACCCTTAAGGCCTGGTGTATAAACATGTGCTCAGGCCTTCTTCAGATTTATCCTTTGTTATTTGACCTTTTTCCCACCTATTCAACCTTCACCTTGTCTGTTTTTCCATTCCCTATTTTTTAAGAATTATAGAAAATATATCTTATCAGTGCTCTGGTATTCTGACAGTTTCCACACTAGGCCTCAGTAGGCCCCATGTCAAACTGACATAACCATGCTAAATGATGTCTTTTCTCTCCTGTGCTCTGTAAATTAGTGTGTTTTCTCAACATTGCTACCATCTGATATCATCTAATAACACCTAATGCTCATAACATCGCACAACGCACATACAGTACTAATTGCTGACATTTGTACTGTTAACTCCTTCCCTTCTGGCTCTCACACTCCCCCCTCTTCAGGATTAGAATGTGGGAGCACATTCGCCCTCCTGATTCGGAAAGGCTCATGGGAAACACTGAGTCCAACACTGTCACAAATGGGCAAAGCCTGATTGCGCTGCGACTTATGAGGATGGTGAACATGGAACATGGTAGACTTACGCTGGGGACACAGGAGAGGTAGGCATCGTGTACAGCAGAGCATAAGGGGAACAATAAAACAGAACAAGAGAACTAATAGAATAACAATGAGAAAAAAGTTCCTGAAGCCTTGACCTAAACCAGAAAACCAGCCAAATGCCCAGGCAAACCAGTCACCTTCAACCGGATCTCCCTCCTTTTTCATTTCATCAGCCAACTCCTGCAAGTGTTTAATAACTTCTGTAATATTGTCATGGGATGGGTCAGGAGGAATGTAAGTGCAGATATGATTTCAAAACCTGCAATAGTATAATTCAACATTCGCATCGTTATCATACCTAATCTTCTGTATCCATTGAGAATTAGTACTAATTTGAAGCCATGGTGTAAACAATGTAACTGCAGCAACAGAACTACGGCTAAACAATTGAAATTCTTTAGGGATATCAAATGTTTTCAAATAATTTGAGCGTTTTCTTCGTACTAAACCTGGGGCAGGGGGAAGTGGGCGGAACAAAAGACCAATAGCATTTGGGATATCATTAGTCAATGGAGGATTCTGATCTGTGTAGTTAGGTAAAGGAAAAGGGTCATGCTCTGAAGCAAGCATTTTAAGGGGAAAGGTGGCTATCAGGTGATGTAGGCGAACAAGCCCACAAACACCAGAAAACTGTGCAGGTAAATAAGCATACACACGAGAACCACATTGGAAATATACATCCATGAAAGAGGGAGAAGAATTAGAAAAAGGTAAATAATATTGACATAATGTAAAATTTTCTGGTGCAGCAAGGGAGAATCTTAGGGGTTCTGGTCTAACCTTACCAGAATTATATGGAAATACAATAGAAGCTAAATGTGTAGAACATTGATTCAAACATTTTGATAAAGAAACAGAATTTTTAGAAAAAACTCTGAACGCTGGGTCAAGGAGATATTTAAACCACATACCCAAATCCTGATTACCGTTAGCATATATCTGCTGAACTAGTATATTCAAAAAATCACTATAGTGAGGCATCTTAGACAGGAGAGTCTCACTCCCCAGATGCATAGCTGTATACAGACATAAGGCATCACTAGCAGGCACAGGTTCAGCCGCCAAGTACTCTCCGGAGAGAGCAGAAGGGGGCGAAGCTCTGCATACTATACTATTTGTGGTATTGCTCAAAAGCTTAGTTTCCTGATACTATGTGTTAGAATGCAGTGATGGAGTATAAGAAGGCAACAATGCCCATACCACTCCAAAACGTCCCACAAAAGTCCAGAGACTTCATTCTGTCTCAATGTAAGGAACTGGTCGTACTCTGGTAATGTGATGCCACTGCAAAGATCCTTCCAACCGCAAAGCCAAGGGGTTGACCACAGTAACCTTATAAGGACCAACAAAGAATGGCTCAGTCCAACAGGACCGATACACATAGTCCCCTGGGCTGTACCAGAGATGTTTCTCAGTGTTTGCATTAGTTGGAAGGTGATCTGCAGCTTCTCGTATCACTGCCCATGCTGCCTGGAGAGCTGTCCAGTAGGTGTCACTGTTGTCTGCTGAAACAGCTGAGGCTACCTGAAGTGATCGACCAGTAACAAGCTGGTGGGGTGTCAAGTGAGAGGCCTTCAATGGGGAATTCCTGAGAGAAAACAAAGCAAAAGGTAAAGCTGTTAGCCAATTCAAATTTATAGAATGTAAAATCTTACGAAACGTTGTCTTGAGTAATCCATTAACTCTCTCCACCAGTCCGTTTGCTTGTGGCCTGTAAACACAAGCAAACAAGTGTTGCACCCCCCCCCCCCCAACCCCTCAGTAAGTTTGTGAATTCATTTATTACGAAAATGTGTGCCATTATCTGTCTGGATTTTCTGAGGACAACCAAACCTGGGAATAATATTCACCCAGTGCTTCACTGCTATTCCTGCTGTTTCTCTCCTGCAAGGGAAGGCTTCAATCCACTGAGAGAAAGCACATACGCACACTAGTAAGTACATTTCTCCAGGACCAAGCAGGAAGTCAGTCCTCACTTATGGGTGACGTCGGCGCCGACGGAGCCCTCGCGGAGCAATTTTCCCCAGCTTTCAAAGAAAGCCTTTGGGAATTGCAGCGCGCATGCGCGGTCGTCTTCCTGCCCGAGGGTGCCATCTTAGCCAGTCTTCTTTTTTCCGCGGAGCCCTACAGACGTCCCCGTCTTGTCCCCGCGAAAAAGTTGATTTTCTTCTTTATTTTATCCTTTTTTCCTTCGGTTCGACGCCGATCTTTTTCCCGCCCGGACTCGCGACGCCGGTCACGAGTCCTCTTCCTTTTTTCGGTTTTTCTGACTTAGTCAGCTTTCGTTTTCGGTTTCCCTGGCAGCCCGGTCCTTTGACCTCGCAGGGGCCCTTTTTCCCCCGATGGCTGCCAGCGGCTTTAAGCGGTGTGGTCGGTGTGACCGAAATATGTCACTAACCGACACACACGACTTTTGCCTCCGCTGCCTGGGCCCGGATCATGAGGAACTGATCTGTGGGCCCTGCAGCAAACTGTCCTCAAAGGCGTTGAGAAGTCGGCGGCATCAGCGCGAGAGAATCTTCGCTGACCCCAGCCGTACCCGGACCTCGTCGGAGGCCTCCGCGTCGAAAGGCTCCAGTTCGGACCGTCGCCGGAGCTCCTCCGACCGGGGTTCTCCCTCCGGGGACCATCGTCGGAAGGTGAAACCCGCGAGGGCGGCGTCGGTGGACGCTCCTGGTTCCGCGAGGGCCAGGTCGCATAGCCCCGACAGCCGCCCCGGGTCCTTGGAGAAGGAACACATCCCGAAGCGACCTCGCCTGGAGTCGGAGATGCCTGCCCGGGTAAGTCCTGTGGTCCTTCTGGACTCGCCTCCGCGACAGCCGACGTCGGGCCCGACGCCGTCGGGGCCTGAGTCGGGGGCTGCTGGGTCACCTGAGGTCGGACTCAGGTTGACGGCCTTGGAGAGCAGACTGTCTGCCTTCATGGACCAGCAGAGGGCACTGCTCGCTGGCTTCGCTGGCGCCGCTGCCCCGACCGCCGGGACGTCGACGTCCAAGTCGACCCCGGAGACCGAGCCGATCCTCGAGTCAATGAGAACTCGAGTCGATCCTCGGTCGAGGTCACCCTCGGCCTCCCGTTCGGGACCGAGGTCGCCGACGCCGACTCCCTCGGCGTCGGGGCGGCTGGCGCCGCACCCTGCCCGGGCCGACCCCACCGAGTCCTCGTCGGAGTCGGTCTGGGAGTCTGAGGAGGAAGAGTCACCTGATTCTTTCCGGACTCGGTGTGTCCCATCAGACTCACCGGAGTCCGAGCCTCGGAAGCAGTCCCCCCGGAGGATGCCCGGTTCTCGGACTTCGTTAGGGATATGGCCAAGGCTTTGGCCTTCCCTGCGGATCCCGAGGAGGAGCCTCGAGCCGAAGAGCTCGACGCCCTCCAGTATGACTCTCCCGCGAGGGAACACTTTACTGTGCCGGTTCCTCCTATGCTGGAACGACTACTCTTCCGCATGTGGGAGAGTCCGGCCTCCTCGCCGGTCCTGAGCAAGCGGGTCGATTCTATCTATCGAGTCCGCAAGAGCCCTGGCTTTCAAAAGGCACAGCTGCCACACCATTCCATGGTAGTGGAATCGGCCATGCATCGTCTTAAGAGCCAGAAGATGCACTCCTCGGTGCCTCCTGGAAGGGAGGCCCGTAACCTGGATGGCCTTGGCAAGAAGTGCTTCCAGGGCTCTATGCTCGCATGTCGTGTCCAGACTTACCAGCTATACATGGGCATGTATCTCCGGGATCTGGCTAAAGAACTAGCCGGATTCTCCGCTGGTCTCTCCGAGGAGCCCTTGCGGAGGTTCCTAGCCTTGTCCACTGGCATTCGGGAATGCTCAAAGTTCATGTCCCGAGCAGCCTATGATGGCTTTGAAGCCTCGGCTCGAGTGGCCGCAGCCGGCATCGGTGCCCGCCGACAGGCTTGGCTTCAGTCGTCAGACCTTGAACCCTGGGTGCAGGACAAGTTGGTCGATGTCCCCTGCCGAGGCGAAAACCTCTTTGGCAAGCCCATGGCGGAAAAGGCTGCGCAGATTGAGACTGAGACTCTCACCCGGACCAGGCTTTCTAGGAAGACCTCCGCCCCTTCCCAGAAAAAGAAGGGCTCGGGGAAAAAGTCCTTTTACCCGAGGAAGGCGGCTGCCTACAAACAATACCCCCATTATCAGGCCCCTGCAGCTCCCCAACAGGGCCAGCAGGCCAAGGGACGGGGTAACGGGTCCCGTAGGCAGCAAGCCCCCAAGCCTGCACCACCAGCCCCTGCTCAGCAGGGTGGGGGCTTTTGACTCGCTAAGCATAGCCTCTCCCCCCCCGCTGGTTCCTTCCAGCACCGGAGGCCGGCTGGTTCACTTCGCCCACAGGTGGTCCAGCATCACCGCAGATGCCTGAGTGCTTCAGGTCGTGCGAGAAGGCTATCTTCTCCACTTCCATCAGGTCCCTCCCTCCTATTTTCCGGGAGAACCTCCGCGACCCCCTCTGCACAGGGAGTTGCTCCTTCAGGAGTTGTCAGGTCTTCTGCAGGAACAGGCGGTGGAACCGGTGCCACACCACCTGAGAGGTCAAGGCTTTTATTCCAGGTATTTTCTGATACCAAAGAGAACAGGGGGCCTCAGACCCATCCTGGACTTGCGCAACCTCAACAAGTTCCTTGTGCGGGAGAAGTTCAAAATGCTTACCCTTGGAATCCTTCTGCCCTACCTCCAGCAGGGAGATTGGCTATGCTCCTTGGATCTAAAGGATGCCTACACGCACATCCTCATCCACCCAAGCCACCGCCAATACCTAAGGTTTGTGGTGGCAGGAAATCATTACCAGTACAGGGTACTGCCCTTTGGCCTGTCCTCCGCACCGCGAGTCTTCACAAAATGTCTCGCGGTCGTGGCGGCCCATCTCCGGCTTCACGGCCTCTATGTCTTTCCGTACCTCGACGACTGGCTCATCAGAGCAGCGTCCGCTCAGGAGGTCACCAACGCCACGTGCCGCACGGTGACTCTGCTGCAGCACTTGGGCTTTGTTATAAACTTCGCAAAGTCCACTTTGCTCCCCTCACAGGATCTCGAGTTCATCGGCACAAGGCTGCACACTCCTCAGGCGCGAGCATACCTACCGCTCGACAGGGCTCAACGGCTCATGGACCTAGCCGACCGCTTTCGCAGCCAGCCCCTGGTCTCCGCCAGGCGCTTCCTGAGACTGCTCGGCCATATGGCTTCCACCGTCCATGTGACCCCCAATGCCCGCCTGAATATGCCGTCTGCTCAATGGTGTCTCCGCCAGCAGTGGCGACAAGCCACGGGCGGCCTAGCAGACCTAGTGCGCGTCTCCGAACCGCTGATCTCGTCTCTCCGGTGGTGGCTCCGGCTGCCGAACCTGATATTCGGAATGCCTTTCCAGTCACCTCAGCCGACCCGGGTGCTGACCACCGATGCATCCCTCCTGGGCTGGGGAGCACATTGCCAAGAGGCACGTACTCAGGGCCTCTGGACCACGTGGGAGTCTGCTCAGCAGATCAACTTCCTGGAGCTCAGGGCGATCCGCCTAGCTCTCAAGGCCTTCTCCCACCTGACTTCCCAACAGTCCGTCCTTGTCCAGACGGACAATCAAGTTGCCATGTTCTACGTGAACAAACAGGGGGGCACGGGCTCCTTCCTCCTCTGCCGGGAGGCACAGAAGCTCTGCTCTTGGGCCGTCAGTCACGGCATTCTCCTCAAGGCAGTTTATCTCCCGGGCCAGGAAAATTGCCTTGCAGACAAACTCAGCAGGGTCCTCCAGCCGCACGAGTGGCGTCTGGATCCCTTGGTAGTTCAGAAGCTCTTCCTCCAGTGGGGCCTCCCCACGGTGGATCTCTTTGCCAGTCCTCACAACCGGCAGCTTCCTCGCTTCTGCTCTCGTCAGCCACACCCCCTTCGGGTTGCGGCGGACGCCTTTCTGATCTCATGGTCGGGGAGCCTTCTGTACGCTTTCCCTCCCATCCCGCTAGTCTCTCAGACTCTTTTCAAGGTTCTCCGAGACAAAGCCTTCATGATCCTGGTGGCCCCTCGCTGGCCCAGGCAGCCGTGGTTTCCGCTCCTGCTGCAACTGGCGATGGAGGATCCAATCCCTCTGGGGGTACAACCGGATCTCCTCACTCAGGATCAGGGGTCCCTGCTGCACCCCAACCTCAGGTCTCTCAACCTCATGGCCTGGCTGCTGAGAGGGTAGTCCTTGCTCCCCTTCTCCTGCCGACGGAGGTGGAGGAGGTCGTCTTGGCTTCGCGACGGCCTTCTACCCGCAAATGCTACGCCCTTAAATGGCGTCGCTTTGCAGTCTGGTGTACCCAACAGTCTCAGGATCCCTTCTCCTGCCCGGTGTCGGTGATCTTGCAGTACTTGCTGCACCTCTCTAATCTGGGACTTAAGTCCAACTCCGTCAAAGTTCACCTCAGTGCTCTTTCAGCACATCATGTGCCGGTGGACGGCAGACCTCTCTCCAACGACCCTCTCGTAGCGAGGTTTCTCCGAGGTCTCCTTCTACTTAAACCACCTCTGCGCCCGCCAGCGCCTGACTGGGACCTGAATGTGGTTTTGCAGCGGATCACCTGTCCGCCTTTTGAACCTATGGCTACCTGTTCTCTCCGTTTTCTGTCTTGGAAAACACTGTTCTTGATAGCCCTCACTTCCGCTAGACGCGTAAGTGAATTGCAGGCCCTCGTGTCTGATCCCCCTTACACTAGGTTCTACAAGAATAGGGTGGTCCTACGGACTCATCCGAAATTTCTGCCTAAAGTGGTCTCCCCTTTCCACATCAATCAGGAGGTGGTACTTCCAACCTTCTTTCCCAGACCACACTCCAGCCGAGCTGAGACGGTCCTCCATACCCTGGACTGTAGAAGGGCTCTGAACTTCTACCTTGACCGTACGCGGGAGCACCGTAAAGCTGCTCAGCTTTTTGTGTCTTTTGACCCCAATCGATTGGGGCTCCCGGTCTCCAAGCGTACTCTGTCCATCTGGGTTGCGGACTGTATCTCTTGGGCTTATGGGGCAGCCGGACTCTACTTAGAAAGTCGAGTCACGGCTCATTGCGTTCGGGCAAAGGCCACGTCAGTGGCTTACCTCCGCTCTGTTCCGCTGGCAGACATCTGCCGGGCCGCTACTTGGTCTTCGAGCCAGACTTTTGCGGTCCATTACTGTCTCGAGAGGGAGTCCCGCAGGCACAGTGCTTTCGGACAGGCAGTCCTCCGTAATCTCTTTGAGGTCTGAGCAACTCCTACCCTCCATCCCGGATGTGGGCTACCGGTGGGTGATAATTCAGCGAAGATTCTTTCCTTCTGTGCTGCTGAGCTAGAGGGAGCTCATTTTTGTGCTTAGGGTCTCCGGTAGCCTTGAGCTTGGGAGTCCCATAAGTGAGGACTGACTTCCTGCTTGGTCCTGGAGAAAGCGTAGTTACTCACCTGTAACAGGTGTTCTCCAGGAGCAGCAGGAATCAGTCCTCACTACCCTCCCTCCTCCCCTTGGAGTTGCAATCGTCTGCTTATGTTCTTTTTGCAAATTTTTATGCTGTCTTTTTTAGCTATGTCATCTGACTGGCTAAGATGGCACCCTCGGGCGGGAAGACGACCGCGCATGCGCGCTGCAATTCCCAAAGGCTTTCTTTGAAAGCTGGGGAAAATTGCTCCGCGAGGGCTCCGTCGGCGCCGACGTCACCCATAAGTGAGGACTGATTCCTGCTGCTCCTGGAGAACACCTGTTACAGGTGAGTAACTACGCTGTACCCATGTACCAGAATCTGCATGTCCATGAAATCAATGTGAAGATTTTGAAAAGGTCCTGAAGGATGTGGTAACATAGCTCCTATGGGGATTATTCGCATAGCATAAGAATTGTCCTGTGAGCATATTTTACACAAAGACACATATTGAATCACAATTTGCTTCATCTCTGGACACCACCAACTCTCTCTTAATTTTCCAAACATAGCTCTGGGAGACTGATGTGCCATTCCATGCAGAAACGGCCACACCAGTTGTAGTGCAACTAGAGATATGCACAATGCTCCACTTGGGTGTGCCCACAAACCTCTCTGATTCATTTCACATACTGCTGCTTTCCATTTTCTCTTCTCTTCTGCTGTAGCTGCGGTCTGTGTACCTATCAGTAAATCCTGCATGTCTGTCTCTCTTCCAGACCATAATGTCTGAAGCTCTCCCCGCTGCCTGTTTCGCTAAAGAATCTGCTTGATTATTCCATTCACAGTGTTCTCCTGTCCTTTGATGTGCTTTACATTTAACAACTGTTCCTCTTCGTCTCTCCGGGCCAGTCCAGGTACAGTTGGGTAGTCAATCCCTTCCAGCAGCTGAGGACTGAAAGCTCCAAGTTTTACTGACAGCTCCCATAGCTCCCCCTACTGATAGGAAGCCAGTCTTCAGTCCTCAACAGCTGGATAGGACGTGTCTCTGGCAGGCTCCCAGGAGAAACGAATTGGACTCTAGGCAGCGTTTTGGGGGATTATTTCTAGATAGAAGGGAACTAAATATTCCAACAGGCCTTGCTCACTGGCTCTAGCAGAGCACTACAGCAAGAAGAGCCCTTCTTTCTCCCCATAACGGGCACATCAAAGGCATATCAGTAATTCTAAATAGAACGAGGTACAGCGATCTTAAGCCTGTTTTTCTTTATTTGGTGCTGATCGGAAGGCAGAGCCTGCTTTCACTTGATCGGCTGCTGTACCAGGGGGGACATTAGGATTTGGGAGCCCCAGTATCCTCTCCCCGACGCTCTTCATGGTCTCCGCGGCCCGCTAGCAGCGTGTGTCAGGAGTCGGGAGCATCGCTGCCGGCGCAGCAGGTACGTGGGAGCTTGTGCGATTCTGCCTTGATCGGGGGTGGTGAATCGGGCCTCCCTACCGCATGCTGCCGGTCCCGGGTGCACTAATTCAGTTTCTGGTGTTTGTTTGGGCCGGCGGGGGTTTGCGGTCTTAAATCTGGTAGCCGCGTGCTTTATTCGCGCGGGTTTGTTTTTCCGTCTGTTTGGTTCTCCTCTGGATTTCTTTCGGGTTTTGCCTTTTAGTGTTTTTCGTGGTTCTGTACTATGGAGGGCTCAGGCTCAGGAGATCTCCCTAATGAAAAGGCTCAGGGGCCAGCGATAAAGGCGGGAACGTCAGCCATTTTGTCCTCAGAGACGACTTCTTCTCCCGTGCTTTTGCAGCGTTCGTGGAAAAAGAAGTCAAAGTCCCCGAAATCGCAGGTGGCTGAGGACACAGGCCTTTCTCCTTCTCCTGCCGTGCAGGGCTTATTGACTTCTCTTTTTTCCCCTGAATTTATTTTAGCTTTACATAAGGCCTATACTTTAAAGCTTGCTCAGCCTATGGAGAGCCAGGCTTCTGTGGCACAGGATCCTGTTGTATTTAAGGACTCTTTGTTCTCTGATCCTGGGGAAGGGACCTCCGCACAAGGTCCACGTAGAGACTTGGCCTCAGACCCTTTGGATGCTCAGTTTTCTTCTTCCCTCCTTCCGGAGGAAGGGGAAATTTTATCTGACTCTGCGCCGGAGTCTTGGGCATTGGATGTGGAGGAAGGGGAGCTGGGGCCTGCGGAGGACCCGCATGCGTTCCGGGTATTTCGGAAAGAGGAGTTGGGAGCTCTGA
This sequence comes from Ichthyophis bannanicus, assembly GCA_033557465.1. Classification (NCBI taxonomy): domain Eukaryota; kingdom Metazoa; phylum Chordata; class Amphibia; order Gymnophiona; family Ichthyophiidae; genus Ichthyophis; species Ichthyophis bannanicus. Next base: position 795,759,695 of record CM066034.1, read on the forward strand.
TTGGGCAATCTCTTGCAGCCTTGAATATAGCGCTGCCAGCAGTCCCTCAAGAGCCTCTGGAGGATCCCTTGCTACAGGGGTTCAAACCAGAGCAGCGTTGTTTCCCAGTTCACAGAGTGATTAAACAGATGATTGAGTCAGAATGGGAATGCCCAGAGGCTAGCCTGAGGGGGTGGCGGACCATTGCGCGCCTCTACCCTGTTCCTCAGGAAGAGAAGGAGTTACTGAAAATGCCTAAGGTAGATGCACTTGTGTCGGTGGTCACTAAGAAAACCACTATTCATGTAGAAGGAGGTGCGGCTCTTAAGGATCTGCAGGATAGGCGGTTAGAGGCTCTTTTGAAGCAAGCATTTGACGCTAGTGCGTTGGCATTACAGGCTTCCGTCTGTGGAGCCTATGTATCCAGGGCCTCTATCCACTGGATTCAGGGTGAACCAAGTCCGGTGAAACAGGAGGAGGAGTCCCCAGACGGTGCCAAGCTCGAGTCTGCGGCAGCGTATCTCGCTGACTCCTTATATGACTTGATTAGAATTTCCGCTAAATCTATGGCTTCTGTTATTGCGGCTAGACGGTTTCTCTGGCTTCGCAATTGGGCTGCGGATGCCTCGTCGAAATCCCGCCTTAGCAAGCTCCCTTACAAGGGCAAACTCCTTTTTGGGGAAGCTTTGGAGAAGATTGTTAAGGATTTGGGCGACTCCAAAGGGGGTCGTCTGCTGGAAGATCGGCCTCGGGGGTCCAAGACGGGTTCCATGCCGAGAGGGCAGGGCAGAGAGGTCCGTCGGCTCCGGGGGTCTCGCTTTGCTCCTTACCAGAGGGGTAGGTTTCCTTCCAGGAGTCATTCCTTTCGTGGGGCCCGAGGTTTTGGCAGAGGGTTCTTTAATGCCCCGAACGCCTCCGCTAAGAAGCCGCAATGAAGCGAGGCTGGTCCAGGTGGAGTTTCCGATAGGAGGTCGTTTGCAGGGGTTTCTCTCCGCCTGGACCGCCATCACTTCCGATCTCTGGGTTCTAGAGATCATCCGCGATGGCTATGCGCTAGAGTTCGCTACTCCGCTATCGGACGCTTTCGTACGTTCCCCCTGTGCTTCGCAGTCCAAAAGGGACGCTGTCTCGAGCACTCTTCAGCGCTTACTCCTCCTACATGCGGTGGTGCCGGTGCCTCTCAACCAGTGCGGTTTAGGTCGATACTCGATTTATTTTGTAGTCCCCAAGAAAGAGGGCTCCTTTCAGCCTATTCTCGATCTCAAGCACGTGAACAGGTGCTTACGGGTTCCGCATTTTCGGATGGAAACCTTACGGTCCGTGATTCGGTCAGTACAGCCCGGGGAGTGGCTTTCCTCTATAGATCTCACAGAGGCATATCTGCACATCCCCATCTGCTCGGAGCATCAGCGGTTTCTACGGTTTGCGGTCCCCATGGGACATTTTCAGTTTCGGGCCTTACCGTTCGGTCTGGCCACTGCGCCTTGTACATTCACCAAGGTGATGGTGGTGGTAGCGGCGGCTCTGCGCAAAGAGGGGATTCAGGTACATCCCTACCTGAACGATTGGCTGATTCGTGCTGCATCTCCGGAGGAGTCGGTAGCGGCGACGGCGCGAGTGGTGCAGTTTCTGGAGCACCTAGGTTGGGTCATCAACCGGGCGAAGAGTCATCTTCTGCCGGTGCAAGGTCTAACTTATCTCGGAGCGTTGTTCGACACGAGGAATGGAGAGGTGAGGCTTCCGCCGGACAGGGTGTGCAAGATTGTGTCGCAAGTGACCGCTTTCAAGCGTCTGTCGGCGCCGACAGCTTGGAGATACTTAGTTTTTGGGGTCCATGGCCGCGGCGTTAGATCTCGTGCCGTGGGCAAGAGCTCACATGCGTCCTCTGCAGCAGGCTTTACTCTCCAGGTGGTTGCCTCAGGTTCATCCCATGTCTCAGAAACTGGAGTGCCCCAAGGATGTTTGGGTCGGTCTGCAGTGGTGGCAGGTTCCAGCGCACCTTCAGGCAGGAGTACCGCTACAGGATCCGGAGTGGGTTTTGGTCACGACGGATGCCAGTCTTTCCGGTAGGGGGGCTCATTGTCTGGCTCAGGTAGCGCAGGGGTTCTGGACGGCAGAGGAGAGCGCTTGGTCCATCAATCGCTTGGAGCTCCGAGCGGTACGTTTTGGCACTACTCGCTTTTTCGAATCTCCTCGAAAGGCGTGCGGTACGAGTGTTTTCTGACAACCTGGGAATAGTGGCCTACATCAACAAGCAGGGAGGCACAGCTAGTCCGCAGTTGCTGCAGGAGAGTCAGTGCTTGCTTCAGTGGGCGGAACTGCATCTCGAGGCGCTCTCGGCGGCTCATGTGGCCGGGAAGGACAACATTCAGGCAGATTATCTCAGTCGCCATCGCCTGGATCCCGGCGAATGGGAGCTCAACTGGGCGGTTTTTCACGAGCTCACGGTTCGCTGGGGCCAGCCGGTCATGGATCTCATGGCTACCCAGTCCAATGCCAAGGTATCTCGGTTCTTCAGCAGGCGCAGGGAGCACATGTCGGAAGGTCTCGACGGGCTGGCCCAGCCCTGGCCGAGGGACCAGCTGCTGTATGTGTTTCCTCCGTGGCCCTTGATTGGGAGAGTCATTCGCAGAATTTCCAGGTACAGCGGCAAGGTAATTCTCATTGCGCCGGATTGGCCCAGGCGTCCCTGGTATGCCGATCTAGTCAGACTACTGGCAGAGCCCCCTTGGCGGTTACCCGAGCGGATCAATCTTTTGAGTCAGGGGCCGGTGTTGATGCCTCGGGTGGATCGATTCTTGCTTACGGCCTGGCTCTTGAAAGGAGACGGTTGCGTCGGCGAGGTTATTCCGGGGCCGTGATCGAGACGATGCTGAACTCTAGGAGACGGTCGACTTCTTTAGTGTATATTCGCGTTTGGCGCATTTTTGAGGCATGGGCGAGCGACAGAGGTGTTAGGCCGGCGACAGCCGATTTACCGCACGTGCTGGCGTTTCTTCAGGGCGGGCTGGAAAGGGGTCTGGCCCTAAATACCCTCAAGGTACATCTCGCGGCTCTGGCGTGTTTTAGAGGGTGGGTGCGAGGGCACGCTCTCTCTAGTCATCCGGATGTGCGTAGGTTCCTTAAAGCGGTCCAGCAAATCCGCCCGCCGCTTCGACACGTGGTACTGCCGTGGGATTTGAATTTGGTGCTGGATGCCTTGATGGAACCGCCGTTTGCCTCTGGTGCCTCCGTCGGTTTGCACGAGTTATCTTGGAAAACAGCCTTCCTGGTAGCCTTGTGTTTGGCTAGAAGAGTGTCGGATTTGCAGGCTCTCTCTTGCCGGGAACCGTACCTGCGTTTTTCAGATGAGAAGGTAGTCTTAATGCCCGTTCCTTCGTTCTTGCCGAAAGTGGTCCCAGGGTTTCACATGAATCAGTCCGTTTCGCTTCCCACCTTTCGATCTCAGAGAGGCGATGCGTTGGACCCGGCTCTCCATAAGTTGGATATGGGTCGTGTGTTGCGGGCGTATTTGCGGAGGACAAGCCCGTTTCGGAAGTCGGATCATTTGTTCGTTCTGTTTGGAGGGCCGCGCAAGGGGAAAGCGGCTTCCAAAGCTTCCATAGCTCGCTGGGTGAAGCAGGCTATAGCGGGAGCTTATCAGGCAAAGGGCAGGTCGCCTCCGCTGGAACTTCGAGCTCATTCCACGCGGGCTCAAGCGACATCTTGGGCTGAGTTGGCCTTAACTCTGCCAGCGGATATCTGTCGGGAGGCGTCCTGGTCTACCTTACATACTTTCGCGAAGCACTACAGATTGGATGTGATGGCCCGGGGGGATGCCAGTGTTGGTGTTTCGGCCATTGTAGCGGGGCTCGCAGGTTCCCTCCCAGTTTAGGTACTGCTTTGGTACTGCCCAACTGTACCTGGACTGGCCCGGAGAGACAAAGAGGAAGGAGAAAATTAGACCTTACCTGCTAATTGTCTTTCCTTGAGTACTCTCCGGGCCAGTCCAGGTCCCACCCGTCGGTTCTGCGAGCAGTGGTATTTTTGTTGGTGGTTCGGAGGTTTAGCAGTCAGTTTTCGGTGGCTTAGTGGGTCCGCAGTTGCGGCTGCTGGTCGCCTTTCCTGGAAGAGGATATTGGGGGTCCTCCTGTTCGGTGGGGGGCTCTAGGTAGTTTCAAAACGAAAAAAGAGAAAAAAAAAAAAAGACATAAGGAGACAACAAAACAAATTGGATGCCCAGGGTCACGAATGCCCCATTCAGGTTTTTCAGAATCAGTGAGCTGGGTTTTTCTTCAGGGCTCATAAAGGGATTTTTTTTATATGATAGGTTACCGTTCTTTTTGGTTTTCAGTTAGCTAGTATCAGTAGTTGCTTTGCTGCTTTGACAATACGTGACTGGCTTCCTATCAGTAGGGGGAGCTATGGGAGCTGTCAGTAAAACTTGGAGCTTTCAGTCCTCAGCTGCTGGAAGGGATTGACTACCCAACTGTACCTGGACTGGCCCGGAGAGTACTCAAGGAAAGACAATTAGCAGGTAAGGTCTAATTTCTCCTTATTGGTACTGCTAGAGTATGTTTAATTGCTAGCATTTCCTGAAGCAACAGTAGCAGAGACAAATGCCGTACTGCCTTTCCACAACCCCGTTTAAATCCTGTCCTGTCCTGTCCCACGTCTGTAAATATTCTGCTACAGTGTTCACTACATATTCGGAATCCGAAATAATTGTCACAGGATCTGAAATGGTTAGAGCAATAGCTAACAGCACTGCCAACAATTCGGCAGACTGGGAAGTATAATATTTAGGAGAGAGTGATTGCACCACCCTCAATCCCTGATATTCTGTGCTCCCTTTTTCCACTACAGCTACCCCTATTCCTGTGGGATTCGCTTGGAGACCAAGCGCTGAGATATCTACATATATCTCTGCCTTCCTCCTTCAATGGGTGTATCCTGCACATATGCCCTATCTTTCCCCACCTGACAAACATGTCCTGGATCTAGTTGCTCCTGAATCAGTCCCTTATAGGGCAACCTTGTAGATGGAGAAAGGAAAGTTATATATGGAGCATCTAGAGTGGCTAGATATTTAGCCATCCTTTGCTGTAAATCCTGTTCTGGGAGCACCTAAAAGTGCTGGGACTTCATGGGCGGTATGTATCTCAACTAAATCTCCAATCCATCTTTCTGCTGCTTTTACTACAGACGCACAGGCAACAATTGCCCACTCGCACATAGTAAAATTCTTTTCAATTTCTGAATATGTACCTGAAAGAAATGCAAGGGGACATCTCCCTCCCTTGTCCTCCTGAGTCACAACTGCTGTCCAACCCTGGTCATCCTGGGTGACATGAATAACCAAAGGTCGGCCAGGTATAGGGCTATCTAACGGCTGAGCTGTTATTATATCCTGAATCAAACTCTCCACCCATGCCCATTCCTCAGGGGATACCACCACAGCTTTCTTACCATCTTTAGGTCCCATGCCCTTCAGCAATTTCCTTAAACCTGCAGTATATTTGAATGGAGGAGTGGCCTAGTGGTTGGGGCAAGGTACTTCAGGCCGGAGGACACTAGAGGACAGCAACCTTGGGCCGGAAGGACTGGGGTTTCTAGTCCCACAGGTGCTCCTTGTGGTCTTGGGCAAGCCACTTAACCCTCCATAGCCCATGTTCCCTGTAAAATAGTTATCTCCAGGAACAAGCAGGAATGAGTCTTCACATATGGGTATCGTCGGTACCGACGGAGCCTGCGTGGGAACGCTCCCCAGCGTCCAAAAGGAAAGCTTTTGGGAGCATCCCACAGCGCCTGCGCGCGCTGCCTTTCCTAACCGCCTCTCTCCAGTTCTTCTTTTCCGCGGAGCCAGCAGGTCGTGTTCCTGTCACCGCTGAAGAAGTTCTTTATTTTATTTCTTTGGTCGCGCGTCTGCCTTCTTCGACGTCGGACCGGTACCGCCGGTCTTTCTTTCTTTCTTTCTTCTTAAAAAAAAAAAAAAAAAAGACTACTATTTTCACTTCTGTGCATTTTTCTTTTGGCCTTACGCCTACGAGAAATTCTCCTCATGGAGAAGCCCGCTTCCGGGTTTAAAAAGTGCACGAAGTGCAGCGGCACTATTTCTGTCACTGACACCCATGACTGGTGTCTAAAATGTTTGGGTCCTGACCACTCCATCACGGATTGTGAGTCCTGTTCCATGATGTCTAAAAGAGGTCTACAGAATCGAGCAGCCAAGCTCAGTACCCTGTTTCCCTCTGATGCAGCTTCGGTAGCATCAACGTCTTCCAGGGCTGTTTCTTCCTCCCATGGATCTCTCAGGTAACCAAACTCAAGTCCAGCCGGTCCTCGAAGGGTAGATCTCCCTCTAAGTTTCGAGATGCCTCCGGGCTTGCTCTCGAGGAATCCGCACCGGCAAAACTACCCCGGCGGGAGGCTCCGGCTTCCAAAGCTTTATCTATGGGGTCACAGGTTGACATCGATGGCTCGGCCTCGACCGATCACCTGTTGCCATGTTCTGAGGTACCGACATCCAGACATTGGTGGCGTCGATGGATCAGAATATTCTGACCATGCAGCGTGCCATTACGGCATTCATACAAGCTGCAACACCTCCGGTACCACAACAAACTCCGTTGTCGGTACCGGCATCGATATCGGTTCCATTGCCGGTACCGATTGCATTGACATCGGCTTCGGTGTCGACTGCAGCGGTACCCTGTTCTGTGATGCCCATCGGTACCGAATCGGTACCGATCACTCCCAATGTTGATAACACTCGGTACGCGTATCGGGCTCTGCAAGAGCATCCAGATAGGCGATACTTCGATTCCTCTGAAGACTCTGATGAATCAGAGGTTTCTGTCGAAGCATCGGTACTCCTTCCTCAGGAGCCCTCTTCTCCAAAAAAAGAATGTCTCCTCCAGAAGACTTGTCTTTTCAAGACTTTATTAGGGAAGTGGCCAGGGGCCTCTCCATTTCAGTGGCCCCTGAGGCAGAGCTAGAGCCAAAAAATTGGATATCTTACAATATCCAAAGGCTCCTAAAGAGGCAGCTACTTTACCAATTCATGAGATCCTTTATGATCACATGTTGGGCATATGGGAGACACCTCTCACCACCTCCCCTCATTCTCGTAGGTTGGACACCATGTACCGTGTTATTTATTATTATTAGTTGGATTCATTTAGAGTAAATAGATACTTCATTGTGTGTCACTAATTTATTAAGTTATTGAGTATTTATTAGTGTGACCATGTGTCTATAAGTTCTTATATATGTGATTATACACGTATCATACGTATACAGTCATTTAATTATTTATTTATTTATTTATCTGTCTGTTGGTTCACAGACTTTCGCTGTACTTTAGCAGTTAGTATCTAATTAATTATTTATTTAATTATTTATTTACAGTTTTTATGAATTTTTTAGTGTTTTGAGTGCCTTATATATGTATATTTATGATGAATTTGTTTGTTTTAAATGAATTTTTTATATGTTGTTATAGCCAAAGCCCCTGAGGAAGGCATAAACGAAACACGGCCTGTGTCGGGCCTGGCTTTATGAAATAAAGGTGGTATTATAGTTCCTTCCTTGCCTCCACGGTTTTTACTGGGTTTCCGTGTTCCTCCTTGTCCTGGCTTTCATAAGACTCGGCTTCCTCACCACTCTATTGTGGTGGAGTCTGCTATGAAGAGGATAAAGAGTGCAAAAAGGCACTCATCTAATCCTCCAGGAAGAGAATGCAGAACCTTAGATGCTTTTGGCAGGAGAATTTTCCAGGCCAATATGCTTGTTGCTAGAACCAACTCCTATAGTCTCTATATGGGGATGTTTCTAAAAGAAGTTACCGATCACCTACAAACTTTATCTCCTTTTGTTTCAGAAGATAAAAGAGAGGAGTTTCTCACCTGGCTTAAACATGCCCAGGATGTTTCCAAGTTTTCTAACCGTGCAGCCTTTGACTCTTTTGAGTGTGCTAGTAGAGCCTCGGCTATTGCCATAGGTGCACGCAGAGTTGCTTGGCTACAAGCTTCTGATTTCGAACCCTGGGTTCAGGATGGACTAGGAAATCTTCCTTGTACAGGTGAAAACCTTTTTGGCAAAGATTGGCAAGCAAAGGCCACTCAGATGGATGCTGAAAATTCTGCTTTAGATAGACTTTCAAAGTCTACTTCTGCTCCTGTTAAGAAAAGGTTGTTCAAAAAGGGATTTTTTCCCAAAAAGGGGAGATATTATCCTGTTTATGGTCAACAGGCGTCTTCTGCAGGTCGTTTTACTGCAAAGCGACAGCAACAACCTAAACAGGCCAAGCCTAAGGCTGCAAGGGCTGCTACGGCCCAACAGCCTCAGCCTCCTCAGGGCCTTTGACTTTCAACTAGAGAACTTAGCCTTTCTGGCTCTAAAAGAACCAGAGCCTCTCACCATTCCAGGAAGGTTAGCTCACTTTGCTCCCAGGTGGGAACAAATCACAGCAGAGCAATGGACCCTCTCCATCATAAGGGAGGGGTACAAGCTTCATTTCTTAAACCTTCCTCCTCACACCATGGTGAGACAGTTCAATTCTCCAACATCTCTCCTCGACCTTCTGGGTCAGGAGATTGTTACCCTTCTTGCCCAAGGGGCAATAGAAGAAGTACCCCTTCTTCAACAGGGCTCAGGGTTCTACTCCCCCTACTTTCTTATCCCAAAGAAAACAGGGGGCTACAGACCCATACTAGATCTCAGAGAATTGAACAAGTTTCTATGCAAGGAGAAATTCAAGATGATTTCTCTCGGTGCTCTCCTTCCATACATTCAGAGTCAGGATTGGCTTTGTTCTCTAGACCTCAAGGATGCGTACACCCATGTCCTCATCCATCCAACACAAAGAAGGTTCCTTCGGTTCCTTTTAAGCACTACCAATACAAAGTGCTTCCTTTCGGTCTGGCCTCTGCACCAAGAGTGTTCACAAAATGCATGGCAGTAGTAGCTGCATTTCTACGCACTCTAGGGATATTCGTATTCCCATATCTGGACGACTGGTTCATCCGAGCTCCGTCCCAGTCAGAGGCCCAGACTTCCCTAGCCTGCACAAGGCGTGTTCTTCAGTATCTGGGACTTGTAATAAACATCCCAAAATCCCATCTCACCCCTACTCAGTCTCTAGAGTTCATAGGGGCCTTGCTGGATACCACAACTGCAAGGGCCTATCTTCCCCAGGCCCGTTGCCTATGCTTGGTGCAGTTAGCCTCACAAATTCAGTTAAAATCCCATTTAACTGCTCGAGAGATGTTACAACTGTTAGGCCACATGGCATCCACTGTGCATGTGGTTCCTTACGCTCGCCTTCACATGAGGGCAGCTCAATGGACTCTGTCCACTCAATGGACCCAGGCATCACGGTGCCTGTCAGACAAAATAGCAACCTCCAGTCACCTCTTTTGCTCTCTCCAGTGGTGGAAGTCCACTCAAAATCTGTTGCTGGGGTCCCCCTTTCAACAGGTGTTACCCCAAGCAACCCTTACAACAGATGCCTCTCCAAGAGGTTGGGGAGCTCATCTACAAGATCTCTCCACTCAAGGCATCTGGTCTCCACAGGAGACTTCTCTGCATATAGAGCTCAGAGCAATTTTTCTAGCTCTCAGAGTCTTCCACACCCTGCTCAGCTACAAGACAGTCCTCATCCACACGGACAACCAAGTAGCCATGTTCTACGTGAACAAGCAGGGCGGGACTGGCTCTCTGTCGCTTTGCAACGAAGCTTTGAGATTGTGGGCCTTCACCAGAGAGCATCAAATTCATCTCATGGCAGTGTATCTTCCAGGGGTTCAAAACTCTTGGGCAGACAGACTCAGTCGAGTTCTGCTTCCACACGAATGGTCCCTCCATGGGGACCAGATAGCCAGGATCTTCCGAATTTGAGGAACCCCGGACATAGACCTGTTTGCAAGTCCGTGGAATGCCAAACTTCCCCGGTTCTGTTCCAGGATTCCGTGTCAGGGAGTTCAGGCCAGGTACGCCTTCCTCCTTCATTGGGGGCAAGACTTCCTCTATGCCTTTCCACCCATTCCCCTAATTCCCAAGACACTGTTCAAACTTCAGAGAGACAAGGGGTCTATGATCCTCATAGCACCACATTGGCCACGCCAAGTGTGGTACCCTCTACTTCTGCATCTCTCTCAAGCTCCCTCCCTGGACTTGGGATCTGCTTCAGACCTCCTGTCCCAGGAGGAGGGAACGTTGTGGCACCCAAATCCTCAGTCTCTTCACCTCAGAGCCTGGTTGCTGAAGGCCTAGACCTTCAAGATTTGCATCTTTCTCAGCAAGTGAAGGATATCCTTCATGCTTCCAGAAAGCCTTCCACTAGACGTTGCTATGCTTTTAAATGGAAAAGGTTTACCATTTGGTGTGCAGAGAAGGGTCTTAACCCTCTTGCAATACCTCTGAATTCTTTACTAGAGTATTTGCTGCATTTATCCCATGCAGGCCTTAAAACAAATTCAGTAAGAGTCCATTTGAGTGCTATTGCAGCATCCCTTAAACCTCTCAATGGACAGCCTATTTCCTCTCATCCTCTTATAGCAAGATTCATGAGAGGCCTTCTTTTAACTAAACCTCCCATTAGACCACCTCCAGTGGCATGGGACTTGAATCTGGTTCTTGGCCAGCTTATGCAGCCACCCTTTGAACCCTTAGCCACTACCTCCTTGAAATTCCTTTCCTGGAAGGTTATTTTTCTCATTGCAGTCACTTCAGCTCGCCGCATCAGTGAGCTGCAAGCCTTGGTGGCTAATCCTCCTTATACAAGGTTCCATCATGACAAGGTAGTCCTCAGGACCAATCCACACTTTATGCCTAAAGTGGTCTCACCTTTTCATCTGAACCAGGAGGTATATTTACCTGTCTTTTTTCCAGGACCTCATGCATCAAGTGCAGAGAGGAATCTCCATACCCTGGATTGTAAGAGAGCGCTTGCTTTTTACTTACAAAGGACACAGCAACATAGAAAGTCCTCTCAACTCTTTGTTGCTTTCGATCCCTCTGATTTAGGACTTCCAGTCTCTAAGAGAACTCTGTCCAATTGGATTGCTCAGTGTATTTCTTTCACCTACCAGAGTAAGAACCTTTCTCTGGAGGGCCATGTCACAGCTCATAATGTGAGGGCCATGGCAGCCTCTATGGCTCATCTAAATTCTGTGTCCATCGACCAAATCTGTCGAGCGGCCACCTGGGCCTCGGTTCATACCTTTTCAGCCCATTATTGCTTGAACAAGGACTCCCGCCGGGATGCCTTGTTTGGTCAGGCTGTTCTCAAACACCTGTTCCATACCTAATCAACTCCTACCCCCCATCCCTGGTTGGATGCCCGAGATCCATAGGGGGAGGTAGAGCCCTTCTCAGGGACTCACAACCTTGGGGATCTCCCTGGCATCTCTAGCTGGGGAGTCCCCATATGTGAAGACTCATTCCTGCTTGTTCCTGGAGATAGCACAGTTACTTACCTGTAACAGGTGATCTCTGGGAACAGCAGGAATAAGTCTTCACAACCCACCCACCTCCCCTAGGAGTTGTATCTCTCTATCTATCTTCCTTTCCTTTCTCTCTCTCTCTCTCTCTTTGTCTCAGCCTAAAACTTGAACTGGAGAGAGGCGGTTAGGAAAGGCGGGTAGGCAGCGCGCAGGCGCTGTGGGATGCTCCCAAAAGCTTTCCTTTTGGACGCTGTGGAGCGTTCCCGCGCAGGCTCCGTCGGTACCGACGATACCCATATGTGAAGACTTATTCCTGCTGTTCCCAGAGATCACCTGTTACAGGTAAGTAACTGTGCTGTCTCCAAGTTATAATGCCCTGTTCAATGTAATTTCAGTTTGTTCAATGTAAACCGCACTGATGCAGAATAGCACGGTATATAAGAGAATGTAAATAAATAAAATAAATAAATATTATGGGGCACCCAGTGCCTACAAAAATTCAATTGCCCTAGGAGCGTATGCACCTGGGTTACTTTCTGGGGTTTTGCTTCTGTTCTTAACCCTGTCTGTCTTCTGCTGCTCTCCTCCCATCTCTTGACACCTTCTGTCCAAGGAAAACTACCTCCTGCTGACACATTTGGACTTCCTTCTAACTAACCTTATAGCCCTGTGCTTCTAAAACCTATAACAAATCCCCCATGGCTTCCCATGCTTCTCCAGTGTGTCTGTGCATAGCATAAGATCATCCACATATTGTAACAAGGTCACAGAGTTCCCTTCCCATCTCTCTCTAAAATCTTGCAGATCCTGACTCAAAACTCTGTTAAAAATTGAGGGACTCTCTACATAACCCCTGTGGTAGTCGGGACCAGGTATACTGCTGTCCTTCGTACACAAATGCAAACAATTTCTGTGAAGCCTTGGCTAAAGGCAGGGTCCAAAAAGCATTACTTAAATCCACCACAGAGAACCATTCATCCAGGGGACTGTCCACATTCCCACTGGATCTGGCACTACTGGGAACTCCACTACCACCATTTAATTCAACTTCCTCAAATCCTGTACCAACCTCCACTTACCATTAGGCTTACGTACTGGGCATATTGGGGGTGTTATAGGGGCTCTGAGTGCAGTATAAAACTCCTTGCTTCACCAATTCTTTTACCTGCTCTCTGATTCCCCTGCATGCTTCAGCTGACAGAGGATACTGCTTCACCCTCGGCCCTTCACACCCCTCCTTAAGAATAATCTCCACTGCTTTTACCTCCCAATGTAATCCCACATCTAGATCATTTGCTGCCCATACATCTGGGGGGGAGCCTGATCCATAATCCTGGATCCTACCTCCCAAGATTTCTCAGATCCCAAACTGAACTGATGCTATTGATATGGAAAGTATTCATGTGGCTCCAGATCGGGAAAGAAATCCTCATCCTTAACTGTTCCTGTTAAAAAGAATCCCTGTAAAGGATATTCTTCTCCTTCTATTTCCCCTCTCATCTCCACTTGATGTTTCAAAAGCCAAATCAGGTCCTTTGAAGTGCTCCCTCCTCTCCGAAATACTACTTTTACCCACCACATATCCTCACAGCCCTCTATAGATCCTATTGCATTCACTGCTCCACATTCCTCTTGATAATTAAGTGACAATACCTGAACCCATAAGAACATAAGATATGCCATACTGGGTCAGACCAAGGTCCATCAAGCCCAGTATCCTGTTTCCAACAGTGGCCAATCTAGGTCATACGTACCTAGCAGTATCCCCAAAAGACACAGGTTCCACAATGCTTGTATTGGGTCAAGCATTGATATCCTGGGTCCCTTTTTAATAATGGTTTATGGACCTTTCCTCCAGGAACTTGTCCAAACCTTTTTTAAACCCAGCTACACTAACAGCTCTTCCGGTAACAAATTCCAGAGTTTGATTACACGTTGAGTGAAAAAATATTTTCTCTTATTTGTCTTAAATAGTTTACCCTGTAGCTTCATTACATGTCCCCTAGTCTTTCTATATTCTGATAGCGTAAACAATCGATCTACTTTTACCCGTTCCACTCCATTCATTAATTTATAGACCTCTATCATATCTCCCCTCAGCCGTCTCTTTTCCATGTTGAAGAGCCCTAACCTTTGTAGCCTCTCTTCATAGGAGTAGCCTCCCATCCCCTTTACCATTTTGGTGGCTCTTCTCTGTACCTTTTCTAATAACGCTATATCCTTTTTAAGATACGGCGACCAGAATTGCACACAATATTCAAGGTGCGGTCGTACCATGGAACGATACAGAGGCATTATAATATCCTTTGTTTTATTTTCCATTCCTTTCCTTATGATACTTAGCATTCTATTTGCTTTCTTGGCCGCTGCTGCACACTGGGCGGAGGGTTTTAACATGTTATCCACGATGACTCCTAAATCTTTTTCTTGGGTGGTGGTTCCCAATGTGCTACTTTGCATTGTGTAACCTTGCATTGGTTTGTTCTCTCCTAGGTGCATAACTTTGCACTTGTCCACATTAAATTTCATCTGCCATTTGGATGCCCAGTCTTCCAATTTATCCAGTTCCTCCTGCAGTTTTCCACAGTCCTTTTGGGTTTTAACAACTTTAAACAGTTTTGTGTCGTCTGCAAATTTGATAACCTCACTAGTTATTCCCTTTTCCAGGTCATTTATGAATATGTCAAAAAGTAGTGGACCCAGTACAGATCCCTGGGGTACTCCACTATTCACCTTAACCCGCTTAATCCCTGTCTCCCATCTCTCTGGGCACTGCAAAAGTGACCACATTATCTGGCGGCAAGGTTTTAAATTCGCCACCTTATGTCCCCACACCTGAACTATCTGCTGCTGCAAGTGTTCTGCTGATTCTTTGTTTAAAATACATACTAGATTCTGTTCCTCCCACCCGTGTGCTTGGGGGGTTCTTAACTCTGGTGGCAACATAATTGAGCACATAGTACATTGTATCTGGATATCAAATTTCCCCAACAAATCCCTTCCCAAAAGATTGGCTGGTGACTCTGGTGCATATAGAAGGGGGGCTACCACCTTAGTTCCTTCTATCACAATTTCTAAAGGTTGGGTGTAACTCAGACTTTTATATTCCCCAGTAAATCCTACTGTTCTTAACCCGTTTTGGACCAGCGTATGTTTTACATACATAAGGTTTCCATACTTGCTACTCAACTGTTTACTAATTAATGGTTATAAATTCAATGGAACTAAGTTTAGCTATTATCGTTATGTCAAAAAGCGTTATACAGATTTTTTATCTGAGATCTAGTTAGTTTAATAGGTATTCGAAGTTTGCTGATTTTGACTGGACTGGCGGCTCAACATAAAAAGATCACAAAAAATAGTAAGTAGCTTATAATGCTGTAATAGCTACTATTTTGCAAATAAAAGTATTTGTAGACTTTAGAAAATAGGTTTAGATTCTCCAGGACCAAGCAGAAAGACAGTCCTCACATATGGGTGACGTCGGCACCGACGGCGCCCTCGTGTGGAGCATTTCCCCAGCTTTCAAAGAAAGCCTTTGGGAATGCAGCACACATGCGCGGTCCCCTTCCCACCCAAGGGTGCCATCATTCTCAGTCTTCTTTTTTCCGCGGAGCCTGACAGACGTGTGTCGTCGTCACCCGGTAAAAGTTGATTTTTTTCCTGCATTGGATTCATGGTTTTTGCCTGGTCCGACGCTGGTTCCCCTTCCTGCCTGGGCCCGGTACACCGGTATCTAGCCCAGAGCTAGTTTTTCGGTTTTTGTCCTTCTTGACTAGCGTTCCCGCTTTTTTTCTCTTTTTCACTGTCAGCCCGGTCTTTTGACCGTGCAGGGGGTCCTTTTTCCCCCCATGGCTACCAGCGGGTTCAAGAAGTGTGATCGGTGTAAGAAGCTAATGTCTCTCACCGACACACATGACTGCTGCCTCCGGTGCCTCGGGCTCGACCCTGACCTGGTGGTCTGTGTCCTGTGCGGCAAAATGTCCTCTAAGGCGCTGAGGAGCCGTCAACATCAGCGTGAAAGACTTTTTTCTGACTCCGCGTCCGGCCGGGCCTGGACCTCGTCAGAGGCCTCGACATCTCGGGAGTCTGACCCCGAGCACCGTCGAGGCTCCTCTGAAAGGGGGTCTCCTTCTCGGGAACACAGAAGGAAGAAGAAACCCGCGAGGGCGTCGTCAGTGGATGCTCTTGGCCCCTCGAGGGCCAGTCGCATAGCCCCGACCGCCATCCCGGGTCCTCAGAGTCGGAGAGGCCTGTCAAGTTGCCTCGAGTGGAGCTGGAGTCCCCGAGTCACGTGAGTGCTGTTGTCCTCATAGACTCCCCTCCGGGGGAGCCAACTTCGGGGGCTGCTGAGTCTCCTGAGCTGAGTCTCAGGTTGACGGCCTTGGAGAGCAGCTTGGCTGCCTTCATTGAGCAGCAACGGATACTGATCGCCGGTTTCACCGGTGCATCTGCCCCGACCACCGGGACCTCGACGTCCAAGTCGACCCTGGAGGCCGAGCCGATCCTCGAGTCAATGCTGTCTCGAGTCGATCCTCGGCCAAGGTCCCCCTCGGCCTCCCGCTTGGGGCCAAGGTCGTCGACGCCAGTGCCCTCGGCGTCGGGGCGGATGGCATCGATGCCCACCCGGCCGGAGCCACTCGATTCCTCCTCGGAGGGGTCCGAGTGGGAGACGGAGGACGAGGAGTCCCCGGACACTTTCCGGACCTGGTGCATCCCATCGGACTCACCGGAGTCCCAGCCTCGGAGACGGTCCCCACCGAAGGATACCCGGTTCTCGGACTTCGTGAGGGACGTGGCCAAAGCCTTGGCCTTCCCCGCGGATCCCGAGGAGGAGCCTCGAGCCTAAGGAGGCTTTACTGTACCGGTTCCTCCGATGCTGGAACGGCTGCTCTTCCGCATGTGGGAGGCACCAGCTTCGGCGCCAGTTCTCAGCAAACAGGTCGATTCCATTTATCGAGTCTGTAAGAGCCCTAGGTTCCAGAAGGTAGAGCTACTGCACCACTCCATGGTTGTGGAATCGGCCATGCATCGTCTGAAGAGTCATAAGATGCACTCCTAGGTGCCCCCCGGCCGGGAGGCCTGGAACCTGGATGCCCTCGGTAGAAAGTGCTTCCAGGGCTCTATGCTGGCTTGCCGTGTCCAGACCTACCAGCTGTACATGGGCATGTACCTCCGAGACCTGGCAAAGGAGATTGCCGGGTTCTCAGCTGGCCTCTCCGAGGAACCTTTGCAGAGGTTTAAGGCTTTATCATCAGGGATTCGAGAGTGCTCAAAGTTTATCTCTCGAGCAGCCTATGATGGCTTCGAGGCTTCGGCCCGAGTAGCCGCGGCCAGCATCGGTGCACGCCGTCAAGCCTGGCTACAGTCATCGGACCTCAAGCCATGGGTACAGGACAAGTTGGTCGATGTCCCTTGCCGAGGTGAGAACCTTTTTGGCAAACCCATGGCTGAAAAGGCTGCAGAACTCGAGTCTGAGACTCTCAACAGGACAAGGCTGTCCAGGAAAACCTCTGCCCCTTCTCAGAAGAAGAAGGGCTCGGGGAAAAAGCCCTTTTACACGAGGAAGGCTGCTGCCTACAAATCCTACCCTCAGTTTCAGGCCTCTACAGCTCCCCATCAGGGTTAGCAGGCCAAGGGGCAGGGACATGGGCCCCGTAGGCAGAAAACCCCCAAGCCATCAGCTCCGGCTCCTGCACAGCAGGGAGCGGGGTTTTGACTCCCACTGCATAGCCTCTCCTCTTCAGTTGGCTCCTCTCAGCACAGGAGGCCGGCTGACACTGTACGCCCACAGGTGGTCAGCCATAACAGGGGATACCTGGGTACTGAGCATAGTCCAAAAGGGCTATTTGCTCCACTTCAACCAGTTACCCCCCTCCTATTTTCCAGGGAAGCCTCCAAGACTCCCTCTGCACAGGAACCTCCTCCTTCGGGAGTTGGCAAGTCTTCTACAGGAGCAGGCGGTGGAACCGGTGCCCCACCACCTGATAGGGCGAGGCTTCTATTCCTGGTACTTTCTGGTACCAAAAAGGACTGGAGGCCTCAGGCCCATCCTAGATTTGCGAAATCTCAACAAGTTTCTGGAGAGGGAAAAGTTCAAGATGCTTGCCCTTGGAATACTGCTGCCCTACTTCCAGCAGGGAGATTGGCTATGCTCCTTAGACCTGAAGGATGCTTATACTCACATCCTCATTCATTCAGACCACAGACATTATCTCAGATTTGTAGTGGGAGGAAGTCATTTTCGATACAGAGTACTTCCATTTGGCCTCACCTCCGCCCCCAGGGTTTTCACCAAGTGCCTGGCGGTGGTGGTGGCCTATCTCAGAAACCAGGGCATCTTTGTCTTTCCATACCTGGACGACTGGCTCATCAGAGGTCAGTCTCCACAAGAAGCTAGACAGGCCACCCTTCGCACTGTTTCTCTTCTCTAACATCTAGGCTTCGTAATAAACTTCACAAAGTCCACTTTGCTCCCCTCACAGGACATGGAGTTCATAGGGGCAAGATTGGATACCCTCCAGGTGAAGGCTTATTTGTCCGAGAACAGGGCCCACAGACTGATGGCTTTGGCAAAACAGTTCCGCAGCGGTTCTCTGGTCTCCGCCAGAAACTTCCTAAGGCTCTTGGGTCACATGGCATCCACAGTCCATGTAACTCCGAATGCCTGTCTGTACATGTGAGCTGCTCAGTGGTGCCTCAGAGCTCAGTGGGTGCAAGCCACAGGCGACTTGAAAGACAAGATAAGGGTGTCCAAACTGCTGGCAGCCTCCCTACGGTGGTGGCTGCATCTCCCAAACCTGGTCCAGGGAGTGCCTTTTCAGGCACCTCCACACACAGAGGTGCTGACAACCGATGCTTCCCTTCCGGGCTGGGGTGCACATTGCCAGGGGGCTTGCACTCAGGGCCTCTGGTCTCCTTGGGAGTCCACACAGCAGATCAATCTGTTGGAGTTGCGAGCTATCCACTTAGCTCTACAGACTTTCTCTCATGTCCTCTCTCACCAGTCTGCCACCTGATTGTCTGTCTGAACTAAGACAATGTTCTACGTGAACAAGCAAGGGGGCACAGGCTGCAAACTTTTGTGTCAGGAGGCGCAGGCCCTGTGCTCCTTGGCAATCAAACACATGTTTCTCAAGGCAGTTTATCTGCCTGGCCAGGAAAATTCTCTGGCAGACAGATTGAGCAGGATTCTACAACCTCACGAATGGCATTTGAATCCCCTGGTGGTCCAAGGGATCTTTCTAAGATGGGGTCTTCCAACCATCGATCTCTTTGCGAGTCCACTGAACCGTCAGCTACCCAGGTTCTGTTCCAGGCAACCGCATCCTCTCCGAATAGCAGCAGATGCGTTTCTAATCTCTTGGTCCACGGGCCTACTGTATGCGTTTCCTCCCACGCCTCTAGTGGCCCGCACCTTGTTCAAGGTTCTTCAGGACAAGGCCTCGGTGATTCTGGTAGCCCCCAGATGGCCGAGGCAACCATGGTTTCCACTCCTTCTGCAGTTGGCGGTGGACACTCCACTCCCTCTGGGGGTGCAGCCCGATCTCCTATCTCAGGATCAGGGATCTCTCCTGCACCCCAACCTCAGGTCCCTCAATCTGATGGCCTGGCTGCTGAAAGGGTAGTTCTAGCCCCCTTACTTCTACCTAAGGAAGTGGAAGAGGTGGTTTTGGCCTCTAGGAGGCAATCCAACTGAAAATCTTATTCCCTCAAGTGACATAGGTTCTCCTCCTGGTGTGCTCAGCGCCAGGAGGATCCTTTTTCGTGCCTGGTGCCAATGGTGCTGCAGTATCTGCTTCACCTATCGGACCTAGGCCTTAAGTCCAACTCTGTTCGGGTCCACCTCAGTGCTCTATCAGCACACCACTCACAGATAGAAGGCCCATCTCTGTTGGGTCACCCCTTGGTGTCCCGCTTCCTCAGAGGCCTGTTTTTGCTCAAGCCTCCGATCCGTCCACTAGCCACTGAGTGGGATTTGAATGTGGTCTTGCACCAACTTACTTGCCCACCGTTTGAGCCAATGGCTACCTGTCACGCTTCCTTTTCTGGAAGGCATTGTTCTTAGTGCCTCTTACCTCGGCCAGGCGTGTGAGTGAACTACAAGCTGTGGTTTCTGATAGACCGTACACACGGTTCTATAAGAACAGGGTGGTCTTGCGGACTCACCCTAAGTTCCTTCCGAAGGTTGTCTCCTCCTTCCACCTCAATCAGGAGGTGGTTCTTCCAGCATTCTTCCCCAGGCCGCATGCCAGCCGGGCTGAAACAGTCCTGCATACCTGTAGAAAGGCGTTGTCCTTTTACATAGACCGTATGCAGGGGCATTGAAGGGCTCCTCAGCTCTTCGTATCTTTTGACCCTAATAAAATGGGGTTGCCTGTCTCCAAGCGTACGTTGTCCCTTTGGGTAGCGGATTGTATCTCCTGGGCGTACAGGGCAGCCGGCCTCTCCTTGCAGGGTCGAGTCACAGCCCACCGTGTCAGGGCGAAGGCCGCGTCAGTTGCTCATCTCCACTCTGTTCCATTGGCGGACATCTGCCGGGCCGCTACTTGGTCTTCAAGCCAGACTTCTGTGGCCCACTACTGCCTCGAGAGGGAGTCCCGTAGGGACAGTGCTTTCGGACAGGCGGTACTCCGTAGTCTCTTTGAGGTTTAGGCAACTCCTACCCTCCGGCCCTTGTGTTGGACTACCGTACGGGGCGTTCTCAGAAAGGATTCTTTCATGGATGCTGATGCTCTAGAGGGAGCTTATTTTCCAGCTTGGGTTCCCGGTAGCCTGAAGCTGGGGAGTCCCATATGTGAGGACTGACTTCCTGCTTGGTCCTGGAGAAAGAGTAGTTACTCACCTGTAACAGGTGTTCTCCAGGAGCAGCAGGAATCAGTCCTCACGACCCTCCCTCCTCCCCTTGGAATTGCAGTCATATGATTTATTTTCTGTTTTTGCTGTCTTTTAGCTATGTCATCAGACTGAGCAAGATGGCACCCTTGGGCGGGAAGTGGACCGCGCATGCACACTGCATTCCCAAAGGCTTTCTTTGAAAGCTGGGGAAATGCTCCCCACGAGGGCTCCGTCGGCGCCGACGTCACCCATATGTGAGGACTGATTCCTGCTGCTCCTGGAGAATACCAGTTACAGGTGAGTAACTACTCTTAACTGTAAGTTACTTAGTGTCAGAGTTATTGGTGCGTATATCGACCTTGTATGTTTTTCATACGCTGAGCTAATATGTTGTCGAAATTAATTGCTGTCAAACATTCTGTTCTAGATGTTTCAATGATGCAGTATCGACGCACTGCATCAGATGTTTTTCACGTGTATCATATTCCGCCGTCAGAATGGACTGTTGACAAGCTATCTTATATTATAATGAATGTTTTAAATGAAAACTGCAGTTTCAATAGTATCTACAGTATGTTTATGTCAATGAATATTGGAACTGAATCCTATCTTTTCTGAAGACGGACAGTATACTATATTGGCCAGTGTATGAAAAACATACACTATGTGAAACTTCTATTTTCTGCAAAGTTTTAATATTTTTTATTTTTGCCGGTTTTTCATAGTTGTTTGAGTGTAACAAATCTAATAAATTATCCAGAACAGAGAAAGGATATGCGAGCTGTCCAAAACGGGTTAATTTCTTTCCTGATAAAAGGAATGGCCCCTCTCCTTCTGCCCCTATGGTGGACACAGTGGCTCCAGTGTCCAAAATGAACACTGTTTCCACACCCCCGACTATCGCCTTAATGTAAGGGTTGGCTTTACCAATTTGTGCCACCTGGATGCCCTCGGTAAGAAGTGCTTCAAGGGCTCTATGCTTGCTTGCCGTGTCCAGACCTACCAGCTGTACATGGGCATGTACCTTCAAGACCTGGCAAAGGAGATTGCCGGGTTCTCTGCTGGTCTCTCCGAGGAACCTTTGCAGAGGTTCAATGCTCTGTCCTCGGGTATTTGTGAGTGCTCAAAGTTTATCTCTCAAGAAGCCTATGATGGCTTCGAGGCTTCGGCCCGAGTAGCTGCGGTCTGCATCGGTGCACACCGTCAGGCTTGGCTACAGTCATCGGACCTCGAGCCATGGGTGCAGGACAAGTTGGTCGATGTCCCCTGCCAAGGTGAAAACCTCTTTGGCAAGCCCATGGCTGACAAGGCTGCCGAACCCGAGACCGAGACTCTTACCCAGACAAAGCTGTCCAGAAAAACCTCTGCCCCTTCTCAGAAGAAGAAGGGCTTGGGGAAAAAGACCTTTTACCCGAGGAAGTCATCTGCCTATAAACAGTACCCTCATTATCGGGCCTCCGTAGCTCCCCAACAGGGTCAGCAGGCCAAGGGGCAGAGTCATGGGCCCCGTAGGCAGAAGGCCCCCAAGCCTCCTACTCCGGCTCCTGCTCAGCAGGGACGGGGATTTTGACTGCATTGGCATACCCTCTCCTCCTCAGCTGGCTCCCATCAGCACAGGAGGCAGGCTGGCCTTGTTCGCCCACAGGTGGTCAGCCGTCACAAGGGATACATATGTGTAAATAGTTCATGTAATTTTCTGACCATCCAAGTTGAATTACCTGTTTAACTGTAGTTTTACGGTTAACCCACCGTAAAACATAATTGTTCAATGTAAACCGCATTGATATTGAAGAGCGCGGTATATAAGAGAAATAAATAATAATAATAATAATACCTGGGTTCTAAGTATAGTCCAGAAGGGCTATCTCCTCCACTTCCACCAGGTACCCCCCTCCTATTTTCCAGGGGAGCCTCCCAGACTCCCTCTGCACAGGGACTTACTCCTGCAGGAGTTGGCAGGTCTTCTAAAGGATCAGGCAGTGGAACCGGTGCCCCACCACCTGAAAGGTCACGGCTTCTATTCCAGGTACTTCCTGGTACCAAAGCGAACAGGAGGCCTCAGACCCATCCTAGACTTGCGAAACCTGAACAAGTTCCTGGGAGAGGGAAAAGTTCAAGATGCTTACCCTTGGAATCCTGCTGCCCTACCTCCCACAGGGAGATTGGCTATGCTGCTTAGATCTAAAGGATGCTTATACTCACATCCTTATTCATTCAGACCACAGACAATATCTCAGATTTGTAGTGGGAGGAAACCATTATCAGTACAGAGTACTGCCTTTTGGCCTTACATCTGCCCCCAGGCTATTCACCAAGTGCCTGGCGGTGGTGGCGGCCTACCTCAGGGTTCAAGGCCTCTTTGTCTTTCCATATCTGGATGATTGGCTCATCAGGGGTCAGTCCCCGCAAGAGGCCAATCAAGCCACCCTTCGCACTGTCGCTCTGCTTCAGCACCTGGGGTTTGTCATAAACTTCGCAAAGTCCAGTTTGCATCCCTCCCAGAACATGGAGTTCATAGGAGCCCGACTGGACACCGTTCAGGTAAAGGCCTTTCTAGCAGTGGACAGGGCCCACTGATTGATGGCTCTAGCCAGGCTTTTCCACAGCAATTCTCTAGTCTCTGCCAGACAATTCCTGAGGCTCTTAGGCCACATGGCATCTACGGTCCATGTGACTCCAAATGCCCGTCTACACATGAGACCAGCTCAGTGGGGCCTCAGGACTCAGTGGCACCAGGCCACAGGAAGCCTCGCGGACAAAGTGAGGGTGTCCAGCCTACTGCAGTCTTCTCTGCAATGGTGGCTTCATCTTCTGAATCTACTGCAAGGGGTGCCTTTTCAGGCACCTCCACACTCTCAGGTGCTGACAACCGATGCTTCTCTATAAGGTTGGGGTGCACATTGCCAAGGGGCATGTACTCAAGGCCTGTGGACTCCTTGGGAGGCCGCACAGCAGATCAATCTCTTGGAACTGAGAGCTATCCGCTTAGCCCTGAGAACCTTCTCTCATCTCATCTCTCACCAGTCCGTCTTAGTTCAGACAGACAATCAAGTGGCTGTGTTCTATGTGAACAAACAAGGGGGCACAGGGTCCCCTCTTTTCTGTCAGGAGACGCAGAAACTGTGCTCCTGGGCAGTCGATCATGGCATTCTTCTCAAAGCAGTCTACCTCCCAGGTCAGGAGAATTACCTGGCGGACAGATTGAGCAGGAATCTGCAGCCGCACGAATGGCAGTTGAACCCTTTAGTGGTTCAACAGATCTTCCTGAGATGGGGTCTTCCAACCATAGATCTCTTTGCCAGTCCTCTCAACCGTCAACTTCCCAGGTTCTGTTCCAGACAGCCGCATCCTCAGAATAGCAGCGGATGCGTTTCTCATTCCATGGTCTACAGGCCTCCTATATGCGTTTCCTCCCACGCCTCTAGTGTCCAAAACACTATTCAAGGTGATTCGGGACAAGGCCTCAGTGATTCTGGTGGCCCCCAGGTGGCCAAGGCAACCCTGGTTCCCACTACTGTTGCAACTAGCGGTGGACAATCCTCTTCCTCTGGGGATGCAACCCGATCTCCTGTCTCAGGAGCAGGGATCTCTTTTGCACCCCAATCTCCAGTCCCTCAATTTGATGGCCTGGCTGCTGAAAGGGTAGTCCTAGCACCTTTACTACTGCCTAGGGAAGTGGAGGACGTAGTCTTGGCCTCTAGGAGGCAGTCCATCAGAAAGTCTTATGCCCTTAAGTGGCGTAGATTTTCTGCCTGGTGTACTCAACACAACGAGAATCCCTTCTCATGCCTGGTACCAGTGGTGCTGCAGTATTTGCTTCACCTGTCCAACCTAGGCCTTAAGTCCAATTCTGTTAGAGTTCATCTTAGTGCTCTTTCAGCACACCACTCACAGGTGGAGGGTCAGTCTCTCTCCAGTCATCCTTTGGTGGCCCGCTTCCTCAGAGACCTGCTTTTGCTTAAGCCTCCAGTGCGTCCACCTGCCCCTGAATGGGATTTAAATGTGGTCTTGTAACGGCTTACTTGCCCACCTTTTGAACCTATGGCTACTTGCCCTATGCGTTTTCTGTCTTGGAAAACGCTATTTCTGGTAACCCTTACCTCAGCTAGGCGAGTGAGTGAGCTTCAGGCCCTAGTTTCAGAAGCACCTTATACTAGGTTCTATAAGAACAGGGTAGTCTTATGGACTCACCCTAAGTTCCTTCCAAAGGTTGTCTCCTCCTTCCACCTCAATCAGGAGGTGGTTCTTCCGACTTTCTTTCCCAGGCCTCATGCTAGCCTGGCTGAGATGGTCTTGCATACCCTGGACTGTAGGAGGGCGTTGTCCTTCTACCTTGACCGTATGCGGGAGTACCGGAGGGCGGTTCAGCACTTCGTCTCTTATGACCCCAATAAGTTGGGGTTGGCTGTCTCCAAGCATACCTTGTCCATATGGGTAGCTGACTGCATCGCCTGGGCTTACAGGGCAGCTGGCCTCTCGTTGCAGGGTTGAGTTACGGCTCACCGTGTCAGGGCGAAGGCTGCGTCAGTGGCTCATCTCCGCTCTGTTCCGTTGGCAGTCATCTGCCGGGCCGTTACTTGGTCTTCAATCCAGACTTTTGCGGCCCACTACTGCCTTGAGAGGGAGTCCCGCAGGGACAGTGCTTTCGGGCAAGCGGTACTCGATAATCTCTTTGAGGTCTAGGCAACTCCTACCCTCCAGCCCTGGTGTTGGGCTACCTTTCGGGGGCATTATCAGAGAAGATTCTGTTCTTGCATGCTGAGGCTCTAGAGGGAGCTCATTTTTCAGTTTGGGGCCTCTGGTAGCCCTGAGCTAGGGAGTCCCATATTTGAGGACTGACTTCCTGCTTGGTCCTGGAGAAAGAGTAGTTACTCACCTGTAACAGGTGTTCTCCAGGAGCAGCAGGAATCAGTCCTCACAACCCTCCCTCCTCCCCTTGGAGTTGCAGTCATAGTATTTATTTTTGTTTTTTTGCTGTCTTTTAGCTATGTCATCAGACTGAGCAAGATGGCACCCTTGCGCGGGAAGGGGACCGCGCATGCGTGCTGCATTCCCAAAGGCTTTCTATGAAAGCTGGGGAAATGCTCCACACGGGGGCTCCGTCGACGCCGACGTCACCCATATGTGAGGACTGATTCCTGCTGCTCCTGGAGAACACCTGTGACAGGTGAGTAACTACTCTTTTTTTTGTAAAAAAAAAATCCCTTCCTTTCTGGAGTCTTTTCCAGTAATTTTCTCCCCAGGTGCCACGCGTCATTTTGGGCATTAGGCCCAGCTTTTTTCCTCAAAATGGAAAAACCCGCTTCGGGCTTTAAAAAGTGTTCTTTTGTTGTTGTTGTTTTTTTTAAATTTCCAAAATTTATTTCAAAATGAAACAAAAATTACAAAGAAAACATTACATAACTGTAATATCCAGTCCACATCAAGGAGCAGCTTCACACATTTGCAATCAAATTTAAAAGGAAACCTGAGAAAACCAATAAGTTCAATATACTAAATCAAGTGATACACTATATTCTCCCTATAATTACACCAAGTTATACCAGTTCCCTCTCACTCAACAAGCTAACTAATTGATCAGGTTCAGAAAATATATATTGCTTAGCTTGAAAGGTAATCTGACATTTACAGGGAAATTTAAGATAAAATAAACCCCCCAAAGCAAGAACACGTGGACGGAGAGCTAAGAAAGCCTTACGGCGTTCTTGTGTGATTTTAGCCACATCTAGAAATATCTGAATAACTTTACCACAGAACTGTTCGGTTTTCTTCTGAAAGTTAACCGTCAAAACCCTATCCTTATCCATCTCCCGAACAAAGGAAACTAATAAGGTATCTCTTGTAGGAATATCATCTGTGGAAGATTCAAGAAAGCCAGATAGATCCAGAGTGGAAGAAGCCAGCTTTTCACTTTGGATATTCCCTGACATGTTCCCATCCAAATCTTTTTTAACTCTAGGTATATAATACAGTTTCGAAATTAAAATATCCGAAGCATCTTTAAACATCAGAATTTCCTTAAAGTATTTTTGCAACAACAACAAGGGGGATAAGTAATGTGTCCTAGGAAAATTTAGAAAATGTAAATTTTTGGACCGATATAGATTTTCTCGAAATTCATCCTGTCGTTGCAAAGAACTAAAACCCTGGGAAAATTTCAAATTAACTTCACTTTGAGAGGAAACAAATTGCTCAGTAGAATTAACAAGCCTTTCCACAGATGTCAGCCGAGCTTCATGATCAGTTAGTTTACCAACCGTCTCTTTCGAGAAAACAGATATCTTCTGCAATGAAGCACTTAACGCTGTTTCCATCCGTGAAACAACAAGCCAGACATCTTTCAAAGAAACATGTTCAGGAGGGGAACATCGTTCAGCAAAACCCGGAAAGGAAACCACCGATGGTAACGGTAATGACAATGGTAGATTAGAAGAAGTTACTTGCAAAAACGAATCTGGAAGTAAAGCTGCTGAAACATCCAAGCCCTTCGTATCCACAGGAGAAGAAGCGGCACAACTATCAAGAACAGTTATCTCTTGATCGGGCTGAACTAAACCCGTAGCGGAAGCAGAGGTGGATGAGGAGGCGGTACTCACAGTTGATGAGTCCAGCGAATCCGATGGGAAGGAACCCAACCGTGCCGGAGAGTTCTCCACACGTACGTGGGCATTCATGGGGCCAATAATCTTAACTGCCTTCGATTGCGCTGGCTGAGAGTGCTGTTTCCTCCGCTTCCCCATAACCTGAATACCACCAATGCACCTCGTGCACCGAAGGGGCACCAAAGGGGCGTATCCTGCCCCTTTGGTCACGCCCCTTCGGTCATGGAACTGCGGGAACGCACCCGCTTAACGCGTCCTGCGTAGGGGCCAGTCTTTAATGGCCCTCCTCCAGTCCAGCGGCCCAATGAGGAGCCAGGCAGGCAGGAACCTCAGGTAAGCAATCAGGAAATCAAAAGAAGCAGCTCACTGTTCCACCTGAGAGCTGGTCTTTAATGGCCCTCCTCCAGTCCAGCGGCCCAATGAGGAGCTAGGCAGGCAGGAACCTCAGGTAAGCAATCAGGAAATCAAAAGAAGCAGCTCCTAAAAAAAAATAAATAAATAAAAAAAGTGTTCTAAGTGTGGTGGTACCATCTCCGTCACCGACACCCATGAGTGGTGCCTCAAATGTTTAGGTCCTGACCACTCTATTTCAGAGTGTGTTGCCTGTGGGATGATGTTGAAAAGGGGCCGGCAAAACCGAGCTTCTAAACTTAGCACCCTTTTTCCCTCCGATGCAGTCTCCGTGGCATCGACGTCTTCCAGGGCTTCGTCTTCCTCCCATGAATCTCAGGTAACTAAACATAAATCTAGCCTGTCCTCAAAGGGTAGATCTCCTTCTAAACATCGAAATGTGTCTGGTGTTGCCCTTGAGGGACTTTCACCGGCAAAATTGCCCCGGCGGGAGGCTTCGGCTTCCAAAGCACTAACAGGGCTCCAGGATGTTCTCGAGGCTTCAACCTCGGCAGAACTACTGGTACCATGCTCTGGGGTGCCGGCCGCTTATCCGGCACCGATACCCAAGCATCGGCAGCGTCAATAGACCAGAGATTCTTGGCTATTGAACACAGTCTGGCGGCTCTTCTCACGGCCTCGATGCCCCTGAAACCGCTTCAGACAATTCAACCGGTACCGGCACTGACTGCATCGACATCAGCAGGTATTCTACCGGGACCGAGTCATGCGTCTCTATCCAGTATCATCAAGTCGGTACTGGACCACTCCAATGCTGACTTCATTCGGTACCGGTACTGTGCCTTGCACGATCACCCGGATCGGAGATACTTCGAATCCTCAGATGAGTCTGAAGACTCTGAAAGCTCTGCCGATACCAGAGTACTTTTTCCTGAGGATTCCTCTTCTCCTCAGCTTAGGATGTCTCCACCAGAGGATAAGTCCTTTCAGGATTTTATCCGAGATGTGGCCCGAGGTCTTTCCATCAGAGTGGCTCCTGAAAAAGAGCCTAAGGCAAAGGAATTAGAAATCTTACAATACCATAACGCTCCCAAGGAGGCAGCTTCCTTACCTATTCATGAGATCTTGCATGATCTTATGTTAAGGATGTGGGAAACACCTCTAACCACATCCCCTCACTCTCGAAGACTCGATACCATGTATCGAGTTCCTCCTTGTCCTGGATGTCAGAAGACTCAATTACCACACCATTCCATGGTGGTGGAATCAGCCATAAGAAGGATAAAGAGTGCAAAAAGGCATGCATCTAATCTTCCAGGACGTGATTGTAGGACTCTTGACGCCTTTGGACGTCGATCCTTCCAGGCTTCGATGCTTTCTGCTAGGATCAGTTCCTATATCTTGTATATGGGAATGTTCCTTAAAGAGGTCACAGGAGATTTAGAGCTTCTGAGCCCTCTCCTTCCTGATGATAAAAGGCGAGATTATCTCGTTCTTGTCAAACATGCTCAGAATGTTTCCAAGTTTGTGAATTGTGCAGCCTTTGACTGCTTTGAATGCATAAGCAGAACCTCTGCCATTGCCATAGGTGCACGTAGGATTGCCTGGCTCCAGGCATCTGACTTGGAAATTTGGGTACAGGACAAACTAGGGAATATACCTTGCACAGAAGAGAATCTCTTTGGCAAGAATTGGCAGGAAAAAGCTAATGAGATAGATGCTCACGATATGACTTTGGATAGATTGTCTAAATCTACAGCTGATTCTGCGAGGAAAAGATCCTCTAAGAAACCATTCTTCAGTAAGAAGAAAAAGTTTTATCCCTCCTATACCCAGCAGGGGCATCGTTTAGGTCAGTCTGCCCAAAAGGGACAGCAGCAACAACCTAGGCAAAGAAAGACAAAAGCAGCTAAGCCTCAAGCGGCTCAGCAGACTCAGTCTCCACAGGGGCTTTGACTCCTATCTAGAGAACTTTGTCTTCCTGGCCCTGAACGGCCCAGAACCCTCCACCATCCCAGGAAGGTTATGTCATTTTGCCCCCAGATGGGGTCAGATAACAGCAGAAAGTTGGACTCTGTCTATTGTAAGGGAGGGGTGCAAGCTTCGTTTCCTCAGCATGCCCCCTCCTACAGTGATAAGACATTTCAATTCTCAGACCTCTCTCAGTGACCGGTTTGGTCAAGAGGTCACTGTGCTCCTTGCTCAAGGGGCAATAGAAGAGGTTCCCATTCCCCAACGGGGTACAGGGTTTTAAGCCCCCTATTTCCTTATTCCAAAGAAAACAGGAGGACGCAGACCCATTTTAGACCTCAGAGAATTGAACAAATTCCTGTTCAAGGAGAAGTTCAAAATGATTTCTCTAGGAACTCTGCTGCCATACCTTCAGAGTCAGGATTGGCTTTGTTCTCTAGATCTCAAGGATGCGTACACTCATGTTCTCATCCATCCAATCCGCCGAAAGTTCCTTCGCTTTCTGTTTCAAGGGAAGCACAACCAATACAGGGTTCTTCCTTTTGGCCTGTCCTCTGCACCAAGGATGTTCACAAAATGCATGGCTGTGGTGGCAGCATTTCTCCGCACCCTGGGTATATTCGTCTTTCCTTAGTTAGACAACTGGCTCATTCGAGCCCCTTCAGAGCCAGAGGCCAGGGTTGCTCTCTCTCGCACAATGCGCATCCTTCATTATTTGAGACTTGTCATAAACCTCCCAAAATCCAACCTTGCTCCCACTCAGTCCCTAGAGTTTATAGGAGCTCTGCTGGATACCAGACAGAGAAGGGCCTTCCTTCCACAGCCCTGCTGTCCTTCGCATTGTGCAGTTAGCTTCCCAAGCAGTGCTAAAACCTCACCTCACTGCCCGGGAAATCTTACAGTTGTTAGGCCACATGGCATCCACCGTGCATGTGGTTCCTTATGCTCACCTCCATATGAGGGCAGCCCAGTGGACTTTATCCACTCAGTGGACTCAGGCATCCGGTTGCCTGTCAGACAAAATAGCAAACTCAGATCGCCTTATTTTGTCCCTCCAATGGTGGCAGTCACCCCAAATCTTTTGGTGGGGTCTCCTTTTCAGCAACCCCCACCCCAAGCCACTCTAACAACAGATGTTTCACAGGGGGGGTTGGGGAGCCCACCTGCAAGGCCTCTCTACCCAGGGTACCTGGACTCCGCAGGTGGGCCCTCGCCAGAGAGCATCAGATTCATCTCCTTGCGGTGTATCTTCCAGGCATTCAAAACTCTTGGGCAGACAGACTCAGTCAAGTTCTGCTTCCACACGAATGGTCTCTCCATGCAGACCAGGTGGCCAAAAGTTTTCAAATTTGGGGAACCCCGGACATAGACCTCTTTGCAAGTCCGCTGAATGCCCAACTTCCCCGGTTCTGTTCCAGAATTCGGCTCAGGGTTGTCAGGCCAGGGATGCTTTCCTCCTCCATTGGGGTCAGGACTTCCTGAATGCCTTTCCACCCATTCCACTAATTTCCAAAACTCTGTTCAAGTTTCAGAGAGACAGAGGTCATATGATTCTCATAGCTTCACATTGGCCACGGCCAATGTGGTATCCTCTGCTCCTACATCACTCTCAAGCTCTCCCTCTGGAGTTAGGATCTGCTCCAGATCTCCTTTCTCAAGAGGACGGGATGCTGTGGCATCCCAATTCCCAGTCTCTGCATCTCAGGGCCTGGTTGCTGAAAGCCTAGAACTTCACGGTCTTAACCTTTCCCAGCAGGTAAAAGATATCCTTTATGCTTCCAGGAAGCCTTCCATAAGACGCTCTTATGCATTTAAGTGGGAAAGGTTTACTATATGGTGCTCGCAGAAGGGTCTTAACCCTTTTGCGATACCTCTGGAATCATTCCTGGAGTATCTCCTTCATTTATCAAATGCAGGGCTTAAGACAAATTCAGTGAGAGTTCATTTGAGTGCTATTGCAGCTTCTTTCAAGCCTCTAAATGGACAACCTATTTCCTCTCATCCTCTCATAGCGAGATTTATGAGAGGCCTTCTTTTAACTAAGCCTCCCATTAAGCCACCACCAGGGCATGGGACTTAAATCTGGTTCTTGGGCAGCTTATGAAACCACCCTTTGAACCATTAGCCAGTACCTCTTTGAAATTCCTTTCCTGGAAGGTCATCTTTCTTATTGCAATCACATCAGCACGTCGCATCAGTGTATTGTGGAGTGGAGAAGTGGCCTAGTGGTTGGGGCAAGGTACTTCAGGCCGGAAGGTCGGGGGTTCAAATCCCACTAGAGGACAGCAACCTTGGGCCGGAAGGACTGGGGTTTCTGGTCCCACAGGTGCTCCTTGTGGTCTTGGGCAAGCCACTTAACCCTCCATAGCCCATGTTCTCTGTAAAATAGTTATCTCCAAGTTATAATGCCCTGTTCATTGTAATTTCAGTTTGTTCAATGTAAACCGCACTGATGCAGAATAGCGCGGTATATAACAGAATGTAAATAAATAAAATAAAATATTGCAAGCGTTGGTGGCTGACCCTCCTTATACAAGGTTCCATCATGATAAGGTAGTCCTTAGGACTCATCCACACTTTTATGCCAAAGGTGGTGTCACCTTTTCATTTAAACCAAGCTGTTTACCTTCCTGTATTCTTTCCAAGGCCTCACGCATCAAATGCAGAAAGGAATCTTCATACTTTGGACTGTAAAAGGGCTTTGGCCTTTTACTTGCAAAGGACACAGCAACATAGAAAGTCCTCTCAACTCTTTGTTGCTTTTGATCCTTCTCATTTGGGACTTCCAGTCTCCAAAAGAACTCTGTCCAGCTGGATTGCACAGTGTATATCTTTTGCCTATGAGAGTAAAAACCTTCATCTCCAGGAACAAGCAGGAATAAGTCCTCACATATGGGTACGTCGGTACCGACAGAGCCCGAGCGGGAAAGCTCCCCAGCTTCCCAGAAGGAAAGCTTTTGGGGCCTCCCACTGCGCATGCACGCTGCCTTCCCGCCTTCCTGATCAACTCTCCTCAGTTCTTCTTTTTCCGCGGAGCCAGCAGGTCGTGTTCCTGTCACCGCTGAAGAAGTTGTTATTTTAATTTATTTCTTTGGCCGCGTGTCTGCCTTCCCCGATTCCAGACCGGTACCGCCGGTCTTTTTTCTTTTATTTAAAAAAAAAAATAAAAAAATCTTTTTTTTTTTTTCCCTCACTTGGTGTGTTAGTTCTGTGAGGCCTTTAGGCCTTCACTAATTCTCCCTCATGGAGAAACAAGCCTCTGGGTTTAAAAAATGCACCAAGTGCAGCGGTACTATTTCAGTCACAGACACCCATGAATGATGTCTTAAATGTTTGGGGCCTGACCATTCCATTCCGGATTGCCCATCCTGTTCTTTGATGTCTAAACGTGGCTTACAGAACCAGGCAGCCAAGTTTCACATGCTGTTTTCTACAGATACTCCAGCATCGACATCTTCCAGGTCTTCCTCTCCTGATGGATCTCAGGTAACCAAACATTCCTCTGGCAGGTCCTCAAAGGGCAAATCTCCCTCTAAGTATCGAGATACCCCGGGCTTGACCCTGAGGACCCTGCCCCAGCCAAACAACCCCTGCGGGAAGCTCCGGCTTCCAAAGCTCCTCCTATGGGGTTTCAGGTTGACATCGATGGCACGGCCTCGACCGATCACCTGTTAGACTGTTCTGGGGTACCGACTCAATCATCCGGTACCGACATCCAGACAGTCGTGGCGTCCATGGATCATACAGTTCAATCCATGCAGCAGGCCATTCTGGCTTTTATTAAGGCTGCGACGCCCTCGGTACCGCACCCTGCGGTACCGACTCCGGTTCCGGTACCACAACCGATACTGGTACCCATGCCTTCCACATCGACCAGGATACCAATTCCGGTTCCTGGTTCCGGGGTTTTTCCCGATACCGATCCGGTTCCGGGTACCCCCGATGTCGATACCGGTCGATACGCTTATCGATCCCTGGAAGCAAACAGACGATACTTTGAGTCTTCTGATGATCCTGATTCATCAAATGACTCTGCTGAAGTATCCCTTACTCTACCTGAGGAGCCCTCTTCTCCAAAGAGGAGAATGTCTCCTCCAGAGGATTTATCCTTTCAAGACTTCATCATTGAAATAGCTAAAGGTCTTTCTATTTCTATATCCTCTGAAAAAGAACCTAGAGCAAAAAAGTTAGACATTTTAGGATACTCTAAGGTTCCCAAAGAGGCAGTCACCCTGCCCATCCATGAAATTCTTCAAGATCACATGATGGACTTATGGGAGACTCCTCTCACCCTATCTCCACATTCTCGTCGTCTGGACACCATGTATCGTGTCCCCCCTTCTCCTGGGTTTCAAAAAACTCAGCTCCCGCACCACTCCATTGTGGTGCAGTCAGCTATGAAAAGGATCAAGAGTACTAAAAGACACTCTTCTACTCCCCCAGGAAGAGAATGTAGGACTCTGGATGCTTTTGGAAGAAAAATCTTCCAAGCAAGTATGCTTATTGCCAGAATCAACTCATACAGCCTCTATATGGGCATGTTTCTGAAGGAAATTGCATTAAAAATACGCCATTTTCTCCCCTTTATCCCAGAGGATAGAAAGGAGGAGTTCCTTCTTCTGCTTAAGCATACCCAAGATATTTCAAAGTTCTCCAACAGAGCATCCTTTGACTCCTTTGAAGGTGCTAGTAGAGCCTCAGGTATTGCCATAGCGGCTCGCAGAATTGCTTGGCTCCAGGCCTCTAACCTTGAACCCTGGGTCCAGGATGGGTTGGGAAATTTGCCCTGTACGGGTGAGAATCTGTTTGGTAAGGAGTGGCAAATCAAAGCCACTCAAATGGATGCGGAAAATGCTGCTTTAGATAGACTTTCTAAGTCTACCTCTACCCCTGTCAAGAAGAAATCTTTCAAAAAGCCTTTCTACAAGAAGGCCAGATTTGCCACAAATACTGGCCAACAATCTTCTGCAGCTCGCTTTGCTCCTAAGCGTCAGCAGCCTAAACAGGCCAGGGCAAAACCTGCAGGGGCTGCTACAGCCCAACAGTCCCAACCCCCTCAGGGTTTTTGACTTAAAACTAGAACTTAACCTTTCTGGCTCTAAAACATCCAGAACCTCTCACCATTCCAGGAAGGATAACTCATTTTGCTCCCAGATGGGAGCAAATCACATCAGAACAATGGACCCTCTCTATCATCAGAGAGGGCTACAAACTACATTTCTCCAACCTTCCTCCCCATACCATGGTGAGAAGTTTCAATTCTCCCCCATCTCTCCTAGACCTATTGGGTCAGGAGGTGACCACTCTTCTCGCCCAAAAAGCAATAGAAGAGGTTCCTCTTCCTCAACAAGGGTCAGGTTTTTACTCCCCTTATTTTCTCATTCCCAAGAAAACAGGGGGGTACAGACCCATTTTGGATCTCAGAGAATTGAACAAATTTCTATACAGGGAGAAATTCAAGATGCTTTCTCTAGGCACTCTCCTTCCATACCTACAGAGTCAGGACTGGCTTTGTTCTCTAGATCTCAAGGATGCGTACACACATATACTCATCCATCCATCCCACAGAAAATTCCTACGGTTTCTGTTCCAGGGAAAACACTTCCAATACAGAGTACTTCCCTTCGGTCTAGCCTCTGCTCCAAGGGTATTTACCAAATGCATGGCAATAGTAGCTGCATTCCTACGCACGCTGGGAATTTTTGTCTTCCTATACCTGGACGACTGGCTCATCCGAGCTCCGTCTCAGTCCGAGGCTCAGACTTCCCTGGATCGCACCAGGCAAATTCTACAGTATCTGGGACTTGTGATCAATCTGCCAAAGTCCCAACTCACCCCTACTCAATCCCTAGAATTCATAGGAGCCTGGTTGGATACCACCACCGCAAGGGCCTATCTACCTCAGGCCCGTTGCCAACGTCTAGTGCACTTAGCCTCTCAGACTCAGTCCAGAAGCCACTTGACTGCCAGAGAGATGCTACAACTATTAGGCCACATGGCCTCCACAGTGCATGTGGTGCCTTATGCTCGCCTACATATGAGAGCAGCTCAATGGACTTTATCCACCCAGTGGACTCAAGCATCAGGAGCTCTCTCAGACCAAATAGCAAACTCCAATCGTCTCTTTTGGTCTCTCCAATGATGGATATCCACTCAAAATCTGTTGTTGGGGGCCCCCTTTCAACCATTGTTGCCCCAAGCAACCCTCACAACAGATGCCTCCCAAACAGGTTGGGGGGCTCATCTCCAAGATCTCTCCACTCAGGGCACTTGGTCTCCACAGGAGACCACCCTTCATATCAACCAATTGGAACTTCGAGCAATCTTTCTAGCTCTCAAAGTTTTTCATACCCTCCTCAGCAACATGACCGTCCTTATTCACACGGACAATCAAGAAGCCATGTTTTACATAAACAAACAAGGAGGGACTGGCTCTCTGTCGCTTTGCAACGAAGCTCTAAGATTATGGGCCTTCGCCAGAGAGCATCAAATCCATCTCCTGGCAGTATATCTTCCAGGAATCCAAAACTCTTGGGCAGACAGACTCAGTCGAGTTCTGCTTCCACACGAATGGTCCCTGCACATGGATCAGGTACTCAGGATCTTCCAGAAATGGGGAACCCCGGACATAGACCTCTTTGCAAGTTCGTGGAATGCCAAACTTCCCCGGTTCTGTTCCAGAATTCCGTGTCAGGGAGTTCAGACCAAGGATGCCTTCCTCCTGCATTGGGGTCAGGGTTTCCTGTATGCCTTTCCACCCATTCCTTTGATTCCCAAGACTCTGTTCAAACTTCAAAGGGATCAAGGGTCCATGACCTCATAGCTCCACGCTGGCCACGCCAAGTGTGGTACCCTCTACTTCTGCATCTCTCCCAAGCCCCCTCCCTGGACTTGGGAGCGGCTCCAGACCTTCTGTCTCAAGAGGAGGGGACTTTGTGGCACCCAAACCCCAAGTCCCTTCACCTCAGAGCTTGGTTACTGAAGGCTTAGACCTTCAACACTTCAATCTTTCGCAGCAAGTGAAGGATATCCTACATGCCTCTAGGAAACCTTCCACTAGGCATTCTTACGCTTTTAAATGGAAATAATTTTCCAATTGGTGTGCTCAAAAGTGTCTTAACTCTCTGGCACTCCCATTGAATTCTCTTTTGGAATATCTCCTGCATCTTTCCAATGCAGGACTCAAAACGAATTCAGTAAGAGTCCATTTGAGTGCTATTGCGGCATCACTTAAGCCCATCAATGGACAACCTGTTTCCTCTCATCCTCTTATTGCAAGATTCATGAGAGGCTTAACTTTAACTAAACCTCCCATTCGACCTCCTCCGGTGGCATGGGACTTAAACTTGGTTCTTGGTCAACTTATGAAGCCACCTTTTGAACCTTTAGCCACTACCTCCTTGAAATTTCTTTCCTGGAAGGTTATTTTCCTCATTGCAGTCACTTCAGCTCGCCGCATCAGTGAACTGCAGGCCTTAGTGGCTAATCCACCTTACACAAGGTTCCATCATGATAAGGTAATCCTTAGGACAAATCCTCACTTTATGCCTAAAGTGGTCTCACCTTTTCATCTTAATCAAGAGGTTTATTTACCTGTCTTTTTTCCAGCTCCTCATGCATCCAATGCAGAGAGGAACCTTCATACTCTAGACTGTAAAAGAGCTCTTGCCTTTTACCTCCACAGGACACAGCAACATCGAAAGTCTTCTCAGCTTTTTGTTGCTTTTGATCCTTCTCATTTAGGACTTCCAGTCTCCAAAAGAACACTCTCCAATTGGATTGCTCAGTGTATCTCTTTTGCTTACCAGAGTAAGATCCTTTCTCTGGAGGGCCATGTCACCGCTCACAACGTGAGGGCCATGGCCACCTCTATGGCTCATCTAAACTCTGTGTCCATTGACCAGATCTGTCGAGCAGCCACCTGGGCCTCGGTTCATACCTTTACAGCCCATTACTTTTTGGACAAGGACTCCCGCCGGGATGCCTTGTTTGGTCAGGCTGTCCTCAGACACCTGTTCCATTCTTGAACAACTCCAGCCCACCTTCCCTGAATGGATGCCTGAGATCCATAGGAAGATGAAGAACCTTTCAGGGTCTCATACCCTTTAGGGGATCTCCCGGGCATCTTAGCTAGGAAGTCCCCATATGTGAGGACTTATTCCTGCTTGTTCCTGGAGATAGCACAGTTACTTACCTGCAACAGGTGATCTCTGGGAACAGCAGGAATTAGTCCTCACAACCCACCCACCTCCCCTAGGAGTTGTATCTCTCTCTCTCTTCCTTTCCTCTCTCTATTGTCTCAGCTATAAACTCGAACTGAGGAGAGTTGGTCAGGAAGGCGGGAAGGCAGCGCTCATGCGCAGTGGGAGGCCCCAAAAGCTTTCCTTCTGGGAAGCTG
The DNA here is from genome assembly GCA_033557465.1 of Ichthyophis bannanicus. NCBI lineage: Eukaryota > Metazoa > Chordata > Amphibia > Gymnophiona > Ichthyophiidae > Ichthyophis > Ichthyophis bannanicus. Next base: position 795,797,260 of record CM066034.1, read on the forward strand.
GGGAGCTTTCCCGCTCGGGCTCCATCGGTACCGACGTACCCATATGTGAGGACTAATTCCTGCTGTTCCCAGATTTCACCTGTTACAGGTAAGTAACTGTGCTCTCTTGAAGGCCATGTCATAGCTCACAATGTGAGAGCCATGGCAGCCTCTATGGCTCATCTTCACTCTGTGTCTATTGACGACATCTGTCGAGCAGCTATTTGGGCTTCGGTTAATACCTTTACAGCCCATTACTGCTTAGACAAGGACTCCCGCCGGAATGCCTTGTTTGGTCAGGCTGTTCTTCAACCCCTGTTCCATACTTAATCAACTCCTACCCACCATCCCTGGTAGGATGCCAGAGATCCATGGGGGGAAGTGGAGCCCTTTCACAAGGGCACACAACCTCTGGGGCCTTCTCCCTGGCATCTGCAGCTAGGGAGTCCCCATATGTGAAGACTACATTCCTGCTTGTTCCTGGAAATAGCATAGTTACTCACCTGTAACAGGTGATCTCCGGGAACAGCAGGAATTTAGTCTTCACAACCCACCCACCTCCTCCAGGAGTTGTATCTCTCTATCTCTCTCTCTTTCCCTCTCTCTTTTGTCTCAGCTTTAAACTCAACTGGAGAGGTACAGTTGGAAAATGTGGGAAGACAGCACACAGGTGCTGCGGGATGCTCCCAAAAGCTTTCCTATTGGACGCTGGGGAGCGTTCCCGCGCAGGCTCCGTCGGTACCGACGATACCCATATGTGAAGACTAAATTCCTGCTGTTCCCGGAGATCACCTGTTACAGGTGAGTAACTATGCTTTATGCCCTTGCTTGTTAATTTATGTAGGACGCACTATCTGTCCAGTCAGAGTACGTCTACGAGAACATGCATCACATTTACGTAATCAGACCCCAAGTGCACCTGTTGTGAAACATTGCATATCATGCATTGGTTCATAGCCCCCCTGAAAATAGAGTGAGAAGAAGAAGGAACCTCAATACCATTCTAGTACCAGATTCAATAAGAAAGACAAAACAAATAACAAGCAACAGTGCTTTTTCCTATGTAGCACCTATTCAATGGAATAATCTCTCAGCCCAGCTAAGGGAAATAAAAGACCTCAAAACGTTCGAAAGGAACTAAAGACATATTTATTCACTCAGCATTATTATAACTTAGACCATTGCTCGGATCTAGCCCGCCACTCCAGCACGATCTGAGAAGCCTATCTAAATACCCATCCGATACAATTACAATCTCACCCACTGAATCGCTGACAAACATTGTTTCACCTCACACAAAAGTATTTAACTATGTCCAATCCTGAACCCTAAAGTTATGATGCAAGTTGTAAATAGTTACTATGTTTATACTGGGGGGGGGGTTGTAAATAGTTGCAATTTTGCATAATTTTCTATGTATATTTCCTTTGTTCTATGTAAACCGCGCCTGATCTTGGGAAGGGGCGTGATATAAAAGTTTCCAAATAAATAAAATAAATATCATATTATGTTTTTTGTGATTTCAAGTTTAGAGTATAGGACTATGTTCCACTGAATCCTCGAGGTGGTAATCGGGAACAGAAACTTCAGTTTTTGGAACAGTCTTGGATTTTTAAATTATCAACAGTATCCCCTGGTGATTTGAACCAAGAATTGGATAGGGCAAGTCTTTTGTGATATATCGGAAGCTGATTGGTCTAATATAGTCTCATTCTTTGGTCTACTGGGTCATGTGCTTTAAATATTAGCTGAGTTTTGAACGGCATCCATAGTGTTTAGCTGTTACTTCAGGACATCATCTTTGCGATTTTTAGAGCGTTGAAACAGGGCGTTCATAGCTGGTATGCCCTAAACGCAGTACTGTGTCCGCTGTTGATACCGCATTTTCTGTGGCTGATTGTTGTTCACATCGCATCTTTATGTGAAGGATTAGGGTTGAGCATTGCAACACTGCAGTTTGAAGAATTGATGCTCAACTAAAAACACGGGTCTGGGACACTGGAGATTTTCTTCAGATAAGTGCATGGATTTTACTGTTTAACACGGAGGTGTCTTTTCATATGAATTCTGAGTTAATTTTGTAACATAGGTTCACTGGTCAAAATTAGTAAACCTTCATTTCAGTAAAAAAGGATGAGTTGTCACAAGAGGTGTTTTCCTCAAGACAAATTTTCCAACAAATTTTATTATAGTACTTGGCTGTTTCTGCTCTTAGTTTTTCTTTCATGATTTTTTGAGCAAGTGGTGGATGGAAGGCCTCCTCTACACCTTCCCGCCGACCCCGGCTAGCCAACAGGACCCTCTTCGAGATCCAACACGAGGCAGCATCACTGATACTAATCGCCTCCATATGACCCAGGCAGCCCTGGTTCCCACTACTGCTCGAATTGTTGGTGTCACTCCCAGTCCTGCTGGGCTGTGCACCGGACCTTCTGTCTCAGGAGGAGGGCTCCCTTCTACATCTCAACTTTGGGGTCCCTAATATTAACAGCATAGCTGCTGAAAGGGGAGCTCTGCCTCCCTTTAACCTCCTGTGAGAGGTAGAGGTTATCTTGTTGGCCTCCCACAAGTGGCGCTGGTTCTCAGTGTGGTGCGCAGAGAGGCAAGAGAACCCCTTCTCCTGCACCATGCAAGTGGTGCTCCAATACCTGCTCCACTTGTCACAAGCTCACTACTGCCCCTAAGTGAGTCCTTTCGGGACAGTGCCTTTGGCCCGGTAGTACTCCGTAAGCTATTTGGGGTGTAGGCAACTCCGGCCCTACGCCCCTTCTGTGTTCAGGTTACCAGAGTTATGGCCCCTCTGGATACTAGGGTCTTGCAGAGTCACTCAATCAGGGACTCATCTTCTGTAACTCGTGGCTACCCTATCACGGTCACCGATGGTGCTGTCATGGTTCGGTCTCCGGCAGTCTGGAGCTAGGGATCCCATATGTGAGGATTGACTTCCTGCTTGTTCCTGGAGAAAGTGTACTTACTCACATGTAACAGGTGTTTTCCAGGGACAGCAGGAATCGGTCCTCACAACCCTCCCTCCTCCCCTTTGAGTTGTCTCCTTTACCTTATTTTCTTTTTATGCCTTCCCAGCTATGTCATTTGACTGTGCAAGATGGCACCCTTGGGTGGGAAGGGGACCACGCATGTGTGGTAGCATCTCCCAAAGGCTTTCTTTGAAAGCTGGGGAGATGCTTCCGTGCAGGCTCCATCGGCGCCGACATCTCTATATCTTCATATATGAAGACTGATTTCTGCTGTCCCTAGAGAACACCTGTTACAGGTGAGTAACTACGCTGTTTCTGCATTGCTTTTTATCAGCAACTTTGTGGATCAATACCTGCATGATATACTGCAAAAGGTAAAGAAACCATCAGAGAGGTGATGACCTTGAAGATTGGTGGACAGAGGGTAAGAAGTTGGAAAACACTTGGTTACATCAAACTATGATGCATATGAGATGGCATTGAAAGCTTCTGCCATAAGTATTAAAGCCTGCAGACTTGGATGGCTGCAGATCTCAGTTCTCAGATCAAATGTGTGGGGTAAGTTTGCAGACATGCCCTAAAGGGGAGAAAATCTCAGTGGCGATAAGGTTAAGGAAGTAATGAAATTAAAGAACAAAACAAAAAAAATCCCTACTGTGTCACCTATCAAACTCTTTCTAAAGTTACATTCAACCTATTTGCCATATCTTCCTGAAGTGTTAAAGAAGCACTCTTATCCTCCAAAGAGGCATTTTTTCACCCTGTCCCCCCACCCTAGTCAATAACATCAAGGGCCTTGCTCTCATCCTAGACACAGTCTCCAAGCCACAGTCAGGTCCTCAGATAAAATCTGGGATGGGGTTTTGAATGAATCAAGGAAGAAATAACCACTATCCATTGTGGTGAGCTCCCCTGTTGGGCAAAATTTGTTTCAGAGTATAATCCTGAAATAGATGGAAACTTTGTCTCCTGTAAACCCATCCAAATTGCCCATTGAGAGGTTCTCTGTTCACATCTCTGCTTCGGGAGCTACTACTCAAAGAATTGTCCCTCCCTCTTAGTGGAAAAATAGTTGCAGCTGTTTTTCCAGAGGAAATAAGACATGTTTATTCTAAATATTTTTTGATTGCAAAGATAACTGAATGACAGTATGCTCTTTTCACCTCACATCATAAACCTCTGCTGACCCTGGGAGACTTCAATCTCAACTCGACAGCCCAAAAGGAGGCTAGGTCATTCCTCAGAGCAATGGAGGCCATGAACCACATGCAAATAATACACAAGTCCACACATAGGCAAGGCTTCACACCAGACCTCATCTTTATCCCATCATCACTGATAAAACACCAACACATAACATTCCACATAACAGTCCCCACTCAGGACATTCACACCCAGGAGCAACATTATGGGAGGCCTATAATAAAGAGTAATTCTTGAAGGAAGTTTTACCCAAACTGATCAATTCCAATTCCGACCTTGAAAATACAATGAAGAACTGGAACCATGCCATCTCGGAAGATGCAGTTGCACCCCATTGCAGAACAGCTACAGCACAAAAGAGACAACCAACCCCTTGCTATTCAAAAGAAATCAGAGAAGCCAAAAGGAACTTTTGGAAAATTGAGCGGAAATGGAGATGAACAAAGGACCAAGGTACACTACAAGAATACAGAACTATGCAGAATGAATAAAACAATACAACCAATAGATGCAAACAGGAATACAACACAAATCTGGTTATGAAGACAGTAAACAAACCACGAGAACTCTTCGGAATAGTCCACATGCTAACTAGGGAACTCTCACACCCAGAAGCAGCTTCCCATCTGCTATTTGTAGGTAATCTGAAACTCTACAGTTCCAGCGACCAACAATTAGCTGAGCAGCTTCGTATGGTGAAAAGCTTTTCTGACAACAATAGAATGACTTTTGGCCTTGACAGATGTGCTAAGGCAACTTTTTTCATAGGAAAATTGAGCAAAACCGAAAACATCTCCCTTGCTGAGGGCTGTTACATCAAGGACCTTGAACAGGAAGGCGTATATAAGTATCTCGGAATAGAGGAAGGAATGACACTCGAGCAGAAACTATTGAGAGAGAAGATCAGTAAAGAATATTACAGGAGATTAAAACTGTTATTGAAAAGTGCTCTAACATCACGAAATAAGATACAAGCCATCAATCAGCTGGCAATTCCTGTACTACAGTTTTGGGATTGTGGACTGGCCTCATAAAGAGCTTGAAAAATTGGATGTGCGAAGAAGAAAACTTCTTCATGCTCATGAAGTAATTTACAAGAATCCGTGTATGCCAAGATTGTACATCCCTAGAGCTGAAGGAGGGCTAGGACTTATAGAAATTGACTACACCTATAGAGCTACTATCATAGGCCTTCAAGCCTATCTGACAGCATCATCGGATCCAAATACACAAAAAGTGCTGAAATATGAAAGTAAACGTACAAAATCTGTCTCCATCATCAAACTTGGACAAGCGTTCCGATGATTATTTATTTATTTATTTAGACAGATTTGTATACCACCTTATCCTACAATCATGACATGGAGGGTTACATTTAACAAGTGGGAATTTTACAACATTTAACATGAGGGTATTTAACAACACTTCAGACATCACAGGTGGGTTACATTTAGCATGAAGGGTACTTAAGAACGTTATACAATGAATTTGTAGGTCTAGTTTGGTATTGAGTTGGCGGGAGTAATTACACCATTCAGGTTGAGACTGTTGTTGGTCTGCTTATAGGTTTCTGTAAAGAGCAGAGTTTTAAGGTCCTTGCGGAATTCTGTAATGTCTTGTATTGCCCTCAGGCTCGTTGGGAGGGAGTTCCATATTGTGGCTGCCAGTAGTGATGGAGCTCTTCTTGAGGTATTTTGCTTAGTTTTGTGGTATCCTACTGGTATGCCGATCATGTTGTCATTAATGGTCCTTCTTGGCCTATTAATGATATCCCTTGTTATAATATCTTGGAGTACATCAGCCGAGAGGTTGTGGATGATTTTGAAGATGATCAGGATTGTTTTATATTTTGCTGTGGCCACCATTTGGAGCCAGTGGAGTTGCTGCAAGACGGGGGTGATGTGCTCAGTTCTTGGGGTGTCTGTAATGATGCGTGCTGCAGTGTTTTGCACCAAATGGAGTGGGTGTAAGGTCTGGTTGGGGAGGCCTTGATATAATGAGTTACCGTAATCAAGCAGAGGTGTGATGAGTACTTGGCACACTGTACGGAAGTGATCCTGGCGGAGTAATGGTTTGATCTTTCTCATGATTTTCAAACGTTGATAGGCCTTGTTTGCAGTTTTAGTGATATGAGATTTCAGGTTCAGAGCTCTGTCCATTGTGATGCCCAGGTATTTAACTTCATCTTTGACTACTATGAGTTTGTTTAGAATGCTGAGTGTCTGTGGTGGAATGAAGGTAGGGTTCCTGGTGACAAACATTGCTTCAGTTTTTTCATAGTTGACTGTTAGGTTATTGGCTGTGAGACAAGTATTCATGTCTTCCAGGCATTTAGTTATTGTTACGGTGTTCAATGCTAGCAGGTTGATGGGAGCATATACCATGATGTCGTCAGCATAGATGTGATAGTGTAGTTTGTGTGTTTTGATGATATTGCATATGGGTTGGATGTAGATATTAAAGAGCATTGATGACAGGGCGGAGCCTTGCGGTATGCCCTGCGTGACGGGGAATTGTGGTGATTTCTTTTGGGCGCATTTGACTTGTTGCGTTCGATCTTTCAAGTAGGAGTGAACCATTTCATGGTATTCTTGCATAATCCTATCTGTTGTAGGCGTTGCAGTAATCTGGGGTGGGACACTGTATCAAAAGCTGCTGAGATGTCCATGAAAACTAGTAGGAATCCATTCTTTGTTATCTATGCCTCTTAGGAGGTTGTCAAAGAGGGAAGTGAGTAGTGTTTCTACACCATGCTGGGGTTTAAAGCCATGCTGATGGATGTCCAGTGGGGGCATTCTTGTCAATATGGTCCTGAAGCTGCCTTTGTGCTAACATTTCATTGATTTTTGCAAGGAATGGTAGGCTAGAGATGGGACGGTATGATTTTGGGTCTGATGGGCGTAGGTTGTTGCTTTTAAGTATCGGTCATATCATGGCGTGCTTGAGAGATTGCGGCACGTATCATTGTTGGAGTGAATCTATGACTAATCTCTGTATGTGAGGGGAGAGTTGGTTTCTTGTGACGTTGATCCATGCCACAGGACATGGGTCTGATGGTGAAGTTGTTTTATTGAGTCTGTGTATTATGACTTGCTGTGTTGATGGTATGCTGAAGTCCTCCCAGGTTTGATGTTGCTCTTTCATTTCATGGTCATCTGTCTGGTGTGTGATCGAGCATGTCTGGATAGTAGTTTTTGCTTTCAAGTAGTCTGCATACTCCTGTGGGTCAAGATGGTGGATACAATTCTGCATGGTATCCTTAGTGAGCTTTTGGACAATGCTAAAGAGCTCTCTTGGTTTGACAGATTTCATGATTAGGCTGGTATGGTGGTGTTTACGTTCATTTATCAGATTATTATATTCCAGTAGCTTGGTTCTGTATTGAGTCAGTGAGTTATGAGATTTGTTCCGCCTCCATTTTCTCTCCAGTCTACGGAGCGTGCGTTTTGCGTCTCTGATATCATTTGAGTACGAGGGGACATTGGGTCTTTTTCTTGCTTGTGGTTTTGTAATCGTAGGGACTGATGCTGCATTAGATATTAAAGAGTTCCATTTCTCTATGCCTAGGTCAAGGATGTCACATTCTTGCTGGAGTTGTGGGTTAATTTTGTCTATGAATGAGTTGATGTTGAAGGCTCTATAGCGCCTGGTTATATTCTCATTTTCCTTATGTAGGGTGGGGTTGTTCAGGGTCAGGGTGAATTCTATCAAGTGATGATCTGACCAAGGGACCGGCGTGGTTATTGGTGTTTTGGAGTTACCCTGTTCCGTTAAGTGTGTTGGAATAAAAACCATATCCAGAGTTTTGCAGTGCTGGTGAGTTGGGGTGTTGATTATTTGGCTATATTTTAGTGACTGCATGGCTTTTATGAAAGTTGTGGCTTCTTTGTTGGATGCGGAAGGTTGTAGTCTCCTAATACAATGAGTGGTTTATGTTTAGTGTTATGTGCACATATAGCTTCTAGTACTGTGGCAAGATGTTCAGTTGTTGCTCCTTGAGGCCTGTAGGTGAGGGAGATGCTTAGGTATTTGTTAGTTATGGTGATTGTGTGGACCATACTGGTCTTTATCTGCCGTCATTTACTATGTTACTATGTTGGATTCAGTCGTATTATTGGTAGAGATTGTTTTAAATTTGTTTTCTTTTCTAGCCAGAAATGAAGGAATGAGCGAGAATCCACAGGTGTACATGAGAAAGAAAGTAACAGAATATGCAAAACAAGAGAAAAAACTCTTCAAAGAATTAGATCAGCAAGCAAGGAAAAACAAGTGACAAATGCACATATACAGTGGAAAATACAGAATGTTTCTCAAAGGACCTTTTGTCGATCAAGAACAGACACATGAATGGTTGAAGAGAGGTAGACTGAAACCGAAGGATGAAAGATTGATAGCTGCAACCCAGGACAGCAGATTGTTTACAGCGAGTATCGAAAAAACTGGCACAACATACATATGCCGATTCTGTAAGAAAAGCTGGAAACAGTGATTCACCTAATAGCAGACTTTGAAGTTCTGATGACGGAAAATGTTTATACAGAAAGGCACAACATAGTAGCATGCCTCCTCCACTGGAAACTCTGGAAACACTACAATATCACTGAAAAGCACTGGGATTTTCACTGGGATCTCCTGGGACATTCCCATTCTGACGGTTAAGAAACTGGATGCCAGGAAACCTGACTTAGTGGTAAAGGAGAAGAACACCAGAATGGCATTGATAATAGAAGTGTCGGTACCGAGTGATTATTCTGTGAATCGTGTGGAGAGGGAGAAGATCTTGAAGTATCAAGAAATGCAATCAGAGACCAAGAAAATGTAGCAGAAAGACAATGGGAAATATTTCTGTATATTGGGAGCCACAGGCCTGATGATGAAGAATTTCCAAGCACATCTTGACAAACTACCCATACATGTTACATCTTATGAACTCCAGCAGGAGGCTCTCTTTGGTACAATGCAAGTATTACGCCAAGCATTAGCAGTAAATTTAAGAGATGAAGATTATATTCCACATACTCTGGCCTAACTTAGTAAGGTTCACAACTGCCATGGTATGCGCAAAACTAACCCTTTAGGAGAAACTACCCCGAGGAAAACTCAACTGACATACATCCGCAACAAATAGTAGACTACCTCATGACGAAGCAGAACAGAACTCAGCCAAAAACAAAATCATCATCTACTGAACCTGAAAACCAATTTAGCCACAACAGGACGTGGGGAAAATTCAACATTCCAACAATCAAGCAAGTAGCACACACAATAGCAACCCTGAACACAACTACCTCACCATGCTATCCCTGTCCAGTTACATGGATAAAGCCAGCTAAGGAAGAGCTCACCCCTTTCATACACAAAATCATTCACACATCCCTCACACAGGGACATATGCCTGCATCCCTTAAACTGGCATCAATCGGACCCATCTTAAAAAGCTTGAAAACTGACAAGGCAGACCCCTACATCATACCAACTGGTTTCAAGCTTACCTTTTATGACAAAAATCCTGGAAAAGACAGCACAGTTACAGCTGCATGATCATATCAACTCACACGCACCCCTGGATCCACATCGACATGGATTCAAACCAAACCATGGGGTGGAAACATTACTAACAGCACTCATAGATCACATTATCAGAGGAGTAGACATTGCGAAAAGGGCATTATTCTAATATTTCTTAACATATCAGCCGCATTTGACTCCGTGTCACATGCCATCCTGCTGAGACACCTAAAGGAGATTGGTCTCTATATCAACACATTAAAATGGTTCAAATTTATTTAACCGTTTTTCTATACTGCCTTATCCTTCAATCAAAGCGGTTTACATTATGTAATCACTACAAATAGGTACTGGATACATTCCCTTGTCCCCAAAGGGCTCACAATCTATGTGTACCTGAGGCAACAGAGGGTTAAGTGGCTTGCCCAAGGACACAAGGAGTGCCTATAGGACTAGAAACCCCAGTCCCTCTGGCCTGAGATTGCTGTCCCTAGGTGGGACTTGAACCCCTGGCCCTCCAGCCTGAGGTGCCGTGTCCTAACCACTAGTCCACTCCTCTCTTAAATCATACTTACAAGACAAATAATATGTTAGATGCGGTAGAGTCACATCCTCTTCCTTCACATTAAAACCAGGAGTCCCACAAGGATCAGCAATATCAGCCCTGCTATTTAACCTATATATTCAGCCAGTTTGTGAGGTCATACGGAAGCATAACATCCACTACAACATTTACACCGATGACATCATGCTATGCACATCCTTCGATGTTGAAACTCCAGATTATACAACTTTAACCGAATGCCTCACCAATGTCTCAGGATGGCTCAATGCCCACTATCTCAGTATAAACTATAGCAAAACAGAAATACTCACAATAACAAGGAACAAGAGATTCACTCCTCCTTGCACTATAGCTCTAAAGAACAGACATATAGCTGTCAAAAGTGAAGTAAAATACCTAGGGGTCATCCTTGATCAGAACCTAAACCTACAAGCCCATATTAACAGAACAACACAGAATGCATACTATAAACTGAAAATCATCCAGAAACTAAAATCCCTCCTAAGCCATAATGACTTCAGAATGGTCCTACAAGCTTTAATCACACCATTGCTCGACTTTTGCAATTCTCTGTACCAAGGCCTGCCAGCAACTACCATCCACTTGCTGCAGATAGTACAGAACACTGCGGCCCGCATTCTCACAGGAAAAAAACAACATGAAAACGTAACACCAACACTGGCTCGACTACACTGGCTTCTGATAGAGAGTCAAGTAAGATTCAAAGCAACAGTCAATATATTCAAAATACTGCAAAACGAATCAGCTGAGTCCTTCCAAGAACTAGTAACAAGATATTCTGAAAGCTGCCCGATGAGAACAAGCAGCAAAAACACACTAGTTATGCAAAATGAATTCTCCAGAACTAAGAAAACCACTTCCAACAGGACTTTATCACTCTATGCAACGAGTTTATGAAACCCCCTCCTTGAGGATATCAGAACCACGAGGGACACCAAGGATTTCAGGAAAAAGTTGAAGACTTTCCTGTTTATTGAACACTTTGGCAATATCACATAAAATAATACTGACAATCCTTCCACTCAGGCACCAGATAAGGACAATTACTGCATGATCAAATAGCATGATCCCCAATTTATAAATAAGTTATGCTTGTAAATAAGTTAAGAAACATACTGTTAAAGACTATTTGTGAAGTCCCCCTATGTACATCCCTACCCTTACCATGATGATATAATGTATGTGAGTTATTGAATTGAATATAAACTGTATTGTTGCATTGTAAACAGTTGGAGTTCAATGTAAACCACCTTGATTTAAAGAAAAGGTGATTATGTAAAATCATTTTTATTGGTTTCCATATAAGTGAACAGAGTGAGAAAACATTCAAACAAGCCTAAATACAGAAGAGCACTCTAAAAACACAGCAACCAACATTCAAACAAAGGTGCAGCAACTTATTCCAAAGACAAGGAGGCTAAGAACATAGATTGGTACTAACACCACTGCCAAGGTCAGCCCCCCCTAAGCGTCACATGTCACCGACGAAGCACTCAGGCCAGTGTCGTCTTTATAGCTCTGGACAGGCCTGCAAGAAAAGAAAAGAAAAGAAAGCACAGACAAGCTTCCCCCCCAACCCCTCCCACTCTCCCCACCCCCTCCCACCCTTCCATCCTCCCCACCTCCCAAATCTACTCCCCTCTAAATCCCCCCTCTCTCTAGACCCCCCCTCCCCTCCCTCCCTCCCTGTGACCAGAGATGACCACCAATCGTACCATACATCTTGCAGTGTATGAAGCAGCCCCCCCCCCAAGGGGAACCCCCCTACTTCCCTCCCGTCACACCAGATCCTGCGGGGCTCACCGCAATCCTATTTCTGTAAAGCAACTGCAGAGCCAATAGCGGGCGCACGTATCAGGGGTGCCCAGACCAATTGGAATCGGGACCAGACTTTACCCCCAAGGATCTGTGCTTTCTGACGCTCCATGCACATAAGGTCCCCAAGCTGTCCCTCCCAGGCTTTTAGGTCAGGGCCCTCCTCTGACAACCAGTAACGGAGGATGATCTGCTTAGCCACTAGGAATCCCTTCACGCAAAACCGCTGGTGAGCTCCTGATCCCAGGGCCTCCGAATGTACCACATGAAACAGACACCACTCAGGGTGTAACTCTATCCTATCTCCCACCCAGCAGGCCAATTTGGACCCAACCCTCTCCCAAAAGGTATTGATCACAGGGCATAACCAGAATCTGTGCAAAAGCGTACCCACATCCCCTTTACAGAGACCACACATATCCGATTCCAACAAACCCATCCTATGAGCGCCGACCTCCGAGACGTAGGCTCGCCAGATCAACTTAAATTGCATTTCCCGATAGCGCACCGCCTCCAAAAGCTCCCGCACCCGACGAAATGCTGCCCCCATCAGCTCCACCGTGAGCTCTGGGAGTCCATCCTTCCTCCAGCGCTCCACCAAGATGAGCAAAGCCACCTCATTGCCAGCAGGGGTCAAGTCCCCCTTCAAGGTCCTGGCCGCAGTGCTCTCCTGAAGCTTCAACAGCAACGACCATAGACTATGAGCTCGAGAAAGCAGCTCAGCCCTTCCGGGCATACTATGAACATAGTGCCGCACCTGGAGGTAGTAGTAAAACGTCGCAGTCGGCAGCGCATATCGCCTCCCCAAGCTTTGAAAGGAATCCAGCTGGTCCGAGGTCTCCATGCGTAGTTGACCGATGTACTCGATACCGGCCTTCGCCCATGTCTTTCCCGCCCCACTAACTACTCCCGGCGGGAACTGTCGATTTCCCTGGAGAGGCAAACAATCAGTGACCCCCCAATGAAGCCCTCGCAGCCGACATATAGCCCGCCATGTCACCCGCATCGTGCTCAAGTAACCCGAGTCCCTCCAGGCTCGCGGCAAGAGTGGCCCCCTACAATGCAGCAAAAACGTTCTATGCCAATTCTCGGAAAATTGATCAATGAGAGTGACCGGTATCCGCTCTGCATTGCCCACCACAAGATCGCTCAATCGCCGTGCTGCATAGCAAAGGTTATAGGTTCGCAGGGAAGTCAGTCCGAGTCCCCCCTCACTTACTGGACGCATAATCGTCGCCATCGCTATGCGCGCCCTTCGGGATCTCCATAGGAATTTACTGATCTGCTTGTATAGATCCCTCAGGTCACATCTAAGAAGCCAAATGGGCAGATTCCGCAACACATATAGCCAGCGGGGCCACTCGATCATACGCACCAACGCCACCCGGCCCATTAATGAAAGCGGGAGGTCCTTCCATTTCTGCAATTTCTCCAACGTAGAAGATAGGAGAGGACGAACATTAACCGCATAAAGCTTCTGTAGGCGCGCAGGAATCTGGACCCCCAGATAGCGTATCTGCCCCTCCGCCCACCGGAGCGGGAAGTGCCCCCGCCAAGCGCAACGAGACCGCCCATCCACGTCTAAGGCCATCGACTTTGTCCGGTTAATACGAAGGCCAGAAAATCGACCAGTGCTCAATGACTTCCAACGCCGCCGGCAATGACTGCATCGGACGGGTGAGACAAAGCAAGATATCATCTGCAAAAGCGCTCAACTTAATGCTCCCTCCACGCCAATCAACTCCCCTGACATGTGCAGATTCAAGGAGGGAGAGCAGAAGCGGCTCCAATTGTAGGACATATAGCAGTGGGGATAGAGGACACCCCTGACGCGTGCCACGCAGTAGAGTAAAGGGCGACGAGCGTACCCCACCGTCCTCAACCACCTCCAGGGGAGAGGCGTACAGCGCCTGCAGCCATTGGAGGTATAAACCATGGAAGCCAAACCGCCTCAGGGCCGCAAACATATAGCGCCAAGACACTCTATCAAAAGCCTTCTCCGAGTCCAAGCTAACGAGGATCATCGGGTCCCGCACCAGCGAAGTCAATTCCATTCCCAGCAGCACCCGGCTGATGTTCGCGCATGCTTCTCGACCTCGGACAAACCCCACCTGATGGGGGCCCACCAGCCCCGGAAGAAACAATTGAAGGCGGGCTGCTAAGACGGAGGCAAACAGCTTCTGATCCACATTGATCAGCGAGATCGGTCGATACGACGCAGGTTCCTCAAGATCCTTTCCCTGCTTTGGGATGAGAATAATGCTAGCAGTACGCATATCTCTCGGGAAGGTACCGAGCTCCGCAGCCTCCTCGTAGACAGCAGCCAATGTGGGCACCACTGCCCGCTCCAGCATCTTATAAGCGTCATAGGAGTAGCCGTCCGGGCCGTGCGCCTTATGTGGGGTCCCGGCTTTAATCGCCCGCTGGATCTCTTCCCCAGTCATGGGGTGATTCAACACCGCCCGTTGCTCTTCCGTAAGTTGTGGGAGCAACACCCGATCCAAAAATTCCTCCATTAGGGGTTCATCACCCTCCTCCGAGGTGTAAAGCTGCTCGTAAAATGAGCGGAAGACCCGCACCACCTCCGCAGGTCGTGTGTGGGAGTGGCCTTCCGAATCACGAATCACCACAACCCCACGGGGACCGGCCTTTTCTCTCACCAGTCACGCCAACAACTTCCCTGACCTATCCCCATACCGGAAGAACTGATGCCTGTAATATTGCTGGGACTGAATAGCACGCTCCTGCAGGAGCTCATTCAACCGCTTTTGGATCTCAAGATAACCCTGAATGCCGCTGCGCTGGCGAAGAGCCGCAGCCTTAGCCCTGCGTAGGTCGTTGGTCAGGCGAAGCACCTCCCCATTAACTCTTTTCCGTTCCGCACCCACATAGGCTATTATATGCCCCCGAAGGACGGCCTTTCCAGCCTCCCAAAAGGAAGCCGCTGAGCTGGCCGTTCCCTCATTAAATTCCACATACTCCGCCCAGTGTCGGTTCACATAGTCTCGAAACTCCGGCCGCTTCCATAAATAACTGGGGAAGAGCCACTTACCATGTCTTGCCCGCTCACATCGCCAGACCACAGTGACCATGGCATGATCAGAGACAAAAATGGGCCCTATCTCTGCCTCACTCACCTTCCCAAACCACGATTTCGACACCAGAATATAATCAATTCGTGACCACGTTTGATGAGCACGTGACAGATGTGTGTAGTCTCTGCTACCCTGATGTAGGATCCGCCAAACATCAATCAGCTCTCCCAGATCGCAAAGATAACCTACCCCCCTATGACTCCAGCCCCCTCCCGGATGCGGATGGGATCGGTCCAAAAGGGGATCATGGGGACAATTAAAATCGCCGCCAAGAAGAACCGGAACCTTCGGGGCTCCCAGAAGCTTGTGCAGGATAAGCTTGAAAAACCCATGGTCATAGGTGTTTGGGGCATAGATATTCCCTAGAAACAGCTCCTCGCCCTGAATCTTAACGTGGGCGAATAGGTACCTGCCCCCAGGGTCCTCCTCCACCGACAGCACCTCACAGGGCAGATTCTTATGAATCAAGATAGCAACCCCCTTGCGTCTGACGGTGGATGAGGCAGACAGGACCGCACCCACCCAGTCCCGCCGCAATTTACCATGTTCTATGGCAGTTAAGTGTGTCTCCTGCAAGAGGGCCACCTGCGCCTTTTCTCTCTTTAAGGCCTGCAGGATTTTGGCGCGTTTTACCGGCGTGGAGATTCCCCCAACATTCCAGGACACTAATTTTAGATCAGGGGTGGAACTGTAGCATTACGATGCTCAAAGCTAACAAGTGAAAGTGTATTCTAATGGCACAGGGCAGCCCAGCCTCCACCCCACGCCTCTGGAAAACCATTCCGTGGTCTGTAGGTCCCCGCTCAATTAACTGGTCCCCCGCAGTGGGAGGCAGCCGCCAGCGTAGACTCCCCCCTCCCTGGTCATCCCTAGCCCCCCCTTCCCCCCCGTCCCCCCCCTCACTCCCCTCCACCCCCCCCCACACCCTAATCGTACCCACTCCCCAACCCCCCTTAAAATCTCCATATCCAAACCCTCAGTTCCCAACCCTGAGGCCTCGGTCAATGTGATGCCTTAGGGCAGCCACAGCCCCAGTGAAAAAAAAAAAAAAAAGGAAATCCCCCACCCCCATTCCCCGAGCTCCCTCCAGCTGACGCTCTATCCTGCAGGCCAGAGGCCCTACCACAGCAAGAAACAGTAGAAAAACACATTGATCAACTATTATAATCAGACAGAGAGAAAGATCAAATACTCAGTCCAAAATGCAGTAAAGTCCAAAGTAATACCGCCTGGTTCCACCGGGCTCCAGCCAGCCAGTGTACGCTCAGCAGGCCCGCTTCTAAGGCCGCTGGTCGGTGGAGCGCCGTACATGCGAACCGGCACTTACACCCAGCGGGCGTCCAAATACAGCCCTCTCCACTCCACATGGAGGGCCCAGATCAGCTCGCTCCGTTTTCCCCACACGTGGTGGGCAGTTGTGCCACAAACTGCTTTGCCAAATCCGACTGCTCAAAGGAGTGGGTCTTCCCCTGTATGGTGACACGCAGAGTGGCCGGGAAGGCCAGGGTAAATCGGGCCTTCCGCTTGAACAGCTCAGCACAGATGGGCGCGAATTCTCTTCTTTTTGATGCCACCGGAGCCGAGTAATCCTGAAACAGTATCTTCCTGTTTTCTAGCATCAGAGCTGGTGTTTTACGGCAGGCTTGCAGAATCAGGGATTTGTGTTGGAAGTTGAGCACTCTGAAGATCACCTCTCTAGGCCGGTCTCCCTTCTCTCGCCGCGCCCCGAGGCGATGGGCACGCTCGATTTTGAAGTGGCCCTGCAAGTCAGCCAGCCCTAAGGCCTCTGGTAACCAGGTCTCCAAAAATGGTAGCAAGTCCCGATCAGCTTTCTCCTCTCCAAGTCCTATAAGCCTCAGATTGTTCCGTCGGGAGCGGTTTTCCAGGTCGTCTAGTTTTTGTTGCATTTCCTGGAGTAGTTGTTTGTGCCGGGCCCATTCTCTATCGCGGCCACCCTCCTCCTCTTCGATACTGGCAACCCGGTGCTCAAGCTCATCGACCCGCTTGCCGAACTCTGCCAGGGAATCCTCCATACCTTCTAGCTTTTTTAAGAGCAGATCAAACTTCGGATCGAGCAGCTTTACCACCTCTTTGGCTAGCTCCGCTGGGGCCAAATCGATGCTGTCTCCGCCTGGCGAGGGTGGCTGTGGCAACGCCGACGTGGCAGGCCTGGCCTTCGGCAGCCGCTCCCTCTCTTTCTTCGACGCCAGCGGCATCACAAAGCGGCACCTTCGCCCACCCTGAGCCACCCACACTCACACAGATAGTGGCAGAGGTTAGGAGGATTTTTAGGAGCGGTAAGGTGGATATTTTGCAGATTATTTGCTGTGGCTGCCCCAGAGCGAGCGGGAAGCGTCTGCGCTCACTCACGCATCACGTGACCTTTCAGAAAAGGTGATTATATAAATACTATTAAATAAATAAATCCTAGACTTCAGAGCCTTGAACATATTCCTTCTAAGGTAAAACTTCAAAATGGTTTCATAGACACCTTAATTCCCTTTCTGGAAAATGAGGACTGACTATGCTCTTTGGATATGATGCTTGTTTATATCCATATAGAGATGTCCAAGTCACAGGAAATGTCACAGATTTGTAATGGTAGATGCCACCTCCATTTCTGCATACTGTCTTTCAGCCTAGTGTCAGCACCACATGTGTTCATGAGTTCTCTTATCTAGATGATTGGTTGGTTAAGAGCACATTTCAAGGAAGTGTCATAGAATCAATGGAAAAATTAATCCAAATGTCTTCTCAGAAAAAAGGCATCCAATTTTTTTTAGAACTAAGTATGATTTGTAGCTCTAAAGGCTTTCAGGCATCATTTGGCCAACAACTTTGTTCTATTTCAGAAAATCAGGTAGCTGTGTTCTACATGAACAAGCAGTGACATAAAAGATTATGAGCCTGATATTAAAGCAGTTAACATGGTTTAATCAATAAAAGCAGTATTAAAGCTGCTGAAATGCAGGGGACATGGGGAAAAGAAGAAACGCTATGGATTTTGTTGGAAAGAGGAGATGGCACTATCATCCACACTGGTGTAGTCTATAGGCCTCCAACTCAAACTGAGGAAATGTACTGAGACTAGATCATTGATATTGCAAAGGTGTCTATGAAGGGAGAAGTGATCATATTGGATGACTTTAATCTACCAGATGTGGATTGGAGTATTCCTTCTGCAAATCTGGAAAGAAGTAAAAAGATTGTGGATGCCTTCCAAGAAGCATTGCTCAGACAACTGGTGATAGAACAGACCGGGGAAAGTTTAATGCTGGATTTAGTACTTACCAATGGAGATAGCATGTCGAATGTCCGGGTACCCCTTTTTGTAGGGTGGGGGCATGCCCTGTGAACTAGGTTTTGCTGGCCGCCTCCTAGATTCCAAGACAGTTTATCAGGGCTTGCGTTGAGAAATGGTCCAGTTCTACGTTTGGCCAGTTTCCCAGCATAGGAGATATAGGCCCCAGTATTCAGTAGGCTTGAGACTTGAGGGAAATATCACAACTTATAATGTCAAAGCTATGGTTGTGTTCATAGCCCACTTAAATTCAGCTTCCATAGAAGAGATAGCAAAGCTGTGATGTGAACTTCTGTCCACACATTCACATCTCACTCCTGTCTAGAAAGGGATGCCTGGCACAATAGTAAGTTTGGCCAGTCCATTATTTATAATCTTTTTGGGGATTAGAATCCAACCTCATTCCCCCCGGGCCCCATTATTTTTCTTTTTAGGCTGTCTATTTAAAAAAAAAAGAGAGAGAGAAAAAAAACGTGATGGCGCAAAAATGCGTTGTTAGTGTCAGCTGGTTATGGCACCTTTGTATGATTTTTCTCTGTTTTGAGGTGGCCTCTAGCTAAGGATTCCCATGTGAGAGGATATTATCCCTGCTTGTCCAGGGAAAACAGAGTTGCTCACCTGTAGCAGGTTTTCTCAATGTGACAGCAGGGTAAGTCCTCACAAACCGTCCCCATCTCCCCTTGGAGTTGTACTCTACGTTCAGCTAGTCTGTGAGATGGAGGCAGTCTTGTGTGGCAGTAGCAGTAGGTGGGAAATAGCAAACTGCAGTGGAATACTTCCAAAATGTTGCTCCCATGCTCGGGCTCTGTCAGTGTTACCCATGTGTGAGGACCTATTCTGCTGTCCATGAACACCACCTGCTACAGGTAAGTAACTTTGTTTTCCACAAGTACGGAACACTCATGGTACATCTGAACAGAAAGGTTCTTTATTTCATGCCTTTTGCCTTGATTTCAGAAAAATGTTTCTAAATGCCTGTCCTTCAGTTCTTCTTGTGGTAAGGACTTAGCTAAAACATTGAAGATACGATGGGGCCATGATCCTTATAGTACCCTATTGGCTGACAGTTATGGTTCTTGCTTCTGTTGGTAATGGTCCATTAGAGAGCTGATTTGTTTGGGGAATTCTCCACCTTTCAATCATGGTGAATCTAGGGAACTTTGATCCTTCCGAACAAAGTTATTAGCCTTCACAACTTGGATGTTGGTTCCGCTCAATCTGTTTGACGATGTCTTGTGCTCTACTGGTTTCTAGAAAGGATGCCACTTGAACATTTTTGATTTTACACGGAGGAGTTTTAGCTTCTCATGTGAGGGAAAGGCCCTAGATTTGTTCTCTTGACTCACACAAGAATGACCTGAATACCTTCTAAATTTTTCTGAGGGCCTGGTTTGAAATCTAATTTGATTAGGGTTTGTATTAATATAATTGGAATATATCATCACCATGTAGAAAGTAAATCCATCCCTTTGTAGACTTTAGTTGTCAGATGTTTGTGAAGCTTGCTTTAATTGAAGACTCACATCATACTGGGACTCAGTATGGTGCAAACCCAGCTGATGGAAGCTCCCTTTGAGCTTCTAGAATTCGGAGAGCTGATATATCTGACCTGGAAATTAATATTTTTAGTGGTGATCATTTTAGCATACAGTCAGCTTCAGGTGTTAGTGATTTATTCACTCCACACAATGTTTTTTTATAATAGGGTGGTTCTGCGCACGCAAGCTAAGTTCCTTTCTACGATAGTGTTGGATTTCTGTCTTACTCATGCTTTTTTTTCCTTATAGCATTCTTTCCCAGGCCACCTGTCCACAAACATATAAACAAACCTTACATGCAAAAGAGCTTTCACTTTCTTTTGGGAGCAAACTGGAGCCCAGCTTTTTGGGGTTTTTTTATTCCTCTAAATCTTGTATTGCTATAGCTAAATGCACACTACATTAGACTGCATGTCTAATCTAATTGGATAGTCAGTTGCATGTTTGTTACAGCTGGTCAGATTTGACTCTGGAGAGGAATGTCAAGGTTCATAGTATCAAAGCTGTGACGGAATCAGTGACCACTTGAGACAGGCCCCCATGAAAGAGATCTGCAAGGTGGTGACATGGAATTCCGTCCACACTCTTACACCACTATATTTTTGGTGAAAGACTTCTGACACTGCAATAGCTGTATTCAGTCTGTCTTGCAAGGTGTCCCAACGTCATGTCCACTAGAACTCATTTTTATTATTTCTAGGTTGCTTTTACATGAACAAAACTAAAAAGGTTAAAATGGCTTATTGCCAACAAAAACATTTTGCCAATTGGCATTATTCTGCTTCTGTTTTTCCCTTTTTGGTTTAAAAGTAACCTATAGCTAAGGATTCCCATCTGTGAGTACTTCTATCCTGCTTGTTGTCAGAGAAAGCAAAGTTACTTACCCATAACAAATATTTAGTAAGGGCAAACCCCTTCTTACCCTTCCCCCTTCTCTATTTTAAAGATGTGCATTGAATTGAGGGAATCCTTTGGGAGCATTGTGAGGCAAGACATAGTGCTTATCAAGGCTTTTTTTGAGGAAGTACCAGGTGGTATGGAGTACAGGCACATTTTTCTTTGCCTGCTGAAATTCATCCATAGCACTCATGTTTTAATGAAAATTCTCCAGGAACAAGCAGGAAGTCAGTCCACACATATGGGTGACATCGGCACCGACGGAGCTCGCGTGGTAACTTGTCCCCAGCTTTCAAAGAAAGCCTTTGGGAGATGCATCACACATGCAAGATCCCCTTCCCACCCAGGGGTTCCATTCTCCTTTTTCTGTGGAGCCCATCAGACGTGTGTCTGTTTTCCCTGGGGAAAGTGTTAGTTTTTTGCTCTTGATTTTTCTTTCTCTGGTCGCATTCTGTTTCCCTTTCCCGCCCCCGAGCTCACTTGCTTCGGCATCGCTTCTCAGGTTTGTTCTTTTCTTTTTCCCTTTGAGAGCTTCTCAACCAGCTTTGCACCATTTTTGTCCCTAGCTGGGCTAGAGGATTTCGGCCATTGGCTTTAAAAAGTGTGACTGATGTGCCAAAACCATGTCGCACACCGACCCACACGACTGCTGCCTCCATTGCCTAGGGCCGGACTTTGACCCCTTGGACTGTAGTCTCTGCAAAAACTTGACCTCCAAGGCCATCAAGAGCCGTCCGCAGCAGCAGGAGTTGTTCTTCCATAAGACGGACTCTGCACCGGAGGCTCCGGTGACACCACTCTCCAGGACCCCTCTGCAACCCCAGGGAGACTGGGCTGCCTTGGAACCCCGAGGCAACGGGTCCTCCAGCCGGACCTCGGAAGAAGAGCCCAAGAAGAGCCGGAAACCCTCAAAGACAGTGTCGGAGGATGCGCTGGGGAAAGTGGGCAAGTCCCACAGGCCCCAGACCCACAGCCCTCTCCGTGAGTCCGAGGGGAAAGAGCAGGAGCAGCCGACCAAAATACCCTGACAGAATCATCAGCATCTGGCAACTGGCCTCGGACCCCAAGGCCATTCTGATTGAAGATTCCCCCTCAATGGAGCCGGCGTCGGGCCCAAGCCCCTCAGTCCCACACCCATAGGCTGTGAGCCATCTGTCCTCTAGACCATGATGACAGCCTTGGATCACAGTCTAACTGCCTTCATGGCCCAGCAGCGGGCTCTGATGTCTGGCTCCACCGGGTCATCATTCCCAACTACCTGGCTGTCAACCTCGAGGAACTCCCAGGATGCTGACCTTATCCTTGAGCGCCACCAGCCTCAAGAGATCCCTTGGCATCTGTCCCAGTCCTTGGGACCGAGGTCATCCCCGATGAATGCCTGTGACTCTGACCGCAGGGGCCATCAGGCTCAGGGCATGCCCCTGGAGCCTAGGCTGCCCTCAACACCTCCACTGACTACGAATCGGATTGGGAGACAGAGGACGAGTCCTCACAATCTTCCCTCCTCTCCGTGGAGTTGTTTTTTGTGTCATTTTTGCCTTTGAGCTATGTCATCCTACTGAGGCAAGATGGCACTCTGTGGCGGGAAGGGGACCACGCATGCATGGTGCATCTTCCAAAGGCTTTCTTTGAAAGCTGGGGAGAAGCTTCCACATGGGCTCCATTGGCGCCAACGACATTCATATGCGAGGACTGATTCCTGCTGTCCCCGGAGAACATCCATTAAAGGTGAGTAACTACTCTAACCCTGCATATGAGTACCAGCACCTTTTTTGCTAGGAAAAATGCACTGGTGCTTATACTTAATACAGCATGTTACAAAACTCTTGATAGCTTTTAAGTAAAATTCTCTCATCTGGGATTTGACTGATAACATCACCCATCTGTGAGGTCTTCTCTTTCTCTCCTTGCAGAATACCTATTACAAGTAAGTAACTTAGCTTTATGTCATTAGAATCTAAAAAAAAAATCTTTGTTTTGTTTTTAGGAGGTTGGTTTGTATATCAACAAAGAAATGACGTCCATAACAATTGTGGAATAGAGATTTACTATCAGACAGACATGCAGAGCACTTCTGAGAACATGCTTCTGGAACTCTTCTGTCAGATCATCTCAGAACCCTGCTTCAACACATTGCGTACCAAGGAACAATTAGGTAAAACATCCATTATGTCTCCAACTTTTCTTCCAGTGCTTGCTGAGAGAGTAAACAGTGAATTTGTGGAATTTAAAATTGTATACCTTAATTTCAGGTAGCTCGTTTTCTTGAATAATTAGGGAGTCAAAAAGCATAAATTTGAAGTTCACAAAACTAGGATGAATTTCATCTATCTTCTTGTTTCTGTTATTCTCCAGGAACAATCAGGAAGTCAATCCTCACATACGGGTGACGTCGGTGCCAACGGAGCCCTTGTGCGAAGCAATTCCCCAGCTTTCAAAGAAAGCCTTTGGGATTGCCATGCGCATGCGCAGTCCCCTTCCCGCCCAAGGGTGCCATCTTGCTCAGTCTCCCTTTTTCTGCAGAGCCCTTCGGAAATAGTCCTGCTTTCCTCGGAAAAAGTGCGTCAAAAGTGCAAAGTTTTCATTTTGGTCCGGTTCGATGCTGGTTCCCCTTTCCGCCTCGACTCAGTACACCGGTATTGAGCCCGGTTAAAGTTTTTTGGTTTTTGCCCTTTGAGGCTAGCGTTCGTGCTCTTTTTATTTTTCACTGGCAGCCAGGTCATTTGACCTTGCAGGGGCCCTTTTTCCCCCGATGGCTGCCAGCAGGTTCAAAAAGTGTGATCGGTGTAAAAAAGTAGTGTCCCTCACTGACACACATGACTGCTGCCTCCGATGCCTCGGACCCAACCATGACCCAGTGGTCTGTGGGCCGTGTGGCAAAATGTCTTCCAAGGCACTTAGGAGTCGGCAGCACCAACATGAAAGACTTTTCTCAGAGTCCGCATCCATCAGAGCCCGGACCTCATCAGAAGCCTCGATGTCTCAGGAGTCTGACCCCGAGCATCATCGTGGGTCTTCTGAGCGGGAGTCTCCCTCTCGGGAACACCAGAGGAAGAAGAAGCTCATGAGGGCGGCATTGTTGAAGGCCTCTGATCGGCCTGGGCCCTCAGGTTCCAGATCGCGGAGCCCTGACCACCGCCCAGGGCCCTCGGAGTCGGAGAGGCCAGCCAAGCTACCTCGCACGGAGCCGGAGACGCCGAGTAAGGTAATGTCTGTTGTCCTTGTGAACTCTCCTCCGGGAGAACCGGCATCGCCGGAGGCTGCGGAGCCTTCTGAGTTCGGTCTCAGGTTGGTGGCCCTGGAGAGCAGCATGGCTGTCTTCATGGAGCAGCAGCGGGCGCTGATAGCCGGTCTCACTGGTCCATCCGCCCTGACCACCGGGACCTAGACGTCTAAGTCGACCCCGGAGCTGATCCTCGAAGTCAATAAGATCTCGAGTCGATCCTCGGCCAAGGTCTCCCTCAACCTCCCGTTCGGGACTGGTTGTCAACGCCGGTGCCCTCAGCGTCGGGGCTGTTGGGTCCGAAGCCCTCACGGCCGGAGCCACTCGATTCCCCCTCGGAGGATTCAGCATGGGAGATGGAGGATGAAGAGTCTCCAGACACCCACCGAACCCGATGCATTCCATCGGACTCACCGGACTCGGAGCCTCGGAGAAGGTCCCCTTCGGAGGATACCAGGTTCTCGGACTTTGTCAGGGATATGGCCAAGGCTTTGGCATTCCCAGCTGAGTCCGAGGAGGAGCCGAGGAGCTCGAGGCCCTCCAGTATGACTTTTCCCCCGAAGGAAACCCTTACTGTTCCGGTTCCCCCGATGTTGGAACTGCTGATGCTCCGTATGTGGGAGTCCCCGGCCTCAATGCCAGTTCTCAGCAAAAGGGTCGATTCCATATATCAGGTCCGTAAGAGCCCTGGATTCCAGAAAGTGCAGCTGCCGCACAACTCCATGGTTGAGGAATCAGCCACGCAATGGCTCAAGAGCCAGAAAACACACTCCTTGGTGCCTCCCGGCTGGCAGAAAGTGCTTCCAGGACTCGATGCTCTCATGCCGTGTCCAAACCTACCAGCTGTACATGGGCATGTACTTGCGAGACCTGGCAAAGGAGATTGCTGGGTTTTCAGCTGGCCTCTCCAAGGAACTCTTGCAGTGCTTCAAGGCCTTGTCAACAGGAATTCGGGAGTGCTCGAAGTTTGTCTCAAGCAGCCTACGATGGCTTTGAGGCTTCGGCCCGAGTAGCCACAGCCGGCATCGGTGCACGCCGTCAGACCTGGTAATGTCATCGGATCTGGAGTCATGGGTTCAGGACAAGTTGGTCGATGTCCTGTGCCGAGGTGACAACTTATTCGGCAAACCCATGACTGAAAAGGCTGCAGAGATCGAGTCCGAGTACTTGACGCGGACAAGGCTCTTGAAGAAGACCTCTCCCCCTTCTTACAAGAAGAAGGGCTCGAGCAAAAAGGCCTTTTTCCTGAGGAAGGGTACTGCTTACCGCAACTACCTCACCTGTCAGGCCACCCCGGCTCTCCAACAGGGGCAGCAGGCCAGGGGACAGGGACATTGCCCATGTAAGCAGAAGGCCCCCAAGCCTCCAGCTGTGGCTCCTACCCAGCTGGGAGGGGGTTTTTGACCCTCACTGCATAGCTCCTCTCCCGCCAGTGGTATGCCCACAGATGTCCAGCCATCACAATGGATACCTGGGTCCTGCAAATAGTTCACAAAGGCTATTTGCTCCATTTCAGCCAGGTACCCCCCTCCTTCTTTCCAGGAGAGCCTCTCAGGCCCCCTCTGCACAGGAACCTCCTCTTGCAGGAGTTGGCAGATCTTATAAAGGATCAGGTGGTGGAACCGGTGCCCCACCACCTGCAAAGGCAAGGCTTCTACTCCAGGTATTTCCTCATACCAAAGAGAACTGGAGGCCTTTGGCCCATCCTCGACTTGCGAAATCTGAACAAGTTCCTGGTGAGGGAAAAGTTCAAGATGCTTTCCCTTGGAATACTGCTGCCTTACCTCCACCAGGGAGACTGGCTATGCTCCTTAGATCTGAAGGATGCTTATATGCACATCCTCATACATCCAGACCACAGACAGTATCTCAGATTTGTAGTGGGAGGAAACCATTTTCAGTACACAGTACTTCCATTCGGCCTAGCCTCTGCCCCCAGAGTATTTACCAAATGTCTGGCAGTAGTGGCGGCCTTCCTCAGGAACCAGGGAATTTTTGTCTTCCCGTACCTGGACAACTGGCTCGTCAGGGCCCAGTCGCCTCAAGAGGCTCAACAGGCCACAGCTCGCACTATCAACATACTGCAGCATCTAGGCTTTGTCATAAATCAAGCAAAGTCCACTTTGCTCCCCACTCAAAACTTAGAGTTCATGGGGCAAGGCTAGGCACCCTTCAAGCAAAGGCTTACCTGCCAGAGGGCAGAGCACAGAGGCTTCTGGAGTTAGTACACCAAATCATCCACAAGTCTCAAATATCAACAAGGCACTTTCTATGCCTCCTAGGACACATGGCCTCCACGGTTCATGTGACCCCAAACGCCCGTCTCCACATGAGGACTGCTCAGTGGTGCCTCAGAGATCAGTGGACACAAGCCACAGGAAGACTCCGAGACAGGATCAGAGTGTCCAAACGACTACTGAAGTCTTAGACCTGGTGGCTTCAGCCATCCAACCTGCTCGAGGGAGTGTCTTTCCAGCCTCTCTCATACACAAGAGTGCTGATGACAGATGTATCTCTGCTGGGCTGGGGAGCCCATTGCTAGGACTTATGCACTCAAGGGTTGTGGTCTCCTCAAGAGAAGGCACAACAAATCAACCTCTTAGAGCTCCGGGCGATACGCCTAGCTCTTCAAACCTTCTCTCATGTTCTCTTCCATCAGTCTGTCTTAGTACAAACAGACAACCAGGTGGCTATGTTCTACGTGAACAAGCAGGGAGGGATGGGGTCCTGCATCCTGTGTCAAGAGACACTGGACCTCTGTTCCTTTGCAATCCGACAGGGGATGTCTCTCAAAGCAGTTTACCTGCCTGGTCAGGAGAACTGTCATACAGACAAGCTAAGCAGAATTCTCCAACCTCACGAGTGGCAACTGAATCAGGAAGTAGCCCAGCAGATCTTCCATTGCTGGGGGCATCCGACCATAGATCTCTTTGCCAGTCCGCAGAATCATCCGCTGCCCAACATTTGCTCCAGACAGCCACACCCCTAAAGGATGGCTGCAGATGCTTTTCTAATCTCCTGGTCAGTGGTCCTCCTGTATGGGTTTCCTCCCACACCTCTGGTGGCCCGAACCTTATTCAAAATCCTTTGAGACAAGGCCTCGGTCATCTTGATAGCCCCCAGATGGCCAAGACAACTTTGGTTTCTGCTTCTCCTCCAGCTGGCAGTGGAAACCCCACTTCCTCTGGGGACGCAGCCTGACCTCCTGTCCCTGGAGCAGGGCTCTATCTTATACCCCAACCTCAGGTCCCTCAACCTGATGGCATGGCTGCTGAAAGGGTAGTGCTGGCTCCTCTACTCCTACCTAAGGATGTAGAAGAAGTGTTGCTGGCCTCCAGGAGGCAATCCACTAGGAAGTCCTATGCCTTCAAGTGGCGCAGGTTTGAGGTGTGGTGTAAACAGCGCAGTGAAAATCCTTTCTCTTGCCTAATACCAGTTGTGTTGCAGTACTTGCTTCACCTCTCAGAATTAGGCCTCAAGTCTAACTCTGTCAGGGTTCACCTGAGTGCTTTATCAGCGAGCCACTCTCAGGTGGAAGGTCAACCTCTTTCTGCTCACCCTTTGATGTCCAGATTCCTCAGAGGTCTACTCCTACTGAAGCCCCCTGTTCGCCCTCCGGCGACTGAGTGGGACTTGAATGTGGTCTTGCAGCAGCTTACTCGCCCACCTTTTTAGCCGATGTCCACTTGCCATCTCCGCTTCCTTTCCTGGAAGGTCCTCTTCCTGGTGGCACTCACATCTGTCAGACGTGTGAGTGAGCTGCAAGCTCCGGTATCTGAAAAGCCATACACATGGTTTTACAGAAATAGGGTGGTCCTTCGCACTCACCCCAAGTTCCTTCCAAAAGTGGTCTCTTCTTTCCACCTCAATCAAGAGGTGGTTCTTCCAACTTTCTTTCCCAGGCCGCATGCAAGCCGGGCAGAGGGGGTCCTGCATACCCTGGATTGTAAGAGAGCGCTTGCTTTCTACTTGGAACGTACGCGGCGACATCGGAGAGCTTCCCAGTTCTTCCTATCTTATGACCCCAGTAGGCTGGGTCTACCTGTCACCAAGTGGACGTTATCCACCTGGGTGGCAGACTGCATCACCTGGGCGTACAGGGCAGCTGACCTCCAGCTGCAGGGTCGAGTCACGGCCCACCGTGTCAGGGCTAAGGCCACATCAGTGGCTAACCACCACTCTGTACCGTTGGCAGACATCTGCCAGGCCGCAACTTTATCTTCAAGCCAGACTTTTGCAGCCCATTACTGCCTGGAGAGAGAGTACTGGCGAGACAGTGTTTTAGGCCAGGCGGTACTCCGTAACCTATTTGTGGTTTAGGCAGCTCCTACCCTCTGGCCCTTTGGTGTCAGGCTACCGTGGGGGTTGCATTCTCGGAAAAAGTTCTTTCACAGCTGCTGCGGCTCTTCTAGAGGGAGCCATTTTTCAGCTATGGGTTCTCGGTAGCCTATAGCTAGGGAGTCTCATATATGAGGACTGACTTCTTGTTTGTTCCTGGAGAAAGCGTAGTTACTCACCTGTAACAGGTGTTCTCCAGGGATAGCAGGAATCAGTCCTCACGACCCTCCCTCCTCCCCTGGAGTTGCAGTCACTTATTTTATTTTCTCATTTTGCCGTCTTTTTAGCTATGTCATCTGACTGAGCAAGATGGCACCCTTAGGCGGGAAGGGGACTGCGCATGGCAATCCCAAAGGCTTTCTTTGAAAGCTGGGAAATTGCTCCGCACGAGGGCTCCATCGGCGCCAACGTCACCCGTTTGTGAGGACTGATTCCTGCTGTCCCTGGAGAACACCTGTTACATGTGAGTAACTACACTTTACCATAGCTAAAGGTTTCTTCATTTATGAAAAGTAATAAGGTAAATTAAATTTATTACACTTGAATGCCCAAAACCTTTTTATTGATTTATTTTTGTATTTAAGGTTACATTGTGTTTAGTGGACCACGGAGGGCTAATGGCATACAAGGACTTCGGTTCATTATCCAATCAGAAAAGCCACCACATTATTTAGAGAGCAGGGTTGAAGCTTTCTTAAACACCATGGGGAAATCTCTGGAAGACATGTCGGAGGAGGCTTTCCAAAAACACATCCAAGCTTTAGCAATCCGACGTTTAGACAAACCAAAGAAGCTATCTGCAGAATGTGCTAAGTACTGGGGAGAAATCCTTTCCCAGCAATATAACTTTGACAGAGGTAAGGAACATGGTTCTTTTTGCATTTTAGGAAAGAAATTTAGCAACTGATATTATTTATCTAGGTTTGCTTTGAAATTTACATAGCTGAAATATACAATGAACTTTTCAAGGATACAATAAATAGTACAACTACAAAGAATAGAAGTACCAAATATATTTTGTCCTTTCTGAAAGATAGAATACTGCCTAATAGCAGTTAAACCCAGGACAGCTTAGGACGATAAATAGTGTAAATGGAGAAAGCATAGATCTGTTGCTACTTATGCTTTTCTAGCAATGTCAGTTTTTTTAACAACAGCAAGCTTAGTAAGTGCAGAGTGCTGTTTAATGGATCAGCTAATATTAGCTGGAAACATTTTCAGCTTGTCTATCGAAATCTACTTGGTAGAATTGCTCTTTAGCTGGCTATACTAGGTAGACTTATTCATTAAAAACTAGATAAAATGAAAAATAATAAATACAAATTATTTTTAAAATTATGTAAAATATATAGATACTGTATTTTAACACACTGCTGGCTGGGGCCATATATGGTCCACAGTATTACTTTGCTTTCTTCCTGATTGGTTTCAGCTGGTAAAGAAGGTAGCCAAAGCACTATTTTACATGATGTGTCTGTCTTTTCTTATTTTTTCTTGTTCATATTTAATCGTCTTTATTGAAATTTTGCATACATTTCAAAAACAAAAAATATACAAAAAATACCCACATTTGGATCAAGACATATTAATCCTGCAAACCAGCAAAGAAATAATACCAGTTTTATAATCCATATTATGAGGGAAGAAGGATCTAAAACCACAGGACCCTAAACAAATTCCAAAACGAAAGCCCACACTAACACATATGCAAAAATAGAAAAAAGAGGAATAAGCAAAGAGAACATTCAATCCACAAATGAACAGAGGTGAGCAATATACAATACAATCGTTAATTCAAGAAGGTTTCTAATTTAACTGGATCCATAAATACATAGTACTTATCCTGAAAGGGCACAAGACATGTACAGGGAAGCACAAATAAAATATGGCCCCCTTAGCCAAAACTCTCATTTTCAGAGGCAGGAATTCTGAGTTAGGCAAGAAACATGGGAAAAATAGTAACCCACTGGCTATAAAAGGGTACTTCCTTTATTTTTATTCTCCTTTATCAGATCAGAAAGGTCACTGTCTGGAACTATTCACGCTACCCTCGAAAGCAACACAAAACACAAAGCACAAAGACCTCATAGGAGACCTCAACCTCCAATTAGCCCCACCCAAACAATCAACAGCCTTCATTGAAGCAATGACAGCAATAGACCTCTCACAAATAGTAAACTCCCCGACCCATTCCAAAGGCAACATCCTAGACCTCATCTTCACCAGCATCATCCCAACCCACATCGCTTCCCCACCCTCAGTCCAAACCATCCTAGTACCCTGGTCCGACCACAAAATATTGGTCTTCCAACTACTCCTCAAAAACTTCTGCAAGTTACAACCCCTGACCCACGTAAGAACCGATTTCAAACAATTCCACAACAACGCCTTCCTCACTCTCATCTCCCCTATTACTACTACTGAACCCCCATGATCTTGACTCTACCATCAGCACGTGGAATGATCTCCTCAGTAAAGCCGCCACTCTACCAACCTCGACTCAGCCTCACAACCCCACCCACAAATGGACCCCATGGTACACCCCCTACCTCAGCCAGCTCAAAACCCACTTAAGGAAACAAGAACACAGTTGGAGAAAATCACTACTACCCATAGATCAAACTCAGTACATGAACCTCCTAAGAGACTATAACCAAGCTGCCAACCTTGCAAAACAAAGCTGTCATACAAAACTAATACACAGATCCCTCAACCACCCATGTAAACTATTCTCCCTCATAAAAAAGACTCACGGCAATGCCCATCAACAACCCCACAAACTACCCTATCACCACTCAACAGCTGGCAGACATCCCCAACCACGTGCCCAACCCGACTTACCTCTACCTCCTACCAAATCAACATAAGCATGGACCACCTTTGAAACAATCTCCCCTGAAAATATCCAGAACATAGTATCCTCCATTAACACCACCACCTCCCCCCTTGACACCTATCCGCCAAGCTGGATCAAAGCCGTCCTACCTGAACTTGCACAGTTCCTAGCCAAACTTACTCAAACCTCTCTACTACATGGCTACCTACCGTCCTGCCTAAAAACCTCCTGAACCTCACCCTCTCCTAAAAAAAGCGCCATTTCGACCCCCTCAGATCCATCCTCATACAGACCTATTGCTAGCTTACCATTCCTATCCAAAATAATAGAAAAAGCAGTCCAAACCCAACTATAAGATCATCTCGACACACATGCTCCACTTGACCCACAACAATATGGCTTCTGCCCACAGCACGGAGTCAAAATCCTCCTAACTTCTGTACTCAACAACCTCCTAAAAGGAACCCATAACATCCACCAAGGTTTCATCATGATCTTCCTCAACATCTCCGCTGCTTTCGACACCATCAACCACAACACCCTCCTACAACGCCTCCAGTCATTCGGAATCCAGGGTACCATATTAAGATGGTTCAAAAACTACCTTCACAACCAAACACAGCTGAGAAGAATTGGATCACTATCCTCATCCCCCTACACTCAAACTCAAGGCGTCCCCCAAGACTCCACCCTCTCTGTCCTTCTCTTCAACATCTACCTGCAACCCCTCTGTAATATCATTCAAACACACAACGTCAAATACTGCATTTATGCAGATGATGATATGCTCTACACACCTCAATAACCCATCATACCACGCATTCCAACAATGCTTCTCTGAGGTCTCCCAGTGGTTTCTGAAAACCTACCTATCCATAAACCTGAATAAAATGGAAGCTCTACTCGTCACCAACACCACCTCCTTCATCTCTCCCCCGACTCTATCACCCTCATAAACACCCAAATTATAATCAAACCAGAAGTTAAATACTTGGGAATCACCCTCATCTGCCATCTCACATCTCACACTGAAATCACAAATAGCGAACACAGCAAAAACAATCTATCACAAAACCCACACACTACAAAACCTCCGCCCCCTCCTCACTCCCTCCAACTTCCAATCGGTATTACAAGCCCTCACAACACCCCACGCCAATTACTGCAACTCAATATACCACGGACTCCCCAAATCATCACTCCACCCCTTTCAAATGGCATTATATACCATTGCAAGAATCATTACAAATACACCCAAATATGACCACATCACCCCCCCCCCCCCCAATCCTCAAACACCTCCATTGGCTCCCGCTACAAAGTAGAATAACCTACAAGATTCTGATAATGACACACAAAGCCCTCTTCCATCACTCCTCCACCTACCTCAGCACCCTCATCATCCCTCAACAATCACCCAGATCCTGAAGAACTTCCATAACAAACACACTAACTACCCCCCAATTCATAACAAAGAGTACTCAATTTGTCTCAGCTAGAGCCTTTGAATTTTATGCCCTGGAACACCCTCCCAGACTACATAAGAAACACTACAGACTTCCTAACTTTCCATAAACTTCTCAAAACGCACCTCTTCACCCTTCATTTCACTACCTCCCCCCCCCCCCCCAATCAGCTCAACAACTAAACACCGTCACAACTTGCTTCTAAATCACAAACCCTCAGGTAACAAACATATCAAGCACCACAAGAATGCACGGTCTTCTTTCATACCTGTGTATACCTAACCTGTTCATAGTTAACCTCCCAATTGCCCTACCCTTGTTCATTGTACAGTTGTTATAGTTAATGTAAGCATTCCTTGTATTACCTCTAGTTCACTGTAAACCACTTTCACCTATGTGAAAAGCGGTATATAAACCCAGCCAAATAAATAAATAAATCTTAAAGCAATTAGTCATAACCACATGTTTATCTAACAAACGTAAGAAGGTAACCATCAAAGTAGCTCAGTTACAAATTTCATCCTTTATTGATTCCTTCACTTTTGAAAGATCCAAACTAGAATTATTCTCAGTCTCCTTATAAGCAACCCCCTCTTTTGGAGGCCTAGTGGTAACATAATAACATAATAACATGATGATTATAGATTTAAACTAACAATGTATATATGTTCTAATATGTTATACCTTTAATGTTACAACATTCCTTGTAAATTATAATTATCTGTTCTATGTAAACTGACTTGGTATATTACATACCAATTAACCTACTGTTCCATGTAAACCGCACTTGATACTAGGGAAAGAGCGGTATATAAATAACTGTTAAATAAATAAATAAATAAATAAATAATAAGCATTAGATATGTGGATTTCATTAGCATTCATGAGAGACAGAAAACTTCCTTAAAATATTTCCTTAATAATATCATACCAGGCAAGTAATAAGTCTGGGGAAAGTTTAAAAAACGCAAATTCCAAGATCTTACAACATTATCCATAGACTCTATCTGCCTCCGTAATAAGGTTAAATCCTTCACCATAACCAAATTAGTTTCTTGCAGCCCTGTTGGCTATTGTATGTCGTAACCTTTTGGTGCAGACTCATAACAGAACCCTCTAATTGCTGAAGCTTATATACAGTTTCTTGTGAAAGTCTGCATTTGAGACAAAGTCTTTCACTAAGACATTATATGTTTTTTCTACCGCTTTGAACTTTTGTGGTTAGGCGGTTTATAAATGTTGTAAATAAATAAAATAAATTTGTAGAGTTCACCATATTCTCCAGGAACAAGCAGGAAGTCAGTCCTCACTAATGGGTGACATCGGCACCGACGCAGCCCACGCAGAGCAATTTCCCAGCTTTCAATTTCCCAGCTTCTTCCCGGCCAAGGTGCCATCTTGCTCAGTCTCCCTTTTTCCATGGAGCCCTTCGGATGCACGTCCTCGTCCCTTGGAAAAAGTGTTTCATTTTTGGCCTCTGGCCTGTGTTTTTTACGGTAGCACCGGTCCTCTACCCGTCCTTTCCCTGCTCTCTTTTTCTCCTGAGCGAGGGGACGTCATTTAGTGTGAAAACTTTCTTTTGCGGGCTTCACGCCCTTTCTTCCCCAACCGCTGGCTGCAAAGCTCTTTGACCTAGTGGAGGCCCTTTTTGCCCCAATGGCCACTGGTTTTAAAAAATGCGACAGATGTTCCAAAAACATGTTGCTCGTGGACACCACGATTACTGTCTTTAGTGTCTCGGTGCCAACCATGACCCGGAGCTCTGCTCTCTTTGCAAGAAAATGTCCTCCAAAGCCCTGCTAATTCGTAAACAGAAGTCCGATGACATTTTCAGGAAGGTAGCCCCGAAATCCCCGGCGGCACCCTTGGTCGTCCCTTCGCTGGTGGGATCCCCCACCGGCCTCGCGTGCAAGATGGCACTCCAGGGGTCCCATGAAGTGGAGAGGCATAAGAAGGCGACATCAAAGTCACTGTAGGGGGGGCTCCAGACAAGTGTGAGCGCTCCCACGCTCGGTCGCTCAGCCCCGCCCCCCCCCCCCGATGTTCCCAAAAGTCGGATAAGGAGCAGCCTCGAAAGGTACCTCATACAGACATGGAGGCCTCCAGTGATGGCACCCGGTCTCCAGAGGGTCATCCCAGTGAGGACCCCCCTCCTCGTCTACACTCAACCTGGTAACCCTGGTGTTGGCATTGCAGGGACCCACGTCTGTGTGGGAGTCCCAAATGCTGGCACTAGAGTGCATTGTTTCTACCTTCTTAGCTGCCCAGCACGGCTGGCCCGCGCCTCAAGATCGAAATTCCCTCGAGAGGGACACCTAAAGCCGCCCTGGAAACTCCCGAGAGCCATGGGCCTCGTGAGGGTCCTCTGCATCTGTCGCACTCCCCTTCCTGTTCCTTGGCAGTGAGAATCCTCCAAGGCCTCTGGCTTCAAGCGGGCCTCGGCCTCTGGACGGGGTGACCAACCTGTCAAACTCCTTCTCGGACCTCTCGGGCTTAGAGTTGGACGGGGATGCCTCCCCGGAGACCCATGCCCACGGGGACCTCCCTTCAGACCTGTCCCCGCCCGCCTCTCAGAGGTGTTCGCCATCCGAGGACACATCGTTCCTAGTCTTCGTGCGGAACATGGCACGGGCTCTTAACCTGGCTACTCAGGCTGAAGAGGAGCCGCGAGCTGAGGATCTCGACTTACAGTACGAGTCTCCACCTCGGGAGTCTCTTACTGCCCCAGTTCCTCCCATTTTGTCCAGGCTGCTCCTCCGCATGTGGGACACACCTGCTTTGGTCTCCATTATGAGCAAACACCTCAACGTCATTTACAGGGTCCAACGCGGCCCAGGTTTCCGGAAGACCCAGCTTCCGCACACCTCCATGGTAGTGGAATCGCCGATGCAGAAGCAAAAGAGCCCGAAGTCACACTCTTTGGTCCCGCTGGGCAGGGAGTCTAGAGTCCTCGACGCCCTTTGGTGCAAAGCCTATCAGAGGTCCATGCTCTCGTGCCACATTCAGGCATACCAATTATATATGGGCATATTCCTGCATGACCTCACCAAGGAGCTTGGCGGTTTCTCCACAGGTCTCGGGGGTGAACCCCTTCTCAGGTTCCAAACCTTCCTGAGGTCCGTCGCGGAGTGCTCAAAGTACCTCTCCCATGCCACATATGACGGATTTGAGTCCTTCGCCTGAGTGGCGGCAGCCAGCATCGGGGCCCGACGCAAGGCGTGGCTCCAGTCCTCGGACCTGAAGCAATGGGTCCATGAGAAGCTCCTGGACGTCCCCTGAATTGGCGAACAGCTATTCGGTAAGCCCTTGGAGGATAAGGCCGCCGAGATAGAAACGGAATTCGTGACTCGGACCTGCTCTCGCATAAGACCTCTTCTCTCCCTCGGAAGAAGCAGCAAACCAAGAAGCCATTCTTCCAAAGAAAGGGGCTCCCTTACCAGGGATACCTGCCTTTCCCACCCACCCCTGCACCGGCCTCCGGTAAGCAGGGGAAGGGAGTAGCACATGGCCACCGCAAGCCTAAAGGGCCCAAGGCCCAACCCCTGGCGCTACCCCAACCCGCTCAGGGGTTTTGACACCGATGGCATAGCCTTTCGCCCCCCGGCAACATTTCTGCTGGTGGGGGGATGTCTGTCCCTTTTCGCCCCGCAGTGGGCGTCAATCACATCGGACACCTGGGTCCTCCGGGTGGTCCGAGACGGATATCGTCTTCACCTGGATAGGCTCCCTCCTCTCTTTTCCGTTCTCCCCAGCAGAGCCTACTCTGCTTCCCTCGCACCAGACTTACTTGCAGCAGGAGCTGTCCAACCTCCTCGCCCAGCGGGCGGTCAAGATGGTACTGCTGCACCTCCAAGGCCGTGGGTTCTACTCCTGCTGCTCCCTTGTTCAGAAAAAGACAGAGGGCCTGCACCCCATACTCGACCTCAGGAACCTAAACAAGTTTCTGGTGCGGGAGAAGTTCAAAATGTTATCGCTTGGCGTCCTGCTGCCCTTCCTCCATCAGGGCGATTGGCTATGCTCCTTGGATCTCAGGGATGCTTACGCCCACATCCTAGTTCATCCTCAACACAGGCAGTATCTGCAGGGTGCAGGGGGAGCACTACCAATACAGGGTGTTCCCCTTTGGGCTCGCGTCTGCGCCGCAGATATTCACAAAGTGTCTCTCCGTGGCCGCCACCTTCCTCAGGCAGCAGGGAAGTCCCATCTTCCCATACCTTGACGACTGGCTCGCCATGGGGACCTCTGCCGGAGAAGCCCGCCTGGCGGCGTCACGCACTATCCTTCTCCTCGAATGCCTCAGCTTCTTGGAAAACTACTCCAAGTCTCACCTCGAACTGGTGCAGACTTGGAGTTTATCAGCACACACCTCGACACAGAGCGAGCAACCGCCTTCCTGCCCGCGGACCATGCAGACAGCCTCCGAGTCATGGCGGCCCATGTCCAGAACAGGGCTCGGATTACGGCACAGGACATGTTGCGCCTTGTAATGAAGCTGAAGCCATTAAATCTATAGACTTAGAAAAAAACACTGTTTATTATAAAGCAACTGACTCACAGAAGGTGCAGTTACCTAAAAGTGCAGCTAGAGGGAGCAGGCACGAGGCTGCAGAAGCTAAGCTGACACACCCAGGTTTTGAGAATGCAGGAGCTAATCAGGTACACCTGAATAGAGAGCCAGGAAGCTCAGTGGAGAAACGGCTTTATAAACAGTGCTCAGAAGGAAGAAAGCAGAGAGGACCTCGAGCTGAGAGAGGACTACGAGCTGAGAGAGGACCTCAAGCTCAGAGAGGACCACAAGTTTGGAGAGGAACACAAGTTCAGAGAGGAACTGAGAGGGGACCTGAGAGAGGAACCTCACATACTGAAAGGCAGAGAAGCTTGGAGTACCTACAAGGAAGAGCTAAGTTCCAGGGAGGACAAGGCCATTCCAGAAAGCTCCAGGAGCCAGTCTTCAGGGAAGACGGTGATAGAAGGAGACTGCCAGGTAGAGCAAATACCAGCAGAGCACGTCTCAAAGATCCAAGGTACAGTTATATTTCCTTTCCAAGATGTGAGCCAGCTCCTAGAAAAGCTTATAACCCAGAGAGCCGTACTGATAGGAAACAAAGCTGGGAAAGGCTTGTGAAACCTTTACAGAGAGGTCTAGTAAAAAGCCATAACAGTTATTTGCCAAACCAAGACCAGCAAGGCTGGGGAATATTGGAGAGATCTATTGAAGTACAACCTGCCTTATCCAGGGAAAGCTCAGGACTAGCTGACAACACGGCTGAACAGGAACCTATGCAAATAGAGGTGTTAGAACCAGAGCTGTTGCAATTAGAGCACCCGATGGACGGCTCACTCTGTGTTTCCAAGGGTCTAGAGTCTCTCACAGAATTGTAACCGACAGGACATGCTTTAACATATCTTTTTGCTTTTGCTAAGCTGAAAGAAGAAGTTTTTGTATTTGTTTTTCCTCTTGGTGTTGAAAACCTGTTTGAACGCAAAGAACTGCAAAGCGCCTGTAACAGTTACTGACTTTGTAAATATTTTGGCATAAACCCTGAAGTAAGGTACATTCTGTTTTTGTCTTCCTGGAGAACCTTTGCGCAACAAAGGGAATAAAAACCATTTAAGTTTAACCCTGCACAAGGCTCACAACTATTTCTTTATGAAGTGGGACCACAAAGACCATGATGCAACTGGTCTAGAAAGGTTTTTCCTTCTTCAACCAACAATAAGTGTCCGCCCTCTCCTTTCTGCACACTGCCACTAGGAGGGGCTGTGACAGCCTCCACCTTCCATGTGGTACCCCACACCCGCATGCAGCTGCGAACAGCCCAGTGGTGCCTCAGGGTGCAATGAAACCAGGCATCCAGCCACCTCAGAGACCCTATCCGAGTCTCCCGCAGTCTCCACAACTCCCTGGATTGGTGGCGGGACCCCCAAAGCATCCTTCGGGGAATGCCCTTCCAGACACCACAGCATGAGCTCGTCCTGATGACTGATGCTTCCCTGCTGGGTTGGGGAGCCCACTGCAGCAAATTGTGCACCCAGGGGCAATGGTCGCCCGAGGAGTCTCGGCAGCAGATCAACCTACTCGAGGTTCGGGTGGTCCAGTTCGAGGGCCGTCTGAGGGGGAAGTCGGTACTCGTACAGACCGATAACCGGGTACCCATGTTCTACATAAACAAGGAGGGGGGAACAGGATCCCGCCTCCTTTGCCGGGAAGCGATCCTCCTTTGCGTCTCACCAGGGGATGACCGAGCGGTCTACCTTCCAGGCCAGGAGAATGTCCTCATGGACAAATTCAGCAGGATCCTCTGCCCACACGAGTGGTGCCTGAATCCGGTGGTCGCTGACCTCTTGTTCCATCAGTGGGGAACCCCATCCATGGACCTGTTCGCCAGCTCGGTGAACACGCAGGTTCCCTGTTTCTGCGGCCTGGTTCCACACCCGAGCAGGGTGGCCCCGGATGCATTCCTCTTAAGCTGAACCTCCGGACTACTTTACTCTTTCCCTCCCGCTCCTCTCATTGTGAGGACCCTCCACAAGGTTCAGCGGGAACGAGCTTCAATGATTCTCGTGGCCTCGACAGCCTTGGTTCCCGCTTCTGCTCCAGCTCTCGTCCGAGCCTCCAGTCCCCCTGGGCTGTGCCCCGGACCTGTTAATGCAGGAGGAGGGTTGGGTGCTCCACTCGAACCTAGCCTCGCTGTCCCTTACAGCCTGGCGGCAGAATGGGTCTCCTTAGTCCCGCTGCACCTCCCAGAGGAGGTCAAGGAAGTGGTCCTCGCATTGATGAAGGACTCTATGAGACGGGCCTATGCCTTTAAGTGGCGACGCTTCTCGGTCTGGTGCTCCGAGTTCCAGATCGACCCGTTCTACTGCTCTACCCGGTGGATTCTCCAGTACCACCTCCACCTCTCGAAAGCAGGGCTGAAATCCAACTCAGTCAGGGTACACCTGAGCACCATTTCGGCGAACCACCTCCCCATCGAGGGGAAGCTCCTCTTGGGGCAGCCCTTGGTTTCCCACTTCATGCGAGGCCTCTTACCTTCCAAGCCTCCCATCCAGCCTCCTCCGGTGGAGTGAGACTTCAACGTGGTGCTCATGCAGCTTACATGATCACCCTTTGAGCCGATGGTGACGTGCTCGCTTTGGCACCTCTCCTGGAAGGTGATATTCCTGGTGGCTTTGACTTTGACTCGCCGAGTCAGTGAACTTCAGGCCCTCATGGCTGAGGCTCCCTACACCAGGTTCTGTGGGAACATGGTGGTCCTCCACACCCACCCCAAGTTCCTACTGAAGGTTGTCTCGAATTTCCATCTAAATCAGGAGATAGTCTTGCCGACCTTCTTCGCGAGACCTCATACCGATCAGGCATTGGCAGTATTATGCTCGACTGCAAGAGGGCTCTTGCCTTCTACCTCCAGCGCACTCAGGCTCATCGCAAGTCTGGTCGGCTCTTTGTGGCTTACGAACCCAATCACCTGGGGCAGGCAGTCACCAAATGCACCCTCTCCATCTATGTGGCAGACTGCATTGCCTTCACCCAGGCAAAGGCAGGTGTCCCTCTGGATCGGCGAGTCACTTTGCACGGTATCCGAGCCAAGGCGGCTTCGGTGGCTTCGCTGCACTCAGTGCCTCTGTCGGACATCTGCTGGGCTGTGACCTGGTCTTCAGTGAACACTTTTGCTGTGCACTACTGCCTCTAGAGGGAGTCCCACCAAGACAGCACCTTTGGCCAGGCTGTACTCCGTGATCTGTTAGGGGTATAAGCAACTCCTGTCCTCCGACCCGTCTCGACGGCTACCGAGAGCTTCGCCCCAGGGACCCGAAGGCTCGAGCTCCTTCGGGCATCGACTTCTGCTCACGGCCTCGCCGAGGCATTTTTGGGTTTCAGGTTCGGTGGCCTGTAGCTGTGGAGTCCATAAGTGAGGACTGACTTCCTGCTTGTTCCTGGAGAAAGCGTAGTTACTCACCTGTAACAGGTGTCCTCCAGGGACAGCAGGAATCAGTCCTCATTACCCTCCCACCTCCCCTGAAGAGTTGCTCTTTTTATCCTTCCCTTGCCATCTGCTTAGTAGGGCTCTAGCTATGGGAACTAATTGAGCAAGATGGCACCTTTGGGCGGGAGGAGGACCATGCATGTGTGGCAGCAATCCCAAAGGCTTTCTTTGAAAGCTGGGGAATTGCTCCATGTGAGCTCCGTCAGTGCCGACATCATAAGTGAGAACTCATTCCTGCTGTCCCTGGAGAACACCTGTTACAGGTGAGTAACTACGCTGTCCAGATATCCCTAAGACATCCCTCCTAGGAGGAGGAAGGTTCCCAGACACCTTAGACATTTCAGCAAAACATAGTGGTTTAGGAACTGACAGAACCACATTAATATGTGTGGAGGAGTAGCCTAATGGTTAGAACACTGGCTTGGAAGCCCAGAGACCAGGGTTTGATTCCCACTAGCACTCTTTGTGGCCTTGAGCAAGTCACTTAACCCCCCATTGCCTCAGAAAAATCCAAATTATTAATATCCCTATTTAATGTACATTACCAAGTTTGTTACAATGTAAACCGCTTTGATTGAAATGATAAAGCAGTATATAAAACTGCTAAATATTTAAATAAATAAATAAAATCAGTCTCACCAACCGAACAAACTAGCCTCACCCACATCTTCTCCTGTGAGTGGAGGAGTTGGCTCGTTAATCTTCTGCAGGCATTCCCCAGGATGAAGCGGTGGAGTCCTTTCAATAGAGCTCAAACTAGCCCCAGATGTAGATAGGGATTTTTCAGGGGTCTGAATCTCCAAACTGTAATCCGCAGCAGGAGCAGCAACAAGATGTTTATCCAATGGGCCCATTGCTGTCGTCTTAGGCGTTGAAATCCCATTCACCTTCTTAGTGCTGCTCCCCTCACTCTTGCCAGCTCCCTTAGGCATGACTCCCCACTACAGGACAAGATGGAGCAAGCCTCCAAAACAATACATCCCTTCTAACACATGCCTCTTTGACCATGGGCACACACCGATCTTAGAACCACCAGCAAGCCATTGAGACCTGTCAAGGAGTGTAGCTTTCAGGCAGCAATGGTCTTGCTGCCCAGGATCTTCCAGGGTATACTCCAATAACAGGCTCACCAGAAAGCTCAGGCATGGTCCCAGCAGGAAGTTCTTGCCTCCCCCATTTTTTCTTTACTTTAGAACATGATCAGCTTAAATAACAAACCCCAATGATTGATAACAGTTTTGGTTATTTTGTATTTAATTTTTTACATTTGAGTATTATATAAATGCAAGACTTAACATTTGTCTTGTATGTAGACCCTGTAAACATTTGGGTATTATAACTGTGTATATGCTTATAGGCATGATCTTCAGTCTGCCATTAATTATTACTGGGAACAATTTTGGCAAACATAGATTTCATTGTATTGTACAGCAGGTTGGTTACAGCCAAAAGTTTAAAATGTTTATTATTAAGGGTCTTAACCACTGAATACGTATAAAGATAGCATGATACACCATTGTTCCATGGCTCGAGACTGTAGGGCACATGATTTCAAAGAACTCCATTTTGAATTTGACATGGTGGTACTTGGTGCAAAGGTTTGATTATAAAAAACACCTGATTTCAGGTGTGTGCAGCCAATATCTCATTCATCTGCTAAAGACTGCAGTCTACATAACATTACCAAAATTTTTTACTTTCTTTTGAAGTTCTTTTCGTAAGTGAACCATAAGCTCATGCTTCCATTTCATAATGGAAAGGTATATCTCCAGGAACAAGCAGGAATGTAGTTTTCACATATGGGTATCGTTGGTACCGACGGAGCCTGCGTGGGAACGCTCCCGAGCGTCCAATAGGAAAGCTTTTGGGAGCATCCCACAGCGCCTCCGTGCTGCCTTCCCACCTTTCCCAACTGTCCCTCTCCAGTTCTTCGTTTTCCGCAGAGCCGACAGGTCGCACATCCTGTCACTGCAGAAAATTTCTCCTCTTCTTCTTTTTTGTTGTCGCGTCTGCCTTCCCTCGACGCTATACTGGTACCGCCGGTGGTTCTTTTCTTTTTTCTTTTAAAAAAAAAAAAAACTTTGTTTCTGGAGTCTTTCTGCAGTAATTTTCTTCTCGGGTGCAATGCACCATTTTGGGCACTAGGCCCAATTTTTTCCTTCAAAATGGAAAAACCCGCTTCGGGTTTTAAAAAGTGTTCTAAGTGTGGCGGTACCATCTCCGTCACCGACACCCATGAGTGGTGCCTCAGATGTTTAGGTCCTGACCACTCTATTTCAGAGTGTGTTGCCTGTGGGATGATGTCGAAAAGGAGCCGGCAAAACCAAGCTGCTAAACTTAGCACCCTTTTTCCCTCCGATGCAGCCTCCATGGCATCGACGTCTTCCAGGGCTCCATCTTCCTCCCATGGATCTCAGGTAACTAAACATAAATCTAGCCGGTCCTCAAAGAGTAGATCTCCTTCTAAACATCGAGATGCCTCTGGCGTTGCCCTCGAGGGACTTTCACCAGCAAAATTGCCCCGGCGGGAGGCTTCGGTTTCCAAAGCACTAACGGGGCTCCAGGATGTACTCGAGGCTTTAACATTGGCAGAACTACTGGTGCCATGCTCTGGGGTTCCGGCCGCTTCATCCAGCACCGATACCCAAGCATTGGCAGCGTCGATAGACCAGAGATTCTTGGCTATTGAACGCGTCTGGCGGCTCTTCTCACGGCCTCGTTGCCCCTGAAACCGCTTCAGACAATTCAGCCGGTACCGGCACCGACTCCAGTACTGGAATCGACATCGGCAGGTATTTTACTGGAACCGAGTCATGCGTCTATATCCGGCATCGACAAGTCGTTACCAGACCACTCCAATGCCGACTTCAATCGGTACCGGTACCGGTACCGTGCCTTGCACCATCACCCGGATCGGAGATACTTTGAATCCTCAGATGAGTCTGAAGACTCTGAAAGCTCTGCCGATACCAGAGTACTTCTTCCTGAGGATTCCTCTTCTCCTCAGCGTAGGATATCTCCACCAGAGGATATGTCCTTTCAGGATTTTATCCAAGATGTGGCCCGAGGTCTTTCCATCAGAGTGGCTCCTGAAAAAGAGCCTACGACAAAGAAATTAGAAATCCTACAATCTCCAGGAACAAGCAGGAATGAGTCCTCACATATGGGTACGTCGGTACCGACGGAGTCTGCGCGGGAACACTTCCCAGCGTCCAATCAAAATGCTTTTGGAAGCATCCCACCACGCCTGCGTGCTGCCTTCCCGCCTTCCCAACTGCCTCTCCTCAGTTTTCGTTTTTCCGCTGAGCCGGCAGGACGTCCTCCTGTCACCTCAGAAAATTCTTCTTTTATTTTTTAGTTTTCTTGTGGTCGCGGCTGCCTTCCCCGACGCCACCGGTACCGCCAGTGGTTTTTTTTCTCCTTTTTTCTTGTAAATTTCCTCTTTAAGGAATATTTTTTCTTCTTAGTGCCTCACAGTTTTCTTAGGCCTGCTAGGCCTACTCACGTTCCTTCATGGAACCGCCAGTCACTATTCCCAAGAAATGTTCAAACTGCGGCGTTACAAAATTAACCTTAGACACCCCTAATTAGTGTCTGGTCGGTTTGGGTCCTGACCATTTTCCTCCGGAGTGTCCCTCCTGCAGTATTATTGTCAGAAGAAGTCTTCAGCATCGGGTTTCCCTCGATACGCGGTCCCCATCCAGCTTCAGGGCCCCGACCACTTCTTCTTCTACACGGCATCAGGTAACCCAAAAACAGTCTGTTAAGACTAGCCAGTCCTCGAGTGGTATATCTCATGACATTGTGTGCAACTGAATCCTAGTTCACTGAAATGGACATCAACCTCATGAATCAACTAAAACCATTAAATTACAACATATTTAACTGCCAAAGAGTTGGATGTAGGAGTGGTGGTGTACTCATCCTTGCAAAAAGCAATTTACAGTTCAACCACACATCTGCAACCAGTATAGATGCCCTAGAAATAATTACCATATCCAACAAGCAGCTGTCCCTCTGCCTCACCTACAGATCCCTAATGGCAAATGATGATGAACTAGCCGTGCTCCTTGAAGTGGTGTGCTCGTACTTAAATCCAAATTGTCAACTAACTGAAATGGTCTACTACCCGATGCACAAAAAAAGAAATAACCTGGATCTTATCTTTGTCTCATCCCAACTCCTTGAAGTGCCT
Source organism: Ichthyophis bannanicus (assembly GCA_033557465.1). Taxonomy (NCBI): domain Eukaryota; kingdom Metazoa; phylum Chordata; class Amphibia; order Gymnophiona; family Ichthyophiidae; genus Ichthyophis; species Ichthyophis bannanicus. Next base: position 795,842,206 of record CM066034.1, read on the forward strand.
GCAATACAAGTCCCCAGCTACAATAAGTTCCATGGTCAGACCACTATACCAACAATTTCCACCTCCCTTATATACCGCCCTCTACTACAAATAACCTCACTAACCATTGTTTCAAACAGTTTGATAAACCTTCCTTCCTAGATAGTCATCCGCCATTTGAATACTGACTCCAATTACTTAGATCTCATTGTTAATAACTGGCAAAATATCATACATGAATATGCTTTTGCCACCCTCCAAGTCAATAGGATCCCGTCGCCACCACCATACAGCTTGGTACACCCTCAATCTTAAAAAACTTAAGCGCAAACTCGGAAAACTCAAATGTAAATGGAGATACACCCTCAGGGAACAAGCTAAGTACAATTACCTACTCAACCTACAGGATTATTGGATCAAGACCAATAAGGCAATACCAGACAAAGTTAATAATGAAATCACTAAATAAACCTAGTATCATAAAATCCTTAGTGAAAGACAATATTTTATTTTTTTTTATTTATTTAGCTATTTTTATATATCGCTTAATCTACAAGTCTAGGCGGTTTATTAAAAACAAAATGGCCAACATGGCTGTACATAGAACATTGAAACATTACAACAAATTTGTAACTACTGTGGTAACAATAGCATGGAAGTATTTAAGGCAACTTAATATGTATGCTGTTTTCAGCATTGGGAATTAGGGGAGTGGTAAGGGTGGGCAGAGGCAGGCTGGAGAGTAGCTGGAAGGTGTAGTTGTCCATTACAGTTGTTCCTTTCATGAGGTCTATTATGTTGGGTCCGTGAAGTGCTCAAGGAAGAGGCCTGTTTCATTTTTTTTCTGAAGTTTGCTGTATCATCGATGGCATGAAGTTCATCCAGTAGTGCATTCCAGAGAGTTGGGGCAAATAGAAAGAAGGCCTGGAGATCATGAGATTTGTCTTGGTGATTATTGAGGGAGTGTGAAGTGTGTTGATAGCATGTTTTTTTTCTGGACCTAGTACTGGGTGTTTTCTGTATGAGTGATTGTAGGTGGATTGCTGATAGACTGTGTTGTTTTGAAGATAGTGGGTAAGGATTTGTATTTTCTTCTCTGCTCAAAGGGTAGCCAATGTAGTCTTTTTGAGGATTGGGGTGATGTGTTCCATTCTGGAGGCATTGCAGAGGATCCTTGTTGCTGTATTTTGGGCTAATTGGAGTGGATGTATTGCACATTTAGGCAGGCCCTGGAAGCAGGGCCGGCCCGTCCATTGAGCGAGAATGTTTTTTGCACAGGGCCCCGCGTTTCAGGGGGCCCCGCGCAAAAAACATTCTGATCCTAAAGTCAAATTTAAAAAAAAAAAATCTGTCTTCTCCCGCTGCCGGGGCCGCTGCGGCAGAATCGAGTGTGCCGCGGGGCCCCCCCTGCCCAGCAGAGCCTGCCCTCCCCTGTATCCGCTCTCTCGTACAGCTGCCTGCAGTCTCACGCGCCGACTTTCAGAGCGCGAGGGGAGAGTTTCTCCCTCGCTGCTCTGTTAAGCCCGCGGGGGCTGATGGGAGGTTCCCATCAGCCCCCGCGGGCTTAACAGAGCCGCGAAAGGGAAACTAGTCCCTTCGCACTCTGAAAGCCGGCGCGTGAGACTGCAGGCAGCTATACGAGAGAGCGGATACAGGGGAGGGCAGGCTCTGCTGGGCAGGGGGGGGCCCCACGGCACACTCGATTCTGCCGCGGCGGCCCCGGCAGCGGGAGAAGACAGCTTTTTAAAAAAAAAAATTTGGGCTGAGCTGGGCTGGGGGGGGGGGGGTTAGGAGTGCTGATGGGCTATGGGGGGCTTTGGGGGGGATAGGAGTGCTGAGGGGGTGGGGGGTTTTAGGAGTGATGATGGGAGATGGGGGGGGGGGGGGGTTAGGAGTGCTGATGGACTGGGGGGGTTAGGAGTGCTGATGGGCTATGGGGGCTATGGGGGGATGGGGGGGTTAGGAGTGCTGATGGGCTGGGGGGGTTAGGAGTGGTGATGGGCAATGGGGGGGCTGGGGGGGTTAGTGGTGATGGGCTATGGGGGGCTGGGGGGGTAGGAGTGGTGATGGGCTATGGGGAGCTGGGGGGGTTAGGAGTGGTGATGGGCTATGGGGGAGCTAAGTCTTTATATGGGCTGATGGGATTAGGACTGGAAGTGGGTTGATGGGGGGTTAGGACTGCTAATGGGCTATGGGGGGCTTAAACTAAAAATTGGGTGATGGATTAGGATTGGAAATGGGCTGGTGGGATTAGGACTGGGAGTGGGCTGATGGGGAGGTTAGGACTGGTAATGGGGTATGGGGGGGCTTAAACTGAAAATTGGGTGATGGGGATTAGGACGAAATGGGCTGATGGAGGGGGGGTTAACACTGGAGGTGGGCTGATGGGGTAAGGACTGGTAATGGGCTGTGGGCTGATGGGGGGTTAGGACTGGTAATGGGCTATGGGGGGGGTTAGGACTGATAATGAGCTATGGGGGGGCTAGGACAGGAAATGGGCTGATGGGGAGGGGTTAGGACTTGAGGTGGGCTGATGGGGTTAGGACTGGTAATGGGCTGTGGGCTGTTGGGGGGTTAGAACTGGTAATGGGCTATGGGGGGGTTAAGACAGGTAATGGGCTGTTGGCTGATGGGGGTTGTCTGGTAATGGGCTATGGGGGGGTTTAGGACTGATAATGGGCTATGGGGGGGCTAGGACAGGAAATGGGCTGATGGGGAGGGGTTAGGACTTGAGGTGGGCTGATGGGGTTAGGACTGGTAATGGGCTGTGGGCTGATGGGGGGGTTAGGATTGGCAATGGGCTATGGGGGGCTGACTGGAAATGGGTTGATGGGGTTAGGACTGGTATTGGGTTGGGGGGTTGCTAGGACTGGAAATGGGCTGATGGGGGGCTAGGACTGGAAATGGGCTGATGCAGGGACTAGAAGGGAATGGATGCTGGGTGAGGCTGGAACAAGAAGGGAGCTGATGTTGGGGGAGGATTAGAATGGGATGGGGCTGGGAGAGTAAAATGGAGAGGGGAAAAATATTTTGTGTGGGAGGGATAAAAAATCTACAATTGGCCGGGTATTGGGAGAGTAAGTGGGGATTGAGGATGGAGGGGTAAAATTTGAGTGGATGAAATAGGAATGAGGAAAGAGCAAAAGGAGAAAGATTAGTATGTTAAAGCAGATGTAGAGAGAGAGAATGGAAAAAAAAACTAGAAGAGAGAAGAAAGGACAAATGGACAGCAGATGATGGAGAGTTAGCAGAAAACATGAAGAAACCAGAAGAAAGTGGCTGGAGCAATTGCAACTGAAAAAAAAATGCACAAAAGGTAGAAAGATATCTCTTTATTTTGAATTTATTAACTGGAATATGAAAGCTCTGGGAAATGTGCATCATTAACGTCTGCGCTTTGTTTGGTACAAGAGGAAATTAATTTATAGTTTTATTTCTACAGTGTTGTTGTACATTCCAAGTTTGGCTTTTGGGGTTCCCAGTTTAATTATTGCCTTCCTGTTTCTAAATTGTGATTCCTTGTTTGGTGATGGTCTGTGTTCTGCATGTGTAACTGAGCTGAGGTATTCTGTTTATGTAATTCCTATTTGACATTGCCACTTGTTCTCTTTCCCCAGTAGGTCATGTATTGTTGTTCTCTGAAATGTATTGGTTTAATATTTGCAGTGTTGCCTTTTGATAGGTAGGGTATGGTGCTTTGTGAGTCCTGGTAGTGCTGTTAGGATACGGCGGGTTTGCTATTGGTTCTAAATGGGCAGTGTTTGTAGTAGTTCCTAATGTGCCTGGCGGTTGGCACTGGATTATAGTAATGTAGAAATCTTTTAGTCTGTCTTTATCCATACACTCATTAAGAGACATGTTTGCTAAAAGTTAGTGTATGTTAGCATTATGCAAATATGTATGCAAATAAGGCCACTTATGCAAATGAGGCCCCGCACCGAGTCTCCGCACATGGCCCCGCACCCCCTTGGGCCGCCCCTGCCTGGAAGATAAGGTTGCAGTAGTCCAAATGGGAGAATATGAGCGCTTTGACAACTGTACGAATGTCATGGGCGTACAACAATGGTTTGAGGTGCTGGACTGTCTTTAGCTTGTAATATATGGCTTTCATGATGTTACTGATGTGAGGGGAGAGGGTTAGGTTTTGATCTAGTGTTATTCCTAGGTAGCGGACTTTAGGTTTTACTTGGAACTGGATTCCGTTGTTGGTTATAGTTGGAGATGGAGTAAAGTTGTTGTCTTTGGTGATGTTATAGCACTTCTGTTTTCTTGTGGTTTATGGTCATGTTGTGTTGCGTTGCATGAGCCAGTTTGCGATTGCAGTGAAATATTTCTTTATGGTTGAGAGTGCTGGTTTGCTTGTAGAGAATGGAGTGTAGATCATGACATCATTGGCGTATATGTGATATAGTATGTTGTGTGCTTGCATGATTGTGCATAATGGCTGTAGGAAGATGTTGAAAAGCAAAGATGAAAGTCCGGATTCTTATGGGACGCCTTGGTCCAATGTGAAAGGTGCTGATTCCGTGGTTCTGATTTTCTCTTGGAGTTGCTGATGAGTAAGGTAAGATCCTGGACCATGTTAGTGTGGTTCCACCCAATCCTATTTGTTGGAGTCTTTGGAGGATGACGTTATGTGGGATAGAGTTGAATGCTGCCTTGATATCAAGGATAAACCCTTTCTTAGGTTTGTCCAGGCCTTTTATTAGGTTGTCAGTGAGGGCAGTAAGTAGTATTTCCACCCATTGTCTTGGTCTAAATCCATATTGCTGGGGATCAAGTGGAAAGTGAGAGTTGATGTGATCTTGAAGCTGAATTTATACGATTTTTTTCTATTATTTTTGCCAAAAATGGCAGGCTGGTAATTTGTCTGTAAGAGCTTGGTTGTGTTTTGTCCAGAGTAGGTCCTTTTATTATTGGGCACTTGTTTCTTGTGCAACTGAATATATTGTAATTGGGTGTTAGCAGCTGATTGAGTAGCAAGTTATCTGATTCTGTGAACCAGGATTCTGTGATTCACAAAGAGGGCAATTCCAATCTGGGTATGTCTGAACATCCAAACAATGGATGAACCCGAATGTGTACCCAATTCTGCACCTGCAGGAGCTAGATGTTCCCACAGTTGCAGAATTGGGCACATAGACGGGCTGGGTGGGCCCCGATTCCGCAGCGCGGGATGTCTGTCCACATCCCTGTACAGTTCTCCCTATGCTCTTGCCGGTGCTGTGGCCTCCCATCGCCATGGCACCGGGATGCCCAGCAGGAGCACCAAGAGTTTGCACAGCTTTGAAATAGATTTTCCCATCACCCTATCCATAGCAGGATCTGCATGGGCGAGGATCGGGCAGGAGGGGGCCTCACCTTTCATGGCAGTGTGGTGTGTGAGGGGTCTGCCGTGCCCCATCCATGGTCTTCGGAGGGACTTCTTCCACCTCCTAGGTAGAATAAATTCTACATCTATCTCGCCAACCCCGGAAATACAGGGCCATGACCTGAATAGCCCCTGTATGTCCAGGTTTGTGGGCCCGCCCTTGCTCTGCCCACTCTCTGCCTCCCTCTTGCCCCGACCAGTGCTCCCCGCACAAACTCTCTATACGTACGGGGAACACTGTGCAGGGAATCGCATCTAGGGCCTGAATGGGGGTGGACATCCATCCCGGATTTCCAACCCCGCTATTCGGGGTTCAGAATAACCCCCATAATGTCCAAGCTGTTGTCAATAAGGTAGTCAGCAAGGATCTGTATCTTGTTACATGTGGAGCGTGCGTTGATTATGGCACATCTTAGTTGGTATATATTGGTTGTAGTGTCCAGGTGGGGGCAGATGGGTAAAGTGTGTTGTGGTTTGATTTGAATAAGGTGCTGGTATGGTTTGTGTCTTGATCTGATGAAAGGGGAGATTAATAAGTGTTAAAGGTGCGGTTGAAAGACTGGTGTGTGAACGGAGGAAGGTGTCTGTAGTGTGATGTGTGCTATGAGAGCAGTAAAGGATGGATAACAGGCTAAGCAGGGTGGCTAGTGGTGCTATGTATGGATTGGATGAGATGTGCATGCTGTGGCTTTGAGGGGTGTGGGTGGTTTAGTTGTTATATGGTAGGTTTGTGTGTTGTGGAACAGATTGAGTTATGGGTATCCCGGTGACGTATGGGTGCTTGCTCCAGTGTCAGATGTCATATGAGCTGCTTTGGGAGAATGTTGTTGGGTTGTGTGTGAGATTTCTACTCTTCTTTTTATGTGATAGGGTTCTGTTGTGAGTTCATTGCGCTCTCCTGTCCTCCGCTACTGAGTGGGTGCTCTTTCTCTTCTCTGGGTGATGTGATGTTGGGGGAGGAGCTTACCTCCAAGCATGAAGACAAGTCTTTTGAGTGCTGGGCACTTGTTTGGGTGGACGATAGGAGGCTAATGTGCAGAGGGGTGATGCTAGTTTGTTACTATCGGGAGGGCTTCTGAAGTTTGAAGGCTGCGGTATGGTTTCACTTGAGTTTTGTTAGTCACACCAGGTTGGTTTCAATGTGGTCCATTTCTACATGCCACTCCAAGGGCCACGTCTAAGGACCCTTTGGTGTGGCTCTTAGGTGTGGGCCCGCTTTGTGAGCATTAGGAATTTAAAGTTCCTGTTGCTGAGAGGTACAGAGTGATGTCACAGAGGAGGAGGGGTTTATCTCCACTGCCTCTACTCTTGTTGCTGGGTCTTGGAGATTTCCATTCCGTGATCGGGGCTGCAGGATGAAGGGTGCTGGCCTTGCTTTGGGGCGTGGAGTTCCAAGCAGTGTGCTGCAGCTCTGGAGATGCGATTCTGGCGATCGTGGAGTAGCGGCTTCTTCCTAGGTCGGGTGTGCCTTGTGAGTGCTTTCAGCTGTCTTCTTTTGTAGTAGCAGAGGCTGTGGGTAGGATTGCTGCCTACCTCCCACGCCCAACATGGAATTGGTGACAGCTGGGGCGGGGGGTGGCGTTGCTAGGGTTTCTGCCTAGAGCAGCAGAAACCCTTGGGCCGGCCCTGCGGCAATGATTACTATTGCCACCAGCCCAAGCATTATTTTTTAACTGTGTTTAGTGCGTCACTCACATGAAAACAGTCTGTCGTCAGGTGTATCACAACAGGTGTATCATAACCAAGCGACTACAAATACTACTCCCGGACCACAGGATCTTGCTAACTACTTCCAATTAAAACTACCTAACTCCCCTCCTGGCATACTTAAACATCTCAACCAGATCCCAGCTAACTCCCCACTCCAGTTCTTTAGCTCAGTTGCCCCCAAAAATCTAGAGAACAACATCCTTAGCCTCAACACAACAACGTCTCCATTGCACCCCTGCCCAGTAAGTTGGGTCAAAATCTCAAGAGCTAAACTATCCCCAAGTCTCTTTCACCCAAGGTTATATGCCTATCGGCCTAAAAACTGCATCTATCCGCCCAGTTTTAAAGAACACCAGGCTGGAACCAAGTGACCCAAGCTCATATTGTAGCAGCAGAGCGCAGACAAACCAATGATACCAGGAGTCTGTTCAGAAGGTCCAAATCATTTATTTGTGCACAAGTCTCAAGCAGAATCAAATTCAAAATGGCTGAGCAATGGTTTCTAGCAAAACAACAACTTTTATAGACTTCTTCTCCATTCTAGACGTAGGCAAACATTTCATTGGTCCTGGTACCCTCCCGTACACCTTCTATTGGTTCCGGTACCGATATGGCTATCCAATGATGTCCTTTGACTGGGCTTAGCACCTGCTTACCCCCCTTTTAGTCCCAATTACAATGGTCAGTTCACCAACTTAGATACTTTTCTCTTCCAAGGCCATTTAACTAGTTAGAACATGTGGGAAAGCAGGGCACTGTAACCTTTCTTTCAGCAGAGTTAATTAATTTCATAGCAGCTATGCTCTCTTATCAGTAGCAATTAAACTTATTTTTCTATATTTTTCTGAGTTTCGATTCTGCTCAGCTAAGCTGATTATGCTTTGCTAAGTTTCAGTTCTACAGTAGCAGCATTCTGGGGAATGTGCAATTCCTATGGGCCTCTCCACGGGCTTCATTTACTGGTCAAGCTATTTAGGCCTGTCTGCTTATTTCAGACGACATGGATCATAGGCCTTCGCCTACCACATTCCCCCCTTTGATTAATCTCACCCTATTACTTAATAAGGTGTGAGAGTTAAATCACTTAATCTGATTATACTGGGGTCGGGTTACGACCATATATAGTGGGCCAAGGATGCCATAAGGCCAAAATTTTAGTTGCGGTTTTCCGCTCTACGGTGCTTTCAATAATACTATTTATAGAACGCATACAACATGGAATTATACATGGTAATAGTAAAAACACAGCAATAATTATTAATATGAGCATAAGGAAAGTAGTAAGTCCTCCTAAACCTGAGAAAATAGAGGCGAACCAATTAGGAATCTTAAGACAATGCCAAGTCTGTACTGGCACGTAAGCTTGTTTTCGCATATTTTCAGCAATCTCTTCAACTACTTGACCTTTATCATCTATCTTCAAACAGCAATTGGTTAAATTCAGTTTACCACATACTCCTCCTTCAGCTGCCAACAAGTAGTCTAGTGCTAAGCGATTCTGATATATGGCAGTACGCATTTGTGTGCTCTGTCTAGCTAAAAGTGTGAGTGCTTGGCTAGTCTCATTAGTTATTAATTCAACTACTGCTTGTAAGCGGATAATACGATTAATCATATATACAGGGGTCCGATAGCCCCACATACCATCGTCATTCCATGTGGCTGGTCCATAATAGGCAATGATTCTCTCAGGTGGCCAATCATCACCATCCCATTTCTGCCACTTGCCTATCTGTAGGGCTGCTCTCTTCTGTCTCTTAGTGTATACTGGGTATCCTAATTGCTCTCCATGTTCTGTGGGTAACAAGAAGAAAGAAGGTCTAATGGTCCCCAGAACACACGCCCCTCCCCAGTGTATAGGGAGTCGAGCATATGCTCGAGTTCCACAGATCCAATACAAGCCCGGTGGGGCTTGCCAGGCATGGGGCTGGGCAAGATTAGTCCATAGATCAGCAAGTTCGGGAAATTTTGCTAATGGATTAGGGGGTTCAGATGCATTAACCCCTGACCACCAAGACGTCTGTTTGGTAGTGTCATTATAGAACTTTTGGCTGAGACAGACCAGCTGTCCCACCTGCAGAGTGAACTGGGGTCCAGTTCTGGCATAGCAGAGCCGTCCAACTATTGGGTGTGCCAATACCCATTCGCTTGTAGTCTTATGTAATTCAGTTTGGTTATAAGTTATAGAATAATTCAATTCTTGGGCTTCCCATGGCCACTGGTCACCCATTCGTGTCCCACCACAAAAGTAGCAATCTGAAATGTGTAAGCTGGAGACTACTGCTCCCGCTAATTCTAGAAACAAATTCTGGGAAGGGTGAGGGATATCAAACTTATTTATATGCATAGTCTCGTAAAAAGTGTTATGTATATGATATCGTGACGACCTATGGGCCTGGGTGTTTAATCTAATATACACAATGGTTCCGGGATCTGACCCAGAACCTGCAATTCTAAGTCCAAATTTATACCCCTGCTTCCAGGCACTGGGATTTATTACAATAAACTCTAACGGATTACAAGCTCCTTTCTTACAATGCTTTTCTATATTCTTCACATATGGCTTTTGCAAAATCGCCATTCAATTGTCTCTGGTATTTTCTACCATTCCGGTTTTCCATGTGGCATAGAAAACGCATTCCCACTTTGGGCAATAGTAATCTGCAACCGGGGCTGTACTATATTCATTGCCTAAAACTCGTTTACCTGTACATTCTCCCCATCCAGTGGTTCCTTCTGGACACATGTATTTATCATTAAGAGCATAAGTTTTTTCCCAATCAGCACATTTTGAGCGGCTATCCCTATTGATAGCATCACAAGCATCAAAGTATAATACAGCAAGCTTAGTGGGGTCGGTGAGTGGGGAGGTAGCATTAAGTAAGTCTCCATCTGCATCATTCCATCGTATCTCCAAAGTATAATAGGATGGATTCTGATGCGGGTTAAAACACACCTTAGTATTACCTTTGGTACAGACATTCAGTTCCGTGGTGTTATAAATACACCGGGTTACTTTACCAGTACAGGTATAGTATGAATGATAAAGCAAAGTCTGAGTTACTTTCATTCCAGTCCGAGTGGAAGTAATGCAAGCAGTACATGGAGGCAAGGCACAAGTCAGTTCAAGGCCCCCCCAAACAAGCAACCAGGACAAAGTAAAAACAAAGATGCATGTTGATTGGAGTTCTTCTGAATCCTCACTCGAAAATCTTGACCTCGACGTCCTCTTCTTGGCACAACGCCGTCCCGTTTGCTAATGAAGCAATTCAACGGGTGTTGAATGTTGATTGAAGATCCTCAAAATGTCCGTCGTATGCCAACTAACTTATCAACTACAGTTGGCTCTGAATATTGTTAATCAATATAGTATCAATCAGTGTACAGAATCGCACACATAAGGTTTGTTTGAGTAAATCTTGCTGTATTGGAAACAGCAATCCTCTTCGAAAGACTTGTTTACCGCAAGGCACTGTGGTTGTTGGGATAATCCCAAAAAGAATCTAGGTCGCTGGTTGCCGTCTCAGGGTGAGTCGCAAAGGTACATCAGGATGTTGTACCGCTGTCCACTGCTCGGAATCTGTAACGGCTGCTGGCTTGACTCTGCTGTGATGGATCCAGGAATCGATCTCTGCTACCTTTACTGCAGTTGGGGTAGACAGGATGACGGTGTATGGTCCCTTCCAATGAGGTTCCAGCGGTGTCTTCTTCCAATCTTTGATCCACACCGAGATACCAGGCTTGTAGGGATGTAGGGGTTCCGTCAAATTGATGGGCAACTGGTCCTGTATCCACGCATGAAGAGTCTGTAGAACAAAACTAAGAGCTAGAAGTTCTTGTCTGGTTATTTCTGAACCAATCTGGGCTAAACTTCCTTTAATTCCCTGCACTATTGGTGGGGGTCTGCCATACACTACCTCAAAAGGGGAGAATCCTATTGATTTCACAGGAGCTGAGCGTATTCTGAGCAAAGCTATTGGGAGCACTTGGGGCCACTTTAGGCGAGTCTCCTGACAAAGCTTGGACATTTGGGCTTTCAAGGTACGATTCATTCGCTCAACTTTCCCTGAACTTTGAGGTCTATATGCAGTGTGTAGCTTCCATTGTATCTGCAGGGCATTTGCTAACTGCTGAGTAATCTGAGACACAAATGAGGGCCCATTATCTGACCCTATTACTGCTGGAATTCCAAATCTGGGAATAATTTCTCTCAGCAAAACTTTGGTAACTTCTCGGGCTTTTTCAGTCCTGGTGGGGTAAGCCTCTACCCACCCAGAGAAGGTACAAACTAACACTAACAAGTAGCGGTATCCACTGGCTTTTGGCATCTTAGTAAAGTCAATTTGCAGATGGTGCATGGGAGTTACACCTCTTGACTGAACTCGGGGTGGTGGCGTGGAACCCTGTTTGGCATTGTTCTTGGCACAAATTAGACACTGGCGTGCTACTGAGGCTGATAGGGCTCCCAACAAGGCGATGCAAAAATGTGGCTTGAGTGCTTTTTCCATAGCACTTTTTCCATAATGTGTGGCTTGGTGGAAAGCCTTGACAAAGGCTGGTCCCAATAGTTCAGGGATTACTATTCGTCCTGGGGGTTGGCTGCCCTCGGTTGGCGGCAGCTCAATCCACCCATCTTTCAGCACTCCCTCTTCCTTATTACAGTAGTAATCCAATTCTTTGGTGGTATATCGTGGTGTCCATGCATTAAGGGGTACTGGAAATAATGCTGCCTGCATTGGCATGGCGTGTGATGAAATTTGGCCTGTCATGGCTGCTTTTCGCGCTGAGGCATCAGCGAATCTGTTTCCTTGGGCAACATCTCCTTTACCTGCTTGGTGTCCTCGGCAGTGCATGACGGCTACACGTGTTGGGGCCCATACTGCATCTAGTAACCTCAATATTTCTGGCCCATATTTGATCGATTTTCCTCCTGACGTAATGAGCCCTCGTTCTTTGTATAGAGCTCCATGTGCATGCAAAGTGGTGAAGGCATATTTGGAATCCGTGTACACATTTAACAAGAGTTTTGCACCTAATACTAATGCTCGGGTAAGTGCAATCAATTCTGCCTTCTGGGCTGATGTGCCTGATGCCAGGGCTGATGATTCAATGACTTCTTCCCGGGTGACTACTGCATACCCGGCACAACGTCGTCCATCAATGATGAGACTACTTCCATCTACAAAATAGGTCTGATCAGGATTCTCTAGGGGCACATCTGTCAAATCAGGCCGACTTGAGAATACAGTATCCATGACTTCTATACAGTCATGCTCTGGAGGTTCTTCGCTGACAGGTATCAATGTGGCTGGGTTCAAGGCATGACTCACTTCCAATTGTATCTGTGGGTTTTCACATAGCATACTCTGATATTTCAACATTCGGGAATTGGTGAGCCAATGATTTGCTTTCTGCTCCATGAGGGCAAGTACTGCATGTGGCACAGTGACTCGTAGACTTTGTCCTAAGATGAGTTTATCTGCTTCACTCACTAACAATGCTGTAGCTGCAACTGCTCTCAAGCAAGGTGGCCATCCTTTGGCCACAGTGTCCAATTGTTTTGATAGGTATGCTACAGGTCGCTCCCAATGTCCTAATTTCTGAGTCAACATGCCTAAGGCGTTTCCTTGCACCTCATGCACGAATAAATGAAAAGGCTTGTGAACATCTGGTAATCCGAGTGCTGGTGACGACATCAATTCTTCCTTTTAACGTCCTGAAGGCTGCATCCTGCTCAGGTCCCCACTCTAGTGGCGACTTTTCTTCTCCTTTGGTGGCATCATATAGTGGTTTGGCAATTTGAGCAAAGTTGGGAATCCAGATTCGGCAATATCCTGCTGCTCCCAGGAAAGCTCTGACTTGCTTTCTGGTAGTTGGGGTTGGGATTCTGCACACAGCTTCTTTTCTTTCTCTCCCTAATTGTCGGCTTCCTTTAGTCAAGCGAAAGCCCAAGTATTTCACTTCTTTTTGGCATAGCTGTGCTTTTGCTCTGGAAACTTTGTATCCAGCTTCATCCAGTAGCTGCAAGAGGTCTTTGGTGGCTTGTATACATTCACTTTCTGATACAGCAGCTATCAGCAGATCGTCCACATATTGGAGAAGTACTCTCTTCCCCGGGGCCACTGGATAGCTTGAAAGGTCTTGGATCAGTGCAGCACTGAAGATGGTAGGTGAATTCTTGAATCCTTGGGGTAATCGTGTCCATGTGAGTTGGCCCCGTCTTCCAGAGACAGGGTCCTGCCATTCAAAGGCAAACAGCAATTGACTAATTGGGGCTAATCTTATGCAGAAGAACGCATCTTTTAAGTCCAAAACAGTAAAGTGGGTGGCTTCAGCAGGAATCAATCCCAAGAGAGTGTAGGGATTTGGCACAACTGGATGTATGGTCTCGACTGCTTCATTCACTCTCCTTAGGTCCTGCACTGGTCGGTAGTCACCTGTTCCAGGCTTCTTTACTGGCAAGAATGGAGTGTTCCATGGTGACTGACGTACTTTTAGTAGGCCATACTCTAGTAGTCTTAACAAGTGGCGGTGAATGCCTTCAATTGCTGCTCTTGGGAGGGGGTATTGCTTGACATGTACTGGTTCGGCACTAGGCTTGAGATTCACAATTATTGGAGCTATATGTTTGGCTAGGCCTGGGGATTGCCTTCTGCCCATACTCCAGGCGGGGCATCAATGCTTTTCAGAGTATGTTCAAAATAGGTGTCCTGGGCAGACTCATTACTATAATATCTCCATTCTTCTTCTCGAGGAACAGTAAGCAGCATTAATCCAGCAGGTTTCGTCTGGGAATTCACTGTCATTTGCATCTCTCCTTTCTCAGTAAAGGATATTTGGGCCTGCAATTTGGCTAGCATATCTCGTCCCAATAATGGCACTGGGCACTCGGGCATATAGAGAAATTGATGTGTTATTTGCTGTCCTCCCAGAGTACATATACGGTTCTGAAGAAAAGGCTTTGTGGCTTTGGCACCAGTTGCTCCCACAATGGTGACTGCTCTTGCGGAAAATGGGGCGATCTGTTTGTCTACTACGGAATGTTCTGCTCCAGTATCAACCATAAAGTCCATAACTTGGTCTCCTATTTGTATGCTGACCATAGGCTCCTGGAGACCTAAAGCGAATTCAGAGCCCGGTCTGTCCTAATCTGCTTCATCTACATCGTAGGTCGCTGCGGCCACTGCTTGTATGGCCTCTCCCCTTTCTCGTTGAAACTGTTCTCGATTGGCCCCTCCGCGGTTCCGGGGTCGGCCTCTTCCTCTTTCTCTCCACTGGGCATTATTTTCGTCATCCTGAGGGGCGTCTTCGAGTTGCGGGCATGTATCTCTCCAATGTCCTTCCTCTTTGCAATAAGCGCATTGGTTCATGCCTAGTTGGGGCCGGCTATCTCCTCGGCCCCGCCCTCTTCCTCTGCTCCTTCGACTAGGGAAACCTCCCCTTTTCTGTTCAACTATGGCCGCAGCCAAAAAATCAGCTTTCTTCTTCATCTTTCGATCACATTCTTTCTGCCTTTCATTATCACGATTCACATACACTTTATGAGCGACTTCCAGTAACTGAGTTGCATTCATGCCCGCAAACCCTTCTAGTTTCTGTAACTTACGTCTAATGTCTGGTTGAGACTGGTTTACAAAAGCAGAATTCACCATGCATAAGCTTCCTGGTGCATCGGGATCATAGGGAGTATACATTCTGTATGCTTCAACTAGTCTCTCGTAAAACACTGCTGGGCTTTCATCTATGCCCTGGTTAACTTCGGTCACTTTAGAAAGATTCATAGCTTTTTGGCCCCCCCTTCTCAGACCTTGCATGAGGCCTTGGCGAAACCGTGATAGAGATTTGGATCCTCTCTCTGTATTCGGATCCCACTGAGGGTCTTCATTTGGGAATTCTCTTTGGGCTGCTTCTCGATTGTCTATCCCTACTCCATCCCCCGGTGCTAAAGGGTTATCTGCCAGCCAGTCGACAGCTGCTCGCTTAATTCGTGTCCGCTCCTCAGTAGTGAATAAGGTAGACAGGAGCTGACGGCAATCTGCCCAAGTGGGTTGGTGGGTTTCCATAATGGTATGCATTAATTCTGTTAGTTCCTGGGGCTTGTTGGTATAGGAAGCGTAATGTGACTTCCAGTTTAACAAATCAGTAGTGGAGAAGGGCACATATACTAAACTTAGAGGTCCTGCCACCACCTGATTATCTTCATCCCTTACGGGCACTCCCGGGACTTGCCGTAAAGGCATCATTTTCGCAGTAGAAGTCTTTCTGGATCTGAGGGGGATTTTAGAGACTCTCCTGACAAGGGCTTTCTTCTTGCTGCCCGTGCGCTTAGTCTGGGACGCTTTACTTTTGGCTGATGAGCTAACACTGACGGTCGTCTTTATACTGTCAGTATCACTCTGGGAAGACCCTTCCTCTCTCTCTTCTGTCTCTGACTCAACTTTCTCCTCAGTCTCAGTTGAGTCATCCTCCTCATCTGAAGTGAGCTTATCTGCCTGCTCTTCAGGTGATGGTTCTGGGGTTGGGTCCCGCTCCCGCTGTCTCTGTGGCTCTGGGGCGGGACGCGGTGGCACCTTTACTGGATGCTGGGCTCGGGGCTGTTGAGTTATCACTCCTGGGGACTCAGGATCTGCAAGGACGGGCTTTCGTCTGGATTTCTCATCTGTCCCTGTCTTTTTAGTCTGATCTGTTTTCTGCGTTTGATCTGTTAGTGCTAACATTATTCTGCACTGTTCTTCATAACAGCGCTTCGCCCAAGGGGGCAGGCTCTCACAAATACTCAACCAGGAATCTATATAGGGATACTGATCGGGGTGCGCTACTCGCACTTTCTGGTGAACTGACTGAATAATTCCTATGGTAAAGGTTCCCTCTCGGGGCCACTTAGGGTCTAAGTCGGGCCACTCCCTAGTACACAAAATCTGTAATCGTGTCGCAGTCATTTTAACTCCATAATCTCCTGAATATCCTTCCTTAAAATGCGTGATCATACATTCTAATGGAGTGTGCCTAGTAGACCCTGCCCCTCCCATATCGATGTGTGCGTGCAACAACAGACAGAAGGGAAAAGGAGGGCGGACCGTGGGTAAGGGGTCCTCACGGCCCTAGAAACATATAAGGGAAACAAATAACAAGACAAGACGACGGTCGCTTCCTCCTTTTTACGACCTGGACGCGGTCGCCCCGCCAGGGAATGCGTTACTCAGGAGTCCGCCTTCGCTTGGTCCGTGCTGCCAGACCTCTCATTCACACTTCATTCACACAATCATGCTAGCAACGTATCCCAAAAAACACAGCCCAATCCTGTCTTTTCTGACTAGGCCATGTTCAAATTCCAAAATTCAAGAAGATGATAGTTTCGCCCCGCGAATACTCATGCAGGGGTAGTCGGACCGTCTGGAGAGGTGATCAAGCTCTCTTACCAAATACCAAGTTCCAAGTTCAAAATTCAAATGGCAGTACTGCTCTGACTCATCTGTCTAGACATACCAAATCAAAACTATACTCACCGGATCCGGTCCTCAAAGTTCCCAAGCAAGCGCATGAGTTGGACCTTGGACTCCCCTCACTCGGGTTCGAGGTGTTGGTTCTAACCGGGCCAGGCACCCGCCGAGGTCCGGCCAGCTCCCTCCGATGCAAGGGACCGGTGGCGCCAGAGAGCGAGCCCATGTCGGAAGGGCGCGATCCTGGCAGGACCAAACCTGTAGAGGCGGAAAGTCGTGGTATATTGCCCTATATACCCTCTATTACCACAGTTTCCCGGCCAATGCACCAAGAATATGTAGCAGCAGAGCGCAGACAAACCAATGATACCAGGAGTCTGTTCAGAAGGTCCAAATCATTTATTTGTGCACAAGTCTCAAGCAGAATCAAATTCAAAATGGCTGAGCAATGGTTTCTAGCAAAACAACAACTTTTATAGACTTCTTCTCCATTCTAGACATAGGTAAACATTTCATTGGTCCCGGTACCCTCCCGTACACCTTCTATTGGTTCCGGTACCGATATGGCTATCCAATGATGTCCTTTGACTGGGCTTAGCACCTGCTTACCCCCCTTTTAGTCCCAATTACAATGGTCAGTTCACCAACTTAGATACTTTTCTCTTCCAAGGCCATTTTGTAGCAGCAGATAAGCATACAATAAATAAAACCAGGAGTCTTTTCAAGGATCCAAGCCAGTTTAATGTGCACAGGCTCAAGCAATAATCAATTTCAAAATGGCTGAGCAATGGTTTCTAGCAAAAGAACAACTTTTATACCGTTCTTCTCCATTCTAGACATAGGCAAACTTTTCATTGGTCCCAGTAACCCCTCTCACCCATCTATTGGTCCCGGTACCACTACGTAGCTGTCCAATTAGGACTCTGGTCTGGGCTCAGCACCTGCTTACCCCCCTTCTAGTCCCAATTACAATGGTCAGTGTCTCTAACTTGTTACATCTCTCCTCCAAGGTCGCTCAGCTAGTTAAAACATATGGGAAGCAGGGCACTGTAACTTTTCTTTCAGCACAATTAATTAATTTCACAGAAGCATAGCACACCTTATCAGTACCAATTAAACTTGTTTTTCTCTACTTTCTAAGTTTCGATTCTGCTTAGCTATGTTCAGTTAAGCTGAGTTAAGTTTCAATTCTATGGTGTCATCATTCAGGGGGGTTTTCATTCCTCTGGACCTAACTATAGGCTTCATTTACAAGTCAAGCTGCTTAGGCCTGTCTGTTTAGTTCAATTAGCATGGATCATAGGCCTTCGCCTACCACATTCCCCCCTTTGATTATTCTCAACCGCAAGTGAGAAAGGGTGAGAATCAAATCACATAATACTAGGTAAAGATATCACTCTGTGGTATAGGGTAGTAAGTTCACATAACTAGTATCTTTGTAGCTGCCTTATGCTCTACAGTGTTATTAATAACTGAAGTTATCATTCGCAAGCAAAGTGGCAAGAAACAAGGGAGCAACAAGCAGATAGTCAAAGTCCATAGTTTTGCAAGAGTGGGTAAAAGAACTAAAGAATTAGAAGGTTCAGGAGCATTTATGCCGGACCACCAAGATGTCTTCTGTGTTGTGCTGTTGTAAAACTTCTGATTTAGACAGTCCAGCTGTCCGATCTTCATAGCAAATTGTGGTCCGGTGCAAACAAAACACAAACTGTCAACAATGGGGTGGGCCAATACCCACTCACTAGTAGTATTATGTAAATCAGTCTGATTGTAGGGGATGGAGTAATTCAGTTCTTGCGTCTCCCAGGGCCACTGATCTCCCATCTTAGTTCCTCCACAAAAGAAACAGTCAGAAGTGTGGAGACTAGATGCTACTGCTCCAGCAAGTTCAAGAAACAAGTTCTGGGAGGCATGAGGAGTTGCAACGGTGGCTTGCATAGCCTTGTAGAAAGTCAAGATCTAGAACAACTTTTGGATTGGAGAGTATACCAATGCAAGTATAGGAAGAATGATAAAACAAGGTCTGAGTGACCTTCGGTCCAGTTCATGTTGTACTTATACAGGCTGCCCAGGGAGGCAAGGCAAAAGTCATTTCAAAGCACTCCAAAACTGTTGCCAGAATAAAGCAATAATAATAATTCATAATGGGCATAGTCTCTGGAAAATTGGTGGAACTGTCGACTTCCACAACAGATAACAGATGTAGGGTTGATTGTTGATCCTCAAGCTTCTGCCGTACGTAGACCTACCAGCTTTGTGGCAGAAGTAGGGCTGTAGATTCCAAAGTATCACTGTCCTCTGGGATGTCTCAATTTCTTACAATATCATAGCATAGTCTTTTAGGCTATTATTGCCTCCTTAGAGCAGTTCACTTCTTCAGAAGATCAAAATAGTCTTTTCAGAGTATTTAAACACAGTCTCTTAGAAGATTCAATTTCTTAACACAACACAGTCTCTTTCTGATGATTGCAGGGTTTTTTTTCCCTCCAGATGCGAAGCTTACTTTCAGATAAACAGACAATCTTGAAACAGTGCAGTTTCTGAGGGACCAATAAGTCTTAGGTCCGTGGCTGTTGTCATAGGGTGAGGTGCAATGGAGTCTCAGGATGCTGTACAGTAGTCCAGTGATCAGGTTCAAGAGCAGCTGCTGGCTTCACTTGATTATGATGGATCCAAGGTTCAAATTCTGTGACTTTTACTGCAGTTGGAGTTGACAGGATGACGACATAGGGTCCCTTCCAATGCGGGGCTAACAGTGTCTTTCTCCACTCTGTGATCCACACCGAGACTCCAGGCTTGAGAGGATGCAGGGGTTCAGACAAATTGATGAGTAATCGATTTTGTACCCAGGTATGAAGACTCTGCAAAACAGAACTTAAAACCAATAGTTCATGTCTAATAATTTCAGATCCTATCTGTCTCATATCTCCTTTTATTTCCTATACAATAGGCAGGGGTTGCCCATACAGAATCTCAAAAAGGGGAAACTCCTAAAGACTTAGCAGGGGCTAAGTATATCCTAAGAAGGGCTATGGGAAGAACCTGGGGCCACTTCAGGTAAACCTCTTGGCAAAGTTTGGACAACTGAGATTTCAGGGTTCTATTCATACATTCTACTTTTCCTAAATTCTGAGATCTATAGGCAGTATGTATCTGTTAATATCAATATCTTGGGGCTATACTTAATGGACTTGCTTCCTAAGGTTATCCACCCTCATTCTTTGTACAGGGCCCCATGTGCATGCAAGGTTGTAAGGGCATACTTGGAATCTGGGTACACATTTAGACAGGGCTCTTTTCCTATTGTTAGTGCTCTAGTGAGGGCTATCAGTTCAGCTTTCTGTGGTGAAGTTTCTGGGGCCAGGGCTGAGGACTCAACTACCAAATCAGGGGTCACCACTGCATATCTAGCACAACAATGTCCATTGATGATGAAACTGCCTTCAGCCACAAAGGAAGTCTGTTCAGGGTTCTCCAGAGGGACATCAGTCAAATCCAGGCGGCTTGAGAATACAGTGTCCATAATTTCTAAACAGTCATGATCAGGGGATCAAGACTAACTGATAACAACATAGCAGGATTGAAAGCTTGACTGACCCTTCAGTTGTATCTGGGGTTTTCACACAACATACTCTAATACTTCAACATTCATAGATTTGTTAGCTAGTAGTTTCCTTTGTATTTCATATTGGTTAGAACAGAGTGTGGTACAGTAACTTGAAGATTCTGTCTCAAAGGGATTTTTCTTTTAGTTTTTGCTTACTAGGAAGGCTGTAGCTGTAACAGCTTCTCAAATAAGGTCCAAGAGATTGAGTCAACACTCCTAGAACATTTCCTTGTGACTCATGAACATAGAGACTGAAAGGTTTTCTGGACATCTGGTAGACCCAGAATTGGTGACAACATCAGAGTGTTTTTTTTTTTTCAAAGATCAAAAGGCTGCATCCTGTTCAAGTCCCCATTCCAATGCAGACTTTTCCATTCCTTTGATAGCTTGATACAACGGTTTTGCTAGCAGCGCAAAATTGGGGATCCATATACAACATACTCTGTGGCACCCAAGAAGGCTCTCACTTGCCTCCTGGTGGTTGGAGTAGGAATACTGCATACAGCTTCTTTGCATTCTGGTCCCAGGCGTCGAATTCCGCTGGACAACTGGAATCCTAGGTGTTTAACTTGTTGGACATAATTGCACCTTGGCTCTTGAGACTTTGTATCCAGCCTCATTAAAAAGGTGCAAGAGTTCACTGGTGGCTTGTAGACATTCACTTTCTGAGTTGGTGGTTATAAGCAAGTTGTCCACATATTGCAGTGGAATTCTTTCTCCTGGAATTACTGGATAACTTGTCAAATCTTTTGCTGAGTGAGGCGAGTTCTTGAATCCTTGATGTAATCTTGTCCAGGTGTGTGGGCCCCGCCTTCCTGTAGTGGGGTCATGGGCTAAGCGTATGCAGAAAAACATTTTTTTTTTTAAAATCCAGAATGGTGAAATGTGTGCAGCTTCAGCAGAAATCAGTCCTAAGAGTGTATAAGGATTTGGTACAACTGGATGTATAGTTCCAGCTGCATTATGCATTCTTTCTTAGATCCTGCACTGGGCGGTAGCCACCTGTCCCAGGCTTCTTGACTGGCTTGAGGGTGACAATGACAGGGGCTATGTTCTTCGCTAGGCCAGGTGGATTATCTTCTGCCCATAATCCAGGTGGGGCTATAAGGTTGGTAGGTATACAGGAACTTGTTGACTTGACTGGAGATGCACTATAGAACTGCTACTCTTCTTCTCGGGGAACAGTCAGCACCATCAATCCAGCAGGCTCTGGGTTCACAGTCATTTGCATTTCTCTCTCTTCAGCAAAGGATATCTGTGCCTGAAGCTTTGCAAGCAGATCTCGACTCCAAAAATGGAATAGGGCATTCAGGCATATACAGGAACTGGTACACTATTATTATTTTTTTTTTTCTAGTTCACACATGCGGTTCTGCAGAAAAGGCTTTGCGAACTTAGCCCCAGTAGCTCTGATAATGGTGATGCATCTGGCCTAGTCTTTATCCATGCTGTAGCCCTCTTTAGCTGCCACTTACTCTATAGCTACTTCCTTCTCCTACTAGAACATTGTGCTTGGTTTATTGTTTTATGACTCTGCAATCAAGTACTCCCTCCTCCCCTCCTGGGGTGGAGTCAAGATACGGGCATTCACTTCTCTAATGTCTTTCTCCTCTGTAATGGGCGCACTCACACCCAGTTTTTCATTTCCTCTGCTCCTTTGATTAGGAAAACCTCCTCCACATCATTCAACTAAAAATATCAGCAAAAAAGATCTGTTCTCTTTTTCCATCTTACAATTTTTACTTTCTCTGTCCCTCTTCAACAATCCACATACTTTTCTGATCAACTTTCATTTAACTATTATGCCCGCAAATTCATCCAGTTTTCTATAATTTCTGTCCATTAGTTCAATCAAGTCCTAAAACTTCTCAGTGTATAATGCAGTTTTTTTCAGTTCTAAACAAGTCTGGTCAGCTGACTTTCACTTCTGGTCCAGAGGGGGTGCACATCCCCCTGCTGCGGAGGTGGCTGGCAAACTAGGGAATCTGCAGGGAGGAGTCCCCCCCCCTTCTCCTGGGCTCTGTTTCTCCTAGCAACGCTCTATCCAGGAGGTTGATTTTTTTTTAAATGATCTACTTCTCTGCTGTGGGCACATTAGTTCACGCCCACCGGGGGGTGGCATCATCGGTGGACTGGGCCCCATCCCCCCCTTAAGCACTCTGAACGGAGCTACTTACAGAGAGAGAAACTGATGGGACAGGATATCTAGAGATTCTGGGGCAAAATATGTTGAACAGCAGAAACCACTCCCTTTCACATAGCATTCCTAATAAAACCTTGTTACCGTAAACATAAGCTTAAATTGAGCACAGACATACAATTTAGATACAGTTCTTAAAATATCTTATAGAGAGAACTATAGCTATCTGTTACGTATGACTAAAATAAAAATACTTAGCAACTAGCTGCCAGCCGTAATCAGCATGTCTCTGCAAAAGAAATTATTATTTTTTTAGTTCAGAAAGCAAATATTCAAAAGACATTCCGGATATTTTTCATAAAGTACAGTACACCTTTCCCTTTTTTCAAATACGGAAAAACAGATGAATTTATCTTAAAAGCCAATATTGTAAAGGTCAGTGTAGCTAACTGATTTGTTCATTAGTAATTAGTACAGAGTTTAACAATTCAAAGTAATTACCTTAAATCGTACAGTTTGGGGAAGCATGCATTCAAATGACTTATACTTGTTCATAAAAAGGTTGGTGCAAACACTCCGCAAGATAAACTTTTTTTTTTAAAACTTTGATTGAATGAATCCTTTATTTTAAATAAACGGGAGACCTCTCAACCGAGAGTTGCTGTCTCTTAAAACACATTTTTTTTCCTTCTCTGCAAGCTACACCCCTCTGCTCGCTGGGAAACAACTGAACTGTGCTCATAAAAAGAGACTTCTCATTCACACGCACAGAGAGATGCCAGAAAAAACAATTTAAATCAGTGTCAAGTCGTGATCTAATAATTACTTTGTAGATCAAAGGAAAAACAAAAACAGTTCTCTATCATTTCCTATTTAAACTATTACAGTGCTTACTGAAAATTTGAACATACAGCCGACAGAAATTCTTCTCACTTGGTCCGCAACCCGTAAGGGATTAATACAAACTTAACCCTTTTCAGGCTAAGCCCAAAAACTATCGGGACCCACAATCCTGACTAAACATTCTTATTAAATGATATATAATACATAACCATAGCAGAAGGAACATTACTATTAAAAACATATTGAATAAAACAGGTACACTGTTCCTGAGGTAAGCACAAAAGACACTGTACATTCTTTCCTCCAGACACGCCCCCTGTCAGTTTTTCACTGTGCAGTAGGAAAGCGAACTGGGGAGACCAGCTTTTTGATTTCTAAAGTGTCTCTAGGTGTTTTGCGTCTTCTTTCTGCTTTATTAATACAATTTCTTAATCAGTGAACTGTCACAAATTACTCAACAGAATAATCTCACATTTATAACAGAAGGGAAACTCGTGGTTTCAACAGAGAACAAAAAAAACAGATACACAGTAGGGCAGACAATACACATCAAACGCTTCACAATCATGCTAGCAACATATCCCAAAAAACCCAGTCCTGTCTGTTCTGACTAGGCTGAATCATGATTCTCTATAACAGCTGTACCTCGCGAATACTCATGCAAGGATTTTCAAACAAATTTTCCCCACGCATACTCATGTAGGGACCTCGCGCATACTCATGCGAGGTTGACTTAAGTCTTATCAAACAAGAAGGACGATGGCTTCGCCTTGCGCATACTCATGCAAGGGTAATAGGACCGTCCTTGAGAGGGGATCAGTGCTCTCATTACCAAATTCCAAGTTCCAAGTTCTCGAGATTACAAGTTACAAGTTTCAAATTCTTACCAAAGTTTCACAAGTTTCAAACTGCAGTTCTAACTCATCTGTCTAGACAGGTTTTCAAAACTATACTTACCAGATCTGGTTCCCAAAGTTCCCAAGCTTCTGAGTTGGATCCTGGACTCCCCCGGGTCGGAGGTGTTGGCCAGTTGGACCCAGTGCCTGCCGAGGCCAGGCAGAACCCCCTCCGATACAAGAGGATCGGTGGGCCCAGGGAAATTCCCCTGCGTCGGATTGGCATGGTTCCAACTGGACCAAACCTCAAGGCGAATTACGTGGATTTATTCACTTGAACACCATCCACCACTCGCACTTCCAGGCCGAACGCACCAAGAAATGTAGCAGCAGATAAGCATACAATAAATAAAACCAGGAGTCTTTTCAAGGATCCAAGCCAGTTTAATGTGCACAGGCTCAAGCAATAATCAATTTCAAAATGGCTGAGCAATGGTTTCTAGCAAAAGAACAACTTTTATACCGTTCTTCTCCATTCTAGACATAGGCAAACTTTTCATTGGTCCCAGTAACCCCTCTCACCCATCTATTGGTCCCGGTACCACTACGTAGCTGTCCAATTAGGACTCTGGTCTGGGCTCAGCACCTGCTTTACCCCCCTTCTAGTCCCAATTACAATGGTCAGTGTCTCTAACTTGTTACATCTCTCCTCCAAGGTCGCTCAGCTAGTTAAAACATATGGGAAGCAGGGCACTGTAACTTTTCTTTCAGCACAATTAATTAATTTCACAGAAGCATAGCACACCTTATCAGTACCAATTAAACTTGTTTTTCTCTACTTTCTAAGTTTCGATTCTGCTTAGCTATGTTCAGTTAAGCTGAGTTAAGTTTCAATTCTATGGTGTCATCATTCAGGGGGGTTTTCATTCCTCTGGACCTAACTATAGGCTTCATTTACAAGTCAAGCTGCTTAGGCCTGTCTGTTTAGTTCAATTAGCATGGATCATAGGCCTTCGCCTACCACAATTTAACTAGTTAGAACATGTGGGAAAGCAGGGCACTGTAACCTTTCTTTCAGCAGAGTTAATTAATTTCATAGCAGCTGTGCTCTCTTATCAATAGCAATTAAACTTATTTTTCTATATTTTTCTGAGTTTCGATTCTGCTCAGCTAAGCTGATTATGCTTTGCTAAGTTTCAGTTCTACAGTAGCAGCATTCTGGGGAATGTGCAATTCCTATGGGCCTCTCCACGGGCTTCATTTACAGGTCAAGCTATTTAGGCCTGTCTGTTTATTTCAGACATCATGGATCATAGGCCTTCGCCTACCACAATATAATCTATATCAATCTTGTCTTTCTTAGCAAAAATAATGGAAAAAACTGTCCACCAGTTGCAGGATCACATTAACGCCTATGCATCCCTTGACTTAAAACAGCATAGATTCCAACTGGGCCATGGTGTAGAAATCTTACTAATCTCACTTACTGACAGACTCATGAAAGGCATAGAAAACCTTAAGCAGGGCTTTATCCTATTTTTTGGACATATCTGCTGCATTTGACACGACATTCTCTTACAGCAACTGCAGGAGTGGAGGAGTAGCCTAGTGGTTAGAACACCGGCTTGGTAACCAAGCAACCAGGGTTCAATTCCCACTAGCACTTCTTGTGGGCAAGTTACTTAACCCTCCATTCCCTCAGAAGAAAGGCCTGGCAATCTACTTCCGGTGACACTGCCAAGAAAGCCCAGGAGCTTCTGGGTCTCCAGGAGTCAGGACTGATTCGAAGGCACACATTGCATTGCATATCCAACCGGTTTGTGATATCATTCAAGCTCATAATGTCTTCTTTCACCTATATGCAGATGACATTATAATTTGTATACCTTTCTCCACTGCAAGAACAACTTATGCAGTAATAACAAACTGTTTTAATGCCATCACTCACTGGCTATCTGAACATCGACTCACTATTAATTACAGAAAAATTCAGGTGCTCTTCATAACTAGAGACCAATCCTTCTCCCCACCAACATCCCTGAAAGTTGTTAAAGCAGAGTTAGCAGTAAAACCAGAAGTATGCTACCTTGGTGTCGTCATCGACCAGTGCCTCACACTACAACCTCATATCAGCAAAGCAACATAAATCATCTACAATAAATTAAAGGTACTCCAACGCCTCCGGCCACTCCTCGAGACACATGTCTTTCAAAATATGATCTTCCCTCATTTTGACTATTGCAATGCTATCCTTCAAGGAATACCCAAAAACGCTCTACACCCCCTACAACTTTCTCAACATGCAGCTGCGCAAATCCTCTTGGATGCGCCCAGAGACAACCATATCACTCCCATACTAAAGAAATTCCACTGGCTATCCCTTTATAATCATATTAAATAAAAATTCTTATAACCACCTTCAAAATCTGTCATCAGACAACCTTACAGTACTTAGTCTATTCTAAAAATACCCCAGGACAACAGACGCAGAAGAAGCTCTGCTCAAAATACATTTGCACTTCCCCCCTGAGTTAACCAAGAAAAAACAGACAATCTGTGTACGGGTATTTTCTCTCTACGCACCTAGCATCTGGAATGCTCTCCCTCAAAATATCAGAACTACCTCCGACCTCAGTACATTTCGCAAGCTACTAAAAACATTTCTGTTCAAAGAACACTTTGAAGATATAATCTAAACTACGAAATCAGCTCATCATATATAATACAAGCTTTAACTGAGCAGCACCCCCTACTACCTCTGTATCGATTTACTGAAATGATCTCTATCCACTTACAAACATGCTATAAAGCTAACATAAGTTTGGTTTCACCCCCACCCCCACCTCAAATACTGAAAGAACCCTATGCACTTACACACCTGTTTCCAGACCATTACAGATTATCCCTTCAAAACTAATACCCTATAAACTCTGTGCTCTTCAATTCTGTACATTTCTCCTTCACAACTGATGAGCACTTATCTTCCCATGATAAAGTTTCTGTTGCATTTATATTGTCCCTCCCACCGACCTTGTTACCATGTATCTCCAGGAACAAGCAGGAATAAGTCCTCACATATGGGTACGTCGGAACCGACGGAGCCTGCGCGGGAAAGCTCCCCAGCTTCCCAGAAAGGAAGCTTTTGGGGCCTCCCACTGCACATGCGCGCTGCCTTCCCGCCTTCCTGACCAGCTCTCCTCAGTTTCTCTTTTTCCGCGGAGCCAGCAGGTCGTGTTCCTGTCACCGCTGAAGAAATTCTTATTTTAGTTTGTTTCTTTAGACCGCGTACCTGCCTTCCCCATACCGAAACCGGTACTGCCGGTCTCTCTTTTCTTTTCTTTCAAAAAAAACAAAAAAAACTTTTATTTAGCACAACTTGGTGACTTCGGTTAGGCCTCAGGCCTACACAAATTCTCCTCATGGAGAAACCAACCCCTGGTTTCAAGAAGTGTACCAAGTGTAGTGCTGTTATTTCTGTTATAGACACCCATGACTGGTGTCTTAAATGTTTGGGGCCTGACCACTCCATTCCGGACTGCCCATCCTGCTCCCAGATGTCTAAACGTGGTTTGCAGAACCGGGCCAACAAATTCCATGTGCTGTTTGCTTCAGATAATCCAGCATCACAGTCATCCAGGTCTTCCTCTCCGAATGGATCTCAGGAAACCAAACCTCCTTCGGGCAGGTCCTCAAAAGGCAAATCTCCTTCAAAGTATCGAGAGGCCCTCAATTTTGAGTCAGAGGACCCTGCCCCAGCCAAACAACCCCGGCGGGAAGCTCTGGCTTCCAAAGCACCATCTATGGGGTTACAGGTTGACATCGATGGCACGGCCTCGACTGATCACCTGTTAGACTGCTCTGGGGTACCGGCCCATGCCGGTACCGACATCCAGGCAGCAGTGGCGTCTATGGGCAATACTGTCCAGACCATGCAGCAGGCCGTTCTGGCTTTCATTAACGCTGCGACGCCCTCGGTACCGCATCTAGCGGTTCCGGGTCCGGTTCCGGTACTGTCTTCCATACCGGAACCGAGACCATCGTCTTCCAAACGCAGATCGGTTCCGCATGCTGGATCCGGTTTTTCACCCGATACCGATCCCATACCCGGTACGCCCGATGTCGATACCGATCGGTATGCGTATCGTGCGTTGGAAGCAAATAGAGGATACTCTGATTCTTCTGAGGATTTTGACTCCTCTGATGACTCTGATGAGCTGTCTCTAGTTCTTCCTGAAGAGCCTTCTTCCCCAAAGAGGAGAATGTCTCCACCAGAGGATTTGTCCTTTCAAGACTTCATTATAGAAGTAGCTAAAGGACTTTCTATTACCACATCCTCTGAAAAAGAACCTAGATCAAAGAAATTGGATATTTTAGGATACCCTAAGGTTCCTAAAGAGGCAGTCACCCTGCCTATCCATGAAATCCTTCAAGAACACTTGATGGACTTATGGGAGGCTCCTCTAACGTTGTCTCCTCATTCTCGTAGGTTGGACACCATGTACCGGGTCCCTCCTTCTCCTGGTTTTCAAAAAACTCAGCTGCCTCACCATTCCATTGTGGTGAAGTCTGCGCTGAAAAAGATTAAGAGTACCAAAAGGCACTCTTCTACCCCTCCAGGGTGGGAATGTAAGACCCTAGACTCTTTTGGTAGGAAAATCTTCCAGGCTAGTATGCTTATAGCCAGGATTAATTCATATAGTCTGTATATGGGCATGTTTCTAAGGGAACTTGCCCTAAAGGTACGGCATTTTGCCCCCTTTATCCCTGAGGATAGAAAGGAAGAGTTCATTTCTCTGGTGAAACAGCTTCTAGATGTTTCTAAGTTCTCCAACAGAGCAGCCTTTGATTCCTTTGAAGGTGCCGGTAGAGCTTCGGGCATTGCCATTGCAGCCCGACGACTTGCTTGGCTCCAGGCCTCTGACCTAGAACCCTGGGTCCTGGATGGCTTACGGAATCTGCCCTGTACAGGTGAGAACTTATTTGGTAAAGACTGGCAAATTAAAGCCACTCAAATGGACGCAGAAAATGCTACATTAGATAGACTTTCTAAGTCTACCTCTACTCCTGCCAAGAAAAAGTCTTTCAAGAGGCCTTACTACAAGAAGGCCAGATTTTCCACAAATACTGGCCAACAATCTTCTCAGCCTCGCTTAGCTGCTAAACGTCAGCAACCTAAACAGGCAAGGTCAAAGCCTGCAGCGTCTGCCACTCCTCAGCAGGCTCAACCCCCTCAGGAGTTTTGACTTGCCCCTAGAGAACTTAACATTTCTGGCTCTAGAACAACCAGAGCCCCTCACCATTCCTGGAAGGTTAGCTCACTTTGCTCCCAGATGTGGGCAAATTACATCAGAGCACTGGACCCTCTCTATCATCAGAGAGGGCTACAAACTTCATTTTTCCAACCTTCCTCCACATACCATGGTGAGGCACTTCAATTCTCCCCCATCTCTCCTGGCCCTGCTGGGTCAGGAAGTCTCTTCCCTCCTTGCCCAAAGGGCAATAGAAGAGGTTCCTCTTCTCCAACAAGGGACAGGTTTCTACTCCCCTTATTTTCTCATACCAAAGAAGACAGGGGGATTCAGACCTATCCTAGATCTGAGAGAATTGAACAAATTTCTATACAAGGAGAAATTCAAAATGCTTTCTCTGGGCATTCTCCTTCCATACCTTCAGAGTCAGGATTGGCTTTGTTCTCTAGATCTCCAGGATGCGTACACACATATACTCATCCACCCATCCCACAGAAAATATCTACGATTTCTGTTCCAGGGAAAACATTTCCAGTACAGAGTACTTCCCTTCGGTCTAGCCTCTGCTCCAAGAGTATTCACCAAATGCATGGCAGTTGTAGCCGCATTTCTAAGAGGTCTGGGAATTTTTGTATTCCCATATCTGGACGACTGGCTCATCCGAGCTCCATCTCAGTCAGAGGCCCAGATTTCCCTGGACCGCATAAGGCACATTCTGCAGTATCTGGGACTGGTGGTAAACCTTCCCAAGTCTCAACTCATCCCTACTCAGTCTCTGGAATTCATAGAGGCCCAGTTGGACACCACCACTGCAAGGACCTACCTACCTCAAGTCCGGGGCCAACGTCTGGTGTGCTTGGCCTCCCAAGCTCAGTCCAGCAGTCACTTGACAGCCAGAGAAATGCTGCGACTTCTGGGCCACATGGCCTCCACGGTACACGTGGTGCCCTATGCTCGTCTTCATATGAGAGCAGCTCAATGGACCTTGGCCACCCAGTGGACTCAAGCATCAGGAGCGCTCTCCGACCAAATACTCACCTCAAAGCGTCTGTTTTGGTCCCTCCAATGGTGGATATCCACCAAGAATCTGTTGTTGGGGGCCCCCTTCCAACCTTTGTTGCCCCAAGCAACCCTCACAACAGATGCCTCCCAAACAGGGTGGGGAGCCCATCTACAACACCTCTCCACTCAGGGTACTTGGTCTCCACAGGAGACCACCCTTCCCATCAACCTCCTGGAACTGCGAGCAATCTTCTTTGCCCTCAAAGTCTTCCATACCCTCCTTGTCAACCTGACCGTCCTAGTTCAAACAGACAATCAGGTGGCCATGTTCTACGTAAACAAACAAGGAGGGACAGGCTCTCTGTCGCTTTGCAACGAAGCTCTCAGATTATGGGCCTTCGCCAGAGAGCATCAAATTCATCTTCTGGCAGTGTATCTTCCAGGGGTTCAAAACTCTCGGGCAGACAGACTCAGTCGAGTTCTGCTTCCACACGAATGGTCCCTACATATGGATCAGATACGCAGAATCTTTCAGGAATGGGGAACCCCGGACATAGACCTCTTTGCAAGTCTGTGCAATGCCAAACTTCCCCGGTTCTGTTCCAGGACTCCGTGTCAGGGAGCTCAGGCCTACGACGCCTTTCTCCTGCATTAGGGTCAGGACTTCCTATATGCCTTTCCACCCATTCCTTTGATTCCCAAGACTCTGTTCAAACTCCAGAGGGATCACGGATCGATGATCCTCATAGCTCCACGCTGGCCACGCCAAGTGTGGTTCCCTCTACTTCTGCATCTTTCCCAGGGACCCTCCCTGGACCTGGGAGCTGCGCCAGACCTTCTGTCTCAGGAGGAGGGGACTTTGTGGCACCCAAACCCCAAGTCCCTACACCTCAGAGCTTGGTTACTGAAGGCCTAAGCCTTCATGACTTGAATCTTTCTCAACCATTGCAAGATATCCTTCATGCCTCTAGGAAACCCTCCACGAGGCGTTCCTATGCTTTCAAATGGAAACGCTTTTCCATTTGGTGTGCTCAACAGGGTCTTGACCCTCTAGCACATCCCTTGAATTCTCTACTAGACTATCTCCTGCATCTTTCTAATGCAGGCCTTAAGACGAATTCAGTCAGAGTCCATTTAAGTGCTATTGCAGCATCCTTAAAACCTATAAATGGACAACCTGTCTCCTCTCATCCTCTTATTGCAAGGTTCATGAGAGGCCTGACTCTAACTAAGCCTCCCATCCGACCTCCTCCGGTAGCATGGGATTTGAACCTAGTTCTAGGTCAGCTTATGAAGCCACCTTTTGAACCGTTGGTTTCTACCTCCTTGAAATTTCTTTTCTGGAAGGTCCTTTTCCTTATTGCAGTCACTTCGGCTCGCCGCATCAGTGAACTACAGGCCTTAGTGGCTCATCCACCTTATACTAGGTTTCATCATGATAAGGTGGTCCTCAGGACGAATCCCCACTTTATGCCCAAAGTGGTCTCGCCTTTTCATCTTAATCAAGAGGTATATCTACCTGTCTTTTTTCCGGCTCCTCATGCATCCAGTGCAGAGAGGAACCTTCATACTTTAGATTGTAAAAGAGCTCTTGCCTTTTACCTCAACAGGACTCAGCCACATCGAAAGTCTTCCCAACTTTTTGTGGCTTTTGATCCTTCTCATTTGGGACTTCCAGTCTCCAAACGTACACTTTCCAATTGGATTGCTCAGGGTATTTCCTTTGCTTACCAGAGTAAAAACATTTCTCTGGAAGGCCATGTCACAGCTCACAATGTGAGAGCCATGGCCACTTCTATGGCTCATCTTCACTCTGTATCCATAGATCAGATCTGTCGAGCCGCCACCTGGGCCTCGGTTCATACCTTCACAGCCCATTACTGTTTGGACAAGGACTCCCGCCGGGATGCCTTGTTTGGTCAGGCTGTCCTCAAACACCTGTTCCATACTTGAACAACTCCTGCCCACCTTCCCTGGATGGATGCCTGAGATCCATACGAAGATGGCGAACCCTTGGAAGGGGATCTCCCAGGCATCTTAGCTAGGGAGTCCCCATATGTGAGGACTTATTCCTGCTTGTTCCTGGAGATAGCACAGTTACTTACCTGTAACAGGTGATCTCTGGGAACAGCAGGAATTAGTCCTCACAACCCACCCACCTCCCCTAGGAGTTGTATCTTCTATCTATCTTCCTTTCCTCTCTCTATTGTCTCAGCTATAAACTCGAACTGAGGAGAGCTGGTCAGGAAGGCGGGAAGGCAGCGCGCATGTGCAGTGGGAGGCCCCAAAAGCTTCCTTTCTGGGAAGCTGGGGAGCTTTCCCGCGCAGGCTCCGTCGGTTCCGACGTACCCATATGTGAGGACTAATTCCTGCTGTTCCCAGAGATCACCTGTTACAGGTAAGTAACTGTGCTTTATTGTAATGCTAAAGTTGAATGTATCCTTCCCCCTTACCCTGTTATTATGTTTATTATAATGTTAAAGTTGGGTTGATTGTAAACCACCTTGATCTTTGGAAATGCAGTATATAAACCTGTTAAATAAATGGTGGTGATGGCTGCGGCGCCAAGGCATTTATGTGCATTCATAACTGGACAACTGACTCATCTGAGCCCATTCTCTTTCAGAAGTGTCTCGGGTAGCGACCCGAGTGGTGTCCTTATTAGAAACTTCAACTGGTGATCAATCAGGAAAAGAGTCAGTTGAGGCCTTCCCAGTCCCTGGAGTTCCTGGGAGCACATTTTGATTCTCGAGTGGGCAGCGTTTTCCTGCCAGAGGAGAAAGTCAAAAGGTTCTGGGATTGCCTGACGCTGTTCTGTTTACAGCAGGCTCCCAGAATCCA
The DNA here is from genome assembly GCA_033557465.1 of Ichthyophis bannanicus. NCBI lineage: Eukaryota > Metazoa > Chordata > Amphibia > Gymnophiona > Ichthyophiidae > Ichthyophis > Ichthyophis bannanicus. The sequence goes on from CM066034.1 coordinate 795,875,224, forward strand.
GGATTATCTTCAGCTCCTCCGATTCATGGTGGCGGCGATCAAGATGGTGCTGTGGACGTGTGCACACATGCAGCTACTCTAAAGGTCTTTGTTGAGTTGGTGGTCCCTGAGTTCTTAGAGGTTCAAGCTCAGGCTCTTGCTCCCAGTGATGGTGGAGGCCAGCCTTTGGTGGTGGTGACAGCCCAGCTTTTGGTGGTGGTGACAGCCCAGTCATCTGAGGAAGGGTGTGCCACTTGATGAATACTCATGGATCCTTCTGATGACAGATGCCAGTTTCTTGGGCTGGGGAGCCCATTGGAAAGACCGAATGGCCCAGGACCGTTGGACCTGCAGGGAGGCAGTGAAGTTTTTTAACCGTCTCGAGGCAAGGGCTATCAGATTGCCTCTTCTGCATTTCCAGCCCCTGGTCAAAGGCTGGGTGGTTTGGGTATTTTCAGAGAACGCCACGGCTGGTGGCTTATGTCTATTGGCAAGGCAGCATGAGGTGTGCCGGCGTAGCCCTGGAGATGACTTTACTGTTTGCCTGGATGGAGTGGAGGAGTGGCCTAGTGGTTGGGGCAGGGTACTTCAGGCCTGAAGGTCGGTGGTTCAAATCCCACTAGAGGACAGCAACCTTGGGCCGGAAGGATTGGGGTTTCTAGTCCCACAGGTGCTCCTTGTGGTCTTGGGCAAGCCACTTAACCCTCCATAGCCCATGTTCCCTGTAAAATAGTTATCTCCAAGTTATAATGCCCTGTTCAATGTAATTTCAGTTTGTTCAATGTAAACCGCACTGATGCAGAATAGAGCGGTATATAAGAGAATGTAATATAAATAAATGGAGAAGAACTTCTAGCATTGTCGTCTCAGCACATTGCTGGGGTGGACAATGTGGAAGCGGACTTTCTCAACTGGTACTCTCTGGATCCAGGAGAGTAAGAGTTGAGTCAGAAAGCATTTCAGTTGATTCTGCGCCACTGGAGTCTCCCCAAGATGGATCTGATGGTGACCCACTCTAATGCCAAAGTGTATTGCTTCTTCAGTCACTGCATAGAGGTGGGGTCCGAGGGCATTGATGCCCTGGCTCAGCCTTGGTCAAGTCAATGCCTCCTGTATGTGTTTCCTCCATGGCCCCTGTTGGGACATGTGATTTGGCGTATAGAGCACCACTCGGGAAAGATTATTCTGGGGGTGCCAGATTGGCTGAGGAGAGCATGGTTCAGAGATGCAATGTGACTCCTGCAAGTGCCACCTCTATGTCTGCCTCCATCTTGGGGCCAATTGCCTCGGAGACTGATCGTCCTGAGGTACCCAGTTCTCTTCTTGCTTACAGCTTGGCTCTGGAGAGAAGACTGCTAGTAAGTAAGGATTACTCTCACATGTTGGTTTCCACTGTGCTTGGAGCCCGGAGGAGGTCTACCAACCTGGTCTACATGCAGGTTTAGTGCCTCTTTGGGCATTGGTTTGGTACATGGCAACTGGTTCATGAGGTGGCCAAGGTGCTGTCCATGTTGGCCTTTCTGCAGGATGGTCTGGAGAAGTGTTTTCTCTTAGCTCCCTGAAGGTTTAGGTGGAAAATTTGGCCTGTTTCGGAGGTCCAGTGGCTAGTAAGTCGCTAGCCTTGCACACGGATGTTACATGCTTTCTTCAGAGGGTTTGGTATCTGCATCCTCCCCTCTGGTCAGTGGTCCTGTCGTGGGATCTGTGTCTTGTGCCCTGATGTCGGAGCCCTTTGAGTCATTGGAGCATGCTAATCTGAAGTATTTGACGCTCAAAATGGTCTTTGTAGTCACAGTTCTGCAAGGCAGATTTCCGAGCTGCATGCGCTCTCTTAATGAAATCCATCTCCAGGAATCATCAGGAATGCAGTCTTCGCATATGGGTATCATCAGTACTGACGGAGCCTGCGCAGGAATGCTCCCCAGTGTCCAATTGAAAAGCTTTTAGGAGCACTCCACTGTGCCTGTGCCATCTGCCTTTCATAGTCCTCTCCTCGGTGGTTCATTTTCAATGGAGACAGCAGGTTGTTTTCTTCCTGTAACTGCCGAAAAACTTCATTTTTGGTTTAAATCTGTGCTCAGCCTTTCCATTGATGCTGGTACCTTCCTTGATACTGGCACGATATTTTCTTTTCGTTTCACTTGGTGGTTTCTACCGCCAAATTAGGCCTAGGCTTATATTTTTCTGCCATGATGGAAAAACCCATCAGTGGCTTCAAAAAATGTACCAAGTGCTCTGGTACAATATCAATCACTGATAACATGACTGGTGTTTTAAAATGTTTGTGCTCAGACCATTTACTGAATGATTTTGTCAACAAATGACTGAAAGTGTACTTTGCTCCTCCCCTCACTGATAACAGCACCTGGGCTCTTGGGTAACGGATTTCCACACTCAGAGCAATGAGAAAGAAGCAGTAATCATTAATAACACAATTCACACACAGTTGTATTATATTAAAAAACCAAAGCTTTGGGAGAAAGAGTAAAACTTGCACCTTGTCTCTCTGACCGCAGCTACTTCGGTCACTGTTTTTATTGGTCAAAATTCCATCTCACAGCATGATTTCCACCTTATTATTCTACGTCAAACATAACGTATGTTCATAATGTGCATCTCTATGTCATAGGTCAGATCTTATTAGTATAGGTCATCAGGAGGAGACATACATGTATTCCCAGACATAGCTTCTTAAACAATAATTCTAACACAAGCAGTTTTCAGATGTATGTTTCAAGACTGAAGAGAAAGTTCTTCCCTGCACTTTCTGTATTATAAACAAACCTAGTTTCTCTGTTATGTGAAAGTTCAGCATCGTTTTTCAGTAGAGTCTCTCAAGGTCGTTAGCTAAGTAATAGGCGCTGGAATGTCTGAGCTACTGAATTTGTGGTGTTAACTCTTTCTGAGGGCTTTCTGTGATATACTATTATTAAGTACCCTCACAATGTACATAGCCCTGTACAGACAAGCTTCCTTTCTGTCCCCCTCTGATTCTACAAAGAATCATTTCAAAGGTAAGGAAACTCAGACATTGATATTAATGAAGGATTGTAAATAGACTCTGGGCTAATCTGTAACATCATCCTAGGAATCAAAGATTCCACTGACTTCATACAGCAGACATTACATAGAAAATCAATGCTCCTAAAATAAAACCCCGCAAAAATCCAAGCAGAGATGCCAATATCCCTCACAGGGGCTTAGACAGTGAATTCCAGAAAGAAGAGACAGAGTCAAAGAAATCAGAAAAAAAACTCACATAATTACTACTTGGGACAAAAGTACGGTTTCTCACTTTATCTAGTAAGCCTTTCAGTACTTTATCTTCATTATCCAGCAGAGAACAACAATGATTGCGGATTAATCCACATACTCCATAATCTGAATACTATATTCTCTTGTGGGTGCTATTGCTCCAAAAGTTGAAAGCCAAACAGTACCCATAAATGCATCAATCTGAGATTTAGTTAAAGGACTTGTAGAATCTACTAGTTGCTGTGCAGCTGCTATGGCCTTATCCTGAGGGGAAATGCCTCTTTTTCTTCTTAAAGAATCACTTGGGGTTGATAATAGAGTAATATTTTGGTACGGTAAAAATCGCCACGGCGTATCTAACTGGGCAATATAGCAAGTACCTGACCAATCTCTAGGCAGTTCTGTATATGCAAGATTACCACACACAAAATAATCTCCTTCTAAAGCCACTAACTCATTTTCCCAAATTGTCAAATTGTGAGGACAAGATACATTCTGTGTACTGTTATTCAAAGCTCACTGAGTAATACTCATCTCTTCAATTTCTACAAATAGATTACGCTCCCAGGGATGATAATACCCTAACAAGGGGCAACTCCATTTAGGTATGTCTAGGTCTGATCTAGAGTCATTCAAAGAGATTGGGTATCCAGAACTATTATACTGTAACAATTCATGATCATGCACTTGGTTCCCTTGTGTTGGCACTAATTGCACTACTGAAATAAAAGAATTTCTTAAATGGGACTTTCTATGCCAGGTGGAGGAGTTATGTATCATTACTGTTTTGCAAATGTTCCAAGGAGTGTCGCTTACCTTTTACCCTGTATTTTGAGCCGTGAAACATATTGGAGGAGACATTAAAGGCATAGGGCTAATCACTCTAGGGTCTGTGGTTGTATGAGACCATTGTATAGTGGTTAGATTAAAAGCTATGTCACAAATTTCCTTGAGCAGAGTAGGTTGTTGAACTCTAGTAACCTTCTCAGCTTTGGGAACTGCTGACACTTAATCAGAAGTTAGTGGGCCTGATTACCTGAGAGCTGCTGAGGCCTGCATAAAAGGCTCCAGAGCCCTGCCCTGTTGAAGCATTCCTAACGGGATCTACGGGTCAAACAACGGTAAGGATTTGAGGGTTTATTTTTATTAAATTGCTAGCTCTCTGACTGGGAGCTCTTAAAAGGGTTTTTGTATATTTTTAAAGCAAAGTTACTTTCTTTTTGGTGCTTTAGTAGAAAGTTCCTTGAGCAGAGTAAGTTGTTGAACTCTAGTAACCTTTTCAGCTTTTGGGAACTGCTGACATCTAATCAGGTGTTAGTTCCCTCCCTACCCACCCCAACTCCCACCCACCCCTAGTGAGCAGTGTTGCCTTATAGGGCACCTCCCCAATTAACAAAACACAGAGACTTGAAGCAGCACATTTTGAATATAATTAAAGAGATTTAACTGCTTTTTCTCTGAAAGGACAGCTGGGAAACCGGCTGGTACTTGGTAGATCTCTCTCTTTTGCTTTAACAGATACCTAAGCTCCACGAACAGAACAATGGCTGGGAAAAATCATATCGCTAAAGCTGTTGCCCCGGTTACAGCTTCTGCCTCGGTCCAGACAGAGGTCCTAATGCCAGTTGAAGGACCGGTTCCATGTGCAGGGTGCCTGCATGCTGAAGCTCTGAGGAAACAAGTGGAGGGACTCAGAGAGGAGGTGGCGAGGCTGAGGAGCATTCAAGACAGTGAGAAGTACATTGGTGAGATGCTTCTTGCAGCAACCAAGCTATCCAGCAGAGGAGAAGATGGGTGCCAACAGAATGTCGATGGTTGGACACAAGTTACCAGGGCTTGTAAAATCACCAATCCAACTTCTCCAGCCCTTGAATTGAAGAACCATTATGCAGCCCTGGAAGTGGAGGAGGTGAAAGCATCCCTGGAAAGGGAAGAACCAGAGCTCAAGTACCCCAAAGTTGCAGAATCAGTGACCACATGGAAGCGAAGGGTAGTGGTGGATGGAGACTCTCTTCTGAGGGATACTGAGTCGTCCATCTGCCAACCAGACTTGATGTCCAGAGAGGTATGCTGTCTGCCTGGTGCCAAAATCCAAGATGTTACGGAGAGTTTGCCGAGACTCAACAAGCCCACTGACTATTACCCAATGTTGCTAATCCATGTTGGAACAAATGATACTGCCAGGTATCTCTCGGAACGTATCAAAAGTGACTTCATGTCTCTGGGACAGAGGGTGAAGCAGTTAGGTGTACAGGTGGTGTTCTCTTCAATCCTCCCTGTTGAGGGTAATGGCCAAGGCAGAGAGGCTCGCATCCTGGAGATGAATGCATGACTGCGTGGATGGTCTCATCGAGAGCATTTTGGTTTGCTAGACCATGGGATGCTGTTCCAAGGGTTGCAGAGCAGAGATGGCATCCATCTGTCCAAGAAAGGTCGACGTGTCTTCAGTAGTAGACTGGCTAATCTATTGAAGAGAGCTTTAAGCTAGATTCATTGGGGATGGGTGGTGAAAGCCCCCAGGTAGGTGATACATTAAATACCTTTATGGAAATGGGTAACAGGGGTAACATATGGAAAGCAGAGTGTATAAATGCCCGTAGCATGGGAAATAAGATCCCTGATGTTGAAGCTTTGGTGGGAGTGGCTGACTTGGATTTAATGGCAGTTACAGAAACATGGTTCACAGAAAACCATGATTGGGATGTAACTATACCTGGCTATACTTTATTCAGAAAGGACAGGGTAGGAAGAAGGGGAGGAGGAGTAGCACTATATGTAAAAACTACTATTAAAGCTTTGGAATTACAGAGCTTAAAAGGGAGAGAGGAGGCATTGTGGGTTAATATAGAAAGAGGGAAAGAGAAATCTATTTGCATTGGTGTGATATACAGACCTCCCTCACAAGAGGAAGAGGTAGACAGAGAGTTAATTGAAGACATACGCAGCATTGCTAGGAAAGGGGAAGTGCTACTGATAGGAGATTTCAATATGCCAGATGTTGATTGGCACATTCCTGTTGCAGTATCATCTAGAAGTAAGGAGATCTTGGATTCTCTACAGGGAGAACTATTCAGGCAATTGGTAACAGACCCCACACGTGAAGGCGCCATACTAGACTTGGGGCTTACCAATGGTGAAAGTGTTTCTGATGTTGTAGTGTGGGAGATCATTTTGCATCCAGTGATTACCAGATGGTGTGGTTCAGTATTAGGACTAGGGCTGTTAGAATCCATTCATATGTGTAAGGATCTTAGACTTTAGGAAGACTAACTTTGCCAAGATGGGCCAATACCTCAGGGAGTTTTTAATGGGATGGGAACAGCTGGGGGATGTAGAAAAACAGTGGGCAAAACTGAAAGGGGATATTTTAAGGGCAACTAACCTTTTTGTTAAAATGGTAAATAAAGGTAAAAGGAAAAGAAGACCACTATGGCTTTCGAAAGAAGTAACTGAAAAAGTGAAAAAAAAGAGGGAGGCCTTCATGAAATACAAGAGATCACAGAGAGAGGAAGACAGGCATCTATATTTGGAAAAACGTAGAGAAGCTAACAAAGTAGTCAGGAAGGCAAAGATTCAAAAGGAGGAGGAAATAGCCAATGCAATAAAATGGGGGGATAAGACATTTTTTCAGATATGTTAGTGAGAAGAGGAAGGGCAAAAGTGGTATTGTCAGACTCAAGGGTTCAGGGGAGAAATATGTAGAAGCTGATAAAGATAAAGCGGAATTGCTTAACAAATATTTCTGTTCTGTGTTCACAGATGAAGAATCAGGAGCAGGACCTCAGAAAACACAAACCGGAACAGAAGCGAGGGACATCTTGAACAATTTTCAGAAGACTGTGTTCGTGAGATACTAGCTCAACTTAAAGTAGACAAAGCGATGGGACCGGATAGGATACACCCTAGAATACTAAGGGAACTTGGGGACGTACTAGCAGCTCCACTGACTGACCTTTTCAATGCCTTGTTGGAGTCGGGAGTGGTGCCAAAGGACTGGAGAGAGGCTCATGTGGTGCCTTTACAAAAAAAGTGGAAGTAAGAATGTGGTTGAAAACTACAGGCTGGTTAGTTTAACTTTGGTGGTGAGTAAATTATTGGAAATGCTGCTGAAAGAGAAAATAGTGACGTTTCTGGAGTCCAGCAGATTACAGGATCCGAGGCAGCATGGATTCACCAGAGGAAGGTCTTGTCAGACAAATCTGATTGATTTCTTTGACTGGGTGACTAGGGAGTTGGACCGAGGGAAAGCCCTAGATGTGGTGTGTATAGGTTTCAGTAAAGCCTTTGACACTGTTCCTCACAGGAGACTTATAAACAAACTGAGCACCCTAGGGATGGACCCTAAAGTTACTGTTTGGGTTAGAAATTGTTTGGGTGGGAGGCGACAAAGGGTACAGGTAAATGGGGCTCACTCTGAGGAGAAGGATGTTACCAGTGGTGTGCCCCAGGGATCTGTCCTTGGTCTGATTCTTTTTAACATCTTTGTTAATGATATAGCGGAAGGGCTGTCGGGTAAGGTTTGCCTTTTTGCGGATAATACCAAAATCTGCAATAGAGTAGACACCCAGGAAGGTGTAGATAACATGAGGAGAAATCTAGCTAAGCTTGAAGAATTGTCTAGAATCTGGCAGCTGGGATTTAATGTTAAAAAATGTAAGGTCATGCTTTGGACTGCAGCAATCCAAGGGAGCAATATAGTTGTTAAGTGCCGTCGAGTCGGAGTCGACTCATGGCGACCCTCTGGATAGCTATCCTAAATTGTGTTCGGTCTTCAGTCAGGCGGCTCATTGTTGACAGACTGGTATCCGTAGCTGCTGTTATTGTATCAATCCATCACATTGCTGGCCTTCCTCTTTTGCGTTGACCTTCTATCTTGCCAAGCATGATGTCTTTCTCTAATGATCTCTCTCTTCGCATGATGTGTCCAAAGTATGAAAGTTGAAGTCTTGTCATCTGAGCTTCTAAAGAAAGCTTAGGTTTGATCTCCTCTAGTACCGACTGGTTTGTTCTTCGGGCAGTCCATGGTATACACAGTATTCGCCGCCAGCACCATAATTCAAAGGCATCAATTTTCTTCCTGTCTGTCTTTTTCACTGTCCAGCTTTCACATCCATATGATGTTATTGAAAATACCATGGCTTGAACAAGTCGAATCTTTGTATGGAGAGAGACATCTCTGCTCTTGAGAATCTTATCTAGGTCTTTCATAGCCATTCTGCCAAGAGCAATGCGTCGTTTGATTTCTTGACTGCTTGTTGCTTCTTTATTGATAGTTGATCCAAGTAGGTTAAAGTTGTTCAGAATTTCAATTTCTTCTCCTTCAATGATGAACCTGTTGATTATGCCAGTTGTCATGATCTTTGTCTTCTTTACGTTAAGGTGCAGGCCCATTTTGAGACTATGTTCTTTGATTGTGAGAAGCAAATGTTTCAGATCATCTTCACTTTCAGCCAGTAATGTGGTATCATCAGCATAGCGAAGGTTGTTGATGAGTCTTCCACCAATCTTCACACCTCTGTTGTCTTCATACAATCCTGCTTCTCTGATGATTTGTTCTGCATATAAATTAAACAGGTAGGGGGAAAGTATGCAGCCTTGTCTTACACCTTTGCTTATTTTAAACCATTCTGTTTCTCCTTGTTCCGTTCAAACTGTTGCTTCTTGATCAATGTACAGATTGCGCAAGAGAACGATCAGGTGTTCTGGTATACCCATGCTTCTTAATGTGGCCCAGAGTTTCTCATGGTTTACACAGTCAAAAGCCTTGCTATAGTCGATAAAGCACAAATAGATATCCTTTTGGTATTCTTTAGTCTTTTCAAGGGTCCATCTCACATCCGCAATGATGTCTCTCATTCCTCGCCCTTTCCTGAACCCTGCTTGCACTTCAGGTAGTTCTTGTTCCAGGTATGGTTGTAGTCTCTTGAATAATCTTCAGTAGAATCTTGCTGGCATGTGGGATCAGAGCGATTGTTCGATAATTTCCACAGTCAGTTGGATCACCTTTCTTTAGTATTGGTATAAATACAGATCTTTTCCAGTCAGTTGGCCATGATGTTGTCTTCCATATTTCTTGGCAGAGCCTTGTAAGTATGGTAACAGCTACATCAGATTGCTGCAATACTTCAATAGGAATGCTATCAATGCCTGATGCTTTGTTCTTTGATAAGGCTTTCAATGCTGCTTCAACTTCTTCTTTCATCACCAATGGTTCCCGATCATAAGGTACAGGTTGAAACGGCTGTTGGTCCACTTGATCTTTATCATATAAAAACTCTGTATATTCCTTCCACCTTTTCTTGATCTTCTCAGCATCATTCAACATAGAACCTTGAGCATCTTGTAACATTCCAATTCGAGGCTGGAACTTTTTCTTTAACTCTCGTAGCTTTAGGAAAGCCGATCTTGTTCTTCCTGTAATTGTTTCTGCTTCTATTTCCTTGCAAGTGTCATTGTAGTACTTTTCCTTGTCCTGTCTTGCTGCACGTTGGAAATCTCTGTTGAGTTCTGCAATTGTTTTTCTTTCTCCTCTGGCTTTAGCTTCTCTGCGTTTCTGGGCAATTTTCAGAGTTTCTTCGGTCATCCATTTTGGCCACTTTTGCTTTTTCACCTTTTGTAGAGACTTCTCGCTTTCTTCCAACACAACCTTCTTGATGTCATTCCATAACTCTTCCGGAGTTCTGTCATTTGTATCTAAAGCAGCAAATCGATTTTGCAGGCAGTCTTTAAATTCCAGTGGTATATTCTCAAGGTCATATTTTGCTGCATTCATGAGTTGGTTTGCTCTTTTTCAACTTTAGCTTGAGTTTGCATACTAGTAGTTGATGATCTGTACCACAGTCAGCTCCAGGTTTTGTCTTTGTTGATGTTATAGAACTTTTCCATCGTTGACTTCCACAGATGTAGTCAATTTGATTTTTATACATTCCATTGGGTGAAGTCCATGTGTACAGTCCCCGCTTCTGTTGCTGGAAGAAGGTGTTTGAGATGAATAGATCATTGGTCTTGCAGAATTCTATCAGTCTTTCTCCAGCTTCATTTCATATTTTCCAACTACTTTGCCTTCTTCTTTGTTGCCAACTTTTGCGTTCCAGTTACCCATGACTATCAGGATATCCTGTTTGCATGTTCTGTCAATTTCAGCTTGTACTTGTTCATAGAACTCTTCAATTTCATTCTCTTCTGCAGCTGTTGGGGCATATACTTGAATTATAGTTGTGTTGATAGGCAATCCTTGTAGACGAATAGAGATTAAGCGTTCGCTGACTGCATTGTATTTCATTACAGTTCTTGCAAGTTTCTTCTTTATTATAAATGCAACACCATTTCTTCTTTGTCTTTCATTTCCAGCATAGTAGACTATGTGATCATCTGATGCAAAGTGCCCGATGCCAGTCCATTTCAGTTCGCTGACACCCAACAGATCAAGTTGTACACGTTCCATTTCATTTTTGACCACCTCCAACTTCCCTTGGTTCATGCTTCGTACGTTCCATGTTCCAATGCGTAAGACATCTTTACAGCTTCTGACTCTCATTTCATGCACAGCTACATCAGCAGTCAGACTTCCCAAGGGCTTTGATCCAACCACATCATAAATGCTGGCTTTACTCTGAAAAAGTCTTCAGCTCTTCCCCAGTAGCTAGTTGAGTGCCTTCCGACCTGGGGGTCTCATCTTCCAGCACCATAGCACAATTTGTTTTGTTGTAACTATCCATTGGGTTTTCATGGCGGCGTGGTTGTGTCTGATGATCTTAAAGTAGCTAAACAGGTAGAAAAGGCGATGGCAAAAGCTAGAAGGATGCTTGGGTGTATACGGAGAGGAATGGCTAGTAGAAAAAAGGAGGTGATAGTGCCTCTGTATAAGTTTTTGGTGCGACCTCATTTGGAGTATAGTGTGCAATTCTGGAGACTGCACCTTCAAAAGGATGTGAACAGGATGGAGTTGGTGCAGAGGGTGGCTACTAAAATGGTTAGTGGTCTTCATTATAAAACATATGAGGACAGACTTAAGGATCTTAATATGTATACCTTAGAGAAAATGCGGGATAGAAGTGATATGATTGAGACGTTTAAATACCTCCGTGGCATAAATGTTCAGGGGGAGAGCCTCTTTCGATTGAAAGCAAGTTCTGCTACGAGGGGACATAGAATGAGGGTGAAGGGGGATAGATTCAGGAGTGATTTGTGGAAATATTTCTTTACGGAACGATGGATCCGTGGAATATTCTCCCAGTGGAGGTGGTAGAGATGAGGACAGTAACTGAATTCAAAAAAGCATGGGACAAACACAAAGGATCTCTAAAGGAAAAAAGGGGACTGTTGTAGTTGTTGTTATGGAAGGACAGACTAGATAGGCCATGTGGTCTTTTTCTGTATCATATTTCTATGTTTCTTGTCCATACAGCAGCCAGCGCTGTCTGACTCTGCCGGTTCATCTGCCAAAAACACTGGGACCTCGACCTCGAAGACTTCCCCGGCGTTGAGTTGATCTCCTGGTGCTCCCTCACCTGGGCCGATCACAGATGGAGGTCCCATTCGTGATCCCGTTCCTCAGGACCCCATCCTCCCTGACCAGCGGCCGCAGCTCTGGCCATGCTGCCGAGGCCTACAAGCCTGCAACCTCGATCCAGATCCGGTTGATCGTCCGGTCCATCTCCGATGACTCTGATTGGGAATCCGAGGATGACACTTGCCCAGACACCTGGAGGCACCAAGACCTTCCATCAGACCTGTCCCCTCCAGGAGCCCGGCGTCAATCCCCACCCAAGGAAAAAACCTTCCTTCACTTCATGCGGGACATGGTCAGAGCTCTAACTTGCACCACCGAGTCGGCCGATGACCCTCGGTCAAAGGATTTCGAGATCCTCCAATTTGACGACTCCTCCCCCGAAGGAGTCCCCTATCTGTACCAGTCCCGGTGACCTTAAGAGGCTGCTTCTCCATATGTGGGAGACACTGGCTATGGCACCCACAGTCAGTCGCCGGCTCAACCATATGTATAAGGTCCACCCAGGTTACCACGCAACTACTTGATGGTCTGGTCAGCCATGTGTCGACTTCAAAGCCAAAAAATGCACTCCTCAGTTCCCCCCGGCAGGGAGGCCCAGAGCTTTGATGCCCTTGGCAAAAAATGCTACCAGGGTTCCATGATCGGCTACCGGGTCCAGTCATACCTCCTCTACATGGTATGTTCCTCCAGGACACCATGAAGGAACTAAAGGGCTACTCTGCTGGCCTCTCCATAGAACCCCTTCAGGGGCTCCAGACACTGCCCAAAACTGCCATAGATTGCTCAAAGTTTATTACCTGGGCCGCCTATGATGGCTTCAAGGCCATGGCCCAAGTTGCCGGCGCCTGTATCGGAGACAGACTTCACTCCAATCCTCTGACCTCAAGCAGTGGGTCCAGGAAAAGTCCTGGACATCCCCTGCCTGGGAGAGAATCTCTTTGGAAAGGCAATGGCAGACAAAGCAGCGAAACTTGAGGCCGAGTACATGACAAGGACCTGGCTCTCAAAGAACACTTCCTCGGGCCCCAAGCATAAGGCCCCCCAGGAAGAAATCTTCCTTCTCCAGGAAGGGCCCGGTATTCTGCAGCTACCAGCAATACCAGTCTCCACTTACCCCTCAGGACCTGGACAATGATCTCACAAGCAGAAAGGCCCCAGCCCCAGGCTGGGCCACGTTTTTGACTTGCTAGGCATAGCCTCTCCCCCTCCAGGAGATCAGCAGCCCACGGGGTGGTTGACCATCACCATCGACATCTGGGCACTCCAAGTTGTCGGAGAGGGTTACTTCCTCCACCTGGACCACAGCCCCCTTCCATTCTTCCCGCAAGAGCCCCCCAGGACTCCTTTGCATCAGGCCCTGCTATTGCAGGAACTCACAGGTCTTCTCAAAGACATGGCTGTGGAACCAGTGCCCCATCAACAAAGGGGCAGAGAGGTTCTACTCAAGGTACGTCCTAGTCCCCAAAAGGACAGGAGGCCTAAGGCCCATTCTAGACCTCAGAGACTTAAACAAGTTCCTGGTGTGGGAGAAATTCAAGATGCTGTCCCTTGGAACCTTGCTGCCATACCTCCAACAGGGAAACTGTCTATGTTCCTTGGACCTAAACGATGCCTATACCCACATCCTAATCCACCCCAGGCACAGACAGTACCTCAGGTTCATGGTCGGGGGTGACCACTACCAATACAGGGTACTACCCTTCAGGCTTGCTTCCACCCAGTCTTCAAAAAGTGCCTGGCGGTTGTGGCGGCCTACCTTAGCCTCCAAGGAGCCTTCGTTTTCCCCTATCTAGATAACTGCTCACCAAAGGGGACACAGCCACTGAGGTACAACAGGCCACAAGCCACACCATCGGTGTCCTGCAATACCTGGGATTCGTGATAAATAAACCAAAGTCCCACCTCACCCCAACACCGAGCTTGTAGTTCATTGGGGCGCACCTGGATAACCTCCAGGCGAAGGCCTTCCTGCCCAGTGACAGAGCTGGATGGCTCATGGTCCTGGCTGCAAAAGTCCAGGGCAGATGTTCCGTGCCAGCACGTGGCATACTCGGCCACATGGCCTCAGTGGTACATGTCACACTGAACACCCACCTTCGCATGAGGGTGGCTGAGTGGTGCCTCAGGTCTCAGTGGACACAGGCCAATGGCTGCCTCCGGGACAAGGTCTATGTAACCTGCCCTCTGGTGGAGTCACTCTGCTGGTAGCAGACTACACCGCACCTGAGGGCAGGCATGCCTTTCCAATCTCCCACTCCTCAGCAGGTCCTCACTACGGACGCCTAATTGCTGGGTTGGGGAGCTCACTGCGGGAGCCTCTGCACACAGGACACCTGGTCTGGGGCCAAAGTCCAGCAATAGATCAACTTCCTGGTGCTCAAGGACTTCTGCCACTGTCTCCAGCACTGGCCGATGCTCATCCAGACGGGCAGTCAAATGGCAATGTTCTACATGAACAAACAGAGAGGCATGGGCTCCTACGCGCTCTGCCAGGAGGCAGTAGCCCTCTGCTCATTCACAGTCAGCCAGGGGATGCTCCTGAGAGCAGTTGATCTGCCAGGCCAAGACAATATCCTTGCAGACAGGCTAAGCAGAGACCTGCAACCGCACATATGGCGGCTAAACGCCGGAGTAACCCACAGGCTGATCCAGCTCTGGGGGGGGGGGTGGGCCCTAGATGTTCCTCCAGCACAGCCAGTGCCCAGCTGACCCACTTTTACTCCCACCAACCTCACCCATCCCAGGTAGTGACGGACGCTTTTCTCATCTCGTGGTCAGAAAGTCTAATGTACGCCTTCCCACCCATGCCACTGGTCGACAAGACTTTATTCAAGGCCCTGTGGGACAGGGTGTCACTAATCCTGGTTTCCCCCTGGTGGCCCAACCAGCCGTGGTTCCCACGGCTGCTCTGCCTAGCGACAGAACCACCTCTCAGGAACTCCCCTTGGCTGCTGACTCAGGAGGAGGGCTCCCTCCTTCACCCCAATCTGGGGGCTCTGGCGTTAACAGCGTGGCTGCAGAATGAGGAGCCTTGGCGCCCTTTAACTTCTCACTGGAGGAGGAGGAGCTCCTGCTGGCCTCCCGAAAGCCTTCCACAAGACGTGCTTACGCCTTCAAGTGACGGAGATTCTCCATGTGGTGCTTGGAGAAACAGACAGACCCCTTCTGCCCAGTGCACCTAGTCCTGCAATACCTGCTGTACCTCTCCTATACCGGACTCAAGTCCAACTCAGTCAGGGTGCACCTGTGTGCTCTCTCAGCACACCACCACCCTATCGAGGGCAAGCCTGTCTCAGCTCAGCCCCCTCATCACCTGCTTCCTGCAGGGCCTACTGCTCTCCAAGCCCCCAATCCGCCCACCCTCAGCAGAATGGAACCTTTACATAGTGCTGATGTGGCTCACCCGACTGAGCACCTAGCCACCTGTGGTACCTCTCCTGGAAGGTTGCCTTCCTGGTGGCGCTCACCTCCGCTCACAGGGTCAGCGAGCTCCAGGCTCTGGTGGCAGAGCCACCATATACAAGGCTCTATAAGAACAGGGTCATGCTTTGCATGCACCCCAAATTTCTGCCAAAGGTGGTCGTCTCCTTCCACTTCATTCAGGAGGTGGCGCTCCCTATCTTCTTCCCACACCCTCACGCCAACGCAGAGGCTATACTTCATATTCTGGACTGTAAGAGGGCCCTGTCCTTCTGCCTGCAACTTACCCAGGGCCTCTGCAAAGCCTCCTAGCTTTTCATCTCCTATGACTCCAGCCGGCTGGGGGAGGCGGTAACCAAGCAGCTGCTGTCCACCTGAGTTGCGGACTGCATTGCCCTCGCCTACAAACAGACTGAGCTTCCGCTAGAGGACCGGGTCATGGCTCACAGCATCAGGACTATGGTGACCTCAGATATCTGCCGGGTTGCCACCTGGTCTTCATTCCACACCTTCGCAGCTCACTAGTGCCTGGAGAGGGAGTCCTGATGCGACAGCGCCTTCAGCCAGGCCATACTCCTTAATCTTTTCAGGGTTTAGGCAACTCCAACCCTTCTGTGTTTTCCCTGGACACTGGGGTACTTTCAGAGTCTGTCCTTTGGACTCACCGGCTGCTACTTATGGCTTGACTGTGTTTTTTTCTACAGGTTCTCAGTAGCCTGTAGCTAGGGAGTCCCATAAGTGAGGACTGACTTCCTGTTTGTTCCTGGAAAAAGCGTAGTTATTCACCTGTAACAGATGTTCTCCGGGGACAGCAGGAATCAGCTCTCACGACCCTCCCTCCCTCCCTCCCTCCCCCCCTCCCCATAGAGTTGCCTTATCTATGCTAATTTGTGTTTTTATGTCTTAGCTATGCCATATGACTGAGCAAGATTAGGACCCTTGGGTGGGAAGGGAACCATACATGTGTGGTGGCATCTCCCAAAGGATTTCTTTGAAAGCTGGGGAGATGCTTCTGTGTGGGCTCCGTTGGTGCTGATGTCACCCATATGTGAGGACTGACTCATGCTGTCCCTGGAGAACATCTGTTACAGGTGAGTAGTTACGCTATCTCCAGGAACAAGCAGGAATGTAGTCTTCACATATGGGTATCGTCGGTACCGACGGAGCCTGCGCGTGAACGCTCCCCAGCGTCCACTAGGAAAGCTTTTGGGAGCATCCCACAGCGCCTGCGTGCTGCCTTCCCATCTTTCCCAACTGTCCCTCTCCAGTTCTTCATTTTCCGAGGAGCCGAAAGGTCGCACATCCTGTCACCGCAGAAAATAATTCTCTTTTATTCTTCTTTTTTTGTGGTCGCGTCTGCCTTCCTTCGACGCTACACCGGTACCACCGGTTCTTCTTTCTTTTTTTCCAAAAAAAAAAAAACCTTTCTTCTAGAGTCTTTTCCAGGTATTTTCTCCTCAGGTGCCACGCGCCATTTTGGGCATTAGGCCCAACTTTTTCCTTTGAAATGGAAAAACCCTCTTTGGGTTTTAAAAAGTGTTCCAAGTGTGGCGGTACCATTTCCGTCACCAACACCCATGAGTGGTGCCTCAAATGTTTAAGTCCTGACCACTCTATTTCGGAGTGTGTTGCCTGTGGGATGATGTCGAAGAGGGGCTGGCAGAACTGAGCTGCTAAACTTAGCACCCTTTTTCCCTCCGATGCAGCCTCTGTGGCATCGACGTCTTTGAGGGCTTCATCTTCCTCCCATGGATCTCAGGTAACTAAACATAAATCTAGCCGGTCCTCAAAGGGTAGATCTCCCTCTAAACATCAAGATGCCTCTGGCGTTGCCCTTGAGGGACTTTCACTGGCAAAATTGCCGCAGCAGGAGGCTTTGGCTTCCAAAGCACTAACGGGGCTCCAGGATATTCTCGAGGCTTCAACCTCAGCAGAACTACTGGTGCCATGCTCTGGGGTACTGGCTGCTTCATCCAGTACCGATACCCATACCCAAGCATCAGCAGCATCGATAGACCAGAGATTCTTGGCTATTGAACGCAGTCTGGCGGCTCTTCTCACGGCCTCGATGCCCTTGAAACCGCTTCAGACAATTCAACCGGTACCGGCACCGACTCCGATACCGGTATCGACTGCATCGACATCAGCAGGCATTCTACCAGGACAGAGTCATGCTTATCCATCCGGTATCGACAAGTCGGTACTGGACCCCTCCAATGCCGACTTCAATTGGTACCGGTACCGTGCCTTGCACGATCACCCGGATCGTAGGTACTTTGAATCCTCGGATGACTCTGAAGATCCTGAAAGCTCTGCCGATACCAGAGTACTTCTTCCTGAGGATTCTTCTTCTCCTCAGCGTAGGATGTCTCCACCAGAGGATATGTCCTTTCAGGATTTTATCCGAGATGTGGCTCGAGGTCTTTCCATCACAGTGGCTCCTGATAAAGCGCCTAGGGCAAAGGAATTAGAAATCCTACAATACACTAAAGCTCCCAAGGAGGCAGCTACCTTGCCTATTCATGAGATCTTGCATGATCTCATGTTAAGGATGTGGGAAACACATCTAACCACATCTCCTCACTCTCGAAGACTCGACACCATGTATTGAGTTCCTCCTTGTCCTGGGTTTCATTGTGGAACTTGTGTCTCTTGGGGAAACTGCTAGGTACATATGACCTAGATTGGCCACTGTTGGAAACAGAATACTGGGCTTGATGGACCTTGGTCTGACCCAGTATGGCATATCTTATGTTCTTATGTACCACACCATTCCATGGTGGTGGAATCAGCTATGAGAAGGATCAAGAGTGCAAAAAGGCATGCATCTAATCCTCCAGGACGTGTGTAGGACTCTTGACGCCTTTGGACGTCAAACCTTCCAGGCTTCCATGCTTTCTGCTAGGATCAGTTCCTACATATTATATATGGGAATGTTCCTTAAGGAGGTCACAGGAGATTTAGAGCTTATGAGCCCTCTCCTTCCTGATGATAAGAGGCAGGATTACCTCGCCCTTGTCAAACATGCTCAGGATGTTTCCAAGTTTGTCAATCATGCAGCCTTTGACTGCTTTGAGTGCATAAGCAGAACCTCTGCTGTTGCCATAGGTGCACGTAGGATTGCCTGGCTTCAGGCATCTGACTTGGAACTTTGGGTACAGGATAAACTAGGGAATATTCCTTGCACAGGAGAGAATCTCTTTGGCAAGAATTGACAGGAAAAAGCTAATGAAATAGATGCTGACAATATCACCTTGCATAGATTGTCTAAATCTACAGCTGATCCTGCAAGGAAAAAATCCTACAAGAAACCATTCTTCAGTAAGAAGAAGTAGTTTTATCCCTCCTATACCCAGCAGGGGCATCGTTTGGGTCAGTCTGCCCAAAAGGGACAGCAGCAACAACCTAGGCAAAGAAAAACAAAAGCTGCAAAGCCTCAAGCGGCTCAGCAGACTCAGCCTCCACAGGGGCTTTGACTCCTATCTAGAGAACTTTGTCTTCCTGACCCTGAATGGTCCAGAACCCTCCACCATTCCAGGAAGGTTATGTCATTTTGCCCCCAGACGGGGTCAGATAACAGCAGAAAATTGGACTCTGTCTATTGTAAGAGAGGGGTACAAGCTTCATTTCCTCAGCATGCCCCCTCCTACAATGGTAAGACAGTTCAATTCTCAGACCTCTCTCAACAACCAGTTAGGTCAACAGATCACTGTGCTTCTTGCCCAAGGGGCAATAGAAGAGGTACCCATTCTACAACAGGGTACAGGGTTCTACTCCCCCTATTTCCTTTTTCCAAAGAAAACAGGAGGACACAGACCCATTTTAGGCCTCAGAGAATTGAACAAATTCCTGTTCAAAGAGAAGTTCAACTTGTTCTCCAGGACCAAGCAGGAAGTCAGTCCTCACTTATGGGTGTCATCGACACCGATGAAGCCCCAGCGGAGCATTTCCCCAGCTTTCCATGAAAGCCTTTGGGAATGCAGGCACGCATGCGCGGTTCCCTTCCCGCCTAAAGGTGCCATCTTACCTCAGTCTCTTTTTTTCCGTGAAGCCCATTGGACGTGTGTCCTTTTTTTCCCAGAAAAGAGTTCTTGTTTTCTAGGCGTTATTCGCTTTTTTCCTTGGATTCGACGTCAGTTCCCCTCCCGCCGGGTTCGGTACGCCGGTATCGAATCCCCTTTTTTTCTTTTCGGTTTTTGCCCTTCGTGGCTAGGCGTTCACGCCAAATCTTTTTTCTTTTCCCTGGAAGGCCGGTCCTTTGACCTCGCGGGGACCCTTTTTTCCCCGATGACTTCCAGCGGTTTTAAGAAGTGTGATCGGTGTAAGAAGATTATGTCTCTCACCGACACACACGACTGCTGCCTTCGGTGCCTTGGCCCAGACCACGATTCTAAATCGTGCGGGCCATGTGGGAAGATGTCTTCCAAGGCACTCCGAAGTTGTCAACAGCAAAGCAAACAGCTTTTCTCGGACTCGGCCTCTACCCGGGCCCGAACCTTGTCTGAGGCCTCGACATCTTGGGATTCCGATCCCGAGAGGCGTCGGAGCTCCTCGGACAGGGGGTCCCCCGACCGGGAACGTAAGAGGAAGAAGCGGCTCGCGAGGGTGGCGTCGGAAGAGGTCCCTGGGCCCTCGAGGGCCAGGTCTAAGACCCCCAATCGTCGTCCCGGGCCCGTGGACTAGGAGGAGCCCGCTAAAGTTCCTCGCGTGGAGCCGGAGTCTGCTGGTCACGTAAGTCCTGTTGTCCTCGTGGGCTCGCCTCCCCAAGTACCGACGTCGGGCCCGGCGCCGACGGGGCCTGAGTCAGGGGCTGCTGCGTCACCCGAGCTGAGTCTCAGGTTGTGACAGCCTTGGAGAGCAGAATGTCTGCCTTCATGGACCAGCAGCGGGCACTGATGGCCAGCCTGTCTGGCGCATCTGCCCCAACCACCGTGACATCGACTTCGAAGTCAACCCCAGAGACCGAGCCGATACTCGAGTCCCTTGCGGCTCGAGGTCGTCCTCAGTCGAGGTCTCCCTCGACCTCCCATTCGGGAGCGAGGGTCTCGACGCCAGTGCCCCCGGCGTCGGGGCGGGTGCCTGGAGGCCCCGCGGGGTCCGAGCTCGACTTGACATCGGACGAGTCTGCTTGGGAGACTGATGGCGAGGAGTCTCCTGACACCTTCAAGACTCACCTGAGTCTGAGCCCTGGAGTAGATCCCCTCCGGAGGACACTAGGTTCTCGGAGTTTGTCCGTGATATGGCCGCTGCCCTGGCTATCTCGGCTGACCCCATGGAAGAGCCTCGAGCCGAGGAGCTCGATGTTCTGCAGTATGACTCTCCTCCGAAGGAGGCCTTTACTGTCCCTGTTCCTCCGATGCTGGAACGGCTCCTCTTCCGGATGTGGGAGGCCCCGGCCTCGAGCAAGCGGGTCGATTCCATCTATCGACTCCGTAAGAGTCCTGGCTTCCAAAAGGCACAGCTACCACACCATTCCATGGTTGTGGAATCGGCCATGCATCGTCTGAAAAGTCAGAAGATGCACTCCGTGGTGCCTCCTGGACGGGAAGCTCGAAACCTTGATGGCGTCGGTAGAAAGTGCTTTCAGGGCTCGATGCTTGCTTGCCGTGTCCAGACTTACCAGCTGTACATGGGCATGTATTTACGAGACCTGGCCAAGGAGTTGGCCGGATTCTCTGCTGGTCTATCCGGGGAACCCTTGCAGAGTTTTAAGTCCTTGTCTTCGAGGATCCGGGAATGCTCTAAGTTCATGTCCCGTGCCGCCTACGATGGCTTCGAGGCTTCGGCTCGAGTAGCGGCTGTCGGCATCGCGGCTCGACGCCAGGTATGGCTGCAGTCGTCGGACCTCGAGCCATGGGTTCAGGACAAGTTGGTCGATGTCCCTTGCCGAGGTGAAAACCTTTTTGGCAAGCCTGTGGCCGAGAAGGCCGCTCAGCTCGAAACAGAGCACCTCACGAGGACAAGGCTGTCAAGGAAGACCTCTGCTCCTTCCTCTAAGAGGAAGGGCCCGGGTAAGAAGCCCTTTTACCCGAGGAAGGGAGCTGCCTACAAACAGTACCCCCAGTTTCAGGCTGCCCCAGCTGCCCCTCAGGGTCAGCAAGCCAGGGGCCGGGGTAATGGGCCCCGTAGGCAGAATACCCCGAAGCCTCCGGCCCCTGCTCCCACTCAGCAGGGTGGGGTTTTTTGACTCCTTGAGTATAGCCATTCCTCCCTTGCAGACCCAGCCCTGCACAGGAGGCCGCCTAGCCTTGTTCGCTCACCAGTGGCCCTTGATAACCCAGGACAGTTTGGTGCTGGACATCGTCCATCGAGGCTATGCCCTACATTTTCAACAACTGCCTCCGCCACACTTCCCAGGGGAACCTTTTCGGCCTCCCCTGCATACTGCCCTTCTCCTTCAAGAGTTAAAGGGTCTATTGCTGGACAAGGCGGTGGAGCCTGTGCCTCTCCACGTCCAAGGTCACGGGTTTTACTCCAGGTATTTCCTGGTGCCAAAAAGAACCAGTGGTCTTTGACCCATTTTGGATCTCAGAAACCTAAACAAGTTTCTAGTAAGAGAAAAGTTCAAGATGCTTTCTCTTGGAACTCTTCTGCCCTACCTCCAGCAGGGAGATTGGCTATGCTCTTTAGATCTAAAGGATGCTTACACTCACATTCTTATTCATCCAGACCACAGAAAGTACCTCAGGTTCATTGTGGGAGGAAACCATTATCAGTACAGGGTACTGCCCTTTGGACTGGCCTCCGCTCCCAGGGTCTTTACCAAGTGCCTGGCAGTGGTGGCGGCCTACCTAAGAAATCAGGGCATCTTTGTGTTTCCTTACCTAGACGACTGGCTCATCAGAGGCCAGACTTCCCTGGAAGTTCAACAGGCCACCAACAGGACCATAGAACTGCTCCAAAAGGTGGGCTTTGTCATCAACTTTGCAAAGTCCACTTTGCTCCCCTCCCAGAACTTGGAGTTCATAGGGGCAAGGTTGGATTCTCAGCTGGCAAGAGCATTCTTGCCAGTGGACCGAGCACAAAGGCTCATGGACCTCGCCAGCAAGTTTCTGCACAGGTCCCTGGTCTCTGCCAGACTCTGTCTCAGACTTCTGGGCCACATGGCATCGACGGTGCAGGTGACCCCCAATGCCAGGCTCAATATGAGGCCTGCCCAGTGGTGCCTTCGGACTCAGTGGTCACAGGCCTCCGGCAGTCTCAGAGACAGGATCAGGGTGTCCCATCGTTTCCTGGCCTCCCTCAACTGGTGGTTACACCCCCCCAATCTGCTGGTGGGGGTGCCCTTTCAGATTCCACCTCATACAGTGGTACTGACCACCGATGCCTCTCTGCTAGGTTGTGGGGCAGACTGCCTCGACAAGTGCACCCAGGGCCTCTGGTCTCATTGGGAGGTGTCCCAGCAGATCAATCTGCTGGAACTCAGAGCTATTCGCTTGGCCCTCAAGACCTTTACTGCTTCTCTGGCCCAACAGTCTGTCTTGATCCAGACGGACAATCAGGTAGCCATGTTCTATGTAAACAAACAGGGCGGGCCTGGCTCCCAGCCCCTTTGCCAGGAGGCCCAGGACCTCTGTTCCTTTGCCCTGAAACACAACATGCTCCTCAAGGCTGTGTACCTTCCAGGCCAGGACAACTACCTGGCAGACAGATTAAGCAGGATACTGCAGCCCCACGAGTGGCAGCTACATCCTTTGGTGGTTCAGAAGATTTTCTTGAAATGGGGGCTTCCCTCCATAGACCTGTTTGCCAGTCCACTGAACAACCAGCTGCCAAGGTTCTGCTCCAGGCAACCGCATCCTCTGAGAGTAGCAGCAGATGCTTTTCTGATTCCCTGGACTCAAGGCCTACTCTATGCGTTTTCTCCCACCCCTCTGGTGGCCTGGACACTGTTCAAGATTCTCCGAGACAGGGCCTCAGTCCTCCTGGTAGCTCCCGGGTGGCCCAGGCAGCCTTGGTTCTCCCTCCTGCTTTAACTGGCAGTGGGTCTGCCTCTGCCTCTGGGATTGCAGCCCGACCTTCTCTCTCAGGATCAGGGCTCCTTGCTGCATCCCAATCTCAAAGCTCTCAATCTGATGGCATGGAAGCTGCAAGGGTAGTCTTGGCTCCCTGGGGCCTGCCTCCCGAGGTTGAGGAAGTTCTCCTCGCCTCCAGGAAACAATCCACTAGAAAAACCTATGCTCTCAAGTGGAAAAGGTTCTCTGTGTGGTGTCAGCTACGTGCTGAGGATCCTTTCTTCTGTACTGTGTCAGTAGTGCTTCAGTACCTGCTGCACTTGTCCAATCAGGGTCTCAAGTCCAACTCTGTTCGGGTCCACCTCTCTGCTTTGGCAGCTCACCACTCCCTAGTTGAGGGCCATTCCTTGTCTGTGTATCCTTTGGTGTCTAGGTTTCTCAGGGGCTTGCTTCTGCTCAAGCCTCCCCTACGTCCTCCTGCTCCTGAGTGGGAGCTTAATGTGGTCTTGCAGCAACTGACTCGCCCACCTTTTGAGCCTATGGCTACTTGCCCTCTACGCTTCCTTTCCTGGAAGACTCTCTTTCTGATAGCCCTTACTTCGGCTAGGAGAGTGAGGGAGCTTCAGGCCTTGGTCTGTGATAGACCTTACACCAGGTTCTATAAAAACAGGGTTGTCCTCAGGACTCACCCTAAGTTCCTTCCTAAGGTTGTCTCCTCTTTCCACCTCAACCAGGAGGTGGTTCTTCCAACATTCTTCCCTAGGCCTCATGCAAGTCAGGCTGAAACAGTTCTCCATACCTTGGACTGTAGGAGGGCCTTATCCTTCTACCTTGAACGTACGCAGGGTCACAGGAAGGCTTCTTAGCTCTTCCTGTCTTTTGACCCCAGTAACTTGGGGAGGCCTGTGTCCAAGCGTACCTTGTCCATCTGGGTGGCTGACTGTATCACCTGGGCTTACAAGGCAGCTGACCTTCCTTTGCAGGGTAGGGTCACGGCCCACTGTGTGAGGGCCATGGCTGCATCAGTGGCTCATCTCCGCTCTGTTCCATTGCAAGACATCTGCAGGGCTGCTACTTGGTCTTCAAGCCAGCCTTTTGCAGCCCACTACTGTCTGGAAAGAGAGTCCCGTAGGGACAGTGCTTTTGGCCAAGCAGTACTCCGGAATCTCTTTGAGGTCTAGGCAACTCCTGCCCTCCTGCCCTCTGGTTGGGCTACCTGTGGAGGTTATGTCCTTGAAAAGCCTTTCCTTGTTGCTGAGACTAGATGGAGTTCTCTTATTCAGCCTGGGTTCCTGGTAGCCCAGAGCTGGGGAGTCACCCATAAGTGAGGACTGACTTCCTGCTTGGTCCTGGAGAAAGAGTAGTTACTCACCTGTAACAGGTGTTCTCCAGGAGCAGCAGGAATCAGTCCTCACTACCCTCCTTCCTCCCCTTGGAGTTGCAGTTGTACATAGTTTAATTTTTACATTTTTGTGTGCTGTTCTTAGCTATGTCATTTGACTGAGGTAAGATGGCACCTTTAGGCGGGAAGGGAACCGCGCATGCGTGCCTGCATTCCCAAAGGCTTTCATGGAAAGCTGGGGAAATGCTCCGCTGGGGCTTCATCGGCGTCGATGACACCCATAAGTGAAGACTGATTCCTGCTGCTCCTGGAGAACACCTGTTACAGGTGAGTAACTACTCTATTTCTCTAGGAACTCTGCTGCCATACCTTCAGAGTCAGGATTGGCTTTGTTCTCTAGATCTCAAGGATGCGTACACTCATGTTCTCATTCATCCAACTCATCGAAAGTTCCTTCGCTTCCTATTTCAAGGGAAGCACTACCAATACAGGGTTCTTCCTTT
This sequence comes from Ichthyophis bannanicus, assembly GCA_033557465.1. Lineage (NCBI taxonomy): Eukaryota > Metazoa > Chordata > Amphibia > Gymnophiona > Ichthyophiidae > Ichthyophis > Ichthyophis bannanicus. The sequence goes on from CM066034.1 coordinate 795,900,190, forward strand.
TGGCCTGGCCTCTGCACCAATGGTGTTCACAAAATGCATGGCTGTGGTGGCAGCATTTCTTCGCACCCTAGGAATAGTCATCTTCCGTCATTCGAGCCCCTTCAGAGCCAGAGGCCAGGGTTGCTCTCTCTCGCACAATGCGCATCCTTCAGTATTTGGGACTTGTCATAAACTTCCCAAAATCCAACCTTGCTCCCACTCAATCTCTAGAATTTATAGGAGCTCTGCTGGATACCAGACAGACAAGGGCCTACCTTCCACAGGCCCACTGCCTTTGCATTGTGCAGTTGGCTTCCCAAGCAGTGTTAAAACCTCACCTCACTGCTTGAGAAATGTTACAGTTGCTAGGCCACATGGCGTCTACCATGCATGTGGTTCCTTATGCTCGCCTCCATATGAGGGCAGCCCAGTGGACTTTATACACTCAGTGGGCTCAGGCATCAGGTTGCCTGTCAGACAAAATAGCAAACTCAGATCGCCTTATTTTGTCCCTCCAATGGTGGCAGTCACCCCAGAACCTTTTGGTGGGGTCTCCTTTTCAGCAACCCCCACCCCAAGTCACTCTAACAACAGATGCTTCACAAGTGGGTTGGGGGGCCCATCTGCAAGGCCTCTCTACCCAGGGTACCTGGACTCCACAGGAGGCCTATCTACACATGAGTCTCCTGGAACTCAGAGCAATCTTCTTTCCTCTTCGAGTATTCCACACCCAGCTCAGCTACAAGACAGTCCTAGTTCAAACGGACAATCAAGTAGCCATGTTCTATGTGAACAAGCAGGGCGGAACAGGCTCTCTGTCACTATGCAACAAAGCTTTGCGACTATGAGCCCTCGCCAGAGAGCATCAGATTCATCTCCTTGCGGTGTATCTTCCAGGCATTCAAAACTCTTGGGCAGACAGTCGAGTTCTGCTTCCACACGAATGGTCTCTCCATGCAGACCAGGTGGCCAGAATTTTCCAAATTTGGGGAACCCCGGACATAGACCTCTTCGCAAGTCCGCTGAATGCCAGACTTCCCCGGTTCTGTTCCAGAATTTTGGCTCAGGGTTGTCAGGCCAGGGATGGTTTCCTTCTCCATTGGGGCCAGGACTTCCTGTGTGCTTTTCCACCCATTTCCCCTAATTCCGAAAACCCTGTTCAAGCTTCAGAGAGACACAGGTCATATGATTCTCATAGCTCCACATTGGCCACGGCAAATGTGGTACCCTCTGCTCCCACATCTCTCTCAAGCTCCGCCTCTGGAGTTAGGATCTGCTCCAGATCTCCTTTCTCAGGAGAACGGGATGTTGTGGCATCCCAATCCCCAGTCTCTGCATCTCAGGACCTGGTTGCTGAAAGCCTAGAATTTCACGGTTTTAACCTTTCTCAGCAGGTAAAGGATTTCCTTTATGCTTCCAGGAAGCCTTCCACAAGACGCTCTTATGCTTTCAAGTGGAAAAGGTTTACCATATGGTGCTCGCAGAAGGGTCTTGACCCTCTTGCGATACCTCTGGAATCATTACTGGAGTATCTCCTTCATTTGTCTAATGCAGGGCTTAAGAACAATTCAGTGAGAGTTCATTTGAGTGCTTTTGCAGCTTCTTTCAAGCTCTAAATGGGCAATCTATTTCCTCTCATCCTCTCATAGTGAGATTTATGAGAGGCCTTCTTTTAATTAAGCCTCCCATTAAACCACCACCGGTGGCATGGGACTTAAATTTGGTTCTTGCGCAGCTTATGAAACCGCCTTTTGAACCATTAGCCACTACCTCCTTGAAATTCCTTTCCTGGAAGTCATCTTTCTTATTGCAATCACATCAGCACGTCGCATCAGTGAATTGCAAGCATTGGTGGCTGATCCTCCTTATACAAGGTTCCATCATGATAAGGTAGACCTTAGGACTCATCCACATTTTATGCCAATGGTGGTGTCACCTTTTCATTTAAACCAAGCGGTTTACCTTCCTGTATTCTTCCCAAGGCCTCCTGCCTCAAATGCAGAAAGGAATCTTCATACTTTGGTCTGTAAAAGGGCTCTGACCTTTTACTTACAAAGGACACAGCAACATAGGAAGTCCTCTCAACTCTTTGTTGCTTTTTGATCCTTTGTTACTTTTTGATCCTAGCCATTTGGGACTTCCAGTCTCCAAAAGAACACTGTCCAACTGGATTGCACAGTGTATATCTTTTGCCTATGAGAGTAAAAACATTCCTCTGGAAGGCCATGTCACAGCTCACAATGTGAGAGCTATGGCAGCCTCTATGGCTCATCTTCACTCTGTGTCTATTGACGACATCTACCGAGCAGCTACTTGGGCTTCGGTTCATACCTTCACAGCCCATTACTGCTTAGACAAGGACTCCCACCGGGATGCCTTGCTTGGTCAGGCTGTTCTTCAACACCTGTTCCAGACTTAATCAACTCCTACCCACCATCCCTGGTAGGATGCCAGAGATCCATGGGGGAAGTGGAGCCCTTTCACAAGGGCACACATCTTCTGGGGTTTTCTCCCTGGCACCTGCAGCTAGGGGAGTCCCCATATGTGAAGACTACATTCCTGCTTGTTCCTGGAGATAGCATAGTTACTCACCTGTAACAGCAGGTGATCTCCGGGAACAGCAGGAATTTAGTCTTCACAACCCACCCACCTCCCCTAGGAGTTGTATCTCTCTCTTTCTCTCTTTCCCCCTCTCTTTTGTCTCAGCTTTAAACTCAACTGGAGAGGGACAGTTGCAAAAGGTGGGAAGGCAGCATGAAGGCGCTGTGGGCTGCTCCCAAAAGCTTGACTATTGGATGCTGGAGAGCGTTCCCGCGCAGGCTCCTTCAGTACCAACGATACCCATATGTGAAGACTAAATTCCTGCTGTTCCCAGAGATCACCTGTTACAGGTGAGTAACTATGCTTTATCTGCATTTTTCTCTGTTTCTGTGAAAGAATCTACAGATCTATATCAGTTACTTGAGGATTACTAGATAGGAGGAATTTTATTCTTCTTCAGTTTCTGATGAAGATTTATTGTTTACTGCAGATTCTTTATCAACTATTCAGGTAGCTACTGGTTTACCATTGACATATTGTCAGAAGTTTGTTAACATGGTAAATAAAAGTAAACAGAAAAGGAGACCACTATGTTTTTTTTTTTTTAAGGTTTAAGTAAATGTTTATTTAAACTATATCACACGATACAAAGCAGAAATTCAAACATATCAACTATACAGCCATGATTAAACCAGCCCCCCCTCCCCCCCTCCATCCTGCTACTGTTACAAGCAGTCAAGATTCTTCACAAACTAGTACTTCTCCAGCACAAGTATTTTTCCCAGATTTTGAAAAACTTTTTGGAGCCGTTGTTTTTAATGGCAGTAGCATTACTAAGCAAATAATTAGAGTCGAGGGATGCTATACATTCCCGCAACGTGGGTGGGTGCACCTGCCGCCACCGCCGTGCCACCAACATCCTATACGTCACACACCCCATATTGACAAAGAAACTTTCTACCTGGGTAAGATTCGCCAGCCTACGCCCCAACAAGGCCACAGCAGGGTTTGGTTCGATAAGTTTCCCCAATATAGCACTCAACAAACCAAACACTTCTCCCCACCTCTCCTGGAGAGCTTTACAAGCCCACCAAACATGCATGAAGGTCCCCTTTTCCCCACATTCCCGCCAGCACCTATCAGTATGCCCTGCAAACATAACATGGAGTTTCTCGGATGTTAAGTTCCATCTATACAATAATTTGTAACACAGGTACACTACCAAAAAACTGCCTCCAGTTTTGCAACTGATTCCTATATATTTTGGGGTGCTGAATCCAGGAAAAATAGCCAAAATGTTCCATCACGTCACGTTTTCTTGCAAAATTAGATTTCTTACCCATATAAGGAATGTTCACATAATTTCTTTTTAGCCGACTGCAGTTTATTTTCTTGGCCCAAAATAGAGGTTGTAATGGTTAACTAACTAGAAACACTCCCTCATGATATTTTAGAGTGTTTTGTATTCATTTTATACATTAACAGGACAATTGGGAGGCGGGGGGCTAAATCCAGTACTCGCGCTGGCGCATGTTCTTTCCTGTTCGCCTCGTTCGCTCGCTCAAACACGGTGGTTGCGACATGAACGTTCCTGTCAAATTTCAGTTTCTTGCAAATTCATTATTACCTTTTGTTTGCTCAGTCGTAATCCAGCTTTATTCCGAAGTGGTTCACTACAGTTGTAGTTTGCAGTGCTGTGTATTTGTGATGGCTCGCAGAGCCAGAGGTTGCGTCAACTCTCCGGACAGTTTTTGTTTTATTTGTGGGGAATATACCGTGAAAAAGCGGCAGAGGAACATTTCTGCATTTATTTAAAAAGTATATTTCGCCTATTTTGGTTTGAAGTTAGGCGATCAAGACAAACCGTGGGCTCCTCACAAAGTGTGCAAGACATGTGAGGAAGATCTACGCTTATGGATGAAAGGTAAAAAACAAGCATTTCGTTTCGGAATACCTATGATGTGGCGTGAACAAAGAGACCACAGCAGTGACTGCTATTTTTGCTCTTGCATTGTGAAGGGATACAACTTAAAAAATAAGAACGTAATAAGTTACCCCAACCTTCCCTCAGCAATTAGGCCTATGCCTCATAGCAACGAAGTACCTGTGCCTGAACCACCAAAATCTTTGGATCATATTTGTGTGGACGGTTCTGATCATGATGAGACTCATCAGATGGCTTTTCCCGATGAGTCCAGTACTTCCGAGTTTGAAACTGAACCAGATCCGAAACCTGAACTTTTCTCTCAAGCTGAATTGAATGATTTAGTCCGGGATTTAGGACTCCCAAAAGATGCTGCCCAACTGCTAGGTTCTCGGCTTAAACAGAAAAATCTATTGTCACCAGGAACAACTTTTTATTGGTACCGCAACCGCGAGACACAATTTTTGAAGTATTTCAGCAAAGAGGAAGATTTGGTATTTTGCAACGATATATACGGAGTGATGGAAAAGTTTAAACTCAAGTATGATCCTGCTGAATGGCGGCTGTTCATTGATTCGTCAAAAGACAGCATAAAAGGTGTTCTTCTTCATAATGGCAACACATTCGCTTCAGTTCCTATTGCTCACTCTGTTATTCTCCAAGAAAAATACAAGAATTTGGCCCTGATTCTTCAGAAGATTCGTTATGATGAGCATAAGTGGATGATTTGTGGAGACTTTAAAATTCTATCCATGCTATTAGGGCAGCAATCCGGTTTCACCAAATATCCCTGCTTCCTTTGCTTGTGGGATAGCCGGGCCCGCGACCTACACTGGGGGAAAAAAGACTGGCCAATTCGGGAGTATTTGAGACCCGGTGAGAAAAATGTTCTTCATGAGAGCTTGGTACCTTGTGATAAAATTCTATTACCACCTCTCCACATTAAGTTGGGTCTCATTAAGCAATTCATCAAGTCCCTTCCAAAAGATGGTGAGTGCTTTCGGTACCTTTGCTCAAAGTTCCCCCGACTTTCTGAAGCAAAGCTAAAGGAAGGAGTGTTTGTTGGCCCTGATATAAGGAACTCATTTCAGATGGAGCATTCGCTGAAACGATGTCTGAGAAGGAAAAAGAAGCCTGGGATTCCTTCAAGGATGTTGTTCTCAAATTCTTGGGGAACAGGCGGGATGAGAACTATAAGGATATTGTTGCCAGGATGCTCAATGCCTTCAAAGAACAAGGCTGTAACATGAGCCTGAAAGTCCATTTCTTGCACTCCCATGTGAACTACTTTCCCGAAAACTTGGGGGCGTACAGTGAAGAACAAGGTGAAAGGTTTCACCAGGACATCAAGGATGCAGAGAGAAGGTACCAAGGAAGATGGAACACCACTATGATGGCTGATTTCTGCTGGTTGCTGCTGCGGGAAACCCCAGATGAAAAATACGCCAAGCAGCGCACCAAGAGAAGCATTCGGGGGAAGAAGAAATGGGCCCACCAGGAGATTGATTGACCCAAGAATGACTTTAAAATCTAAACTGTGTTGACAAATATCGTGTTTTTACTAAACTTTGAAATAAAAATTTGCTAGTTATTACCACAGTGTCGGATCTCATTTATTAGAATTTTATTTTCACACCATCGGGTGTTTGTCTTCATGTATTGCAATGGTGCGGTTTGCGTTTTCTATTCTTACATACATACCTGTACAACATTTTTTGCACATTTCTTTGCTTTGCTTTGTCTAACCTCGCTCTTATATGCTCAATGTTTGTGCACATGTATGTGGCTGTTTTAAGTGCAGACAATTTTGCTACCATCACAGTGTGTTTTGTTGACATTACTCTATTCTTATGTGCTGCCTTGTTACAATTTTCTTTATTCTTATTTGAATAACTACTAAACAATTAGTATAAAGAATTCATCCAAGAAACGTTTATCTCGATCGCACTCAATCTGAAACGTTCACCTCAAACTGCTAACCCAATGTAGCAAAAAATCTGTACGTGATGGAGCAAATTGGTTACCAGATTTGGATTCAGCGCACCAAAAAACGTAAAAATCAATCGAAACATTAGAGGCAGTTTAAAAAATTTTTTTTTTAGTGTACCTGTGTAATTATTCTCTATAAAGCTGGCTGCTAACATCCCTTTATACCTAGTCTGGAAAAGGCAGGCCCACTCCTCCTCATCCCCGGGTATCCCCAGGTCCTGCTCCCAGGCTTGCTGGAACGGGCTATGGCCCTTTTCCCCTTCCATCATATTGTAAAATTTGGTCATGAGCTTCTTTGTTTGCCCCATCAAAAACAATGTCTCAATCTCCATATGGTCTCTTCGGAGCTCGGGTAAAATCTTATGTTTCAGGTAATGACATATCTGCTGGTAGGGGAAACGATCATTAGCTTCTAAGCCAAATTGTTGCCTTAAGGTCGAAAAAGCCTTAATCTCTGTACCCTCCAGTAGCTGTCCAATGTGCGTTAGCCCCTTCTGTGCCCAGCTCATAAACACACTACGTCCCACCGCAGGTGAGAAATCCTGGTTATCAGTTATAGGTATCAAGCGAGACACCTCCCCTGTGCCCAACCACTTACGTCGCCATCGATGCCAGAGGTGCAGCGTTCTCTGGACATAGGGGTTGCAGTCACGCACCCCATGGGCCTCCCTCGAGGCCACCAAATCCAATCTGATAATTTCTCCACCCTTAAATCCTCCGCCTCCATTCGCACCCATTCCTTGCCATTCTCCACCTCCCAGTCCACTATTGCACTTAGTTGTGCTGCTTCCATATAACGGTTCATATCCGGAATGGCCATTCCCCCATTCCGCCTACTCTTAGTAAGCAAAGACCACGCGACGCGATTATTCTTCCCTCCTCCAGTAAACCTCATAATGGTCCGCTGTAGCTTCCCCATATACGTTCTAGGCATCCCTACCGGCAGCGTCCGAAATAAGTATAACCACTGGGGTAAGATCACCATCTTAATGGCTGAAATCCGCCCCAGCCAAGATAGTTTTTTACATTCCCAGAATTCCAATTCCCTCCGCATTTTTTGGTCCATCAGCCCAAAATTCACCCTGCCTAAGTCCCTCTCATTGGCCATTAAATATATCCCCAAATATTTCACCCTCTTTTTAGCCCATTTAAACAGGAACCGCTGCTGCAGCAGCTGCTGGGTATGGGAATCAGCTGAAATATTCAAAATCTCCGACTTTGTAGCATTAATCTTAAAACCCGAAAATTTGCCAAATTCCACCAAGATCCTATAGAGCACCTCCACGGATTTCAGGGGGTCTGTCACCAGAAAGAGCAGATCATCTGCGAATAACGAGATTTTACTTTCCCAGGACCTCCCTTTAACCCCCTTCACGGCTGGACACTCTCTCACCAATTGTGCCAGAGGTTCCATTGAGAGCACAAAGAGCAGGGGTGAGAGCGGACATCCTTGGCGTGTCCCCCTCTCCAATTCAAATGCGGCAGAATAAGCCCCATTCACACGAATCCGCGCTAACGGATTGGAGTAAATAGCCTTCACCCAGTTGAGATAGCCCCCTCCCAGACCCATTAAATCTAACACCTGCAGCAGATAAGGCCAAGACACTCGGTCAAATCCTTTCTCTGCATCGATGGTCAATAAGACCAATTGCGTTCCCGCAGTCTTCCCCTTCCAGATCATATTCAACATCTTTTGGATGTTATCAGCGGTTTGCCTACCGGGCACAAACCCCCCCTGATTCTCATGTACTAAGCGGGGCATGAAGGGTAGCAATCTATTAGACAAAATTTTGGTGAATATTTTAAAATCAGAACCCAGCAGCGAGATAGGTCTATAGGAGCTACAAAGAGTAGAATCCTTCCCCTCCTTTGGCAGCAGAGTAACCCCCGCTGTTCGGAGGGTATCCGGTAGCCCCCCCCCCCCCCCTCTCTAAAGGAGTTGTAAAGTCGGGCCAGAATGCCACTCAATTCCTCTCGGAAGGTCTTATAAAATTTATTAGGATATCCATCTAGCCCTGGAGCTTTATGCGCCGGTAATGATCGAATCACTGCTGCTACTTCTGCCGCTGTAATAGGCCTCGCTAACAACTCAGCATCAGTTGAAGATAGTTTTGGAACTGTATTTGTAAATACTGATCGCGCTCTGCCTGCGACCCAGACGCCTTATATAACTGCTGGTAGAACTGTACAAATTGCTCTCTGATCTGTTCCCCAGACTTATTTCCCTCCCCCTTGCATCGCGAATTTTAGTTATAAGATTCCGCCTCTGGTGCTTTTTCAACCGGTACGCCAGCCACCGAGAGGGTTTATTACCACTCAAAGAAGGTTTGCTTCAGTTGATCCTGGGCAAACTTAATCTCCCCCATTTCTATTTCCCCCAATTCCCTCTTTGCTTCCCGTAATTCCTGTAGCCCCTGGTCATCGATCTCCCCCCTTTGATGGCGCCCCTCCCCTTCCCGAATTCGATGTCTCAGGGAGATTTTCTTCTCCTCTGTAGTCCTTTTCACATGCGTTCCGAGGGAAATCAACTCCCCCCTCACAACTGCTTTCAAGCACTCCCAGAGGGTCGCAACTTTACAGCCCTCTATGTCATTTAAGTCCAAATATGTTGTTATGGCAGCCGCAATTTTTTGTCGTATCTCCGGATTCTCCAAGAGGGCTTCATTTAAACCACTATGGTTTTTGAAAGAAGTAACTGAAAAGGTCAAGAATAAGTGGGAGGCCTTCATGAAATACAAGAGATCACAGAGAGAGGAAGACAGGCATCTATATTTGGAAAAATTTAGAGAAGCTAGCAAAGTAGTCAGGAAAGCAAAGATTCAAAAAGAGGAGGAACTAGCCAATAGAATAAAATGGGATAAGACATTTTTCAGATATATTAGTGAGAAGAGAAAGGGCAAAAGTGGTATTGTCAGATTCAAGGGTGAAGGGGAGGAATATTTAGAAGCTGATGAGGATAAAGCAGAATTGCTTAACAAATATTTCTGTTCTGTGTTGACAGAGGAAGAACCAGGAGCAGGAAACACCCACAAACAGGAATAGAAAACACCCACAAACAGGAACAGAAGTGAGGGGCATCTTGAACGATTTTCAGAAGACTGTATTCATGAGGAACTAGCTAAACTTAAAGTAGACAAAGCGATAGGACTAGATGGGATACACCCGAGAATATCGAGGGAACTTGGGGATGTTCTAGCAGCTCCAGTGACCGACTTTTATAGTGACTCTTTGGAGTCTAGAGTAGTGCCAGAGGACTGGAGAGAGGCACATGTGGTCCCTTTACACAAAAGCGGAAGTAAGGATGTGGTTGAAAACTGCATGCCGGTTAGTCTAACCTCTGTGGTGGGCAAATTTTTGGAAACGCTGCTGATAGAGAAAATAGTGAGGCTTCTGGCGTCCAATGGATTACTGGATCCGAGGCAGCATGGATTCACCAGAGGCAGGTCTTGTCAGACAAATTTGATTGATTTCTTTTACTGGGTGACCAGGGAGTTGGACCGAGGGAGAGCCCTAGATGTGGTGTATTTAGATTTCAGTAAAGCCTTTGACACCGTATCTCACAGGCGACTTATAAACAAATTGAGCACCCTAGGGATGGACCCTAAAGTTACTACTTGGGTTAGAAATTGGTTGACTGGGAGGTGACAAAGGATACAGGTAAATAGAGCTCACTCTGAGTGGAAGAAGGTTACCAATGGTATGCCCCAGGGATCTGTTCTTGGTCTGATTCTTTTTAACATCTTTGTTAGTGATATAGCGGAAGGTCTGTCGGGTAAGGTTTGCCTCTTTGTGGATGATACCAAACTCTGCAATAGAGTAGACACCCAGGAAGGTGTAGATAACATGAGGAGGGATCTAACTAAGCTTGAAGACTGGTCTAGAATTTGGCAGAGTCCTCTGCCCTCACGAGTGGCGTCAAAGCTCTTCTGCCTTTGGAGCTGGCCCGAGATGGACCTCTTCGCCTCTCCTGACAATGCATATCTGGCTCACTTCTGTTCCAGGCAGCCACAGCCATACCCACGAGGGTAGCAGCAGGACGCGTTCCTGATCTCATGGTCCGAGGGACAGCAATGCTATATGCATTCCCACCAACTCCCCTAGTCGCCAAGACTGTTCAGAATTCAGAATGAGGGGGCATCGGTGATACTGATTGCCCCCAGTTCGCCCAGGCAACCCTGGTTCCCACTACAGCTCTCGCTGGCAACGACACTCCCAGTACCCCTGGGCCGAGCCCCAGACCTCTTGACGCAGGAGGAGGGTTCCCTTCTTCACCCCAATGTGGGGTCATTGACTCTAACGGCCTGGCTACTGAGAGGCTAGCCTTAGCCTCACTCAACCTACCACAAGAGGTTGAGGAAATCTTGCTTGCCTCCAGGAAGCCCTCCACGAGGAGGGCTTATGCCTTTAAATGGTACACGTTTGCTCTCGGGTGCGCAGATAGGATGGAGATCCCATTCCCCTGCCACGTCAAGCTGGTGCTGTCATACACAGGGCTGAAATCTAACTCGGTCCGGGTGCACCTGAGTGCCATAGCTGCTCACCACCACCCAATAGGAAGAAAGCCCGTATCCAGCCAGCTCCTGGTTCCTACGGGGCCTTCTGCTTTCTAAGCCCCCTGTCCGCACTTCGGCAGCACAATGGGACCTCAATGTGGTCCTCTTCCAGCTGACTAGACCGTTCAAGCCTCTGGCCACTTGCCACCTCAGATACCTATCCTGGAAGGTGGCCTTCTGGGAGGCCCTGACTTCTACTTGCAGAGTCAGTGAGCTCCAAGCGCTGGTGGCAGACCTCCCATACCCCAAGTTCTTCAAGAACAGGGTGGTGCCCCGCACTCACCCTAAGTTCCTCCCAAAGGTGATATCCACTTTTCACCTCAACCAGGAGGTGGGTACTCCCTACCTTCTACCTGTGGCCTCGTGCTGGTAGGAAGGAGCTCCTACTCCACATGCTGGACTACAAACAGGCCCTGTCCCAGGGCCACCGCAAAGCACCTCATCTTTTCGTGTTCAATGACCCCAGCAGACTGGGGCTCCCTGTAACCAAGCATACTTTAGCCTCTTGGGTGGTGGACTGCATTACCCTCGCCTGTGAGCAGGTGGGCCTCTCCCTGGAACACCGGATCACAGCGCATCGCGTGAGGGCGATGGCCACGTCGATGGCCCACTTCTGTTCTGTGCCAGTGATGGAAATTTGCAGAGCTGCCACTTGGTCATCCATTCACACGTTCGTAGCACACTACTGTCTGGAAAGCGAGTCCTGCAGGGACAGTGCCTTTGGTCAGGCAGTGCTGCGTAATATTCTTGGAGTGTAGGCAACTCCTGCCCTCCGACCCTCTGTGTTCAGGCTACCGGAGTGATAGTGTTGCTGGACGCTAGGGTCTTGCAGAGTCTCTCAGCGAGGACTCACCTTCAGCAACTCATGGCCACCCAACCGGTCACCGTTGGTACTGTCGTGGTTCAGTCCTCGGCAACCTGGAGCTAGGGAGTCCCATTTGTGAGGACTGACTTCCTGCTTGTTCCTGAAGAAAGTGTAGTTGCTCTCCTGTAACAGGTGTTCTTTGGGAATTGCAGGAATCAGACCTCACAACCCTTCCTCCTTTACTTGGAGTTGCCGTCCTTCTGTTTTTTGTTTGACTGCTGTCTTAGCTATGTCATCTGACTGAGCAGCATAGCACCCGTGGGTGGGAAGGGGATAATGCATGTATGGTAGCATTTCCTAAAGGTTTTCTTTGAAAGCTGGAGAAATGCTCTGTGCGGGCTCCGTCGACACCGACGTCACTCATATTTGAAGACTGATTCCTGATGATCCCGGAGAACACCTGTTACAGGTGAGTAACTACGCTACCTCTGTTACTCTCTGCATATTATCTACCTAACTATTCAGAATCAAGCTTTGAATAAGGATGAGACAGATTCTGTCAATGCTAATTGCAGCACTGGCTCAGGCATTTCTGCAAGTTTGGAACCGGCCACTTCTTTTGGTCACCTTACTGATTTCTGACAATTCTTTTCTTTTTTTTAAACTTAAACTTATTTTATTAAAAGATTTGTGAGTAACCACACAGTCATTCCGGGTATCTCAGTATACAACCAAACATTCACAACTCCCCATAATCCAACCTGAGTGTCTGTACTTACACCTAATGAATACTGTCCCCCTCCCCCAAATACCATCTCCCTTCACCAGTCCCCAAAAACGTTCCAAGTAACTTCCATACTCTCCTTTTTCCTCTGCCTCATAGCTGTGAGGTGCTGCAGCTCATAATAGCTATTCCATGCCTCCAATCAGAGAATCTTTTTTTTAGAAAGTACGAGTATAAATTCCTTGGTCAGAATGTTTCCTGATATTACTTGGTAAACACAGAATCGTCGAAAGAAATTTCTGACTTCTAAGCTTAATGTTATTTCTATGAGTGCTTTATTCTTCTTGCATTATCCCTGTAAATATATTGTGATTGATCAGCAGCAACATTTTGTTTTTTATGAGTCAAATCAATTATCAGAAATTTTCTTTTCTCAAAATCAGGAGCCAAATTGTGAGAAATTTAATCTTGATATTTTCTCAGGCACTTGAATATATATAATTTTGAGTCTGTATTGGTGCAGATGGAGCTTTTGATTTCAATTAAGTATATCGTAGATCCCTTGGTTTAGGGCTTATTATTATGTTTGCTTTCATACGTTAAGTGGAAGATTGTATTTGTTTATGGTAATTTTATTGTTCTAATGTGTCGAACGTCTGGGTGGGTGCCCATGTGAGCAGCAACGATCACCACACGGTGTGGTTTGAGATAAAAGCCAAGGCAGAGTTCCCTCACAGCAAGCTCAAAGTCCTAGACTTCAAAAAATACTGACTTCTGGAAGATGGCCAAGTGCCTGAAGGAGGAGTTGGCAGGATGGGATGAGGGTAAGGGAAATGGAATTGCAGTGGACTAAACTAAAGGACACAATAAAAGGGGCACCAGATAAATATGTAAGGAAAGTAAATAAAAACAAGAGGAAAAAGGAAACCTTTTTGGTTTTCTAAAGGCAAAAATCACAGCTTTCACAAAATTCAGAAGTTCGCAAACAGAGGAACACAGAAACGAATACAGGATAAAACTGAGAGAGACAAAAAGAGAAATATGGATAGTAAAATCAAAGGCAGAAATATGGATAGTAAAATCAAAGGCAGAAAAAAAGATGGCTGAAAATCTAAAGCATGGTGATAAAAACATTTTCAGATATATTCGGGAGAAGAGGAAGAACAGAGGTGAAATTGCAAGACTCAAAAGTGCTGAGAATGGACTCATGGAAAGTGACATTGAAAAGCGAAAATGATGAACAAATACTTCTGTTTTTACTAAAGAAAATCCTGGAGAAGTACCACCTGTGATTGAAAAATATTCAAATAGAAATGGAGTAGATACTACACCATTCACAGAAGATGATGTGTTTGAACAAATTGCAAAACTGAAAGTATGGACAAAGCCATGGGACCAGATGGGATAATATCCCAGGATACTGAAAAAGCTCCGAGAGCTCCTTGAAGGGCCTTTAAAGGATGTTTTAAAAAGATCTGTGGAAATAGGAGAAGTTCTGCAGGACTTGAAAAGGGCCAATGTGATACCTCTTCACAAAAGTGTTAATAGGGAAGAAGTGGCAAACTACAGGCCAGTACGCTTTACCTTGATGGCAGGAAAAGTAATGGAGGTGCTCCTGAAAGAGAGAATAGTGGACTTTCTCAAAACCAATAGGTTGCATGATCTGAGGCAACATGGTTTTATCAAAGGAAAATCATGCCAAACAAATCTGATTGACGTCTTTGACTGGGTGACCAGAGAACTAGATCAAGGGCATGCGATGGATGTGATCTATCTAGATTTGAGCAAAGCCTTTGATACTGTTCCTCATAGGAGTCTTATCAATAAACTGACCAGCCTGGGGATGGATCCCCAAGGTGGTGAACTGGATCAGAAATTGGTGACTGACAGACGACAGAAGGTGATGGTAAACAGAACTTACTCGGATGAAAGGAAGGAGATGTGGCATGCCCCAGGGATTGGTCCTGGGGCTGGTACTGTTCAGTGTATTTGTGAGTGATATTGTTAAAGGACTGAATGGAAAAGTCTGTATTTTTGCAGATAACATGAAAATTTGCAACAGAGTGGAGTCTTCTGAGGGAGAGGATAACATGAGGAAAGATCTGCAAAAGCTGAAGAATGTTCTAATGCTTGGCAGTTAAGATTTAATGTTAAGTGCAGTGTCATGTACTTGGGAAGCAGAAATCCAAGGGAATTGTATGAGATAGGGTGCAATAGAATGGTGTGCACGGACCAGGAGAAGGACCTCGGAGTGATTGTTTCTGAGGATCTCAAAGTGGCGAAAAAGTGTGACAAGGCGGTGATCAAAGCCAGAAAGATGCTGGGTTGCATACAGAGAGGAATTACCAGCAGAAAGGAGGAGGTACTAATGCCACTGTACAAGTCGCTGGTGAGGCCTCACTTGGAATATTGTGTTCAGATGTCCCCGGAGGCTGAGCAGATTCTCGAGGTCCTTCAGCCTCGAGTCTATCCTCAGCCGAGGTTGCACTCTGCGTCCCGCTTGATGGAACCGCAGTCATACCCGGCAAGTTTACCGGGTGCCCGGCCATAGGGCATGGGAGCCCTCGAAGCCTGTGGAGCAGCCCTCCTACGAGTCCTCCACGGACTACTCGAAGTGGGAGATGGAGGACGAGGAGTCCCCCGATACCTGTAACCACCGTGACGTCCCTTCAGATCCCTTCAGATTCTCCCATCTCGGAACCTCGGCGGCAATCCCCATCTGAGGACATGGGCTTCTTGAACTTTGTCCAAAACATGTCTAAGCCTCTGGCATTCCCAACCAAGTCGGAGTAGGACCCTCAGGCTGATGAGTTAGAGATCCTTCAGTGTGAGGCTCCTCCGCAGGCATCGCTCACGGTGCCCATCCCTCCCATTCTGGAACAGCTCATGTTCCACATGTGGGAGACACCGGCGTCAGTGCCAGTGGTGAGCAGATGGCTCAACTCGATGTATCGGGTCCGCCGGAGCCCGGGCTTCCAGACGTCACAGCTGCCGCATAACTCCATGGTGGTGGAGTTGGCCATGCATCGGCTGAAGAGCAAGAAAACCCACTCCTTGGTGCCCCCCGGCAGGAAGGCCCGCACCCTGGATGCCGTCGGCAGAAAGTGCTACAAGGGCTCGATGCTGCTCTGCCACATCCAGGCCTATCATCTGTACATGGGCATGTACTTGAGAGACCTGGCGAAGGAACTTACCAGGTTCTCGGCAGGTCTCTCCGAGGAACCTTTGCAGCGGTTCAAGAGCCTCGCCAAGGCCGTCCGTGAGTGCTCCAAATTCATGTCTTGATTGGCCTATGACGGTTCAATTCGGCGGCCCGGCTTGGCTTCAGTCGTCCGACCTCGAGCAGTGGCTTCAGGACAAATTGTTTGATGTCCCATGCCAAGGAGAGAACCTCTTTGGCAAGCCCATGACCGACAAGGCTGCCGTGCTGGAGACCGAGTTCATGACAAGGACCAGGCTCTCTAAGAAGACCACTGCCCCTCCCCGACAAAAGGGCTCAGGTAAAAAGCCCTTTTACCCGAGGAAGGGAATTGCTTTCCGAAACTACCCACCCTATCAGGCCTCCCCGGCTCCCCAACAGGGTCAGCAGGCCAAGGGACATGGGCATAGCCCACATAAGCAGAAGGCTCCAAAACCCCAGGCACTGGCCCCAGCCCCAGCCTAGCCAGTGGGGAGTTTTTGACTCCTTGAGCATAGCCCCTCTACCCCAAGGAGATCAGCAGCCCACAGGGGGACATCTTGCCCTCTATGACCACCTGGCTCAGACACCTCCCCTTTATTTCCTGGGAGAGCCCCTCAGGTCTCCCCTACACCGGGACCACCTTCTGAAGGAGTTGGCAGGTCTTCTCAATCAGAAGGCGGTGGAACCCTGTGCCACTACCTCAAGGGCAAGGAGTTCTACTCCATATACTTCCTCGTCCCAAAGAGGACGGGGGGCCTAAGGCGGCTCACCCTTGACCTGCGCAACCTCAACAAATTCCTGGTGAGGGAGACGTTCAAGATGCTCTCCCTTGGTACATTGCTGCCATACCTCCGCCAAGGAGACTGGCTATGCTCCTTAGACCTAAAGGATGCTTATACTGACATCCTTATCTACCCCAACCACAGGCAGTACCTGTGGTTCTAGTGGGGGACTGGCACTTTCAATACAGGGTGCTCCCCTTTGGCCTAGCCTCTGCCTCAAGGGTCTTCACAAAATGCCTGGCAGTCATGGTCACTTTCCTCCAGCTCTAGGGGATCTTCGTTTTCCCCTACCTGGACAACTGGCTCATAAGGGGAGGCACAGCCTCAGAGATGCAGCAGGGCATCGCACGTACCTTCCAGTCTCTGCAACACTTGGGCTTCGTCATAAACTACCCCAAGCCTCATCTCCTCCCGACATAGTGCCTGGAGTTCATCGGGGCAAAGATTGACACTCTCCAGTCGAGGGCCTTCTTGCCCAAGGACCGAGCCGATCATCTCCGATCTCTGGCTTGGAACATTGTCACAAGGTGGACCTATTGGAGCCTGAGAAAATGGAAATCAGCAGCAGTGATCAGGGGAGAGATGACAATATAAACAAAAAACTGTCAGATGGTTGCTACAGACAACCTAGGCACACGTGGGTAAGGGCTGAGAAGACACACCCAGATAGCAAGCAAA
This sequence comes from Ichthyophis bannanicus, assembly GCA_033557465.1. NCBI lineage: Eukaryota > Metazoa > Chordata > Amphibia > Gymnophiona > Ichthyophiidae > Ichthyophis > Ichthyophis bannanicus. The sequence goes on from CM066034.1 coordinate 795,917,346, forward strand.
GGGAGTTTGCTTTGCCTGATAGGAATCAGCTGGGTAGAGGTGGAGCCCAGAAACACAGAGATATAATACGCTCCCAAATAGTTAGAGAGGGAGAGGAGGTGAACCAGCAAGTCTCACAGCAAGGGAGACAACGGTCAGCGCAGCAGAAGCTGGGAAAAGTATGGAAGTGGAATGAAAGAGAGTCTGAATTACTGGGACAGCATGCAAGCCCACACGAAGGTCTGAGTGAGTCTCAAACCCAGAGTGAAACATTTGGAAGGCAGAAGCCAGAGATTGAATGCATGTGTGAAGAGCACGAGAGACGTGGGAGAGTTGCAGTACAAGGTAACAAAGCCAGAAGTGTAGACAGTGGCTGTTTTCTACCCGAGTGGGTAAAACCCTGCAGCAATAGAAAAAGCCACCCAGAAATAAGCTTTGGAAATAATCCCTTCCCTTGTGCTAGGAAACCCAGGAGAAGAGAAGCTCACTTACTTGGAGAAGCTGGTGATTCCAGTATCAACTTTAAACTCCCAGAGTTTGAGCAACCTCCGTATAGAGCAGTGCAATCCAGGGCAGCTGTGAGGAAAAGGCTAGACCCGAGCACGCTCAGTGTCTACCGTAATCACTCTAACAGCAGAGCCAGGGAAGTTCCTGAATGTCCTTATGCTTACCAGCAGGGGCTGAGTTCTCATAAGCCTCATGCAAAAGTATATGGTAGTTCTCCAGGACCAAGCAGGAAGTCAGTCCTCACATATGGGTGACGTCGGCGCCGACGGAGCCCTCGCGGAGCAATTTTCCCCAGCTTTCAAAGAAAGCCTTTGGGAATTGCAGCGCGCATGCGCGGTCGCCTTCCCGCCCAAGGGTGCCATCTTAGCCAGTCTTCTTTTTTCCGCGGAGCCCTGCAGACGTACCCGTCTTGTCCCCGTGAAAAAGTTGATTTTATTCGTAATATTCTCTTTTTTCCTTCGGTTCGACGCCGGTTTTCTTCCCGCCCGGACTCGCGACGCCAGTCACGAGTCCTCTTCTTCTTTTTCGGTTTTTCTGATTTAGTCAGTTTCGTTTTCGGTTTTTTCACTGGCAGCCCGGTCTTTTGACCTCGCAGGGGCCCTTTTTCCCCCGATGGCTGCCAGTGGTTTCAAGCGGTGTGGTCAGTGTGACCGAAATATGTCACTAACTGACACACACGATAATTGCCTCCGCTGCCTGGGCCCGGATCATGAAGAAATGATCTGTGGGGCCTGTGGCAAAATGTCCTCCAAAGCGTTGAGAAGTCGGCGGCATCAGCGGGATAGGATCTTCGCTGACCCCAGCCGTACCCGGACCTCGTCGGAGGCCTCGGCGTCTAGAGGTTCCAGCTCGGACCGTCGCCGGAGTTCCTCCGACAGGGGTTCTCCCTCCGGGGACCATCGTCGGAAGGTGAAACCCGCGAGGGCGGCGTCGGTGGACGCTCCTGGCTCCGCGAGGGCCAGGTCGCATAGCCCCGATAGCCATCCCGGGTCCTTGGAGAAGGAGCACCTCTCGAAGCGACCTCGCATGGAGTCGGAGCTGCCTGCTCGGGTAAGTCCTGTGGTCCTCCTGGACTCGCCTCCGAGACCGCCGACGTCGGGCCCGACGCCGTCGGGGCCCGAGTCGGGGGCTGCTGGGTCACCTGAGGTCGGACTCAGGTTGACGGCCTTGGAGAGCAGACTGTCTGCCTTCATGGACCAGCAGCGGGCACTGCTCGCTAGCCTTGCTGGCGCCGCTGCCCCGACCGCCGGGACGTCGACGTCTAAGTCGACCCCGGAGACCGAGCCGATCCTCGAGTCCATGCGAACTCGAGTCGATCCTCGGTCGAGGTCACCCTCGGCCTCCCGTTCGTGACCGAGGTCACCGACGCCGACTCCCTCGGCGTCGGGGCGGCGGGCGCCGCAGCCTGCCCGGGCCGACCCCACCGATTCCTCCTCGGAGTCGGTCTGGGAGTCTGAAGAGGAAGAGTCACCTGATTCTTTTCGGACTCGGTGTGTGTCCCCTCGGACTCGCCTGAGTCCGAACCTCGGAAGCAGTCCCCTCCGGAGGATGCCCGGTTCTCGGACTTCGTCAGGGATATGGCCAAGGCTTTGGCCTTCCCGGCGGACCCCGAGGAGGAGCCTCGAGCCGAAGAGCTCGACGCCCTCCAGTATGACTCTCCCGCCAGGGAACACTTTACTGTACCGGTTCCTCCCATGCTGGAACGACTACTCTTCCGCATGTGGGAGAGTCCGGCCTCCTCGCAGGTCCTGAGCAAGCGGGTCGATTCTATCTATCGAGTCCGCAAGAGCCCTGGCTTCCAAAAGGCACAGCTACCACACCATTCCATGGTAGTGGAATCGGCCATGCATCGTCTTAAGAGCCAGAAGATGCACTCCTCGGTGCCTCCTGGCAGGGAGGCCCGTAACCTGGATGGCCTTGGTAAGAAGTGTTTCCAGGGCTCTATGCTTGCGTGTCGTGTCCAGACCTACCAGCTATACATGGGCATGTATCTTCGAGACCTGGCTAAAGAGCTAGCCGGATTCTCCGCTGGATTGTCCGAGGAACCTTTGCGGAGGTTCCTAGCCTTGTCCACTGGCATTCGGGAATGCTCAAAATTCATATCCCGAGCAGCCTATGATGGCTTTGAAGCATCGGCTCGAGTGGCCGCAGCCGGCATCGGTGCCCGCCGACAGGCTTGGCTTCAGTCGTCTGACCTTGAGCCCTGGGTGCAGGACAAGTTGGTCGATGTCCCCTGCCGAGGTGAAAACCTCTTTGGCAAACCTATGGCAGAAAAGGCTGCACAGATCGAGACGGAGACTCTCACCAGGACTAGGCTTTCTAGGAAGACCTCCGCCCCTTCCCAGAAAAAGAAGGGCTCGGGAAAGAAGTCCTTTTACCCGAGAAAAGCGGCTGCCTATAAACACTACCCCCAATATCAGGCCCCCGCAGCTCCCCAACAGGGCCAGCAGGCCAAGGGACGGGGTAACGGGTCCCGTAGGCAGCAAGCCCCCAAGCCTGCACCACCAGCCCCTGCTCAGCAGGGTGGGGGCTTTTGACTCCTTCAGCATAGCCTCTCCCCCTCCGCTGGCTCCTCCCAGCACCGGAGGCCGGCTGGTTCACTTCGCCCACAGGTGGTCCAGCATCACTTCAGATACCTGGGTGCTTCAAGTCGTAAGAGAAGGCTATCTTCTCCACTTCCACCAGGTGCCTCCCTCCTATTTCCCGGGAGAACCTCCACGACTCCCTCTGCACAGGGACTTACTCCTTCAGGAGTTAGTAGGTCTTCTACAGGAACAGGCGGTGGAACCGGTGCCCCACCACCTGAGAGGTCAAGGCTTTTATTCCAGGTATTTTCTAGTACCAAAAAGGACAGGAGGCCTCAGACCCATCCTGGACTTGCGCAACCTCAACAAGTTCCTCGTGCGGGAAAAGTTCAAAATGCTTACCCTTGGAATCCTTCTGCCCTACCTCCAGCAGGGAGATTGGCTATGCTCCTTGGATCTAAAGGATGCCTACACGCACATCCTCATCCACCCAAGCCACCGCCAATACCTAAGGTTTGTGGTGGCAGGAAATCATTACCAGTACAGAGTACTGCCCTTTGGCCTGTCCTCCGCACCGCGAGTCTTCACAAAATGTCTCGCGGTGGTGGCGGCACATCTCCGGCTTCACGGCCTCTATGTCTTTCCGTACCTCGACGACTGGCTCATCAGAGCAGCGTCCGCTCCGGAGGTCACCAACGCCACACGCCGCACGGTGACTCTTCTGCAGAACTTGGGCTTTGTCATAAACTTCGCAAAGTCCACTTTGCTCCCCTCACAGGATCTCGAGTTCATCGGCGCAAGGCTGCACACTCCTCAGGCACGAGCTTCCCTGCCGCTCGACAGGGCTCAATGGCTCATGGACTTAGCCGACCGTTTTCACAGCCAGCCCCTGGTCTCTGCCAGGCGCTTCCTGAGACTACTCGGCCATATGGCTTCCACCGTCCATGTGACCCCCAATGCCCGCCTGAATATGCGGCCTGCTCAATGGTGTCTTCGCAAGCAATGGCAACAAGCCACAGGCGGCCTAGCAGACCTAGTGCGCGTCTCCGAGCCGCTGGCCTCGTCTCTCCAGTGGTGGCTTCATCGGCCGAACCTGGTACTCGGCATGCCTTTTCAGTCACCTCAGCCGACCCAGGTGCTGACGACAGATGTGTCCCTCCTGGGTTGGGGAGCACATTGCCAAGGGGCACGTACTCAGGGCCTCTGGACCACGTGGGAGTCTGCTCAGCAGATCAACTTCCTGGAGCTCAGAGCGATCCGCCTGGCTCTCAAGGCTTTCTCCCACCTGACCTCTCACCAGTCCGTCCTTGTCCAGACGGACAATCAAGTGGCTATGTTCTACGTGAACAAACAGGGGGGCACGGGCTCCTTCCTTCTCTGTCGGGAAGCACAGAAGCTCTGCTCTTGGGCCGTCAGTCACGGCGTTCTTCTCAAGGCAGTTTATCTCCCAGGCCGGGAAAATTGCCTGGCGGACAAACTCAGCAGGATCCTCCAGCCGCACGAGTGGCACCTGGATCCCTTGGTAGTTCAGAAGCTCTTTCTAAAGTGGGGCCTCCCCACGATGGATCTCTTTGCCAGCCCTCTCAACCGGCAACTTCCTCGCTTCTGCTCTCGTCAGCCACACCCCCTTCGAGTTGCGGCAGACACTTTTCTACTCTCATGGTCGGAGAGCCTTCTGTATGCTTTTCCTCCCACCCCGCTAGTCTCTCGAACTCTTTTCAAGGTTCTCCGAGACAAAGCTTCCATGATCCTGGTGGCCCCTCGCTGGCCCAGACAGCCGTGGTTTCCACTCCTGCTGCAATTAGCGGTAGAGGATCCATTCCCTCTGGGGTTACAACCGGATCTCCTCACTCAGGATCAGGGGTCTCTGCTACACCCCAACCTCAGATCTCTCAATCTAATGGCCTGGCTGCTGAGAGGGTAGTCCTTGCTCCCCTTCTCCTGCCGGCAGAGGTGGAAGAGGTCGTCCTAGCTTCTCGGCGACCTTCTACCCGCAAATGCTACGCCCTTAAATGGCGTCGCTTCTCCATTTGGTGTACCCAACAGTCTCAGGATCCCTTCTCCTGCCCGGTGTCGGTGATCTTGCAGTACTTGCTATACCTCTCTAATCTGGGACTTAAGTCCAACTCCGTCAAAGTTCACCTCAGTGCTCTTTCAGCACATCATGTGCCGGTGGACGGCAGACCTCTTTCCAGCGACCCTCTTGTAGCGAGGTTTCTCCGAGGTCTCCTTCTACTTAAACCACCTCTGCGCCCGCCAGCGCCTGACTGGGATCTGAATGTGGTTTTGCAGCGGATCACCTGTCCGCCTTTTGAACCTATGGCTACCTGTTCTCTCCGTTTTCTTTCTTGGAAAACATTGTTCTTGATAGCCCTCACTTCCGCTAGACGCGTAAGTGAATTGCAGGCCCTCGTGTCTGATCCCCCTTACACTCGGTTCTACAAAAATAGGGTAGTCCTACGGACTCACCCGAAATTTCTTCCAAAAGTGGTCTCCCCTTTTCACATCAATCAGGAGGTGGTACTTCCGACCTTCTTTCCCAGACCACACTCCAGCCGAGCTGAAATGGTCCTCCATACCCTGGACTGTAGAAGGGCATTGAACTTCTACCTTGACCGTACACGGGAGCACCGTAAAGCTGCGCAGCTTTTTGTGTCTTTTGATCCCAATAAATTGGGACTCCCGGTCTCCAAGCGTACTCTGTCCATCTGGGTTGCGGACTGTATCACTTGGGCTTATGGGGCAGCCGGACTCTCCTTGGAAGGTCGAGTCACGGCTCATTGCGTTCGGGCAAAGGCTACGTCAGTGGCTTACCTCCGCTCTGTTCCGCTGGCAGACATCTGCCGGGCCGCTACTTGGTCTTCGAGCCAGACTTTTGCGGTCCATTACTGTCTCGAGAGGGAGTCCCGCAGGGACAGTGCTTTCGGACAGGCAGTCCTCCGTAATCTCTTTGAGGTTTGAGCAACTCCTACCCTCCATCCCGGATGTGGGCTACCGGTGGGTAATAATTCAGCGAAGATTCCTTCCTTCTGTGCTGCTGAGCTAGAGGGAGCTCATTTTTGTGCTTAGGGTCTCCGGTAGCCTTAAGCTTGGGAGTCCCATATGTGAGGACTGACTTCCTGCTTGGTCCTGGAGAAAGCGTAGTTACTCACCTGTAACAGGTGTTCTCCAGGAGCAGCAGGAATCAGTCCTCACAACCCTCCCTCCTCCCCTTGGAGTTGCAATCATCTGCTTAAGTTTTTTTGCAAATTTTTATGCTGTCTTTTTTAGCTATGTCATCTGACTGGCTAAGATGGCACCCTTGGGCGGGAAGGCGACCGCGCATGCGCGCTGCAATTCCCAAAGGCTTTCTTTGAAAGCTGGGGAAAATTGCTCCGCGAGGGCTCCGTCGGCGCCGACGTCACCCATATGTGAGGACTGATTCCTGCTGCTCCTGGAGAACACCTGTTACAGGTGAGTAACTACGCTTTCCCAGGGAGGCTTTGAGAGAGAAGGACAGAACAACTTCCTGCTTGACGAGTTAAACCTACATTATCCTTGTGAAACAGCTGACCTTGAAAACGTGAGTGTTAATGAACCAGAATCTATGGAATATGAGAATACAGAGTTAGCACCAGTTCCTGAGCCCATGGAATGCTCAGTCTCGGTAATTGACCCAGAGTTTTCTTTGAGGTGAAAAGGGTTGAAGATAACCTGAGTAAGAGTCACAAGGTGTGGGCTGGAAAACGTGTCTCACAGAAAACCATGTGAATGAGCTGTGCTGTGTCAGCAAAAAGGAAAGCCTGTGAAAAACATTGAGAATGTTTAATTCTTTTCTTTTTGCATTTAAGCTGAAGTAAGCTATTTTTGTTTAACCTTTTGATTTCTGTTATATGCCCGAAGTGGGTTGTTTGCTTTGTTTTGCCAAGGAGAAAATACCTCACGGACGGGGAATAAAACCCTGAGTTTGGAACACAAGTGTTTTTGTGGTTTATAGAGAAGGTACAACTACTACCCTCAGGGGAGTCCTCAGGCAGTACCAAGGCCTCACCGGTAGGGCACCTGGGGGTGCGACAACATACAGCACTGTCTTTCGGTGCTGCCCGGCTTCTTCTGCGCCTCCTCAGGCACATGGCCTACACGGTCCTCATCACTCCAGACACTCACCTCCATAAGAGGACGGTGCAGTGGTGTCTCTGGGAACAGTGGTCTCAAGTCACAGGTCGCCTCCTTGACATAGTTTCGGTGACCCACCAGTTGGCGGACTCCCTGGTCTGATGGCAGTCGCCCCAGCATCTCAAAGCAGGCATGCCTTTTCAGGCCCCCACTCCAGTGTCCTCACCACAGATGCCTCCCTGCTCAGCTGGGGAGCCCACTGCTGAGATCTCCACACTCAGGGCAACTGGTTGCCAGACGAGAGCACCCAGCAGATCAACCTCCTGGAGCTCTGGACCATTCACCTTGCCCTGAGGGTCTTCTGCCACCAGCCAGTGCTGGTCCAGACGGACAACCAGGTGGCAGTGTTCTAGGTGATCAAACAGAGGGGCATGGGATCTCGTGCCCTTTGTCAGGAGGCACTGGTCCTCTGCTCATATGCAATCCAACAGGGTATCCTCCTGTGGGCAGTGTACCTGCCAGGCCAGGACAGCCTGCTGGCTGATAGCAGAGTTCTCCAGTAACACAAGTGGCAGCTGGACCCCAGGGTAGCCAGTCGGCTTTTCCGGCTCTATGTGGAACCCGTGATGGACCTGTTCGCCAGTCCAAACAATTTGCAGTTGTCCTGCTTTTGCTCCCGGCAGGCCCACCCGACTAGGGTGGCAGCAGACGCGTTCTTGGTCTCATGGTCAGAAGGCCTCATGTATGCCTTCCCTCCGACGCTGATGATCACCAAGACTTTGTTCAGGACCCTCTGCGATAGAGCCTCGCTCATCCTGATAACTCCTTGTTGGCCCAGGCAGGCGTGGTTCCCACCGCTTCTGCAGTTGAGGTGGAGGCCCCCATCCCCCTGGGGACCGCCCCGGGACTCCTGTCTCAGGATGGGGACTCTCTCCTGCACCCCAACCTCTGGTCCCTCTTGCTGACAGTGTGGCTGCTGAGAGGGTGACCCTGGCCCCTCTCAACCTTCCTGTTGAGGTGGAGGACATTCTGCTGGCCTCTCACAAGGCCTCTACTATGAAGGCTTATGCCCTCAAATGGCATAGGATCTCTGCTTGGTGCGCCCAGCATGGGGCTGAACCCTTTCTCCTGCCCGGTGGCTCTGGTGTTACAGTACCTTCTCCACCTCTCTCAGTCCGGGCTCAAGTCCAACTCCGTCTGAGTGCACCTGAATGCACCTGACAGCCCCTCTCTGTCCAACCATTGGTGACCCATTTCCTCATGAATCTGCTCTTATCAAAACCCCCGGTTCACTGTTCTGCAACCTAATGGAACCTCCACGTTGTGTTGGGGCAGCTCACTCGCTCACCCTTCGAGCCTTTGACTGCCTGCCACCTTCGCTACCACTTTTGGAAGGTGGTTTTCCTGGTTGCGCTCACCTCCGTTCCCAGAGAGTCAGCAAGCTCCAAGCCCTTGTGGCAAAGGCGCCATATACCACGTTCTACAAGAACAGAGTAGTGCTTCGCATGCACCCCGAGTTCCTGCCGAAGGTAGTGTTGCCCTTCCGTCTTAACCAGGAAGTGGTGCTTTCTACCTTTACAAGACCTCATTCAGTCGGGCGGAGACGGTCCTTCACACCTTGGACTGTAAAAGGCCTTTGTCCTTCTATATCCAATGCACTCAGGGCAACCACAAAGCTTCTCAGCTTTTCATCTATGACCCCAGCAGGCTGGGGGAGGTGGTGACCAAGTGTACGCTGTCCACATGAGTGGCGGACTGTATCACCCTTGCTTATGAGCAGGCGAGGCTCCCGCTGGTAGGCCATGTCACAGCGCACTGTGTCAGGGCCATGGTGGCTTCGGTGGCAAACTTGTGTCTGTCCCAATGGTGAACATCTGCCATGCCACCACCTGGTCTTTAGTCCATACCTTTTCGGGGTCTAGGCAACTCCTATCCTCCGACCCTTTTGTGTTCAGGATACCGGAGGCTGGTTTCATCGGACACAGGGATCTTACTGTGGTCTGTGCACACGGACTCAATTGCTGCTGCTTCTGGCTCCCCTTGAGGGAGCCCTGTTTTTGTTATGGGCTTTTGGTAGCCTGTAGCTGGTCAGTCTCATATGTGATGACTAACTTCCTGCTTGTTCCCGGAGAAAGCATAGTTACTCATCTGTAACAGGTGTTCTCAGGGGACAGCAAGAATCAGTCCTCACAACCCACCCTCCTCCCCTTGGAGTTGCTCCTTTACCATCTTCTGTTTTTGCCGTCTTTTAGCTATGTCATCTGACTGAGCAAGATGGCACCCTTGGGCGGGAAGAGGACCACGCATGCATGGTGGAATCTCCCAAAGGCTTTCTTTGAAAACTGTGGGGATGCTTCCGTGAGGGCTCCGTCGGTGCCGACGTCACATATATGTGAGGATCGATTCCTGCTATCCCCAGAGAACACTTGTTACAGGTGAGTAACTACGTTTATTCTAGAGGAGTTATGATACAAATATTTAAATGCTTATAATATTAATGAACAAACAAACCTTTTTCAAAGATGGGGAAGCTGTAATACTAGAGGGCACAGCATGAAGCTGCAAGGGGGTAAACTGAAAGGCAACATCAGGAAATAATTTTTCACTGAAAGGGTGATGAATGCTTGGAATGCCGCCTTGATGGAAGTGGTGGGGGCAAATACAGTGGCAAAATTCAAAATGGCATGGAACATACACAGTGGATCCCTTTATAGAAACAGGATAAAATCAAAATAAACTGAACTGTCTCTAATATCTCAACAAGTAGAGGTGACCTGCACAGAGTGGTCAGTACACCCCTAAACAAAGGCATGGGGAGGGGTGACCTGCACAGTGCTGCGGGCGCACCTACTCTTGCTACCTTGCTGGGCATACTAGATGGACCATGCTGGTCTATCTCCAGGAACAAGCAGGAATGAGTCTTCACATATGGGTACGTCGGTACCGACGGAGTCTGCGCGGGAACACTTCCCAGCGTCCAATCAGAAAGCCTTTGGAAGCATCCCACCACGCCTGCCTTCCCAACTGTCTCTCCTCAATTTTCGTTTTTCCGCGGAGCAGGCAGGATGTCCTCCTGTCACCGCAGAAAATTCTTCTTTTATTTTTTAGTTGTGGTCGCGGCTGCCTTCCCCGACGCCACCAGTACCGCCGGTGTTTCTTTTTTCTTTTCTTGTAGAATTTTTCCTTTTTAAGGAATATTTTTCCTCCTTAGTGTCTCACGGTTTCTCAGGCCTGTTAGGCCTCTCCATTTTCCTTCATGGAACCACCAGCCACTCTCCTCAAGAAATGTACAAACTGTGGCGGTACAACCTTATTTTTAGACACTCACAATTGATGTCTAACCTGCTTGGGTCCTGACCATTTTCCTCCGGAGCCCTCTGGCAATAGTATTGTGGGAAGAAGTGTTCAACATCGAGTTCCCCTCGACACGCGGTCCCCATCCAACTTCAGGGCACCGACCATATCTTCTTCCACACAGGATCAGGTAACCCAAAAACAGTCTGTTAAGACTAGCCAGTCCTCGAGCGGCAGTTCTCATGCACAGCATAGAGATGCCTACGGCCTTGCCCTCAAGAATCCACTGACTTCAAAACCCTGGTGGGAGTCTTCAGCCTCCAAAGCCTGTGTGGGGTTTCAGGTTGTTCCTGAGGTTCACCCCTCACAGAACATACCTGAGCCATGCCCGGTGGTGGCACCCGCTTCGAGCGGTACCGATACCCCGGCATCGGCAATGGTGTTAGATGAAACATTCCTCACCAGGGATCGTCGTCTGGCGTCCTCGGTACCTACGGGGCCGGTGGATATGCGCCAGACCGACCTTCCAGTATCGGTACTAGTACCGACGTCGGTACCCTCCAGACGTGCATCGATAGACTCACTTCCTTCAATGCCGAGTCTGGAATCGATCTCCAGTCTGGAGGACTGGGTACCGACTCGCCTTGGTACCGACACCAGTCGGTACCGAAGGCTCGGTTCCGATAATTCGGATCCACAACTCTCGGTTCCTTCGATACCATTAGAGTTGCCACCGGCCGGCCTTCATCCACAGGTATCGGATACGGTACCGAAGTCAGTACCGATATCCACATTACCATTGCTGTCGGTGCCTTCCATGCTTCTCTCGTCAGGCTCGCTTCCCTCAATACCGAGTTTGGAATCGATCCCTAGCATGGTCGATGTGCTACTGACTGGCACTGGTCCCGTCATCCCACAGTACCAGCGACCATCTTATAAGGATTCCATACTGCACCATCCAGGATCTTCTATTCCTAAAAGCTTGGATAGATCCCTCGGTGCCAATGCTAGTTCTTCATCAGATCTAGCCTATCCAAGGGAAGTTCCCTCTGTGGATCCTTCTTTTCAGATTTTCATCCTAGATATGGGAAAGTCCCTTGCCATTTCTATTCCTGGACAAGGTCCTACACAAGGCAATACAGGATCCCTCTATATTCCTGAGAGAGCAAAGGAAAACATCATGCTACCTTTGCATCATTCCTTGCAGGACCTCCTTCTACGAATGTGGGAAACTCCTTTAAAGGTACCTCCACTTTCCAGAGCAACTGATCTTCTATATCAGGTGCCCCCTTCTCCAGGATTTCAAAAGACTCAACTTCCTCATCATTCCAGTGTTGTAGAATCAGCAATGAGGCGGGTGAAGAGTACTAAAAAGCAGTCTTCTTATCCGTCAGGTCGTGAGTCTAAAACTTTGGATGCCTTTGGACGTCAAACTTTCCAGGCATCCATGCTTTCAGCAAGAATTCTCTCATATATTTTTTTTATGGGTTTATCTCTTGAGGAGGTCACAAAGAAATTACATCTTTTGACTCCTTTTCTTCAAGAGCCCAAGACTGCAGACTATTCCTCACTGGTTAGTCATGCTCAGAATATCTCTAGGTTTCTTACTCGTGCTTCCCTAGACTCCTTTGAGTCTGTTAGCAGGACTTCTGCTATAGCTATAGGAGCACGTCGTAAAGCCAGGCTTCAAGCTTCAGACTTAGATAAATGGTCACGTTAGACTGGGAAATACTTCTTGCACTGGAGAAAATCTCTTCAACAAGGAGTCTTTATTCCAGGTTGCTCAGTTAACAACTGACTGTCCTGTTTCCAGAAGCTGTTCTACGCCTTCTGCTTTCCCAGTAGGTAGGAAATGTCCTACCAAACTTTCTTTCCCTAGGGGGAGAAGGTTTTATCCATCATCTGCCCATCACACAGATGTTCCCAAACAGGGGAAACATCGCCCTGGTCTGAAGAATCCACAACCTCAACAGGGTCAACAAACCCAGCAGTCGCAGGGTTTCAAATAGATCATTATCCCTCTTGGTTGGTGGTTAGGGTAGCAGTCTGCTTCTTTTCACTTGCAGTATCTGCACTAAATTTTTCCTAACCTACCTAGATCTCTCTTCATGAGACATCTTTTCTCTAACTCTAAGAGTCTTTATGATGATCATGCCCATACTTAACACATTTTTCCCCTGGAGGAAAGAGAGGTAACAACTATCAATAGACAGTTGTTTCCCTCTACTGGCATGTATCATCTCACCTATCAGAGACTTCCTCGATAGTCGGTCTCTTGCAACTCTGTCTTACCTCCCTCTTACTATAACATTTGGTTTGTAAGAGGGACCCTTTTACACTGGTAAGCTCCTATGGTCCTCTACCTGTTCTACCGGGGGATTCTCCCTTCTGGAGTTGTCTCCCCCCCCCTTGTTACCTTAGGGCAGCTCATCAGACAATGGGAACTCCTACCATGTCTGTTGTTCTTTTTCCCAATCTAAAAAAGGAAGAGGGAAAAGAAATTTTCCACGCTGCCCTGGTAGTTGCTGCAGATACAGCAATTCCTAGTGGTTAAGCCACTGGTTCTGTTTACCTCACAACCAGGGATTCTCCTCCACTAGCAATCCTTCTAGCCTCAGTGCTAGGTCCCAAACAGGTTATCAACTTCTTTTGGGAATCCCTCTTATCACAGCCTGGTTGGTTAACTTCTATTCTTCGCCCCTTGTCCTTGGCAGAATAGTTGGTTACCTGCTGGCTTCCCACAGCCACTTTTTCTTCTAACCAACCTGCAGCATGCTCTCTGCAACTCTACAGAGTAGCTTTGCACTATGGGCCCTTGCTAGAGAGCATTAGTATCTTGCCTAGCAGATAACCCCAGATGGTTAACAGGGTTCCACCAGTCATGTTTCCATGACTGGTAGGTATTTCCTACCCTTACCATGTCATCTTAAATCTCTTTTGAGACATCAGTCTCGGGCCTTTCATTACGTGAAAACCTAAAGAAGGGCCAATTCCCTGGCTTGGCCCTTATCTACTTTGGTCTTCTCGTCAGAGATAATTTCCTTCACTGGCAGTTAGAGAACGCCCAATACCCCTCTTGCCCTCATAGGCAAGTCACTAGGGTATCTTCCTCCAGTGGCGTCCTCTATCCATTCTCCATATGGCAATTCTGGAGAAATCTAGTTTTCCTGCCTACAGACTGAAGTTATCCTCTGCCTTTTTCACGTAGGCCATCCTGGTTATTCAAAAGCACACATTCTAAAAAGAATCCATACTACTTCTTGTCAGGGAGACCTCTCCTCTGACTCTGCCAATCATAACCAGGAAAAGAGAATTCTCTGTATATCTATTCAAGCAGGTATTAACCTTCTTGCTGTTAGAAGAATCTTCCTCCTAGGGGGAATCAGCTTCTATAGACCTCCCTCCTTCCACATACCTGGAGATATGTGTCTATAGGTCTACATATTCATATATATATATATATATACAGATATATGTATATATATATTCATCTATATCTATCTGTGTGTCTTCTGCCCATACATATCTCCTGTAGATATATGCATATATACCTCATGTGTATATGTTCAATATATATATGTATATATACATAGATATATTTATAGATCTACTGAGATATATTTTTAGATAGATATGTATCTATATACTTATCTATCTGTTCTGTTAGGTTCAGATGTCCTTACATTCCTATATGATCCTGATAGATGGGCACTACCCCTATCCAATGCTATGCCAGCATACTTAGGGGGCTACACTTATAACCCACTTATAACCACTTCCTGTGGTAATTAACAAAATTTTTCCTACCATATAGGTTAGGTACTCCTGAAGCTTTCCATGTACCTTTCTTCTTTCCTAATTGACCCCATTTAGGAAAGACATTGTGGAGCTTTAGTCAATCTAGAGCTTAGCGCTCCTGAGTCTGTCCTTACTTTCTTATCAGATACAAGGGTCTCCATACCTTTTCCTCCCTACATGGACTGATTCCATTCCCAGTCCAGTTAGGTCAGACTCATTTTTTCTTTTGGTCCTAAATTTATACTGTTTTTGGACCTGATCAGCTTAAGCTTTCTTTAATGCTACCTTCTGCGTCTCCGCTGAAGCTCTACCTCTTATACTACCCCAGTCTTTCCCCTGGGGCTATTTCTCACCCTGAAGGGTTCTGACCTCCACTGTTTTTCTCTATTTTTACTACCTCTACTTCTCAGTGAGGTACCCCTTCAACACATTCACTGGCTCTTCTAACAGATCCACATGTACCTCAGTGGACTTGTGCAAGGTCAACAAGGGAGGCTCAGATGACACTATTTTACTACAAAATACCCTCTATACAGGGTCTTTCTCTTTAGAAACCCTGTTCTAGCCAGCTGTTCCACAGCTCCTCTTCTGTTTTCAACTCCTACCCTCCATCCCTAGGATGCCTGAGGTCTTAAGCAATAGCATGGCTCGTTCTAGACTTGCAACATGCTAGGACTCCCTCTGGGCATCTGAGCTTGGGAGTCCCCATATGTGAAGACTCATTCCTGCTTGTTCCTGGAGATAGCACAGTTACATACCTGTAACAGGTGATCTCTGGGAACAGCAGGAATAAGTCTTCACAACCCACCCACCTCACCTAGGAGTTGCATTTTCTCTATCTCTATCTTTCCCTTCCTTGATCTCTCTCTCTCTTTGTCTCAGCTTTCAAACTTAACTGAGGAGAGACAGTTGGGAAGGCGGGAAGGCAGCACGCAGGCGTGGTGGGATGCTTCCAAAGGCTTTCTGATTGGACGCTGGGAAGCGTTCCCGCGCAGACTCCGGTACCGATGTATCCATATGTGAAGACTTATTCCTGCTGTTCCCAGAGATCACCTGTTACAGGTAAGTAACTGTGCTTTATCTGCCGTTGTATACTGTGTTACAATGCTACTATGTATTTGATGGTATATATGCTATTCACATAAAATTAAAAAAAATGACTGAAATAAATAAATATAAATTTGAAAGAAAATCTAATCATACCTAACAAAAAGAGTTCAGTGCTCCATGATACTGAATCATTACTACATAGGAACAAATTCCTTTGTGTGAGTTTGTTTAAAATTATTTAATGTGCTTTTTATTCTTTCTAGAAACATAGAAACATGACAGCAGAAAAAGACCACGTGGCCTATCTAATCTGCCCTTCCACATCAACTACAATAGTCAACTACATGAGCAAACTATGATTTCAATCAGATACTACGCTACCCCCCTCCCTTCCACCCAACAGTACCATCACACCATGGCAATCATTTTCCAAAATCAATCTAGAACACCTGGATAAAATCATTATGGCCATTAATATCACCACATCCTTAACCGACCCATGTCCTGTCAGCTGGTTAAAAATGACCCAAACAGAAATGGCACCATGCAGTACATACTTAAAGTAGGCAACCTTTCACTCTCCTGTGGACATATGCCTGTAATATTAAAGGGAACCTCAATTAGACCAAGCCTTAAACAGAGCTCTTTGGATAAAACTAACCCCAGCTCTTACCGCCCTATTTAAAGCCTTTCATTTATGGCAAAAATAATCGAGAAGATAGTCCAAAAGCAATTACAAGACCATTTAGATAATCATGCCCCCCTAGACCCAAAACAATATGATTTTAGACTCTATCATGAAGTGGAAACACTCCTCCTGGCCTTGTTTGATAACCTAATTAAAGGAATAGCAGCAACTAAGCAAGCCTTTATATTGATTTTCCTTGATATATAGCTGCAGCGTTTGACTCTCTTAACCACTCCATCTTATTGTCCAGACTGAAGCAGCTTGGGATTGATGGCTATCCCCTCCAATGGTTTGAATCTTACCTGACAAATTGCACCCAACAGGTAAAAATTGGAAAATCAGATCTAGCATATATAGCCAACAGCAAGGTATCACGCAAGGCTCGTCTTTGTCTCCCTTGCTGTTTAACGTTTACCTTCAGCCAATCTGTAACATTTTTCAAAAGCACAATGTGCATTACCACATTTACACGGAGGGTCGGTTGTGGGACCTTTACGAGGCCTAGACCAGACTCACGACCAGTGGGTTCTGCGCATCATCAGGAAGGGTTACTCCCTGGAATTCGCAAAACCTCTGTGAGAAGCCTTTATTATCTCCCCTTGCATATCCCCAAAGAAATAACAGGCAGTAAGGCAGACACTGTTGCAGCTCTTAGAGCTGCGTGCGGTAGTGGAGGTTCTGCCAGATGAATACGGGTGCGATTGATATCCATTTACTTCGTCATCCCAAAGAAAGAGGGGACTTTCTGCTCAGTCTTAAATCTCAAAGGGATAAATTGCTGTCTACGAGTTCCGCGCTTCCACATGGAGACGTTGCGCTCAGTGATAGTAGCGGTGCGGGTGGGGAAGTTTGAAGAAGGATTTAACTTTGGCCATTTTTATCACTAGCAGCACTCAATTCAGATAATTGAAAAAAGAAAAAGGGGGCAGACTGCACAAGTGGTACTGGGAGAGCCTGGTCTGGAGGGAGGTCTTCCCGGTCTCTGAGGTGTCGGCAGCGGATCCGGAGTAACTGTGAGTAAGGAGCCATCAGTGTCAGGGAAGCCGATGCCTGGGGGCAGACAGCCTGGGCGAGGGGAAGGCAGCCTGTCACTCACCAGCCCAGTGCTGCAGCTACAAGGAGCAGGCTGAGCACCAGAGAGATTTAAAGACCCGGAGAGGTTTTGAAAACTGAAGGGGTGCTTGGTTCCGTCGGGATCGGGCAGACCATGATTGAGAGAGGTCTGGCCTGATCTGCATGGTGCCGGGGCCATTTTCCTCTGCAGTGTGGGAACCGTGACCATCTTAAAAAAGGTGTGATTTTTTTGTTTTAAAACCAGAGAAGTCCTGTCACAGTGCTTTAAACGTCAGGAGAGTCATTTAGAGTCTATTTTTAATTTTTTTCCAGGTAGGGGCTGACCTAGAGTTGGGGGGCTCCCAATAATAAATAAGTAAATAAATAATAGTGAACAGAGCAGCATGCCTGCAAAGCCCGCCTGCGCTACCTGTGGGTCCTGCAAGCATGTCAGAGCAGAAGGCTGCTGCCATGGCTGCAGGTGCCTTTTCACTTTTGCTTTTTGCCTCTTGATGCTATATGGTTACACATTGAGACTCATACTTCCGCTATTAAGCTCTAATTTCTTCTATGGTGGACGGGTGTCCTTTGTAGTACTCTTTTAGCTATGTTTCAGCATTATAATATGGGTTTATGTAAATTGGATCACGCATATAGTCCTCTTCATCACCTATGTATATTTGTTTATTGTTAGCTTTGTTTTTTATGTATACAGAGGAAGGAGTGCCCTAGTGGTTGGGGCAAATTACCTCAGGCCGGAAGGTTGGGGGTTCAAATCCCACTAGAAGACAGCAACCTTGGGCCGGAAGGACTGGGGTTTCTAGTCCCACAGGTGCTCCTTGTGGTCTTGGGCAAGCCACTTAACCCTCCATTGCCCATGTTCCCTGTAAATAGTTATCTCCAAGTTATAATGCCCTGTTCAATGTAATTTTAGTTTGTTCAATGTAAACCGCCTTGATATCATGAAAGGTGGTATATAAGAAATGTTAAATAAAAATAAAAAAATAAATGTAAATGGCTATTTTACTTTAGTTTTATGTGAGTTTATTAATAATTTTGTCATTTTTTGATACAGTAGTTGATATAATTGTTTTTAATAATTTCATGTTATGATTTTGTGTGGTTTTAAGATGATTTCCATCCATGTATTACTTAGCATTTATTAATTACATTAGAGATACATTTCTTTTTATGTCCTTGATGTATTTTTAGATGTGTATGTCTTTGTTAAGACTATGGGGCTTGTTTACAAAGCCGCGGTAGCGGTTTGCGATCGTAATCGGAGCCGCGGCCCCATTGATTTCAATGGGGCCGCGGCTGCGATCGCGAACCACTACCGCGGCTTTGTAAACAAGCCCCTATGTAACTGTCTTTTTTGCTGTTTATGAAATAGTTTATTTGTTTCAAGTTATTTTTTTCATTGTAAAAAAATTTTTGACATATGCTCTTTTACAGTACTGACCCCTGAAGAAGGCTCTGCCGAAACACACCTC
Source organism: Ichthyophis bannanicus (assembly GCA_033557465.1). Lineage (NCBI taxonomy): Eukaryota > Metazoa > Chordata > Amphibia > Gymnophiona > Ichthyophiidae > Ichthyophis > Ichthyophis bannanicus. The sequence continues at coordinate 795,935,828 of CM066034.1, forward strand.
GTGTAGGTCAAGTGGTGGTGGTATTCCATTTGTTGACCATTGGGTCCTTAATAAATAACCTTTTAGTACTTCGCCTTTTTTGTGTTCCCTGGACTTTGCGAGTACTTTTTGTGCTTTTGTTGCTTGGACTGGCACCAGAGACTTATACAGAAGCATTATCACCTCCTTTTATCTGCTGGCCATTCCTCTCCCTGTACATCCAATCATCCTTCTGGCTTTTGCAGTTGCCTTTTCTGCCTGTTTAGCTACTTTAAGATTGTCAAACACAGTTGCGGCCAGGACCCACTCTTTTGTGGACAGAAGTACCTCATCCCCTACACTGTACAGCTCCTTTGGATTTTTGCAGCCCAAATGCATGATCCTGCATTTTTTAGCATTAAATTTCAGCTGCAATATTCTAGACCATACTTCAAGTTTAGCTAGATCCCTCCTCGTGTTGTCGACTCCTTCCTGTCTGTGTAGTCTATAGCAGATTTTGGTATCGTCTGCAAACAAGCAAACCTTACCCGACAGTCCTTCCACAATATCACTAACAAAGATGTTAAACAGAATCGGACCAAGGTACGACTTGTAGCACTATACAAATGCTCAGTAGTAGTAGTAGTAGAAGATCCCTGCGGCATGCCACTGGTAACCACTGTCTCCTCAGAATAAGCTCCATTTCCCTGTATCTTTTGTCGCCTCCCACTCAACCAATTTCGAACCCAATCAGTAACTTTAGGGTCCATCCCTAGGGCACTCAGTTTGTTTATAAGTCGCCTGTATGGAACGGTGTCAAAGGCTATCGCCAGGAACAAGCAGGAATGTAGTCTTCACATATGAGTATCGTCGGTACCGACAGCGCCCACGTGGGAACGCTCCCCAGCGTCCAATTAGAAAGCTTTTGGGAGCATCCCACAGCGCCTGCGTGCTGCCTTCCCGCCTTTCCCAACTGCCTCTCTCCAGTTCTTCATTTTCCGTGGAGCCAGCAGGTCGTTTTCCTGTCACCGCAGAAACTATCCCATATTTTTCATTCTTTTTTGTGGTAGCGTCTGCCTTCCTTGACGCTATGCCGGTACCGCCAGTTCGTTCTTTCTTTTTTTCTTAAAAAAAAAAAATTTCCATTCTTTTATCTGGATTTTCCAGCCTTTATTCTCTTGAGTGCCACGCGCCATTTTGGGTACTAGGACCAATTTTTTCCTCAACATGGGGAAAAACCCGCTTCGGGTTTTAAAAAGTGTTCGAAGTGTGGCGGTACCATCTCCGTCACCGACACAAGTGGTGCCTCAAATGTTTAGGTCCTGACCACTCCATCTCAGAGTGTGTTGCCTGTGGGATGATGTCGAAGAGTGGTCGGCAGAACCAAGCTGCTAAGCTTAGCACCCTTTTTCCCTCCGATGCAGCATCTGTGGCATCGACGTCTTCCAGGGCTTCATCTTCCTTCCATGGATCTCAGGTAACCAAACATAAATCTGGCCGGTCCTCGAAGGGTAGATCTCCTTCCAAGCATCGAGATGCCTCTGGCGTTGCCCTTGAGGGACGTACTGGCAAAATTGCCCCGGCGGGAGGCTTCGGCTTCCAAAGCACTATCGGGGCTCCAGGATGTTCTCGAGGACTCAACCTCGGCAGAACTACTGGTGCCATGCTCTGGGGTACTGGCTGCTTCGTCCGGTACCGACACCCAGGCATCGGCAGTGTCAATTGACCAGAGATTCTGGCTATTGAGCGCAGTCTGGCGGCTCTCCTTGCGGCATTGGTGCCTTCGGGACTGCTTCAGACAGTTCAGCCGGTATCGACACCAGATCCGGCACCAATATTGGTACCGGTACCGACAGCATCGACATTGGTGAGTATGCTACCAACACCGAGTCATGCTATTTCCGCCGGTATCAACATGCCGGTACCGACTTTGATCGGTACCGGTATCGTGCTTTACAAGAGCACCCGGACAGAAGATATTTTGAATCCTCTGAGGACTCTGACAGCTCTGTCGATGCCGGAGTACTTCTCTCTGAGGAGCCACCTTCTCCTAAGCATAGGATGTCTCCTCCATAGGATATATCCTTTCAGGATTTCATCAGAGAGGTAGCTAGGGGTCTTTCCATCACAGTGGCTCCTGAAACAGAGCCCAGAGCAAAGGAGTTTGGAGATTTTACAATATCCTAAAGCTCCCAAGGAAGCGGCTACTTTGCCTATTCATGAGATCTTGCATGATCTCATGTTAAGAATGTGGGAAACACCTCTTACCACCTCTCCTCATTCCCGTAGGCTGGATACCATGTATTGAGTACCTCCTTGTCCTGGATTTCAAAAAACTCAGTTGCCACACCACTCCATAGTGGTGGAGTCAGCTATGAGAAGGATCAAGAGTGCAAAGAGACATGCATCTAATCCTCCAGGACGTGAATGTAGGACTCTTGATGCCTTTGGGCATCGAACATTCCAGGCCTCTATGCTTTCTGCCAGGATTAGTTCCTACATCTTATACATGGGAATGTTCCTTAAGGAGGTTACAGGAGATCTCAAGCTTATGAGCCCTCTCCTTCCTGATGATAAGAGGCAGGATTATCTTACACTTGTCAAACATGCCCAGGATGTTTCCAAGTTTGTTAATCGTGCAGCTTTTGACTGCTTTGAGTGCCTAAGCAGAACCTCTGCCATTGCCATAGGTGCTCGTAGGATAGCCTGGCTCCAGGCATCTGACTTAGAACTCTGGGTACAGGACAAACTGGGGAATATCCCTTGTACAGGCGAAAATCTCTTTGGCAAAATTGGCAAGAGAAAGCTAATGAGCTGGATTCTGATAACACCACTTTGGATAGACTATCCATGGCTACAGCTGATCCTGCAAGGAGAAAATCCTACAAGAAACCATTCTTCTCTAAAAAGAAGAGGTTTTATCCCTCCTATACACAGCAGGTGCATTCTGCAGGTCAGTCCGCCCGAAAGGGACAGCAGCCCCCAAAGCAAAGGAAATCAAAGACTGCTAAGCCTCAACCAGCCCAGCAGACTTAGCCTCCACAGGGGCTTTGACTCCCAACTAGAGAACTTGGCCTTCCTGGCCCTGAACGGGCCAGAGCCTTCCACCATCCCAGGAAGGTTGTGTCATTTTGCCCCCAGTTGGGGGCAGATAACAGTAGAAGAATGGACTCTTTCCATTGTAAGAGAGGGGTACAAGCTTCATTTCTTTAACATGCCCCCTCCTACAGTGGTAAGACAGTTCAATTCTCCGGCTTCTCTCAACACTCAGTTGAGTCAAGAGGTCAGTTTACCTCTTGCCCAGGGGGAAATAGAAGACGTACTCATTTCCCAACAGGGTACAGGGTTTTACTCCCCTTATTTCCTTATTCCAAAGAAAACAGGGGGACACAAACCCATTTTAGACCTCAGATAACTGAACAAATTCCTGTTCAAAGAGAAATTCAAGATGATTTCTCTGGGAACTCTGCTGCCATACCTTCAGAGTCAGGAATGGCTTTGTTCTCTAGATCTCAAGGATGCGTACTGTAAACGGGGGCGCTGGGCGTGAATGTCCACAGTCTTGGCAAAGGCAAAATACTATTATGACTTGCAAAGGATTGTGAGGAATGTAGTCCATTCATACCAGAATCAGCCGTTCACAAAATAATGAGTTGTGTTGCTCGAGTGTAAGCAAAGAAAAATATATTTTATTCTTGGGGTTAATTCTCCCACACAGATTTACTTGGTAACACAAAAGGACACTTGCTTTCAGTATTGTACTTAGGAAAAACAAATCATGATATAAGCAACTGAGCTTCTTAAGCAATCAATCAAATAATAAAGACCTTGATGGGAAACAGAAAGGTCTTTCTGAGGGCTCCTGCTAATACCTTTTAGCAGTGCTCCAAAAGCAAAAACAAAACCCAAAAAGTAACCAAAAACTGTTCTTTTTCAAGGATAACTTCCTTTCCTTTCAGAGCTCACGTGCAAATGTGCATGGCTTAATTACCAATAATTAGCCAGCTGCAAACCCCTTTGCTGGTTCACTTTCTCTACGTGGCTCAAATCCTACCCTAAAGCTTTCTTGTAAACTTTTCTGGGTAGATAAAAGAACAAGTTATATTTCCTTTTGATGGTGGTTGTATTTCTGAAAGTATTTTACCACAGCAGCTTATTCAGAGAGCAATCCATGTATTCATTCTGATCATTTAAAATATCTCCTTCTTCAACTATCATAGAATCAATATCATGGTCTGGCTCAGAGGAATTCCTTAATGGAGCACTCTCAGGACAATATTTGTTTCCCTGCTGTCTTCCAAGTGAAGAGCTAGGACATAGATCAGTGTTCATACCTAGCTTCTTTTGTTGTTAGGTTTCCTCTCCAGATATCCTGGCCATTAAGTAATCCAGCTTTTATGTCCAGCCTTCCAATCAAGATCCCTGGACACTGGGTCTCTCTTCACATACCTTCTTGCACTGGTCTTAGGGCCCCTTCCAAATGCAGCCGTCTCCTTCACAGGTGCCGTCCGGGAATTCCTGGCTCTGTAACCCCACTCCTCTGGCTTCCTCCAGTCCAATGGAGTATGCTTGCCTCTGGAATGACTCCCAACACACGTACTGCTATGGGCTCCTTCTTTAGACCTCCAAGATGTTTTTCTCTTCTTTCTTCCACGTTGTGGCTGCTGCTGCTTCCTGATCTCCCTCTCCTTCTGATTCTGTGTAGAATATGTTTTACTTTTAACTTGTTTAGAGGGATACTCCACCCTAGCACAGCTCAGCTGTGCTGAATCAAGCCCTGCCCTTGGAGATGAGTGATTGGGGATTACCTCATAGCTCTCCTGATTGAACACACGTTTCCCCACTTCAGCTCTTCTAGAGGCTATTTGAAACCTGGTGCATTCTGGGACTGGTAGTCTTTTATGAGAACATTCTGTTTTAGTATTTCTACCAGCTAAGACAGGTTGCTTGTTCAGAGCCAATTCACCTCTTTTATAGCTCCTTCCTGAACTATGATAAGCTTCCTTATCACAGTACATTCATGTTCTCATCCATCCAACTCACCGAAAGTTCCTTCGCTTCCTGTTTCAAGGAAAGCACTACCAATACAGGGTGCTTCCTTTTGGCCTGGCCTCAGCACCAAGGGTGTTTACGAAATGCATGGCTGTAGTGGCAGCATTTCTTCGCACTCTAGGAATATTCGTCTTCCCCCTACTTAGACGACTGGCTCATTCGAGCCCCATCAGAGTCAGAGGCCAGAATTTCCCTATCTTGCACAATGCGTATGCTTCAGTATTTGGGCCTGGTCATAAACATCCCAAAATCCAGCCTAACTCCCACTCAATCTCTAGAGTTTATAGGAGCTTTGCTGGACACCAGAAAAGCAAGGGCCTATCTTCCACAGGCCCGCTGCCTTCACATTGTGCAGTTAGCCTCCCAGGCAGTGTTAAAAAATCATCTCACTGCTCGGGAAATGTTACAACTACTAGGCCACATGGCATCTACAGTGCACGTGGTTCCCTATGCTCGCCTCTATATGAGAGCAGCCCAATGGACTCTTTCCACTCAGTGGACTCAGGCATCAGGCTGCCTATCAGACAAAATAGCAAACACAAGTCGCCTTATTTTGTCTCTGCAATGGTGGTAGTCAACCCAAAACCTGTTGGTGGGGTCCCCTTTCCAGCAACCCCTTCCCCAGGTCACTCTAACAACAGACGCCTCACAAGTGGGTTGGGGAGCTCATCTGCAAGATCTCTTTACCCAAGGCACCTGGACTCCACAGGAGACCCACTTACATATCAATCTCCTAGAACTCAGAGCAATATTCCTTGCTCTTCGAGTGTTCCATACCCAGCTCAGCTACAAGACAGTCCTAATTCAGACGGACAATCAAGTAGCTATGTTCTATCTGAACAAGCAGGGAGGAACAGGCTCTCTGTCGCTTTGCAACAAAGCTTTGCGACTATGAGCCTTCGCCAGAGATCATCAAATTCATCTCCTGGCGGTGTATCTGCCAGGCATTCAAAGGGCAGACAGACTCAGTCGAGTTCTGCTTCCACAAGAATGGTCTCTCCATGCAGACCAGGTAGCAAAATGTTTTCGAATTTGGGGAACTCCGGACATAGACCTCTTTGCAAGTCCGTTGAATGCCAAACTTCCCCGGTTCTGTTCCAGAATTCTGGCTCGGGGTTCTCAGGCCAGGGATGCTTTCCTCTTCCATTGGGGTCAGGACTTCCTATACGCCTTTCCACCATTTCCCCTAATTCCGAAGACCCTATTCAAGCTTCAGAGAGACAAAGGCCACATGATTCTCATAGCTCCACATTGGCCACGGCAGGTGTGGTACCCTCTGCTCCTGCATCTCTCTCAAGCTCCATCTCTGGAGTTAAGATCTGCTCCAGTTCTCCTGTCTCAGGAAGATGGGATGTTGTGGCATCCCAATCCCCACTCTCTGCATCTCAGGGCCTGGTTGCTGAGAGCCTAGACCTTCATGGTCTTAACCTTTCTCAACAAGTAAGGGATGTCCTTTGTGCTTCCAGGAAACCTTCCACAAGACGCTCTTATGCTTTCAAGTGGAAAAGGTTTTCCATATGGTGTTCGCAAAAGGGTCTTCACCCCTCTGCGATACCTCTGGAATCATTACTGGAGTATCTCCTGCATTTATCTAATGCAGGACTTAAGACTAACTCAGTAAGAGTCCATTTAAGTGCTATTTCAGCTTCTTTAAAGCCTTTAAATGGACAACCTATTTCCTCTCATCCTCTCATAGCGAGATTTATGAGGGGCCTTCTTCTAACTAAGCCTCCCATTAGGCAACTTCCAGTGGCGTGGGACCTGAATTTGGTTCTTGGGCAGCTCATGAAGCCGCCTTTTGAACCTTTAGCTACTGCCTCCTTGAAATTCCTTTCCTGGAAAGTTATCTTTCTCATTGCAATCACATCAGCACGTTGCATCAGTGAATTGCAAGCATTAGTTGCTGATCCTCCTTACACGAGGTTCCATCATGATAAGGTAGTCCTTAGGACTCATCCACACTTTATGCCAAAGGTGGTCTCACCTTTTCATTTAAACCAGGCGGTTTACCTGCCTGTATTTTTTCCAAGGCCTCATGCTTCAAATGCAGAAAGGAATCTTCATACTTTGGACTGTAAAAGAGCACTTGCCTTTTACTTACAGAGGACACAGCAACATAGAAAATCCTCCCAACTCTTTGTTGCTTTCGATCCTTTTCATTTGGGACTTCCAGTTTCCAAGAGAACATTGTCCAACTGGATTGCACAGTGTATTTCTTTTGCCTATCAGAGTAAGAACCTTTCCTTGGAAGGCCATGTCACAGCTCACAATGTGAGAGCCATGGCAGCCTCAATGGTTCATCTACACTCTGTGTCTATTGACCACATCTGTCGAGCAGCTACTTGGGCCTCGGTTCATACCTTCACAGCCCATTACTGCTTAGACAAGCACTCCCGCCGGGATGCCTTGTTTGGTCAGGCTGTTCTACAGCACCTGTTCCATACTTAATCAACTCTTACCCACCTTTCCCGGTAGGATGCCAGAGATCCATGGGGGGAAGTGGAGCCCTTTCACAGGGGCACACAACTTCTGGGGTCTCTCCCTGGCATCTGTAGCTAGGGAGTCCCCTATATGTGAAGACTACATTCCTGCTTGTTCCTGGAGATAGCATAATTACTCACCTGTAACAGGTGATCTCCGGGAACAGCAGGAATTTAGTCTTCACAACCCACCCACCTCCCCTAGGAGTTGTATCTCTCTTATCTCCAGGAACAAGCAGGAATGAGTCTTCACACGTGGGAGACGTCGCCGACGGAGCCCGCACGGGAATGCTCCCCAGCATCCAATCAGAAAGCCTTTGGGAGCATACCCCGCGCCTGCGCGGTGGCTTCCCGCCCTTCCTACTGCCTCTCCCCAGTTTTTCGTTTTCCGCGTAGCAGGCAAGACATCCCTCCTGCCACCGCAGAAATTTTCCTTTTTTCTGTAGTCGCGGCTTTCCCGCCGACGTGGCACCTCCGTGCCCCCCTTTTCTTTCTTTCTTTTAATTATTTTTCATTTAATTTTCGTTGCCCCCTCCGGGCGCTGAGGACCAGGGCATGGAGCCTTCTTCCCCCCAGCCTCACGGCGGGGACTTAATTTTCCACGTGGACTCCAATGCCTGGTGCCTCTCCTGTGTGGGGCCTGACCCCTTTTTCCCGGATTCCCCAGGCTACAGTGTCGGAAGAAGACCCTCCCTCTTTCGGGTATCCCTCGACGACGTCTTCGCGCCCAAGGCGCAGTCGTCGGGTTGTTCTTCTCTCCAGGATCAGGTAACCACACAACAGTCTGTTAAGACTAGCCGAGTCTTGGGCAAGTCTCATGCGCGGCATGGCGACGGCTCCGGCCAACCCCTCAAGTCCTCCTTGGCTGATATACCCCGGCGGGAGTCCTCGGGCTCCAAAGCATTTACGGGGTTTCGGGATGTTCCTGACGTTCGCTCCTCACAGAACATTCCCGAGCCATGCCCGAGGGAGGTACCCGCTTCGAGCGGTGCCGATTCCCCGGCGTCGGCGTCGAGTGTTCCACTCTTCTCCAGGGATCGTCAGCCGGTGTCCTCGGCGCCTTCGGGGCCGATCGACTCGACCAGGTCTGACCTCCCTACATCCAAGCCATGCTCGGGCTTGGTAGCCGCTCTGGGCGGTACTGAGCCCCCGGCGTCGGTGTCGAGCGCTCCACTCCTCACCGAGGATCGTCTGCTGCTGTCCTCGGCGCCTCCGGGGCCGATCGACTCGGTCCAGCCTGGCGTTCCTCCATCCCTGCCATGCGCGTGGGCGGTACCCACTTCGGGCGGTACCGACCCGTCGGTGTCGAGCGTTCCGCTCCTCACCGGGGATTGGCGGCTGCGGTCCTCGGCGCCTCCGGGGCCGACCGACTCGTGCCGGTATGGCGTTCCTACGGGGGTGGTATCCGCTTTGGGCGGTGCCGACCCGTCGGTGTCGAGTGACCTGCTCCCCACCGGGGATCGCCAGCCGCTGCCCTCAGCACCTCGGGGGCTGATCGACTCGTCACTGTCTGACGGCCCTACGTTCAGGTCATGCGCGGAGGTAGTACCCGCTTCGAGCACGCGGGCGTCGGTGGTTCCGCCCCACGCCGGGGATGGTCATCTGGCCTCCCTCCCCTCGGGTCCGCTCGCTTCGACCCGCGTCGGGTCGCCGGTATCCCAGCCCTGCGCAAGGGTGGTACCGGGTTCGAGCGGCGCCGCTCCGCCGGCGACGGCAGGGGCGTCGAGCACAAAGGACCGCCATCGACCTTCCCCGGGGTATGTCGGCCAGCGCACGGGCGACTCCCCAGCATCGACGCGGCCGTCGAGGGCCCCGCCCTTTCCTAGAGAAGGGGCCTCGGGGTCTTAGACCGCTTCGACCCAATCTGGATCTGCGCTGCGCCGCAACGGTACCCCGACGTCGGCGCAGGGGCTTTGCACTCCCCCCCCCCCCCCCGCAGGGACTCGTCGTCAGGTGACCGGGGTCCCCTCGGGGACGGGCCGTATGCCCCGGAAGGATTTCTCTCCGGGTCGGACGGGTTCGAGAGGGAGCCCTGCTTCGGGCAGTGCCCGCCGATCGACATCGGCGCCGGCGTCAGATGACCCCCTCTCCACCGAGCTCCGCCCTCGGGGACCCATGATGCTCGTGGCACCAATCGGCGCGGTTCCGATCCGCGCTCCGGGATCTCCACTACCGGTGCGGTCGCCCCCGCCAGGGCCCTCTAGAAAGGGAGTCGATCTCCTCGCTCGGTTCGATGCCCAGCCTGGAGTCGGTATCCAGCCTTGAAAGCCTGGACACTACACGTCTCGGGATCGGTCCCTGTCCCCTCCCGCGACGCAGTGCGGAGACCGCTGGCCCCTGCCCTCCGGCGGCCGCGGAACTGCTTTGATCGCCGGGAGCAGCGCCACCCCCGGGTTCGGGGCCGAGGCCGATTCCTGCGGCGCTGTCGGTGCCATCGACCCCTTCGATGCCTAGCTTGGAATCAATCCCAGGAGCCGACGACGCCATGGGGACTGCCCCGATCCGGGTCGGTTGGTCCCCTCCTCTGCCCAGCGGGCATCGGCCCGAGCGGCCTCTGTGTGCCCTGGCAGCCTCCCCCGCCATAACTCCTCCGGCAGAGCCACCTTTTCAGGATTTCCCGGGCCCTGTGGAACAGGCAGCCGTGATGCTTCCTCTGCATCCCTCCCTGCAGGATCTCCTGCTGGGGGCTTGGCGGTCGCCTTTGAGGGTTCCGGCACCGTCGACTGCGATGCAGGCTCTGTACCGGGTGCCTCCGTCCCCGGGTTTTCGGCAGCACCAGCTTCCACATCGGTCCATTGTGGTGGAATCGGCGCTGAGGAAGGCCGGAAGCAAGGAGAAGCATGCTTCTCGCCCCCCAGGCCGCGCCTCAAAGACGCTAGATACTCTAGGACGTCAAGCCTTCCAGACGTCTATGCTGACGGCCAGAATTATTTCATATATATTTTATATGAGTCTGTCGCTCCGGGAGGTCACCGAGAGGTTGTCTCGGTTATCCCTCTTCGTATCTGCAACCAAGGCCTTTGAATATTCCCTGCTCCTTTATCACTGCAGGAATATCTCCGGGTTCCTTTCTCGTGCTTCGCTGGACTCCTTCCAGTCGGTCAGCAGAGCCTCTGCTGTTGCCATTAGAGCACGCCGTACAGCATGGTTGCAGGCGTCCGAGTTGTGTAGACGGGCACAGCACAACCTGGGTAATTCTCCCTGCGACGGAGAACACCTCTTCAATAGCGAAGCCTTGCGTCAGGTCGCACAGTGCTTCGCTAACCTTCCCAGAGTTGGCAGCCAGCCTAGGGCCCGGCCCCCCGGCGGTGGTAAACGCCTCTCCAGACCCCCCTTCCCTAGGAAGTTGAAATATCAGCCCTCCGCCCACCCTCCAGGCGCGCCCAAGCAAGGGACCTCTAACCCCGGGTTGATGCCCCCGGGCCCGCACCAGGACTCTCATACTAAGCATTTTTAGGCTCAGGTGGGCGGCTGCCTGCACTTAACCCTCTTATCGGAAGTTTAAAAATTGAGCTCTACTCTGGGGCTCGTTCAGTTGACAAATGGTTCGGAGGCTTATCTAGGGGTTCAGGTATTCTCCTTCCGTTTGGAAGGGAGACCACCTCTATTCCGTGATAGCTATGGCCCACGGCCAACTTAATTACCCTTCGGTACGTCTCCGAACCCTTCTCAGCCAGTATCCCCCTGCTGATTACTTCCGTACCGGAATTCTCCTCCTGTCCCCCGTCTGTGCGGGGGGCGAGTTTTCTGCGTGCAGGTCCTGGGGACACATATAGGGCCTCCAGCCCCTGTGGCGTTCTACCGGACTGATGCTATCCTCCGTCCCCCACACTACCGCGCTGTTGGTTCGCCGATCTGCCCTTGTCCTCCGGAATAGATCCCTCTACTGACGGATCTTGCTGCCACCTTCCCAGGTGGACGTTCTGTGGATCAATGGCAGATCCGCCTTACCAGGGTGATGCTCAGGGAGGTAGGCCCCTCGGCATGCCTGCGTTAGTACCGGAGTGGGCGCCCTCATGCCCACCGGCTTAGATATACTAGATATCACCTGCGCGATAGGCGCATATTGGGGGGATGCCCGCAGTACCTGTGTTCTACCGCCTAATTTCCCTATGGCCGGTACTCACGCCCCCCCTCCCCCCCCGTGGTCCGGCCAGTCCGCCTGCCTATTCCTCGATTGGGCCGCGGACTGGTGGTACTCTACCGCTGTGAAGTCTGCAGCTCCCTTTTCAGTTAGGTCCTCCTCCCGGGGGTTCGGACCCTTGTCTCCCTATCTCTCACTAGGGTAGCCTGTGTACTCCTTCTGCTCTGGGGTACACCCCTACTCTTCTCCGGAATGGGCTCTCTGGTTCGGCCAGTCTTCTACTGTTAGTCCTCTGAGTTCTGGACTCTACTCCTAAGGGAGTGCTCAGCTTTGCACTAAGCCTCCTGGAAGACCTGCCGTCCTTCTCCTGACCCAGCTGACGCCTGGATCTCCTAGCCTTCCGGATTTGGAACTTCCTCCTCGCTGCGGCGAAGTTTCCTTGACGACTTCGCTAATGCGTCTACGGTGCCTTCATCACAGGTCTGCTTCCGGCAACCCGGTAGGTAATCTCTACAGGGTTCCACACCATTAATTCATTAAAACTTAATGGCCGGTAAGCTCTATATGGTACTAGGTCATTTACTCATTAAATGCTTACTGATACTATTTATGCATCCCTCTGACTACTCTTCCTGTAGCCTGGGGTTTTTTTTTTTTGCTGTATCTTAATGATACCTGTTCTGCACTCTAAAGACTTCCCTCTGTAGTCTTTAGATTCGCTGTCCGCTATTCAACTCCTGCCCTCCATCCCTCAGGGGATGCCGGGGATTCAGGCTGGGCAAATGCCATCCCGTCCTGGGCTGCGCTTATGGGATCTCCCCGGGCATCCTTAGCTAGGGAGTCCCCACGTGTGAAGACTCATTCCTGCTTGTTCCTGGAGATAGCACAGTTACTTACCTGTAACAGGTGATCTCCAGAACAGCAGGAATTAGTCTTCACAACCCGCCCACCTCCCCTAGGAGTTGTATCTCTTTTTTCTCTATTCCTTCCTCTCCTCTCCTTCTGGCTCAGCTATGAAACTCAACTGGGGAGAGGCAGTAGGAAGGGCGGGAAGCCACCGCGCAGGCGCGAGGTATGCTCCCAAAGGCTTTCTGATTGGATGCTGGGGAGCATTCCCGTGCGGGCTCCGTCGGCGACGTCTCCCACGTGTGAAGACTAATTCCTGCTGTTCCGGAGATCACCTGTTACAGGTAAGTAACTTTGCTTTCTTTTCTTTCCCTCTCTCTCTCTCTTTGTCTCAGCTTTCAAACTCAACTGGAGAGAGGCAGTTGGAAAAGGCGGGAAGGCAGCACGCAGGTGCTGTGGGATGCTCCCAACAGCTTTCTAATTGGATGTTGGGGAGCGTTCCTGCGCGGGCTCCATCGGTACTGACAATACCCATATGTGAAGACTAAATTCCTGCTGTTCCCGGAGATCACCTATTTCTCCAGGACCAAGCAGGAAGTCAGTCCTCACATATGAGTGACATCGATGGAGCCCTTGCGGAGCATTTCCCCAGCTTTCTAAGAAAGCCTTTGGGAATGCAGGCACGCATGCGCAGTCCCCTTACCGCCTATAGGTGTCATCTTGCCCAGTCTCTCTCTTTCCGTGAAGCCTGTTGGTCGTGCGTCCTAGTCTTCCCGGAAAATCGTTGGATTTTTTCGCAATTCCTTCGCTATTTTTTCTCCGGTTCGACGCCGGTTCCTCTCCCGCCGGGTTCGGTACACCGGTTTCGAGCCCGATCTTACTTTTTTGGTTTTTGCCCTTGGTGACTGGCATTCGCGCCCTTTTTTTCTTTTTCCCTAGAAGGCTGGTCCTTTGACCTCGCGGGGACTATTTTTTCCCCGATGGCTTCCAGTGGTTTCAAAAAGTGTGATCGGTGCAAGAAGCTGATGTGTCTCACCGACACACACGACTGCTGCCTTCGGTGCCTGGGTCCTGACCACGATCCTAAGATCTGTGGACCATGTGGAAAGATGTCTTCCAAGGCGCTTCGAAGTTGTCAGCACCAAAAGGAAAGGCTTTTCTCCGACTCGGCCTCCGGCCAGGCCCAAACCTCGTCTGAGGCCTCGACATCTCGGGAATCGGATCCCGAGCACCGTCGGGGCTCCTCGGACAGGGGGTCCCCCGACCAGGAACGAAAGAGGAAGAAGCGACTCGCGAGGGTGCCGCCGGAGGAGGTCCCTGGCTCCTCGAGAGCTAGGTCTCAGACCCCCGACCGCCGCCCCGGGCCCGTGGAACAGGAGAAGCCGCCAAAAGTACCTCTTGTGGAGCCGGAGTCTGCTGGACACGTAAGTCCTGTAGTCCTCATGGACTCTCCTCCCAGAGAGCCGCTGCCGGGGCCCAAGTCGGTTGCTGCTGAGTCTCCTGAGCTGGGTCTCAGGCTGACAGCCTTGGAGTGCAGACTGTCTGCCTTCATGGAACAGCAGCGGGCACTGATGGCCAGCCTGTCTGGCACATCTGCCCTGACCACTGGGACATCGACATCGAAGTCGACCCAGGAGACCGAGCTGAAATTCAAGACCATGAAGGCTCGAGGTCGACCTCGGTCGCGGTCTCCCTCGACCTCCTGTTCGGGATCGAGGGTTTCGACACCGGTGCCTTCGGCATTGGGGCGGGTGCTCACAGGCCCCGCGCGGTCGGACCCCGATTCCTCATCGAATGAGTCCGCCTGGGAGACGGAGGACGAGGAGTCCCTCGACACCTTCCGGACTCGGTGCGTCCCGTCAGACTCACCGCAGACTGATCCCGGGAGTAGATCCCCTCCGGAGGATACTCTGTTCTTGGAGTTCGTCTGGGATATGGCCACTGCGCTGGCGATCCCTGCGGACCCCGAGGAGGAGCCGAGGAGCTCGAGGCCCTACAGTATGACTCTCCTCCGAAGGAGGCCTTTACTGTTCCGGTTCCTCCGATGCTGGAACGGCTCCTCTTCCGGATGTGGGAGGCACCGGCCTCGACGCCGGTTCTAAGCAAGCGGGTCGATTCCATTTATCGACTCTGTAAGATCCCTGCTTTTCAAAAGGCGCAGCTACCGCACCATTCCATGGTGGTGGAATCGACCATGCATCGCCTGAAAAGTCAGAAGATGCACTCCGCGGTCTGTCCTAGTTCAAACAGACAACCAAGTAACCATGTTCTATGTGAACAAGCAGGGCGGAACAGGCTCCAGGCTCCTTTGTCAGGAAGCACAGGACCTTTGCTTGTTTGCTCTCAAGCACAACATGCTCCTCAAGGCAGTGTATCTACCTGGCCAGGACAACTACCTGGCAGACAGGTTGAGCAGGATTCTGCAGCCTCACGAATGGCAGCTCCATCCCTTAGTGGTTCAGAAGATTTTCCTGAAATGGGGACTTCCAACCATAGATCTGTTTGCCAGTCCCTCAAACAAACAACTGACAAAGTTCTGCTCCAGGCAACCGCATCCTCTGCGACTGGCAGCAGATGCTTTTCTGATTTCCTGGTCCCAGGGCCTCCTGTATGCGTTTCCTCCCACCCCCCTGGTGGCCCGAACCCTGTTCAAAATTCTTCAGGACAAGGCCTCGGTCCTGCTGGTAGCTCCCAGATGGCCGAAACAGCCTTGGTTTCCACTTCTGCTTCAGCTGGCAGTGGATCCCCCACTACCTCTGGGGTTGCAACCCAATCTTCTCTCTCAAGATCAGGGTTCCCTTCTGCACCCAAATCTCAGAGCTCTCAATTTGATGGCATGGAGGCTGCAAGGGTAGTTTTGGCTCCCTGGGGCCTACCTCAGGAAGTTGAGGAGGTTGTCCTAGCCTCTAGGAAACAGTCCACTAGAAAAACCTATGCCCTGAAATGGAAAAGGTTTT
Organism: Ichthyophis bannanicus; assembly: GCA_033557465.1. NCBI lineage: Eukaryota > Metazoa > Chordata > Amphibia > Gymnophiona > Ichthyophiidae > Ichthyophis > Ichthyophis bannanicus. The sequence continues at coordinate 795,951,205 of CM066034.1, forward strand.
CTGTGTGGTGTCAGCTACGTACAGAGGATCCTTTCTCCTGTGCTGTACCAGTAGTGCTTCAGTACCTGCTGCACTTATCTAATCAGGGACTTAAGTCCAATTCTGTTCGTGTCCACCTCTCAGCTCTAGCAGCTCACCACTCACTGGTGGAGGGACATTCTCTGTCGGTTCACCCCTTGGTGTCCAGATTTCTTAGAGACTTGCTCTTGCTAAAGCCTCCAATCCGCCCTCCAGCTCCTGAGTGGGAGTTGGATGTGGTCTTGCAGCAACTGACTTGCCCATCTTTTGAGCCGATGGCTACTTGTCCTCTCAGCTTCCTTTCTTGGAAGACACTCTTCTTGGTAGCCTTAACCTCGGCCAGGCGGGTGAGTGAGCTTCAGGCCCTAGTCTGTGACAGGCCTTACACCCGCTTCTATGGGAACAGGGTAGTCCTTAGGACTCATCCAAAGTTCCTCCCAAAGGTTGTCTCCTCTTTCCACCTCAACCAGGAGGTGGTTCTTCCTACCTTCTTCCCTAGTCCTCATGCAAGCCAGGCTGAAGCAGTCCTGCATACCCTGGACTGTAGGAGGGCCTTATCCTTCTACCTTGACCGTACGCAGGGGCATAGAAGGTCTACTCAGCTCTTCATATCTTTTGACCCTAATAATTTAGGCTTAGCTGTGTCCAAGCGTACCTTGTCCATTTGGGTGGCTGACTGTATCACCTGGTCTTACAGGGGGGCTGACCTTCCTTTGCAGGGTCGGGTCACGGCCCATCGTGTCAGGGCAATGGCTGCCTCAGTGGCTCACCTCCGCTCTGTACCGTTGGTAGACATCTGCAGGGCTGCAACTTGGTCTTCAAGCCAGACATCTGCGGCCCATTACTGTCTGGAGAGGGAGTCCCATAGGGACAGTGCTTTTGGCCAGGCAGTACTCCGCAATCTCTTTGAGGTTTAGGCAACTCCTGCCCTCCAGCCCTCGTTGGGCTACCGGTGGAGGTTCTTTCAGTGAAAAGCCTTTCTTTGATGCTGGGACTAGAGGGAGTTCTCTTGTTCAGCCTGGGTTCCTGGTAGCCCAGAGCTAGGGAGTCACCATATATGAGGACTGACTTCCTGCTTGGTCTTGGAGAAAGAGTAGTTACTCACCTGTAACAGGTGTTCTCCAGGAGCAGCAGGAATCATTCCTCACAACCCTCCCTCCTCCCCTGGGAGTTGCTGTTGTACATAGTTTATATTTTTTTACTTTTTTGTGTGCTGTTTTTAGCTATGTCATTTGACTGGGCAAGATGGCACCTTTAGGCAGGAAGGGGACCGCGCATGCATGCCTGCATTCCCAAAGGCTTTCTTAGAAAGCTGGGGAAATGCTCCGCAAGGGTTCCATCGATGTCGATGTCACCCATATGTGAGGACTGATTCCTGCTGCTCCTGGAGAACACCTGTTACAGGTGAGTAACTACTCTTACAGGTGAGTAACTATGCTTTACTGCCTGGCCAGAATGAACAAAAGGTTGATGAAATGCTCAAAGAAATCAGGGAAGCTAACAGCATTTACAGCACAGTAATAATAATGGGTGATTTCAATTAGCCCGGTATCGACTGGGTCAGGGTCATGGCAGGACATGCTAGGGAGATAAAGTTTCTAGATGAAATAAATGACTGCTTCTTGGAGCAGCTGGTTCATGAACTGACAAGTGAAGCCATCTTCGACCCAGTCCTTAGTGAATCACAAGAACTGGTGCAAGAGATAAGGGTGTTGGGATCACTTGGCAATAGGCATTTGATTTAATACATGGAGGAAGGGATGGCAAGGAAATCCACAGTACTACCCTTTAACTTTCAGAAGGAAGACTGTGATAAAATGAGGAAAATAGTTAAGAAAAACTAAAAGGAGCAGCTGCAAAGGTTAAAAATGTACATCAAGCATGGGTGGTGTTTAATAGGTTGGAAGCCCAGACCGGCTGTATTCCACGCTTTAAGAAAAGTGGAAGGAAGTCCAAAAAGCTGCCGGCATGGTTTAAAGGTGAGGTCAGAGAGGCTGTTGTAGTCCAAAAAAAGCATCGTTCAGGAAATGGAAAAAGGAGCCGAATGATGAAAACTAGAAACAACATAAGCACTGGAAAGTTAGATGCAAGGCATTGTTAAGGAAAGCGATGAGAGAATTTGAAAAAAAAAAGCTTGCTATGGAAGCAAAAATGCTTAATAAAAACTTTTCTCAAGTACATTCGTAGCAAAAACCTTGTGAAAGAGTCAGTTGGATCATTGGATGATAGAAGGATGAAAGGGACACTAAGAGGGGACAAGGCCATAGCAGAGGGACTGAATAAATTCTTTGCTTCGGTCTTTACTGAAGAAGAAGTAGGGAAGTTACCCATGCCTGAAATGGTATTTAAAGCTGATGAGCCAGCAGAAAAATTGAAAGAAATATCGATAAACTGGAAAGATGTATTACAACTGTTTAATAAACTGTAGAGTAGCAAATCACCTGGACCAGATGGTATACATCCAAGGGTGTTGAAAAAACTGAAATATGAGTTTGCAGGCCTAATATTACTAATCTGTGAACTATCATTAAAATCATCAGTAATATCTGATGACTGGAGGATGGCCAATGTAACACCAGTTTTTAAAAAAGGTTCAAGGGCGATCCGGGAAACTACAAACCGATGAGCCTAACGTCAGTACCAGGAAGAATGCTAGAAGCCATTATTAAGAACAAAATTTCAGAATATGTAGTCATAGTTTAATGGGAAACAGCCAACATGGCTTTAGCCAGGGAAGGTCTTGTCTTACTACTCTGTTATATATTTTTGAAGGTGTAAATAAACAGGTAGACAAAGGTGGGTCAGTCGATGTAGTGTACCTGGAGAGACTCTTGGCGAAATTAAAAAGTCATGGGATAGGAGGCAGTGTGCTATTGTGGATTAAGGACTTTATAAAAGATAAAAAGCAGAGGGTAGGGCTAAATTGCTAATTTTCCGCAATGGAGAAAGGTGAGTAGTGGAGTACCCCAGGGATCTGTGCTGGGTCTGCTGCCTTTTAATATATTCATAAATGACCTTGAAATGGGAATGAGTGAGGCAATCAAATTTGCAGATGATACAAAATTATTCAAAGTTGTTAAAAACCCAAGAGGATTGTGAAAAATTGCAAGAGGACCTTAATAAATTGGAAGAATGAACGTTCAAATGACAGATGAAATTTAATGTGGACAAGTGCAAAGTTATGCACCTAGGAAAGAACAACCCAAACTATGGTTACATGATGCAAGGTTCCACATTAGGAACCACCACCCAGGAAAACGATTTGGGCGTCATCGTGGATAACACATTGAAGCTCTCTGCCCAGTGTGCAGTGGTGGCTAAGAAAGCAAATAGAATGCTAGGTATCATAAGGAAAGGAATGGAGAATAAAACAAAGGATATTATAATGCCTCTGTAGCGTTCCATGCTGCAGCCGCACTTTGAATATTGTGTGCAATTCTGGTCGCCGTATCTTAAAAAGATATAGCAGAATTAGAAAAGGTACAGAGAAGAGCCACCAAAATGGTAAAGTGGATGGAAGAATGCCCCTATGAGGAGAGGCTGAAAAGGTTAGGACTCCAACCTGGAAAAGAGACGGATGAGGGGGAGATATGAAAGAGGTCTATAAATTAATGAATGGAGTGAAACTGGTAAATATAGATCACTTGTTTGTGCCATCAAAATATAGAAAGACTAGGAGGCATGCAATGAAGCTACAGTGTAACCAGTCTAAGACTAATAAGAGAAAATATTTTTTCACTCAACACGTAATCAAACTCTGGAATTTGTTACCGAAGGATTTAGTAAAAGCTGTTAGTGTAGCTGGGTTTCAATAGGTTTGGACAAGTTCCTAGAGGAAAGTTCCATAAACCATTATTAAAGGGGACCCGGGAAATCCACTGCTTGTCCCATTACAAGCATTCTGGAACCTGTGTCTTCTGGGGAAACTGCTAGATACTTGTGGCCTAGATTGGCCACTGTTGGAAACAGGATACTGGGCTTGATGGACCTTGGTCTGAAACAGTATGGCGTATCTTATGTTCTTATGTTTGATCATCTTTTTGTGTTTGCTGGTTTGCGCAAGGGTATCAGGTAGCCAAGTCTACCTTGGGGAACTGGATCAAGGAGGCAATTACCTCTGCATATCTGTGACAGAGCCAAACAGTTCTGAAGGGCTTGCGCATCCATTCCACTTGGGTGTAAGCGTCCTCATGGGCAGAGTCAAGCTCAGTAGCCCCTTCAGACATTGTCAGGTGGCAACATGGGCATCACTCTCTCCTTTTTTTGTCAAGGATTACTGCTTGGATGTCCATACTCAGGCGGACACAGCCTTTGGCTCAAGGTTTACTAGCTGCTGTGTCTTCTTCCTGTCCAATGGATATGTAGGTTTGGTACGGCCCAGTTGTCTGGACTAGTCTAGCAGGATGATATGGAAGGTGACATTTTACTTACCAGATAATGTCCTTTCCTTGAGTTCTGCTAGACCAGTCCAGGACCCACCCCTGGAATTGTGTTTGGTCTGTAATGTTGCGGCAGTACTGTGGTCCACTATGATTTATATGCTTGGCTCTGCAGGTCCATATCCTACTGACAACCTTTCCTGTACATAGTTTCTGTACTATTTGATTCATTGTTGTTGACCACATTGAGGTTGTGTGAGGCTTGCCATGCTGTCCCATATGCTTTGGGGAAAAATACTGAGGCACCCTCTAGTTGCTCAGACTGAAAGAGCCATGAAAGTGATGTCATTGAAACCCGGGCATTTCATTGGCTATCTGTCTGCACTAATCTGCTGGTAGGGGAACACAATCAATTTGTCCGAACTGGTCTAGTAGGACTCAAGGAAAGTACATTATCTGGTAAGTAAAATGTCACCATAATAAACAGACACACACACACAAAAATTAATGTACACGCACACTCATACAGACACTACATTCACAAGAGACACACATACTGGCAGTACAGATACAAACAGATTAGTACTTGCATACACTGGGGATGGAAAGAATTCTATGAGCCATGATTTGCATGCTTTTGCCACTTATTGAAAAAAGTACCACTGTTGTTAATTGCCATTAAGTCAGTGTCGACTCATGGCGACCCACTGGATAGTTGTCCTAAATTGTATTCGGTCTTCAGTACTACTGCTTCTTATTATATTCTGTTACCTGTCTTTTCCCTTTGTCAAAAATGCTCATTCTAAGTGTTTTTCCCCTAAATCATTCTAATATAATGCTGGCCATGTGTGGAATCAACTGCCTTACAATATTAAATCTATATCTCATATGAGATTTTGGCAAGCATTGTAAACTTATTTGTTTCTGAAATGTTATCTTTTGAATGCTTGATTATTTTTGTCCTTTGTTGAAGATTTTTATTTCTTTTAATTGTTGCATTTTAGTGTACTGTATTAACGTGATTGCTGTAACATAGTAAACTTTTGTATGTAATCTGCTTTGCAGCCGTTGGAATAATAGAAGAATATAAGACGATATTAAATTAAATTAGATACTACTACTAGTAATGATGATGATAAACACTGCAGCAATTATGTTCTATGTAGTCTGTTTATAGTAAATTAATTAATTAATGCAAAACAAATCTATTAAAGCAACTAAAACTTATTTTTTGATTTTCCAATGTGATTACAAAAACTATAAAGACGTTGAACTTCTATACATGGTATGAGGATATAGCTGCCTGGACTTAGCTGTATTGTAGCATACTGCAGTGAATAAGAAGGCACGCTGAAATGATTGAAGAAAAGCCTATTCTTTGAATAGGTCTATCTTGACTAGATTGTAAGCTCTGATGAGCAGGTACTGTATCTTACATGTCTATGCAGCTCTGCGTATGTCTTGTAGCGCTATACAAATGCTCAGCAGTAATAGTAGTAGTAGTAGTGGTGAATTCAAGATTGTATGTAGCTCTTTTCATCCCACTTAGTAGGATGTGTCCCAATAAGTTTAGGCCTACACGCTATTCTTAGTTTTTCATTTTCATAAAAATCCGAATTATGTCAAGTGCAATTTTGGCTATTAAAAATCACTAGATAGTTTTTTAAAATATATTCTTTTTTTTTCTTTTGTTGTTGTTTTAAAGAAACTTTTATTCATCGATTCTCCCAGAGTACATACAATTGCGTATATCATCCTTACACAGAACTTTGTACTAACAACAATACGCTATATCTCCTCTAAAATACAAGTCACGGACATATTAAAAGTCATTTCCCTAGTCAACCCTATATTAATTAAACTTATCCTACCCCCAGAAAACATTATATCTCTATTCTACAGATCCTCACTGTCAGTCCACTCTCCACTTTAATATAACTATGCCAAGAACCATGCAACCAACTCCCATACCAAAGAGCTCGCACCCTGCTTCCCTCCCTATCATCCCTGCCCCCCCATATTATATCACAATTCCCCCCCATGTCCCCCCCCACCCCTAATCCTACCTAAACCCCTCCCGCCAATCCCCTCCCCCAGCCCTGATGTACCACTTGCCACAACTTCCCCCACCGCGCTTCAAACTGGCCCCCCTTCTCCCTCCGAGCCGCCGTTAACCGTTCCATCAGTAATATGTGTCTTACTCGCTCTTCAAACTCCTCCAGCCCCGGAGCCTCCCTCTGCTTCCACACAGTTGCCACCGTGCACCTCGCTGCACTTAGGCAGGCCGTCAAGCCTCGCCCTCCTCTCCCCACCATGATAGCAGAAATATACCCGGTGCCATGTCAACCTCCTCCCCCAACTTCTCCCGTATCCAATCCCTAATCGCTCCCCAGAATGCCTGTATCTTTACACACCCCCACCAAATATGCCAAAAGGTACCCACCTCCCCACAATCCCTCCAACATGCTGACCTCACCCCTGGGTATATCCTATGTAGTCTCTCTGGGGTGTAATACCATCTGAGCATTATTTTATAACTATTTTCTCGTATACTGCTGTACCACGGAGCCTTCTTAATCTGATCCCAAACCTCCATTGGCACCCCAATATCCTTCTCCCATTCCCCCATATATCGAAACTTTCCCCCCTCCCTTCTCTGGACCCCCTTATAAAGAGCTAAGATCATCCCCTTCGATCCCTCTTTCCCAACCCAAATGGCTTCTGTATCGGATAACTCCCCCACTAACCCCCCTCCTCCTCTTCGGCTCCCTACAAGGAAGGACTTCGCCTGGACATACGCGAACTGGTCCTTCTCCTCCAGCCCATAATCCTCCTTAACCTCGTCAAAGCTCATAATTTCGTCCCTGTCCAGCAGTTGGAAGAAATACACCAACCCTTTACTCGTCCACCCATCATATAGCCCCCCCCCCTCCCATCCCGGCCTAAAAGCTTTGTACCCCCTCCAGGGCGTTACCAGGGAGAAGCCCCTCCTCCTCCCCTTTGAGGCTTGTGCCCGTACCCCGTCCCATACTTCCGCTACCTGTCTCATTGCTGGGGATCCCCTCCCCAGCTCCTTCCTATCCTGCTTCAACGCCCATAGCCATGCTGCCAGCCTTCCGCCCTTTACGTATGTTTTCTCTACCGCCACTCCTAGCTTGACTTGCCCTTTCCCTCTCCAGTCCATTGCATGGCGCAACTGCGCCGCCCTATAATAATCATGAAAATTAGGCACCCCCAGACCCCCCTCCTCTTTAGGAGCATACATGACCTCCCGCGCGATCCTCGGAGGCTTCCGCTTCCAAATGTACTGGAACACCTTCCGTTGCAATGCCCTCAAGACCCCATCTGGCATCTTCACTGGAAGAGCCTGAAACAGATATAAAATCCGTGGGAAGATGTTCATTTTAACCCCCGCTATCCTACCCAACTAGGACACTTCCAAGTTCACCCAACAATCCTGATCTTTAGAGAGCTCCCCCATAACTCTAGGGTAATTCACCTGATAGATATCTTCATATCTCACCGGAATCTGTACCCCTAAGTACCCCAGCAATCTCTTAACCCATTTAAACGGATAGCTCACTTTCAACTGCTTCACAACCCTCTGGGGGACTGAAATATTTAACACTTCCGTTTTGTCTACATTCATCTGAAATCCTGAAACCCATCCAAACCGCTCTAGCTCCTCCATAATTACTGGCAATACCACCTGCAGGTTGTTGATATACAATAAGATGTCGTCCGCATATAGGGATATTTTATGTTCCACCTCCCCCCCCCCCTTTTTCACCCCCCAAATCCTCCCATTTTCTCTCGCCTTCTGTGCCAAGGGTTCTACCGCTAAAGCAAAGAGCAGCGGTGACAAGGGACACCCCTGCCTCATCCCCCTCCCTAATTCAAAATCTGCTGAATAACTGCCATTCACTTTCACTCGTGCCCTGGGCCCCTTATATAATCCTTGCACCCATTTTACAAAATTCGGCCCACACCCTATTTTCCCGACCACTTGCCACAAGAAATCCCAGTGCACCCGGTCAAATGCCTTCTCGGCATCAATGCACATCAAAATACAGGCTCCCGTCCCCTCCCTGGCTGCCCCTATCACTTCCACCGCCCTCTTAATGTTATCAGCCGTCTGTCTCCCCATAATAAAGCCGGTCTGATCTTCTTTAATCAGTCTAGGCAGCAGCGGTGCCAGCCTATCCGCTAACACCTTCGCCAGGATCTTTACATCTACATTAAGTAAGGATATTGGGCGATAAGAACCGCAATTCAAAGGGTCCTTTCCCGGCTTCGGCAAAATAGTAATCCCCGCCGTCAACATACCCGGTAACAGTTCCCCCCCACCCCCTCTTTCAGCAAACCATTAAGCACTCTGATCATTATATCCCTAATTTCTCCCCAGAACCTTTTATAAAACGTCCCTGGGAGCCCGTCTAATCCCGGCGCCTTCCCCCCCACCAACCCCCTCACCACTTTCCCCACTTCCTCCCCTGACATTTCCATATCCAGCATACTCCGCTCTTCCTCTCCTAATATTGGTAGCTCCAGGCCTGCCAAGTATCCACTGATTTGTTCTCGCCCCATCCCCTCCTGTCTTTTATACAAGTCCTGATAATACCGCTCAAATCTCCCTCGAACCTCCTCTTCATCCCTCACTACCTCCCCATCATGTCGTTTGATTTGGTATATCACCGAGGCTCCTTTCCGCTGCCGCAACTTGCGGGCCAGCAGCTGACCGGCCTTGTTCCCAAACTCATAGTACATTTGTTTCACCTGATTCATTTCAAAGGCAATCTGATCCACCTGTAAAGCTTTTATTTCACCTCGCACTCTTTCCATTTCTTTCCTAGCCCTCCCCGTTCCCAGCTGCCGATATGTCCTTTCCACTTCAACCAGCTACCGTCTTAACTCTGCCTCCTTCATCCCTCTTTCCTTTTTCAGTCTCGCTCCCCATTTAATAAACCTCCCTCTAATATATGCTTTCAAACCCTCCCACAGCACTACCTCTCTCACGTGGCCCTGATCATTAATTTCCAGGTATTCCCTTATCGCCAACTTTATATCCTCCACCACCTCTTTGCGTTTCATCAAGCTCTCATTCAACCGCCAGAACTTAGTCCCGAATTGCCGCTTATCCCTAAGACCCACCATCACCGCACTATGGTCCGACCACACTATCGGGATAATCTCCCCCTCCCTCACATCTAACATCCACGTGGTATTCACCATAATCATATCAATCCTACTCCAGCTATTGTAAGGCGCTGAGAAGAAAGTATACTCTTTACTGGATGGGTTCCTCGTCCAACATACATCCACCAAGTTATGCTGCTCAATCATCCGTTTAAGCCCCTTCCTATCCTGTCCCCTCCCCTCCCAATCTCATGGAAATCTGTCTATCCCATCCTGCAGCGTAATATTATAATCCCCCCCCAATAAGCAACCTCCCATGCACCTCCCTCTCCAACAGCTGGCTTGTACTTTTCCTAAAATCCCCCTGCCCTCCATTCGGCCCATATATCAATACTATGTTTATCTCCTCATTCCCCCATCTCCCTTTTATCCCCACCACTCTCCCCTCCTCATCCCTAAACTACTCCCGTACATGTACCCCTGTCCCCCCCTTCACCAATATAGCTACCCCCCCTCTTCTCCCCCCCTTTGCAACATGAGAAGAATTGCTCCGGGAACCCAGGATGTTTTAGTCTCCCAACCTCCCCTGCCCTCAAATGGGTTTCTTGCACCAATATCACCTCCCAGTTATGTATCTTTATTTCCCTAAAGAATTGTCTCCGTTTGTATGGGGAGTTCAATCCCCTCACATTCACCGATCCAATCCTCAACATTGTCCTATGTGACCCCACACCCCTTCCAACCCCTATCCCCAAGTTGTGACTTCCCCATCCCACCTCCACCCCCCTCTCCCCCCTCCCCTCAATGTCTTCCATGTGTGTCAAGTCCTATCCCGACTCCTCCTTGTACTCACACCCCTATGCACCCCTCCAATGTATCTCCCCCACCGCCCCCCGCCCCCACTACTTTATCCCCCCCCCTACCACAATTCTTACCACCTTCTCCCTCTTTCAGTATTATCATATACAATGCCCCTTACACAGCCCCCCTCCCACACTCCCCCATTCTGTAGCTCACATTCCATTAATCTCCAAAACCCTTCCCCCCAGTGTTCATGTAGTCCCTGTCTGCTCCACTCCATTCGGCTCCTGCGAAAGCCTTCTCAGATGCTTCCCTTTTTCAGATACTTTCTGCCACTGTGACGCTCTCTGCCCCTTAATTCTCGAGTCTCTGGTACTCAAGTCCCGCTCTCTCTCCTGGGTCCTCGGGAGTTGCTCACAGCCCAGCTCCTGCAGCACAGTCCACACTTCCTCCGCTCCTTTTACTCACTTAGAAACCCCATTTACCGTCACCAGGAGACCAAAGGGAAACAGCCATCGATATCTCAGTCCTTTTCCCCGGAGGTATGCAGTCACTTCCTTCAGGCCTCTCCTCCTTTCCAAAGTTCCCTTGGACAAATCATTATATATTTCAACCTCACAGGACTCCCAGGCAATGTGATCGAATCTCCTGGCCACATTCAGCACGCAGTCCTTTATAGGGAAGCTACTCAGACATGCAATAACATCCCTGACTTGATTCTCTCGCCGGGGACCCATGCTGCGATGTGCTTTCTCTTCTCCGATAACATCCGCGTGCTCAGTCTCACTGCCCTCCAATCGCAAAACATGGAGACACAGCCGCCGCACCGCTTGTACACAGTCCTTGAATTTCTACGTTTCGGGGATCCCTTTAATTCGTAAATTATTCCTCCGCGCCCTATCCTCCATTTCTTCCAGCTTTTCTTGCATATCCTCTTGCCTTTCCCTTAAACAACGCTGTTCCACATCCATCTCCCGCCACGCTCCTTCCTATGTCTCCACGTGTTCTTCTATCTCCTCTACACGTTGCCCCATGGAGTTCAGCTCCTGTTGTATGGTATACAGCGTTTCTTTCAAATCTTTTCTCAGCGCCTTTATATCCCCTTGGAGCTCACGCTTAAATTCCATAAGTCAGTCTTTCAACTTCGCTCCCTCCACCGGCTGCTATCTCTCACCATTATCTTCCTCTGGGCTCTCGCCGCTTTCCTCAGCCGCTCCCTCGTTCCGCAGCCCTTTCTCTTCTCATTGTGCGTATGTCGACTTAAACCCCGCCAATTTTTTCCAGGCTGACATACCACTCATCGGGGTCCGTTTGCCATCCATTTGGTCAATAGGGGTGCTGCTCATTCAATGTCTTAGTCGGGAATCGGACGGAGCTCAGCTAGTCCGCAGCCATAAGCTCCGTGACGTCACCGGAAGTCTAAAATATATTCATTTTTTAAAAATATATCAATCACATTTGTAGCTATTGTCTCAGTGTTTTATGAATTAAAGCTAATATATATATAGACAAGCAAACAGTATGCAGTACCATGCTAAAACAAACTGTAAAGCAAATTTGAGTTTTCCTGGGCTCTTGGTAAAATAATGTATTATAAAAAGCATGGGTTAGCTAGCTGGGTCACTCATTTATCTGACTGTTTAGATGTATGAAGGTTTTAACAAAGAACTGGACTATTAGCCCTAGGATGTGGAATCTTTTATGATAAGAGAACTATAAGTGAGGAAAGATACCAAAGCTACTACAGCTTAGCCAACAGGGGAGCCTTTCAACTGACAGAGCATCTGGTTCATGTTTAACCTGGGTTGGAAATGAGCAGCATTCTATTACTGTCTTGTAGTTAATATGCAACCTATTTGATATGAGTTGGTTTTATAAGTTATTTGACAAGTGTTCATAGCATAAACACTGTTAGTAGTAATTAGCACTCTAAATTTTAATGCTTAAGAATTAAATGGGTATGGAAAATGTACTAGTTGTGGCTTTGGCCCATTGAAAGCACAGTGCTGTGAAATTTTCAGAAATTCTGTATTTTTCTGAAATGCAAATTATATATTGCAAAAGATAAGAATTGTTCAGCTATGATGTTTATATTTGTTAATATTTTTTATTATCCAGATAATATTGAAGTTGCATATCTGAAGACTCTAACAAAAGAGGATATAATACAGTTCTACAAGGTAAGTTAAATCCATTAATATTTAGATCTATTATGATAGAAGGTAAAGGAATGTCATGAAATGAAGTTTATTTGTGTGATGATAGTTGTTGCATTAGGACTATTCAAGAAAATATTTTATGAAACCGAGCCTTTGTTTTCATTAGAATATATGCTGATAATCTGATCACAAGTAAATGTATCAAGAATGGCCTCGAACATTTTGAAGACACATTAATGCAACCTAGAGGAGTGCCCTTTTTTGCATAGGGATATTAAGTTGAATGGAGAAGTAGCCTAATGGTTAGAGCACTAGCTTGATAACTAAAAGACCAGGATTCAATTCCCACTAGCACTCCTTCTGGCTTTGGACAAGTCACTTAAACCTCCATCGTCTCAAAAGAAAGAAACATAGAAAAATGACAGAAAAAGACCACATGGTCTATCTAGTCTGTCCTTCCATATCAACAACTACATACAACAGTCCCTTTTTTTTCCTTTAGAGATGTTTGTCCCATGCTTTTTTGAATTCAGATACTGTTCTTATCTCTACTACCTCCACTGGGAGACTATTCCACGGATCCACCAATCTTTCCGTAAAGAAATATTTCTGCATATCATTCCTGAATCTATCCCCTTTCTCTGTCATCACATGTCCCCTCGTAGCAGAACTTGATTTCAATTGAAAGAGGCTCTCCCCCTGTGCAATTATGCCATGGAGGTATTTAAACATCTCAGTCATATCACCTCTATCCCGCCTTTCCTCTAAGGTGTACATATTAAGATCCTTAAGTGTGTCCTCATATGCTTTATAATGAAGACCTCTAACCATTTTAGTAGCCATCCTCTGTACTGACTCCATCCTGTTTATATCCTTTTGAAGGTGCAGTCTCCAGAATTGCACACAATACTCCAAATGAGGTCGCACCAAAGATTTATACAGAGGCACTATCACCTCTTTTTTTTCTGCTAGCCATTCCTCTCCGTATGCACCCAAGCATCCTTCTAGCTTTTGCTGTCGCCTTTTTTTTTTACCTGTTTAGCTACTTTAAGATCATCAGCCACAACCACGCCTAGGTCCCACTCTTCTTTACTGGACAAAAGTACTTCACTCCCTATACTATATTGCTCCCTTGGCTTGCTGCAGCCCAAATGCATGATCTTGCATTTTTTTTAACATTAAATCATAGCTGCAAAATTCTAGACCATTCTTCAAGCTTAACTAGATCCCTCCTCATGTTATCTACACATTCCTGAGTGTCTACTCTATTGCATATTTTGGTATCATCCGCAAAGAGGCAAACCTTACCCGACAGCCCTTCCGCTATATCACTAACAAAATGTTGAAAAGAATTGGACCAAGGACAGATCCCTTGGGCACACCACTGGTAACCTCCTTCTCCTCAGAGTGAGCTCCATTTACCTGTACTCTTTGTCGTCTCCCACTGAACCAATTTCTAACCCAAGCAGTACTTTAGGGTCCATCCCTAGGGTGCTCAGTTTTGTTTATAAGTCGCCTGTGAGGAACGGTGTCAAAGGCTTTACTGAAATCTAAATACACCACATCTAGGGCTCTCCCTCGGTCCAACTCCCTGGTCACCCAGTCAAAGAAATCAATCAGATTTGTCTGACAAGACCTGCCTCTGGTGAATCCATGCTGCCTCGGATCTTGTAATTGGCTGGACTCCAGAAACCTCACTATTTTCTCTTTCAGCAGCATTTCCAATAATTTACTCACCACCGAAGTTAAACTAACCAGCCTGTAGTTTTCAACTACATCCTTACTTCTGCTTTTGTGTAAAGGCACCACATGAGCCTCTCTCCAGTCCTTTGGCACCACTCCTGACTCCAACGAGGCATTGAAAAGGTCAGTCAGTGGAGCTTCTAGAACGTCTCCAAGTTCCCTCAGTATTCTAGGGTGTATCCCATCCGGTCACATCGCTTTGTCTACTTAAGTTTAGCTAGTTTCTCTCGAACACAGTCTTCTGAAAATTGTTCAAGATGCCCCTTGCTTCTGTTCCTGTTTGTGGGTGTTTTCTGAGGTCCTGTTCCTGGTTCTTCATCTGTGAACACAGAACAGAAATATTTGTTAATCAATTCTGCTTTATCCTCATCAGCTTCTACATATTCCTCCCCTTCACCCTTGAATCTGACAATACCACTTTTGCCCTTCCTCTTCTCACTAACTACTTCCGGTCACATTGTCAAGAAAATCCTGGATCTGCTTGGTCAACAGGAGTCAGCATTGATTCAAAGGCATACTTTTTTAAAATGTATTTATTGAGGAGTCACATGATGTGCTGAAAACACATGGATTTGCGCTATTCTCTCTCCGGGGCTCCCTTCCATTATCAGAGCCCTTTTCATATCATTTTCAGCACACCAACTCACCTTTTACCGACAAGAATCTTGGATACACATCGGAGTAGTTTCTTTAGGTTGGATGTTCTACGTTGTGCGAGATGAAAGCTGTCAAATGAGACTGAGAATGGCCTGCAGCGATAACATCCAAGATGGCCGATCCCCCGGCCTCACCCGACGCCCCAGCTCAGGCAGCACAGACCACCCTAATGGAAGAAGTGACAGCTGCAGTTGTCAGGGCACTCACCGGGCATTTCAATGCCCTTACAGGCCAGCTGGACACTATGGCCTGGACATTTGAAGTGTTCAAGAGCAGTCTTCAAGAGGCAGCTCATCATCTATCCTAGGCGGAGGATAGCGTTCATTCGGCTGCAAAGGAAATTCAGCACCTTCAAGAGATCATTGGAAAACAAATCGCAAAGCTTGACGACCTTGAAAATCGGGGCTGTCAGAAAAATCACAGATTCGGTGTCCCTGAATCTGTGAAAGACCCTGACCTTTAACTTCAGGGCTACCTGAAGTTTCTTCTCTCGACTTCCTTGAATTTGGGCAAAGACTGCAGACCTTTGATCATTGAACAGGTTCACTGCATTGGGCCTGTTGGACCACAGACTTGCAACCTTGTATGATCCTGGCCTGTTTTCTCAACTTTCTTCACAGAGAGAATGTGTTGAGGGCCGTTCACACTTGGGGCTCTATCCAGAATGGCAGTACCCGTATTAATTTCTACCAGGATTATTCTATGGAACTTGATAACAAGCGGAGGGCCTATGCGGAGGTATGCCAAAAACTGGTTGAGGCCAAAATAAAGTTTGTAGTATTATACCCTGTCTGAATCCGGATCTTCCACAACAGGTCTTCCTGGGTTTTTGACGGCTCAGAGTTGGCTAGGACCTAAGTGGACTCTGTTGGACTCTAGTTTGGGGGGGTCTTAAGGTGACTTAACTGCTTAATATATCCTGCAGCCGGGCTCGATGGTCCCTATGGACTTAACAATGGTTGCCTTTTCTTGAACTGTGGTTTGGAATGGTCGGTGAGTGAACGCCCATGCAGGCCTTTCTGTGGAGATACCTTGCAATGCCTGCATTTAAAGTCAGGGTTCTAGGTATGTAGCCGCTCATTCTATTGGGACTTTGTTTTTTTAATTTATTTTTTTTGTTGTTGTTGTCTGCGCTGGACCTTGTTATTTCTTCCGCGAGGTTTGAGGAGAGTGACAGGACCCCTGACTCCTTGCCCATTATCCCTGGCTCCCTCTGTGTAGTGCTCTGGTAGCCATCTTGAGAGATCACCAGAGGGAGGAACCTTTGATCGAGAATGTTTGGGACCCGGGGTTTAGAGGATGAAGTGGTAGAACCAGGGTGGCTGAAGGGAGTGTAAAGTGTATGTGTGTTTGTATATGGGGTGGGCAGAGTGGACCATCTCTGGTTGGGTGGGTGAGTGGGATTTGGTGCTGGTGCGTGTGAAGTAATGGTAAGGGACCCCCTTACATCATGGTGTGACTTTTTGACTGGTAGAATGAGAGGTGATTGGGGAAATGGGATAGGGTGGGAAGTAGAGGGATGGGGAAGAGGGCAGGCAGGATAGGAATAGGGGAGATTGGGACAATTGGGGGGGCCCCCGAACAAAAGGGGACTGTAGAATGGTAGGAGGAGGCTGGTTCATTCTAAGTCTAAGAAAATTGGGGGTCCTAGGCTGGAGGGATCCTCGAGGACAAAATTTGAAATTTAGGCCTTCTGTTGGTTATGGGTTTTTAGTTGATCCAGGGTGAGAATATTATCCTGGAACGTATGTGGCTTAAGTAGCCCCATCAAAAGACGGAAGATCCTTCAAGCTATAAGGTGCCACGGGGGAATGATATTATGCTTCGAGAAACCCACCAATTAGTGATGGATCTTGCTAGACCGAGGGGGAGCCCAATTGACCAGGTATATGATACTCCTGTGCAGAGACGGAAAGATGGAGCTGCCCTATTAGTTCGTGGGGGAGTGGGTTTCCAACTTTCCCAGGAGATCATAGATCTGGCTGGTAGATATGTTTTAGTGGTGGGGGAACTTCAAGGATAAGCAGTGATACTGGGAAGTGTATATGCACCGAATACGCCAGACCCCGTTTTTTTTGCCAGCTTGGCGACTGAGGTAAATGGACTACCCGAGTATCCCTTGATAATAGGTGGAACGGGGTATTGGAACCCAGCTTGGACACGTCCGGGAGGCCCAGAGGAGGAAGGATTATATACTTTGCACCACTTGGGCTACTTTGTAAGATGCTGTCCATTACTAAATGTTTGTCATATGGTGCATCCTCAGGAATGAGACTACACCCATCTCTCAAGAGCCCATGGCACCATTGCGCACTTAGATTGTATCTTTGCTTCTGAAACCCTTTTCAGGACAGTGGAAGAGGCCATGATCAGCCCGTACGAGATCTCAGATCATGGACCTGCCTGGGTGGATTAATCCTGGGGGGGACTCCCGATTGGCATGTGCACTGTGGAGGTTTCTACTTGAACTATATGGCGACGATGGATTTTGAAAATATTTACTGGAGCGTTGGGATGATTACCTGCACACTTAGGACATGTGTGTTGGGGATGCATCAGAGTGAAGGCGTTTTGAGCTCAGCTGCAGAATATTATGGGATGTCTAATGGGACAGCGGCTGGTGAGGCTTTGCAATAATGGATGCTCTGGATCCACTTGGTTTGCGGGGGATCGGTAGGCAACATTTGGTTCATAAGGGTTGCCTTCTCGCTAAACCTCCTCAGGTTTGGAAACCTCCTCGGGTTTGGAAACTGCTAACACCTAATCAGGAGTTAGTGGGCCTGATTTCCTGAGAGCAGCTGAGGCCTGCATAAAAAGGCTCCAGTGCCCCGCCCTATTGAGGCTTTCCTAACCAGGGCTCTACAGATCAACCAACAGTAAGGATTTGAGGGATTTTTTTATTATATTAAATTGCTTGCTCTCTGACTGGGAGCTCTTAAAAGGGTTTTTTGTATATTTTTAAAGCAAGGTTACTTTTTTTTGGTGCTTTAGTGGAACTTTCCTTGAGCACAGTAGGTTGCTGAACTCTAGTAACCTCCTCAGGTTTGGAAACTGCTAACACCTAATCAGGTGTTAGTTCCCTCCCTACCCACCCCTAGTGAGCAGCCTTGCTTTATAGGGCACCTCCCCCTTTAACAAATCACAGAGAATTGGACCAGCACATTTTGAATATAATTAAAGAGATTTAACTGCTTTTTCTCTGAAAGGACAGCTGGGAAACCGGTTGGTACTTGGTAGATCTCTCTCTTTTGCTTTAACAGATACCTAGCAATGTATATAGAAACCCTTCTGAAGAGGATGAAATTAAATCCAATGTAAAAATCCCCTTAGTAACCAACCCCTCAAATACTTTCCCAACTTTACGAAATTATTAAGGTCTTGAAAATTATTTTTGAAAATTTTTTTGTTGGAGCGTGCCGAGGGAGGGCCAGAACCAAAGGTCCAACCCCCTCCAGACGACCAACTTCTTTTATTCAATTAGGTTTCCAAACCAAATAAACCCTCATCAAAGAGGGCACTTATCTGTATATGTCCTTAAGAAGAGAAAATTGCAATTCATCCGTTGCTCCTAAGAATGTATCCGCACGACGTGCACGTTTCGGGTAAGACCCTGTATCAAACGAAGAATCCTGGCTGCAAAGACAGCGTTTTGATGCAACAGTTGCCTAATGGAATTTAGCTTGAACATGCACTTGATACAGGGTCTTACCCGAAACGTGCACGTCGTGCGGATACATTCTTAGGAGCAACGGATGAATTGCAATTTTCTCTTCTTAAGGACATATACAGATAAGTGCCCTCTTTGATGAGGGTTTATTTGGTTTGGAAACCTAATTGAATAAAAGAAGTTGGCCGTCTGGAGGGGGTTGGACTTTTGGTTCTGGCCCTCCCTCGGCACCCTCCGACAAAAAATTTTCAAAAATAATTTTCAAGACCTTAATAATTTTGTAAAGTTGGGAAAGTATTTGAGGGGTTGGTTACTAAGGGGATTTTTACATTGGATTTAACAGATACCTAAGCTTCACAAACAGAACAATGGCTGGGAAAAATCATATCGCTAAAGCTGTTGCCCCTGTTACAGCTTCTGCCTCAGTCCAAACAGAGGTCCTAATGCCAGTTGAAGGACCAGTTACATGTGCAGGGTGCCTGCATGCTGAAGCTCTCAGGAAACAAGTGGAGGAACTCAGAGAGGAGGTGGCGAGGCTGAGGAGCATTCAAAACAGTGAGACGTACATTGATGAGATGCTTCTTGCAGCAACCAAGCTCTCCAGCACAGGAGAAGATGGGTGCCAACAGAATGTCGATGGTTGGATACAAGTCACCAGGGCCTGCAAAATCACCAATCCAACTTCTCCAGCCTTTGAACTGAAGAACCATTATGCAGCCCTGGAAGTGGAGGAGGTGAAAGCATCCCTGGAAAGGGAAGAACCAGAGCTCAAGTACCCCAAAGGTGCAGAATCAGTGACCAGAAGGAAACGAAGGGTAGTGGTGGTTGGAGACTCTCTTCTGAGGGGGTACTGAGGCGTCCATCTGCCGACCAGACTTGATGTCCAGAGAGGTATGCTGTCTGCCTGGTGCCAAAATCCAAGATGTTACGGAGAGTTTGCCGAGACTCATCAAGCCCACTGACTATTACCCAATGTTGCTAATCCATGTTGGAACAAATGATACTGCCAGGTATGCCTTGGAACGTATCAAAAGTGACTTCATGGCTCTGGGACAGAGGGTGAAGCATTTAGGTGCACAGGTGGTGTTCTCTTCAAACCTCCCTGTTGAGGGTAAAGGCCAAGGCAGAGAGGCTCGCATCCTGGAGATGAATGCATGGCTGCGTGGATGGTGTCATCGAGAGCGTTTTGGTTTCCTAGACCATGGGATGCTGTTCCAAGGGTTGCAGAGCAGAGATGGCATCCATCTGTCCAAGAAAGGTCAACGCATCTTCGGTAGTAGACTGGCTAATCTACTGAAGAGGGCTTTAAACTAGATTCGTTGGGGATGGGTGAAGAAAGTCCCCAGGTAAGTGAAAGCCCCCAGGTAGGTGATACATTAAATACCTTTATGGAAATGAGTAACAGGGGTAACATATGGAAAGCAGTGTGTATAAATGCCTGTAGCATGGAATATAAGATCCCTGATGTTGAAGCTTTGGTGGGAGTGGCTGACTTGGATTTAGTGGCAGTTACAGAAACCTGGTTCACAGAAAACCATGATTGGGATGTAACTATACCTGGCTATACTTTATTCAGAAAGGACAGGGTAGGAAGAAGGGGAGGAGGAGGAGTGGTACTATATGTAAAAACTACTATTAAAGCTTTGGAATTACAGAGCTTAAAAGGGAGAGAGGAGGCATTGTGGGTTAAACTAGAAAGAGGGAAAGAGAAATCTATTTGCATAGGTGGGATATACAAACCTCCCTCACAAGAGGAAGAGGTGGATAGAGAGTTAATTGAAGACATACGCAGCATTGCTAGGAAAGGGGAAGTGCTACTGATAGGAGATTTCAATATGCCAGATGTTGTTTGGCACATTCCTGCTGCAGTATCATCTAGAAGTAAGGAGATCCTGGATTCTCTACAGGGAGAACTATTCAGGCAATTGGTAACAGACCCCACACGTGAAGGGGCCATACTGGACTTGGTGCTTACCAATGGTGAAAGTGTTTCTGATGTTGTAGTGGGAGATCATTTTGCATCCAGTGATCACCAGATGGTGTGGTTCAGTATTAGAACTAGGGCTGTTAGAATCCATTCAAAGGTGAGGATCTTAGACTTTAGGAAGACTAACTTTGCAAAGATCGGCCAATACTTCAGGGAGTCGTTAGTGGGATGGGAACAGCTGGGGGATGTAGAAAAACAGTGGGCAAGACTGAAAGGGGATATTTTAAGGGCAACCAACGTTTTTGTTAAAATGGTAAATAAAGGCAAAAGGAAAAGGAGACCGCTATGGTTTTCGAAGGAAGTAACTGAAAAAGTGAAGAAAAAGAGGAAGGCCTTCATGAAATACAAGAGATCACAGAGAGAGGAAGAACGGCATCTGTATTTGGAAAAACTTAGAGAAGCTAGCAAAGTAGTCAAGAAGGCAAAGATTCAAAAGGAGGAGGAAATAGCCAAAGCAATAAAATGGGGGGATAAGACATTTTTCAGATATATTAGTGAGAAGAGAAAGGGCAAAAGTGGTATTGTCAGACTCAAGGGTGCAGGGGAGGAATATGTAGCGGAATTTCTTAACAAATATTTTTGTTCTGTGTTCACAGATGAAGAACCAGGAGTAGGACCTCAGAAAACACCCACAAATAGGAACAGAAGCGAGGGACATCTTGAACAATTTTCAGAAGACTGTGTTCATGAGAAACTTGCTCAACTTAAAGTAGACAAACCGATGGGACTGGATGGGATACACCCTAGAATACTGAGGGAACTTGGGGACGTTCTAGCAACTCCACTGACTGACCTTTTCAATGCCTCGTTGGAGTCGGGAGTGGTGCCAAAGGACTGGAGAGAGGCTCATGTGGTGCCTTTACACAAAAGCGGAAGTAAGGATGTGGTTGAAAACTACAGGCCGGTTAGTTTAACTTCGGTGGTGAGTAAATTATTGGAAACGCTGCTGAAAGAGAAAATAGTGAGGTTTCTGGAGTCCAGCGGATTACAGGATCCGAGGCAGCATAGATTCACCAGAGGCAGGTCTTGTTATGGAAGGACAGACTAGATAGGCCATGTGGTCTTTTTCTGTCATCATATTTCTATGTTTCTATGTAAACAGTGTATTCTGTGACATTGGCGAGACTCCATTGGGCCTCGACTTTGGGAATGGAGAAATACCTTTCATCAGTTGGCAAGATTGGAGGGACTGGTTGCCAAGGGCAGGGGAAGTGCTGTGATCTGTACCTGGCAATTTGGGACCCTTACTTGACTAGACTGTCCTTGAGGGCCCGGAACGATATACTTACACTGTGAATTCTTATTCTCCCCTGGACTGGCCTCCTGAGGTGGTTCTGTCTTTTGAGGGGGTTCAGTCTCTCAGCTGGTTCCACTCTGCTTAGGGATCCCAGATGGGATGGTGGGAGAAGGAAGGGAGGGTTTGCCAAATGCATCTACTAGGCAGTAAGAGACACCTACCTGATTGTTGATGAGTAAGTTTGGTTGACTGTTTGCCTGGATGAGGGGGAAGGGGAGAATCAATGGACACTAACAGGTGGTAGGGGGGGGAGGGAGGAGGGAGGGGATATAACCATCTTATATCTGAGTGTTTTTTTATTTTTATAAGTATCCTCAGAGTTTCAAATGATATTGTCACCTTTTTCTTTATTGGTTAGTATATGTGGTGGCTGGGGACCTATCCAGTTAATGGTTTTTGAATTTTGACTGACTATTGTGAAACGTAAGCTTTATAGGTCCAGTGATAGAGTGTATCGTCTGCCCTTTAATGGGTGGCATTGTTACTGGAACTTTGACTACCCTCTGTTATTGTGACTTGTGGTTTGTCAATAAATATATTTAACAACACTATAAAGCCAATATCGAGGCCTCCAATTGATACTTCAAAAAATTAAATGAGAGACCTCACTCAATCTAACCAAACTGCACAGCACTTTAAACATAACTTTCACTTGTGGGTTATGTTTAAAGTGCTGTGCAGTTTGGTTAGATTGAGTGAGGTCTCTCATTTAATTTTTTGAAGTATCAATTGGAGGCCTCGATATTGGCTTTATAGTGTTGTTAGTTACAATGGAGAGCCATGTACATTGGGAGGACACTTTGAGTTTCTCAGAGGCATATGTTGCTAAATGTATGAAAGAAAAAACTCTGTTTGCTGAACAAGATTTGACAACTTTTTTGCCCGACAATAGTTGGAACTCACTTACAGCTCTACATAAAAGAGTAATTAGATCAGATTTACATCGCTCTTCTCTTATAGAATATGTTAAGCGTAAACAGATTCCTAGAGGCTTACGCCTCTATAAAGAACCGAGACTGTTTGCCTCGAACCCTTCATTTTTGGATAAATGGGATAAGATCCTTAACAAATGTTCTCTTGATTTGATGTTATTAACGATTGAGTATTTAGATCAACAATTAGAACAGGTCCGTAAGGATATTCAAGCAATGACTGAGAGTATGCAAAGCATTGAACCACCGGAGACTTTTCAACAGCGCACTAAAGATATTGAGAAGCAGGATTTGCAACTGCGTTCGGAGGTGATGAAAACCAAGTTGAAAAAACTGAAAAGAGATCATGACGACTATACCACGGGGTATGTATACCCGTGGCATAATGTGAATCGTCGGCGGGAACGCAGAAAGAAATCGTAAAAAGGACAGTTCAGAATGGTCGTCGGATGATTCGTCTGATTCCCGTCCGCAAACATCGCGGAGTAATTTTTGGACGAAGGTCGGCAGAAAAGAGAAAAGAAAAAGGACAAGCCGAAGGACAAATGAATGCTACTAGCGAATCATTGATTGTGAATTTATCTTCCCTGGTTCTAACTGCAGCACAAAAGCGAGTCCTGAGTAAGGGGCTTTCTTTTGTTCCGCGTTCTTGTTATGATGCATTTCAATTTCGTATTGACTTTGAGCAATTTGTTAGAAAGCTTATTCTAAAAAATTTTTTTGCTGTAACTGATAGTTGTTTTGCAGCAGGGGGATTTGGTTCCCTCAGTTTCTACAGCTGTTCCAGCTTTGGATGTGTTCGGGCGGGTTGCCCTTCCATTTAGATCTTCCTGGTTACCATCAGGCCCTGTACATTCTAATATTATTGCATTCAAGCAGTTAGTTCTACATGATATTGCCCTGATGGAAACACAGAGTAAGTTTGTTGCTCGCACTGCTTTTTCGCATGCGGAACATGTAGCAATGAATGAGTTAAGAACTAACACTGAGATTGTACTTAAGCGGGCTGATAAGGGGGGAGCGATTGTGATTTTGAACCGTATTGATTATTTGCAGGAAGCTTATCGTCAGCTTTCAGACGAGACAAATTATGTTAAATTACTTATGGATCCTACATTGGAGTTGCAAACCCAGATTAAACTGTTAACTAGGCAAGCCTATCAAATGCATATTATTTCCAAGAAAGAACTGTGTTTTTTGAATACTATTGCCCCTTCGATTCCACAATTCTATCTATTGCCTAAGATTCATAAGAGTTTGGTTAATCCCCCTGGACGCCCTATTGTTTCTACACGGGGGTCCATATTGGAGCCACTGTCACAATTCATAGACTCCTTTTTGCGTCCACTATTAACATCCATTCCTTCTTACCTTCGGGATACTATGCATTTCCTACAGATTATAGCTGAAGCTTCTATATGGGCCAGGAAAGACTCTGTGATTTTGGTAACGCTGGATGTGGTAGCTTTATACACTAGTATACCACAGGATCAGGCATTACAAGTTATTAAAAATGGTTTATTGCAGCGTGGGGATGTGAATGATGACATGCTTGTATTTTTAATGGCTTGTGCAGATTTGGCTCTTTGCCGTAATTACTTCTCCTTTAATGGTGAGTTATTCCAACAGGTAGGCGGGGTGGCTATGGGGGCATCTTTCGCCCCGTCTGTCGCTAACCTCTTTATGGGGTTTTTTGAACAAAAGTGGTTGCAGTCTTCTCACTTTTTTTCTCATATATTGACCTGGCGTCGATACATCGACGATATTTTTATGCTGTGGGATGGTCCTTTACATCTGTTATCTGCGTTTCATGACTGGCTGAATACACTGGATTTTCATATTCAGTTTACAATGAATTATAGCTTTTCTGAAATAGTGTTTTTGGATGTTAAGGTGTTCCGGCAAGTAGATGCTTGGGGTACAACTGTGTTTCGTAAAAAAACCGATCGAAATACATATTTGCATTTTTCTAGCTTACACCCGAGAGGTTTGTTGCAGGGGTTACCTTTTTCTCAATTTATTCGATTTAGGCGCAATTGCTCCTCGGTGGAGGATTATAAAGTTAATGCAGTACGGTTAAAGCAGGATTTTTTAGATCGAGGTTATCCTTTAAAAGTAGTGAATAGGGCTTATAAACGAGCATTACATAACGATAGATCTTGGCTGTTGTCTCCCCGCCCTAAGGGTAATGATGATGGTGATAATGTAAATTTAATCTCTCGTTTTTCCCGTCATAGTAGACAGATTCAGCAGATTTTACAGAAATACCGGCATGTCTTAAGTACAGTCCCTGGGTTGGAGTCTAAGCATTTGCGCTGTGTTTGGCAACGTAATCCAAACTTAAAAGATATTTTGAGTCCTTCTTTTTTACGATCTTCGCCTTTAGTTAGTGGTGATAATTTTGGACATCGCCGATGTGGAGAGTGTTCATGTTGTGACGTGATGTTGGAAACGGATCGATTTGTGTACCATGGTCAGCTTATCCATTTAAAGGATAGTACTTCCTGTGGCTCGGAGTTTGTTATCTATGGAATCTTCTGTCCATGTGGACTTCTGTATATTGGTAAGACCATCCGGAGATTGCGTACTCGAATATTAGAGCATAAAAGTAAGCTGCATTGTCAGCGCAAGGAGGCACCTATTGTTGAGCATTGCTTAACGTTTCAACACAAGTTTACGGATTTACAGTGTTTTGCTGTTCAGCAAGTTATGAACGGCTCTAAGGGGATGTCACGGGATCGTTTTCTGCTATATAAAGAACAGTGGTGGATTTTTTATTTAAATACTGTTGTCCCGAATGGATTAAACTCTTGCATCGAATGGGGAGCTTGCATTTAAGTAGTTGGGTTTAATTAGGGTAGGTTTGTAATGGTGGTTGTCCCTACTAATGTGGCAGTTTGTGTAGGGTTTTCTCCTATAGCAGGCGATTGGCTGTCCTGCTAGTGAGTAGTTAGGCTACATGTGTGGGATATGTATATAAGGGGCCCGGAAGTGGCATGCGGGCGGATATTGACTGGAAGCATGGCGGGTGATCAAGACCTGGAAGTCAGTTCTGACTAATATGAAGTGGTTTTGTCTTTAGTCGATGTGATTTTTGGTAAGTGTTGGGATCTTGTTGCAGTATGTTTCTGGAGTTGTTTTATGGGATGCGGCATTGGATTAAGCCCTGTTTTTTTATCTTTTTATTTGTAGTGTTGGACCCCCTTGAAACAGCTGTAGCGAAACGCTCACATGAGATGTCTAGAAAAGGCGTTGGGGCATTCACATTCCATCCTGTTACATGATTAACGTATCTGTTGATATTTGTTGATAATTGTGCAAATTTCTGTTAACTGGAATTGCTTGTAAATGTGTGGATATCATGTATCTTGGATGGTGGTTGTAGGCGAGTGAGAGCCATTGATGTTATTTTAACTCCTAAACGTGGTCTGTTTAGTGAGTTAATTCTGAGGCTTTCACTTGTGGGTTATGTTTAAAGTGCTGTGCAGTTTGGTTAGATTGAGTGAGGTCTCTCATTTAATTTTTTGAAATAAATATATTTATACATAACATTTATTTATTGAGTTATACAGCAAAAGCTACAGTATCTGGCTTGCGTGAGGAATTGGTATTGCCAGTGAAATATGCTAGTTAAGTGAGAGACGTCTGCTTCCTGCTCCAGCCTGGAGGGAACAAGAGAAGCTGGTGTGGATAGAGTACTGAGCAAACTAGTCCCTGCCTTCCTGGAATTTCCCCTATCTCCAGGAACAAGCAGGAATGAGTCTTCACATATGGGTACGTCGGTACCGACTGAGCCTGCGCGGGAACGCTCCCCAGCTTCCCAAAAAGGAAAGCTTTTGGGAGCATCCCACAGCGCCTGTGCGCTGCCTTTCCGCCTTTCCTAACCGCCTCTCCCCAGTTCTTCTTTTCCGCGGAGCCAGCAGGTCGTGTTCCTGTCACCGCTAAAGAAGTTCTTTGTTTTATTTTATTTCTTTGGTCGTGCGTCTGCCTTCCCCGACGTCGGACCGGTACCGCCGGTCTTTCTTTCTTTTCTTATAAAAAATTTTAAAAAAAGAACATATTTTTTCCCTCACTTAGTGTTTGTTTCCTCTTTGGGCCTTAGGCCTCAAGAGAAATTTTCCTCATGGAAAAACCAGCCTCCGGGTTTAAAAAATGCACTAAGTGCAGCGGTACTATTTCTGTCACCGACACCCATGAATGGTGTCTTAAATGTTTGGGTCCTGACCACTCCATTTTGGATTGTCCGTCCTGCTCCTTGATGTCTAAACGAGGTTTACAGAACCAAGCAGCTAAGCTCCATGTGCTGTTTCCCTCTGATGCAGCTTCAGTGGCATCAACGTCTTCCAGGGCCTCTACTTCCTCCCATGGATCTCAGGTAACCAAACATAAATCCAGCCGGTCCTCGAAGGGTAGATCTCCTTCCAAGCATCGAGATGCCTCCGGGCTTGCCCTCGAGGATTCCGCACCGGCAAAACAACCCCGGCGGGAAGCTCCGGCTTCCAAAGCTCCTCCTATGGGGTTACAGGTTTACATCGATGGCATGGCCTCGACCGATCACCTGTTAGAATGTTCTGGGGTACCGGCGCAACCTTCCGGTACCGAATTCCAGTCATTCATGGCGTCGATGGATCAGAATGTTCTATCCATGCAGCAGGCTATCACGGCCTTCATTCAAGCTGCGACGCCGCTGATACCACAACAAACTCTGTTGTCGGTATCGGCTCCAGTACCGGCACCAGTGCCGGTACCGGTACCGACTGCATCGACATCGACCAGGATGCCGACTGCAGCGGTTCCCTGTCCAGGGATGCCCATCGGTACCGTACCGGTCCCGATGACGCCCGATGTCGATACCGCTCGATATGCGTATTGAGCTTTGGAAGAGCACCCTGACAGTCGATACTTTGATTCCTCCGAAGACTCTGATGCATCGGAGGAGTCTGCTGAAGTGTCTATAGCTCTTCCTGAAGAGCCTTCTTCTCCAAAAAGAAGAATGTCTCTTCCAGAGGATTTGGCCTTTCAAGACTTCATCAGAGAAGTGGCTAAAGGACTTTCTATTTCAGTATCCTCGGAATCAGAGCCTAGAGCTAAAAAATTGAATATTTTAGGTTATTCTAAGGCTCCTAAGGAGGCAGTCACCTTGCCAATTCATGAGATCCTTTATGATCACATGATTGACTTATGGGAGACTCCTCTCACCATCTCTCCTCATTCTCGTAGGTTGGACACTATGTACCGTGTCCCTCCTTGTCCTGGGTTTCATAAAACACAGCTTCCTCACCATTCTATTGTGGTGGAGTCAGCTATGAAAAAGATAAACAGTGCAAAAAGACACTCCTCTGCTCCTCCAGGAAGAGAATGCAGGACCTTGGATGCTTTTGGTAGGAAAATCTTCCAAGCCAGTATGCTCATTGCCAGAATCAACTCCTATAGTCTTCATATGGGTATGTTTCTGAAAGAAGTTGCAGATAAGCTGCACACTTTCCTCCCTTTCCTTCCAGAGGATAAAAGGGAAGAATTTCTTATTTGGATTAAGCATACTCAAGATATTTCAAAGTTTTCCAACCGTGCAGCTTTTGACTCCTTTGAGGGTGCTAGCAGAACTTCGGCCATTGCCATAGCTGCACGCAGAATTGCTTGGCTCCAAGCTTCTGATCTGGAATCTTGGGTCCAGGATGGCTTGGGAAATCTTCCCTGTACAGGAGAAAACTTGTTTGGCAAAGATTGGCAAATAAAAGCCACTCAAATGGATGCAGAAAATTCTGCTTTGGATAGATTTTCCAAGTCAACCTCCATCCCTGCCAAGAAAAAACCTTTCAAGAAGTCTTTTTCAAAGAAAAGCAAATTCCATCCTACTTCTGGCCAACAATCATCTACAGGTCGTTTTGCTGCTAAGCGTCAGCAACCTAAACAGGCCAGGCCTAAGCCTACAGGGGCTGCTGCAACTCAGCAGACCCAGCCTCCTCAGGGTTTTTGACTTGATGCTAGAGAACTTAGCCTTTCTGGCTCTGAAACAGCCAGAGCCTCTCACCATTCCAGGAAGGTTAGCTCATTTTGCTCCCAGATGGGAGCAAATTACAACAGAGCAGTGGACCCTCTCCATCATAAGGGAGGGCTACAAGCTTCATTTCTCAAACCTTCCTCCTCACACTATGGTGAGACATTTCAATTCTCCAGCATCTCTCCTCGACCTTCTAGGTCAGGAGGTGGCTGCCCTTCTTGTCCAAGGGGCAATAGAAGAAGTGCCTCTTCTTCAACAAGGGTCAGGGTTTTACTCCCCCTACTTTCTGATCCCAAAGAAAACAGGGGGCTACAGACCCATATTAGATCTCGGAGAATTGAACAAATTTCTATGCAAGGAGAAATTCAAGATGCTTTCTCTAGGCACTCTCCTTCCATACCTTCAGAGTCAGGATTGGCTTTGTTCTCTAGATCTCAAGGATGCGTACACACATGTCCTCATCCATCCATCTCACAGAAGGTTCCTCCGTTTTCTTTTCCAAGGAAAGCATTACCAATACAGGGTGTTTCCTTTCGGTCTGGCCTCTGTTCCAAGAGTGTTCACCAAATGCATGGCAGTAGTAGCTGCATTTCTACGCACTCTGGGAATATTTGTATTCCCATACCTGGACGACTGGCTCATCCGAGCTCCATCTCAGTCAGAGGCCCAGACTTCCCTGGACTGCACAAGGCACATTCTGCAGTATCTGGGACTTGTGGTAAACCTCCCAAAGTCCCAGCTCACCCCTACTCAGTCCCTAGAGTTCATAGGGGCCTGGCTGGATACTACCACTGCAAGGGCCTATCTTCCTCAGGCCCGTTGCCTACGCCTAGTGCAGTTAGCCTCCCAAATTCAGTCAAAGAGCCATTTAACTGCCCGGGAGATGCTACAACTGCTAGGCCACATGGCATCCACAGTGCATGTGGTACCCTATGCTCGCCTTCACATGAGAGCAGCTCAATGGACTTTGTCCACCCAGTGGACTCAAGCATCAGGAGCTCTCTCAGACCAAATAGCAACCTTCAAACGCCTCTTTGGTCTCTCCAGTGGTGGATATCCACCCAAAATCTGTTGCAGGGGTCCCCCTTCCAACAGTTGTTGCCCCAGGCAACCCTCACAACAGATGCCTCCCAAACAGGTTGGGGAGCTCATCTACAAGACCTCTCCACTCAGGGCACTTGGTCTCCACAGGAGACCTCTCTACATATCAACCTCTTGGAGCTCCGAGCAGTTTTTCTAGCTCTCAAGGTCTTTCATACCCTGCTCAGCTACAAGACAGTCCTCATTCATACGGACAATCAGGTAGCCATGTTTTACATAAACAAGCAAGGAGGAACTGGCTCTCTGTCACTTTGCAACGAAGCTTTAAGATTGTGGGCCTTCGCCAGAGAGCATCAAATCCATCTCCTGGCCGTATACCTCCCAGGAATCCAAAACTCTTGGGCAGACAGACTCAGTCGAGTTCTGCTTCCACACGAATGGTCCCTGCACATGGACCAAGTACTCAGAATCTTTCAAGAGTGGGGAACCCCGGACATAGACCTCTTTGCAAGTCCATGGAATGCCAAACTTCCCCGGTTCTGTTCCAGAATTCCGTGTCAGGGAGTTCAGGCCAAGGATGCCTTCCTCCTTCACTGGGGTCAAGACTTCCTGTATGCCTTTCCACCCATTCCTTTAATTCCCAAGACTCTGTTCAAGCTCCAGAGGGATCAAGGATCCATGATTCTCATAGCTCCACGCTGCCAACGCCAAGTGTGGTACCCTCTACTTCTGCATCTCTCTCAAGCTCCCTCCCTGGACTTGGGAGCTGCTCCAGACCTTCTGTCCCAGAAGGAGGGGACTTTGTGGCACCCAAACCCCAAGTCCCTTCACCTCAGAGCTTGGTTGCTGAAGGCCTAGACCTTCAAGGTTGGAATCTTTCTCAGCAGGTGAAGGATATTCTCCATGCTTCCAGAAAACCACCTACTAGACGTTCCTATGCTTTTAAATGGAAACGATTTTCCATTTGGTGTGCTGAGAAGGGTCTAGCACTACCTTTGAATTCTCTATTGGAATATCTCCTGCATCTCTCCAATGCAGGCCTTAAGACGAATTCAGTAAGGGTCCATTTGAGTGCTATTGCAGCATCCCTTAAGCCTATTAATGGACAGCCTATTTCCTCTCATCCTCTTATTGCAAGATTCATGAGAGGCCTAACTTTAACTAAACCTCCCATTAGGCCTCCTCCGGTGGCATGGGATTTAAATCTGGTTCTTGGTCAGCTTATGAAGCCACCTTTTGAACCCTTAGCCACCACCACCTTGAAATTTCTTTCCTGGAAGGATATTTTCCTCATTGCAGTCACCTCAGCTCGCCGCATCAGTGAACTGCAGGCCTTAGTGGCTAATCCACCTTATACAAGGTTCCATCATGATAAGGTAGTCCTTAGGACCAATCCACACTTTATGCCTAAAGTGATTTCACCTTTTCATCTTAATCAAGAGGTGTATTTACCTGTCTTTTTTCCAGGTCCTCATGCATCAAGTGCAGAGAGGAATCTTCATACCCTGGATTGTAAGAGAGCTTTTGCCTTTTACTTACAAAGGACACAGCAACATAGAAAGTCTTCTCAACTCTTTGTTGCCTTTGATCCCTCTCATTTGGGACTTCCAGTCTCTAAGAGGACACTGTCCAATTGGATTGCTCATTGTATTTCTTTCGCCTACCAGAGTAAGAACCTTTCTCTGGAAGGCCATGTCACAGCTCATAATGTGAGGGCCATGGCCACCTCTATGGCTCATCTAAATTCTGTGTCCATCGACCAGATCTGTCGAGCGGCCACCTGGGCCTCGGTTCATACCTTCACAGCCCATTACTGTTTGGACAAGGACTCCCGCCGGGATGCCTTGTTTGGTCAGGCTGTTCTCACCACCTGTTCCATGCTTAATCAACTCCTGCCCTCCTTCCCTGAATGGATGCCTGAGATCCATAGGAGGAGATAGAGCCCTTCACAGGGTCTCATAACCTTGGGGATCTCCTAGGCATCTCTAGCTAGGGAGTCCCCATATGTGAAGACTCATTCCTGCTTGTTCCTGGAGATAGCACAGTTACTTACCTGTAACAGGTGATCTCTGGGAACAGCAGGAATAAGTCTTCACAACCCACCCACCTCCCCTAGGAGTTGTATCTCTCTATCTATTTTTCCTTTCCTCTCTCTCTCTTTGTCTCAGCTTTAAAACTCGAACTGGGGAGAGGCGGTTAGGAAAGGCAGGAAGGCAGCGCGCAGGCGCTGTGGGATGCTCCCAAAAGCTTTCCTTTTTGGGAAGCTGGGGAGCGTTCCCGCGCAGGCTCCGTCGGTACTGACGTACCCATATGTGAAGACTTATTCCTGCTGTTCCCAGAGATCACCTGTTACAGGTAAGTAACTGTGCTTTCCCTCCCCTTTGGTTCCTTTTTAGTATAAATTGGGGGTTTTTCACATAAACATCCACAAAATATAAGAAATCAATGTTCTCAAATCCACAAAACATATTCTTCTCTAAACTAAGCCCCTCCTCCATTCTTACTTCATCCTGCTCTATCAACCATTCCAACAGTAATAGTATTTAAGAGAAATATCCCTAAGTCAAAGAGGTCTTTTAAATACTGTTACTGTTTGAATGATTGATAGATGGGTAGTCAGAAAAACAAAAATAATTTTTGAAAATTTTGGCACCCTTCTGTGATAACACTCATATCCCTGAGTGTTATCCCAGAAGTGTCAAAATTTTCAAAAATTGTTTTTTGTTTTTCAAAATACCCATCAAAACCAATAAGTGTTCCATCTTCAATAGAGTATATTTGCAAACACCAACTGACAAAAGTCGCTGCTTCAGTAAAATACTACGTTTAACAAACAAACTTTCCATACAAATCGGACATCTATTATACAATTTAGAGGCAACTGGTCAAAAAAACACAACAGACACGACCTCCACAAGGGAATGTAACAGCTCTCTCAGTAACCTGGATATAAATTAAAATACTGCTGTCCCTAAGGCAGCTAGTGGTGGGCACATCCAACACAGTGAAGGGTAAATATCCTTCACGGCATTACATTCAGAGCATGTCTCAGAGTCATCTACCCCAGCCTGATGTGCCCAAAGAGGGTGCATATGGAGGAAGTGAGGCAGCATAGGCTGTTAGCTCTGTCAGCAATCCCCACAATTCGGCACTTTGTCTGTGTCTCAGAGCTGTTGACAGCCCCATAAAACCATGGAAGTTGGCAGAAGGTGTGTAGAGCTGTGGGTATATCAACAGGAAAAGCAGCAGATTTGAAGGAGCATGTATACTCAGTTTCCAAACAGGAGCACTATATGGAGAGCAAGATGGCCACTGGAGGGCCACGGAGCTCAGATGTGGAGAAGGAAGAAGAATCTGAGGAGAGGCTGGAATCCGGAATGGTAATGTTCTCGCAGTTAACCAGTGCTGAACTCCAAAACTGGTTTACAGAGCTGAAAGTGGAAGTCTCTGCAGCACAGTTGGAGAGAGCCATAAAATTGATGAACACAAGGAACAAATTGCAGAGCTATTCCAAGGGCCAAAGCATGGGAGGAAATTACGAAGTCTCTTTTATATAAGATTGAGGACTTGGAGAATAGATCTATAAGGAATAATTTAAGGATCTGACATGTACCCAAGGAACCAGAATTCCTGGATTGTAAAAAGGTTGCGGTGGCCATATGTAGAGAGGAAGCGCCACCAAACATTAAATTGGACAGAGCTTATTAGAGCCCTAGATTCACCAAAAGGCAGTATTCCTCAAGAAATTGTGACATGCATTCACGATTTTGAGATTGAAGAGTGGATTGCCACTCAAATGCAGTCCTTGAACAGATTTGAGTGGCAGGGTTATCAAGTGACTATATTTGCGGATTTAGCAGCTGGAACCCTACAGCAGTATTAGGAGAGGGGAACTGTTACAGCCAGACTTCGGCAGGAACAGTTCAAATATAGGTGTCCGTACCCTTTCAAGTTAGCATTTACCAAGGAAGGTCATACATGGAGAATGGAACTGTGGAGAGATGCTGAAAACCCTAAAGAAGAAAGGAATTATGATGGAGGGATTGGTGTATCCAAAGAAGAGGAAGCTATCAGCTTTGAAACACGCAGGCTGGACTATGGTATCTAAAGAGAGAGTGAAAAAGAAGGGCCTGGGAATGAGGCATTGACATGAACATTTCAGGACGTTTATAAAGGGATGACCCCAGTGAAGTTATATTTTATGAATGGTATGAATGAACAATGTGTTTGGGACTGTCAGATGGAGCAGTTTAAGTGGTTTTAAGAGTTATGAGAGATGGAAGAGAGCTGAGGGAGGGCAGTGAAGAGTTTAGGGGGAGGCCAGGTGAAGAGTGGCCACTATTCTTTGGAACTATGCCTCTGGGACATGGGAGGGGGAAGGGGTGAAGGGAAAGGGGGTGATGGTTGTTTGATTGCATCCATCAATGCCAAGAGACTGAATTCATGGCAAAAGCAGAGGCATTTGGAAAAGGATGGAGATAGACTGAGACTGGACCATTTTCTGTGTACAAGAAACACATTTGAAAGTTACTCAGGTAAGACTTTTACATTCAAAGCATTTTTCACGAATGTATCTTGCCGCTAATCAGGAAGCACCTAGAAAGGGTGGGGTGGGGATTTTGCTTGGGGGTAAAAGATTAATGAATGTCAAGAAAGCAGTAAGTGATAAGGGGGTAGGTATCTCTTCTTACAAGTTGTTTTGGACACGAGAGAAGTGGTGGTAGCAGCATGTATTTATACACCCAATGAAAAACAAGGGAAGAGTATTTTAATATCTCCAGGAACAAGCAGGAATGCATTCTTCACATATGGGTGAACGTCACCGACGGAGCCCGTGGAGGAACGCTCCCCAGCATCCAATAGAAAAGCCTTTGGGAGCACTCCACTGCGCCTGCGTGCCTGCCTTCCCAACTCCTCTCCTCAGTTCTTCATTTTCTGTGGAGCCAGTAGGATGCATTGTCCTGTCACCACCGAAAAATGTCTCTCTTTTTGTGCCCTTTGGGGTACTTCATGCTTCTGCCTTCCCATCGATACTGGTTCCATTGAATCCAACATCGGTCTCAATAATTCTTCCTTTTTTATTTTCAATTTTTCTCTTTTCTATAGTCACCAGACTATACCACCACATCTACCGGCATTCAATAAATCACAGCCTGGCTAAATAACAACAACTTAAACATCAGCATAAAAAAATCTGAAGCAATAATCATAACGAGAAACACCACATTCATTCATCCTACCTCTATCAACATATCCAATACACCCATTACAATAAAAGATGAAGTCAGATACCTTGGAGTGATTCTAGACAAGCCATTCGCCCTCCAACCACATATAAATAAGATATCCAAAACAGCCTATTTCAAACTCGCAACGCTCCGGAGACTAAAACCTCTGCTCAACAAAGAACACTTCCGCACAGTATGCCAGGCCATCATTACACCTGTACTGGATTACTGTAATATACTGTACCAAGGTCTACCCAAACAAACCACTTGTCA
Organism: Ichthyophis bannanicus; assembly: GCA_033557465.1. Taxonomy (NCBI): domain Eukaryota; kingdom Metazoa; phylum Chordata; class Amphibia; order Gymnophiona; family Ichthyophiidae; genus Ichthyophis; species Ichthyophis bannanicus. The sequence goes on from CM066034.1 coordinate 795,986,524, forward strand.
ACTACAAATAATACAGAACACTGCTGCCCGCATCATTGCTAGCGCATCAAGACAAGACCATATAACCCCCAATACTACATGACCTACACTGGCTACTGATATCATCACGTTCAAAATATAAAGCAGCACTATCTTTAAAATTAAAAACAACATGTCAGCAGAAATACTACATGAACTCATCGGAACCAAAACAAGCAAAAGACCAGACAGAAATAGCACCAAAAACAATATACCAACACCCAGTCTATTTACAAGAACCAACAAATCCACATCCATGAGAGCCTTCTCTCTTGCTGCCCCTGCTATCTGGAATGTCCTCCCAGATAAACTAAAATCAACAACAGGTATAAAAGAATTCAGGAAACTACTAAAAACCACCCTATTCATTGAACAATTCAGTGATGACCACCAATTACCCTAATCACCGAAACCCACAGAAATCAACAAAAAGATCTCAAAAACTTACGGAAGATGCTCAAAACTACGCTCTTCACAGAACACTACAAGGACATAACATGAACTGTCTAAACGAACTCTCAGCCCAACAAAATGTAAAAATGTAAATATGTCTTGTGCACAGCTCACACTGTATATACAGTAGCTCACCACGAAATCAAATGTAAACATGTAAATATTTCCTGTACACAGCTCACACTGTATATAGCTCACCATGCAATCAACTTCACACCACTCACACACACACTTATCCATTTATCACTGCATGCCCATACCCAAGCACCCTGACACTTGATTTGTTTGATGTGTAATCTGCTTTGATTTCAGGATAAAGCAGTATATAAATCCTTTTAAATAAAAATAAATAAATAAATTTTCACCGCGATTCTGCTAGACTAGGTCTCCATAGCCTTATCTTCAATCTCAAAGACAAATATTTCAGACATAGAAAAGCCAGTTGGTGGTTTCAAAAAATGTACTAAGCTTTTCAAAATCTGACGGGGGTCACTCAATTCCTGATAACTTCTCAACATCCCTAAGGATCATTCCCTACCTCAGGAAGGGCGTTGGTCCCCACCAGAAGATATGTCCTTTCAGAGATGGTAGCAGGGCTCTTCATCACAGTAGCTTCGGAAAAGGAACCGAGGGCGGAGGAATTGGAGATGCTCCAATACCTTCCCATGTCTAAGGAGGCGGATACCTTATCAGTGCATCATATCCTGCAGGATCTTGTGCTCTGCATGTGGGAGGCCCCGCTTATGGTTCCGCTTGTCAGCAAGAGACTCAATACCATGTACAGAGTGCTAGAGTGCTCAGGCTTCTAAAATTCTCAGCTTCCCCACCACTCGATGTTGGAATCGGCGTTGCGCCAAATAAAGATCTCAAAGAACCATTCATCCATGCCTCCTGGCAGAGACTCGAGGACATGTGATGTTTCCAGGCATGCATGTTGACCTCTAGAATCAACTCTTACATGCTGTACATGGGCATTTTTCGGAAGGATGTCACCAGGGATCTGGAGACTTTCGCCCCCCTGCTTCCTGAGGATAAGTGGAGTGTGTTCCAGACACTCATCAAGCAAGACCAGAACACTTCTAAGTTTCTTATCAGGGCCTCTTTTGAATCCACAAGCAGAGCTTCAGTAGTCTGCACTGGGGCTCGCAGAATGGCCTGGCTACAGGCAGCAGACCTCAAGCAATGGGTCCAGGATAAACTGGCCAATATCCCATGTATTGGAGAAAACCTTTTTGGCAAAGTTTGGAGGGAAAAAGCAGGGAGATTGAAACACATGATCTCACCCTAAAATGTCTTTCCAGGAAAACAGCTGACCCATCTAAAAGGAAGTCTCTTCCCAAGAAATCTTTGTATTCTAAAAAGAAGAGATACTATACTTCTTACCCGCCTTCTGCTGCCTATCATCCTCAGCAGACCCAAGCTTCTAAGCCTCAACCAGCTGCTCAGGCACAGACCGGCACCTGTTTTTTGACTCCTTCCTAGAGAGCATTGCCAATCTGTCCCTGGAGGGCCTCCAGCCCCTCCACATAGCAATGCCCCTGGAAGGCCCCGAGCCTCTCCTTATAGCAGTGCTGAAATATGAGAGATTTCAGCAAAGCTTTTGATACTCTTCCTCATAGGAGGCTTATCAATAAACTAAAAAGCTTAGGGATGGGTCCCAAGGTGGTGAAATGGATCAGAAATCGTTGACTGACAGACGACAGAAGGTGATGGTAAATGAAACTCACTCAGATGAAAAGAAGGTGATTAGTGATGTACCCCAGGGTTTAGTCCTGGGGCCGGTACTGTTCAATGCATTTGTGAGTGATATTGCTGAAGGACTGAACGGAAAAGTCTGTCTTTTTGCAGATGACACAAAAATTTGCAAGCCTGGACTCTCCTGAGGGAGTGGATAACATGAGGAGAAATCTACAAAAGCTGTAAGAATGGTCTGATGCTTGACAGTTGAGATTTAATGTGAAGAAATGCAGTGTCATGCACTTGGAAAGCAGAAATCTAAGGAAATTGTATGCGATAGGAGGTGAAAAGTTGGTGTGCACAGACCAGGAGGAGGACATCGGAGTGATTGTTTCTGAGGATCTCAAAGTGGCAGAACAGTGTGACAAGGCAGTGGCCAAAACCAGAAGGATGCTGGATTGCATATAGAGAGGAATTACCAGCAGAAAGGAAGAGGTACTAATGGCACTGTACAAGTCGCTGGTGAGGCCTCACTTGGAATATTGAGCCCGATTTTCAAAGGCCTTTACACGGGTAACTTCCTTAGTTACCCGTGTAAAGGCTTTATTTGGGATTCTTGAAGGGCATCTACACAGATAGTGCCCTTCGAAAATCCTAGCTAAGTCCCTAATGTGCCCTGATGCTATCCGCAAAGCATTTCGGGGTGGAGCAGAGGCGGAGGAAGGGGCTACACGGTTAACAGTGATTTTTGATGCTACCTGCTTAGCCCTCTGCACCTTAAAGATAGGCAAGGTTTTTCCTTGCCTATCTTTCAGGCTCAGAGGCTATCTTTAAGGCACAGAGGCTATGCGTATAGCATCGAAAATCGCTACTATCCGTGTAGCCTCTTTGGCTGCCGGGGCATCCAGGCTAACCCGGATTTTCACTTCTGCTGCCGTGGTTTTGAAAATTTAGGTTAAGGGGGTCGGTGGGCAGGCTATGCACCGCGGTGGTGCATAGCCTGCCTACTTCAAAATCTGGCCCATAGTGTTCCGTTTTGGAGAGCGTATCTCGCAAAAGATATAAAAAGACTGGAAACAGTTTAGAGGAAGGCGACCAAAATGATTTGGAGCCTGCATCAGAAGACATATGAAAAGAGACTTGAAGACATAAATATGACACTCTGGAGGAGAGGAGGGACAGGGGAGATATGATTCAGACCTTTAAATAATTAATGAATGAACAAACAAACCTCTTCCAAAGACGGGGAAGCTGTACAACTAGAGGGAATAACATGAAGCTGCAGGGGGGTAAACTGAAAAGCAACGTCAGGAAGTCCTTTTTCACTGGTGGTGGTGGTGGATGCTTGGAATGCCCTACGGATGGAAGCAGTGGGGGCAAATACAGTGACAGAATTCAAAATGGCATGGGACATACACAGCAACAGGATAAAAATCAAAATAAACATAACTCTCTCTTACATCTCAGTAAATAGGGTGACCTACATGGACTGGTGGGTACACCCCTAAACAAAGGCATATGGAGGGGTGACCTGCACAGAGTGGCAGGTGCACTTACTCTTATCGCCTTGCTGGACAGACTAGACGGACCAATACTGGTCTTTATCTGCCTTTATATACTATGTTACTATGTCCAGAATATGTCTCCATCATCAAACTTGGACAAGCATGCCGATGACTCGAAGAAATGAGTGAAAATCCACAAGCATGCACAGGGAAGGCAGTAACAGAATTTTCAAAACAAGAGGAAAAACTCTTTAAGGATTTAGATCAATAAACAAGTGGCAGATGCACAAATACGGTGGGAAATACAGAGTGTTACTCCAGAAACCCTTTCTCGATCAAGAACAGGCACATGAATGATTAAACAGAGGTGAACTGAATGAGGCCCTCCTGGGAGACCCAAGGGTGGTGAAAGACTTGGAAGAGATGTTACCGGACTACTTTAAAAGAAATGCGAATGGAGAGGTAAGGGCGGGGGTGGTTTGGGATGCTTTTAAGGCGGTGGTGCGAGGCATTTTGGTAAAGTGGGGGGCGAGGATAAAGAGGGAAAGGGAGGAAACGGAATTACAATTGCAGCAGAAATTGGTTAGGCTGGAAGAGGCAGATGCAAAGGATGGAGCGGGGAAATATAGGGTGGAGGTGTTGGAAACTCGGGCCAAGTTAAATGCGCTGGAGGCTGAAAAGATCCAGTATCAGCTGAAGTTATTGAGGCAGGAATTCTTCGAAGGAGAGAATAGGGCGGGAAAATATCTCGCGCGATGCTTACAGAAAAAGAGGAATAGGCAACAGCACAGCTTAGATGTCGGGGAGTGGTAGAGCGCGATGGGCAGAAGATAAGGGATGCGTTTGTGGGGTATTATCAGAGATTATATGAAGCGAAGCCAGACCGGGCAGAGGTGGAAATGAGGGAATATCTGGAGGAAGTGGGACTTGTACAATTGGAGGAAGGAGAAAGGGGGGCTTTGGATAAAGAAATACAGGTTGGGGAAGTGGAACAGGCGATTAAGGATTTGAAGCCAGGGAAGGCCCCGGGACTTGATGGACTTACGGGGAGCTTTTATAAAAAGTTCAAAGTAGCATTGTTGACGCCATTGACAAGGGTGTTTAATCTACCAAAGGAGGGGGAACGGTTGGCGGAGACGATGGGGTGAGCTGGAGTGGCTCTGATCCCGAAGGAGGGGAGAGATCCTTTGGGAGTGTGCGTCCTACTGGCTGATTTCGCTAATAAATGTAGATGCGAAGCTGCTGGCTAAAGTGTTAACGGGTAGGCTTAACAAATTTTTGGGTAAGTTAGTTCATGAAGATCAAGCGGGTTTTGAGGCAAGTCTCGGACAATATCAGGAAAATTCTGAATGTAGTTTGCAGTGCGAAACAGAAGCTTGGGCAGACAATTTTGCTATCGTTGGGCGCGGAAAAAGCATTCGATCAAGTATCATGGAAGTTTTTGTTTGCAGTGCTGTCAAATATGGGCTTTGGTAAGGGCTTTGTGGATTGGGTGAAGGCGTTATACGAGGGGCCTAAAGCGTGTGTTCGCATGAATGGGGGTTACTCGCAATTTTTTCCCTTGGGGCGGGGTACTAGGCAGGGGTGCCCACTCTCACCGTTGCTATTTGCATTATCCTTGGAACCGCTGGCAGGGAAGATTCGGGGGGGATAAGGGCATTACGGGGGTAAGAGTGGGACAGAGGGAATACAAACTGGTAATGTTTGCGGATGATATTATGCTTATGATAACTAGGCCTAGGGAGACACTGTCGGCCATTATGAGGGAGGTGGAGGAGTATGGGGGCCTCGCAGGGTTCTGTATAAATTGGAACAAGTCAGAAATCTTAAATTTGACAGGGGGGATAGAGATGCAGAGGAGTTTGAAGCATAAATTTCAATTCAGGTGGGCAAGCCGGTCAATACGGTACTTGGGAGTCCAGTTGGGAAGGGAGTTGGAGGAGCTATATGAATTAAACTATAAGAAGCTTTTTGGGAGAGTAGAAATGCAGTTGGAGGGTTGGAAGAAGGGATATGTCTCATGGATGGGTAGGATGGCGGTGATATAAATGCTGTTGCTTCCTCAGTTTCTTTTTTATTTCCAGGTACTGCCTATTGAGGTCCCAGCCAAGGTGTTAAAAAAGGTGCAGAAGCAAGTGGAGGGGTTCATTTGGAGACATAAGCGCCCTAGGGTGGCGGCACGGACGTTGCAGGTTCCCAGGGAAGAGGGAGGAATGGGGGTGCCCAATTTTGGGTAGTACTATCAAGCAGCTCAGCTGAGAGCAGTTTATTCATGGCTGAGGGAGCCAATGAAGCATTGGGTTAGGATGGAAGAAGTGGGCCTGCGGGCTGGGGAGTTAGAGAGGCTGGTGTGGGGGGGGGGGGGCAAGGGGAAGCGAGGTGAGAATCCCATGGTAGGCCACACGTTGCGTGTGTGGCATCAGCAGCAGAAGCGACTGGTAGGGGACAAGAGCTATGCAAAAACAATGTCGCTGCTGGCGTGTTGTGAGGAGGGACAGGAACCGGATGTAGGAGTGCTGCAAAGATGGGTTTTGCAGGGACTAAGCCAGGTGTCTCAAATAATTGGGGGGGAGGGGATAAGGGAATTTGCCGGCATTAGGGATTTATATCAACTGCAGGACAGTGACCGATTTGCATACTTGCAAGTCGGATCGTATGTTAGACAGAGGAAGCGATGGCAGGATATTGTTAAGGAGCCGGGATGGTTTGAAGGGAGCTGTTTAGGCTCACTGGGGAGGAAGGGGGTCATTTTGAGAATCTACAAAGGGCTGTCTACGAGAGGGGAGGAGAAACTCAGTTGTATGCGGGCTTGGGAAAAGGAGCTGGGGGTGAATTGGGAGATGGAAGAGTGGGATAAGATAGCCTTAGAAATTGCGAAATCTTCAGTAGCTATTTCCCTTCGAGAGAATGGGTGGAAAGTGCTGACTAGATGGTACCTGACACCCAAACGCTTGTTTAAAGCGGGGGTATGTCAGTCGGATGAGTGTTGGAGGATGTTTGGAGCGAAAGGCACCTGGTTACATATGTGGTGGACATGTCCGGTGGTAAAGCATTATTGGGAGAAAATTGGGGAGTGTGTTAGGTGCATTACAGGAATCAGGCTGATACTGACACCAGAGATCTGTTTGCTGCTCAGGAGGGGGGAAGGGGGGGAAGGACCTTGGAGCATAGTGTGGCAATGTATCCTGGCAGCAAGATGTGAGATTGCAAGGCATTGGAAGAACTGTGTGTTGCCACCCATTGGCAGTTACGCTAAACGACTGTCGGAATTGTATCAAATGCATCTGATCACAGGGGGGAAAAAAGGTATAGGGGAGAAAGTGGAGAGGGGTTTGGGAGTGGTTACGTAGGGGTGAGGGGAAGGATGGGATGGGGAAGGCAGGGGTGAAGTTCAGGGAGGGGAAGAGAGGGAGAGTAGGGCTAGGAGGGGCTCAGTTGACTGGCAATGAGTGCAATGGGGGGAGGGTGGGGGAGGGGAATAGGGGGGAGGGGTTTAAGGGAAGGGGGGTTAGGGTACGGGGTTTTAGAGGGTGGGATAGATAGGGGGAGCGAGAGGTGGATAGATTGCCTGGTATAGGTGGTGGCTTAGTGGTGTATGTGTACTGGAGTGTGAGGTGATAAATAATACACTTGATACTAAGGAAGAGAAATTAAACAGGCTGGCATGAGTGTTGAGAGATCCAAGTGTTAAGGTGTTAGGCCACTTGATAGCCATATAAGGGCACAGCGAAATTGGTAAAGGCAATGGAACATAGTGAGTGGGGTCTAGTGGGGCATGGAGAGTAGTATGCAGAATTATATATATCTCTAAGTTGTAATGGTGCGTTGTTTAATTGAAATACACGTAGTGAGTGGTATTGCCCCACTGGAGTAAGGATTTTAGAGTGTACTAAGGTAGTGAAAATGTGTATATTCTCAGCTAGGTTGGGGAGTTAATATTATGTGATGTATATTATGACTGATGTTGCCTTTTATGAGGTGTGATAATAAAAATTCTCAAATTAAAAAAAAAAAGATAGAAAGCAGAGGGTAGGGCTAAATGGCCAATTTTCCCATTGGAGAAAGGTGAATAGTGGAGTACCCTAGGGATCTGTGCTGGGTCCGCTGCTTTTTGACATATTCATAAATGACCTGGAAAAGGGAATAACGAGTGAGGTTATCAAATTTGCAGATGACACGAAACTATTTAAAGTTGTTAAAACCCGTGAGGATTGTGGAAAACTGCAAGAGGATCTTGATAAATTGGAAGACTGGGCATCCAAATGGCAGTTGAAATTTAATGTTGACAAGTGCAGTTATGCACCTAGGAAAGAACAACCCAAACTATGGTTACACGATGCAAGGTTCCACGTTAGGAACCACCACCCAAGAAAAAGATTTAGGTGTCATCGTCGATAACATGTTAAACCCTCTGCCCAGTGTGCAGCGGTGGCCACGAGAGCAAATAGAATGCTAGGTATCATGAGGAAAGGAATGGAAAATAAAACAAAGGATATTATAATGCCTCTGTATCGTTCCATGGTGCGACCGCACCTTGAATATTGTGTGCATTTCTGGTCGCCGTATCTTAAAAAGGATATAGCGCTATTAGAAAAGGTTCAGAGAAGAGCCACCAAAATGGTAAAGGGGATGGAAGGATACCCCTATGAAGAGAGGCTAAAAAGGTTAGGGCTCTTCAACCTGGAAAAGAGACGGCAGAGGGGGAATATGATAGAGGTCTAGAAATGAATGAATTTAGTGGAACAGGTAAACGTGGATTGATTTTTTACGTCATCAGAATATAGAAAGACTAGGGGACATGCAATGAAGCTACAGGGTAAACTACAGGGTAAACTATTTAAGACTAATAAGAGAATAATTATTCACGCAACCTGTGATCAAACTTGGAATTTGTTACCAGAGGATACTGTTAGTGTAGCTGGGTTTAAAAAAGGTTTGGACAAGTTCCTCGACAAAAGGTCCATAAACCATTATTGAAAGGGACCCAGGATATCACTGCTTGAGCCAATACAAGCATTGTGGAACCTGTGTCTTTTGGGGAAACTGCTAGGTACTTATGACTTAGATTGGTCACTATTGGAAACAGAATACTGGGCTTGATGGACCTTGGTCTGACCCTGTATGGCATATCTTATGATCTTAGTGATTAAGGAGAAAGACACCAGAACGGCATGGTGTCCGATCCAAGCCACTACTCTGAAATACCAGGAAAAGCAGTTAACCAAGAAAATGTGGCAGAAAGATACAGAAATATTTCCCATCTTGTCGGGTGCCACAAACTTGATAAAGAAGAATTTCCAAGCCCATCTTGACAAACTACCCATACATGTTACATCTTACGAACTCCAACAGGAGGCTCTCTTTGGCATGATGCAGGTACTATGCTGAGCCTTCGCAATAAATTTGAGAGAGTGAGATAATACTCCTCATGCCTTGGCTTAGAAGTGAGGTTCACGACTGCCATGGTATGCACAAAACTAATTAATACAACTAACTGCACAAGGGATAAACTTAATCCAACACAAAACAACACCCTTGACCTTACATGAATAAACTGATTTACCAATATAAATAATTATTTCACACACTTCAATAAGGCACAGACGACCTCAGGATGGTCTTACCCCGACATGTGGCGAAGTCACCATAGGGTTTAAGAGCAGACACTCACATCTATACTGCCTCTATACCTTTTCAATCCAAACCTCAATCTAACAACACTAACAATATATAACACAACCTTACCACCTACCAACAAAACATTTATTTATTGAGATTCCTAAAATTTATAAAAAGTGTCTGCAGTGCAGCATAGAACCGGAGCATATATATCCTTCAGTTATTATCCTAAAAGGAACAGAAAAATAATTTATTTTAAACAACAGAATATAAGCCTTTTACAATAGAAATGTATTCACTTATCTGAACATTTCCAGACATCCGGCTCATTTCGGCAAGCAGACAGCATACAGCGGTTTTGTCCAAACGCCAAATCGCATAGAAGGTACACCATCCCAGCAAGAGGTACAATAACCTCACCATTTTGGCAAAAGATATAATAACCCGACAAAAGCTTTTGTTTCGCCGATTAGGCTTCTTCAAGGTTTTATCAGTAACAATATCAGCGTTTCACTTTCTCCATGTCGGATACATAGTATCTCCCTACTTGCACTTCAATAACGTCTGACGTCATTAACTTTTAAAAGACATCTAAACCTATGATTCGCTCACAGAGGATGACGTAATGTTTTCCTAAAACCCTCACTCGATTCACACTAGGACTCAAACTCTGTCAACAGCGAACCTCAAAAGTCTTGAAAAAACCGCAAGGAATTAGACCAAAACTCCACAGTCATTCAATATGGATTCAAATAAAAAGTGTCCATTCAATTTTATCATTTAATCCATTGGGATCTAAGGTATTCAGATCATATATCCATCTTTGTTCTTTTTGAAGTAACAGGCGGCTTCTGTCTCCTCTCCGTATATCCAGAGGGATATATTCTAATACCGTGCAATGAAGATCTTCAAAAACATGACTGCAAGAAATGCAATGTTGAACTAAAGGTGTTTCTAATCTAGCTTTATTGATACTATATTTGTGTTCAGCTAATGGTGTCCGTGAAGGGCAAGTGGTTTTCCCCATATATATAATTTAGAACAGGAGCACCATAGTGCATACACCACAAAAGAAGTATTACAGGAGGTATCCTGGATATTGTGATGGGGCCCGTGGGTAGAGCCCTCTGACCCTATATAGGCGGTTGCCTAGGGTCAGTAAAAATAAGTATTCTGCTCTTGCTATGAAATAACAGAGTCTCTTAGAGCAAAATGTGAATAAGGAAAATAAGATGGGTTTTATTCCCCGTCCCGCTCGGACCATCAACAAGATCAAAAAAACTCCAGATACAAACAATAAACAAAATGGTAACAGCAACTTCTGTTTCTTTGTTAAATTCACAAATTCCTTTTGTTACTTAATTAAGCAGAATGGTTGCACTTGTAACAAATGCTACAGTCCATGGGCATGGGGTCTGGAAGGCAGCTGTTGTCTTCCCACAGCATAGCCTCTCCAGCACTCCCCAAGCTCTCAGTATCACACTCTTCCTGTGTGGTGTATTCAGGCACGTCCCCTTGTGATAAATCACTACAGCTTTCAGTAAAGGTTCCTCTCTCCCCAGGTTTATACCTGTCTGGCTTGAAGTAGATTCTCTCTGGGTTTTCCTCCCAAAGTAAAGGTTCTGAATATCTTTTCTTCCTGCCTCTATTCTCAGGACCACGCCCTTGGCATGCATATATTTCAAACCTTTCTTTATGAGAACAGGGATGCCTCCTATTATCCTTAGGGATTGTCTTGGCTCTTGGCTTACAATGTCCCTTCTCTCTAGCCTCCCAGGCTGGCTGTGCAGTAGCAAAGTTAGTATCAGCTTTACAGCTATTTCTTACTGTGCAAGTATGTTTGGAGTTCCCATCCCCCAACACTCTCCTTCTGAATTGACCTGTGCTTATTGCTGGCACATACCGGTCTCCTGTATGGTAGGATACTCCTGGCTTCTCTTGAGGTCTGCCTCGAGGGGCATACCTTCTCCCAGCACAGCTTGCCTTAAACCTTTTCTCCCGAGTGCTGTAGCTATCTTCACTTCCTGGTTCTCCGATAGCAAACTTTTCTCCCAGCACTCCTCTGGGGTTTCTGCTCAGCTGTCTGTAGCCACACCTCCTGCTACTTTCTCCTGCTACGTCATCTGCTCTGGGCCCACCTGCTATTCCACCTCCTGTGCCATTCTTAGCATTCCCTCGTACTGGTGAATGTAGGTGTATCCATTTCTGTCCTCCCGGGCTTGAGCTCTCACTCTGGCTTTGCCCTCCTCCTGGGTTTCCTCCTGCGTCTCTTCCTGTGCTTCCCTCCACTGACTGGAACCCTGTCTTATGTGATCCCCAGCCCTGCACGTGACGTGGGGATTTGCAATCAGGTGTTCCTGATGAGCTTTCTGTTTGGCACGTAGTAACAGTTTTCCCTGCTCAACTGTTTCACTATGCCTCGTGTCTCTTTGCATAGCTGAATCTAAGGTAAGCTCTTCTTTTATCTGCACTTCCATGGGCTGTGTATCCTCTGCTGCACCACAATATACAAACAGTTCTTCTTTTTATGATTGAAGCACAATTGATTTTCCATAATCCCACAAAATGAACATCGCCCACACTTCTTATGTTCATATATCACACCATTGCTATGTCGTCTAGGAACTGCCGAGCATAATTGATCTCTAAAATTCTTTCTCCAGGACCAAGCAGGAAGTCAGTCCTCACATATGGGTGACGTCGGCGCCGACGGAGCCCTCGCGGAGCAATTTTCCCCAGCTTTCACAGAAAGCCTTTGGGAATTGCAGCGCGCATGCGCGGTCGCCTTCCCGCCCAAGGGTGCCATCTTAGCCAGTCTTCTTTTTTCCGCGGAGCCCTACAGACGTACCCGTCGTGTCCCCGCTAAAAAAGTTGATTTTCGTGAGTTTTACTCGTTTTTCAATTCGGTTCGACACCGGTCGTTTTCCTGCCCGGACTCGCGACGCCGTTGCGAGTCCTTCCCTTATTTTTCGGTTTTTCTGATTTTTGGTCAGTTTTGTTTTCGGTTTTTCACTGGCAGCCCGGTCCTTTGACCTTGCAGGGGCCCTTTTTCCCCCGATGGCTGCCAGTGGTTTCAAGCGGTGTGGTCAGTGTGACAGAAATATGTCACTCACTGACACACACGATAATTGCCTCCGCTGCCTGGGCCCGGATCATGAAGAAATGATCTGTGGAGCCTGTGGCAAAATGTCCTCCAAAGCGTTGAGGAGCCGGCGGCATCAGCGGGATAGAATCTTCGCTGACCCCAGCCGTACCCGGACCTCGTCGGAGGCCTCGGCATCCAGAGGCTCCAGCTCTGAACATCGCCGAAGCTCCTCCGACAGGGGTTCTCCCTCCGGAGACCATCGACGGAAGACAAAACCCGCGAGGGCGGCGTCGGTGGACGCTCCTGGCTCCGCGAGGGCCAGGTCGCATAGCCCCGACAGCCGTCCCGGGTCTTTGGAGAAGGAGCACCTCCCGAAGCGACCTCGCCTGGAGTCAGAGTTGCCTGCTCGGGTAAGTCCTGTGGTCCTTCTGGACTCGCCTCCGAGAGGTCCGACGTCGGGGCCCGAGTCGGGGACTGCTGGGTCACCTGAGGTCGGACTCAGGTTGACGGCCTTGGAGAGCAGACTATCTGCCTTCATGGACCAGCAGCGGGCACTGATCGCTAGCCTTGCTGGCGCCGCTGCCCCGACCGCCGGGACGTCGACGTCTAAGTCGACCCCGGAGACCGAGCCGATCCTCGAGTCCATGCGAACTCGAGTCGATCCTCGGTCGAGGTCACCCTCGGCCTCCCGTTCGGGACCGAGGTCATCGCCGCCGACTCCCTTGGCGTCGGGGAGGCCGACGCCTCCGCCTGCCCGAGCCGACCCCACTGATTCCTCCTCGGAGTCGGTCTGGGAGTCTGAAGAGGAGGAGTCACCTGATTCCTTTCGGACTCGGTGTGTCCCCTCGGACTCACCTGAGTCCGAACCTCGGAAACAGTCCCCTCCGGAGGATGCCCGGTTCTCGGACTTCGTCAGGGATATGGCCAAGGCTTTGGCCTTCCCGGCGGATCACGAGGAGGAGCCTTGAGCCGAAGAGCTCGACGCCCTTCAGTACGACTCTCCCGCCCGGGAGCACTTTACTGTACCGGTGCCTCCCATGCTGGAACGACTACTCTTCCGCATGTGGGAGAGTCCGGCCTCGTCGCCCGTATTAAGCAAGCGGGTCGATTCCATCTATCGAGTCCGCAAGAGTCCTGGCTTCCAAAAAGCACAGCTGCCACACCATTCCATGGTAGTGGAATCGGCCATGCATAGGCTTAAGAGCCAAAAGATGCACTCCTCGGTGCCTCCTGGCAGGGAGGCCCGTAACCTGGATGGCCTTGGTAAGAAGTGTTTCCAGGGCTCTATGCTTGCTTGTCGTGTCCAGACCTACCAGCTATACATGGGCATGTATCTCCGAGACCTGGCTAAAGAGCTAGCCGGATTCTCTGCTGGACTGTCCGAGGAACCTTTGCGGAGGTTCCTAGCCTTAACATCTGGTATTCGGGAATGCTCCAAATTCATGTCCCGAGCAGCCTATGATGGCTTTGAAGCATCGGCTCGTGTGGCCGCAGCCGGCATCGGTGCCCGCCGACAGGCTTGGCTTCAGTCGTCTGACCTTGAGCCTTGGGTGCAGGACAAGTTGGTCGATGTCCCCTGCAGAGGTGAGAACCTCTTTGGCAAGCCCATGGCTGAAAAGGCTGCACAAATCGAGACGGAGACTCTCACCAGGACCAGGCTTTCTAGGAAGACCTCCACCCCTTCCCAGAAAAAGAAGGGCTCGGGGAAAAAAGTCCTTTTACCCGAGAAAGGCGGCTGCCTACAAACACTACCCCCAATATCAGGCCCCTCCAGCTCCCCAACAGGGTCAGCAGGCCAAGGGACGGGGTAACGGGTCCCGTAGGCAGCAAGCCCCCCAAGCCTGCACCACCAGACCCTGCTCAGCAGGGTGGGGGTTTTTGACTTCCTCAGCATAGCCTCTCCCCCTCAGCTGGTTCCTCCCAGCACCGGAGGCCGGCTGGTTCACTTCGCCCACAGGTGGTCCAACATCACTTCAGATGCCTGGGTGCTTCAAGTCGTGCGAGAAGGATATCTTCTCCACTTCCATCAGGTCCCTCCCTCTTATTTTCCGGGGGAACCTCCGCGACTCCCTCTGCACAGAGACTTACTCCTTCAGGAGTTAGCAAGTCTTCTTCAGGACCAGGCTGTGGAACCGGTGCCCCACCACCTGAGAGGTCAAGGCTTTTATTCCAGGTATTTCCTAATACCAAAAAGGACAGGAGGCCTAAGATCCATCCTGGACTTGCGCAACCTCAACAAGTTCCTTGTGCGGGAAAAGTTCAAGATGCTTACCCTTGGAATCCTTCTGCCCTACCTCCAGCAGGGAGATTGGCTATGCTCCTTGGATCTAAAGGATGCCTACACGCACATCCTCATCCACCCAAGCCACCGCCAATACCTAAGGTTTGTGGTGGCCGGAAATCACTACCAGTACAGAGTACTGCCCTTTGGCCTGTCCTCCGCACCGCGAGTCTTCACAAAATGTCTCGCGGTGGTGGTGGCCTATCTCAGGCTTCACGGCCTCTATGTCTTTCCGTACCTCGACGACTGGCTCATCAGAGCGTCGTCCCCCCCGGCAGTCACCAATGCCACACACCGCACGGTGACTCTTCTGCAGTACTTGGGCTTTGTCATAAACTTCGCAAAGTCCACTTTGCTCCCCTCACAGGATCTCGAGTTCATCGGCGCAAGACTGCACACTCCTCAGGCTCGAACTTTCCTGCCTCTCGACAGGGCTCAACGGCTCATGGACCTAGCCGGCCGTTTTCGCAGCCAGTCCCTGGTCTCCGCCAGGCGCTTCCTGAGACTACTCGGCCATATGGCTTCCACCGTCCACGTGACCCCCAATGCTCGCCTGAATATGCGGCCGGCTCAATGGTGCCTTCGCAAGCAGTGGCAACAAGCCACCGGCGGGCTAGCCGACTTAGTGCGCCTCTCCAGACCGCTGGCCTCTTCCCTACAGTGGTGGCTTCATCGGCCGAACCTGGTGCTCGGAATGCCTTTTCAGTCGCCTCAGCCGACTCAAGTGCTGACGACCGATGCTTCCCTCCTGGGCTGGGGAGCTCATTGCCAGGGGGCGTGTACTCAAGGTCTCTGGACCGCGTGGGAATCTGCTCAACAGATCAACTTCCTGGAGCTCAGAGCTATTCGTCTGGCGCTCAAGGCTTTCTCCCACCTGACTTCTCACCAGTCCGTCCTTGTCCAGACGGACAATCAAGTTGCCATGTTCTACGTGAACAAGCAGGGCGGCACGGGCTCCTTCCTTCTCTGCCGAGAAGCTCAGAAGCTCTGCTCGTGGGCCGTCAGTCACGGCATTCTTCTCAAAGCAGTTTATCTCCCAGGCCAGGAGAATTGCCTGGCCGACAAACTCAGCAGGATACTCCAGCCGCACGAGTGGCGTCTGGATCCCTTGGTAGTCCAGAAACTCTTTCTGAAGTGGGGCCTCCCCACGATGGATCTCTTTGCCAGTCCTCTCAACCGGCAACTTCCTCGCTTCTGCTCGCGTCAGCCACATCCCCTTCGGGTAGCGGCAGATGCATTTCTGCTCTCATGGTCGGAAAACCTTCTCTATGCTTTTCCTCCCATCCCGCTAATCTCCCGAACTCTGTTCAAGGTTCTCCGGGACAAAGCGTCCATGATCCTGGTGGCTCCTCGCTGGCCCAGACAGCCTTGGTTTCCACTCCTGTTGCAATTAGCGGTAGAGGATCCGTTCCCTCTGGGGTCTCAACCGGATCTCCTAACACAGGATCAGGGGTCTCTGCTCCACCCCAACCTCCGATCGCTCAACCTAATGGCCTGGCGGCTGAAAGGGTAGTCCTTGCTCCCCTTCTCCTGCCGGCAGAGGTGGAGGAGGAGGTCCTAGCTTCTCGGCGACCTTCTACCCGCAAATGCTACGCCCTAAAATGGCGTCGCTTTTCCGTTTGGTGTGTACAGCAGTCTCAGGATCCCTTCTCCTGCCCGGTGTCGGTGATCTTGCAGTACCTGCTCTACCTCTCTAATCTGGGACTTAAGTCCAACTCCGTCAAAGTCCACCTCAGTGCTCTTTCAGCACACCATGTGCCGGTGGACGGCAGACCTCTTTCCAGCGACCCTCTTGTAGCACGGTTTCTCCGAGGTCTCCTTCTACTAAAACCACCTCTGCGCCCGCCAGCACCTGACTGGGATCTGAATGTGGTTTTATAGCGGATCACCTGTCCGCCTTTTGAACCGATGGCTACCTGTTCTCTGCGTTTTCTTTCGTGGAAAACCTTATTCCTGATAGCCCTCACTTCCGCTAGACGCGTAAGTGAATTGCAGGCCCTCGTGTCTGATCCTCCATTCACTCGGTTCTACAAAAATAGGGTAGTCCTACGGACTCACCCAAAATTTCTTCCAAAAGTTGTCTCCCCTTTTCACATCAATCAGGAGGTGGTACTTCCAACCTTCTTTCCCAGGCCTCACTCCTGCCGAGCTGAACGAGTCCTGCATACCCTGGACTGTAGAAGGGCATTGAACTTCTACCTTGACCGTACGCGGGAGCACCGTAAAGCTGCTCAGCTTTTTGTGTCTTTTGACCCCAATAAATTGGGGCTCCCGGTCTCCAAGCGTACCCTGTCCATCTGGGTTGCTGACTGTATCGCTTGGGCTTATGGGGCAGCCGGACTCTCCTTAGAAAGTCGAGTCACGGCTCATTGTGTTCGGGCGAAGGCTACGTCAGTGGCTTACCTCCGCTCTGTTCCGCTGGCAGACATCTGCCGGGCCGCTACTTGGTCTTCGAGCCAGACTTTTGCGGTCCATTACTGTCTCGAGTCCCGCAGGGACAGTGCTTTCGGACAGGCAGTCCTCCGAAATCTCTTCGAGGTTTGAGCAACTCCTACCCTCCATCCCGGATGGGGGCTACCGGTGGGTAATAATTCAGCGAAGATTCCTTCCTTCTGTACTGCCGAGCTAGAGGGAGCTCATTTTTGTGCTTGGGGTCTCTGGTAGCCTTAAGCTTGGGAGTCCCATATGTGAGGACTGACTTCCTGCTTGGTCCTGGAGAAAGCGTAGTTACTCACCTGTAACAGGTGTTCTCCAGGAGCAGCAGGAATCAGTCCTCACAACCCTCCCTCCTCCCCGTGGAGTTGCAATCATCTGCTTAAGTTTTTTTGCAAATTTTTATGCTGTCTTTTAGCTATGTCATCAGACTGGCTAAGATGGCACCCTTGGGCAGGAAGGCGACCGCGCATGCGCGCTGCAATTCCCAAAAGCTTTCTGTGAAAGCTGGGGAAAATTGCTCCGCGAGGGCTCCGTCGGCGCCGACGTCACCCATATGTGAGGACTGATTCCTGCTGCTCCTGGAGAACACCTGTTACAGGTGAGTAACTACGCTTTCCCCTATGCCACACGCGGATTTGGAAAGCACCCTGTATGTTTCTTGAAGCTGAAGCCTTTGTATCGCGTTGGAATCAAATCTTAAATAAATGCTCATTAGATCTGATGTTGGTTATTGAATCAGCTCATATAAAGAATGTGGCTTTGACTAAAGAACTTAATGAAGATTTAGAGAAGTTGAAGAAAACTGAAGATTTTGAGACTCATGTTGATGTATGTAAACAATTAGAACGCTATAAAATGGAGTTGAGATGTCAAAAGATTAAAAAATTGTTTAAAGATAAGAGAATGAAAGAAGGTTATATTTATAATTGGTCTACGTGCAGGAATAGATCTTTCGATAGTGTTAAGAGAAATAATGGAGGGGATGGTTCAACTTACTCCTCAGATTCCAGTACTGATATAGAACATTCAAATTTTTCTTCTAAACCAAGAAATAAAAAAGAGTATGGCAGTAATCAGCCGATCGATTTACAGAACACTCAAGGAAATTTTCCCGGGCTACCAACGCACTCACGACACAAAAAAGAAACAGTAACTTTTCAGTGATGGATATGGTAATTAATCTTTCTCATTGGACACTTACTACAGCACAAAATGATGTATTAGCTAGAGGTCTATCTTTTATTAGTGGACCACATTATGATGGCTTCCGAAGTAGGGTAGCTATAGAAAGATTAATTAGATCAATACAGTTGAAATTATTTTTTTATGAGAGACCTACACCTCCTGATTCCTCTATAGTTAGTGTAAAATCCAGCTGGACTCCTCTTGGTCTTTTAGATCCTATAGTTCATACATTTAACATCTTTTACTTTCAGATTTATGTGGAATTTTATTTATTTTTATTTATTTAACAGTTTTTATATACCGCACTATTCATCATCAGTGCGGTTTACATTAAACAACAAATACCTATCAATATTAAATTGACATAGGTTTACAGATAACAGGGAAGGTAAACTGGGTATGAACCGGGGAGAACTATATACAGTTAAGCAGGTAACATCATGGCTTGGTATTTGCAGAGATGCAGCACTTTCCACATTTTTAAAACCTTTGTTCTGGGTTGTTGCTATGTGGAAGGGAGTTAAGTGAGTCAGGCGGAAGGCAATTCTAAGGTATGTATGGTAGCTTGAAGTGCAAAGTGA
Source organism: Ichthyophis bannanicus (assembly GCA_033557465.1). NCBI lineage: Eukaryota > Metazoa > Chordata > Amphibia > Gymnophiona > Ichthyophiidae > Ichthyophis > Ichthyophis bannanicus. Next base: position 796,005,364 of record CM066034.1, read on the forward strand.
ATAAATAGTGCTTAATGGTCTTTCTGAATTGAGTGATGTCCCTGATTGATCTGATGCTGGGAGGGAGTTTGTTCCAGCACTTGGGAGCATATGACACAAAAGCTCTGTTAGTGGTTAGTTGTGTCCATTTTGTGGAGATACTAGTAGTAACTAGTGTGTTTTCCGCTACTAGTCTCCTGGATCTATTGTTTGGTGCATGGGTGAGGAGATTTGAGATCGATGTGGGAGATATTTTATTAATGGCCTTGAATGTGATGAGGAGAGTTTTATATATTATTCTGCAACTTATCGGGAGCCAGTGTAGATCAATTAGTATTGTGTTATGATCTCTTTTTGAAGCTCCGGACAAGATGCAGGCTGCCGCGTTCATCGCCAGTTGAAGTGGACTTAGTGTATTCTTGGGGAGGCCATGAAGAATGATATTTGCATAGTCGAAGTGAGGTGTGACTATTGCTTGGAAAATTGTATGGAAATCCTTGGTCTCCAGCATTGGTTTCAGGTGGTGCAGTGTTTTTAACTTGTAGTAGATTGTCCTTACATTGTTCTTTATGTGCTCCTTAAGATTGAGTTGTTGATCGAGTATCACACCGAGGTACTTTATGGTGGCCTTGATTGGGAGTTCTGCATCTCTTACTATGAGGGTAGGTGGTGGAGAAAATTGCCTGTTTCTTGTGGCTATGAGTACTTCGGTTTTCTTGAAATTTATTCTCATGTTCTGATTGAGGAGCCAGTCAGTTATTGCATTGAAGCAGTTGATTAGTGCCGAGTAGTCAGGATTTGAGACATTAATCGGTGTGAAAATTAGCACGTCATCTGCATATAATAGGCAAGATATACCGAAGTCTCTGGTGATTTGGCAGATTGGCTGCATATATATGTTAAAAAGCAGCGCAGATAAAGAAGAGCCTTGGGGTACTCCTTGTTTCTGTTGAAAGGGTTCAGATGTATTGTTGCCTATACGGACCTGTTGCCATCGATCTTCTAGGTATGATTTGCACCAGTCCCAGGCAAGGTTATGGATGCCTTTTTCGTGGAGTCTAGCTAGCAGAATCTTATGGTCAACTGAGTCAAATGCCGCTGATATGTCCAGGAAAATCATTGCAATGACCATGTGAATGTTGTCAATCCCGCATATGAGTTTGTTGAATAGTGAAGTCATGAGTGTTTCAGTTCCATGAGCTTCTCGGAATCCGTGTTGGCATGGGTCCAACAGGGCTGCTGTGTCTATGTGCTGTTGGATCTGCCTCTGAGTTTCCTTCTCAAGTATCTTGGCTAGAAAGGGAATACTAGAAATTGGGTGGTAAGACTCTTCCTTCTTTGGGTCCATTTGGTTGTTTTTTAGCAGTGGACGAATTGATGTCTGTTTAAGGGCAGTAGGGAAAACCCCAGTTAGGTAGGAGAGATTTGCGATCTTAGCTATGCAAGGGCTAAGTTCGGTACGTAAGGTTTTGATCCAATGTGCCGGACATGGGTCATTTGGTGCCGTTTATGGCGGCGATAATGTCTTCAATGGTTTTTCTTGATGAAGGTGAAAATTTATCGAGTGAGGCTTGAGCTTGAGGGAGTTGGGTTAGTACTTGTGCTGAAGTTGTATTCGCCTTGACCAATTTGGATTGGATGAAGTTGGCATATAATTGTGGTTGTATGGATTCTTGTTGCGATGGCGATGGCTCTTTGGTTAGCGTTTTTACTAAATTGAAGAGATCACGTGGTCTGTTTAGTGCTCTGCTGAGAAGATCGGAGTGGAATTCTTTCCTTGTGGCCCAAGTTAGTTCGCGATGAGCTTTGAGGTGCGTAAGATACTCTTCCTGGTCCTGGCTGTTGTGGGTGTGTCTCCACTTTCTTTCTAACTTCCTCAGTTGAAGTAGAGATGTTCGTAGTTCTGGAGAGAACCATGGGGCATCCTGTTTTTTATTGGAACGATTCTTGGGTGGGAGTTTTCTGTTCATGGTTGGTTGTTGGGCATACTGATAGAGGGTGTCATTCCAGTTAGAGATCAGTTCGTTCAGGTTGTCCGTTGGCTTGGATAGTTTTGGCAGCGCTTGTTTAGTGAGGATCTCTATGTCGAGCGGCTTAAATCGCTCTGAATTTGCTGTTGAAGTGACTGGCTGAGTGAGTGTGTTTGGATCTGCTGGTATCTGAAATGTGATCAGGCTATGGTCTGACCAAGGGACTGGGGTAATAGATAGTTGGATATGACTATTTAAGCTCGTGACTGCTGGTGGAGCAAATATCAGATTAAGGATGTTCCCTTGATTGTGTGTGGGGTTGTGCACGATTTGCTTGTATCCAAGGTCTGTCATTGCATCCAGGAAAGTACTAGATAAGTCGTGATGTAGAGAGGCGAGGTTAAAGTCACCTAACAACCAGTTTGGTTTGTTGGGGTTATCAGGGTTGCAGGCCAAGATGATTATATCCGAGAGATCTTCTGATACTGCGTTTGGTGCTGAGTAAATGAGATTGATAGAGTTGCTTCTATTTGTGATAGTTATAGTGTCTAGGTGCTGGGAGTTCCTGGTTAGGGACACTCGGTATTGCAGCTCGGATTTTGCTATTATGAAAACTCCTCCACCTCTTCTATTATCTCTGTTACATGCGAAGAGTGAGAAGTTAGGGGGAGTGATTTGGTTAACTAGGGCAGTGTCTGAGTCAGAGAGCCATGACTCAGTGACCATTAGTAGGTCTAGATTGTAGTTGGATATTAGGTCTGTAATGGCTGGGCATTTGTTGCGAACAAACTGTGCGTTGATGAGTGCACACCTGAGCTCGTGTTGCACGTCATCTTTGTTGGTCTTTGTGCTAGTAATGAGCTCCAGTGTTACGTAGAGCAGGCGTGTCTGCCTCTTATGTTGTAGGTTTGGATGAGGTTGGTGATAATTGTAGTGATGTTTTCTATTTGATCCTAGGAGTACTGGGATAGGATTGTGGTCATGTATGGATGCATCAGAGTCATGGATAGTCATGGCAATGGTATAGAGAAAAACAAAGGTTAGGGTTGAGGTAGGCATGATTAGCTTTCTTTAAGGTTCTCTCTGTTGCTTGGATAAGGCGTCCCAATGGTACCTGCTTTCTCAGTATCTATATGAGATGGTAATGAGAGAGGGGGAGAGAGAAAGTGGCTAGGGTACAGCTTTGTGAGAGACTTATAAATACATCACAGTTGATACATTGTTATAGTAGTAGAGACAGTATTGTTACAAGGTATTGGTTACATTGGAGCTACTTAGTAAAGCAGTTAACATCCCTTTTACTGTTTAACCGATAGTAATATCACAGCACGTTGAATGTTAAGCGTTAAAGCCTGGATAATTAATAATTAATAATGGAATCGAAATTCAACAATTATCCTAAGAATTTAACAAAGGCAGAATTTAAGACTCTGCAGAGTCTTTCTAAGATGGATGATATTACTATTAAAAGAGCAGATAAGGGTGGAGCAGTTGTAGTGATGGATACTGCTAGTTATGATACTGAGGTGTTGAGGCATTTAAATTCTACAACTCATTATATATGTTTAATGTCAGACCCTACTGAAGAACTACAAAAGGTGATGATAGACCTTACCACTGCTGCGTTCCAATCTGGAAAGAAAAGATTTTTCTTAATCCACTGTACCCAAAGATACCGGCATTTTATATTTTACCTAAGGTGCATAAAAAGTTACTTAATCCACCAGGACATCTGATATTATCTAGTAATGATTCACTACTTGAAAGAATAGGTATATACCTAGATATGTTTCTAAAAGACGAAGTCCCTTTAATTCCTTCATATATCAAAGATACGACACACGTTTTGACAATTTTAGAAGATTATGGTACTACTGAACAGGTGACCTGGATGGCAACTTTAGATGTAACAGCCTTGTATACATCGATACCTCAAAATGAGGCTTTACAGGTATTATCAGCTGTATGGGATATGAAATCAAGACCACATACGGTTCCTACAAGATTTCTCTTAATTTTGGCTGAATTGGCATTGAAAAGGAATTATTTTGTTTATAAACAAGAATTTTTTCAGCAGATTTCAGGTACAGCTATGGGGGCAACATTTGCACCATCATTAGCAAATCTATATATGCATAATTTTGAAGTCCAGTGGATTTATAGTTCAAAATATAGATCTGACATTTTGCGATGGCACCGTTACATAGATGATATTTTTCTTTTGTGGGGTGGATCTTTAGAATCCTTTAATGACTTTTTTAATTATCAGAATAAATGTAATGGTAACATCAAATTTAAAATTAATATTCAAGAAGTTACAATACATTTTTTAGACGTTCAAGTTACAAAACAGAGAGAAAGATTTTCTACAACTATCTACACCAAGCCTACAGATAAAAATATTTTTTGCATTTTTCTGGTTTTCATCCAAGTCATTTGAAATGTAGTTTGCCGTATTCACAACTGTTACGCTGTAGACGTATTTGTTCGTCTCAAAAAGAATTTGATAGACAAGCACAGAATATGATATTGAAGTTCCAGCAGCGTGGATATCCTAGCTCAGTTTTAAAAAAAGCTTATAAACGAGCTAAATATAAACATCATGAATGGTTGCTTAAACCTTGACCTTCAGATACGGATCTTGCAGTACCTTCCGAGACATCTTTACTTACTTGTGTATTGCCTTACTCCAGCCTTTCAAGTTGGATTGCTGCTCCTATTCGAAAAAGGTGAAATATTCTTCGATCTCACCCTAAGTTATTTAGAAGTGTTTTACATGTGGCATATAGTAGGGGAAAGAATTTTAGAGATCAGTTATGCTCGGCAGTTCCTAGACGACATAGTAATGGTGTGATATATGAGCATAAGAAGTGTGGGCGATGTTCATTTTGTGGGATTATGGAAAATCAATTGTTTCAGTCATAAAAAGAACTGTTTGTATATCCAGGATACCTCCTGTAATACTACTTTTGTGGTGTATGCGCTATGGTGCTCTTGTTCTAAATTATATATAAGGAAAACCACTCGCCCTTTACGGACACGGTTAGCTGAACACAAATATAGTATCAATAAAGCTAGATTAGAAACACCTTTAGTTCAACATTGCATTTCTTGCAGTCATGTTTTTTGAAGATCTTCGTTGCATGGTATTAGAATATATCCCTCCGGATATACGGAGAGGAGACAGGAGCCGCCTGTTACTTCAAAAAGAACAAAGATGGATATATGATCTGAATACCTTAGATCCCAATGGATTAAATGATAAAATTGAATGGACACTTTTTATTTGAGTTCGCTGCCCGGACACTCCACCTCCGTTCAACATCGCAGCTCCTGCCCAATCGGGGCAGTGGGAGCGAAAGCAGCAGCCGGCAGCCCATAAAAGCGGCATCCCTGCTCCCAGGGAGCCGCTGCCTGGACACTCCACCTCCGTTCAACATCGCAGCTCCTGCCCAATCAGGGCAGTGGGAGCGAAAGCAGCAGCAGCCGGCAGCCCATAAAAGCAGCGTCCCTGCTCCCAGGGAGCCGCTGCCCAGACACCCCACTCCGTTCAACATCACAGCTCCTGCCCAATCGGGGCAGTGGGAGCGAAAGCAGCAGCAGCCGGCAGCCCATAAAAGCGGCGTCCCTGCTCCCAGGGAGCCGCTGCCCGGACACTCCACCTCCGTTCAGCATCGCAGCTCCTGCCCAATCGGGGCAGTGGGAGCAAAAGCAGCAGCAGCCGGCAGCCCATAAAAGTGGCGTCCCTTCTCCCAGGGAGCCGCTGCCCGGACACTCCACCTCCGTTCAGCATCGCAGCTCCTGCCCAATCGGGGCAGTGGGAGCGAAAGCAGCAGCAGCTGGCAGCCCATAAAAGCGGCGTCCCTGCAGGGCACGCCCGCACCTGAGGGCCTCGCCAGAGGGCCTTTTGGCGTGGCCCTTAGGCGCGGCACTAAGGCGAGCAGAAGGAATCCAAACAAAAGACACAGCCTCGCCGACAGTACCACAGAAGAAATCAACAGAGAGCAGACAGAAGCGAAAGACATCAGAAACGCAAGTAAAACATTAACAGGACTTCACAAAAATCAACATGCACGCAACATTGTTTCTCCCACTCAGCCTCCTCATCACACAACTCCTGCCACCAACCACACTCCTTTTGATTGTTTTGCTGCGATACCGCCTTGATTGTAGGATAAGGCGGTATAGAAATACTGTTAAATAAATAAATAAATAAATATTGAATGACTGTGGAGTTTTGGTCTAATTCCTTGTGGTTTTTTCAAGACTTTTGACGTTCGCAGTTGACAGAGTTTGAGTCCTAGTGTGTATCAATTGAGGGTTTTAGGAAAACATTACGTCATCCTCTGTGAGCGAATCATAGGTTTACATGTCTTTTAAAAGTTGCTGACGTCAGACGTTATTGAAGTGCAAGTAGGGAGATACTATGTATCCAACATGGAGAAAGTGAAACACTGATATTGTTACTGATAAAACCTTGAAGAAGCCTAATCGGCGAAACAAAAGCTTTTGTCGGGTTATTATATCTTTTGCCAGAACAGTGGGGTTATTGTGCCTCTTGCCGGGACGGTGTACCTTCTATGTGATTTGGCATTTGGACAAAACTGCTGTATGCTGTCTGCTTGCCGAGATGAGCCGGATGTCTGGAAATGTTCAGATAAGTGAATAAATTTCTATTGTAAAAGGCTTATATTCTGTTGTTTAAAATAAATTATTTTTCTGTTCCTTTTAGGATAATAACTGAAGAATATATATGCTCCGGTTCTATGCTGCACTGCAGACACTTTTTATAAATTTTAGGAATCTCAATAAATAAATGTTTTGTTGGTAGGTGTTAAGGTTGTGTTAGATATTGTTAGTGTTGTTAGATTGAGGTTTGGATTGAAAAGGTATAGAGGCAGTGACCCATGATGTGAGTGTCTGCTCTTAAACCCTATGGTGACTAGTTCGCCACATGTCGGGGTAAGACCATCCTGAGGTCGTCTGTGCCTTATTGAAGTGTGTGAAATAATTATTTATATTTGTAAATCAGTTTATTCATGTAAGTAAGGTCAAGGGTGTTGTTTTGTGTTGGATGCACAAAACTAACCCATTTGTAGAAACTGGCCCGGCAGACTTTGTCACTATGCCCACAGGTGGCACCTCACAACATCAGAGCACCTGCTTCACAGGGGATTATCTCATAAAAGTCCTTCAAAGCATTCACTTAAAAGAAGAGGTGACCACCCTGTTGTCTCAGGGTGCCATAGAAAGAGTTCCTCTTTCTCAAGAAAAGTTGGGCTTCTACTCTGCATACTTTCTCATTTCAAAGAAAACAGGAGGCTTCAGGCCCATCTTGAATCTCAGAGACCTAAACAAATTCGTGGTCCAAGAAAAATTCAAATTGATTTCTCTAGGAACTCTTCTACCATACCTCCAGAGATACGATTGGCTATGTTCTCTAGAACTAAAAGAGGTGTACACGCATTTACTCATACATCCCTTGAACAGACAGTATCTGCGCTTCATCTTTCAAGGAAGCCATTATCAGTACTGGGTTCTCCCCTTCGATCTCGCCTCTACTCCAAAAACCTTCACAAAATGCATGGCACATCGCTGCCTACCTACACACCTTGGTGATATTTGTCTTTCCTTACTTAGACGATTGGCTGATCAGGGGAGAATCTCCTCAAGAGCTAAGACTCTCCCTTCATCACACCATCGCAGTGCTTCAACATCTGGGCTTTGTCATAAATTTCCCAAAGTCCCACCTCACTCTGACCCAAAGTCTACAGTTCATTGGAGCACTCTTAGACACTTGACAGGCCCAAGCTTGCTTCCCACAGGATCGCTGTGCCCGCCTCATTGAGTTGGCAAAAGGGGTAGAACAGCAAAGCCGATTTATAGCTTGAGAGATGCTATGACTGTTAGGACACATGGCCTCCACGGTCCATGTCACCCCCCTCACTTGATTCACAAGAGACAAGCGCAGTGGACTCTGTCTTCTCAATGAATACAAGCGAAGGGTCAACTTGGAGACAAGATCCACATCATCCCTCAACTGATCAAGTCCCTTCAGTGGTGGTGTCTCCCATAAAACCTACTCATCTGGTCACCTTTTCAGATGCCTCCAGCTCAATGCACCCTAACAACGGATGCTTCCAAGCTGGGTTGGGGGGTGCAACTCAACGACCTGACCACACAGGGACTGTGGACACAACAGGAATCTGCCCTGCAGATCAACCTCGTAGCACTATGGGCACTGACAAATGCCCTTCGGGTTTTTCAACCCCAACTATTGGCAAACTGTTCTAGTCAGAACAGACAACCAGGTTGCCATGTTCTATGAAAACAACAAGGGGGAAACAGGGTCCTGTCCCCTCTGCGAAGAAGTGATTCACCTATGGTCATTTGCCATCTCTCACTGCATCCATATCAGAGCGGTGTACCTCCCGGGTGAACTCAGTGTTCTGTCAGACAGACTAAGCCGTATCCTTCATCCACATGAATGGACCTTGCATCAGGATATAAGTGCTTGGATCTTCCAAATGTGGAAAACCCCACCCATAGATCTTTTTGCCACTCCGCAAAACACACAGCTTCCGTTGCTGCACCAGCATGCCCCGGACGCCTTCCTTCTCCATTGGGGACAGGGACTGCTCTTTTCATTCCCTCCCATCCCCTTAATACCTAAGATGCTGGTCGAGCTACAGGCCGACAGGAGCTCAATGATTCTCATAGCCCCCTTTAGGCCCCATCAACCTTGGTTTCCTCTGTTTCTTTGCCTTGTGCAAACTCAGCCACTTGACCTGGGATGTGCGCCCAATGTCCTCTCAGGATCCCAGGACGCTTCTCCATCCCAATCTTGATCAAGGATGCCCTCCTTGCATATCATAAGGAATCCACCAGGCGATCCTATTCCTTCAAATAGCATAGGTTTTCCCCCTCATGCTCCCCAAAGGACATTGATCCCTTTCTTGCTCGGTGGAGTCACTCCTACAGTATATCCTCCACTTATCCTTGACAGGTCTTAAAACTAACTGAGTGATAGTTCACCTTAGTGCCATTGCGGCCTCTCACAGACCATTGGATGAACAGCCTATCTCCTCGCACCCCTTAATAGCACGCTTCATGCAGAGTCTCCTGCTATCCAAGCCGCCCATTAAGCCATCTCCCGTGGTCTGGGATCTGAATGTGGTTCTGGCGCAACTTATAAAGCCACCTTTTGAGCCTTTAGCCAGCATTTCACTAAAGTTTCTATCTTGGAAAGTCATCTTCCTTATTTTCCTCACTTAAGCTCAGCGCATCAGTGAGCTGCAAGCTCTAGTGGGAGATCCGCCCTATACTCGTTTCGACCATGACAAGGTGGTACTGCGTATCAATCCACATTTTCTCCTGAAGGCAGTTTCCTCCTTCCACCTAAACCAGTCGGTAATCCTTCTGATTTTCTTCCCTAGACCACATGTGGCTTGGGCTGAAGCAGCACCACACACTTTAGACTGCAGGCAAGTGCTGGCTTACTGCTTGGATAGAACTAGAGCTCACAGAAAATCCTCTCAGTTATTCATTTTCTTTCATCCTAGTCATCTGGGCCTCCCGGTAACGAAGTGTACTCTATCTAGATGGATAGCAGATTGCATATCTTTTGCTTATGCACAAGCAGGTCTCTCAGAGGGTCATGTCATTGCTAATAATATGCGGGCTATGGTAACATCCGTAGCTAATTTCCGTTCAGTAGCCATTGAGGACATTTGCCGGGCAGCTACTTGGACCTCCATTCAAACCTTTGCTGCACACTACTGTCTGGACAGAGACACCCGTCGGGATGCTCTCTTTGGCCAAGCTGTACTCCAGAAGCTCTTTGGGACTTAAATTAATCTCCTACCCTCTGTCCCAGACTTTTTTAAGATACCAGATTATCATTGGGGGAGTATTGTTTCCTGACATTAAGTCCAATGGCCCACAACTCTTCCATACTCTTCAGCTACATGTTTTTAGCCTCAGGGATCGCACTATCTCCTCCTCCCCCCCCCCCCCCACCACCCCCATTACCAGTCTGGTACCTAGTGAGTCCCATATGTGAAGACTTCATTCCTGCTTATTTCTGGAGATAGCGTAGTTATTCACCTGTAACAGGTGATCTTCGGAAACAGCAGGAATCGGTCTTCATAATCCGCCCTCCTCCTCTAGGAGTTGTAGGGTTCTTTTATTTTTCTTCTTCTTCTCAGCTACAAACTCCACTGAGGAGAGGAATTGGGAAGGCAGGCACGCAAGCACAGTGGAGTGCTCCCAAAGGCTTTCCTATTGGACACTGGGGAGTGTTCCCGCGTGGGCTCCATCACTGCCATTCGCCCATATGTGATGATTGATTCCTGCAGTTCCTGGAGACCACCTATTACAGATGAGTAACTACGCTGTTGGTACAAAAGAGCAAACTGGGTAGGCTGTATGGTCGTTATCTGCCAGCATTTTTTCTGTTTCTAAAATAAGTTGTTGCAAATTTTGGGCAAAATGTTTCTTCCATTTTGAAGGTATAGAAAAAGGCCTAGTGTTAAGACTATCTTGTCTGCTGCCAGACTGCAATCCATTACATTTTTTTTTTCAATTTACAATTTATTGAATTTTAACAATACAATCCAGAAACAAACTGAATTATGAATTACAACATAAATCATAAAGGCAAAATATTTTAACACAGCAATAGATAAATCATTGATTAGACCACAATACACCCCAGGAAAAGACCCAAGAAAAAAGAAATAATCCATTATCAGGTGAAGGAAAACAAACCTTCCTACCTAAAACAAAGTAATCATATGAGCATAGATGACAAACTATGGCAGCCGATATGGAACTCAATCCTGCCCCATTACTTCCCTACTTTGTAGAAATTGTGATAGTTATTGTGGCTCAAAAAACATAAATTGCTTAGACTGAAATAAAACCATACATTTACAAGGGTATTTTAATCTGAATTGCCGCACCCAAGGCAATAGTTCTCTGGCGTAAAGCCAGAAACGCTCTTCGCCTTTTCTGGGTGTCTCTAGCTAAATCAGGAAAAATTAAGATTTTTGAGCCCATAAACTGAGATTCAGAAATTCTACGGAAATATAATCTAAGCACAGTGTTCCGGTCAGATTCAAAAGCAAAATTGACCAGAAGAATAGCCCAGCTGGTCACCACTTCTAAAGAACTTTCCAAAAACGCCGAAAGATCCAGTTGAGGAGGCCTAGAGGCAGCCGCAGAATCTGGCTGCCCACCAGCCTCTAAGGGAGATATTACCACATATTGAGCCCTTGTGACCGGTGGCAACGACTCAGCAGGCATCCACAGAATGTCCACAAAGTACTTACACACCAAGTCCACAGGGTCCAACAATGGAGAGCGTGGAAAGTTCAGGAATCTCAAATTATTCCGACATAGTTATCCAAAAATTCTATTTTCCTTGCTTGTATCAAACGGTCCCTGAAATTTACACCTCCAAGGACCTGTAATTCCTCCACCTTGGTTTCCAGCTCAGACACTCTAACAGCCTGGCCCGCTAGCTCCAAAACCGCAGTGGAGCACTGAACTTTAACTTCAGACAACTCTTGATGAAAGGCCCCCACTAAAGGCAAGAGGGACTGTTGAAGAGCAGAGATAGCTTCCCATAAGCTATCAAGTGTCACAAGCGCAGGTTTCTCTAAAAATCCAGAAAGACGGGTAGCCGAGGTGTCAGGTGAGCCGTTCTCCAAATGCTCACCACCCAAACTGCCACCAGGAGGAAGAACGCACTGCCAACCTCCCGCAGCAGAGACAACCAGATGAACCTTCGCAGGAGAGCCCTCCGCAGCTGCGGTGACCTCCCGACCCGGAGATACACTGTCCAGCTGCCCCACCCCGAAGTGGCTTCCGGGCTGTACTGAAGACGCTTGTATGGGGCTAAGAAACACCCCTTCCTCGCTCAGATCCGCAGGAGAATCGCGCGGTTCTCTCAAAGCCATAGCAGCCGAGGACAGGCAGAAGTCAGCAATCGAAGACTGCACTAGCCCACTCGCAGGAGAAGAGGTACTGGAGGGCTTTAGAGTGCGTTGTTTTCGCTTCTTCCCCATTGGGAGGCGAGTGCAGGAGTCTGCTCAAGACACTCTTCCTCAGCGTCCTACTCCGCCGATCCATCACATTTTTAATAAGTGATTTTGTTTTAAATTTATATTTTTTATATAGTATTGTTTTACTTATTTCATACATCCTGACATTCCAAATCCATTAAAAACACTAACAATCAAAATGTTAAAATGGTATAAAAGAATATATTTTTTATTTTTAATAGAGTAAATATAGTCCCTCAAAATGAGCATGGATCTTTATTGACCATGTTTCAGGAAAAAAACACTGAAACCACATCTATATACTTACAGTGTTAAGTATATAAGATGTCATTGTTGATTATTGCACATAGCGTTTTCTTTACCTGCGAGTAACATCAAAGTCGGATATAACTCCGTTTAGGTGGTTTAGTAGCATATGTAAGTGGCCAGGGTTCGGGTCCTGTGGTGAGACTTTCGGACACAAAATAAGGCCAGCCTAGCCCAGGTTCAGAACTAAGGAAAAGTATGTATTTACACTAATAAAAGATGTCTTGTTTACCTTGCAAGCTCAAAATAGGGTTATAACCAAGTACCTTATATACATACACAAGCATATTTGTAGGATCTTTGTTCTTCCAGTCCAAGCCTCTCTGTTCCCTTCTGGACCTGAGCTTTTAAGTTCCTTTCCCAGATCCCGCCCCAGCTGTGTTCTTGTCAAGGTGGGCTGGACTTAAGGAGGACTAGGGATCTCTTTTGTATACTTCTTCATACCATGCCATCCTCCCCTTCACTTCAACCTTCCTAGGCTGAGTGCCTGGCTCTGCCAGGATCCTCTCTGGGAAAGGAAGTCTGTTTTGTTGTTCCTCCTAGTTGAAGGGCTGGAGGTTCAAGAGCCACCAAATTACCCTGGCATTGATTTCCTTGTTCCTGGCTATCCATTCGAGTGGCTGGTGGTCCATTAGTAAGGTACATCTGTACCCAGCAAGTAGTATCGAATCACCTTCTTTCTATCACTACTGCCTCTTTCTCAGTCACTACTTACGCTTTCTCTCGAGGGAGCTATTTCTGACTTACAAAAGCCGCTGGATGTTCATGGTTCTTCTCCTGGGTTAGAACTGCTCCTAAGCCTAGATCTGAGGTATCTGTCTGTATTATGAAGGTTTCCCCCAACTCTTCTGACTAGAAAATCATCTCAGGTGCCCTGTTCTGCAGGAGGCTGGTCAGTGGTTATGCCTTCTTTGTGAAGTTTGAGATGAAGCATCTGTAATAACCAACAGGCAGTAAGAAGGCTCTCTTTTTCTTTGACAGGGAACAGGCTCTCTCACAATTGCATTTATTTTTCTTATCTGTGGATGGATTTGCCCCTTCACAATTGAATGACTCAGATATTGGATCTCTTGTCGTCCTAGGAAGCATTTGTTCAGATTTGCAGTCATGCCTTTCTTTCAGATTTTTAAGAACAGCTTGCACGTGTCTTCAGTTAGCATTACAGTATAGTCATGGTAAGCTGCTGCATAATTGCCATAGGATCGCAGTAGGTACTTTCCCAGATGCTGGAATGTAACAGAATCACTGTGAAGTCCAAATGTTGGTGTGGTAAATTGGAACAGTCCCTCAAGAGTTTAAAAAAAAAAGGCTGTCTTCTTCTTGGCTGCTGAAGTGAGAGGCACTTAACCAATACACCTGGCGTAGTCCCAGTGTAGAGAGAAACTGTGCTGAACCTAGTTTTTAAATAAGTTTACCAACCCAAGGCAATGGATAGGCCTCCAGCTTGGAGATTTCATTAAACTTTCTGAATTTTTTTTGTAGAAGCTGAAGCTCCCATCCAGCTTAGGGACAAGTATGATAGGAGATGACCAGTTATTGTAGGACTCTTTAGTTACTCTGGTTGAAGCATCTCCCTCACTTCTGAGGCTAATGCTTGCCACCGGGACCTCCGGAATTTGGTACAATTGCTGCTGAATATTGATTCCTTTGTCCATGAGAATATCATGACAAGCCAGATTAATCCTTCCAGAAATGTTAGAGAAGACAACAGCATTTTCATTTTCCATTCATTTTAAATCGTCCTTCTGTATAGCTGATACTGCTACATGTCCCATTTGGGTAACAGCAAAAGGTTTCACTTGAACCTCTGGTCCAAATTCTCCCCAAGCATTAGAGCAGAAGTTACAGTAACCAACTTCTTCAAGAGGTTCACATGGAAGATCTGGGCCTTTTTCCACTTGTCTGGTTGGACTACTATTTCTCCTCTTCCTGTTGATTTTGCATCTTTCCCTTATATATCTAAGGAAAGTTTTATCTGCCTTTTTTTATTGTGAGGCACTAATCTCTGTTTAGATCTTTGTTGGTCTAACTTCTCGCCGCTCCTTCTTTATTGAGATAATTTTACCTGTTGTGTTCATCTTAAGAGTTTTTCCTATATCATTTCTCTGTCTTTTAAGTATTCTTATTGCAGGATAACTAACATTGTACTTCTTCCACAGGATTTGTTATTGGTTGATGCTCCCAGAAGACACAAAGTATCTGTCCATGTCCTTGCCAGGGAAATGGATTCCTGTAAGTATCCTTTACAGGATTTGCATATTTTAAAAACTTGAGAAGCATAATTTGAATTTCAAACTTTATTTTTTAATTAATGCAGCAGTTCATTGTGGAATTGTATGGAGCTACATATTTGATAAATCTTGTATTCTGTGATATCTTATTACTGCTAATAGAAACTTTATCGTACAAAAAAAAAGTGGTATAGCTTTTTATTGCAAATATCAGAGCTATGAATTACACTGTAAAACACTATGTATTCTGATTATATCAGGAGTATAACCGAGTCTTTGTGAGCACAATTGGTCTATACTGCAATGTAAGTTTCAAGTTGATATCTTGGGAATGCCTATTGAAAGTGCTTTTGCGAAAGAATGAAATGAATTGCTAAACCAGGTTCACTGATGATTTATTTTATTTATTTATTTTATTTACATTCTCTTATATACCGCGCTATTCTGCATCAGTGCGGTTTACATTGAACAAACTGAAATTACATTGAACAGGGCATTATAACTTAGAGATAACTATTTTACAGGGAACATGGGCTGATTACGCCCATAATCTGATTTCTTCTGTGAGTATTCATGATCCTTTTGAAGCTATTCATTAAGATTTCACTTTTAGAGAGAAAAAGAAAGAAACCATAAAGTATGATCCATAGACGAAAGCTCCTTATTTGTTTTTTACCCAGTGTACAATTCTAGAGATAGTTTAGGAGTTGTTAAGGCTTGCACCCCTCACAATTAGCTTTTTGATCCCTAGCATAGCCCCCAAGATTTTAATAATTAAACTCTGTTATAATCATCTCAACACCATCCCTTCTAGAAACTTCTATAAAAACGAATATTTTAAAAGTACAATGTCCAAATATGAAACTTTCTTTTATAAATATATGCATAATGAGGGAAATTTCCAAAAACCACTTACAAGAATCAATAGACTGTGTGTAAATTGCTTAATCCTACTGGGGAAAAATATATAGTAAGCCTTTGAGTTTGTATGGCTGTTAAGGCCAATTGTTTTGCTTTGACTGGAGCTGCTCTTTGCTTCCCCCCTCCCCCACCAGAAGTTAGGGTCAGTGGTTCTCAACCCAGTCCACAATGAACATGCATGAGACGGATCTGCATACAATGGAAGCAGTGCATGCAGATTTATCTCATGCATATTCATTGTGGATATCCTGAAAACCTTACTGGCTTGGGGGTCCCAAAGGACTGGGTTGAGAACCACTGAGCTTGGTGATCACCTAGATTACCTGGTGATTGGGCCGGCTCTGTCCTCTGTACTTGTCTTAGGTTTTCAGATTCAGATATTGTCCTCACCTTCACCATCTCCACTAAGAAATTATCTGCACATCTACAACCCTTCCCATAAATAAATATTTCCTCAGTTCCTGATCGTGTCCCAGTCTAGTCCCATAACCTCTGGGTTCCCAATCCAATCCAGCAGCTTGGAGACTGAGAAACTCCACCTTTTTGTGACATCATCCGTATAAGTCTCCGGTGCCAGCCTCATGCCACCAGTTACCTCAGTCTCCAAGCAGCTGGATAGTTGGGAGCCCGGGGGTCCCGGGCTCACAGGAGAAACAATTGAGACACCTTAGTTTATGGGCTTAATTTAGCTGTTAGTTATTTTGCAGTCCTGCTTTGCTGTCTATTTCGTGGAATTGGGAGCACTCCAGCTCTTTGGCTCTGGGTCCTCCGTCTCCCTCCTCACCCCCCCCCCCCTCCTGCACTTAGCTACTCTTCGGGGCAGAGCTCATTGCTGTGGCCGGCTGTTTCAGAGGTTTGCCTGAGACACAGCAGCGGCCCGGGCGAGATCCGGTGGGGTAAGTCTGCCTTCGGGAGAGCCGGCGCCACGCAGAAGTCTGTGCCTGCTAGCGCGTTCGGCTGCTCCTAACCCCCCCCCTTCTCCTCTGTCTCTCCCGCGGTTCAGCGGTGCGGTGAGTTTTACCTTGGGGGGAAGCGGAGGGTGTTCCCTAGGCTGGCGGGAGCCTCCGAGCAGCCGCGGGACTGTCTTTAGAGCCGGCGTGGTTTTTGCTGTGCTCGGGCAGGGGCCGCGGCCCGGTCAGTGTTTCTCAGCGCGCTTTCGCGCTCTTTTTTCCTCGCGGCCCTGCCTCGTGGTGACGCCGTGGTTTTTCTGCGCGGGCCGGTTCTTTTTGTTTTGAAGTTGCCCTGCTCTTTAGGGAGAGTTGTGGAGGCATACAGGTGCAGGCAAACTCTCCGATATTATAGCGCAGCAGTTTTTCAGCTGTGGGGGATTTTTTCTCTCTGTGCCCTCGGCGTTTTTTTTTTCGGCATTTTCTCGGGTGTACCTTGGGCCTTTTTCTTTTCACTCACTTCCTTTTCTGTTGAGGCAGCAGTGGTCAGCATGCCCTCCAAACCCCTTTGCATTGTGTGTGGGACACGGAAGGGCACAAGTGCAGGGGTCTGCAAAGAGTGTGCGGGGGAGGCCCGGGAGCTGGATAACCCCCCTCACAGGCAGTTCCAGCGCCAGGGCTCGAGCCAGAGGCTTCGCCGTCGCGTCTCCCGGCCCTGGCGCATGAGGAACCGCTGCCAGGAACGTCTTCAGGTTTGGGCGCTCCGGCTTCTCCCATGGTGTTCCCCACTGAGCTCTCTACCATTTTTTCTCCACAGTTTGTGGCACTTATTCAACATTCTGCTTTTAGTGGTTTGTTGCAGGCGGGTTTGCCGAGCGGCTCCAGTGGTGCCGGTAAACGTCCGGCGTCCCCGCATCGGTCCCTTTCCCCGAGTAGGAGCAAGAGGGCTCGGGGAGACGATACCCTGGCGGACCTCTCCGGGCTGTCGGAAAGCCCTCTCTCGGATGAGGGCGCCCACAGCGTATGTTTGGAGGACGAGTTGGAGGAGGGCGAGATCCCTGACAAGGAGGATCAGGCTAGAGTAGTGCGAGTATTTCGGAGAGAGGAACTGCCATCCCTCATTGTGGAGTCGCTAAAAGCGCTCAACATGCCGGAGCCTGCGGCTGCGGAAGACGAGTCATTGGAAGATCCGCTGCTGCAGGTGTTCCGGAAAACTCAGAGGGCTTTCCCGGTGCACAGGGTGTTTCAGGAGATGATTCAAGAGGAATGGAATGTCCCCGAGGCGCCTTTGAAAGGTGCCAGAGTGATGGGCCGTTTGTACCCTTTATTAGACCGGGACAAGGAGGTGTTTCAACCTCCCAGGGTGGACGCTGCTTTTGTCGGATTCGGAATGTATTAAATGCCAAGTGCCAGCCCGGAGTCTTGTTTGATCAGTGTTTGCGGCAATAGACCATGAGGCAGTACAAGAATTTTTGAAGGATACGCGTCAGGAGCTGAATGTTCAGATAAGTGCAGTATTACTAGCTGTACGGTAGATGGAAAATAGATTCCTTACATCTGTTTCTTTCTTTATTCTTTTAGATGCCTGCTGGTCTCTGTGAGAGGCTTAATCGTTCTTTTTTGGCACTATAGTGTCATCTTGAATAATAATAAAGAGAATATTTTCTCCAATGTTAATATTAGTATATATAAAAGTCAAAAATGGATTTTTTACTTTAGATGTAGATGTGGTTTGCAGATTGATAAAAATGAATGATCGAATCCTTTAAAAGTACTTTTTTTGGATGATAAAAAAATTTTTGGTAGATATTTAATAAAGAAAAGGGTAGGGAGGGTGAGGCCTGTGATGCATAAGTGGTAAGCTCTGTCCTATGGTGACACTGTTCGCAAAATGAAAGGTATGAGCATTTACTGAGGCCTTTAATACCTTAAAATTGAACTTAATAGTTTATTGTATCTATTATTTGTAGATTGTGAGGAGTGGTTTGGGTATAAAGGGTGGTGCTATATTTATATATGCAAAACTAACCCATTTGGAGAAACTGCCCCAATAGAGCTACCAGAACTTCCCTATGTTCCTTCAAAAACCCTTGAATTTATCCTGTCTGGCCCCATCTCTTTATCAACTTACGTCAGGTGCCTTCTCTGGCCCTTTTCAAATCCAGGCTTAAAACTCACCTCTTCGCTGCCGCTTTCGGATCTTTACTCACCTGGTCTCCTCCCCCTAGATGCATCCCATGTACAACTACTGTGTTGTCCGCCTTGACTAGATTGTAAGCTTTGATTAGATTGTAAGCTTTGATGAGCAGGGACCATCTTATTTCCAGGAACAAGCAGGAATGTAGTCTTCACATATGGGTGACATCGGTACCGACGAAGCCCGCGTGGGAATGCTCGCCAGCATCCAATAGGAAAGCTTTTAGACGCATCCCACTGCACCTGTGTAGCTGTCTTCCTGCCTTTCCAGCTCTCCCTCCTCAGTTCTTCGTTTTCCGCGGAGCCAACAAGAAGCAATTCCTGTCACCGTAGAAAATTTGATTTTTTTTTTTCTTATTTTTTTGTGGTCGCGTCTGCCTTCTCGTCGATGCTGGTATCGACCCTGTCCATGCTCACTTTCTTTCTTTTTTTCTGTAAAAAAACCCAAAAAAAAAAACCCTTTTCTGAGGGGAGAATCCCTTCCCTCAGGGCGCATCAACGCCATCTTAGGCTTAAACCTTGTTTTCCAAAATGGACAAACCAGCTAGTGGTTTTAAAAAGTGTTCCAAATGTGGCAGTACAATTTCAGCCACAGACACCCATTACTGGTGTCTAAAATGGTTGGGACCGGATCATCAACCGACTGACTGTCCTCTCTGTAGGAAGATGACAGAGAGAGACCTGCAGAACAGAACTGCGAAACTCGGCAACCCTCTTTGCCACCGATGCAATGTCGGTAGCATCGACGTCATCGAGAGCTTCATCTTCCTCCCAGGGATCTCAGGTATCGAAACCCAGGTCTTCGTCAAAGACTAGCCGGCCCTCCAAGGGTAGATCTCCTTCTGAGCATCAGGATGCCCTAAGCATTACCCTGGAGGGAGACACACCGGCCAAACAACCCCGGCAGGAGGTTCTTGCCTCCAAAGCACTAGTGGGGTCCCAAGATGCTCCCGAGGCCTTGACCTCCGGAGAGCTCTTGGTGCCATGCTCAGGGATCGTGGCCCGCAACTCAGGTACCAATACCCAGGCATCGGCAAGTTCCATGGATCAACGTATCCTGGCTATTGAGCGGAGCTTAGCGGCCTTGCTAGCGGCTTCCATACCGATAGAGCCTCTACAGCTGATTTCCCAGCCATCGGTACTGACAACAGTACCTAAGGTACTGGCATCGACATTTTTGCTGCTTGCCACGCTACCACCTATGCCGGCCATCGAGTCCGTCTCCGGTACCGAGGTTCCGGCACTAAAACTTCCCGATGCCGGTGTCAAGTGGTATCGAGTACGGGCAGAGCACGAGCACCCGGCCCATCGATACTTCGAGTCTTCAGACTCCGATTCATCGGATGACGAATTAACCAGTACAAGGAAAATGAGAATTCTGCCGGAGGATCCATCTCCATCCCCACAGTGTCGAATGTCCCTCCAGAGGACATATCTTTTTAAGATTTTATCTGCGATGTTGCTCGGGGCCTCTCCATCACAGTGACTTCAGAGAAGGAGCCTAGGGATGAGGAACTTGAAATTCTTCAATACCCTGCAGCCCCAAAGGAAGCTGCTACTCTTCCTATTCATCGAATACTTCACGACCTTATGCTTCAAATGTGGGAGACACCCTTAACCATCTCTCTACATACTCGAAGGCTCAATACTATGTACCGGGTACTGGAGTGCCCCGGCTTCCAGAAGACACAATTACCACACCATTCCATGGTGGTGGAATCGGCAATGCATCAAATTAAAAGTGCCAAAACACATTCCTCGAACCCTCCAGGCAGGGAATCGAGAACCCTCGATGCTTTTGGTCGTCGATATTTTCAGGCCTCTATGTTATCGGCCAGAATCAGTTCCTACATACTCTATATGGGTGTGTTTCTTAGAGAGGTGACTAGAGATTTGGAGTTGATGACTCCTCTCCTCCCTGATGATGAGAGAATTGATTATCTCACCCTGGTAAAGCATGCCCGAAATCCTTCCAGATTTGTTAACAGGGCAACCTTCGACTGTTTTGAATGCAGTATCAGAACTTCAGCCATATGCATTGGTGCATGCAGGATCACCTGGCTACAAGCCTCTGATCTTGAACAGTGGGTTCAAGATAAGCTGGGTAATGTACCTTGCACAGGTGAAAACCTTTTTGGCAAAGACTGGCAGGATAAGGAGTCTCAATTAGAGTCTGAGAGCACCACTTTAAATAGACTCTCTAGATCAACTGCCAACTCAGCTAAGAAGAAGATAACAAAGAAACATTTTTTTTCAATAAGAAAAAGAAGTATTACTCTTCTTACAACCCTGCAGTGCATTGTCCCATCCTTGATTCTCAAAAAGGGCAACAACAACCAAAATAGAAAAGAAAAGAAAGGCTCAGACTCCAAGGTCTCAGCCAGCTCAGCAGACCCAACCTCCTCAGGGTCTTTGACTCTTTTCTAGAGAACATAGCCTCCCTGGCTCTGGAGATTCTAGATTCCATCTGCATTCCAGGCAGACTGTCACTTTGCTCACAGGTGGCATCTTGTAACATCAGAACACTGGACTCTCTCCATAGTTAAGGGAAGGGTACAAACTTCACTTCCGAAACAGGAGACGTTCCTCAGGACTGGAGAATGGCTGATGTGGTACCTCTTCACAAAAGTGGTGACAGGGAAGAAGTGACAAACTACAGGTCCGTGAGCCTTACCTCTGTGGTGGGAAAAGTAATGGAGGCGCTCCTGAAAGAACGAATAGTGGACTTGCTCAAAACCAACAGGTTGCGATGAGGAGGAAATGACGTCACCTGATAGATGGCAGCTTAAATTTTGAGCTCCCATCGGAACACTGATATAAAGGCGAAATTAGTGATTTTACCCCCCTTCCCAACGTGCAGAGTGGGCAGACTCGGAGATCCTGAAGGTGTGGAGATAGATGTTGGTGAGAAAGAAGTTGGCCAGATTTAAATCTTCATGCGGCGAAGTTGGAGAGCGAGCGGAGCGCGATCTCCCCGAACACGTGGCATTTGGAGAGGAGTCCGAGGAAGAACCAGACCGGGCTGACGAGGGATGCATACGTGGCGATATTTGGGGTTCGATGAGATCTTTGAAACGGGAGATCATCGCCACTCGAGGGGAGCTCAAAGAGACTTTGGCAGGGATCAGAGAAGATGTGAGAGAGTTGGGCCATCGAGTCGAGAAGTTGGAGGAACAGGCCGAGCAGCTGACAGAGAGAGACACTGAAGCAGAGACCCGAATGCAGACAATGCAAGCTGATCAGGACTCACTTAAAGATAAGTTAGAGGACCTTGAAAATCACTCCCACCGTAATAATATACGGATCCGGGGCTTGCCAGAGACGGAGGCCTATGCAGATACGGCGGCAGTGGTTCAGAAAGTGTGTCAGTTCCTGCTGCGTGACGAGATGGGAGCGGAAGAGGAGGCGCCTGTTCTGTTGGAGAGGGCCCATAGAGCATTGGGGCCGCCGAGGCAGGGAAAGCCTCGGGACATTGTGGCCTGCTTAATGTCATATGGCCAAAAGGAGAAGGTGATGCGGGTGGCAAATAGCAGGAGGAGCTTCTCGTGGGAAGCTCAGAATGTGGAGATATGCCATGATTTGTCCGCCACAACTTTGCAGCGGAGGAGGGACATGCGGCCAGTCACACAGTATTTGCGGGCTGAGAAGGCGAAGTACCGTTGACTATTCCCCTTTGCTCTGCTGATGGATATAAATGGCAGGGGGTTTATTTATTTTATTTCTTTATTTATTTAACATTTCTTATATACCGCGCTATTCATTATCAGTGCGGTGTACATTAGAACAGAAACCTTATACCGTGCAGTAGGACCGCATGGTATTTACATTGAACCGGATGTAGAACTTGGAGTTAACTGGGGAAACATATCTACATTTTATTTACAGTGAAGTCCATGTTACAGGCTAAAGTCTATTTAGGACTAATCGCACTGGCTGTCACTTATCTTGTCAGGTATGCCGTTGGAGGGCTCTAGGTGGTTGATGGTGATGCTCTTTCGTTGGTTGCTATAGCTGGATTCTGGATAGTGTCTTATAAACAAGTGATGTTTCAGTGCTTTCCTGAATTGGGTCAGACTGGTAATGACTCTCATGTCTGTGGGGAGGGCATTCCAGGCTCTGGGTGCGTAGATCGTGAAGGCCCTGTTGGAAGTTTTTTTTCGTGCACGTTGTCATTTCTTTTGGAATTTTTAAGGTGTTCACCATTGTAGATCTTCGGTTTCTGTTTGGGGGTGTGATGTGGATCATTTCGCTAATGGATGTAGGGAGATGGCTGTTTAGGGCTTTGAAGGTCAGGACTAAGATTTTGTAGGTTAATCTGGCATGGATGGGTAGCCAGTGAAGATTCTTCAGGATTGGTGTGATGTGCTCTGATCTTGATGCCCCAATTAGGACTCTTGCGGCTGTGTTCATTGCTAATTGGAGCGGGTGGAGCGTTGACTGCGGGAGCCCATATAGTATAACATTAGCATAATCAAAATGTGGGAGTACCAGGGCTTGGTAGATTTTTCTTAAGTCACTGGGATCCAGTAGAGCTCGTAGCTGCCTGAGTGTCCGTATTTTGAAGTATATTGTTTTTACTGAGCTTTTTATGTGTGTTTTCATGTCTAGCCTTTGGTCTAGCGTGATACCAAGGTATCGAATTGTGGATTTGGTTAACAGTTCTGCATTCTTGACTTTTAGTGCAGGTTGGGGGGGGTGAATTCTGGGTTCCTCATGAGGAAAAGGACATCTGTCTTGTTATGGTGGGTCCGAAGGTTTTGCGAGTACAGCCAGTCCGCAACTGCATTAAAACATGAGGTTAGCAGGGAGAAGTCTGGATGGTCGGTCGAAAATGGTATGTGTCACCCGGTGAGGGTCCCCAGAGCTGGAGCCTGGGTAATTCACCAGGGCTACTTCAATACTAGCAAAAGTGGATGATTACAATGCCCTCTGGGAGTTGTAGTCCCAATTGCTGAATAAAGAAGGTGAGTCGTGGATGAATAGTAAGGCTTTCAAACAGGACTTTTAATTCCCCTTCCGGGTGGATTTTTTAAAGCAATGGGAACAAAAGGCAAAACACCATGCTTCTGGTACAAAAATCAAAAGGAACAAACTGGAACCAAAATATGCTTATCTTCAGCTGAACTCAAAAGTAACACAAACAGTCCTTTCAAAACAGGTAAGTTTTCCTCACTTCAGTTTGCTTATACTTTAACAGCCTCTTCAACACAAAGAAGTAATGTCGTCTGACATAATTAAAGTACAGTCCATGCATGTATCTGATATTGCTTCTTCATAATCATTACATTGCATTTCCTCTGGTTCCTCCTCTGAATAACATTCTTCAGGGTTATAGAAAACGTTATCTTTAGGCAAACTCTGCTCTCGGTAATTACACTTCCCTTCTTCCTGGTTAAGAGAGTGCAGTGAATAATTACCACCTTCTCTTGAGAGCTCCCTTTGTGAGTCACACAACTCCTTATACGTACAGGGCAAATCACTATATTCAAAGGCTCTTCTATTAGAAGGAATTGGCCTACCTCCCAACTGCCTTTTCTCTGAGCTCCTGCGTGTGAGTGAGTTATCAGAGCACTGCTGAGACGGAGACGTTTCTCTGCCTTTCTGTCTTGGCTTTTCCTTCAGCATAAAACTTTCCCCAGGACAGACTTTCCCTCTTGTGTTGTACCTGGTTTTAGGAAGATAAACTCCTCAGCTTTCCTGAGCCTGGCTTCTGTACCGTAGCTTCTCCTAGCTTTCTGGTAAGTTTCACCGGGCACGTCCTTAGCTGGGCACTGCTCTCTGCAACAGGCTGCTGTGTTTCTTCCCGTATACCTTTCAGTTCTGCTGGCTTCTGAACTCTCTCTCACTCCTGTGTCTCTGCTTCTAGAGCTGGAACTTGTTCTGCTCATCGCCCTGCCTCTTCTTCTCCTTCCCCCACTAACCTCAGGTGAGCGTGTTTTAACTACTCGTGTCCCTGTGCTTGGTTGGCCTCAACCCCTTCTCAGCTGCCCTTCATTTCCTAATGAATCAGGAACCTGCTTGCTGCTCGGGCATGTTCTCCCACCATGTGATAGTGTTTGTTTTGGTTGCCTATAGCAACTCTGCTCCATGTGCTGATCTGAGCTGTCATTTTCAGATCTGTTTTCATCTGTTCTACCTATTTCCATAGGCTCTGATGACTCTACCTCATGACATATGTATAGAACAGTGATGGCTAACCTTTTTGAGCCCGAGTGCCCAAACTGCCGCACAAAACCAAAGAATTTCCTCAAAGTGCCAGCACGTCAATTAAAGCTCCATTTGCATAAGGTGCTTCATTTGCATAAATATTTGCATAATGTTACCATACACTAACTTTTAGTAAACATGCCTCTTAATGAGTATATGGATAAAGAAAGACTAAAAGGTTTCTACATTACTATAATCCAGTACCAACCGCCAGGCACATTAGGAACTACTACAAACGCTGCCCATTTAGAACCCATAGCAAACCCGCCGTATCCTAACAGCACTACCAGGACTCACAAAGCACCATACTCTACCTATCAAAAGGCAACACTGCAAATATTAAACCAATACATCTCAGAGAACAACAATACATGACCTACTGGGGAAAGAACAAGTGGCAATGTCAAATAGGAATTATATAAACAGAATACCTCAGCTCAGTTACACATGCAGAACAGACCATTACCAAACAAGGAATCACAATTTAGAAACAGGAAGACAATAATTAAACTGGGAACCCCAAAAGCCAAACTTGGAATATACAACAACACTGTAGAAATAAAACTATATATTAATTTCCTCTTGTACTAAACAAAGCGCAAAAATTAATGATGCACATTTCCCAGAGCTGACATATTCCAATTAATAAATTCAAAATAAAGAGATATTTTTCTACCTTTTGTGCATTTTTTTTCAGTTGCAATTGTTCCAGCCACTTTCTTCTGGTTTCTTCTTCGTGTCTTCTGCTAACTCTCCATCTGCTGTCCATTTGTCCTTTCTTCTGTCTTCTTGGGTTTTTTTTCCATTCTCTCTCTACATCTGCTTTAACATACTAATCTTTCTCCTTTTGCTCTTTCCTCATTCCTATTTCATCTACTCAAAATTTACCCCTCCATCCTCAATCCCCACTTACTCTCCCAATACCCGGCCAATTGTAGATTTTTTATCCCTCCCACACAAAATATTTTTCCCCTCTCCATTTTACTCTCCCAGCCCCATCCCATTCTAATCCTCCCCCAACACCTCTCCCAGCCCCATCCCATTCTAATCCTCCCCCAACACCAGCTCCCTTCTAGTTCCAGCCTCACCCAGCATCCATTCCCTTCTAGTCCCTGCATCAGCCCATTTCCAGTCCTAGCAGCCCCCCAACCCATTTCCAGTCCTAGCAACCCCCCAACCCAATACCAGTCCTATCCCCCCTCATCAACCCACTTCCAGTCCTAACCCCCCATCACCCCATTTTCAGTTTAAGCCCCCCCCCTATAACCCATTACCAGTCCTAACCCCCATCAGCCCACTTCCAGTCCTAACCCCCCATCAGCCCACTTCCAGTCAGCCCCCCATAGCACATTGCCAGTCCTAACCCCCCCCATCAGCCCACAGTCCATTACCAGTCCTAACCCCATCAGCCCACCTCAAGTCCTAACCCCTCCCCATCAGCCCATTTCTTGTCCCAGCCCCCCATAGCCCATTATCAGTCCTAAACCCCCCCCATAGCCCATTACCAGTCCTAACCCCATCATCCCACCTCCATTTTTAACCCCCCATGAGCCAATTTCCAGTCCTAACCCCACCCAACATCCCACCTCATGTCCTAACCACTCCCCATCAGAAGTGCTAACCCCCCCTAGCCCATTAGCAGTCCTAACCCCCCCCTCTCTATCCCATTTGCAGTCCTTACCCCCCCCCCATAGCCCATTACCAGTCCTAACCCCCCATCACCCCATTTCCAGACAGCCCCCATCAGCCCACAGCCCATTAGCAGTCCTAACCCCCCGTAGCCCATTAGCAGTCCTACCCCCCCCCCTAGCCCATTAGCAGTCCTAACCCCCCCCCTAGCCCATTAGCAGTCCTAACCCACCCCCCATGGCAAATTAAAAAAAAAAAAAAAGCAGCTGGCTCTGGCTTCTGCCGCGGCAGCGGCAGAATGCAATGTCCCGTGGGGCCCCCTCTGCAAGGGCTTTCAGATTCGCGAGGGAGAGCGTCTCCCTCGCGTCTCTGTTAAGCCCGCAGGGGCTAATGGGAAATTTCCCATCAGTCCCTCGCGTCTAAAGGGGCTGATGGGAAATTTCCCATTAGCCCCTGCGGGCTTAACAGAGACGCGAGGGAGACGCTGTCTCCCTCGCGAATCTGAAAGCCCATGCAGAGGGGCTTAGCGGGCGGAGGGGGCCCCGCGGGACACTGCATGCTGCCGCGTCCGCGGCAGCAGCCAGAGCCCGCTTTTTCTTTTTCTGCGGACCTTCACGCGTGCCAGCTGCAAGGCCTTCGCGTGCCACAGCTGGCACGCGTGCCATAGGTTCGCCATCGCTGGTATAGAAGGATGTCATCAGCGTATGCCAGACAGTGTACACCAAACGATCGGATCAGAGCACAGATGGGTTGTGTGTAAATGTTGAACATCAATGTCGATAGTGCTGATCCCTGGGGCACACCCTGATTCTGTAGGAATGGTTTTGAGGTTGTGGAGTTGATCCTCACGTGTTGCCATCTGTTGGATAAATAGGAATTGCACCAGTTTAGAGTGATGCCTTGTAATCCCTTTTCCTCGAGACGTTGTATGAGTTTTTCGTGGCTCACAGAGTCAAATGCTGCTGCGATATCCATAAAAATGAGGGCAAAGCCGTGTCGAACATGATCAATACCTGAGATTAAGGTGTTGAAGAGGATGGCTAGGAGGGTCTCGACACCGTGTGCTTCCCTGAATCCGTGTTGGGCTGGGTCCAGTGGTGCTTCGGTGTCAATATGGTGTTGAATTTGGCGAAGAACAATCTTTTCGATTATTTTGGCGAGAAGTGGTATGCTTGATATCGGCCTGTAGGATTCGACTTTTGATGGGTCCATCTTGTTGCTTTTCAGTAGTGGTCTGATGGATGTGTTTTTTAGTTTTTGTGGAAAGGATCCCGTAGAGAGTGATAGATTCAGGATTTTACTCAGGAAAGGACTTAATTCACAACACATTTCTTTTATCCAGGGTGCTGGACATGGGTCGCTAGGTGAAGTGGAGGCGTTGATGGAGGCGATGGCATCTTCTGTCTCTTTGTTTGAAATGGTGTTGAATTTGGCCAGTATAGATGATGGTGGTGGCTTGTCGGTAAGGGTGCAACCTGCGGGGTTTGTGCTCTTGTCGGTCAGGATCATTTTCGACTGTAGGTAGTCAGAGTATGCCTGCGGGTGCAGCATGTATGGTTGGTCTGATGTTGGCTCTTTTGCGTGTGTCTTTACAACGTTGAATAGGTCATGTGGCTTGTTTATTGAGCGTTTCAGGAGGTTTGTGTGGAATTGCCTCCTCCTCTCGGCTATTTCATCACAATGTTTTTCCAGAAATGAGTTATACTCGCTATGCGCTTCGGGGGAGCGTGAATGGCACCATCGCCTCTCAAGTTTGCGTAGATGGAGAAGCGATGCACGGAGCTCTTTAGAGTACCATGCTACGTGTTCTCGTTTTCTGGGTTTTTTGTTCGTGACTGTGTAGTGAGAAATGGAGTTGAAGCTGTTGTCCCAATTATTGATCATTTCGTCCAAGTCATAGGCTGAGTTGTCAAGGAGTGGAAGGGCTTTCTCAAGTATTTCTTCTTTGACAAAGGGTCTAAATCTTCTCATTGGTATTTTTGGGGAGGTAGTAGCATTGTTGGGCTTCGGGATGTGCTGTTTGGTGGGTATTTGGAATCTAAGTAGGTTGTTCTCAGACCAAGGTACTGGTGTTATGGTTAATGCAGAGTCGTGGGTTTCTTCTGATGCCGTTTGTGGGGCAAAAATCAGGTCAAGTTTGTTTCCCTTCACGTGTGTAGGTGCATTTACTAGTTGTTTATATCCCAGCTTCTCAAGTGCTACAAGGAAGGCGGTGGCCTGGGTTTCCTGCAGGGTAGGTAGGTTGAAGTCGCCTAGTAGCCAATTTGGGGATCGTGGTTTGTTAGTGCAGCAGGCTAGGTTGATTATTGTGGAAAGGTCATCTGGTGATGATGTTGGGGCTCGGTATAGCAGGTTGATTGCACAGTGGTTGCTTTCTATGGTGACTGTGTCTAGGTGAGCTGTGCTAGTAGCGTTGTTCAATTGGAATTGTAGTTCGGTTTTTGCGAGGATGAGTGCTCCGCCTCCTCTCTGGCTGGTTCTATGGCAGATGAAGAGTGAAAACTTGGGGGGTAGCATTTAGTTGAGCAGTACGTTGTCACAGTTGGTTAGCCATGTCTCCATGATCATCAGGATGTCCAGATCATAGAGGGTTATCAGGTCAGTGACCACTGGCCATTTTTTGCGTATTGATCTGGCATTGACGAGAGCACATTTCAGTGGGTGTTGGTACTGGTGTTTCTCTGATTGAGATTTCTTGAGATACTGTAGTGGGATGTGCAATAGACGGGAGTGAAGTGTGCGATTAAATTCAGTTGTGGAGTGGTGAGGGTTTTCAGTCCATCTTTTTCCATCACTCCGGAGTATTGGGATTGGGTTGAGGGCTGAGTTAAAAGCATGATATCCACTTGGGAGACAGGCGATAATGTAGATACTGGTCAAGGTTATAATTGGGTGCATCTTCTAGGTTGTTCTTGTAGCAACTTGGTTAGGGTAGTAATAATATTGCTCGTGGGTGAGCATGTGACCTACCGGGTTAGGTTCGGCAGGACTTTCACCAATTGGTGGTTAAGGTTCTATATCTGGTGATAGTTACATTCATCAATTAAACAGGCACTTTGTCTAGTAAGTAGTTAAAGACAGCAGTTATGCAGGAGTCTTGAAGGACTAGAAAAGGGGACTGTTACTTCTGGAGAGAGATCTGCAATTGTGAGTATATACTTCTGGGAATTTTCTGAAAGGAATTCTTTTTATTAAAGCTAATTAATCTGTGAACCCACTATTTTTTTGTTAAATCAGTCAGGACCTAGTAGCAGCAGTTTAAGTTTACATTTAAAACACAGAAGAGAGCTTTCTGGTTAAATTTCATATCCAGCAGAGAGCTTGTAGTTTAAATTTAATAGTCATTCAGGGCCTAGCATCAGCAAAGTACTTTTAGTTTAAATTTAAAACACAGAAGAGAGCTTTCTGGTTAAATTTAGAACCCAGCAGAGAGCTTGTAGTTTAAATTTCATAATAAGTTAGAGCCTAGCAGCAGCAAAGAGCTATAATTTAAATCAAATAAGAATATAGATGAGCACAAAAGGCAAAACAGGGTCAGTACTCTTTGAGCAGCAAATAGTCTTCTAGAGACCTTTACAAATAGGCCTTCTACCTAGGGGGCAAGAGACCTGTGAAACTTTTTCAATAGGTGTAAACACCAGGTGGCAGATCAAAAGGCCATTTTGAAAGACTCCTTCTATCCAAGCAAGGACTGTTAATCATCCAGGAAGTTGGTCAGAGCTTACCTCAGCAGCACAGGCATAAATAGCTCATCCAGAGCTCTGTGCTCCTCAGTCTTGAAGGACTAGAAAAGGGGACTGTTACTTCTGGAGAGAGATCTGCAATTGCGAATATAAACTAATGGGAATTTTCTGAAAGGAATTCTTTTTATTAAAGCTAATTAATCTGTGAACCCACTATTTTTTGTTAAATCAGTCAAGGCCTAGTAGCAGCAGTTTAAGTTTACATTTAAAACACAGAAGAGAGCTTTCTGGTTAAATTTCATACCCAGCAGAGAGCTTGTAGTTTAAATTTAATAGTCATTCAGGGCCTAGCATCAGCAAAGTACTTTTAGTTTAAATTTAAAACACAGAAGCAAGCTTTCTGGTTAAATTTAGAACCCAGCAGAGAGCTTGTAGTTTAAATTTAATAGTCACTCAGGGCCTAGCATCAGCAAAGTACTTTTAGTTTAAATTTAAAACACAGAAGAGAGCTTTCTGGTTAAATTTAGAACCCAGCAGAGAGCTTGTAGTTTAAATTTCATAATAAGTTAGAGCCTAGTAGCAGCAAAGAGCTATAATTTAAATCAAATAAGAATATAGCTTACCTCAGCAGCACAGGACAGGGTACTGTGTAGCACCCCTCTTTTAATAAGTGTTATTTCCCTCTCTCCCTCCCTCCCCACACCCACCCACCCCTGGGATAATCGTAGCTTTATAGGTACTTACACATTTTAAAAGACAGGAGGTGCTCTCAGGTGACGCTCGCTACCCAAATCAGTCATACACTAAGGATCTGAGATTAATTAAGCTTCAGGTGAACAAGGTATATTAGACGTATTAGGTACAGTTTTATTGGTATAAATATCCATAGCAACCCTTAGTAAGTAAAGAACTTAAAGATCTAAACAAAAACTTAAAACTAAGATGCAGAAAGCAGTCCAGCAGCGAGATGGAGGCTTTCCAGTCTTTTGCATTGAGTGTCACATGTATGATTTTCTGCCAGTTGGTGAGAGGTCTTACGTGTGCAATAGGTGCAAGGAGCTGTTTGCTCTCAGGGAACGAGTCCATTCTCTAGAGGCTAGAGTAGCAGACTTGGAAAACATAAGACAGACAAAGAGGTGCATAGACGAGACCTACAGGGATATAGTCCTGAAGTCCCACCTCCAGTCTGGCAGCATCCCTGTTGCCATGGAGGAAAGAGGTCACGTGACAGGAGAGCATCACCCTGGTGTGGCAGGAAGTGATCCTGTAACTAGGACCTGTCCTCCAGGTGATGTAAAACCCTCTCGCACCGAGGAAATTTCTCCAAGGCCATGTGCCCATGAGGGAAGGGTTAGGACAGCCGTTATAGTTGGTGATTCGATCATTAGGCATGTAGATAGCTGGGTGGCTGTTGGACGTGAGGATCGCCTGGTAACATGTCTGCCTGGTGCGAAGGTAGTGGACCTCACGCGCCACCTAGATAAGGTCTTAGATAGTGCTGGGGAGGAGTCTGCTGTCTTGGTACATGTCGGTACCAGTGACATAGGAAAATGTGGTAGGGAGGTTCTCGAGGTTAAATTTAGGCTTTTAGGGAGGAAGTTGAAATCCAGAACTTCCAGGGTAGCGTTCTCCGAAATGCTTCCCGTACCACATGCAGGACCCAAAAGGCAGGCAGAGCTCCGGAGTCTCAATGCGTGGATGAGACAATGGTGCAGAGATGAGGGTTTTGGATTTGTTAGGAACTGGGGAACATTCTGGGGAAAGGAGGTGCTCTTCCGAAGGGATGGGCTTCACCTTAACCGGGATGGAACCAGGCTGCTGGCATTAACCTTTAAAAAGGAGATAGAGCCGCTTTTAAACTAGATAATAGGGGAAAGCCGACAGTCGCCCAAGAGCGAATGGTTCGGAAGAATGTATCCTTGAAGGATACTACCAAAAGCAGAGAGGTTCCAAAAAAGAGTAAAGTAGCCCAAATGCCCTCGAGTATGGAGCAGACAGAGCTTAAAGATCCCAAATTACCCATGTCTACCAATAGCCAAATTAATATGAATAAAATACAGTCTCTAAAATGCTTGTATGCAAATGCTAGAAGTCTAAAAAATA
This sequence comes from Ichthyophis bannanicus, assembly GCA_033557465.1. Classification (NCBI taxonomy): domain Eukaryota; kingdom Metazoa; phylum Chordata; class Amphibia; order Gymnophiona; family Ichthyophiidae; genus Ichthyophis; species Ichthyophis bannanicus. The sequence continues at coordinate 796,037,543 of CM066034.1, forward strand.
AGATGGGAGAGTTAGAATATATAGCACTAAATGAGAGGTTAGATATGATTGGAATATCAGAGACATGGTGGAAGGAGGACAACCAGTGGGACACTGTGATACCTGGGTACAAACTATATCGTAATGATAGAGCTGATCAAATTGGTGGAGGGGTTGCGCTCTGTTAGAGAGGGCATGGAGTCAGAAAGGATTAAAGTTTGGCAGGAAACAAAATTTGCTGTAGAATCTCTATGGATTGAAATTCCATGTAAAAAGGGGAAGGCAATGGCAGTGGGGTGTACTATCGACCACCTGGCCAGAATGAACCAATGGATGATGAAATGCTCAAAGAAATCAAGGAAGCTAACAAAAGTTACAGCGCGGTAATAATAATGGGTGATTTCAATTACCCCGGTATCGACTGGGTCAGTGTCACGACAGGACATGCTAGGGAGATAAAGTTCCTAGATGACATAAATGACTGCTTCTTGGAGCAGCTGGTTCATGAACCGACCAGAGGGGAAGCCATATTAGACCTAGTCCTTAGTGGAACGCCAGATCTAGTGCAAGAGATAAGGGTGTTGGGGCCACTTGGCAATAGTGATCATAGCATGATCGCCTTTGATTTAAATAGTGGAGGAGGGATAGTACCGAAATCCACAGTACTACCTTTTAACTTTTGAAAGGGAGACTATGATAAAATGAGGAAAATAGTTAAGAAAAAACTAAAAGGAGCAGCTGCAAAGGTTAAAGACTTACATCAAGCTTGGGAGTTGTTGAAAAATACTATCTTGGCAGCCCAGACCAGCTGTATTCCACGCTTTAAGAAAAGTGGAAGGAAGTCCAAAAAACTGCCAGCATGGTTTAAAGGTGAGGTCAGAGAGGCTGTTGTTGCCAAAAAAGCATCTTTCAGGAAATGGAAAAAAGAGCCTAATGACGAAACCTGGAAACAGCACAAGCACTGGCAAGTCAAATGTAAGGTATTGATAAAACAGGCAAAGGGAGAATTTGAGAAGAAGCTTGCTGCGGAAGCAAAAACGTGAAATAAAGATTTTTTCAAGTACTTTCGTAGCAAAAAACCTGTGAGAGAGTCAGTTGGTCCATTAGATGATAGAGGAGTTAAAGGGGCACTAAGAGGCAACAAGGCGATAGCGGAGAGACTAAATGAATTCTTTGCTTCGGTCCTTACGAGGAAGATGTAGGGATGTTACCCATGACTGAAGTGGTATTTAAAGGTGCGGAAGAATTGAAGGAAATATCGATACATCGAGAAGATGTATTACAACTATTAGATAAACTGAAGAGTAGCAAATCACCTGGGCCGGATGGTATACATCCAAGGGTGTTGAAAGAACTGAAATATGAGATTGCAGACCTGCTATTAGTAATCTGTGAACTATCATTAAAATCATCTCTAATACCTGAAGATTGGAGGATCATCAATGTAACACCAATTTTTAAAAAGGGTTCCAGGGGTGATCCGGGAAAATACAGACCAGTGAGCCTCACGTCAGTACTGGGAAAAATTGTAGAAACCATCATAAAGAATAAAATTACTCAGCATGTAGATAGTCATGGCCTAATGAGAGACAGCCAATATGGCTTTAGACAAGGAAGATCTTGTCTTACGAATCTGTTATGTTTTTTTGAAAGTCTGAATAAACAGGTGGACAAAGGTCAGTCGATTGATATAGTGTATCTGGACTTTCAGAAAGCCTTTGACAAGGTCCCTCATCAGAGACTTTTGGCAAAACTAAAGAGGCATGGGTTAGGAGGCAGTTTACTACTGTGGATCAAGAACTGGTTAAAAGATAGAAAGCAGAGGGTTGGGCTAAATGGCCAATTTTCCCAATGGAGAAAGGTGAATAGTGGTGTACCCCAGGGATCTGTGCTGGGTCCGCTGCTTTTTGACATATTCATAAATGACCTGGAAAGTGGAATAACGAGTGAGGTTATCAAATTTGCAGATGACACAAAACTATTTAAAGTTGTTAAAACCCAAGAGGATTGTGGAAAATTGCAAGAGGATCTTGATAAATTAGAAGACTGGGCATCAAAATGGCAGATGAAATGTAATGTGAACAAGTGCAAAGTTATGCATCTAGGAAAGAACAACCCAAACTATGGTTACACAATGCAAGGTTCCACATTAGGAACCACCACCCTGGAAAAAGATTTAGGCGTCATTTATTTATTTATTTATCTATTTCTTCTATACCGCCCCTTCCAGAGATCAGGGGCGGTTTACATGGAACAAGTTAAGTTTTGTATACTTCTGTATACATTACATAGAACAGAAATTTCTAACTTTTTACAGATAATAGTGCAATAAACTGTCGGAACTATTTACATTTTGTATGCTTTTGTATACTTCTGTATCATTGTCATTGTGGATGACATGTTAAAACCCTCGGCCCAGTGTGCAGCGGCGGCCAAGAGAGCAAATAGAATGCTAGGTATCATAAGGAAAGGAATGGAAAATAAAACAAAAGATATTATAATGCCTCTATATCGTTCCATGGTAAGACCGCACCTTGAATATTGTGTGCAGTTCTGGTCGCCGTATCTTAAAAAAGATATAGCATTATTAGAAAAGGTTCAGAGAAGAGCCACCAAAATGGTAAAGGGGATGGAAGGATACTCCTATGAAGAAAGGCTAAAAAGGTTAGGGCTCTTTAACCTGGAAAAGAAACGGCTGAGGGGAGATATGATAGAAGTCTATAAATTAATGAACGAAGTGGAACGGGTAAACGTAGTTCGATTGTTTACGTTATCAGAATATAGAAAGACTAGGGGACATGCGATGAAGCTACAGGGTAAACTATTTAAGACTAATAAAAGAAAATATTTTTTCACTCAACGTGTAATCAAACTCTGGAATTTGTTACCGGAGGATGTAGTAAAGGCTGTTAGTGTAGCTGGGTTTAAAAAAGGTTTGGACAAGTTCCTGGAGGAAAGGTCCATAAACCATTATTAAGAAGGGTCCCAGGATATCAATGCTTGACCGAGTTCAAGCATTACGGAACCTGTGTCTTTTGGGGAAACTGCTAGGTACTTATGACCTAGATTGGCCACTGTTGGAAACAGGATACTGGGCTTGATGGACCTTGGTCTGACCTAGTATGGCATATCTTATGTTCTTAGGCACAGTCAGCAGTTATGCCAGGTACACTGTCCGGAGAGCAGTTATGATCAGCAGTTAAACAGATACGGTATCTAGTAAGTGATTGCGGTCATCAACTAAACAAGCACATTGGCTAGTAAACGGTCATCAATTAAGCAGGCACATTGTCTAGTAAACAGTTATAGTCAGCAATTAGCTGGGTACACTTGTCTGGTCGACATTCGTGTTGACCATTATGGATATATGATGTTAGAGCAGGATAGACGTTATTTAGAATGTAACATACAGATAGGTGGTATGTTAGCTAATGGATGTAGAATATCTATCTGGGCTTGACAAAGTAGGATGTCTAGGAACAGTTAGGTAGCTAGACTAACAATGTAGGTAGCTAGATTAATGTACTATCAGAGCAGCTAGCTATAAAACAACATTATAAGTGTTTAGGATAGCGTGTGTGAGTTATCTGGTCATTCTAGGGCCTAGCTGGAAGTGTTGCCTTAGAGTTTCACGCTTTTTGGACCGGATAGTGTGTGGAATTGTACTAGCGTTTTAGACTCCTTAGGTTCAGGTTTCCGTTCCAAGTTGCTTCTGTATTTGCTCTGGTTGGAGCGGTGGATTACGCAGGCATGTGGCAGAGACTTTTTTCAATGTTGTAAGCTCACGGAGGTGTAAGGCAGGTGGTGATGATGGAGATCAGGCTAGACCTCGAGGGGGCATCAGGTTCTTGGTGGGTCAGGCAGGTTTGTGGGGGCTTGGTTGTCCTCGCGCCTAAGGGCCACGCCAAAGGGCCCTCTGGCGAGGCCCTCCGGTGCTCCTTAAATCAGCCCCAGGCTGCCCCGATTGGGCAGCTGGAGCAGGCTGGGGGTGCCGGATGTGGCCTCGATGCTGGCGGTGGGCCTCTCCCTCCTGGGAGGGCTGCTGGGGCAGAAAGGCTGTTGGTGGGAGCCGGCGCTCCTTAAATCAGCCCCGGGCTACCCCGATTGGGCAGCAGGAGCAGGCTGGGGGTGCCGGATGCGGCCTCGATGCTGGCGGTGGGCCTCTCCCTCCTGGGAGGGTTGCTGGGGCGGAAAGGCCGTTGGTGGGAGCCGGCGCTCCTTAAATCAGCCCCGGGCTGCCAGGGTTTAGGGTATGTATGATCGAGGAGGCCTGGAAAATCTTGAGACAAGAGGGGGCGCCTAATTTGCCTGAACAGGCCAACTCCAGGGCCCGCCCAGAGAACACAGGACTGTCCAAGATGGGAGAGGGTCCCAGTGAAGGGGCAGCGGTTACGGCGGAAGACTGGAAATCTGGGACGAGGAGGAGAAGTGGAGGAGACTTCCACATTAGTGCCCACATGAACTTTGGGACTGTGAAATGTGATGTTTAAATTTCTGAGAGGTGTATGTAGCAAGAGGGGGGAAGAGAGGGGGAAAATATGGGGGGCGGAAGGGAGGGGTTAAGTGGGTGGGGGGTGGAAGGGAGGGGTTAAGTGGGTGGGGGGTTGAACAGATATAAAGTATGTTATCAGTTGTGTGTTTAAAGTTAATCTACCAAAGGTTAACAGTGCGGGAGGGGGGTTGATATAGCGTCCTCGGGGGAGTCCCTTCCTCGATGGTAGGCGGAGAGGAGCTCCGTGTGATGGGGGGAGAAGGGGGTGGGGGGGGAGAAGGGGAGCAGGGCGGAGGAGGGAGAGGCATAATATTTGTGTGTATGGGGGTGGATGGACTTAGGGAATGGCTTTTGGATTGAAAGTGGGGTGTTTGAATGTGCGGGGACTAATCTCCCTACAGAAAAGGAAATTATTGTGGCGGGAGTTGAGGGAGCGGCAGTGGCAAGTGGCATTTCTCCAAGAGACTCATCTGTTCCGACGGGATGAGCGATTGTTGAGCTCAGGTAAATTTCAGTGTTTTTTTGCTGCGGGAGAGGGGCATCACAGGAAGGGTGGAGTTGCAATTTTAATTAGGCACGACGTTCCCTTTACGAGGGGCCAGACATTTAGGAAAATGGATGGTAGGGTGGTGGGGGAGATAGGGGGAGAGAAGGTCCCATTGGTCTCAGTTTATGGACCAAATGGAGCCCAGGGGGAGTTTTGGGAGGGAATGGGAGATTGGATGGAAGGGAAGATTCAGGGAAATTTTTGATGGGGGGTGATTGTAACATAGAGCTGGATGGCAGAGCCGGGAGTCGAGGGGGGAGAGACCCGGGTCTGAGAAAATTCCAGAAATGTCTGCATGATTCTGGTCTGGAAGACTTGTGGAGGCTGGCCCACCCACTGGCCAGAGATTATACTTTCTACTCGGTGGTACATGCCACCTATAGCCGGATAGATTATCTGTTTGGTGATGCTCATTGGAGGGAGGCATGAGATAAGGTTCGGATTGGATAGGAACAGCTACCCGGTCTGACCACGCGCCGCTGGAGGCGTGGTTTGGCCCCTCAGGGGGAGGTTGGGAGGTGCTTTTTTGGAGGTTGAATGACTATCTGTTTCAAGGAGACGCGGTGGGTCAACGGATGAAGAGGGTGATTGGGAACTATATGGATCTGAATGATAACGGTGAAGTGAGTATGGGGGTACTATGGGATGGCTTGAAGGCGGTGGTGAGGGGGTCACCTAGTGCAAGAGAGGGCACGGAGGAAGAGAAAGAGGGAGGAGGAAGTTGAGCGGCTTACCAGGCAACTGGAGGAGCTGGAGAGGGCCCATAAGCAGAGAGTTGGAAAGGGGCTGAGAGGCCAAGTGGAGGAGACGCGTAGACAGTTAAATGCCCTACAGTTGGAGCGGGTGGCCTATCAACTGGAGAGAGTTCGTCAGAGATATTATGAATTCAGTAATAAAGCGGGTCGGCTCCTGAGCATTAAATTAAAGGCTCAGAGACGGAGGCAGGCGGTGGTAAAAATAAAGGGGCCTCAGGACAAAATGTTGTTTAAAGGGAGTGACATTAGGGATAGGTTTCGGGAGTATTACAAGGGTCTATATGCAGCGGAACCCGGGGGGGGGGGGGGAGAAGAGGCTATTAAACAGTATTTGCAGAATGAGAGGAAAGGAAGTGGGAGGTTGGAGGAGTCGGAGGGGGAGGGGTTGGAAGCGGCCTCAAGGAGGTGATGGGAGTCATTAAGGGGTTGGTGTCAGGCAAGGCACCGGGAATTGATGGATTCTCGAGTGTGTTCTACAAAAAAACTCTCAGAGGTGCTGGGGCCTATTCTGATGAGAGTTTTTAATGCTGTACTGCAGGGAGGGGCCTTGCCAGCATCGATGAATCAGGCGGCCATAGTGGTCATCCCGAAGCCAGGGAGGGATCCAGCGATATGCGGATCGTATAGACCCATCTCCTTACTGAATATTGATGTAAAAATTTTGGCCAAGGTGTTGGCCTTGCGTTTGGGGCCATGTATGCCGGGCTTGGTTCACCCGGACCAATCTAGGTTTATTGAGGGTAGACAACCAGCAGATGGGATTAGGAGAGCCCTTCAATTGGATTGGCTGGCCAAAAAGGAGCAGCAAAAGGCCATGTTCCTATCCATCGACGCCGAAAAGGCCTTTGATAGGGTCAACTTTGATTTTCTAATGGCGGTGCTAGAACATACAGGCTTGGGCCCTAATTTTAGGTCTTGGATTAAGGCTTTATACGCTGCGCCAGAGGCAGCGGTCCATGTTAATGGGGGGTACTCTGAGTTCTTTTCCTTGGGGCAAGGGACGTGGCAGGGATGCCCACTGTCCCACTCCTTTTTGCGTTAGTTATGGAGCCATTGGCTGCTAGAATTCGGTCGGTGCTGGATATTAAGGGGATAGAGGTGGGGTCCCTGCAGCATAAGATTGTCCTGTTTGCCGATGACTTACTTTTCATCTTGACACAGCCGATTGTCTCCCTGCGGTATTAATGAGGGAGTTATGGATATATGGGGGGCTTTCGGGTTTCAAAGTCAAATGGGATAAAACTGAGGTGATGTCGCTTACACTGCAGCCCCAGGTGGTGGGGAGTTTGCAGGCCTCCTTTCCGTTTCGCTGGGCCAAAGGTTCTATTAAGTACTTGGGAGTTCAGGTTACGACCGACCCAGGAGGGTTGTATGGGGCGAATTACCCACCTTTATTTGGCCAGTTGAGGAAAGATATGGCTAGGTGGAAAGGGGAGGAGTTGTCGTTGATGGGGAGGATTGCGACCTTGAAGATGAATGTATTGCCGCGTTTACTTTATTTGTTTCAAACGCTGCCGATTCAGGTTAGGCAGAAGGATTTGCATCAGTTGCAGAGCCATGTGTTTGCTTTTGTATAGGGGAACAGTCGACCCAGAGTGAGTAGACGGGTAATGTATGCTACTAGGCAAGAAGGGGGAATGGGAGTTCCAGACTTGGGGAGATGATATGAGGCGGCGCAGTTACATATGGTGTTTGAGTGGAGGGATAAGGGAGTTCGTCCTAAAGGTTTTCGGGAGGTGGAGCAATATTGGGCGGCGGAGATACTCTTGAAGCATTTACCCTGGATGATGGGCCCACCCCTGGGAGGGCGATGGAGGGAGAACCCCTTCATGTGGCATCTGCTAATGCATTGGCGTAAGGCTCGGAGGAAGTTCTCTCTGAAACTGGTCTTCTCAAAGCTGGCTCCGGTACGGGCGACATCTGGTTTCCTTCCAGGTAGGGAGGGTGTATTCAAGCGCTGGGAAAGAGAGGGTTTGGATACATTTGATAAATTTATAGAGAATGGGGAAATGATCTCCTTTCCAGATCCCCGGGTGAAATATCATTTGCATAGTGGGGATTTTTTCCCCCATATGCAAATTACGCACTTTTTAAATCAAAAGGATATCCGAGCGAGCTGGGAGGAGGGTGGAGATGAACGAGAGGCATTGTGGTTGGGTTGGGAGAAGCCGAGGGGGTTGATCACTATTCTCTATAGAGGATTAGAGGAAGCCCCAATCCTGAATTTCCCTCATCAGAAGGAGTGGGAAAGGGAATTGGGAAGAGAGATGGACGATCAGGAATGGAGGAGGGTGCACGTAAATATTGACTGGGAGGCTTTGTCGGCGGCGGTAAGGGAGACATCCTATAAGTTACTTTGCCGGTGGTATTACACACCGGTTAGGTTGCAAAAGATGTTCCCAAGGGTGTCTGATCGGTGTTGGAGGCAGTGTGGGGGAGAGGGGACTTTTTGCATGTGTGGTGGGGTGTCCCTTGGTTGCTATATATTGGAGGGAGGTGGGAAAGTGGATATCTGAGATCTTTGGAGAGGGAATGGGACTGGACTTGGGGTTTTGCTTGTTGGGAATTTGGCCTGATGAGAGTCCTAGGAAGTACGAACGGCCCATACGGGCCTGTATCCAGGCAGCCCGCAGTGAAATAGCTCGGGCGTGGAAGCAAATTCGGCTCCCGGGATTGGATCAGTGGGTGAGTCGTTTGCGAAGAATTGTTTTGATGGAACAGTTAACAGCATTGCGACGTCAGAAGCAGGAGAAATTTAACAAATTATGGCTACCTTTACTGGAGTACCTCAAAAGTTGAAATGTCTTAAGGGAGGGGGGAGGAGAAGGGGGAGGATCTCTTGCATTAATGTGTATAAAAGAAAGTTTGGCATTATGGGCTTTGGAAAAGTTGGTGTCAACGTGTAAGTTTCATGAATAAAAAGAAATATTAAAAAAAAAAAAACAGGTTGCATGATCCGAGGCATCATGGTTTTACCGAAGGACGATCTTGCCAAACAAATCTGATTGAGTTCTTTGGGTGACCAGAGAACTAGATCAGGGGCATGCGATGGATGTCATCTACCTGGATTTCAGCAAAGCCTTTGATACTGTTCCTCATAGGAGGCTTATCAATAAACTCAGTAGTTTGGGGATGGGTCCCAAGGTGGTGAACTGGATCAGAAATTGGTTGACTGACAGACGACAGAAAGTGATGGTAAATGGAGCTCACTCGGATGAAAGGAGGGTGATTAGCGGGGTGCCCCAGGTTTCAGTCCTGGGCCCGACACTGTTCAATGTATTTGTGAGTGATATTGCTGAAGGACTGAATGGAAAAGTCTATCTTTTTGCAGATGACACGAAAATTTGCAACAGAGTGGACTCCTCTGAGGGAGTGGATAACATGAGGAAAGATCTACAAAAGCTGGAAGAATGGTCTAATGCTTGGCAGTTAAGATTTAATGTGAAGAAGTGCAGTGTCATGCACTTGGGAAGCAGAAATCCAAGGGAAATGTACGCGATAGGGGGCGAGAGGTTGGTGTGCAGGGACCAGGAGAAGGACCTTGGTGTGATTATTTCTGAGGATCTCAAGGTGGCAAAACAGTGCGACAAGTGTCAGACGGGTGCCTGGGTGAGAATGTTCACAGTCTTGGCAAAGGCATATTTTAATATGATTTGCAAGGGATTGTGGGAAATGTAGTCCATTCACACCAGACACAGCCGTTCACAATAATTAGTTGTGCTTGAGTGTAAAGCCAATAAGATATTTATTTATGGGGTTATTTCTCCCAACACAGATATGCTTGGTAGCACATAAAACAGGATACTTGCTTTCAGTGTTAAACTTAGAAAAACAAAATCAGGAAAACAACAGATGAACTTGTCAGGCAATCAAATCAAAAGAATAAAGACCTGGTTGGTAACAAACTGGTCTTTTCTGTAGGCTCTAGCTAATATTTTCTTAGCAGTGCATCAAACAACAAGCAAAACCCACAAAGAAGGGAAAAACTGTTCTTTTCAGGTTAACTTCTTATATCTTCACACATAGACTCAGAAGTGATTTCCTCAGAGCTCACAAGCAATTAGGTAAGGCTCAATTGCTAGCAGTTACCCAGCTGAAACCCCTTAGCTGGCTTGCTTTCTACTGCGTGGCTCAAATCCTACTCAGGAGCTTTTCTGAGTAGATTAAAGAACAAGTTTGTATTTCTTTGTGATGGTTGTTGTACTTTGTAACAGTAAATTACCAAAGGAGTTTAGACAGAGAGCAATCCATGTATTCACAGCCTGGATCTATAACCTCTCCGCCTTTTTCAACAATCATGGGTTCAATATCATGGATTGGCACAGAGGAATTTCTCAATGGAGCACTCTCAGGAGAATACTTGTTTCCCTGCTGTCTTTCAAGGGTATAGCTAGGGCATAGATCAGTGTTCATACCTGAGCTTCCATTGCTGTTAGAGTTCCTCTCTAAATAGCCTGGCCAGTATGTAGTCCAGTTCTTATGTCCAGCCTTCCAATCCAGATCCCTGGACACTGGGTCTCTCTTCACATACCTTCTGGCACGGGTCCTAGGGTCCCTTCCAAGTGCAGCCGTCTCCCTCACAGGTACCGTCTGGAGATTCCTAGCTCTGCAGCACCACTCCTCTGGTTTTCCCCAGTCCAATGGTGTATGCTGGCCTTTTGAATGTCTCCCAGTATACGTACTGCTCTGGACTCCTTTAGACCTCCCAAATGCTTTTCTCTTCTTTCTTCCAAAGGGTTTCTTGCCCTCTCTGTCCGTCCGCTCTGGCTTCTGCTTCTGATGAACCTCCAGATGATGAAGCTGTCCAAGATCATGAAGATGACCAAGCTGAATCTGAGGATCTCCCAGATGAAACTGAGGATGATTCTCTGTAGAATAAACTCTACCTTTATTCTGCTTAGATGAGTGCTCCACCCTAGCACAGCGCAGCTGTGCTGAATCAGGCCCTGCCCTTTGAGATGAGTGCTTGGGGATTACCTCATAGCCCTCCTGTTTGAACACACGTTTCCCCACTTCAGCTCCTCTAATGGCTGTTGGAAACCTGGTGCATTCTGGGACTGGTAGTCTTTTATGGCAAAATTCTGTTTTCTTACTTCTACCAGAACTGACAGGTTGCTTGTTCAGAGACACTTCACCTTTTCTATAGCTCCTTCCTGAGCTATGATAAGCTTCCTTATCACACAAGGCAGTGGCAAAAGCCAGGATGTCGGGCTGCATACAAAGAGGAATTACCAGCAGAAAGGAAGAGGTACTAATGCCACTGTATAAGTCACTGGTGAGGCCTCACTTTGAATACTGTGTTCAGCTTTGGAGACCATATCTTGCAAAGGATGTAAAAAGACTGGAAACTGTTCAGAGGAAGGCGACCAAAATGATTTGGAGCCTGCGTCAGAAGCCTTATGAGAAGAGACTTTAAGACCTAAATATGTACACTCTGGAGGAGAGTAGGGATAGGGGAGATATGAGACCTTTAAATACTTAAAGAGAAATAATGAACAAATAAACCAATTCCAAAGACGGGAAGCTGTAAAACTAGAGGGCATAACATGAAGCTGCAAGGGGGTAAATTGAAAGGCAATGTCAGGAAATACTTTTTCACTGAAAGGGTGGTGGATGCTTGGAATGCCCTCCCGATGGAAGTGGTGGGAGCAAATATAGTGACAGAATTCAAAATGGCTTGGGACAGACACAGTGGATCCCTTTACAGCAACAGGATAAAATCAAAATAAATGTAACTATCTAATTTCTCAACAAATAGGGATGTCTTACATGGAGCGGTGGGTTCACCCCTAAACAAAGACATGGGGAGGGGTGGCCTGCACGGAGTGGCAGGTGCACCTACTCTTGCCATCTTACTAGATGGACCATATTGGCCTTTATCTGCCGTCATTTACTATGTTACTATGATCTCCCTAGGTACTCTTCTCCCCTATCTCCAGAGTCAGGATTGGCTCTGTTCTCTAGATCTAAAGGATGCATATACTCATATTCTTATCCACGTAGAACACAGAAGGTTTCTGCGTTTCCTGTTGCAGGGGAAACATTATCAATACAGAGTCCTACCTTTTGGCCTTGCCTCTGTCCCAAGAGTCTTTACAAAGTGCATGGCAGTTGTAGCTGCATTCCTAAGGACTCTAGGGATATTTGTCTTCCCCTACTTAGAAAACTGGCTCATTCGAGCAAGCACACCTCTAGAGGCCAATCTTTCTCTCACACGCATCATGCAGGTGCTGCAACACTTGGGATTTGTAATAAATCTTCCAAAGTCCCAGCTCGTTCCCTTTCAAACTCTGGAGTTTGTAGGAGCCCTCCTAGACACTCAACAATCAAGGGCTTTTCTTCCTCAAGCCCGTTGTGCTAAACTCATCTAGCTTGCTTCCCAAGCAGGCCACAAAACCTCTCTCACTGCTCGAGAAATGCTGCAACTCCTGGCTGCCTCCATGGCGAATCTGTGCTCTGTGGGTATTGATGAGATTTGTAAAGCAGCAAACCTGGTCCTCTGTCCATATCTTTGCTGCTCACTATTGCCTGGACTATTGCATAGTCTCAAAATGTGCCTGCACCTTAATGTAAAGAAGACAAAGATCATGACAACTGGCATAATCAACAGGTTCATCGTCGAAGGAGAAGAAATTGATATTGTGAATAACTTTAACCTACTTGGATCAACTATCAATAAAGAAGCAACAGGCAGTCAAGAAATCAGACGACGCATTGCTCTTGGCAGAATGGCTATGAAAGACCTAGATAAGATTCTGAAGAACAGAGATGTCTCTCTCCATACAAAGATTCGACTTGTTCAAGCCATGGTATTTTCAATAACATCATATGGATGTGAAAGCTGGACAGTGAAAAAGATAGACAGGAAGAAAATTGATGCCTTTGAATTATGGTGCTGGCGGCGAATACTGTGTATACCATGGACTGCCCGAAGAACAAACCAGTCTGTACTAGAGGAGATCAAACCTAAGCTTTCTTTAGAAGCTCAGATGACAAGACTTCGACTTTCATACTTTGGACACATCATGCGGAGAGAGAGATCATTAGAGAAAGACATCATGCTTGGCAAGATAGAAGGTCAACGCAAAAGAGGAAGGCCAGCAATGAGATGGATCGATACAATAACAGCAGCTACGGGTACCAGTCTGTCAACAATGAGCCGCCTGACTGAAGACCGAACACAATTTAGGATAGCTATCCAGAGGGTCGCCATGAGTCGACTCCAACTCGACGGCACTTAACAACAACAACATTGCCTGGACAAGGACTCCCGCCGGTATGCCTCATTTGGCCAAGCTGTTTTCCAGCATCTCTTTCAGACTTAGATCAACTCTTACCTCCTGTCCCGGGTTTCGATACCAGGCATCCCTGGGGGATATATGACATATTTCTTAGCCCTGTGTTCCACAGCTCGCTCTGAGATCATCTCTCTGGCATCTCCAAGCTAGGTAGTCCCATATGTGAAGACTACATTCCTGCTTGTTCCTGGAGATAGCTTAGTTACTCACCTGTAACAGGTGATCTTCAGGAACAGCAGGAATTGAGTCTTCACAACCCACCCTCCTCCCCTAGGAGTTGTACATTCCTCTTCTTCTCTCCTTTTATCTCAGCTACAAACTCAACTGAAGAGGGAGAGCTGGAAAGGTGGGAAGGCAGCTACACAGGCGCAGTGGGATGCTCCCAAAAACTTTCCTATTGGACGCTGGGAGCATTCCCGCGCGGGCTCCATCGGTACTGATGTCACCCATATATGAAGACTCAATTCCTGCTGTTCCCAGAGATGACCTGTTGTAGGTAAGTAACTGCACTTTACATGTGTCTGTGCAACGCTGTGTACGTCTTGTAGCACTATACAAATGCTCAGTAGTAGTAATCGTAGTTTAGTTAGCTTCTCATGAACACAGTCTTCTGAAAATCATTCCGGAACTAATTCACTTCCATTCCTATTTGTTTTCTGTGGTCAACTTTCAGCACTTCTTTGAACACAGAACAGAAATATTTGTTAAGCATTTCTGCTCATCAGCGTCTACATATCGTTCTTCTTCACCCTTGTCTTACAATGCCACTTTTGCACTGCTTTCTCTCACTAGCATATCTTAAAACAAGTCTTGATTCTCCCTCTCTCCCTTTTTGCTATATTGACTATTTTTCCTTCTGTTTAAATCTTTTGCTTTCTTGGCTGTTTTCCCAGCTTCCTTTAGTTTTTCCCAATGTTGTTCAATCCTTTGTTGCTTAGGGAAATCAAGTTAATAATGTAAGAGTTCCACAAAATAAGATTCTAGTCTTATCTTGGAACATTTGAGATTGGCACTGAGATAGTGGATCCAAAGTTAAAAGATAAGCCCAAGAAATGAGAAAAATGCCACTCTTCTAGTTTGTGTCAGGCATTGGGCTTCAGGTGTTCGAGCACAGAGTCAGTAGGACAGGGCATCAAGAGCCAGATGAAAAGTACAGAACCATCGACATCAATACCCTTCAATAGATTTCTCTGAAAGCAGAGGAATTATGGAGATTTCGCTCCATCACCCTAAAGCACCTGAGCCCCACACTCTTAGAGAGTCTCCAGAGAAGGTCAGTTTTCCTGCTGAAACACATCATGTATTTGATTCATGGTCTTTTTGAGAAATTGTAAAAGTAAATGGTGAAGGTAATTGTTCAGCACAGGAAGAAAGCAAACCAGCTTATATCAATGAGAACCACCTCAGCTGGAGCATAGAGGAACTCTCCTTTCACCTGCTGTTCAGCACAGTGCCAGTATCAGTCTTTCACTACCTGATATCGATGCCCTAGTTGTTATTCATGGAGATCAGTGACACCATTGTTACATGTCTGTGGTTGCCTGGCTATAGGAAGACTGATTCCATCTTTGTAGAAGATGTGTTTTGGATCATGGGCTCCCCACTAAACTTATTCAATTGTTATGGTTGGGGAGTAATAAAGTTATTTGGTATTGGTCAGCCTACAGGTTGAGTGCATTCTTGTGATGAACAAGCTTTTCATCTAAATTTTCTCCCTATAATGCAATCCTTATTACTGTAGAAACAGAGAAACGTAACTGCAGATAAAGACCATGCGGCATATCCAGTCTGCTCTTCCATAAGAACCACTAAGCTGTATGGTCCTTTTTCTTTTAGAGATCTTCTGTGTTTGTTCCATGCTTTCTTGAATTCAGATACAGTTTTTGTCTCTACTACCTCCACTGGAAGACTATTCCATGCATCTGCTACTCTTTCTGTAAAGAAATATTTCCACAAATTACACTCCTACTTCCATTCACCTTCATCCTATGTCCCCTTTCAGTTGAAAGAGGCTCTCCTGCTGTGCATCACATCTATCATATCCCTCTCGTCTTTCTTCCAAAGTATACATATTGAGATCTTTGTCTTTCCCTATATTCCTTATGGCGAAGCCCACTGACCATTTTGGTAGCCACCCTATGCAGCGACTCTCAAAAGGATATAAACAGAATAAAGTGTGGTCTCCAGAATTGCGCACAATACTCTAAATTAGGTCTCACCAAAGACCTATACAGAGGCATGTTATCACCACCTTTTTCCTGCTGGCCATTCCTCTTCCTATGCACCCAAACATCCTTCTGGCTTTCATTGTCTTTTCTACCTGTTTAGCCACTTAAAGATCATCCGACACAATCATGCCCAGGTCCTGCTCTCCTTTCGTGAAGAAAAGCACTTCACCCCCTATACTGTACCGCTCCCTTCGACTTTTGCAGCTCAAATGCATGACCCTGCATTTTTTAGCATTAAATCACAACTCTAGATTCTCAACCATTCTTCAAGCTTTGCTAAATCTCTCCTCGTGTTTTCTACACCTTCCTGGGTGTCTACAACATTGCAGATTTTGGTATCATCCTCAACGAGGCAAACCATATTCGATAGCCCTTCTGCAATATCACTTAACAAAATTGTTAAAAAAGAATCGGACCAAGGACAGATCTCTGTGGCATACCACTGGTAACATCCTTCTCTTCAGAGCAAGTGCCATTTGTCTGTACCATTTGTTGCCTCCTACTCAACCAATTTTTAACCCAGTCACTTTAGGGTCCATTCCTAGGGCATTCAATTTTTTATAAGTCTTCTGTGCTGAACAATGCAAAGGCCGTACTGAAATCTAAGTACACCACATCTAGAGTTCTCCCTTGGTTCAGCTCTCTGGTTACTTAGTCAAAGAAATGAATGAGATTTGTATGACAAGACCTGCCTCTTGTAAAACCAGGCTGCCTCGAATCCTACATTCGATTGTATTCAAGAAACTTCACTATCCTCTGTTTTAGCAGCCTTTCCATTAGTTTATTTGCTACAGAGATCAGACTATAACCGGTCTGTGGTACCCAACCTCTTCCTTAGTTCCGTTTTTTGTGTAAAGGGACCATATGCACCTTTCTCCAGTCTTCTGGGACCATGCCAGACTCTTGTTTTATTCTTCATGTTAACTGAAGTATGTATTGTGAGGTCTATTCCAGGGTAATGCATGGGGTTATTTTCAGGATTTTGTTTGCAAGTGAGTTGATTTTTGTTACCCACTTTGATCATGGGGTTTTCCTTGAAAGTGATCTATAAATGTTAAATTTAAATGAATAATCTGGGTCTGTACTGAACATGCTTCAAGAAGGAAGCCTCTCCAGCTTCAAGGCTCCAGAAGTTGACTTTCAGTGCCCAAAGTTAGCTATAAAATTGATACCCCCTCTGATTTCTTGTGCTGCGAATGAGTCTAAGAAGTCGTTAGTCCCCCTATATACATAAGAGGAGTTTGGTTCTGAAGAGGAATTCTTACCTCACCTATCCTCGCCTTTTTCTTTTCCCTTTTCAGATTATGGCCAAGTTCATATTAATTGAGTTTAATGGTTGTAGGGGAATGTAGGGCACCCCTTTTTGTATCCTGAAATATATGAATAGGCCTAAAAAGCCCATCCACTCTCTCTACTAGGATGTATGCAGAAGGATATGGGAAATGCTGCACTCACTTCTTCAGTGCTTCCACTTGGCAAGAGGACAGATGCCTAGTATGCTGTCTAGGCAGCTGCAGGATTAATCCGTTAGTGTTGCCACATTAGTCTTTGGCGATTTAATGCTCTCTATAAGAATACAAGAAGTCGAAGATGCATGCCTTGCTGCTACCTCAGCATGAGTGCCAGACCTGGGACCATTTTGGGAATAGGCATTATCCAAAAGCTGTGGTCTGGGCTCATGTAAAGCATTGTGACAGACCTTTCTCTGGGAACAAGCAGGAAGTCAGTCCTCACATATGGGTGACGTCAGCACCGATAGAGCCCTCGTGGAAGCATCCCCCAGCTTTCAAAGAAAACCTTTGGGGGATGATACAATGCATGCATGGTCCCTTTCCCGCCCAAGAGTGCCATCTTGCTCAGTCTCCTTTTTTCCGTGGAGCCCTTCAGAATTTTGTCTGGCTTGTCCCCAGAAAAAGTTGATTTTTCAGTCTGAGTTTCATACTCTCCTCCGGTACTGCACCGGTCTCTTCGCCCCACCCAACCTCGCTGTCTCGGCATCGAATTAGGGTTCTTTTGTAGTTTTATCCTCCTTGGCGTCTTCACTCTTTTTTTCCAACTGGCAGCTTGGTGGGTCTTCGACCTCGCTGGGGTACTTTTTTCCCCATGGCTACCAGTGGCTTTAAAAAGTGTGATCATTGTGCCAAAATTATGTCTGACTAACACACACAACTGCTGCCTTCGCTGTCTTGGGCAGGACTACGACCCCACAGCATGCAATCTCTCCAAAAAGATGTCCAACAAGGCTCTCAAGAGCTGCCAGCAGCAGCAGCATGATAAGTTTTTCCCCAAGTCCCCAGTCCGAAGGCCAGGGCATCATCTGAAGCCATGGAATTTTGGGGCAGCTCTACAGAGCCCGAGCAGTGTCGTGGCTCTTCGGAGGGGGTCTCCCTCAAGGGAACCCAAGAAGAAGACCTCGAAGGCAGAGTCCATGGACAGATCCGACAGACCAGGTGCATCCCGAGCCAAGTCCTGCAGTCCGAGACACTTGTCCGAAGGATCGGAGAGGGAGCGGCCTACAAAGGTCCCCCAAAAGGACCGGCCTTGGTCACCAGATGCCATCCTCATCGAGGATTCCTCTTCGGGGGAACAGGCGTCGGGCCCGATTCCTTTGGTTCCTGCGCTGATGGCTGCGTAGCCTTCTGGCCCGGAGTCCAGAATGGCGGCCCTGAAGTGCAGTTTGTCTGCCTTCATGGACCAGCAGCGGGCGCTGTTGTCCGGTACGACCGGTTCCTCCACCCCAACCACCAGGCCCTCGACGTCAAAGACATCCCCTTTGGACTCGAGTCGATCCTCGGCTGAGGTCTCGATCCAGTTCCCACTTGACGGGGCTGCGATTGTTCCCAGCCAGTGGATTCGGCGCCAGCCACAGGGCCTCAGAGGGCTGTGGGCCCATGGATCATACTTCCATCGAGTCCTCGATGGACTACTTTGAATGAGAGACGGAGGACGAGGAATTGCCCAACACCCATCGCCATCGCAACGTCCCCTTGGACTCTCTTGCTTCAGAGCCCCAGCAGTGGTCTCTGCCAGAGGACATGGCAATCCTTGACTTTGTCAGGGAGATGTCAAAGTCCCTAGCATTCCTGACGGAATCAGAGGAGGATCCTCAGGCAGAGGAGTTAGAAATCCTCCAGTACGAGGCCCCTCCAAGGGAATCACTTATGGTGCACATCCCTCCCATCCTGGAACGGCTAATGCTCCGTGTGTGAGAGACACCGGCATCAGTGCCGGTGGTGAGCAAGCAGCTCAACACGATGTAGCGAGTCCTCCGGAGCCCGGGCTTCCAGAAATCACAGCTGCTGCACAACTTCATGGTATTGGAGTCGGCCATGCGTCAACTGAAGAATCAGAAGACGCACTTCTCGGTGTCTCCCGGCAAGGAGTTACGCACCTTAGATGCCCTCAGCAGAAAGTGTTACAAGGGCTCGATGATCATCGGCCGCATCCAGGCCTACCAGCTGTACATGGGCATGTACCTGAGAGACCTGGTGAAGGAAATTGCCGAGTTCTCGGCTGGTCTGTCCAAGGAAACCCCTGCAGCGGTTAAAGAACCTGGCCCAGGCCGTCCGTGAGTACTCCAAGTTTGTCTCGGGCAGCTATGATTGCTTCGAGTCGGCAGCTCGAGTAGTGGTGACGGGCATCGGTGCCTGACACCAAGCCTGGCTACAGTCGTCAGATCTCAAGCAATGGGTTCAGGATAAATTGGTCGATGTCCCATGCCAAGGAGAGAAACACTTTGGCAAGCCTATGACTGACAAGGCTGCCGAGCAGGAGACTGAGTTCATGACGAGGACCAGGCTATCTAAAAAGACTGCTTCCCCTCCCTGATGGAAGGGCTCAGGTAAAAAGCCCTTCTACCCAATGAAAGGAACTGCTTACAGAAACTACCCACCTTTTCAGGCCTCCCCGGCTCCCCAGCAGTGTCAGCAGGCCAAGGGATATGGGCATGGCCCTCATAAGCAGAAGGCTCCCAAGCCCCAGTTGGTGGCCCCGGCCCAGCCAGGGGGGGAGTTTTTGACTCCTTGGGCATAGCCACCCCAATGAGATCAGCAGCCCACAGAGGGATGTCTGATCCACAATGCCCAAAGTGGCTAACCATCACCTCTGATTCTTGGGCACTTCTAATGGTCAGGGAGGGCTACCTCCTCCATCTGACTCAGAAACCTCCCCCTTACTTTCGAGGAGGTCTCCCCTTCACCGGGACCTTCTACTGAAGGAGCTTGCAAGTCTTCTCGAGGACAAAGCGGTGGAACCAGTACCCCACCATCTCAAGGGCAAGGGGTTCTGCTCCAGGTACTTCCTCGTGCCAAAAAGGACAGGAGGCCTAAGGCCCATCCTCGACCTGCGCAGCCTGAACAAGTTCCCGGTGAGTGAGAAGTTCAAGATGGCTCTCCCTTGGAACATTGCTGCCTTACCTCCAGCAGGGAGATTGGCTATGCTCCTTAGATCTGAAGGATGCCTATACCCACATCCTTATTCACCCCAACCACAGGCAGTACCTGCGGTTCATGGTGGGGGGGGGGCGGTCACTACCAATACAGAGTGCAGCCTTTCCACTTGGCCTCTTCCCCAGGGGTCTTCACAAATTGCCTGGCAGTCCTAGCCGCCTTCCTCCGCCTCCATAGGTTCTTTGTCTTCCCCTACCTGGACAATTGGCTCATAAAAGGAGGCATGGCCTCAGAGGTGCAGCAGGCAACCGTGTGCACCATCCAGGTTCTGCAACACTTGGGGTTTGTGATAAACTATCCCAAGTCCCACCTGCTCCCGACAGTGTCTGGAGTTTATAGGGGCAAGAATGGACACACTCCAGGCAAAGGCCTTCCTGCCCGGAGACCGAGCGCACCGTCTCAAGGCCCTCACCCTGGACATACAGCACCACCCTTCAGTGCCCGCTTGGCTCCTCCTGCGCCTACTCGAGCACATGGCATCTTAAGCCCATATCACCCCAGATGCCCACCTCCACATAAGGGCACACAGTGGTGTCTTTGGGACCAATGGGCACAGGCCATGGGGCGCCTCCGGGACAAAGTCTCAGTGACACGCCAGCTGGCAGACTTCCCGACCTAGTGGCAGACTCCCCAATACCTTGAGGCGGGGATGCCCTTTCAAGCCCTGAGCCCCCCTTAAGGGTCCTCATCACGGATGCCTCCCTGCTCGACTAGAGAGCCCACTGCGAGGAACTCCGCACCCAGGGCAGCTGGTCGCAGGACGAGAGCAACCTGCAGATCAACCTCCCGGAGCTTTGGGCAATATACTTATCCCTGCGAGCCTTTTGCTACCACCCACATCGCCAGCCGGTGTTGATCCAGATGGACAACCAGGTAGCAAAGTTCTATGTGAGCAAACAGGTGGGGGCACGGGGTCTCATGCCCTCTGCCGAGAGGCAATGGTTCTCTGCTACTACTCAGTCCGGCAGGGTATACTCCTGCGTGCAGTTTACCTGCCATGCCAGAACAACTTACTGGCTGACAGATTGAGCAGGGTCCTCCAGCCGCACGAGTGGCAGCTGGACCCCAGTGTAGCCAACTGGCTCTTTCAGCTCTGGGGAGAATCTGTGATAGACCTGTTCACCAGCCCGGACAACTACCAATTACCCCGCTTCTGCTCCCAGCAGGCTCACCACTCCAGGGTGGCAGCGGACATGTTCCTCATCTCGTGGACAGAGGGCCTCATGTACGCTTTCCCACCCACGCCACTAATTGCCAAGACATTGTTCAGGACCCTCCGTGACAAGGCGTCACTCATCCTGATAGCCCCTCGATGGTCCAGGTAACCATGATTCCCGCTGCTACTCCTATCAATAGAGACTCCCATCCCGTTGGGGAAATCTCCAGGGCTCCTGTCCAAGGCGGGGGGCTTTCTTCTGCACTCCAACTTGGGGTTCCTGTCACCGACGGCGTGGCTGCTGAAAGGGTGACCCTAGCCCCTTTCAACCTCTCGGGGGAGGTAGAGGAGATCCTGCTGGCCTCTCATAAGGCATCCACTAGGAAAGCCTATGCCCTCAAGTGGCGCAGGTTTTCAACTTGGTGTGCAGAGCACTGGATGACCCGTTCTCCTGCCCGTTGGGACTAGTGCTACAGTACCTTCTCCACCTCTCGCAATCAGGGCTTAAATCAAACTCCGTCAGGGTACACCTCAATGCCCTGGCGGTGCACCACCATCCGGTGGATGGCAAACCCCTCTCTGTCCAGCCACCGGTGACCCGTTTCCTAAGGGGTCTGCTCTTATTGAAGCCCACGGTTTGCCCTCCAGCAACCGAGTGGGATCTCAGGATGGTATTGGGGTAGCTCACTTGCCCGCCCTTTGAGCCTCTGGCTACCTGCCACCTGCGATACCTCTTGTGGAAGGTGGACTTCCTAATTGTGCTCACCTCCGCTCGCAGAGTTAGCAAGCTTCAGGCCTTAGTGGCAGAGTCGCCATATACCAGGTTCTACAAGAACAGGGTGGTGCTCCGCACACACCCTAAATTCCTTCCGAAGGTGGTATCATCCTTCCACCTCAACCAGGAGGTGGTACTTCCCACCTTCTTCCCAAGACCTCACACCAGTAGGAGGGGAAACAGTCCTTCACACTCTGGACTGTAAGAGGGCCTTCTCCTTCTACATCCAACATATTCAGGGTCACCGTAAAGCTGCTCAGCTTTTCATCTCGTATGACCCCAGTCAACTGGGGGAGGCGGTAACCAAATATACACTATCTACCTGAGTGGTGTACTGTATCGCCCTTGCCTATGAGCAGGTGGGGTTCCCGCTGGAAGGCTGTGTCACGGCGCACCATGTCAGGGCCACGGCGGCCTCGCTGGCAAACCTGCGCTCCGTCCCAATGGTGGACATCTGCCGGGCCACCACCTGGTCTTCAGTCCATACCTTCGCAGCCCATTACTGCCTGGAAAAGGAGTCCTGATGGGACAGTGTCTTCGGCCAGGCTGTGCTCTGTAATCTTTTCGGGGTTTAGGCAACTCCTATTCTGTGACCCTTCTGTGTTCAGGCTACAGGAATCCTGGTTTTCATCAGACACAGGGGTCCTACTGTACTCTGTAACTATGGACTCAATTGCTGCTGCTCACTGCTCCCCTTGAGGATGACCGTGTTTTTCACTATGGGCTTTCGGTAGCCTGTAGCTGGGGAGTCCCATATTTGAGGACTGACTTCATGCTTGTTCCTGGAGAAAGCGTAGTTACTCACCTGTAACAGGTGTTCTCCGGGGACAGCAGAAATCAATCCTCACAACCCTCCCTCCTCCCCTTGGAGTTGATCCTTACCATCTTTTATTTTATTTTTTGCTGTCTTTTAGTTATGTCATCGGACTGAGCAAGATGGCACCCTTGGGCGGGAAGGGGAACACGCATGCATGGTAGCATCACCCAAAGGCTTTCTATGAAAACTGAGGGGATGCTTCCGCGAGGACTCTGTCAGTACCGATGTCACCCATATGTGAGGACTGATTCCTGCTGTCCCCAGAGAACACCCGTTACAGGTGACTAACTACGCTATATGGTCCAGCATTTGCATTCCATTCTGGAAAGGGCACAGAAATTCACAAGAGAATCAAAATGTAGTCCATTCACTGTGGCTGAAGGAGAACTTTGCAAAAAGCATATAGTCTGCTCAGCCTGTGGTGGTGTTTTTTTGAAACTGCATCTATAGCTTCTATTGTGTCCATAAATGTGTGCAGGCTGTCACAGTTGCAAGCATCTGGGTCCTGTGACAGTGTGCAGAATAGGCTCATAGACATGCCATGTAGTAGAGGGAATCTCTTTGGATATAAAGTTGAGAAGATAGTAAATCTTTTGAAAGATACCATACCACTCTTCAGATGTTCTCTATTACTACTGCTGAACCACCGCCCTCTTTTAGGAGGTACCAAAGTCAGAAAGTCAACAGGAAAATCTTCCCAGGTCTCATTTGGCCCTATACAACAATAGGGCTTTATGCCTCACCAACATTGGAGCTGATGGCTCTAAGCCTCATATTTACTACTCTGTCAAAATAAAGGAGGATTTTTCACAGCATTCAGAGAGCATAGCCAGTACTCCACTCTTTGTTCTGGAAGATCTTCCTATGAGAAAGATACAGGGGTTTTATGCAGACTGTTGGCTGAGTCTTTCAGATAACAAGCCCTCCACAAATTATGTCCATTGGAATACTCTCTGAATCACCTTCTTAGCAGAAAATTAATGCATAATAGATGGCATAACTCGCTGAGATGGGAAATCTCCCTTCTGCAGGCAAAAGCAGTTTAATTTGTGCCACTGCAGGAGAAAACAGAGATTTTACTCAAACTACATCTGACATCAGCCACCGTACAGCCAATTCTTAAGACGCATGCACTGCTTGTGAGAGAGGCATCAACATCAGGACATCAAACGACTCTGACACCGGTGCCAGCCCGGTTGATATCCCTATCTAGCGTTTCTGGGTCTGATGCGCCCTCGAGATCTAGAAAGATATTGGTGTATCATCATTCCCAAAGGAGCTCCCAATCCCCTCAAAGTAGGAGAGTGATCCAGGCAGAGACTCGGAAGAACTTTGACTTCCTTTCTGAGTCTGGCTCAGAAGGCTGGGTTACCAATGTGGAATCAGAGGATTTGTCAGAGGGCAGGTCCCCTGGACTCCCATCGGATCCTTCTCCTCCTCATGAGCTGCATAAGTCCCCCTCCTAAGGACCATGACCATTCCATTTTCTTTAGAAACTGAGGATGAGTCCAGGGCAGAAGAGTTGGAGATCCTTTGGAGTCTGGAGTGGTGCCAGAGGACTGGAGAAAGGCCCATACGGTCCCTTTACACAAAAGTGGACGTAAGGATGACATTGAGAACTATAAGCTGGTTAGGCTAATCTCTGTGGTTAGTAAATTATTGGAAAGGCTACTAAAAGAGAGAATAGTGAGGTTTCTGAAGTCCAGTGGATTGTAGGATCCGAGATAAAATGGATTCACCAGAGGCAGGTCTTGTCAGACAAATCTTATTGATTTCTTTGACTGGGTGACCAGAGAGTTGGACCCAGGGAGAGCCCTAGATGTGGTGTATTTAGATTTCAGCAAAGCCTTTGACACCGTTCTGCACAGGCGACTTATAAACAAACTGAGCACCCTAGGGATGGACCCTAAAGTTACTGATTGGGTTAAAAATTGGTTGAGTGGGAGGCAAGAAAGGGTACAGATAAATGGAGCTCACTCTGAGGAGAGGGAGGTTACCAGTGGTGTGCCGCAGGGTTCTGTCCTTGGTCTTATTCTTTTTAACATCTTTGTTAGTGGTATTGCGGAATGGCTGTCAGGTAAGGTTTGCTTATTTGCAGATGATACCAAAATCTGCAATAAAGAAGACACCCAGGAAGGAGAAAATAACATGAGGAGGGATATAGCTAAGCTTGAAGAATGATCTAGAATTTGGCATTTGAAATTGAATGCTAATAAAATGCAGGGTCATGCATGTGGGCTGCAGAAATCCAAAGGAGCAGTACAGTGTAGGGGGTGAGGTACTTCTGTCCTGGGTATAATTGTGTCTGACGATCTTAAAGTAGCTAAACAGGTAGAAAAGGCGACTGTGAAAGCCAGAAGGATGCTTGGGTGCATAGGGAGAGGAATGGCCAGTAGAAAAAAGGTGATAATGCCTCTGTATAAGTCTGATGTGACCTCATTTGGAGTATTGTGTGCAATTCTGGAGACCGCACCTTCAAAAGGATATAAGTAGGTTGGAGTCGGTGCAGAGGGTGGCTACTAAAATGGTTAGTGGTCTTCGTTAGGTAGGATATGAGGACAGGCTTAAAGATATTAACATGTATACTTTAGAGGAAAGGTGGGATAGGGGCAATTTGAAAGAGATATTTCAATACCTCTGTGGCATAAATGCACAGGAGGGTCTCTTTCAATTGAAAGCAAGCTCTGCTACAAAGGGACATAGGATGAGAATGAAAGGGGATTGACTCAGGAGTAATATGCAGAAATATTTCTTTACGGAAAGAGTGGTAGATGCATGGAATAATTTCCCAGTGGAGTCAGTAGACATGAGGACAGTATCTGAATTCCAAAAAGCATGAGATAAACACAGAGGATCTCTATAGATAAAATGGGGTCTATTGTAGTTGATATGGAATGGCAGACTAGATAAGCCATGTGGTCTTTTTCTGCCATCATGTTTCTATCCTACAGTACTCCTCAGCTCTTAAAAAGGCAGCGACAGTGCCCGTGCACTGCATCCTGCAGAGGGTACAGATGACAATGTGGGAGAACTCCCTCACTGTACCTCCGGTTGATAGAAGGCTTAATTCCATGTACAGAGTTCAGAAGGCTCCCGGATTCGAGAAGTCTCAGCTTCTGCACCATTCCTTAGTGGTCAAATCCAACCTAAAGAGATTCAAGAGTGCCAAGACTCATTTCTCAGCACCCCCAGGGAGGGAGGCAAGGACATTGGATATTTTAGGGAGAAGATGTTTCCAGAGTGCCATGCTTGTTGCCCACGTGGCCTCTTACTAGCTCTACATGGTCATGTTCTTGAAGGACATCATGTATGACTTGGCTGATCTGGCCCAGTTTTTCCCTCTAGAGGAATTGGGCCAGTATCGTTCCCTAGTGGCCCATGGCAAAGACTGCGCAAAGTTCATGGTCCAAGGACCTATGATATCTTCGAGATGTCATTCAGGAATGCTGCCATTGGTATTGGCACCCAAAGACTTGCTTGGCTCCAGTCCTCAGACCTGGAACAATCAATACAAAACAAGCTGGCAGACATCCCATGCCACAAAGAGAATCTCTTTGGAGAACATACCAAAAAAAAAAAGGCTGGCCATATCGAAAAGTAGCGTATTGCTCTTACCAAACTCTTAAGTGCACATCGGAACACGCCTCCACTAGTATGAGGTAGCAAGGGGGAAACCAGAAGAAGGCCTACTATCTTTGCAGGTGTAGGTACTTTCCTGGGCCCCAGACCTCCTAACCCAAGCATACCCCTCGCCAGCAGCAACAGCATGAGAAGCCCCAAAAGGCCCAACTAGTTTTGATTGGTTCCTGCAGAGCATAGCCAATCTTCCAGTGACCACTGTAGACATTCCTCCAGTTGGGGGAAGGCTCACTCTTCTTGCACAAAGGTGGCCTCTCATAACCTCAGACATGGGTTCTACAAATCATCGAAAGCAGTTATCAACTACATTTATTGGAGTTACCACCAAATTGCCCCCGAGAGTGCATCATCTCAACCCTCTGCATCAGAAACTCCTTTAGAGACAAATTATTGCCCTCTTGTCAGATCTCACAATCAAGCTTGTGCCACCAGAGCAAAGAGGTTGAGGGTTTTATTCCAGGTACTTCCTGATTCCCAAGAAAATGGGGAGATACTGTCCCCATCCTAGACTTAAGAGATGTAAATCTTTACTTGGTGAGCGAGAAGTTCAGAATGATTTCTCTAGGCACCATGCTTCCTTACCTTCAAAAAGGAGATTGGCTATGCTCCCTGGATCTCAAGGATGCCTATACCCACATACTGATACATCCCGCTCACAGGAAGTATCTCAGATTTGTTCTGTGGGGGAAAACACTTCCAGTACAGATTGTTGCTGTTTGGCCTAGCCCTCACCACCTCGCCTCTTCCCAAAGTGCCTCGTAGTAGTAGCTGCTTACCTCTGGACACTGGGAGGGTTTGTCTTCCCCTTTCTGGATGATTGGCTGATCAAGAGGGTCACCCCGGAGGGGTTCAACAATCAGCACATTTAACCATTTGGATGTTGGAACTACTAGGGTTCATAGTAAATTACCCCAAAATCCCACATTCAGCCTACCCAGCATTTTGGAATTCATTGGAGCCCTGCTTGACATGACTCGAGCAAGAGTCTTCCTTCTGCACGACCGACTTCACAAGTTGACAGCACTGATGCAGGATACTCAAGTGAGTCAGCAGGTGATAGCTCACAAGATGTTAATTGTGCTAGGCCACGTGGCCTCTACTGCATGTCATACCCTTGGCATGCCTCCAGATAAGGCAAGCTCAGTGGACCCAGGCCACAGGTCGACTCAGGGATCATCTGTGTGTCACCACCCCTCTCATTCAGTCATTGCAATGGTGGACAGTCCACCACAGTTTGCTCAAAGGTCTTCCTTTCCAAGTTGCCCACTCTGAAAAGTCCTAACAACAGATACATCCAAGCTGGCGTGGGGAGCTCATCTCAGTGTGTTACATACCCAGAGTGATTGATCCATCCAAGAAAGTCTCCATCAGATCAACTTCTTGGAACTAAGAGCAGTGGCAAATGCTCTAAGGGCTTTCCCAGATCAACTGGCCAACCAAATTGTTCTGATTCAGACCAACAGTCAGGTCACCATGTTCTGTATCAACAAGCAGGGAGGAACAGGTTCGTACCTCCTGTGTTGGGAAACAGTCAGGTTGTGGGAGTTCGCATCACGCATGGGATGGACTTGAGAGCCACGTACCTGCCAGGTGAGCAAAACACTTTGGCAGATAGGCTGAGTCAAGTCTTCTAGCCACACAAGTGGATGCTGGACAGGGAGGTTGCGACTCGCATCTTTTGAGAGTGGGACAGCCCCTCGATAGATCTGTTCATCACCCCGCAGAATGCCCAGGTGGATCATTTCTGCTCCAGAGTGAGATCACACAGCAGACTAGCATCAGATGCTTTCCTTCTTCACTGGGGGGAGGGTCTTCTGTACACTTATCCTCCTATACTTCTCATCGCAAAGACCCTCCTGAAGTTCCAAACAGATGGCAGCACGATGATTCTCATCGCTTTCTACTGGCTCATACTGCAGTGATTTCTTCTTCGGCTATAGCTATCCAGTCAGGAGCCGCCACAGTTCAGCCATGCACCTGATCTCATAATGCAGGTAGATGATACGATGTTGCACCTCAACATCTGGTCCTTGGCCCTCACAGCATGGATGTTGAGAGGCTAATGTTTTCTGAGCTCAAACTGCCAAATGGGGTAACTGAAGTCCTTTTGGCTCCAGGAGGGCTTCTAATAGAACGTCTTATTCCTGCAAATGGAAGAGGTTTGCTGTCTGGTGTGAGGGCCAGACCCTAGGTCCTTTCGTCTGTTCCACACAAAAACTGCTTGAACATCTTCTGCACCTCTCTGAGTCTGGACTCAAGTCCCTCTCTTTCAGAATCCACCTCAATGCAATTGGAGTTTATCATTGAGGTATGGAAGGAAAGGCCAGCTCAGTACAGCCTTTAGTTGTTTGTTTCATGCAGGGCTTACTTCTCTTGAAACCCCCCTATAGACCCCCCTCAGTGTCTTGGGACCTCAGTGTGGTTCTTGCGCAGCTTATGAAAGCTCCCTTTGAGCCATTCAATTCCTGTCCTCTGAGGTTCTTGATCTAGAAGGTATTATTTCTGGTGGCCATCACTTCAGCACACAGAGTGATCGAGCTTCAGGCTCTATTAGTTCATCCACCTTATACCAGATTCCACCATAATAGAGTGGTTCTTCATACTCATCCTAAATTCCTTCCAAGGTATCAGATTTCCACCTTAATCAGTCAGTTGTTCTACCAATTCCATCCTCCCTAGGCCCATTCTATTCTGTCCAGGTTACCAAAATGTTTAAAAAAAGGAAAGAGAGAATCACTGATATTGCATATAGTTGGCCATCTGGTCTGTTGCCATGCTGCAGTTGGGTTTTGCCCTTGTTGGGCTTCTTGATGGTCTCCTCAGTTTTCAGTAGCCTGTAGCTTGGGAATCCCATACGTGAAGACTCGTTCCTGCATGTCCACAGGAAAAGGGTAGTTATTCACCTGTAGCAGGTGTTATTCGTGGACAGCAGGATTATGTCCTTACAACCCTCCCACCTCCCTGAGGAGTTTCTTTTGCTACAGCAATGTTATCAGACTGATCTAAGATGGCGCTGCCACGGCAGGCAGAAAGGAAGCAGGCATTGTGGAGCCTCCCAAAAGCTTCCAATAGAAACTAGGGAGCATTTCCGCATGGGGCTTCATCGGGAGACATCTCCCATATGTGAGAACTTATTCCTGCTGTCCACAGAGAACACTTGCTACAGCTGAGTAACTAACTACCTTTTCCTGATGTTTCAAGTCTACTCAGTTATGTAGGAAGTCTTTCCTTATGGTGAAGTCTAAGGTTTTGGCTATTGGTGTTACTGTACATTTATATGAAAATTGTAAAAAGAAATTATCATACTAAAGTAATAAGTTTGTGTTCTTTGACTCATTACAATTGGAAAATTGTCTTCAGGGTGAAATTGTAACTTTGAGTGGATGAAACTTGGAGTGGTTTATTTTGTTTCTTTAGTCTTGAAAATGTAGTCTGTTTCCCTTTTTCTTATTTTTCTTTCTTGTTTATAATTTTGGGGGATTAAGGAAAATATCCTAGTATACTGATATTATTCATACTCTGGCTGGTCTGTTCATCTCCCCTTGAGGTGGGCTACTATTATTGTTTGTTCTTTGTATTGATTGTTTCTTATTTATTACTTCTGTTACCTGAATTTTGCCTAGTATAAAATGTTCAAAATTCTTATAAATAAAAAGAAAAAATAGTCTCCTGATGAAACCAGCATTCTCTGGGAACAAGCAGGAAGTCAGTCCTCACATATGGGTGACGTCGGCACCGACGGAGCCCTCGTGCGGAGCAAATCCCCAGCTTTCAGAGAAAACCTTTGGGAATTGCATCATGCATGCGCGGTCCCCTTCCCGCCCAAGGGTGCCATCTTGCTCAGTCTCCTTTTTTCCACGGAGCCCTTCAGACATGGTCCTTTAGTCACTGTGGAAAAAGTGTTTAAAATTACTTTATGTCAAAATTTCTTTATTGAGACAATATAAAACAATTGACCACAGTATGAACAAATGACATTCCAATACTAATACATCGTGGTACTCCTTTCTCAACATATAGCTCCGAAAACAACAGCAAACAAAGGGAATTAGAACTTATCTAGACAAGAATTTGTGTCTCAGCATTTTCTTTTTAAGTCCCCTTATAACAGAGATCTAAGAATGTTAACTATAAAATATATATACTGTCAGAAGCCTTGCCTCTCGTCCCATTCTCTTCCCACCCTACCCAGTACAATCAGATAGCCCCCTCTCTTAAAACATATGCGCAACCCCCCTTCCCCCCCACGCCCTTCCCTTAATCCTCTAAGCCCCTCATCCCCTCCAATAAGCCATTGTCCCCCCCCCCGCCCTCTTCAGAGAGACACATTGGGCTTACACCCATAATGGTAATCCTTCAGCAGAGTACATTAAGGATTCTACTCCTGTTCCTTGGTGACAACGTTTGTATAAAAGGGCCCCATTCCTCCAGAAATCTCCCGGTGGCTGTCTCCCCCTGCCTGACCCCCTGTTGTTCAAGGAGTAACAGTCTATACACCTCTCTCCTCCATTGTCCCATAGTTGGGCCTCTTGGCAATAGCCAATTTAACAATATCATTTTCCGCACTACCAACAAACCCTTGCCCAACCAAGTCCTCTGACCCCACCCCAATCCCTCCACCAACCCGGTCATACCCAAAATCAACACCCTAGGGTCCCTTTTAATTGGACGCCCTAGAATGGGGGCAAGATAGTTCACTATATTCCTCCAAAATCTTACCACCCCCAGGCATGGCCACCACATGTGCCCCAAATCCGCTCTAGCTATCCCATACCGTGGACAGCTCGCTGAAGCACTGCTGCCTGCCCGAAATGCTCTGCAAGGGGCAAAGTGGCTCCTTCGCAAGATACGATATTGCATTTCTTGAAAATCCGCAATCTTAATCATTTTAGGGATGTCAGCTAACATGTCCACCATATCTACCCCTCTCACCTCCTCCCCCAAATCATGAGTCCATGCTGCAGCCAGATCCCTCTCTGGGGGAACCCCCACCAAATTAAGATATTCCTTTTGTAAAGTTGCAACCTGAGCCTGTGACTCCCTTCCAGAGTACATCACTTCCTCCAATTTAGTACAAATTTCTGTATGCAGATCTTTCCTGTCCAAACTTCGCACATAGCTACTCATTTGCGTGTAATGGAACCAATCCTTACCTGCCAGTCCATACCTACTTTGCAGTTCTTTAAATTCCAAGATCTACCCTGTTTCATTTACTACCTGATCTAGGGCCACTATCCCCTTAGATTCCCACCCCTGAAACACTCCTCCCTGCATCCCCGGAATAAAGGAACCATTTCCATATAGGGGCAAAAACGGAGTTACTCCAGGGCTCCATGAAAATTCCGGACAGAGCAGACGCCACGTCTTCCTCATGTAGTGAGGGTGTACTATCGTCCGCCTGGCCAGAATGAACAAATGGATGATGAAATGCTCAAAGAAATCAAGGAAGCTAGCAAACGTTACAGTGCAGTAATAATAATGGGTGATTTCAATTACCCCGGCATCGACTGGGTCAGTGTCACAACAGGACATGCTAGGGAGATAAAGTTCCTAGATGAAATAAATGACTGCTTCTTGGAGCAGCTGGTTCATGAACCGACCAGAGGGGAAGCAATATTAGACCTAGTCCTTAGTGGAACACCAGATGTAGTGCAAGAGATAAGGGTGTTGGGGCCACTTGGCAATAGTGATCATAGCATGATCACCTTTGATTTAATTAGTGGAGGAGGAATAGTAAGGAAATCCACAGTACTACCCTTTAACTTTCGAAAGGGAGACTATGATAAAATGAGGAAAACAGTTAAGAAAAAACTAAAAGGAGCAGTTGCAAAGGTTAAAGACGTACATCAAGCTTGGGTGTTGTTGAAAAATACTATCTTGGAAGCCCAGACCAGCTGTATTCCACGCTTTAAGAAAAGTGGAAGGAAGTCCAAAAAACTGCCAGCATGGTTTAAAGGTGAGGTCAGAGAGGCTGTTGTTGCCAAAAAAGCATCTTTCAGGAAATGGAAAAAAGAGCCAAACGATGAAACCTGGAAACAGCACAAGCACTGGCAAGTCAAATGCAAGGCATTGATAAGGCAGGCAAAGAGAGAATTTGAGAAGAAGCTTGCTGCGGAAGCAAAAACGCGAAATAAAGACCTTTTCAAGTACATTCGTAGCAAAAAACCTGTGAGAGAGTCAGTTGGT
Source organism: Ichthyophis bannanicus (assembly GCA_033557465.1). Taxonomy (NCBI): domain Eukaryota; kingdom Metazoa; phylum Chordata; class Amphibia; order Gymnophiona; family Ichthyophiidae; genus Ichthyophis; species Ichthyophis bannanicus. The sequence goes on from CM066034.1 coordinate 796,069,863, forward strand.
CCATTAGATGATGATAAAGGGGTTAAAGGAGCACTAAGAGGCGACAAGGCGATAGCGGAGAGACTGAATGAATTCTTTGCTTCGGCCTTTACTGAGGAAGATGTAGGGATGTTACCCATGACTGAAGTGGTATTTAAAGGTGTGGAAGAATTGAAGGAAATATCGATACATCGAATCATCTCTAATACCTGAAGATTGGAGGATCGCCAATGTAACACCAATTTTTAAAAAGGGTTCGAGGGGTGATCCGGGAAACTACAGACCGGTGAGCCTATCATCAGTACTGGGAAAAATGGTAGAAACCATCATAAAGAATAAAATTACTCAGCATGTAGATAGTCACGACCTAATGGGAGACAGCCAACATGGTTTTAGACAAGGAAGATCTTGTCTTACTAATCTGTTATGTTTTTTTGAAGGAGTGAATAAACAGGTGGACAAAGGTGAGTCGGTTGATATTGTGTATCTGGACTTTCAGAAAGCCTTTGACAAGGTCCCTCATGAGAGACTTTTGGCAAAACTAAAGAGTCATGGGATAGGAGGCAGTGTACTATTGTGGATCAGGAACTGGTTAAAAGATAGAAAGCAGAGGGTAGGGCTAAATGGCCAATTTTCCCAATGGAGAAAGGTGAATAGTGGTGTACCCCAGGGATCTGTGCTGGGTCCGCTGCTTTTTGACATATTCATAAATGACCTGGAAAGTGGAATAACGAGTGAGGTTATCAAATTTGCAGATGACACAAAACTATTTAAAGTTGTTAAAACCCAGGAGGATTGTGGAAAATTGCAAGAGGATCTTGATAAATTGGAAGACTGGGCATCAAAATGGCAGATGAAATTTAATGTGGAGAAGTGCAAGGTTATGCACCTAGGGAAGAACAACCCAAACTATGGTTACACGATGCAAGGTTCCACATTAGGAACCACCACCCAGGAAAAAGATTTAGTCGTCATTGTGGATACCATGTTAAAACCCTCGGCCCAGTGTGCAGCAGCGGCCAAGAGAGCAAATAGAATGCTAGGTATGATAAGGAAAGGAATGGAAAATAAAACAAAAGATATTATAATGCCTCTATATCGTTCCATGGTGAGACCGCACCTTGAATATTGTGTGCAATTCTGGTCACCGTATCTTAAAAAGGATATAGCGATTTTAGAAAAGGTTCAGAGAAGAGCCACCAAAATGGTAAAGGGGATGGAAGGCTACTCCTATGAAGAAAGGCTAAAAAGGTTGGGGCTCTTTAACCTGGAAAAGAGACGGCTGAGGGGAGATATGATAGAAGTCTATAAATTAATGAACGGAGTGGAACGGGTAAACGTAGATCGATTGTTTACGTTATCAGAATATAGAAAGACTAGGGGACATGCAATGAAGCTACAGGGTAAACTATTTAAGACTAATAAAAGAAAATATTTTTTCACTCAACGTGTAATCAAACTCTGGAATTTGTTACCGGAGGATGTAGTAAAGGCTGTTAGTGTAGCTGGGTTTAAAAATGTTTTGGACAAGTTCCTGGAGGAAAGGTCCATAAACCATTATTAAGAAGGGACCCAGGATATCAATGCTTGAACCAATACAAGCATTGTGGAACCTGTGTCCCTTGGGGAAACTGCTAGGTACGTATGACCTAGATTGGCCACTGTTGGAAACAGAATACTGGGCTTGATGGACCTTGGTCTGACCCAGTATGGCATATCTTATGTTCTTATTACTCTAAAGATCGGATGGCCACCAGCCGTTGGAGTCAAGTCTGCTGTTGTCGCATGCAATATATATCGTAAGGCCAACGGTCGCGCTACTTCCTGCTCATATGCAAGAGGTGTATATTCCGCTGTGGTTCCCAGCCAATCCCGCAGGTTCCGCAGCAAGCAGGCCATATTATAGCTACTCAGATCTGGAGCTCCCATACCTCCACCCTTCCATGGTCTCTGGAGTGTCCTAATACTTATCCTGGGCCTTTTCCCCTTCCAATAAAAGACATTTAGACATATCTCCACTTTCGCTATCTCCTTTCTCGTCAGTAATATAGGCAAAGTTTGTAACATATACATCCATTTAGGAAAAATAGTCAATTTATATAAAGCTGTTCGCCCTCCCAAGGACAACGGGAGATCCCTCCATCTGTTCAAACGCTCCTTAGTTTGCTCCAATAATGCTTCTACATTAGTACTCTGAAGTTTAGCCACATCAGCTGGTAAATAGACGCTCAAATACCAAAGCCCATTTCCCGCCCATTTAAGCGGGAAAGCGTCCCAATCCCTATGGAGCGTCTGCTGCAAATCCAGCGCCTCAAACTTGTCTAAATTTAATTTCAATCCCAAAAATGCACCAAATTCACAAAAAATACGCAACAGTATTGGCAAGGTCTTCTTAGGAATCCCTAAATGCACCAAAATATCATCAGCGAATGCAGAAATACGGAACGCCTCCCGGCCCACCCTCGCCCCCACCAATCCCTTATGTGTCCGTATTCTCTCCAGTAATGGCTCCAAAGTTAACACAAATAGAAGTGGGGACAGGGGGGCAACCCTGTCACGTTCCCCTTCGGATCGGGAAATCTCTTGAAACAGAGCCATTTACCAGCACTTGCCCTCTCGGATCAGCATACAAAAGTTTAATCATATCCAGGAAAAAACCCCCTATCCCCGTGACTTCTAGCACCTGATACATGTACCACAAGTCCACACGATCAAACGCCTTTTCTGCGTCAAAGCTTATCAACAAGGCCTGTTCCCCTGCCTCGGCAGTCATGTATAATGACGAAACAATCTTACGTACATTTTTAACCACATGTCTGCCTTTCACAAAACCCACCTGATCTTCGGTTATTAACTGCGGGATAAACCCAGCCAACCTGTCCGCCATTATTTTAGCCAGAATTTTTATATCAACATTTAGCAACGAAATCGGCCTATACGATTCTGGTAATAGTCCATCCCTACCTGGTTTAGGAATCAGGGTAAGCATTGCTCTATTTTTCTCATACGGGAATCCTTGATGTTCTATCAAGGCTGTATAATACATTTTTAGTGACCCCACCACCCGATCAGCCATTAATTTATAAAATTCACCCCGATATCCATCGGGACCCGGTGCCCGGCAATTGTGTAACTTCCTTATTACTTCCTCTTCTCTAATTGGAGCATTGAGAGCCCCTCGCTCTTCTTCGGACAAACTAGGTAACCCCACTTTACTTTAAAAATTCACCGCCTGATCCTGATCTCCGGTACCAGCGCCATAAAGAGTCCTATAATACTCTCGAAAACCCTCCTCAATATTAGCCTGTCCCATCCGTATTTCACCGCGAGCATCTCTCAACGCCCCTATTTATGCCTGTTCCCTATTTGCCTTCACCAGACGCGCAAGCAACCTCCCCGCCTTATTACCATGTTTATGTAACTTATATTTATAGTACAACAGAGACTGAGTCACTTTCTCTTGCAACAGAACATTTACCTCCCGTTGCCATCGTCCAAGCTCCATTTTCCTCTCCAACGTCGGCATCTGCAACAAGGGCGCTCCTTGCCTGACATAGTTCCTTTTCCAATAGGATCACACTATTATTATATACTTTCCTTTTCCGGGCCCCAAATTCAATAATTCTCCCTCTCAACACTGCCTTTGCGGCCTCCCAAAATAAGATGGGATTATCTCTATGCCTCCCATTAAATTCAATGTATTCCTCCCAGTGTGAATGCAAAAAAACCCTTAAAATGACTATCATGATTGTACCCAAGGGGATACCTCCACAAGGTCCCCTTTCTACCTGTCCCCCACCTGATGTCCACCCAGACATGCGTATGATCTGACACCTGCCTCGGGCCTATCTCAGCTCTATTCACCCTATCAAAAAACCCTCTGGACCCCAAAAAATAATCTATCCGCGACCCAGTAGCGTGCGCTCTAGAGACATGTGTGTAGTCTCTATCTAAGGGGTGTAAAACTCTCCAATAATCAAGCAGATCATATCCCTCGCAAACACCCCGCACCCACTGGGATTTCCTGTCCTTTGTTTCCCCTCTAACCCCTGACCTATCTATGGCCTCTTCTAGGACACAATTAAAATCCCCTCCCATTATAAACGGAATTGGGCCAAGATCCCTCAGGTATTTACCTAATCTATTATAGAAGGAAGCATCATAGACATTTGGAGCATACAGATTCACCAATCCCAATTTGATGCCTTTTAGCAGCCCCACCAATATAATATACCGTCCTCCCGGGTCTCTGATGATCTGCTCCACCTCCAATCCCACCGCTTTCCTGACTAATATCACCACTCCTGCTTTCTTCCCCCCCCCCGAAGAAGCTCCATAAACATTCCCGACCCACCCTCTTTCCAACTTGCCATGTTCCAGATCGCTCTGGTGTGTCTCCTGTAAAAACGCCAGATCTGCCTTTTTATCTCGGAGTACACGCAGGATCTTATAACGCTTCACTGGGGACCCTATTCCACAGACATTCCAAGAAATCAACCGCAAATCCTCAACCATTGTCATGCTCACTAATTCTACTGATCCCCATGCTCAACTCGCATCTCTGATGTGAGAAGGACTCCCCCAGCTCAGAGTCCATCCCACCGCCCCCCTTCTCCCAGGTACACCCCCGGCGTCGTACACCACATCAACTCTGCATCACACTCTCTGTGTCTCCCTGTAGTAGTTGGTCCAATAAACTCCCCAAACCCTTCTCCCCTCCCACTAGATGCATCCTAATCAACCACTCAATACCCTGTCTCCCCCCACCCACCACCCCTCCCCCAATCCCCCATCCCCCTCACCCCTCCCCTCTCCCCGCAATCCCCCATCCCCCTCACCCCTCCCCTCTCCCCGCAATCCCCCATCCCCCTCACACAGTCGTTCTCTCTCCATAAAGGAGTACCCTACCCGATCACTGCAACACATAAGGCTCCCCCCCATGCTTAAACAACTAAACTTCCATTGGCCCTCCCTCTCCTCTTCACCCCATTCGCCCCAACTGAACAATCACCCCCGCCCCCCCTGACTCTTACTGCAGCCATCCCCACCCCCCTCATTATACAATGATCATCATCAGTAGTCCCTGCCCGAGCTTCATCCCTTTTCCAATTATTCCGTATATCTTCCCCCCCCCCCTCACCTTCCAATGTCTCCATTCCCTTGTACCAGCCAGAGTCCCAGCTCTTAAAACAAGAGTTGCCCAATGTCTCTGTCCAGAAGCAAAAAGAAAAGGGTCATCAAAACACTGTCAACAGCATAGTACAATCCAACATGTCTCCCCCTCAGCTGCCGCCGACAGATTCTTGTTGTTTCTGGGGTACTTCTCCTCCAACATCCCGTGCAATCTCAGTCACAAACTTAGTGGCTTCAGTGGGCTTTTCAAACAACCGCTGTCTATTTTTATAGTCCACTCGCAGACGGGCCGGGTACATAAGTGCAAAACGCACCCCCCTCTTAGCCAGCTCATCACATACTCCAGCATATTCTTTCCGTTTCTTATTCACGGCAGCAGAGTAATCTTGGAAAACCAAGATTTTTGTGGGACCTGGTGCCTGTGCCCGATATCGCCTCGCAGCTCGGATCACATCATCTTTTTGAGCATAGTTCAAAAAACGAGCTATAACCACTCGAGGTCTGTCTCCAGGGCCTCTCTTTGCTCCCAGTCGGTGTGCTCTCTCGATCTTAACAGAACCCAGGGTAGCATCCAGCTTAAGATTTGTCGCCAGCCAGGTATCCATATACCCTCTCAGCTCCCCATCTGTTATGGCCTCCGGTATTCCCACAAACCTCAAGTTCTTTCTACGGCCCCGATTCTCGAGATCGTCCATTTTTTCCTCGTGCTTTTTAATCAATTCCTCGAGCCGTTGTACACGCTGGGCCTGGACAGCTTGCACATCCTCCACCTCTGAGATCCTCTGCTCTGCTTGCCCCATTCGCGTTCCAAATTCCACAATCAAATGGTTTACCTGAGTTAATTGTTCTGCTAGACCTTGAAAGCGGCTTTCCAGTGCTGCCACTACTGCACTCGTGACTTCTTCGACAAGGTCCAGGTCCCGCTCCGTTCTCGGGCTGGAAGCTGATTTAGCCGCCATCTTGTCTTCCACCGCCCGCACTCTATCTTTCCGAGCTATTTTCGCCGCCATGCACTCTCCATCGCTCCCACCATGATCGAGCAGCGCCAAAGCACGTCAGCCACTCCTGCCTCCCCAAAAACAAGGTTTCCAAAGGGTGCAAAAGGCCTTAAGCAGTCTTTTGGGGGGGAGCCCTCAGAGCAAGGCAGAAAACGCTTCTGCCGTGCTCACTGCATCACGTGATCTCCTTAAAATTACTTTAAAAGTTCATCTTTTCTACCAGATCGACACCAGTTCCCCTTCCCGCCTTCGGCTCGGTACACCAGTATCGAGTCCGACCTTTTTTTCAGTTCTTGTCCTTCGTGACTAGCGTTCGTGCTCTTTTTCTTTTTCACTGGCAGCCCGAGGCTTTGACCTAGCAGGGGCCCTTTTTCCTCCGATAGCTGCCAGCGAGTTTAAAAAATGTGATCAGTGTACAAAACTTATGTTCCTCACCGATACACATGACTGCTGTCTCTAATGTCCTCGAAGGCCCTGAGAAGCCACCAGCAGCAGCATGATAGGATTTATGGTGAGTCCGTACCTTCGTGGGCCTGGACCTCATCTGAGGCCTCTACATTTCGGAGAGGGGGTCTCCTTCGCGGGAACACCGAAGGAAGAAAAAATCCTCAAGGGTGGCATTGTTGGATGGCTCCGAACAGCCAGGCCCCACCCGGGATCGGTTGTGGAGCCCCGAATGCTGGCCCGGATCCTCAGAGATGGAGCGAAGCTTCCTGGATGGGATACGGAGCAGCCGAGGCAGGTACTGGTTCTTGTCGAAGACTCCCCTCCAGGGGAACCGGCATCAGGCCCGAGAGTGTCGGGACCCGACCCGATGGCTGCAGAGCCTTCTGAGATCGGTCTCAGAATGGTGGCCCTGGAGCTCAGTATGTCTGCCTTCATGGAGCAGCATCGGGCACTGATAGCCGGCCTCACCGGTCCTTCTGCCCCGACCACCAGGCCACCAATGTCGGTCAACCCCGGAGGCCAAGCCGATCCTCGAGACCATGCGTACTCGAGTCGATCCTCAGCCGAGGTCTCCCTCGACCTCATGCTCAGGACCGAGGTCGTCACAGCCGGTTCCACCGGCGTCGGGGCAGTCAAGGCCAGGGCCCTCGAGGCCGGAGCCACTCGATAACTCCTTGGAGGCTTCAGGGTGGGAGACGGAGGAGGAAGAGTCCCCGGACACCTGCCGGCACAGGGACATCCTGTTCGATTCCCTGGTGTCTGAGCCTCAGAGAAGGTCCCCCCCGGAGGACACTTGGTTCTTGGACTTCGTGAGGGATATGTCAAAGGCTTTGGCTTCCCTGCGGAGTCCGAGGAGGATCCTCGAGCCGAAGAGCTCAAGATCCTCCAGTATGACTCTCCCCCTCGGGAGGCCCTTACTGTACCAGTGCCTCCGATCCTGGAACGACTGATGCTCCGCATGTGGGAGACACCGGCGTCGGCGCCGGTGCTCAGCAGATGGATCGACTCCATGTATCGAGTCCGTAAGAGCCCTGGGTATCAGAAAGCACAATTGCCGCACAACTCCATGGTTGTGGAATCGTCCATGCGCAGGCTGAAGAGCCAGAAGACGCACTCCTTGGTGCCTCCTGGCAGGGAGGCCCGCAACTTGGACGCCCTTGACAAGAAGTGCTTTCAGGGTTCTATACTGATATGTCAGATCCAGGCCTACCAGCTGTACATGGTCATGTACCTGAGGGACCTGGCGAAGGAACTCGCCAGGTTCTCAGCTGGTCTCTCCAAGGGACCTTTGCAGTGCCTTTCCACCGGTGTCTGTGAGTGCTCGAAGTTCATGACTCGAGCAGCCTATGACGGCTTCCATTCGGCGGCCCGGGTAGCTGTGGCCGGCATCTGTGCACGCCACCAGGCTTGGCAACAGTCCGACCTGGAGCAATGGGTACAGGACAAGTTGGTCAATGTCCCATGCCAGGGAGAGAACCTCTTTGGCAAACCCATGACCGACAAGGCTGCTGAGATCAACTCCAAGTACATGACCAGGACACGGCTCTCAAAGAAGACCTCTGCCCCTTCTAAGAAGAAGGGCTCGGGTAAGAAGCCCTTTTACCCGATGAAGGGTGCTGCTTACCAAAGCAACTCTCATTTCAGGCCTCCCCTGCTCCCCAACAGGGGCAGCAAGCCAAGGGACAAGGGCATGGCCTGCGTAAGCAAAAAGCCCCCAAACCCCAGGCACCGGCTCCGGCCCAGCCTGGGAGCGGCTTGTGACTCTCATTGCATAGCCCCTCTCACCACAGGAGGCAAGCAATACACAGGAGGGAGGCTTGCCCTATATGCCCACAGGTGGACAGCCATTACCACCGATGCCTGGGTCCTACAGGTAGTCCATCAGGGCTATCTCCTTCATTTGACCCAGGTTCCTCCTCCTCATTTTCCAGTAGAGCCCACCAGGTTTCCCCTTCACCGGGACCTTCTTCTGAAGGGGTTAGCAGGTCTTCTCGAGGATTAGGCGGTAGAACTGGTGCCCCACCACCTACAGGGCAGGGGCTTCTACTCCAGGTACTTTCTGATACTAAAAAGGACAGGAAGCCTCAGATCCATCCTCGACCTGTGCAACTTAAACAAATTCCTGGTGAGGGAGAATTTCAAGATGCTCTCACTTGGAATATTGCTGCCTTACCTCCGCCAAGGAGACTGGCTATGCTCCTTAGACCTAAAGGATGCGTATACACACATCCTGATACACCCAGACCACAGGCAATATCTACGCTTTGTGGTGGGAGACATTCTCCAGGACCAAGCAGGAAGTCAGTCCTCACATATGGGTGTCATCGGCACCGATGAAGCCCCAGCGGAGCATTTCCCCAGCTTTCTATGAAATCCTTTGGGAATGCAGGCACGCCTGCGCGGTTCCCTTCCCGCCTAAAGGTGCCATCTTACCTCAGTCTCTTTTTTTCCGTGAAGCCCACCGGACGTGTGTCCTGTTTTCCTGGTTAAAATTAGATTTTTTCGGCGATTTTGCTATTTTTTCTCCAGGTTCAACGCCGGTTCCCCTCCCGCCGGGTTCGGTACACCGGTATCAAGCTCGATTCTTCTTTTTCGGTTTTTGCCCTTCGTGGCTGGCGTTCGCTCCCTTTTTTTTATTTTTCCCTGGAAGGCCGGTCCTTTGACCTCGCGGGGGCTCTTTTTTCCCAGATGGCTTCCAGCGGTTTTAAGAAGTGTGATCGGTGTAAGAAACTAATGTCTCTCACTGACACACACGACTGCTGCCTTCGGTGCCTCGGCCCCGACCACGATCCTAAGTCGTGCGGGGCATGTGGGAAGATGTCTTCCAAGGCACTCCGAAGTCGCCAGCAGCAAAAGGAAAGGCTTTTCTCGGACTCAGCCTCCGGCAGGGCCCGGACCTCGTTTGAGGCCTCGACATCTCGGGATTCCAATCCCGAGCACCGTCGAAGCTCCTCGGACAGGGGGTCCCCCAACCGGGAATGCAAGAGGAAGAAGCGGCTCGCGAGGGCATCGTCGGAGGAGGTCCCTGGCTCCTCGAGGGCCAGGTCTAAGACCCCCGACCATCGCCCCGGGCCCATGGAACAAGAGAAAAGCCTGCCAAAGTTCCTCGCGTGGAGCCAGAGTCTGCTGGACACGTAAGCCCCGTAGTCCTCGAGGACTCTCCTCCCAGGGAGCCGCCGCCGGGGCCCGAGTCGGTGGCTGCTGCGTCTCCCGAGCTGAGTCTCAGGATGACAGCCTTGGAGTGCAGATTGTCTGCCTTCATGGAGCAGCAGCAGGCACTGATGGCCAGCCTGTCTGGCGCATCTGCCCCGACCACCGGGACATCGACGTCGAAGTCGACCCCGGAGGCCGAGCCGATACTCGAGTCCATTGTGGCTCGGAGTCGACCTCGGTCGTGGTCTCCCTCGACCTCCCGTTTGGGACCGAGGGCGTCGACGCCGGTGCTCCCGGCGTCGGGGTGGGTGCTCCAGGGCCCCGCGGGGTCTGACCCTGACTCTTCCTCGGACGAGTCAGCTTGGGAAATGGAGGACGAGGAGTCTCCTGATACCTTCAAGACTCGGTGCGTCCCTTCGGACTGACCGCAGTCTGAGCCCCGGAGTAGGTCCCCCCCGGAGGACACTTGGTTCTCGGAGTTCGTCCGGGATATGGCCACTGCCTTGGCTATTCCGGCGGACCCCGAGGAAGAGCTCGAGGCGCTGCAGTATGACTCTCCTCCGAAGGAGGCCTTTACTGTCCCAGTTCCTCCGATGCTGGAACGGCTCCTCTTCCGTATGTGGGAGGCACCGGCCTCAGCGCCAGTTCTGAGCAAGCGAGTCGATTCGATCTATCGACTCTGGAAGAGCCCTGGTTTTCAGAAGGCACAGCTACCACACCATTCTATGGTTGTGGAATCGGCCATGCATCGTCTGAAGAGCCAGAAGATGCACTCCGCGGTGCCTCCTGGCAGGGAGGCCCGGAACCTCGATGGCGTCGGTAGAAAGTGCTTTCAGGGCTCGATGCTTGCTTGCCGTGTCCAGTCCTACCAGCTGTACATGGGCATGTACTTGCGGGATCTGGCCAGGGAATTGGCCGGGTTCTCTGCTGGTCTCTCCGGGGAACCCTTGCAGAGATTTAATTCCTTGTCCTCGGGGATTCGGGACTGCTCGAAGTTCATGTCCTGCGCCACCTACGATGGCTTCGAGGCTTCATCCCGAGTTGCGGCAGCCGGCATCGCGGCTCGACGCCATGCATGGCTGCAGTCATTGGACCTCAAGCCATGGGTCCAGGACAAGTTGGTCGATGTCCCTTGCCGAGGTGAAAACCTTTTTGGCAAGCCCATGACCGAGAAGGCCGTGCAGCTCGAAACGGAGTACCTCACACGGACAAGGCTGTCGAGGAAGACCTCTGCCCCTTCTCATAAAAAGAAGGGCTCGGGTAAAAAGCCCTTCTACCCGAGGAAGGGCACTGCCTACAAACAGTACCCGCAATATCAGGCTGCCCAAGCTGCCCCCCAGGGTCAGCAAGCCAAGGGCCAGGGTAATGGGCCCCGTAGGCAGAGGACCCCCAAGCCTCAGGCCCCTGCTACCACTCAGCAGGGTGGGGGTTTTTGACTCCTTGAGCGTAGCCTCTCCTCCACTGCTCTCCCAACCCTGCACAGGAGGTCGCCTCGCCCTCTTTGCCCACCAGTGGCCCCTTGTCACCAGGGACAGTTGGGTGCTGGAGATAGTCCACAAGGGCTATGCCCTCCATTTTCACCAACTGCCTCCTCCATATTTTCCAGGGGAGCCTCCAAGGCCTCCTCTGCACACAGACCTTCTTCTGCAAGAGCTACATGGTCTGTTGGTGGACAGGGCGGTGGAGCCTGTGCCTCCCCACTTCCAAGGTCACGGTTTCTACTCCAGGTATTTCCTGGTGCCCAAAAGAACCGGTGGCCTTTGACCCATTCTGGACCTCAGGAACCTCAAGTTCCTAGTGAAGGAGAAGTTCAAGATGCTTACTCTTGGGACTCTTCTGCCCTACCTCCAGCAGGGAGATTGGCTATGCTCCTTAGATCTAAAGGATGCGTACACTCACATCCTCATTCATCCAGACCACAGAAAGTACCTCAGGTTCATTGTGGGAGGAAACCATTATCAGTACAGAGTGCTGCCTTTCGGCCTCACCTCCACCTCCAGAGTCTTTACAAAGTGCTTAGCAGTGGTGGCGGCCTACCTGAGAAATCAGGGAATCTTTGTCTTCCCCTATCTAGATGACTGGCTCATCAGGGGTCAGATGTGCCAGGAGGCCAATCAAGCCACCCTCAGGACTATTGCTCTTCTACAAAGCCTGGGGTTTGTCATAAACTTCGCAAAAAGTCCACTTTGCTCCCCTCCCAGAACTTGGAGTTCATAGGGGCAAGGTTGGACTCTCCTGGCAAAGGCATTCTTGCCAGAAGACAGAGCCCAAAGGTTGATGGCCTTGGCAAATCAGTTTCTCAGCAGGTCCCTGGTCTCTGCCGGACTCTGCCTGAGGCTTCTAGGCCTCATGGCTTCGACAGTGCATGTGACCACCAATGCCAGGCTCCATATGAGGCCTGCACAGTGGTGTCTTCGGGCTCAGTGGTCACAGGCCACAGGCAGCCTCAGAGACAGGATAAGGGTGTCCAGACCATTTCTGCACTCCCTCAACTAGTGGCTACACCCAGCCAATCTGCTGAAAGGGGGTGCCTTTTCAGATTCCAGGGTACACAGTAGTGCTAACTACAAATGCCTCCCTGCAAGGCTGGGGAGCTCACTGTCTGGGCAAGTGCACCCAGGGCCTATGGTCTCCCTGGGAAGCTGCACAGCAGATCAATCTCCTCGAACTCAGAGCTATTCGATTAGCACTCAAAGCTTTCACTCCTACCCTGACTCACCAGTCTGTCCTGATCCAGACAGACAACCAAGTTGCCATGTTTTATGTGAACAAACATGGCGGAACCGGGTCCAGGATCCTTTGTCGGGAGGCCCAGGACCTTTGTTCTTTTGCCCTCAAGCACAACATGCTCCTCAAGGCTGTGTACCTTCCAGGCCAGGACAACTACCTGGCAGACAGATTAAGCAGGATATTGCAGCCCCACGAGTGGCAGCTCCATCCTTTGGTAGTTCAAAAGATTTTCCTAAAATGGGGACTTCCATCCATAGACCTGTTTGCCAGTCCTCTGAACAAACAGCTGCCAAACCTCTGCTCCAGGCAACCGCATCCTTTGCGGATAGCAGCGGATGCTTTTCTGATATCCTGGTCTTAGGGCCTCCTGTATGCGTTTCCTCCCACGCCCTTGGTGGCCCGAACTCTCTTCAAGATTCTTCAGGACAAGGCCTCGGTCCTGCTGGTGGCTCCCCGGTGGCCGAGACAGCCTTGGTTTTCTCTTCTGCTTCAACTGGCGGTGGATCCTCCACTACCTCTGGGATTGCAATCCGACCTTCTCTCACAGGAGCAGGGTTCCCTTCTGCACCCCAATCTCAAAGCTCTCAATTTGATGGCCTGGAGGCTGCAAGGGTAGTCTTGGCTCCCTGGGGCCTGCCTCAGGATGTTGAGGAGGTTGTCCTAGCCTCTAGGAAACAGTCCACTAGGAAAACCTATGCTCTCAAATGGAAAAGGTTTTCTGTGTGGTGTCAGCTACGTACAGTTGATCCTTTCTCCTGTACTGTGCCAGTAGTCCTTCAGTACTTACTGCACTTGTCAAATCAAGGCCTTAAATCCAATTCTGTTTGGGTCCACCTCTCAGCTCTAGCAGCTCACCACTCTTTGGTGGAGGGACATTCTCTATCTGGTCACCCCTTGGTGTCCCGCTTTCTTAGGGGCTTGCTTTTGCTCAAGCCTCCCATCCGTCCTCCTGCCCCTGAGTGGGAGCTGAATGTGGTCTTGCAGCAACTGACTCGCCCACCTTTTGAGCCGATGGCTACTTGTGCTCTACGCTTCCTCTCCTGGAAGACACTCTTCCTGATAGCCCTTACCTCGGCTAGGCGAGTAAGTGAGCTTCAGGCCCTGGTCTGTTATAGGCCCTACACCAGGATTTATAGGAACAGGGTAGTCCTGAGGACTCATCCAAAGTTCCTCCCTAAGGTTGTCTCCTCTTTCCACCTCAACCAGGAGGTGGTTCTTCCAACATTCTTCCCTAGGCCTCATGCAAGCCAAGCTGAAGCAGTCCTGCATACCCTGGATTGTAAGAGGGCCTTATCCTTCTACCTTGACCGTACGCAGAGGCATGAAGGGCTACACAGCTCTTCGTCTCCTTTGACCCCAATAAGTTGGGGTTGGCTGTGTCCAAGCGTACCTTGTCCATCTGGGTGGCTGACTGTATCACCTGGGCTTATAAGGTGGCTGACCTTCCTTTGCAGGGTCGGGTTACGACCCACCGAGTCAGGGCAATGGCTGCCTCAGCGGCTCATCTCCGCTCTGTGCCCTTGGTACATATCTGCAGGGCTGCAACTTGGTCTTCAAGCCAGACTTTTGCGGCCCATTACTGCCTGGAGAGGGAGTCCCGTAGGGACAGTGCTTTTGGCCATGCAGTACTCCGGAATCTCTTTGAGGTTTAGGCAACTCCTGCCCTCTGTTGGGCTACCGGTGGAGGTTGTGTCTTGAAAAGCCTTTCTTTGCTGCTGAGACTAGAGGGAGTTCTCTTGTTCAGCCTGGGTTCCTCGGTAGCCCAGAGCTAGGGAGTCACCCATATGTGAGGACTGACTTCCTGCTTGGTCCTGGAGAAAGAGTAGTTACTCACCTGTGACAGGTGTTCTCCAGGAGCAGCAGGAATCAGTCCTCACAACCCTCCCTCCTCCCCTTGAAGTTGCAGTTGTACATAGTTTATTTTTTCTTTTTTGTGTGCTGTTCTTAGCTATGTCATTTGACTGAGGTAAGATGGCACCTTTAGGCGGGAAGGGAACCGCGCATGCGTGCCTGCATTCCCAAAGGCTTTCATAGAAAGCTGGGGAAATGCTCCGCTGGGGCTTCATCGGCACCGATGACACCCATATGTGAGGACTGATTCCTGCTGCTCCTGGAGAACACCTGTTACAGGTGAGTAACTACTCTATCACTACCAGTACAGGATACTTCCCTTTGGCCTGGCCTCTGCCCCAGGGTATTCACAAAATGCCTGGCGGTGGTGGCCGCCTTCCTCAGACTCCAAGGAGTTTTTGTCGTCCCCTACCTAGACAACTGGCTCATCAGAGCCACTTCAGCCATGGAGGTCCAACAGGCCACATCTCGCACTATCCAGATGCTCCAGCACCTAGGATTTGTACTAAATTACCCTAAGTCCAGCCTAGTTCCCACTCAACAACTAGAGTTCATAGGGTCCATACTGGACACCCTTCAAACAAGGGCCTACCTGCCAACAGACAGGGCAAAAAGGCTTCTGGCCCTGGCAGGCCAAATAAGTCGCAGTTCTCAGGTATGAGCAAGACACTTTCTGCGCCTCCTCGGGCACATGGCCTCCACATGCGCACAGCTCAGTGGTGCCTCAGAGACCAGTGGACACAGGCCACGTGCGGCCTCAGAGAAAGAATCAAAGTGTCCAGAAGGCTGGTACAGTCCTTGGACTGGTGGCTTCAACCATTACATTTGGAGGCGGGGATGCCCTTCCAGGCTCCTCGACACACGAGGATCCTGACCACGGATGCATCCTTGCTGGGCTGGGGAGCCCATTGCCAGGGTCTCTGCACTCAGGGTGTGTGGTCTCCAGACGAGAGAACACAACAAATCAATTTCTTGGAACTTCGTGCCATCCGCCTGGCTCTTCGAGTTTTCTGTCAGACTCTGGCTCATCAGCCTGTCTTGGTACAAACAGACAACCAAGTAGCCATGTTCTATATGAACAAACGGGGGCACAGGGTCCCACCTACTGTGTCAGGAAACCCTGGATCTGTGCTCCTTTGCAGTTCGACATGGCATGCACCTGAGGGCAGTCTACCTGCCAGGCCAGGACAACTACTTAGCCGACAGACTCAGCAGGATTCTGCAGCCCCACGAGTGGCAGCTGGACAAGGGAGTAGTCCATTGGCTTTTTCAGACCTGGAGACGGCCAGTATTGGACTTGTTTGCGAGTCCGCAGAATCACCAGTTGTCCCAGTTCTGCTCCAGGCAGCCACACCCAGGCAGGGTGGCTGCCGACGCATTTCTGATATCCTGGTCTGTGGGTCTCCTTATGCGTTTCCCCTGGTGGCCAAAACTCTATTCAAGATTCTCCAGGACTGTGCCTCGGTCATCCTGATAGCAACCAGGTGGCCAAGGCAACCCTGGTTTCCGCTTCTACTTCAGCTAGCAGTGAAGGCCCCCATTCATCTGGGGTCCTCTCCTGTCTCAGAAGGAGGGAAGTCTCCTGCACCCCAATCTCAGCTCCCTCAACCTAATGGCATGTCTGCTGAAAGGATAGTGCTCGCACCACTCCTCCTTCCAAGAAATGTGGAAGAGGTCTTGCTGGCCTCAACAAGGCAATCAACTAGACAGACCTATGCCTTCAAATGGCGTAGGTTTGGGGTTTGGTGCGAACAGCAGAAGGTGAATCCTTTCTCCTGCCAGGTTGCAGTGGTACTGCAGTATCTTCTCCACCTTTCGGATTTGGACCTCAGTGCCCTGGCTGCACACCTCTTTCCGGTGGAAAGAAAGCCTCTCTCTGCACACCCTCTGGTGTCTAGACTCTTGAGAGGCCTACTTCTCCTGAAGCCCCCGGTCCGCCCTCCAGCGACCAAATGGGATTTGAATGTGGTTTTAGGGCAGTTTACTATGCCGCCTTTTGAGCCGATGGCAGCCTGCCATCTACGCTACCTTTCTTGGAAGGTAGTTTTCTTGGTGGCACTCACGTTGGCTCGACAAATGAGTGAGCTTCAAGCCCTTGTGTCTGACAGGCCTTATACAAGGTTCTGTAGGAACCAGGTAGTGCTCCGCACACACACCCCAAGTTTCTGCCGAAAGTGGTCTCTTCCTTCTACCTCAATCAAGAGGTGGTGCTGCCTATCTTCTTCCCCAGGCCGCATGCCAGTCGGGCAGAGGCAGTGCTGCATACCCTGGACTGTAAGAGGGCGTTGGCCTTCTATATTCAGCATACGCAGGACCATCGGAGAGCTTCTCAGCTCTTCGTATCCTACGACCCCAGTAAGCTGGGGATGGCTGTTTCCAAGCATACGCTATCCACCTGGGTGGCAGACTGTATAGCCTGGGCATATAGGGCAGCCGAGCTTCCGTTGGAGGGTCATGTCACGGCCCACCGTGTCAGGGCCATGGCTGCATCAGTGGCTCATTTCCGCTCTGTTCCGATGGCAAACATCTGCCGGGCCGCCACCTGGTCTTCGGGTCAGACTTTCGCAACCCATTACTGCCTGGATAGGGAGTCCTGACGGGACAGTGCTTTCGGTCAGGCTGTACTCCGTAACCTATTCGAGGTCTAGGCAACTCCTGCCCTCTGACCCTTCTATGTCAGGCTACTGGAGTGCTACTCTCTCAGTTAGATTCCTATTGTGGCTGCTTGCGGCTCTTGTAGAGGGAGCCTTTTTTCATCTGTGTGTTCATGGTAGCCAATAGCTGGGGAGTCCCATATGTGAGGACTGACTTCATACTTGTTCCCGGAGAAAGCGTAGTTACTCACTTGTAACAGGTGTTCTCCGGGGACAGCAGGAATCAGTCCTCACGACCCTCCCTCCCTCCCCTTGGAGTTGCAGTCCTATTAGTATTGTTTTTGCTAATTTTTGCTGTCTTTTTAGCTATGTCATTTGACTGAGCAAGATGGCACCATTTGGCGAGAAGGGAACTGCGCATGCGTGATGCAATTCCCAAAAGCTTTCTCCAAAAGCTGGGGATTTGCTCCCCACGAGGGCTCCATCATTGTCGACGTCACCCATATGTGAGGACTGATTCCTGCTGTCCTCGGAGAACACCTGATCTCCAGGAACAAGCAGGAATGAGTCTTCACATATGGGTACGTCGGTACCGACGGAGTCTGCACGGGAACGCTCCCCAGCGTCCAATCAGAACGCTTTTGGGAGCATCCCAACACGCCTGCGTGCTGCCTTCCCGCCTTTCCCAACTGCCTCTCCTCAGTTTTCGTTTTTCCGCGGAGCTGGCAGGATGTCCTCCTGTCACCGCAGGAAATTCTTCTTTTATTTTTTGGTTTTCTTGTGGTCGCGTCTGCCTTCCCCGACGCCACCGGTACCGCCGGTGTTTCTGTTCTTTTTTCTTGTAAATTTTCCTTTTTAAGGAATACTTTTTTCCTTCTTAGTGCCTGACGGTTTTTTCGGCCTACTAGGCCTAATCACTTTCCTTCATGGAAGTGCCAGCCACTATCCCTAAGAAATGTTCAAACTGTGGCGGTACAAAATTGATTTTAGACACTCATAATTGGTGTCTACCCTGCTTGGGTCCTGACCACTATCCACTGGAGTGTCCCTCCTGCAACAGTATCGTCGGAAGAAATCTTCAGCATCGAGTTCACCTCGATACGCGGTCCCTAGTCAACTTCAGGGCACCAACCACCTTTTCTTCTTCGCAGGATCAGGTAACCCAAAAACAGTCTGTTAAGACTAGCCAGTCCTCGAGTGGTAGATCTCATGCACAGCATAGAGATGCCTCTGGCCTTACCCTCGAGGACACACTGGCTTTAAAACCCCAGTGGGAGTCTTCAGACTCCAAATCCTTAGTGGGGTTTCAGGTTGTTCCTGAGGTTCACCTCTCTCCGAACATACCTGAGCCATGCCCGGTGGTGGCATCCGCTTCGAGCGGTACCGATACCCCGGCATCGGCAATGGTGTTGGATGAAATACTCCTCACCAAAGATCATAGTCTGGCGTCCTCGGTACCTGCGGGCCCGTTGGAAACGCTGCAGACCGATCTTCCAGTATCGGTTTCGATCCCGGTACCGGTACTGGTACCGACGTCAGTACCCTCCAGATGTGCATCGAGACTCGCTTCCTTCGATGCCGAGTCTGGAATCAATCTCCAGTCTGGAGGACTGGGTACAGACTCGCCTTGGTACCGACATCGAACGGTACCGAAGGCACGGTTCCAATGATCCATGTTGGGCGCTCTCGGTTTCTTCAGTACCGTTAGAGCTGTCACTGACTGGTCTTCATCTATCCGTATCGGATACGGTACTGGACTCGGTACTGTTATCCACATTAGCATCGCTGTCGGTACCTTCCATGCTTGTTTCAACAGGCTCGCTTCCCTCGCTACCGAGTTTGGAATCGATCCCTAGCATGGACGATGCGCTACCAACTGTTGGTGGTCCCAACCTCCTGCGGTACCAGCGACCATCCTGTAAGGACAGTCCGATGCTCCACCCCTTAGGGTCTTCTATTCCAATGAATTTGGATAGATCCTTGGGTGCCAATGCTAGTTCTTCAACAGATCTAGCATGTACTCCTCTTTCTAGAGGACTTCCCTCGGGGGATTTTTCTTTTCAAGCATTCCTGCTTGATATGGCAAAGTCACTTGCCATTTCTATACCCGGTCAAGATTCTGCACCAGGGAATACAGAATCTCTGTTTATTCCCTGTAGTCCAAAGGAGGACATCATGCTTCCTTTGCATCAGACCTTGCAGGATCTCCTCTTTTGAATGTGGGAAACTCCTTTAACGGTACCCCCACCTTCTAGGGCAACTGATCTTCTATACAAAGTGCCCCCTTCTCCAGGTTTTCAAAAGACTCAACTTCCTCATCATTCCATTGTTGTAGAATCAGCAATGAGGCGTGTTAAGGGTACTAAAAAGCACTCTTCTTATCCGCCAGGTCGTGAGTCTAAGACTTTAGATGCCTTTGGACACCAAACCTTCCAGGCATCCATGCTTTCAGCAAGAATTCTCTCATATATTTTCTATATGGGATTGTCTCTTGAAGAAGTTACAAAGAAATTACTACTTTTGACCCCTTTTCTTCGAGAGCCCAAAAGAGCAGACTATTCCTTATTGGTTAGTCATGCTCAAAATATCTCTAGGTTCCTTACTCATGCTTCCCTAGACTCCTTTGAGTCTGTTAGCAGAACGTCTGCTATAGCCATAGGGACACGACGTAAATCCTGGCTCCAAGTTTCAAACTTGGACAAATGGGCACAAGAAAGACTGGGAAATACTCCTTGCACTGGAGAAAATCTCTTTAACAAGGAGTCTTTACTCCAAGCTGCTCAGTTAGCCACTGGCATTCCTGTTTTCAGAGGCTTGTCTACGCCTTCCTCTTTCCCAGTTGGTAGAAAATTTCCTAACAAACTTTCTTCCCCTAAGGGAAAAAAGTTTTATCCATCTTCTACCCATCATACAGATGTTCCCAGACAGGGGAAACATCGAACCGGGCTAAAGAAACCACAACCTCAACAGGTTCAGCAAACCCAGCAGTCGCAGGGTTTCTGATAGATGATCATTACATCTCCTGTTTGGGGGTTAGAGTTTGTAGTCTGCTTCTTTTCACTTGAAGCATCTACACTAATTTCATCCTAAATTCTCATGGATCTCTTTTCATGAGACATCCTTTCTTTTTGCTCTAAGAGTTCTTATGATGATCATGCCTATAGTTAACAGGTTTCTCTTCCTCCTACTGGGAAAAAGGTGTAACAACTATCAATAAGACCGTTTTCCCTGTACTAGCATGTATCATCTTACCTTTCAGAGACTTACTACATCGTCAGTCTCCTTCAACTCTGTCTTACCTGCCCTCTTACTACAACATTTGGTTTGTAAGAGTGGTTCTATTACACTGGTAAGCCCCTATGGTTCTCTACCTATTCCAGGAGGGGTTTCCTTTCCAGAGTTGTCTCCCCCTTTTACATTCTTTCTTTAGGGCAGCTTATCAGACAATAAGGAAGTCTTACCACTCCTGCTTATGTCTGTTGTTTCTTTTTCCAATTTAAAAAAAAAAAGAGAGAAAAAAAGATTTTTTTCCGCTGCCCTGGTAATTGCTGCAAATGCAGCAGTTCCTAGTGGTTAAACCACTGGTTCTGTTCACCACACAACCAGGGTTTCTCCTCCACTAGAAATCCTTCCGGCCTGGGTAGTAAATCCAAAACAGGTTATCAACCTTTTTTGGAAATCCTATTATCACAGGCTTGTTGGTTTGACTTCTATTCTTCGCCATCTCCAATTCCCTTGTTTTTGGCAGAATAGTTTGTTACCTACTGGCCTTAAGCAGCCAGTTTTTTCTTCTAACCAACCTGCAACATGCTCTCGGCGACACTACAGAGTAGCTTTGCACTATGGGCCTTTGCTAGAGAGCATTAGTATCTTGTCTAGCAGATAATCCCAGATGGTTAGGAGGGGTTCACCCAGTCATGCTTCCATGACTGGTAGGTGTTCCCTACCCTTACCATCTCATGTAAAGTCTCTTTTCAAAACAAAGGACACAGGCCTTACATCACGTGAAAACCTAAAGAATGGCCAATTCCCTGGCTTGGTCCACATCTTCTTTGGACTTCTCACCAGGGATAGTTTTCTTTTCGTTGCAGCTCATCCTTATATGCTTCCTTCCCAATACTTCATGGGAAGCTCATGTTCAACTAAAGGACGCATGATACCCATCTTGCCCTCATAGGCGGGTCAATATGGTATCTTATTCCATTGGTGTCTTCTATCCATTTACCATACTGGAGTTCCAGAGAGATCTGGACTTGCTGCCTGCAGACTGAAGTTATCCTCTGCTTTTTTCACATAGGCCATCCTGGTTATTCAAGAGCTCGAATTCTTAGAGGAATCTAGACTCCTCCTTGTCAGGGAGACCATTCCTCTGACTCTGTCAATCATAACCAGGGAAAGAAGATTCTCTATGCATTTATTCAAGCAGGTATCACCCTTCTTGCTATTAGATGAATCTTTCTCTCTCCCCATATTCCTGTGGGGATCTAGTTATATAGCCATGTCTCCATTTACATACGTGGAGACATGTGTCTATATGTCTACATATTTATATATATATATATATTTATTTATTTATTTATTTATTTAACATTTTTATATACCGCACTATTTATTATCAGCGCGGTTTACATAGAACTACAAAACATCAGATAAGATACATATATCTGTTTTTACATGGAACAGGAAGAAAAACTTGGAAAACCGGGGTAATTGTAACAAAGGATAATAGACATTGAACTATATACATATGATAGTAATATTACATGAAAAGGCATCTTGTTAGATAGGAACGGGATTAGAGCTATTTGGATGAACTTGTGTTATTGTGTTCTCTGGAAAGTATTTGATGAAAAGGTGATGCTTCAAGGCCTTTTTGAACTGGGGGATATCAGAGATGGCCCTAATGTGTGGTGGGAGGGTGTTCCACAGTTTTGGAGCAGATAAGCTGAATGATCGGTTCACAGTTGCAGAGATGTATTTAAGGATTCTTTTGGAACTTTAAGCATGTTTAGTTCCGAGGTTCTTCTAAGCCTGTTGGAGGGGATAGGTTGTATCAACTCTGATAGAGAGGAGGGAGCAGGTCCTTTGTGAGCTTTGAAGACTAGTAGCAGGGTCTTGAAGGTGATTCTCGCTTGGATAGGGAGCCAGTGTAATTGTTTCAGGAGAGGTGTTACATGTTCTCTTTTTGGTACCCCGAAGAGCACTCTTGCAGCACTGTTTAATGCTAGTTGAAGCAGGTTGAGGGTTGATTGGGGGAGCCCCTGTAGTATACAATTTGCGAAGTCAAAGTGTGGGATAATTAAAGCCTGGTAGACAGTACGGAAATCATCTGGATCAATTAGTTGGCGAAGGTGTCTAAGGGAGCGAATCTTGAAATAAATTGACTTTACAGTGTTGGCTATGTGGGTCTTCATGTCTAGATTTTGATCCAGGGTAACACCAAGATAACGGATGTGGGGTTTTACTTGCAACTTAGCATCATGGACTTCAAGGAATGTAGGTGGTGTGAACTTGGGGTTTCTTGAGATGAAAAGTACCTCTGTTTTCTTGTTCTGGATTCTGAGATTTTGAGTCAGTAGCCAGTCTGAGATGGTGTTAAAACAGTTGGATATGGTGGTGAGATTCATCTTATCAATGCAGAATGGCATATATAATAAGACATCATCAGCATAGATCATGTAATTGACTTTGAAGGACCTGATAATGTTGCATAAGGGTTGCATGTAGATGTTGAATAATAATGATGACAAAGAGGAACCTTGTGGGACTCCTTGACCTTGGTGAAATGGATCTGATGTTTCACCATTTGAGCGAACTTGCTGCCATCTTTCTGAGAGGTAAGAATTGCACCATTCAAGAGCATTTCCACAGAGGCCCTTCTCTCTTAGGCGGACAATAAGAATGTCATGACAGACCGAGTCAAAAGCAGCCGCGATATCTAAAAAGATGAGGACAAAGCCCTGTTTGATGTTGTCGATGCCAGAGTTTAAGCTGTTGAGAAGTGAGGTGAGGAGCGTTTCGACCCCGTAAGATTCCCGGAATCCATGTTGACAGGTGTCCAGAGGTGCTTCAGTGTCGAT
The DNA here is from genome assembly GCA_033557465.1 of Ichthyophis bannanicus. Taxonomy (NCBI): domain Eukaryota; kingdom Metazoa; phylum Chordata; class Amphibia; order Gymnophiona; family Ichthyophiidae; genus Ichthyophis; species Ichthyophis bannanicus. Next base: position 796,092,828 of record CM066034.1, read on the forward strand.
ATGGTCTTGCAATTGTCTGTAGACTATCTTTTCGATTATTTATTATATATATATATTATATATATATATGTATGTATCTGTGTATCTTCTGTCCATGTATATCTCTGTATATATATATCCATATATACTCCTATATTTATAAATATATCTATATATATATCTCTCGAGATATATCTTTTAGGTAGATATGTATCTACATACTTATCTATCTATCTGTTTAGGTTCATATATCCATATATTCCTATATGACTCTGACAGATGGGCACTACCCCTATCAATGCTGTGCCAGCATGCTTAGGGTTCTACACATACAACCACTCCCTGTGGTAATTAGCACATTTTTTCTTACCATAACCTTTCAGGGTTAGGTACCTCTGAAGCTCTCCATGTACCTTTTCTTTCCTAATTGACCTCATTTAGGAGAGACATTGCGGAGCTTCAGTTAATCTAAAGCTGTAACGCTTCATAAGTCTGTCCTTACTTTGTTATCGGATACAGGGGTCTCCATACCCCTTCTCTCCTACATGGACTATTTCTATTGTCAGTCCAAATCGGTCAGACTTATTTTCCTTTTGGTCCTAGGATTGTACTGTTCTTCGGCCAAAAGAGCGTAAGCTTTGTCTAATAGTACCTTCTGCGTTTCCCGCTGAAGCCCTACCTCATTGTACTACCCCAGTTTCCCCTGGGGCCATTTCTCACCCTGAAGGGTTCTCACCTCCACTTGTTTTTTCTACAGTTTATTACCTCTACTTCACAGTGAGGTACTCCTTGAGGATCTTCTACTGGCTCTTCTAACAGATCCATATGAACCTCAATAGATTTTTTACAATACCACCAAGGGAGGTCCATATTAGAATATTGTACTCAATATTTTTACTACTAAATTTCATCTCACAGGGTCTTCCTCTATAGAGATCCTGTTCTAGTCCAGCTGTTCTACAGTCCTGTTCTAGTCCAGCTGTTCCACAGCACCTTTCTGTAATTCAGCTCCTACCCTCCATCCCCAGGATGCCTGAGGTTCTGAGGAGTAGCATGGCTCATTCTAGATTCGCAACATGCTAGGACTCCCTCCGGGCATCTTAGCTTGGGGAGTCCCCATATGTGAAGACTCATTCCTGTTTGTTCCTGGAGATAACACAGTTACTTACCTGTAACAGGTGATCTCTGGGAACAGCAGGAATAAGTCTTCACAACCCACCCACCTCCCCTAGGAGTTGTATCTCTCTATCTCTATCTTTCCCTTTCTCTTGCTCTCTCTCTCTCTTTGTCTCAGCTTTAAAACTTAACTGAGGAGAGGCAGTTGGGAAAGGCGGGAAGGCAGCACGCAGGCGTGTTGGGATGCTCCCAAAAGCGTTCTGATTGGACGCTGGGGAGCGTTCCCGCGCAGACTCCGTCGGTACCGACGTACCCATATGTGAAGACTTATTCCTGCTGTTCCCAGAGATCACCTGTTACAGGTAAGTAACTGTGCTTTACAGGTGAGTAACTACGCTTTCTTGCTTTATGGCTCCATGGGGGAAGTGTCGTCTACCATTTTATGAAATACAAAACACAGTAATGTTCTATGGAAAATATGTTTACAATTGTGTTATAGTTTAGGCACAAAAAGGATGCCATCGCTGTTTAAAAAAAAAGAGTGCCTTTAAGTCACAACCAATCAGTGTGTAATCAGTTGGTAAATATCCCAAAAAGCCCACCAGCAATTTCAAATTCTCATAGCCTGTTTCATTGATGTAGAAATAGAACTAATCAAAAAGCAGATTCTGCATCTGTTCGTGGGTCCCCATTCTATAGTAGTATTTAAACCTGATAGCCCTAAAGACTGCAAATGAAAAATCCACTTCTGATAAAAGATAAGTAATAAGGTGTCCATCACCATCACCTGCTTCTAGGATTTACTGTATTGTAATCAATAATAAAATAATGGTTTAAAAACATATTTCTGTTGTAAATTGTAATGACTAGATTAATAAAGTTTATGTACTTAATGTATTTTCTAGGTCCTGTTGTTGGTGAGTTTCCAAGTCAAAATGATGTGAATCTGGCACCAGCTCCACCCCTCCCTCAGGTAAGGCACTAAAAGCCCCATTTTGCATAGGGCGTTGAGATAATTGTGGCATCCAGGTCAGGACATTCACCGTTTGTAAAGTACATAACGGAGCGGCAGGTACAACCACTCCAGGCATCTTACTGGCCGGACTAAATGGACTATACTGGTCTTTATCTGCTGTCATACACTATGGACTTGATAATGAGTTGTGACTGCTATGCGTCTCTAAGGAACATAGTCGTCGCCGCCGAACCTTAACACCAGATATTCAATCCGGGGCCATATCCAGGCACCGTAATTGAATATCCGGGTCTTCTGCAATGCGCCGAAACACTCCGCATGCTGCAAAAGCTAACCAGGCAGCAGCAATATTGAGCCGTTGCCCGGTTAGCCCCCACAACTAAAGATATTCTAGGTTTTCCCACGCCTTTCGTTATCCACGGGTCGCTAACCGAGCAGAGGCTCAATATTGCCTCTGTTTGGCTAGCAATGGTGCCGCCTCCACTCCACCCCAGAATGCTTATGACACACCCCAATTTTGTGCAGATTGCATGAGGGCGTGTAGCGGCAGAATGGGGGGATATTCACTGGCACTAACCATGTTAGTACCGATATATATCACAGTATAGCGGCATTTACATGGTTTACAGGGTTTTAAACTGTGTAAATGCCATTGAATATTGAGTACTATGTTACATATAAAGATGTGCAGGAGTGCGTGTATATTTGCCGGTGTGTACATTCAGAACAAAAATGCAAAAAACACATGCAGAAAAAGAATGACAACATTCAGAGCTTTATATGTATAATCAGCGATCTCCAGGAACAAACAGGAATAAGTCTTCACATATGAGGAATGAGTTTTCACATATGGGTACGTCGGTACCGACGGAGCCTGCGCAGGAACACTCCCCAGCGTCTAATCAGAAAGCTTTTGGGAACATCCCACAGCGCCTGCGTGCTGCCTTCCCGCCTTTCCAACTGTCTCTCCTCAGTTGTTCTTTTTCCGTGGAGCCAGCAGGTCGTGTTCCTGTCACCGCAGAAGAATTTCCTTATTTTTTCTTTATTCTTTTCTGTCGCGTCTGCCTTCTTCGACGCTGTACCGGTACCACCGGTCGTTGTTGTTTTCTTTTTTAAAAAAAACAAAAAAAACCTTTTTTCCATTTATTTTCTTCAGGTGCACTTCCGTTTTGGGCCTTAGGCCCAAAACCTTTTTCCTTAAATATGGAAAAGCCTGCCTCAGGATTTAAGAAGTGCACAAAATGTGGCGGTATTATCTCCGTCACCGACACCCATGACTGGTGTCTAAAATGTTTAGGCCCTGACCATTCCATTACAGATTGTGTGTCCTGTTCTATGATGTCTAAGAGAGGTCGACAGAACCGAGCTGCCAAGCTCAGTACCCTGTTTCCCTCTGATGCTGCTTCGGTAGCATCGACGTCTTCCAGGGCTGCTTCTTCCTCACATGGATCTCAGGTAACTAAACATAAATCCAGCCGGTCCTCGAAGGGTAAATCTCCTTCTAAGCATTGAGATGCCTCTGGCCTTGCCCTCTAGGATTCTGCACCAGCAAAATTACCCCGGCGGGAGGCTTCGGCCTCTAAAGCATCATCATCGGGGTTCCAGGATGATCTCGATGGCGTGGCCTCGACAGATCTCCTGGTGCCATGCTCTGGGGTACCGGTGGCTTCCACCGGTACCGACTTCCAGGCATTGGCAGCGTCGATGGATCAGAGGATTCTGTCCATCAAACGCAGTCTGGCGGCTTTCCTTGTGGCATTGACGCCCATGGTACCGCAACAGACTACTCAGCCGGTACCGGCTCTGGCATCGCCATCGGCACCGATTCCAGTACCGGTGGCATCGGCATCGGTGTCCGCTATGCCGGTACTCTGCCCTCTGCAGCCCTCCGGTACCGATACCCCGGTACCGGTGATTCCCGATACTGATCCCATTCGGTACGGGTATCGGGCTTTGCAAGAGCATCCCGATAGACGATACTTTGATTCCTCTGAGGATTCTGAAGAGTCTGTCGATGCAGTGATGCTTCTTCCACAGGAGGAGTCCTCTCCTAAACGAAGGATGTCTCCTCCAGAGGACTTGTCTTTTCAAGACTTTATCAGAGAGGTGGCTCGGGGCCTCTCTATTACAGTGGCCCCAGAGTCAGAGCCTAGAGCTAAGGAGTTAGATATTTTACAATATCCTAAAACTCCTAAGGAGGCAGCTACCTTACCTATTCATGAGATTCTGTATGATCTCATGTTAAGGATGTGGGAAGCACCTCTAACCACCTCTGCCCATTCTCGCAGGTTGGACACCATGTATCGTGTCCCTCCTTGTCCTGGTTTCCATAAAACCTAGCTTCCTCACCACTCTATTGTGGTTGAGTCTGCAATGAGAAAGATTAGAAGTGCCAAGAGACATGCCTCTAATCCTCCAGGACGTGAATGTAGAACCCTGGATGCTTTTGGTAGAAGAGTCTTCCAAACTTCCATGCTTGCTGCGAGAATTAATTCTTATAGTCTCTACATGGGAATGTTCTTAAAAGAAGTCATTGACCATTTGCAGACTTTAAGTCCTTTTATGTCTGACAATAAAAGGCAAGAATTTCTCACTGGGCTCAAACATGCCCAGGATATCTCCAAATTCTCCAACCGTGCAGCTTTCGACTCCTTTGAATGCGTAAGCAGAGCTTCAGCTATAGCTATAGGTGCACGTAGGATGGCTTGGCTTCAAGCATCTGATTTGGAGATCTGGGTCCAAGATGAATTGGGAAATATCCCTTGTACAGGTGAGAATCTGTTTGGTAAGGATTGGCAAACAAAAGCCAATCAGATCGATGCTGAAAATTCTGCTTTGGATAGACTATCCAAATCTACAGCTGCTCCTGCTAAGAAAAGGTTGTTCAAGAAAACACCTTTTTCTAAAAAGGGAAGATCCTATCCTGCTTATAGACAGAGAGCATCTTCTGCAGCTCAATTCCCTTCCAAACGTCAGCAATCCTCCAAACAGACCAAGGCAAAGGCTGCGAGGCCTGCTCCAGCCCAGCAATCTCAGCCCCCTCAGGGCCTTTGATTTTCTGCTAGAGAACCTAGCCTTCCTGGCTCTAGAAGGACCAGAGCCCTCCACCATTCCAGGAAGGTTATGTCACTTTGCTCCCAGATGGGGGCAAATCACAGCAGAGCATTGGACACTCTCCATCATAAGAGAGGGGTACAAACTTCATTTTTCCAGCTTGCCCCCTCTCACAAGAGTGCACCAGTTCAATTCTCCAACCTCCCTCCTCAGCCTGTTAGAGCAGGAGGTTGCCACTCTTCTAGCCCAGGGGGCAATAGAGGAAGTGCCTTCTCAACAACAGGGCACAGGGTTCTACTCCCCCTATTTTCTTATCCCAAAGAAAACAGGGGGCTTCAGACCCATTTTAGATCTCAGAGAGTTGAACAGAATCTCCAGGAACAAGCAGGAATGAGTCTTCACATATGGGTACGTCGGTACCGACGGAGCCTGCGCAGGAACACTCCCTAGCATCCAATCAGAAAGCTTTTGGGAGCATCCCTCAGCGCCTGCATGCTGCCTTCCCGCCTTTCCAACTGTCTCTCCTCAGTTTTCGTTTTTCCGCGGAGCCAGCAGGACGTCTTCCTGTCACCACAGAAAAATTTTTTCTTTAAATTTTTTACTTTTTGTTTTCTTGTGGTCGCGGCTGTTTCCCCGACTCCACCGGTACCGCCGGTGGTTTTTTCTTTTCTTTTTCCTAAAACTCAGGGAGTTTTTTCCCCTCTGTTTCTGTCTTGAATTTTTGGGCCTGTAAGGCCTCTCCATTATGGAGCCGCCTTCTCCTAAGAAGTGCCTTAACTGTGGAAATACAGTTTTCTTTTTAGACTCCAATAACTGGTGTCTAACCTGTTTGGGTCCTGACCCCTTTCCTCCAGAGCCATCAGGCTACAATTTTATGAGAAGAAATTCTCCATTTCGAGTTTCCCTCGATGCAGTTTTCCCTTCCAGTGTAAGGGCACCGACCTTTTCTTCTCTACAGGATCAGGTAACCCACAAACAGTCTGTTAAGACTAGCCAATTCTTGGGTGGTAGGTCTCATGCCAAGCATGATGACGGCTCCGGCCTTGCCCTCAAGACCTCATTGGCTTCAAAACCCCGGCGGGAGTCTTCGGTCTCCAAAACCTTTCAGGGGTTTCAGGTTGTTCCTGGGGCTCACCCCTCACAGAACATACCTGAGCCATGCTCGGGGGTGGCATCCGCTTCGAGCGGTACCGATAACCCGGCATCGGCACTGGTGTTGAGCGATCCACTCCTCACCAGGGATCGTCATCTGGTGTACTCGGTGCCTTCGGGACCGATCGATACCCAGATTGACTTTCCAGTATCGGCAGCTCCGTCGATACGACCCCTGACGTCGGTATCATCTAGACATGCATCGATAGATTCGCTTCCTTCGATGCCGAGTCTAGAATCGATATCTAGTCTGGAAGACTGGGTACCGACGCGTCTCGGAACCGACACGCACCGATTCCAGATGCGCGGTACCGAGGATATTCACCGAGACTTTCGAGTTTCCTTGGTACCATTTGAGCAGCCTCCGATGACTGTTTCGATGTCGGTATCGCCTTCGATTCCAGCTCAGCTACCGGTATCGGTGTCGATGCTGGTACCTGCAGGAACATCGGGACCAGCTCCATCCATGCTTTTTTCACCAGGATCTCTCCTTTCTATACCTAGTTTGGAGTCGATACCTAGCATGGACAATACAGTACTGACGGTTTCAGGTCATACCCGCCAGTCCCAGTATCCATTCATTAGAGATCCTGCTTTGCACCGGACAAGTACTGGTGCCCAGCCTAGTTCTTCGAGTTTAGCCTGTCCAGGGATTGTTCCCATTGGAGATCCTTCTTTTCAGAAATTTCTCCTTGACATGGCAACATTCCTGGCTATTCCTATCCCTGGCTATGATCCTACACAAGGCTTTTCTGGGGAAAAGGAAAATATAATGCTTCCTTTACATCATTCTTTACAGGATCTTCTTCTGAAAATATGGGAAACACCTTTAAGGGCTTCCTCACCACCTACAGCAACTGCTCTTCTGTATCAGGTGCCCCCCTCTCCAGGGTTTCAAAAGACTCAACTTCCCCATCATTCCATTGTAGTGGAATCAGCAATGAGGAAGGTAAAAAGCAAGAAGAAGCATTCTTCTTTCCCGCCAGGTCGTGCATCTAGAACACTAGATGCCTTTGGGCGTCAAACCTTCCAAACATCTATGCTGGCAACAAGGATTCTCTCATATATTTTTTATATGAGTCTATCCCTTCAGGAGGTCACAGAGAAATTATCTCTTTTGACTCCTTTTCTTTCAGAGCCCAAGGCTGCAGACTATTCCTTGCTTCTTAGTCATAGCCAGAATATCTCTACGTTTCTTTCTCATGCTTCCCTAGACTCCTTTGAGTCTGTTAGCAGAACCTCTGCTATAGCCATAGGAGCACGACGTAGAGCCTGGCTCCAAGCTTCAGACTTGAGCAGATGGGCACAACAAAGACTGGGTAACACGCCTTGTACTGGAGAAAATCTCTTCAACAAGGAGTCTTTGCGTCAGGTTGCTCATTGCTCCACTGACTTCCCTGCTTCTGAGGGCCATCCTAAATGCCCTACCAAACCTCCTTTTCCTAAAAGAAGAAGGTTTCATTCTTCTCCTGCCCATCATACCGATGTTCCCAAACAGGGGAAACCTCGCCCTGGTCTGAAGAATCCAAACTCAAGCCAGGAAAATTAACCCTCAATAGGGTTCCAATTAATCTGTTATAACATACAGTCCACTTCTTCTCATTAGAAGTTTTTTCACTGTTTTTTCATTTAAACCTCTACACTTGGATTCCTGTTTCCAGGACATCCACTTGTTTTTAGGTATGCTGAGCTGTCAGGATATTCATGTCTATGGATCACAGGATTTTCCTCCTCTTCCTACACTGAAGAGAGGTTTGCCAACTATCTCATGATAGTTTTCCTGTACCACCATGAATTTTTTCCTTCTACAGACTTACCGTATGGCAAGTCTCACCTCAGCTCCTATTTTTTCTTTACCTTCTTTTCCAGGGTTCCCCTGTAAGAGTGGTATCATACCAATGGAAGGCTTTCTTAGCCTTTCCAGTCTTCCTTTCCATTCCAGTGTAGAGTTCTTTCTCTTGAGTAAACCCCTTTTTTCCTCATCTGGGCAGCTTGTCAGACAGGGACGGGATATTCTCCTCTTGTTCTGTCTGTTCTCTCTGTTAAAAATAGAAAGATCTTTCTGCTCTGCCATTCAGCAGCTGCCCATGCAGGAGCTTCAGTGATTGGTCTACTGGTACTTTTCTATAAGTTCCAGTATTGTCTTCCACTACTTTTATCTAACCTTAGTAGTGCTTCCAAGATAGTGCTCATCTATCTTGGATAATCCTTATAACTTCTTTTCTGCCATCTCCAAATCCTTGGAGTTGACAGCATAGTTGAGCTGGCAGCTGGTTGTCTCCAACAGCCAGTTTTCTTTCCCAACTCTCCTGCTTAATGCTCTCTGCAATCTTACAGAGAAGCTTTCCACTATGGGCCCTTGCTAGAGAGCATTAGGGTTTTTTCTCTAATGACTATCCTATATGGTTGAAAAGGGCTTCCTCAGTCACCTCCCATGACTGTGAGGGTTCTTACACCCTTCTATTTCCTTTTATTTATTTATTTACAATCTCTTATATACCGCACTATTCATCATCAGCGCGGTTCACATGGAACAAAATGCTCAGTACATTTAATAAAGGACATAAGCCTTTCCTACGTGACAATCTAAAGAGTTACTAAATTCCTACAGGAAATATGCTCTTTTTCCTTGCAGCTCGTCCTCATGGTATCCTAATCCTTCATGGACAGCATATATTTAACTACATAACGCATGATACCCCACCCCTTGTCCCCCAAGTGGGTCTATCTGGTGTCTCTTCCTATGCGTATTCTGTCCCTTCACCATTTTAGAGTTCTACTGGACTCAGGACTTGCTGTTTACAGACTAATATTATCCTCTGTGTTCTCGCAACCAGCCTGGTTATTTTACTGGGTAGCATTCTACTCCATCTTTACCAGAGGGAATAGATTCTCTATATCTTCTCAAGTAGGTTCCACCTTCTTTGTTATGAGATGAATCATTCCTCTTCACATCTTCCATGTGAAGATTCCTGTAGACATATCTCTTTCTGCTTAATTGCAGACATTTCTCTTTAGACCTATATATATATATATATATATATATTTATATATTTATATATTCATATAGGTTCATATGTCTGTCAGCCATGTGTGCATAGACTATACCCCCTGGATCTCCCCATAAACATATCTATATATATATATATATATATCTACACACACATATATATATATATATATATATACATACATATATATATGTGTTTCTCTGTCGAGATACTACTTTTAGGTAGATATGTATTCACATACTTATCTCTCTAACTGTCTGTGCTCATAAAGGTATTTTTTCCTTCCTATCTGTTCCAGACAGTGGGTTTTCACATGTTCATACTATTTCACAGTATGTTTCGGTTTTATGCACACAACCACTGCTGTGGTACTGACAGCTTTTACCATAACCTTAGGTTCAGGTATCCCTGAAGCTCCCTATTCCTTTATCTTCCTACCTCTCGTCAGTTAGGACAGACATGGGGGATCTTCAGTAGCTCTGAGGTTTCCAACTCCTCAGACATCTGTCCTTCCTTGGGATTACGGGGTTTTTCTCCATACCCCTTCTTCCCTCAAGGACTAAGCCAATTTTGTCCAACTCGGTCAGTCTTCCTCTTTTGCTCCTAACTATAATTAACTCTAGCCAAAAGAGTTTTCAGCTTTTTCCATAAAGCTTTCTACTAAAGACCTACCGTTTTTGTTCTTCCCCAGTTGAATCCTGGGGTCACCTGTCAGTTCCAGATTTTGACCTTCAACTCACTTCTGTGAGGTCATCTTGAAGATTCCTCTACTGGATCCCCAGTAGATTCCATCAACATCTCTACTTCCTGCAATCCAGTAGGTGAGGTCCATATGGTGATTGTTCATTTCAATACATTTCATGATACTTATCATATATACAGGGACTCCTTGTCTGTAGTCCTATTTTAGGTCAGCTGTCTCCTACAGCTCCTCTCTTCTTCAACTCCTACCCTCCATCCTCGGGATTCCTGGGCATATGAGGTGGAGCATGTTTCAATCACCAACATGCTAGGGCTCCAGGCATCTTAGCTTGGGAGTCCCCATATGTGAAGACTCATTCCTGCTTGTTCCTGGAGATAGCACAGTTACTTACCTGTAACAGGTGATCTCTGGGAACAGCAGGAATAAGTCTTCACAACCCACCCACCTCCCCTAGGAGTTGTTTCTCTCTATCTCTCTTCCTTTCCTCTTTCTCTCTTTTGTCTCAGCTATAAAACTCAACTGAGGAGAGACAGTTGGAAAGGCGGGAAGGCAGCACGCAGGCGCTGAGGGATGCTCCCAAAAGCTTTCTGATTAGACGCTGGAGAGCGTTCCCGCGCAGGCTCCGTCGGTACCGACGTACCCATATGTGAAGACTTATTCCTGCTGTTCCCAGAGATCACCTGTTACAGGTAAGTAACTGTGCTTTCCTAGTCAAAGAAATATTCAAGATGGTTTCTCTAGGAACTCTGCTGCCATACCTTCAGAGTCAGGATTGGCTTTGTTCTCTAGATCTCAAGGATGCATACACTCATGTTCTCATCCATCCAACTCACAGAAGGTTCCTTCGGTTCCTTTTCCAGGAGAAGCACTATCAATACAGAGTGCTCCCCTTTGGCCTGGCCTCTGCACCAAGGGTGTTCATGAAATGCATGGCAGTGGTTGCTGCTTTTCTGCGCACCCTGGGAATATTTGTCTTCCCTTATCTGGACGACGGGCTCATTCGAGCTCCCACTCAATCAGAGGCCAAGACTGCTCTAACCTGCACAATGCGTATCCTTTAATATTTAGGGCTGGTAATAAACATCCCAAAATCCAATTTGATCCCTACTCAGTCCCTGGAGTTTATAGGGGCGTTACTGGAAACCACAAGGGCAAGGGCCTATCTTACTCAGGCCCGTTGCCTTCGCTTGATGCAGTTAGCTTCTCAAGCAGAGTCAAAACCCCTACTAACTGCTCGAGAAATGTTACACTTGCTAGGCCACATGGCATCCACCGTTCATGTGGTACCATATGCTCGCCTTCACATGAGAGCAGCTCAGTGGACTTTATCCACCCAATGGAACCAGGCATTAGGCTGCCTGTCAGACAAAATAGCAAACACAAGTCGCCTCATTTTGTCCCTCCAGTGGTGGAAGTCCCCTCAAAACCTGTTGCTGGGGTCTCCCTTTCAACAGCCTCTACCCCAGGCAACTCTTACAGGTAAGTAACTGTGCTTTCTCCGGGACAGGATCCAAGTCACTGCCCATCTAACCACATCCCTTCAGTGGTGGTGTTCTCCAGAAAACCTGCTCGTAGGGTCACCTTTTCAGATGCCTCCATGTCAATGCACCCATGCCTCCAAACTGGGTTGGGGAGCCCATCTGGGCAACCTGACTACACAGGGGCTCTGGACAGTGCAGGAGTCACAACTCTAGATCAATGTCCTGGAAGTTCAGGCTATCTTCAATGTCCTCCAGGTGTTCCAACATCACCTCACAGCACAGCAGGTCCTAGTCAGGATGGACAATCAGGTTGCCATGTTCTGTGTGAACAAGCAGGGAGGAATAGGCTCTTGGGCCCTCTGCAAGGAGGCGATACACCTCTCGTCCTTTGCCCATTGCTCATCAGATCCACCTCCAAGCGGTGTGCTCCCAGACTGAGTCGCATCCTTCTTCCCCATGAATGGTCTCTGCATGGACACAACTTCCTACATCTTCCAGATCTGAACTCCAGACATAGATCTGTTTGTGACTCCCCAAAATGCCAAGTTTCCTTACTTCTGCACAAGAACTCCGACATTCACCAGCCAACAAGTGGATGCCTTCCATCTACACTGGGGTCCGGGTCTGCTTTATGCTTTCCCTCCTATACCTCTCATTCCCAAAATGCTTTTCAAGTTTGTCGGAGAAGAGCTCCATGATACTCATTGCCCCTCACTGGCCGCGGAAACCGTGGTTTCCACTGTACTACGCCTGACACAGACTCATCCTCTGCGACTGGAATCTGCGTCCAATCTCCTCTCCCAGGATGACAGCTTACTACTCCATCCAATCCACAGCCTCTCCGCCTCACAGCTTGTCTGCTGAGAGCATAGCTATTATGAGGCTTTGACCTTACTCAAGAGGTTAAGGAGATCCTTTTGGCTTCTAGAAAGCCCTCCACCAGACGTTCATATGCTTTTAAGTGGCATAGATTCTCTGTCTGGTGTTCCCAGAAGGATCTCCATCCTTTTTCTGCTCCAGAGGAGTCAGTCCTCCAGTATCTCCTCCACCTGTCCTCGACAGATATAAAGACAAACTCTGTGAGAGTCCACCTCCATGCCATTGCGGCCTCTCACCATTTACTAGATGGACAGCCCATCTCCACGCAACCACTATTAGCACATTTCATGAGAGGAATCCTGCTGTCCAGACCGCCCATTAAGCCACCTCCGGTAGCTTGGAACCTCAGTGTCGTTCTTGCGCAGCTTCTCAAGCTGCCCTTTGAACCATTAGCCACAACTTCACTTAAGTTCTTCTCTTGGACTCACCCACACTTTATGCCAAAGGTGGTGTCTCCCTTCCATTTAAACCAATCAATTTACCTTCCAGTTTTCTTTCCTAAACCGCATGTGTCTAGCGCGGAAGCAACTCTGCAAACTCTTGACTGCAAATGTGCCTTGGCTTTCTATCTCCAAAGGACTCGAGATCATTGTAAAGCCTCGCAGTTGTTTATCTGATTTGACCTCATTCACCTGGGATTACCTGTTTCTAAGCGTACACTCTCCAGATAGATAACGAACTAGATTTCATTTTGCGTATGACAAAGCAGGACTCTCCCTGGAAGGGCATGTCACTGCTCACAACATTCGCTCCATGGCCACCTTGATGGCAAACTACACTCTGTAGCCATTGACGAAATTTTTAAAGCAGCAACTTGGTCTTCCGTCCATACCTTTGCTGCCCATTATTGTCTGGACAAGGACTCCCATCGGGATGCCATGTTTGGTCAGGCTCTTACCCCAGCACCTCTTTCAGACTTAGATGCAACTCCTACCCTCCGTCCCAGACTTTGAAAATACTAGAAATCCATGTGGGATCCGTGACCACCTCATGCCTACTCCGAGGCGAACCTCTTCCGGTTCTGAGGTCACATCTGGCATGTGGGTGCTAGGAAGTCCCATATGTGAAGACTATATTCTTGCTTGTTCCTGGAAATAGTGTAGTTACTCATCTGTAACAGGTGATCTCCGGGGAAAGCAGAAATGTAGTCTTCACAACCCGACGCCCTCCCCTAGGAGTTAAAGGGTTTCATTTACTCTCTTTCTCAGCTACAAACTCAACTGAAGAGAGGGAGCTGGGAAGGCAGGAAGGTAATTGTGCAGACGCAGTGGAGTGCTCTCAAAAGCTTTCCAATTGGGCGCTGGGGAGGGTTCCCACATGGGCTCCATCAGTACCAACGTCACCTATATGTGAAGACTAAATTCGTGCTGTTCCCGGAGATCACCTGTTACAAGTGAGTAACTACACTTTACCAAGTTTGTTATAATGTAAACTGCTTTGACTAAATGATAAAGCGCTATTAAAAAAACCCTATTAAATAGTCACCCCAAACCTTTAAGGTAAATACAGTGAAGGGACTACCACCCTCCCTTGCATCCCTTTCTCCCGCCTAGGTCATGCTAAATCTCATAGCCTGCTCTCCCCCACCAAGCTTTGCTCAAGTTTCCTCCTCATACTACCTTTCCTTCAGTCGAAAATGGCCCTCACTTGAGCCGCTTCATAATATGCCCTCAAATTTGGAACCCCTAAGCTGCACCCATCCTTTTTATCCCAAACCAGCATCCCCCCTCCCCCCGCCACCCTGGGTGGCCTCGTTTTTCCAAATAAAGGAGTTGATGTTTCTCTGCAGCTTAAATACTGCATCTAGCACCTCTACCGGCAAGGACACAAATAAGAACAGTAGAATCAACAGAACATTAATTTTGATTATAGTTACTCTTCCCCAACCAAGAAGCCTACCCTTTTCCCCACCTCTCTAAATGCCTGTCTAAGGCTTCTAGAAGGGGCCTGTAATTCAGTCCATATTATTCCTTCCAGTCTGTCACCACCTGAACCCCAAATTTACCTACTTGAAATGGGGAAGGCCTCTCTCAACCACTCCTCTAGGGATGGTTCCAAGTGTATTCCCAGAATTTCTGTCTCACTATTAATCTTGTTGTTGTCGTTAAGTGCCGTCGAGTCAGAGTTGACTCATGGCGACCCTCTGGATAGCTATCCTAAATTGTGTTCGGTCTTGAGTCAGGCGGCTCATTGTTGACAGACTGGTACCCGTAGCTGCTGTTATTGTATCGATCCATCTCATTGCTGGCCTTCCTCTTTTGCGTTGACCTTCTATCTTGCCAAGCATGATGTCTTTCTCTAATGATCTCTTTCTTCGCATGATTTGTCCAAAGTATGAAAGTCGAAGTCTTGTCATCTGAGCTTCTAAAGAAAGCTTAGGTTTGATCTCCTCTAGTACCGACTGGTTTGTTCTTCGGGCAGTCCATGGTATACACAGTATTCGCCGCTAGCACCATAATTCAAAGGCATCAATTTTCTTCCTGTCTATCTTTTCACTGTCCAGCTTTCACATCCATATGATGATATTGAAAATACCATGGCTTGAACAAGTCGAATCTTTGTATGGAGAGAGACATCTCTGCTCTTGAGAATCTTATCTAGGTCTTTCATAGCCATTCTGCCAAGAGCAATGCGTCGTCTGATTTCTTGACAGCTTGTTGCTTCTTTATTGATAGTTGATCCAAGTAGGTTAAAGTTGTTCACGATTTCAATTTCTTCTCCTTCAACGATGAACCTGTTGATTATGCCAGTTGTCATGATCTTTGTTTTCTTTACATTAAGGTGCAGGCCCATTTTGAGACTATGTTCTTTGATTGTGAGAAGCAAATGTTTCAGATCATCTTCACTTTCAGCCAGTAATGTGGTATCATCAGCATAGCGAAGGTTGTTGATGAGTCTTCCACCAGTCTTCACACCTCTGTTGTCTTCATACAATCCTGCTTCTCTGATGATTTGTTCTGCATATAAATTAAACAGGTAGGGGGAAAGTATGCAGCTTTGTCTTACACCTTTGCTTATTTTAAGCCATTCTGTTTCTCCTTGTTCCGTTCGAACTGTTGCTTCTTGATCAATGTACAGATTGTGCAAGAGTACGATCAGGTGTTCTGGTATACCCATGCTTCTTAATGTGGCCCAGAGTTTCTCATGGTTTACACAGTCAAAAGCCTTGCTATAGTCGATAAAGCACAAATAGATATCCTTTTGGTATTCTTTAGTCTTTTCAAGGATCCATCTCACATCCGCAATGATGTCTCTCGTTCCTCGCCCTTTCCTGAACCCTGCTTGCACTTCAGGTAGTTCTTGTTCCAGGTATGGTTGTAATCTCTTTTGAATAATCTTCAGTAGAATCTTGCTGGCATGTGGGATCAGAGCGATTGTGCGATAATTTCCACAGTCAGTTGGATCACCTTTCTTTAGGATTGGTATAAACACAGATATTTTCCAGTCAGTTGGCCATGATGTTGTCTTCCATATTTCTTGGCAGAGCCTTGTAAGTACGGTAACACCTGCATCAGATTGCTGCAATACTTCTATGGGAATGCTATCAATGCCTGGTGCTTTGTTCTTTGATAAGGCTTTCAATGCTGCTTCAACTTCTTCTTTCATCACCAATGGTTCCCGATCATAAGGTACAGGTTGAAACGGCTGTTGGTCCACTTGATCTTTATCATATAAAAACTCTGTATATTCCTTCCACCTTTTCTTGATCTTCTCAGCATCATTCAACATAGAACCTTGAGCATCTTGTAACATTCCAATTCGAGGCTGGAACTTTTTCTTTAACTCTCGTAGCTTTAGGAAAGCCGTTCTTGTTCTTCCTCTAATAGTTTCTGCTTCTATATCCTTGCATGCGTCGTTGTAGTACTTTTCCTTGTCCTGTCTTGCTGCACATTGGAAATCTCTGTTGAGTTCTGTTATTGTCTTTCTTTCTCCTCTGGCTTTAGCTTCTCTGCGTTTCTGGGCAATTTTCAGAGTTCCTTCCGTCATCCATTTTGGCCATTTTTGCTTTTTCACCTTTTGTAGAGACTTCTTGATGTCATTCCATAGCTCTTCTGGAGCTCTGTCATTTGTATCTAAAGCAGCAAATCGATTTTGCAGGCTGTCTTTAAATTCCAGTAGTAAATTCTCAAGGTCATATTTTTCTGCATTCATGAGTGGTTTGCTCTTTTTCAACTTTAGCTTGAGTTTGCATACTAGCAGTTGATGATCTGTACCACAGTCAGCTCCAGGTTTTGTCTTTGTTGATGTTATAGAGCTTTTGTATCATTGACTTCCACAGATGTGGTCAATTTGATTTGTATACAATCCATTGGATGAAGTCCATGTGTACAGTTGCTGCTTGTGTTGCTGGAAGAAGGTGTTTGAGATGAATAGATCGTTGGTCTTGCAGAATTCTATCAGTCTTTCTCCAGCTTCATTTCTGTTGCCAAGTCCATATTTTCCAACCACTTTGCCTTCTTCTTTGTTGCCAACTTTTGCGTTCCGGTCACCCATGACTATCAGGATATCCTGTTTGCATGTTCTGTCAATTTCAGCTTGTACTTGTTCATAGAACTCTTCAATTTCATCCTGTTCTGCAGCTGTTGTTGGGGCATATACTTGAATTATAGTTGTGTTGATAGGCATTCCTCGTAGACGAATAGAGATTAAGCGTTCGCTGACTGCATTGTATTTCATTACATTCTTGCAAGTTTCTTCTTTATTATAAATGCAACACCATTTCTTCTTTGTCTTTCATTTCCAGCATAGTAGACCATGTGATCATCTGATGCAAAGTGCCCGATGCCAGTCCATTTCAGTTCGCTGACACCCAACAGATCAAGTTGTACACGTTCCATTTCATTCTTGACCACCTCCAACTTCCCTTGGTTCATGCTTCGTACGTTTCATGTTCCAATGCATAAGGCATCTTTACAGCTTCTGACTCTCATTTCATGCGTAGCTACATCAGCAGTCAGATGTCCCGAGGGCTTTGATCCAACCACATCATAAATGCTGGCTTTACTCTGAAAAGTCTTCAGCTCTTCCCCAGTAGCTAGTTGAGTGCCTTCCGACCTGGAGGTCTCATCTTCCAGCACTATAGCACAATTTGTTTTGTTGTAACTATCCATTGGGTTTTCATGGCAAGATACAGAAGTAGATTGCCGGGCCTTTCTTCCGCACAGTTTAAGTTTGGTGGTGTTGCCGTTGTCACAGAAATGTGATCCTCCGCCGTCAATACTATCCCATTCTGCTGCTGCCCAGATGGGTGGTTTATCTTGGTCTGGCACCTCAGCTGAGACCTTTCCATCTTGGGAGACCCTGCCAGTAGTTAAACTACCGATAGTTTAGCTCTCAGCATCACTGATGCACACAAGCCCTCACAGCATGACAAACTGCAAACCAAGTGAGGGCTATTAATCTTATACCCTGATAAACTGTCATATTACTCGATCTCCCTCATCAATGTAGTTTAACTTAGCTGATGACAGCTCCCTTAGAGCCAGCCTATGGACTGAAGTTTCTGACCTGGAAGGGCCTATTTTTGGTGGCAATAACTTCAGCATGCAGAGTTAGCAAGCTCCAGGCTCTAGTAGCAGATCTCCCCTATGCTAGGTTTTTTTCATAATAGTGTGCTCCTGCATACTCAGCCTAAATTCCCTTCCAAAGAAGTGTTGGGCTTCCATCTTAACCAATCAGTAGTCCTGCCAGCACTTTTGCCAAGACCTCATGCTCACAAAGCGGAAATTGCGCTGCACATGTTAGACTGTGAGAGAGCCTATCTGGAGCAAGCTAAAGACAATAGAAAGTGCATTCAGCTTTCTTTTTCTTGGCCATAACAAAATGGGGTTTACATGAACAAATGCACACTTTAAATTTGGCTAGCAAATTGCATCTCTTTCACTTGTGCCCAGGTAGATCTAGCACCTAAGGGTCATGTCACAGCTTATAGTGTCTGAGCCATGGCTGTGTCAGTGGCCTATTTGAGGTCTGCATCCTGGAAGAGATCTGCAGAGCTGTGACCTGGACCTCTGTCCATGCATTCACATCTCATTACTGTCTGGAATGGGACTCCCAACATGATAGCAGTTTCAATCTGTCTTTCTGAATCTATTTAAGGTTTCAGATCCAACTCCATAAACCACGTAGGACCCTTCTTTTCTCTTCAGACTGCCTCTTAAAAATAAAAATAAAAGGTAAAAACTGAAAAGACAAACCTGTTTCCAACAAAAACAGTTGTCAGCTCAGTGCAATATTAGTAGTTCATCTTTTTGCTTTGAAGGCAACCTGTAGCTAGGGATTCCCATACATGAGGACTTATCCTGCTTGTTCACAAAGAAAACAAAGTTACTCATCTGCAGCAAGTGTTATCCATGAACTGCAGGATAAGTCTTCACATCCCACCCTCCTCCCCTTGGAGTTCTTCAGCTGTTAGGTACGCAACTGAGGTCCTCAGGCGCAGCAGTGGCAGTAGGTGAGAATGGGTGCACATGCATGAAGAGATCTCTTAAAGCTTCTAGAAGAAGCTGAGAAGGTTTTCACTCAAGGCTCCATCGGTGATGTCATGCATGCATAAGGACTTATCCTGCTGTCCATAGAACATCTGCTACAAGTGAGTAACTTTGTTTTACAGCCAAGAAAGCAAATAGAATGATAGGAGTTGTAAGGAAAGGAATGAAGAATAAATTAAAGGATCTCATAATGCCTCTGACTCACTCCATGGTGCGACCGCACCTTGAGTATTGTGTGCACTTCTGGTCACTAGATCTAAGAAAAAATATAGCGGAATTAGAAAAGGTTGTGAAGAAGGAAGACTAAACTGATAAAGAGGATTGGAAGGCACCTTTATAAGGAAAGGTTTAAAAGGCTAGGGTTCTTCAGGTTAAAGAAGAGAGAACTGAGGAGAGGTACAAACTAATGAGTGCAGTGGAATGAGTAAATATGAATCGGTTGTTTACTCTTTAAAAAAAAAAAAGTGTATAGACTAAGACATGCAGTGAAGTTGCTAAATATTTTCTCTGATGTATCTTATATGTACTTTTTCACTCAATGCACAATGAAGCTCTGGAATTGCTGGAGGATGTGGTAAAAGCTGTTAGTGTAGTTGGATTTAAAAAGGGTTTCGAAAAATCTGTAATCCATTATTAAAGTGGACTGGTGGAAATCCACAGTTCATCCCTGGGATAAGCAGCATGAAATCTGTCTATATTTTGGGATCCTACCAGATACTTGTGACATGGATTAGCCACTATTGGAAACGGGATTCTGGACGATGGATATTTGGTCTGACCCGGTATGGAAAATTGTGTTCTTATGTACAATACATTTTACATTAGACTTACAGATGTATTCTGTTAAGACTTCATGCTAATGTTTGTTATGAGATATTTTCTGTTACTTTTATAGCCCTAGTAAAATTGGTAATCAGTATGATTTTTGAGTTACAAATGTAATTTAATATCTCCAGGAACAAGCAGGAATGAGTCTTCACATAATGGTATCGTCGGTACCGACGGAGCCTGCGCGGGAACGCTCCCCAGCGTCCAGAAAGAAAGCTTTTGAGAGCATCCCACAGCGCCTGCGCGTTGCCTTCCCGCCTTTCCCAACCGCCTCTCTCCAGTTGTTCTTTTCCGCGGAGCCAGCAGGTCGTGTTCCTGTCACCGCTGAAGAAGTTCTTTATTTTCTTTTATTTCTTTGGTCGCGCGTCTGCCTTCTTCGACGTCGGACCGGTACCACCGGTCTTTTCTTCTTTCTTCTTTAAAAAAAAAAAACTACCATTTCCCACTTCTGTGCATTTTTTCCTTTTGGGCCTTAGGCCTAGAAAAATTTTCCTCATGGAAAAGCCCACTTCCGGGTTTAAAAAGTGCACGAAGTGCAGCAGTACTCTTTCTATCACCGACACCCATGACTGGTGTCTAAAATGTTTGGGTCCTGACCACTCCATCACCGATTGTGAGTCCTGTTCCATGATGTCTAAAAGAGGTCGACAGAATCGAGCGGCCAAGCTCAGTACCCTATTTCCCTCTGATGCAGCTTTGGTAGCATCGACATCTTCCAGGGCTGCTTCTTCCTCCCATGGATCTCAGGTAACCAAACATAAGTCCAGCCGGTCCTCGAAGGGTAGATCTCCCTCTAAGTATCGAGATGCCTCCGGGCATGCTCTCGAGGATCCCGCACCGGCAAAATTACCCCGGCGGGAAGCTCCGGCTTTCAAAGCTTCATCTATGGGGTTACAGGTTGACATCGATGGCTCGGCCTCGACCGATCACCTGTTGCCATGTTCTGGGGTACCGGTGGTTTCCACTGGTACCGACATCCAGACATTGGTTGCGTCGATGGATCAGAATATTCTGACCATGCAGCGTGCCATTACGGCATTCATACAAGCTGCGACGCCTCTGGTACCGCAACAAACTCCGTTGTCGGTACCGGTTCCGGCACCGATATCGGTTCCGGTGCCGGTACCGATTGCATAGACATCGGCTTCGGTGTCGACTGCAGCGGTACCCTGTTCTGTGATGCCCATCGGTACCGAATCGGTACCGATCACTCCCGATGTCGATACCACTCGGTACACGTATCGGGCTCTGCAGGAGCATCCACACAGGCGATACTTTGATTCCTCCGAAGACTCTGATGAATCAGAGGCTTCTGTCGAAGCATCGGTACTCCTTCCTCAGGAGCCCTCTTCTCCAAAAAGAAGAATGTCTCCTCCAGAAGACTTGTCTTTTCAAGACTTCATTAGGGAAATGGCCAGGGGCCTCTCCATTTCAGTGGCCCCTGAATCAGAGCCTAGAGCCAAGAAATTGGATATTTTACAATATCCTAAGGCTCCTAAAGAGGCAGCTACTTTACCAATTCATGAGATCCTTTATGATCACATGTTGGGCATATGGGAGACACCTCTCACTATCTCCCCTCATTCTCGTAGGTTGGACACCATGTACCGTGTTCCTCCTTGTCCTGGCTTTCATAAGACTCAGCTTCCTCACCACTCTATTGTAGTGGAGTCTGCTATGAAGAAGATAAAGAGTGCAAAAAGACACTCATCTAATCCTCCAGGAAGAGAATGCAGAACCTTGGATGCTTTTGGCAGGAGAATTTTCCAGGCCAATATGCTTGCTGCCAGAATCAACTCCTATAGTCTCTATATGGGGATGTTTCTAAAGGAAGTTACAGATCATCTGCAAACTTTATCTCCTTTTATCTCAGAAGATAAAAGGGAAGAGTTTCTCACCTGGCTTAAACATGCCCAGGATGTTTCCAAATTTTCCAACCGTGCAGCCTTTGACTCTTTTGAGTGTGCCAGCAGAGCCTCGGCTATTGCCATAGGTGCACGCAGATTTGCTTGGTTGCAAGCTTCTGATTTGGAACCCTGGGTCCATGATGGATTAGGAAATCTTCCTTGTACAGGTGAAAACCTTTTTGGCAAGGATTGGCAAGCAAAGGCCACTCAGATGGATGCTGAGAATTCTGCCTTAGATAGACTTTCAAAGTCTACTTCTGCTCCTGTTAGAAAAAGGTTATTCAAAAAGGCTTTCTTTCCCAAAAAGGGGAAATATTATCCTGTTTATGGTCAGCAGGCATCTTCTGCAGGTCGTTTTGCTGCAAAGCGTTAGCAACAACCTAAACAAGCCAAGCCTAAGGCTGCAAGGACTGCTACGGCCCAACAGCCTCAGCCTCCTCAGGGCCTTTGACTTACATCTAGAGAAGTTAGCCTTTCTGGCTCTAGAAGAACCAGAGCCTCTCACCCTTCCAGGAAGGTTAGCCCACTTTGCTCCCAGATGGGAACAAGTCACGGCAGAGCAATGAACCCTTTCCATCATAAGGGAGGGGTACAAGCTTCATTTCTTAAACCTTCCTCCTCACACCATGGTGAGACAGTTCAATTCTCCAACATCTCTCCTCGACCTTCTGGGTCAGGAGATTGCTACCTTTCTTGCCCAAAGGGCAATAGAAGAAGTACCCCTTCTTTAACAGGGCTCAGGGTTCTACTCCCCCTATTTTCTTATCCCAAAGAAAACAGGGGGCTACAGACCCATATTAGATCTCAGAGAATTGAACAAGTTTCTATGCAAGGAGAAATTCAAGATGATTTCTCTCGGTGCTCTCCTTCCATACTTTCAGAGTCAGGATTGGCTTTGTTCTCTAGATCTCAAGGATGCGTACACCCATATCCTTATCCATCCAACACACAGAAGGTTCCTTCGGTTCCTTTATCAAGGAAAGCACTACCAATACAGAGTGCTTCCTTTCAGTCTGGCCTCTGCTGCACGAGTGTTCACAAAATGCATTTCTACGCACTCTAGGAATATTTGTATTCCCATATCTGGACGACTGGCTCATCCGAGCTCCGTCCCAGTCAGAGGCACAGACTTCCCTAGCCTGCACAAGGTGTGTTCTTCAGTATCTGCGACTTGTAATAAACATCCCAAAATCCCATCTCACCCCTACTCAGTCACTAGAGTTCATAGGGGCCTTGCTGGATACCACAACTGCAAGGGCCTATCTTCCCCAGGCCCGTTGCCTACGCTTGGTGCAGTTAGCCTCACAAATTCAGTTAAAGTCCCATTTAACTGCTCGAGAAATGTTACAACTGTTAGGTCACATGGCATCTACCGTGCATGTGGTTCCTTACGCTCGCCTTCACATGAGGGCAGCTCAGTGGACTCTGTCCACCCAATGGACCCAGGCGTCAGGGTGCCTGTCAGACAAAATAGCAACCTCCAGTCGCCTCTTCTGGTCTCTCCAGTGGTGGAGGTCCACTCAAAATCTGTTGCTGGGGTCCCCCTTTCAACAATCGCTACCCCAAGCAACCCTTACAACAGATGCTTCTCCAAAGGGTTGGGGAGCTCATCTACAAGATCTCTCCACCCAGGGCATCTGGTCTCCACAAGAGACATCTCTACATATCAACCTCTTGGAGCTCAGAGCAATTCTTCTAGCTCTCAGAGTCTTCCACACCATGCTCAGCTACAAGACAGTCCTCATCCACACGGACAACCAAGTAGCCATGTTCTACGTGAACAAGCAGGGCGGGACTGTCTCTCTGTCGCTTTGCAACGAAGCTTTGAGATTGTGGGCCTTCGCCAGAGAGCATCAAATTCATCTCGTGGCAGTGTATCTTCCAGGGGTTCAAAACTCTTGGGCAGACAGACTCAGTTGAGTTCTGCTTCCACACGAATGGTCCTTCCATGGGGACCAGATAGCCAGGATCTTCTGAATTTGGGGAACCCCGGACATAGACCTGTTTGCAAGTCCATGGAATGCCAAACTTCCCCGGTTCTGTTCCAGGATTCCGTGTCAGGGAGTTCAGGCCAGGGATGCCTTCCTCCTTCATTGGGGGCAAGACTTCCTCTATGCCTTTCCACCCATTCCCCTAATTCCCAAGACACTGTTCAAACTTCAGAGAGACAAGGGGTCTATGATCCTCATAGCACCACATTGGCCACGCCAGGTGTGGTACCCTCTACTTCTTCATCTCTCTCAAGCTCCCTCCCTGGACTTGGGATCTGCTCCAGACCTCCTGTCCCAGGAGGAGAGAACGTTGTGGCACCCAAATCCCCAGTCTCTTCATCTCAGAGCCTGGTTGCTGAAGGCCTAGACCTTCAAGATTTGCATCTTTCTCAGCAGGTGAAGGATAACCTTCATGCTTCCAGAAAGCCTTCCACTAGACGTTCCTATGCTTTTAAATGGAAAAGGTTTACCATTTGGTGTGCACAGAAGGGTCTTAACCCCCTTGCAATACCTCTGAATTCTTTACTAGAGTATTTGCTGTATTTATCCCATGCAGGCCTTAAAACGAATTCAATAAGAGTCCATTTGAGTGCTATTGCAGCATCCCTTAAGCCTTTCAATGGACAGCCTATTTCCTCTCATCCTCTTATTGCAAGATTCATGAGAGGCCTTCTTTTAACTAAACCTCCCATTAGACCACCTCCAGTGGCATGGGACTTGAATTTGGTTCTTGGCCAGCTTATGAAGCCACCCTTTGAACCCTTAGCCACTACCTCCTTGAAATTTCTTTCCTGGAAGGTTACTTTTCTCATTGCAGTCACCTCAGCTCGCCGCATCAGTGAGCTGCAAGCCTTGGTGGCTAATCCTCCTTATACAAGGTTCCATCATGACAAGGTAGTCCTCAGGACTAATCCACACTTTATGCCTAAAGTGGTCTCACCTTTTCATCTGAACCAGGAGGTGTATTTACCTGTCTTTTTTCCAGGGCCTCATGCATCAAGTGCAGAGAGGAATCTCCATACCCTGTATTGTAAGAGAGCGCTCGCTTTTTACTTACAAAGGACACAGCAACATAGAAAGTCCTCTCAACTCTTTGTTGCTTTTGATCCCTCTCATTTGGGACTTCCAGTCTCTAAGAGAACTCTGTCCAATTGGATTGCTCAGTGTATTTCTTTCGCCTACCAGAGTAAGAACCTTTCTCTGGAGGGCCATGTCACAGCTCATAATGTGAGGGCCATGGCAGCCTCTATGGCTCATCTGAACTCTGTGTCCATCGACCAAATCTGTCGAGCGGCCACCTGGGCCTCGGTTCATACCTTTACAGCCCATTACTGCTTGGACAAGGACTCCCGCCGGGATGCCTTGTTTGGTCAGGCTGTTCTCAAACACCTGTTCCATACCTAATCAACTCCTACCCCCCATCCCTGGTTGGATGCCCGAGATCCATGGGGGCAGGAAGAGCCCTTCTCAGGGACTCACAACCTTGGAGATCTCCCTGGCATCTCTAGCTGGGGAGTCCCCATATGTGAAGACTCATTCCTGCTTGTTCCTGGAGATAGCACAGTTACTTACCTGTAACAGGTGATTTCTGGGAACAGTAGGAATAAGTCTTCACAACCCACCCACCTCCCCTAGGAGTTGTATCTCTCTGTCTATCTTTCCTTTCCTCTCTCTCTCTTTGTCTCAGCTTAAAACTCGAACTGGAGAGAGGCGGTTGGGAAAGGCGGGAAGGCAGCGTGCAGGCGCTGTGGGATGCTCCCAAAAGCTTTCTTTCTGGACGCTGGGGAGCGTTCCCGCGCAGGCTCCATCGGTACCGACGATACCCATATGTGAAGACTTATTCCTGCTGTTCCCAGAGATCACCTGTTACAGGTAAGTAACTGTGCTTTCTCCAGGAACAAGCAGGAAGTCAGTCCTCACATATGGGTGACGTCGGTGCCGACGGAGCCCTCGTGCTGAGCAAATCCCCAGCTTTCTAAGAAAGCCTTTGGGAATTGCATTACGCATGCACTGTCCCCTTCCTGCCCAAGGGTGCCATCTTACTCAGTCTCCTTTTTTCCGCGGAGCCCAACAGACGTGATCTAAGTGTCCCTGAGAAAAAAGTGTTTAAGAGTGAGAAATTACTTTACATTTTTACCGGTTCCAACTCTGTTCCCCTTCCTGCCTTCTGCGCGGTACACCGGGATCGAGTCCAGTCCAATTTTTCGTTTTTTGTTCTTAGTGACTAGCATTCGCTTTCTTTATTTTTCACTGGCAGCCCGGTCCTTCGACCTCGCCGGGGCCCTTCTTTTTCCCCCATGGCTGCCAGCGGGTTTAAAAAGTGTGATCGGTGTACAAAATTAATGTCCCTCACCGACACACATGACTGCTGTCTCCGGTGCCTCGGGCCCGACCACGACCCGAAGGTCTGTGGTCCGTGTAGGAAAATGTCCTCTAAGGCCTTGAGGAGTCGTGAGCAGCAGCATGATAGGATGTTTCCTGAGTCCGCACCCGCCCGGACCCGAACTTCATTGGAGGCCTCGACATCTCGGGAGCTGTCTGAACCCGAGCAGCGTCGGGTGTCCTCCGAAAGGGGGTTTCCCTCACGGGAACACCGAGGAAGAAGAAATCCGTGAGGGCGGCATCATTGGACGGTTCAGAACGGCCTGGTTCCTCGGGGGACCAGTTGCGGAGCCTCGACTATCGTCCCAGAGCCTCGGAGTCAGAGCGGCCTGCAAAACTCCCTCGACGGGAACCGGAACAGCCAAGGCAAGTAACCACTGTCCTCATCGAGGACTCTCCTCTGGGAGAACCCGCGTCGGGCCCGACAGCGTCTGGACCCGACTCGGGGGCTGCAGAGCCGCCTGAGCTCGGTCTCAGAATGGTGACCTTGGAGCGCAGCATGTTTGCCCTCATGGACCAGCAGCAAGCGCTGATAGCCGGTCTCACCGGTCTTTCCGCCCTGACCACCAGGACATCTACGTCCAAGTAGACCCCGGAGGCCGAGCCGATTCTCGAGACCATGAGGACTCGAGTCGATCCTCGGCCGAGGTCTCCCTCGACCTCCCGTTCGGGACTGAGGTCGTCGGTACGGTCGAAGCCGAAGCCCTTGAGGCCGGAGCCACTCGATTCCTCCTCGGAGGAGTCAGGGTGGGAAACTGAGGACGAGGAGTCACCAGACATCCATCGGACCAGAGAAATTCCCTCGGATTCCCCAGTGTCCGAACCTCAGAGAAGGTCCCCCCCCGGAGGACACTCAGTTCTTAGACTTCGTTCGGGACATGTCAAAGGCGTTGGCATTCCTGGCGGAGGCTGAGGAGGAGCCTCGAGCCAAAGAGCTCGAGATCCTCCAGTATGACTTTCCCCCTCAGGAAGCCCTTACTGTACCGATGCTCCACATGTGGGAGACACCGAAATCGATGCCGGTCCTCAGCAAGCAAATCGATTCCATCTATCGAGTTCGCAAGAGCCCTGGATTCCAAAAGGCAGAACTACCGCACAACTCCATGGTTGTGGAATCGGCCATGCGCCCGCTCAAGAGCTAGAAGACGCAGTCCTTGGTGCCTATTGGCAGGGAGGCCCGCAACATGGACGCCCTCTGCAAGAAGTGCTATCAGGGTTCAGTGCTATCATACCGAATCCAGACATACCCAGCTGTACATGGACATGTACCTGCGAGACCTGGCAAAGGAGATTGCCGGGTTCTCAGCTGGTCTCTCCGAGGGACCTTTGCATCGCTTCAAGACCTTGTCCACTGGGATCCATGAGTGCTCAAAGTTTATGACTTGAGCAGCCTATGATGGCTTTGAGGCGTCGGCCCGGGTAGCCGCAGCCAGCATCGGTGCACGCCGCCAGGCATGGCTTCAGTTGTCAGACCTGGAGCAATGGGTACAGAACAAGTTGGTCGATGTCCCTTGCCGAGGTGAAAACCTCTTTGGCAAACCCATGACAGAGAAGGCTGCTGAGATCGAGTCCAATTACCTAACCCGGACACGGCTCTCAAAGAAAACTGCCCCTTCTAAGAAGGGTTCGGGTAAAAAGCCCTTTTTCCTGAGGAAAGGTACTGCTTACCGAAACTACCACACATATCAGGCCTCCCCAGCTTCTCGACAGGGGCATGGCCCGTGTAAGCAAAAAGCCCCCAGGCACTGACTCTGGCCCTGCCTTGAGGGGGTTTTTGACTCCCAAAGCATAGCCCTT
Source organism: Ichthyophis bannanicus (assembly GCA_033557465.1). Classification (NCBI taxonomy): domain Eukaryota; kingdom Metazoa; phylum Chordata; class Amphibia; order Gymnophiona; family Ichthyophiidae; genus Ichthyophis; species Ichthyophis bannanicus. Next base: position 796,120,575 of record CM066034.1, read on the forward strand.
CTCTCCAAAGAAGTAAGGCCATGCACAGGAGGAAGGCTGGCCCTGTATGCCCATAAGTGGCCAGCCATCACAATGGATACTTGGGTTCTCCAGATAGTCCAAAAGGGCTATCAGCTAAATTTCACCCAGGTACCTCCCTTTTACTTTCCAGGGGAGCCTCTCAGACCCCCTCTACACAGGGACCTCCTCTTGAAGGAGTTAGCAGGTCTTCTCGAGGATCAAGCGGAAGAATTGAAGGAAATATCGATACATCGGGAAGATGTATTACCACTATTAGATAAACTGAAGAGTAGCAAATCACCTGGGCCGGATGGTATACATCCAAGGGTGTTGAAAGAACTGAAATATGAGATTGCAGACCTGCTATTTGTAATCTGTGAATTTTCATTAAAATCATCTGTAATACCTGAAGTTTGGAGGATCGCCAATGTAACGCCAATTTTTAAAAATGGTTCCAGGGGTGATCCGGGAAACTACAGACCGGTGAGCCTGACATCAGTACCGGGAAAAATGGTAGAAACCATCATAAAGAACAAAATTACTCAGCATGTAGATAGTCATGGCCTAATGGGAGACAGCCAACATGGCTTTAGACAAGGAAGATCTTGTCTTACTAATCTGTTATGTTTTTTTGAAGGTGTGAATAAACAGGTGGACAAAGGTGAGTCGGTTGATATAGTGTATCTGGACTTTCAGAAAGCTTTGACAAGGTCCCTCATGAGAGACTTTTGGCAAAACTAAAAAGTCATGGGATATGAGGCAGTGTACTATTGTGGATCAGGAACTGGTTAAAAGATAGAAAACAGAGGGTAGGTCTAAATGGCCAATTTTCCCAATGGAGAAAGGTGAATAGTGATGTACCCCAGGGATCTGTGCTGGGTCCGCTACTTTTTGACATATTCATAAATGACCTGGAAAAGAGAATAACGAGTGAGGTTATCAAATTTGCAGATGACACAAAACTATTTAAAGTTGTTAAAACCCAAGAGGATTGTGGAAAATTGCAAGAGGATCTTGATAAATTGGAAGACTGGGCATCAAAATGGCAGATGAAATTTAATGTGGACAAGTGCAAAGTTATGCACCTAGGGAAGAACAGCCCAAACTATGGTTACACGATGCAAGGTTCCACATTAGGAACCACCACCCAGGAAAAAGATTTAGGCGTCATTGTGGATAACATGTTAAAACCCTTGGCCCCAGTGTGCAGCGGCAGCCAAGAGAGCAAATAGAATGCTAGGTATCATAAGGAAAGGAATGGAAAATAAAACAAAAGATATTATAATGCCTCTGTATCGTTCCATGGTGAGACCGTACCTTGAATATTGTGTGCAATTCTGGTCGTCGTATCTTAAAAAGGATATAGCGTTATTAGAAAAGGTTCAGAGAAGAGCCACCAAAATGGTAAAGGGGATGGAAGGATACTCCTATGAAGAAAGGCTAAAAAGGCTAGGGCTCTTTAACCTGGAAAAGAGATGGCTGAGGGGAGATATGATAGAAGTCTATAAATTAATGAACGGAGTGGAACGGGTAAACGTAGATCGATTGTTTACTTTATCAGAATATACAAAGACTAGGAGACATGCAATGAAGCTACAGGGTAAACTATTTAAGACTAATAAAAGAAAATATTTTTTCACTCAACGTGTAATCAAACACTGGAATTTGTTACTGGAGGATGTAATAAAGGCTGTTAGTGTAGCTGGGTTTAAAAAAGGTTTGGACAAGTTCCTGGAGGAAAGGTCCATAAACCATTATTAAGAAGGGACCCAGGATATCAATGCTTGACCCAGTACAAGCATTGTGGAACCTGTGTCTTTTGGGACAACTGCTAGGTACGTATGACCTAGATTGGCCACTGTTGTAAACAGGATACTGGGCTTGATGGACCTTGGTCTGACCCAGTATGGCATATCTTATGTTATGTTCCCACCACCTGCAGGGAAAGGACTTCTACTCCAGGTATTTCCTGATAACAAAAAGAACAGGAGGCCTAAGACCCATCCTCAACCTGTGCAACTTAAACAAGTTCCTGGTGAGGGAAAAGTTCAAGATGCTTTCCCTTGGAATATTGCTGCCTTACCTCCGCCAGGGAGACTGGCTATGCTCCTTAGATCTAAAGGATGCATACTGTGATAAGGAAGCTTATCATAGCTCAGGAAGGAGCTATAGAAAAGGTGAAGTGACTCTGAACAAGCAACCTGTCAGTTCTGGTAGAAATAAGAAAACAGAATTTTTCCATAAAAGACTACCAGTCCCAGAATGCACCAGGTTTCCAACAGCCATTAGAGGAGCTGAAGTGGGGAAACGTGTGTTCAATCAGGTGGGCTATGAGGTAATCACTAAGCACTCATCTCAAAGGGCAGGACCTGATTCAGCACAGCTGCGCTGTGTTAGGGAGGAGCACTCATCTAAGCAGAATAAAGGTAGAGTTTATTCTACAGAGAAGCAGCTTGAGCTTGATCATCTTCATCATCAGGAGGATCATCAGAAGCAGAAGCCAAACCGGACGGGCAGAGAGGGAAAGAAACCCTTTGGAAGAAAGAGGAGAAAAGCCTTTGAGAGGTCTAGAAGAGTCCAGAGCAGTACGTATACTGGGAGGCATTCCAAGGGCCAGCATACACCATTGGACTGGGGAAAGCCAGAGGAATGGTGCTGCAGAGCTAGGAATCTCCAGACGGTACCTGTGAGGGAGACGGCTGCACGTGGAAGGGACCCTAAGACCCGTGCCAGAAGGTATGTGAAGAGAGATCCAGTGTCCAGGGATCTGGATTGGAAGGCTGGACATAAGAACTGGACTACATACTGGCCAGGCTATATAGAGAGGAACTCTAACAGCAATGGAAGCTCAGGTATGAACACTGATCTATGCCCTAGCTATAACCTTGAAAGACAGCAGGGAAACAAGTATTCTCCTGAAAGTGCTCCATTGGGAGATTCATCTGTGCCAATCCATGATATTGAACCCATGCTTGTTGAAGAAGAGGGGGTGATAGCAGATGAAGAATCTGTTTACATGGACTGCTCTCTGTCTAAACTCCTTTGGTGATTTTCTGTTATAAAGTACAGCAACCATCACAAAGAAATACAAACTTGTTCTTTAATCTACTCAGAAAAGCTCATGAGTAGGATTTTTAGCCACGCAGTAGAAAGCAAGCCAGCTAAGGGGTTTCAGCTGGATAACTGCTAGCAATTGAGCCTTACCTAATTGCTTGTGAGCTCTAAGAGAATCACTTCTGAATCTATGTGGGAAGATATAAGAAGTTTACCTGAAAAGAACAGTTTTTTTCCTTCTTTGTGGCTTTTGGTTTGTTGTTTGATACATGCTAAGAAAATATTAGCTAAGCCTACAGAAAAGACCAGTTTGTTATCAACCAGGTCTTATTTCTTTTGCTTTGATTGCCTGATAAGTTAAAATGTTGTTTTCCTGATTTTGTTTTTCCAAGTTTAACACTGAAAGCAAGTAACCTGATTTATGTGCTACCAAGCATATCTGTGTTGGGAGAAATAACCCCATAAATAAATATCTTATTGGCTTTACCCAAAAGCACAACTAATTATTGTGAGCAGCTGTGTCTGGTGTGAATGAACTGCATTGTCCACAATCCCTTGCAAATCATATAGATATATGCATTTGCCAAGACTGTGAAGATTCTCACCCAGGCAGCCGTCTGACAATACACACACATCGTAATTCATCCAGACCACAAACAATATCTCCATTTTGTGGTGGGATTCAGTACAAGGTACTTCCCTTTGGCCTAGCCTCTGTCCCCATAGTATTCACAAAGTGCCTGGCCGTAGTGGCCGCCTTCCTCAGAAACCAGGGGGTATTTGTCTTCCCCTACTTAGACGACTGGCTCATCAGAGCCATGTCAGCTCTGGAGGTCCAGCAGGCCACATCTCGCATCATTCAGGTGCTGCAACATCTCAGATTTGTGATCAATCACACCAAATCTATTCTAGTTCCCACTCAAGGTCTGGAGTTTATAGGAGCAAGGCTAGACACCCTTCAAGCAAGGGCTAGTCTACCAGAAGACAGGGCACAAAGGCTCCTGACCCTGGCACAAGTGAGTCAACAGTCCCAGATATCAGCAAGACACTTCCTGCGACTCCTTGGGCACATGGCTTCCACAGTGCATGTGACACCCAGTGCCCGCCTCCACATGAGAAAAGCTCAGTGGTGCCTCAGAAACCAGTGGACACAGGCCACAGGCAGACTCTGAGATAGGATCAAAGTGTCCAAACAACTGGTGCAGTCATTAACATGGTGGCTTCAACCACACCACTTGGTGACGGGGGTAGAGTTTCAGGCCCCTCTACACACGAGGGTCCTCATTACAGATGCATCCTTGCTAGACTGTATACCCAGGTGTGTGGTCTCCACAGGAGAGCACACAACAGATCAATTTCCTAGAGCTTCGAGTGATCCGCCTGGCTCTCTGGGCTTTCTGTCAGATCCTGGCTCATCAACCTGTCTTAATACAGACAGACAGCCAGGTGGCAATGTTCTATGTGAACAAACAGGGAGGCACGGGGTCCCGCATCCTGTGTCAGGAAACCCTAGACCTGTGCTCCTTTGCACTCTGGCATGGGATGCATCTCAAAGCAATTTACCTGCCCGGCCAGGAAAATTGCTTAGCCGACAAGCTAAGCAGAATTCTCTAGCCGCACGAATGGGAGCTGGATCCCAACATAGTCCAAGGACTGTTTCAGACCTGGGGACAACCATCCATAGATCTGTTTGCGAGCCCACAGAATTATCAGTTTTCCCAATTTTGCTCCAGACAGCCACACCCAAACAGGGTGGCTGCGGATGCTTTTCTAATCTCATGGTCTGTGGGCCTCCTCTATGCGTTTCCTCCCATGCCTCTGGTGGCCAAGACTCTGTTCAAGATCCTCCAGGACAAGGCCTCAGTCATTCTGGTAGCCCCCAGATGGCCAAGGCAACCCTGGTTTCCACTCCTGCTTCAACTGGCAGTGGAGGCCCCAATTCCTCTGGGATCACATCCCAACCTCCTGTCACTCTCCTGCATCCCAACCTCAGATCACTCAACCTGATGGCCTGGCTGCTGAAAGGGTGGTACTTGCACCACTCCTTCTTCCCAAAAATGTGGAAGAAGTGTTACTAGCCTCAAGGAGGCGCTCAACGAGACAAACCTATGCTTTCAAGTGGCATAGGTTTGAGGTGTGGTGCGTAGCGCAGAAGGAAAACCCTTTTTCCTGCCAGGTTACTGTGGTACTCCAGTACCACCTTCATCTTTCCGATTTGGGCCTTAAGTCCATCTCAGTCAGAGTCCACCATAGTGCCACCACTCTCCAGTGGAAGGCAAACCTCTTTCTGCACACCCTTTGGTGTCCAGGTTCCTAAGAGGCTTGCTTCTGCTGAAGCCCCTGGTTCTCCCTCCAGCGACCGAATGGGATTTAAATGTGATCTTAGGGCAGCTCACCCGCCCACCATTCGAGCCGATGGCAACCTGCCATCTACGCTACCTTTCTTGGAAGGTAGTTTTCTTGGTGGCACTCATGTGCCAGGCGAGTGAGTGAGCTGCAGGCTCTGATAGCCGACAGACCTTACACAAGGTTCTATAGGAACAGGGTGGTGCTCCGCACTCATCCCAAGTTTCTACTTTAAGTGGTCTCTTTGTTCCACCTCATCCAGGAGGTAGTTCTCCCTACCTTCTTTCCCAACCTTCTTTCCCAGACCGCATGCCAGTTGGGCAGAAGCAGTGCTGCATACCCTAGACTGTAAGAGGGCATTGGCCTTCTACATTGAGCGTACACAGGGGCATCGAAGGGCTTCTCAGCTCTTCGTATCCTATGACCCCAGTAAGCTGGGGATGGCTGTCTCCAAGCGTACGTTGTCAACTTGGTTGGCAAAGTGTATTGCTTGGGCATACAGGGCGGCCAATCTTCCATTGCAGGGTCGAGTTACGGCCCACCGGGTCAGGGCTATGGCGGCATCAGTGGCTCACTTCCGCTCTGTTCCACTGGCAGACATCTGCCAGGCCGCCATCTGGTCTTCAGGTCAGACTTTTGCAACCCATTACTGCCTGGATAGGGAGTCCCGACGGGCAGTGCTTTCGGCCAGGCTGTACGCCGTAACCTTTTCGAGGGTTAGGCAACTCCTACCCTCCGACCCTTTGGTGTCATGCTACCGGAGTGTTACTCTCTCAGTTAAAATCCTATTATGGCTGCTGCGGCTCTCATAGAGGGAGCCTATTTTTCAGCTATGGGTTCTCGGTAGCCTATAGCTAGGGAGTCCCATATGTGAGTACTGACTTCCTGCTTGTTCCTGGAGAAAGCGTAGTTACTCACCTGTAACAGGTGTTCTCCAGGGACAGCAGGAATCAGTCTTCATAATCCTCCCGCCTCCCCTTGGAGTTGCAGTCCTATGCAGTTCCCAAAGACTTTCTTAGAAAGCTGGGAATTTGCTCTGCACGAGGGCTCCGTCAGCACCGACGTCACCCATATGTGAGGACTGATTCCTTCTTTCCCTGGAGAACACCTGTTACAGGTGAGTAACTATGCTATACTAATAATCAAAAATATGATTTTAAAAGAAAAATATAGATTGTCTAGAATACTGAAGTAATTAAATTGCTATAATGTAATAATTTATGGTATAACATCTGAAAACCCTATTTTTCTTTTTATTTTACAGCCTAGTGTGATTCAAAATATGACAGAATTCAAACGTAGTCTTCCACTGTTCCCACTAGTGAAACCACATATCAATTTCATGGCTGCAAAACTTTGAAGAATATAAGCCAGTGAAGATATGCACATGGTTCAGCACTCGTCATTTGATGCCTGAGATTTTAATGATGAGCAAAAAAGCTCTGATTGAATATTAAGGGATGCAAATAGATATTGGTTTACAAGAGAAGGATCCCTGATACACTTCAGAATCATTCAGTGTATCAGGAATAAAGACAATTAGACCTCGGTTGCATTCACCTCTTAGCAAATTGAGGATGGAAAACCAAAACCTATCGAAGTGATAGACTGTCATGGATTCGGGATCTATTGAACATGGCCCACACCTTCAATATATACAATTCGTAATCTAAATATATGCTGAAAGAAACCCTCAAAAGCTATTAATGTATTGCATAATATGTTGGTGGTAGTACAAAATGAATGTGAGATATTTCCTTTAGAATCATTTTTTGTTATAAACAGCTGAAAACATGCATTGGTAGTGGATGAGTATACAAGCTGGGAAAGGGAAATGATACATAGAGGTTGGAAGTGTTGTTCTGAAGAATAAACTATTATGGTTTTTTTATTCATCAATTGATTGTCTTTTCAAAAACTGTAAGTGATCTTTCTACCAGTTGTATCAGATTTATTTTTAGTTCATTGGGAACATAACATTTGATTACAACAGGTAAAGTACAACAGAATAAAATAGAACTAGTTAGTTTATTAATAGAACAGGTCTCATGTTGAGAATTTTGGTATGGTTTTCATATTTATACAACAATGGGATCTTTGATATTTTATATCCAAACTAGTATAATGCTGGAAAACATTGCACATCACCTTTTTTTTTTTGTTCCAGGACATCTATCCTTATCGCCTACACATGCAGTCTGCTCTGTGCTTTTCCCCTATGTTTCTCAGAGTTAGTCTCACTGGTTTCTTTTAGGACTTTATTCTCATAAGGCCTTTCCCTTTTTCCAGCAGCATATATAATTTTTCATTTGGGCTGTGTATTGGTGCAGGGCTGCCTATTTGACATAGCTATATTATTCACTGTCACATTTGAAACGCAACAGTCACAGTTGGCTTGGTGATAATCAGTTTAAAGGTTTAATGAAGCTTTTGTGTTTTTAAACATTCTATATTAAAATGGACTATCATTAATAAGAACAACTAATTAATAGCAGCCTTTATAGTGCCATCTAACAAAAAGTTATTTTACAAATGATTGGTATGCAGTGAGACAGTGAGTAATACAGGATAGTTTTGATATCACTGATGTGGAACCGAGAGTCCTGTTTGGATCCAATTTTGGGTTATTGACATAGCACATAGCCAACTTCAGATACACCCTCTCCTAAATTTATTGTATATCCTTTGGATGTGCAAAGCACATAAACATTATTTATTGTATATAACTGGTATAAGATAATACCTGATTCTAAAAATGTGCAGAACAGAAGATTGAGCTTCACTGCCTAGATTTTTAATGTAGTCCACATATAAATGGCAAGAAGGGGATAATTTTATTTTGCCCCATATGTAAATAATACAAATTTTGATTTAGCAAGTAGTATATTTTAAAAACCATGATGTGGGCATAATAAGAGGTAACTACAATTTAATGTAGAAGTTGGTGTTCATCTTGAAGGTGTTATGTAACACTACTTGAACTAAATGACCACAGGTGCTGTTTTTCCAGATGGCCTTTAAAGACTGTTGTTAGCACTCATCCATACTGTCTGTGTATAACACTTCCCATAGTAAATTAGACTAGAATTATTTGCCAACCTTAAAAAAAAATTTGGCCTAATTCTGTGCTGTCACCTTTTTACTGTATTCTGGCATAAAGGCTTCATAAAAGGATTATGTATCCCTTATAACATAGTTCTTTTTTGGTTTTGTTACTTCCCATGGTTTTGGTCTTTTTTTTATTACAGTGGTGAAAAACTAATCTGAAATGCATGCTAGAAAATTCTGAAGATATTTGCATCATCACAGTTGAAGAGAAAAAAGCTCAGCCATATTCTTTGCAGAAAGTCTCTTCATGAGTACGCACATGTTTGGGAGATGTGCGTAATTTCAAAAAATTAATAAAAACATTTTTGAATGATATAATTGAAAATTTCCTTTCTTGTAAAGGATATTTCCAGGCATGTTTACTAAAGATTAATGTGCGTTAAGTGCCGTCATGGCTTATTTTATATCTATAGGTGCAGTGGCACTTAGTGCAAATTAATGTTGGTTAACGCATGTTAACTTTTAGTAAACATGCCCTTTAATGTTTTTAAATTCTGGAAATTGTGTATAGTCTGTCAGGTATTTCTCTTTCTTGTTAAGAGTTCTCCAGCATTTTACTGTTTCTGAGTTTGACATTGCAGTACAGTTTGATAACTCAGGCATATTAATGGATTCATTAGAGTGAATCCAAGGCTGTGGTGTCTATAAGCAATAACAGAGTACCTATCGTACACTGTTGTACAGTTTGTGCTTGTTAATTGATTAGGTTTATATATCATAAATTATTACTAGATTACTGTACATTTTTCCAATGGGGTTTTTTTGTGCAGCTGATGTGGAGCTGGGTGCATGTGACAGCCAGTATGATAGAATGCTAGACAGATGCTGTTTACAATAAAGAATCGGTATTCAATTTTGTGTTCTATGTGTTTATTTTTAGTTGACCACATTTTGCTCGCTATTATATGTGGCAATTCACGTTCAGATAGGTTCTGAAAGTTCTTTGCATCTAAGCAGTTCCGAACTCATATTTTATATTCTGGTTCCTGTGTGATTGGTGTCCCAGTTATTGATTCCAATGTTCAAGCATGTCATGGCAGTATCTATAGTGAGTCAAAGACTATTTATTGGATAAAGCAACTTAGTGTTTGAAATTATAGAAGCAGAGGCATTACTAAAATCCTAATCCCTTGCTTGCTTTTCTTTTAACTGCTAGATCACATCCACTAAAGGTTTCACACCTGAAGTAGATGAATTCTATAGTTCTGTTCATTTGTAAGTAAAATGTGAATAATATAAGGTTTCTAATGGCCCCTTATACTTTATGAAAATTACTCCAATCAAACTGACTTTAACAGAAAACTTCAGAGGGTATTATATTTTAATGATTAACGTTGTTGCACGGATGTTGTCTCAGACTATTCGGCTGTGAATTACTGGATTAGAAGAACTCGTCATTAACACCAGCTCAGCCTTAGTACATCAATGACCACTTCCGGCAATTATGAAAACTTTCCTTTTACCATCTCTCTTCCTTGTATCAAATTTCTAATTTCAACAATTGCTTGTACTTGCACTTAACTTTATGTTTCTTCTAAATATATTCCAATATGCCTTACAACTTGTGACTAGCACTTAGCTTCATGACGAATCTGGTACAGATGAATCTTCCTTGTCCGACGCCTCACTTACAACGTTGTGAACAGCGTTTCACTCAATGAATGAGGTTCTTCAGGGAATTTTTAGTGGTGCATATAGTCCAAACATTAACTGAAAATAGAAACTCACATTTAAAAACGTATTAGCTGTCCTAAGTCTAATACAAATTCTTATTAAAAACGTTTATAAGTTACTACATACCCTACATACTTAGGACAGCTAATAAGTTTTTAAATGTGAGTTTCTATTTTCCAGGAGAGCCTCCAAGGCCGCCTCTCCATGCAGCCCTCCTCCTGCAGGAGCTCCAGGGTCTGTTACGAGACCAGGCGGTGGAGCCTGTGCCTCCCCACCTCAAAGGTCACGGGTTTTACTCCAGGTACTTCCTAGTACCAAAGAGAACAGGGGATCTCAGGCCTATTCTCGACCTCAGAAATCTCAACACGTTTTATTTATTTATTTTATTTATTTACATTCTCTTATATACCGCGCTATTCTGCATCAGTGCGGTTTACATTGAACAAACTGAAATTACATTGAACAGGGTATTATAACTTGGAGATAACTATTTTACAGGGAACATGGGCTATGGAGGGTTAAGTGGCTTGCCCAAGACCACAAGGAGCACCTGTGGGACTAGAAACCCCAGTCCTTCCAGCCCAAGGTTGCTGTCCTCTAGTGGGATTTGAACCCCTGACCTTCCGGCCTGAAGTACATTGCCCCAACCACTAGGCTACTCCTCCACTCCACTCCACTTACAGAAGGAAAAGTTCAAGACGCTTACTCTTGGAACACTTCTGCCCTACCTCCAGCAGGGAGATTGGCTATGCTCTTTAGATCTAAAGGATGCGTACACTCACATCCTCATTCATCCAGACCACAGAAAGTACCTCAGGTTCATTGTGGGAGGGAAACCATATCAGTACAGAGTGCTGCCCTTTGGCCTCACCTCTGCCCCCAGAGTCTTTACCAAATGCCTGGCAGTGGTGGCGGCCTACTTGAGAAATCAAGGTATCTTTGTCTTCCCCTATCTGGACGACTGGCTCATCAGGGGTCAGACGTGCCAGGAGGCCCGGCAAGCCACCCTCCGAACAATTTCTCTACTACAGCATCTGGGGTTTGTCAAAAACTTCGCAAAGTCCACTTTGCTCCCCTCCCAAAACTTAGAGTTCATAGGGGCGAGACTGGACTCTCTGCAGGCAAAAGCTTTCTTGCCAGAAGACAGAGCCCAAAGACTGATGACCTTGGCAAACCAGTTTCTCAGCAGGTCACTGGTCTCCGCCAGGCTCTGCCTGAGGCTTCCTGGCCACATGGCTACGACAGTGCATGTCACACCCCATGCCAGGCTTCATATGAGGCCTGCGCAATGGTGCCTCAGAACTCAGTGGTCACAGGCCACAGGGAGCCTCAGAGGTAGGCTTTTTACCCGAGCCCTTCTTTTTGTGAGAAGGGGCAGAAGTCTTCCTAGACAGCCTTGTCCTCGTGAGGTGCTCGGTCTCGAGCTGTGCGGCCTTCTCGGTCATGGGCTTGCCAAAAAGGTTCTCACCTCGGCAAGGGACATCGACCAACTTGTCCTGAACCCATGGCTCGAGGTCCGATGACTGCAGCCATGCCTGGTGTCGAGCCGCGATGCCGGCTGCCGCAACACGGGCCGAAGCCATCGTAGGCAGCGCGGGACATAAACTTGGAGCATTCCCGGATCCCCGAGGACAAGGACTTGAACCTCTGCAAGGGCTCCCCGGAGAGACCAGCAGAGAACCCGGCCAGCTCCTTGGCCAGGTCTCGCAAATACATGCCCATGTACAGCTGGTAAGACTGGACATGGCAAGCAAGCATCGAGCCCTGGAAGCACTTTCTACCAAAACCATCGAGGTTCCGGGCCTCCCTGCCAGGGGGCACCGCGGAGTGCATCTTCTGACTTTTCAGGCGATGCATGGTCGATTCCACCACCATGGAATGGTGTGGTAGCTGCGCCTTCTGAAAGCCAGGGCTCTTCCGGAGTCGATAGATAGAATTGACCCGCTTGCTTAGAACCGGCGCCGAGGCTGGTGCCTCCCACATCCGGAAAAGGAGCCGTTCCAGCATCAGAGGAACCGGAACAGTAAAGGCCTCCTTTGGAGGAGAGTCATACTGTAGGGCCTCGAGCTCCTCGGCTCGAGGCTCGGGATCCGCAGGGATAGCCAGCACAGTGGCCATATCGTGGACGAACTCCGAGAACCGGGTATCCTCCGGAGGGGATCTACTCCGGGGTTCAGACTGCGGTGAGTCCGACGGGACGCACAGTGTCCTGAAGGTGTCGGGGGACTCCTCATCCTCCGTGTCCCAGGCGGACTCGTCCGATGAGAAATCGGGGTCCGACCTCGCGGGGCCTGTGAGCACCCGCCCAGACGCCGAAGGCACCGGCGTCAACGTCCTCTGTCCCGAACGGGAGGTCGAGGGAGACCGCGACCGAGGTCGACCTCGAGCCTTTATGGTCTCGAGTATCGGCTCGGTCTTCGGGGTCGACTTCGATGTCCCGGTGATCGGGGCAGATGCACCAGACAGGCTGGCCATCAGTGCCCGCTGCTGTTCTATGAAGGCAGACAGTCTGCTCTCCAAGGCTGTCAGCCTGAGACCCAGCTCAGGAGACTCAGCAGCCCCGGGCCTGACGTCGGCTCTCTGGAAGGAGAGTCCACGAGGACTACAGGACTTACGTGTCCAGCAGACTCCGGCTCCAGTCGAAGTACTTTGGGAGGCTTCTCCTGCTCCATGGGCCCGGGGCGACGGTCGGGGGTCTGAGACCTTGCTCTCGAGGAGCCAGGGATCTCTTCCGACGACGCCCTCGTGAGCCGCTTCTTCCTCTTTCGTTCCCGGTCAGGGGACCCCCTGTCCGAGGAGCCCCGACGGTGCTCGGGATCTGATTCCCGAGATGTCGAAGGCCTCAGACGAGGTCCAGGCCCGGCCGGAGGCTGAGTCCGAGAAAAGCCTTTCCTTTTGGTGCTGACGACTTCGAAGCGCCTTGGAAGACATTTTTCCACATGGTCCACAGGTCTTAGGATCGTGGTCAGGACCGAGGCACCGAAGGCAGCAGTCGTGTGTGTCGGTGAGAGACATTAGCTTCTTGCACCGATCACACTTTTTGAACCCACTGGAAGCCATCGGAGAAAAAAAGAGTCCCCGCGAGGTCAAAGGACCGGCCTTCCAGGGAAAAAGAAAAAAGGTCTCGAACGCCATCCACGAAGGGCAAAAACCGGAAAAAAGAAGATCGGGCTCGATACCGGTGTACCGAACCCGGCGGGAGGGGAACCGGCATCGAACCGGAGAAAAAATAGCGAAGGAATCGCGAAAAAATCTAACTATTTTCCAGGAGGACTAGGACACACGTCCGGTGGGCTTCACGGAAAAAGAGAGACTGAGCAAGATGGCACCTTTAGGCGGGAAGGGAACCGTGCCTGCATTCCCAAAGGCTTTCTTGGAAAGCTGGGGAAATGCTCCGCAAGGGCTCCATCGACGTCGATGTCACCCATATGTGAGGATTGACTTCCTGCTTGGTCCTGGAGAATGGTCTGGACACCCTTACTCTGTCTCAAACAGTATCAGGCCGCCCAAGCTGCCCCTCAGGGTCAGCAAGCCAAGGGGCAGGGTAATGGGCCCCGTAGGCAGAGGACTCCCAAGCCTCTGGCCCCTGCTCCCACTCAGCAGGGTGGGGGGTTTTGACTCCTTAGGCATAGCCTCTCCATCCCTGATTTCCCAATCCTGCACAGGAGGTCGCCTCGCCCTGTTTGCCCACAAGTGGCCACTCATCACTGGAGACAGTTGGGTGTTAAGCATAGTCCACAAGGGCTATCTGCTACACTTCCAACAGCTGTCTCCTCCATACTTTACAGGGGAACCTCCAAGGCCTCCCCTGCACACAGATCTTCCCCTTCAGGAGTTCCAAGGTCTGTTGGTGGACAGGGCAGTGGAGCCTGTGCCTCCCCACTTACATGATCAAGGGTTCTACTCCAGGTATTTCCTGGTACCCAAAAGAACCGGTGGCCTTCGGCCTATTCAAGACCTCAGAAATCTCAACAAATTCCTAGAGAAGGAAAAGTTCAAGATGCTTACTCTTGGAACACTTCTGCCCTACCTCCAGCAGGGAGATTGGCTATGCTCCTTACATCTAAAGGATGCGTACACTCACATCCTTATTCATCCAGACCACAGAAAGTACCTCAGGTTCATTGTGGAAGGAAACCATTATCAGTACAGAGTACTGCCTTTTGGCCTCACCTCCGCTCCCAGGGTCTTTACCAAATGCCTGGCAGTGGTGGTGGCCTACCTGAGAAATCAGGGAATCTTTGTCTTTCCCTATCTGGGTGACTGGCTCATCAGGGGTCAGACATGCCAGGAGGCCAGACAAGTCACCCTCAGAACTATTGCTCTTCTTCAAAGCCTGGGGTTTGTAATAAACTTTGCAAAGTCCACTTTGCTCCCCTCCCAGAACTTGGAGTTCATAGGGACAAGGTTGGACTCTGCTGGCAAAGGCATTCTTGCCAGAAGACAGAGCCCGAAGACTGATAAACTTAGCAAACCAGTTTCTCAGCAGGTCACTGGTCCTCTGCCAGACTGCCTGAGGCTTCTTGGCCACATGGCTTCGACAGTACATGTGACCCCCAATGCCAGGCTCCATATGAGGCCTGCACAGTGGTGCCTTCGGACCCAGTGGTCACAGGTCACAGGCAGCCTCAGAGACAGGATAAGGGTGTCCAGACAATTTCTGAACTCCCTCAGCTGGTGGCTGCACCCACCCAATCTGCTGCAAGGTGTACCTTTTCAGATTCCTGGGTTCACAGTGGTGTTGACCACGGACGCCTCCCTGCAGGGCTGGGGAGCTCATTGTATAGGGAAGTGCACCCAGGGTCTGTGGTCTCCCTGGGAAGCCGCACAGCAAATCAATCTACTGGAACTCAGGGCTATTCGGTTAGCCCTCAAAACTTTCTCTCCAACCCTGGCTCATCAGTCTGTCCTAATTCAAACAGACAACCAGGTAGCCATGTTTTATGTGAACAAGCAGGGTGGAACTGGGTCCAGGCTCCTTTGTCAGGAAGCACAGGACCTTTGCTTGTTTGCTCTCAGGCACAACATGCTCCTCAAGACTATGTATCTCCCTGGCCAGGAAAACTACCTGGCCGACAGGTTGAGCAGGATTCTGCAGCCCCACGAGTGGCAGCTCCATCCTTTGGTGGTTCAGAAGATTTTCCTCAAATGGGGACTTCCATCCATAGATCTGTTTACCAGTCCACTGAACAAACAGCTGCCAATGTTCTGCTCCAGGCAACCGCATCCTCTGCGGATAGTAGCAGATGCTTTTCTGATTCCATGGTCTCAGGGCCTCCTGTATGCGTTTCCTCCCACACCCTTGGTGGCCCGGACCCTGTTCAAGATTCTTCAGGACAAGGCCTCGGTCCTGCTGGTGGCTCCCAGGTGGCCGAGACGGCCTTGGTTTCCACTTCTGCTTCAGCTGGCAGTGGATCCTCCACTGCCTCTGGGGTTGCAACCCGACCTTCTCTCTCAGGATCAGGGTTGCCTTCTGCACCCCAATCTCAAAGCTCTCAATTTGATGGCCTGGAGGCTGCAAGGGCAGTTTTGGCTCCCTGGGGGCCTACCTCAGGAAGTTGAGGAGGTTGTCCTAGCCTCTAGGAAACAGTCCACTAGGAAAACCTATGCTCTCAAATGGAAAAGGTTTTCTGTGTGGTGTCAGCTGCGTACAGAGGATCCTTTCTCCTGTACGGTACCAGTATTGCTTCAGTACTTACTCCACTTATCAAATCATGGACTTAAGTCCAATTCTGTTCGGGTCCACCTCTCAGCTCTAGCAGCTCACCACTCACTGGTGGAGGGACATTCTCTGTCGGTTCACCCCTTGATGTCCCGGTTTCTCAGGGGCTTGCTTTTGCTCAAGCCTCCAATCCGTCCTCCTGCTCCTGAGTGGGAGTTGAATGTGGTCTTGCAGCAACTGACTCGCCCACCTTTTGAGCCGATGGCTACTTGCCCTCTACGCTTCCTGTCCTGGAAGACACTCTTCTTGATAGCCCTAACCTCGGCCAGGCGAGTGAGTGAGCTTCAGGCCCTGGTCTGTGACAGGCCTTACACCCGCTTCTATAGGAACAGGGTAGTCCTTAGCACTCATCCAAAGTTCCTCCCAAAAGTTGTCTTCTCCTTCCATCTTAACCAAGAGGTGGTTCTTCCAACATTCTTCACTAGGCCTCATGCAAGCCAGGCTGAAGCAGTTCTGCATACCCTGGACTGTAGGAGGGCCTTATCCTTCTACCTTGACCGTACGCAGGGGCATAGAAGGGCTACTCAGCTCTTCATATCTTTTGACCCTAATAATTTGGGGTTAGCTGTGTCCAAGAGTACCTTGTCCACCTGGGTAGCTGACTGTATCACCTGGGCTTACAGGGCAGCTGACCTTCCTTTGCAGGGTCGGGTCACGGCCCATCGTGTCAGGGCAATGGCTGCCTCAGTACCGCTCTGTACCGTTGGAAGACATCTGCAGGGCTACAACTTGGTCCTCAAGCCAGACCTTTGCGGCCCATTACTGTCTGGAGAGGGAGTCCCGTAGGGACAGTGCTTTTGACCAGGCAGTACTCCGGAATCTCTTTGAGGTTTAGGAAACTCCTGCCCTCCAGCCCTCTGTTGGGCTACCGGTGGAGGTTCTGTCAGTGAAAAGCCTTTCTTTGATGCTGGGACTAGAGGGAGTTCTCTTGTTCAGCCTGGGTTCCTTGGTAGCCCAGAGCTAGGGAGTCACCCATATGTGAGGACTGACTTCCTGCTTGGTCCTGGAGAAAGAGTAGTTACCTGTAACAGGTGTTCTCCAGGAGCAGCAG
Source organism: Ichthyophis bannanicus (assembly GCA_033557465.1). Lineage (NCBI taxonomy): Eukaryota > Metazoa > Chordata > Amphibia > Gymnophiona > Ichthyophiidae > Ichthyophis > Ichthyophis bannanicus. Next base: position 796,137,530 of record CM066034.1, read on the forward strand.
GAATCAGTCCTCACAAACCTCCCTCCTCCCCTGGGAGTTGCAGTTTGTCAGACGGCTGCCTGGGTGAGAATGTTCACAGTGTTGACAAGTGCATATATCAATATGATTTGCAAGGGATTGTGGGAAATGCAGTCCATTCACACCAGACACAGCTGCTCACAATAATTAGTTGTGCTTGAGTGTAAAGCCAATAAGATATTTATTTATGGGGTTATTTCTCCCAACACAGATATGCTTGGTAGCACATAAAACAGGATACTTGCTTTCAGTGTTAAACTTAGAAAAACAAATTCAGGAAAACAACAGCTGAACTTGTCAGGCAATCAAAGCAAAAGAATAAAGACCTGGTTGGTAACAAACTGGTCTTTTCTGTAGGCTTTAGCTAATATTTTCTTAGCAGTGCTCTAAACAACAAGCAAAACCCACAAAGAAGGGCAAAACTGTTCTTTTCAGATTAACTTCTTATATCTTCACACATAGACTCAGAAGTGATTTCCTCAGAGCTCACAAGTAATTAGGTAAGGCTCAATTGCTAGCAGTTACCCAGCTGAAACCCCTTAGCTGGCTTGCTTTCTACTGCGTGGCTCAAATTCTACTTCAGGAGCTTTTCTGAGTAGATTAAAGAACAAGTTTGTATTTCTTTGTGATGGTTGTTGCACTTTGTAACAGAAAATTACCAAAGGAGTTTAGACAGAGAGCAATCCATGTATTCACAACCTGTATCTAAGACTTCTCCTTCCCCTTCTTCAACAATCATGGGTTCAATATCAGGGATTGGCACAGAGGAATTTCTCAATGGAGCACTTTCAGGAGAATACTTGTTTCCCTGCTGTCTTTCAAGGTTATAGCTAGGGCATAGATCAGTGTTCATACCTGAGCTTCCATTGCTGTTAGAGTTCCTCTCTAAATAGCCTGGCCAGTATGTAGTCCAGTTCTTATGTCCAGCCTTCCAATCCAGATCCCTGGACACTGGATCTCTCTTCACATACCTTCTGGCACGGGTCTTAGGGTCCCTTCCACGTGCAGCCGTCTCCCTCACAGGTACCGTCTGGAGATTCCTAGCTCTGCAGCACCATTCCTCTGGCTTTCCCCAGTCCAATGGTGTATGCTGGCCTTTTGAATGTCTCCCAGTATACGTACTGCTCTGGACTCCTTTAGGCCTCCCAAATGCTTTCCTCTTCTTTCTTCCAAAGGGTTTCTTGCCCTCTCTGTCCGTCCGCACTGGCTTCTGCTTCTGATGATCCTCCAGATGATGAAGATGTCCAAGCTGAGGATCTCCAAGCTGAATCTGAGGATGAGGATCAAGATGAGGATAATTCTCTGCAGAATAAACTCTACCTTTATTCTGCTTTGATGAGTGCTCCACCCTAGCACAGCGCAGCTGTGCTGAATCAGGCCCTGCCCTTTGAGATGAGTGCTTGGGGATTACCTCATAGCCTTCCTGATTGAACACACGTTTCCCCACTTCAGCTCCTCTAATGGCTGTTGGAAACCTGGTGCATTCTGGGACTGGTAGTCTTTTATGGGAAAATTCTGTTTTCTTATTTCTACCAGAACTGACAGGTTGCTTGTTCAGAGTCACTTCACCTTTTCTATAGCTCCTTCCTGAGCTATGATAAGCTTCCTTATCACAAGTTGTACATAGTTTATTTTTACATTTTTGTGTGCTGTTTTTAGCTATGTCATTTGACTGAGCAAGATGGCACCTTTAGGCGGGAAGGGAACCGCGCATGCGTGCCTGCATTCCCAAAGGCTTTCTTGGAAAGCTGGGGAAATGCTCCGCAAGGGCTCCATTGACGTCGATGTCACCCATATGTGAGGACTGATTCCTGCTGCTCCTGGAGAACACCTGTTACAGGTGAGTAACTACTCTTTCCTGCACTCCCTATGTTGGTGGCTGCATCCCCCCAACTTACTGGAAGGGATGCCTTTTCAACCACCTGGGTTCACAGTGGTATTGACCACCAATGCCTCTCTACAGGGCTAGGGTGCACACTGTCTGGGCAGGTGCGCTCAGGGCCTGTGGTCTCCCTGGGAGGCCCAGCAGCAGATCAATCTACTGGAGCTTCGGGCTATTCGCCTAGCCCTCAAGACTTTCTCTCAAACCCTGGCTCACCAGTCTGTTTTAATGCAGACAGACAATCAGGTAGCCATGTTTTATGTGAACAAAAAAGGAGGCACTAGGTCTAGGCTCCTTTGTCAGGAGGCGCAGGACCTTTGCTTGTTTGCGCTCCATTACAGCATGTTGCTCAGCGCGGTTTATCTCCCTGGCCAGGAAAATTACCTAGCAGACAGGTTGAGCAGAATTCTGCAGCCACACGAGTGGCAGCTCCATCCCTTTGTAGTTCAGAAGAGCTTCCTGAGATGGGGACTTCCATCCATAGATCTCTTTGCCAGTCCCCTGAACAGACAGCTGCCCCAGTTCTGCTCCAGGCAACCGCATTCTCTAAGACTAGCAGCAGATGCTTTTCTGATTTCCTGGTCCCAAGGCCTCCTATATGCGTTTCCTCCCACGCCTCTGGTGGCCCGAACCCTGTTCCAAGTTCTGAAGGACCAGGCCTCGGTCCTTCTGGTAGCCCCCAGGTGGCCGAGACAACCTTGGTTCCCACTTCTGCTTCAGCTAGCAGTGGACACTCCACTACCTCTAGGGTTGCAGCCCGACCTTCGGTCTTAAGACCAGGGGTCTCTTCTGCACCCCAATCTCAAATCTCTCAATTTGATGACCTGGAAGCTGCAAGGGTAGTTTTGGTTCCTTGGGGCCTACCTCCTGAAGTTGAAGAGGTCGTCCTGGCCTCTAGGAAGCAGTCCACTAGGAAAACCTATGCCCTGAAGTGGAAGAGGTTTTCTGTGTGGTGTCAGCTACGTACAGAAGATCCTTTCTCCTGTACTGTACCAGTGGTGCTTCAGTACCTGCTACACTTATCCAATCAGGGACTTAAGTCCAATTCTGTTCGGGTCCACCTCTCAGCTCTAGCAGCTCACCACTCACTGGTGGAGGGACACTCTATATCGGTTCACCCCTTGGTATCCCGGTTCCTCAGAGGTTTGCTCTTGCTCAAACCTCCTGTCCGTCCTCCAGCCCCTGAGTTGGGAGTTGAATGTGGTCTTGCAGCAACTGACTCGCCCACCTTTTGAGCCGATGGCTACTTGTCCCCTCCGCTTCCTTTCCTGGAAGATACTCTTCCTAGTAGCCTTAACCTCGGCCAGACGGGTGAGTGAGCTTCAAGCCCTTGTCTGTGACAGGCCTTTCACCCGCTTCTATAGGAACAGGGTAGTCCTTAGGACTCATCCAAAGTTCCTCCCTAAAGTTGTCTCCTCTTTCCACCTCAACCAAGAGGTGGTTCTTCCAACATTTTTCCCTAGGCCTCATGCAAGCCAGGCTGAAACGGTCCTACATACCCTGGACTGTAGGAGGGCCTTATCCTTCTACCTTGACCGTACGCAAGGACATAGAAGGGCTACTCAGCTCTTCATCTCTTTTGACCCTAATAATTTGGGGTTAGCTGTGTCCAAGCGTATCTTGTCCATATGGGTGGCTGACACTATCACCTGGGCTTACAGGGCAATGGCTGCCTCACTAGCTCATCTCCGCTCTGTACCGTTGGCAGACATCTGCAGGGCTGCAACTTGGTCCTCAAGCCAGACTTTTGCAGCTCATTACTGCCTGGAGAGGAAGTCCCATAGGGACAGTGCTTTTGGCCAGGCAGTACTCCGGAATCTCTTTGAGGTTTAGGCAACTCCTGCCCTCCAGCCCTCCGTTGGGCTACCGGTGGAGGTTCTTTCAGTGAAAAGCCTTTCTTTGATGCTGGGACTAGAGGGAGTTCTCTTGTTCAGCCTGGGTTCCTTGGTAGCCCAGAGCTTGGGAGTCACCCATATGTGAGGACTGACTTCCTGCTTGGTCCTGGAGAAAGAGTAGTTACTCACCTGTAACAGGTGTTCTCCAGGAGCAGCAGGAATCAGTCCTCACAACCAATGTTCCCTCTAATTTTCTGTAGGCTGTGTGCGCATAAAATATCAGCTGTGCAACTTTTGAAGGAAGGTTAAATTTTTGTGCGCCACATAATGACACTCTGAGTTATATACTTTAAAATTTGACTACACGTCAGAATACAGTATGTACACCATATTGATTGCACTAGAAAATATTGTAGAACTTGTGAAAACCGTAAATACACAAGAACTTTTAAATTTTAAGACGTCTGTGTTGTTTTCTATCAGAATCAGAACCGTAATTTTTGTGCGCTCTGTTGTAAAGTATGTGCGCTCGCTCGGCGAGGTGTGTGCGCGCGCACATGCGCACAGCTTAGAGGGAACAGTGCTCACAACCCTCCCTCCTCCCCAGGGAGTTGCAGTTGTACATAGTTTATTTTACATTTTTGTGTGCTGTTTTTTAGCTATGTCATTTGACTGAGCAAGATGGCACCTTTAGGTGGGAAGGGGACCGCGCATGCGTGCAGTATTCCCAAAGGCTTTCATAGAAAGCTGGGGAAATGCTCCGCAGGGGACTCCATCAACGTCGATGTCACCCATATGTGAGGACTGATTCCTGCTGCTTCTGGAGAACACCTGTTACAGGTGAGTAACTATTCTTAATGGCCAGAGACATGGGAAGCGTAAAGCTGGTATTAGGTAATGTATACACGCCCAATGTTTTTAAGGAAAATAATTTTTATTAAAATTATTACTTTTAGAAACACAACATCACTATACACCTTCACACAACGAGATTAACAACCCTAATCCCACCCAACCCATACAGCACCCAGCGGTTACAAGTATCCACATTATTTTATTTATTTATTTAACATTTCTTTTATACCGCACTATTATCATCAGCGCGGTTTACATTGAACATAACATATACATACAGGGTAACTGTAGTGTATTTTACAATTTAACAGGAGATGAAAACTTGGAAGAACAGGGGTAACTATCTATAGTTATTTACATAGTTAAAAATATCTGGTTATATGCATGGTGTGTGTAAATCCCTATGGAGTCTAAATCGGGAAGTAACTTGTGAATAGGTGGTGCTTGAGCTTTTTCCTGAATTGGGTTAAGTTGGTAATAGCTCTCAGGTCTGGTGGGAGGGCGTTCCAGGCTTTTATTTATTTTTATTTATTTATTTATTTAGCTGTATTTATATCCCGCTTTTCACCGGGTCAAAGCGGCGTTACATTAAGGGGTGGGGGAAATTAAGTATACGGGCGGGGCGATCACCGAGGAGGCAACATTGATGATTTTGACATAGGATAGACTTTGGACATGGGACAGACTTTGGACATGGACAGGTTAGTATAGCTTTGGATCAGTGGTTCATGGTGGGCGAGATCCAGGGTTAATGTGCTTTTCGGTGGGAATCGTGTTGAAGTATTCCTGGAAAAGGATGGTTTTTAGCTGTTTCCTGAAAGATAGTAGGTCGGCATTGTTTCTGAGATAGCTCGGTAGAGAATTCCATAAAGATGGAGCATAAAGTTCAAAGGCTCGATTGCAGGTTCGTTGCGAGCATTTGGTTCTTTTGTGGGGGACGGTGAGGGAGTTGCTGGAGGCTTGTCTGGTAGATCTGCCGTGGGCTGGACGAGACAGTAGGGTGCGGAGCTGGGTGTTCTGTGTTTGGTGGATGGCTTTGTGGGTGAGTAGGATGGCTTTGTATTTAGTCCTTGCTTCGAGGGGAAGTATGTAGGTCTTTCAGAATTGGGGTGATGTGGTCGGTTTTCTTTGCTCTTTGAATAATTCTTGCTGTGGTGTTCAATGCTTTTCGTAGGGGGTTGGTCTGTGTGGCTGGAAGTCCATGGTATAGTATGTTGCAGTAGTCCAGATGTGGGAGTGTCGTGGCTTGCATTACTGTTCGGAAGTCTTGATGTTCAAGAAGGGGTCTGAGACGTTGCACTGTTTTTGCCTTGTGGAATATAGTTCCGGAGGTTTTAGTGATTTGTTGCTTCAGGGTGAGGGCTTGGTCGATAATAATGCCCAGGTATCTTATTTGTGGTTGTATTTGAATGCTTGTGGTTCCTATGTTGAGGTGTGTAGGTGGTGTGAAGTCTGGGTCTTTTGTCACTATGAGGGCTTCAGTTTTCTTGATGTTGATGGATAGGTTGTTTGCTCGTAACCAGTCGGACACTGCGGAGAAGCATGCTGATAGATGGGTGTTTGTTGGGTTTGTGGTTGTGATGGGGGCGTAGAGCATATCGTCAGCATATATGTGGAAGCTTATGTTGTGAGTGCATATGACTGAGCAGAGTGGTTGAAGGTAAATGTTGAAAAGCATGGCTGACAGTGTGGATCCTTGGGGTACTCCTTGGTGTTGCTGGAATGGGGGGGAGGTCAAGGTGCTGGTACGGATTAGTTGTTGTCTGTTAGTTAGGTAGGATTGGAACCACTTTAGTACGATGTCTTTGATCCCAATTGTCCGTAGTCTGTGTATGAGGATGTTGTGGGAGATGGTGTCGAAAGCTGCAGATATATCAAGGAAGATCATGGCATATCCAGAGTGCTTTTCCTGTGTTCCTATGAGGAGAGTGTTCATCAGTGTGGTCATGAGGGTCTCAACACCATGTAGCGGGCGGAAGCCGTGTTGTTGTGAGTCCAGTATGTTGTTGATATCCAGGTGTTCCTGCAGCTGCTGCTGGACTATCTTCTCGATTATCTTGGTAGTGAAAGGTAGGCTTGCTATGGGTCTGTAGGATGCTGGATGGTCGGATGATTGTAGTCTTGAGGGCGTCTGGCATGTGTCCTTGGGAGAAGGATTCATTGACGATATGGGCTAATGGTGCGCTCAGTTCATTTTTGGATTTCTTTATCCAGTCAGTGGGGCAGGGGTCCAGCGGGGAGGTGGTGGTGTTGAGGCAGGAGATGGTGGTTGATATTTCGTCTGGTGAGGTTTCTGTGTAAGTTGGGGTGGAGGTTTGTTGTAGTTGTATCTATGTTTGGCTGCGAGTTTTGTGGTCGTTGTAGTTGTTTGTATTGACGGGCCAGTAGCTCTGGTGGGATCTTCGGTAATTGGTCAGAGTTATGGTGTGCTTTTGTCAGTTTTTTGACAATCTGAAAGAGTTCACAAGGTTTGTTTATGGAGGTATTTATGATTTTCATGTGGTAGATTTTCTTCACTTTGTCAGTCTCGTAGTGATATGCATTGAGTTCATATAGGTATTTTGTTTTGTCATTTTCGTCTTTGGTTTTTCTCCATTTTCTTTCGGTTCTTCTGAGTTTTGTTTTTAGCTTTCGGAGACCGGGAGTAAACCATTTGACCTTTGTAGAAGGGGGTCTGGCGATGGCTTTGTTTGTTGATGCTTCAGAGGCATAAATGCTGAAAGCTCTTTTAGATGTTGCCTTAGTGCATCTCGCTATTTCTTTTGGGACAATTAGGTTGTTTATTGCTGCGGATCTTCTGATTCTATTGGGGGGTGAGGTGCGTAATAGTTGGGTGATGGCAGCAGGAGATTGATTGTTCAAGGCTTTAAAGGTTGTGATTATAATCTTATGTTGGATTCTGGCATGGGTCGGTAACCAGTGGAGTCTTTTCAGGATTGGTGTAATGTGGTCTGTCTTCGAAATTCCTTCCAATACTCTGGCGGCTGTGTTCATTGCCAGTTGGAGAGGGTTTAGCATTGCTTGTGGGAGTCCATATAGGATTGCGTTTGAGAAATCGAGGTGTGGCATCACCAAGGCTTGGAAGATGGTTCTGAAATCCGAGGGTTCAAGTAGTGGCCGTAAATGCCGGAGTGTACGTATTTTGTGATATATTGATATTGTTGTATTTTTTATGTGTGTTTTCATGTCTAGTCGTTGGTCCAGGGTGATACCTAGGTATCAAATAGTGGGTTTAACCGTTAGTTCTGTGTCCTTTATCTTTAATGTGGCTGGGGGTGTGAAATCCTGGTTCCTCGTAATGAACAGCACGTCAGTTTTGTTATGGTTGATTCGTAAGTTCTGTGTGAGGAGCCACTCTTCGACTGCTTCGAAACATCTCACCAGTGGGGTAAAGTCGGGTTGACTGATTGAAAATGGTATATATAGGAGAATGTCATCTGCATAGGCTAAGCATGCAACGTTAAATGAACGAACTAGGTCACAGATAGGTTGCATGTATATGTTGAACATTAATGCGGAAAGTGAGGAGTCAAGGATTCCCTTTTCCTCGAGACGATCGATGAGTATTTGATGATTTACGGAATCGAACGCAGCCGAGATGTCCATGAATATAAGGATGAAGCCTTGTCGGATGTTATCTATTCCTGTGATTAGAGTGTTGAAAAGGGTGATGAGGAGAGTCTCCATGCCATGTGCTTCCCTGAACCCATGTTGGGACGGATCAAGCGGGGCTTCCGTGTCTATATGTTGCTGGATTTGACGTTGGACTACCTTTTCAATTATTTTTGCTAGCAGTGGGATGCTGGATATTGGTCTATATGATTCGACTTTTAGTGGATCCATTTTATTATTCTTCAATAGTGGTCTAATGGAGGTATGTTTTAGACTTTGAGGAAAGGTTCCTGTTTCAAATGATTGTTCTAGGATTTTATTTAGGAAGGGGCTTAATTCACAGCGCAGTTCTCTTATCCAGGATGCTGGACAGGGGTCGTTTGGTGCAGTGGTAGCATTGATGGAGGCAATAGTGTTTTCGATCTCCTTGGGTGATATGGTGTTGAATTTGGTCAGTGGAGATGGGTGTGGCGGCTTGGGTATGGGGGAGGGACCAGTGGGGCAAGGGTTTTTGAGTGTTTGTATCATTTTTGATTTTAGGTAGTTAGCGTAGGCCTGAGGTTGTATTGTGTGTGTTTGTTGAGGGGTTGGTTCTCGTGCAAGTGTCTTTACTATGTTGAACAGATCATGGTGTTTGTTCACTGATCTTTTTAGAAGATTTGTATGGAACTGTTTCCTTCTCTCTGCTATTTCTTGGCGGTGCTTTTTTAGGTGTGAGCAGTATACCGTATAAGCTTCAGTAGATCGGGATCGGCGCCAACGTCTCTCAAGCCTGCGAAGATGGAGGAGTGATGCCCTTAGTTCATTTGAGTACCATGCTACATGTGCTCGGCACCTGGTTTTTTTATTTGTATCAGGTAATTGTGAGTTAGACCTGAGGGTGATGTCCCAGGTGTTAATCAGGTCGTCCAGATCAGGCTCTGAAGAGTTTAGTAGTGGGAGGACGTTCTTAAGTATTTCCTCTTTATCAAATGAACGGAATCTTCTTGCTGGTGGTTTGGGAAGGATGGTGTTAGTGTTGTGTTTGTTGAGAGTGGTGGGTAGTTGGAAAGTGATCAAGCTGTGATCCGACCAGGGTACTGGGTTTATGGATAATACAAAGTTGTGATCTGCTTCGATGATTGCTTGTGGGGCGAAAATCAGATCCAGCGTGTTTCCCTTCACATGAGTGGGTTCTCTGACTATCTGGCTGTAGCCAAGGTTATCAAGTGCTTCTAGCATTGCTGTGGTTTGGGCGTCATGTAGGGTGGGGAGGTTGAAATCGCCTAATAGCCAGCTCGAGGATCGTGGTTTATCTGTGTTGCAGGCAAGGTCGATTATTGATGATAGATCCTCAGATGCAGTTGTTGGTGCTCTGTAGACTACGTTGATTGAGCAAGAATTGTTTGATATAGAGATCGCGTTTAGATGGGTTGTGCTGACGGTTTTGCTCAGCTGAAATTGTAGATCACCTTTTGCAAGGATGAGTACTCCTCCACCTCTTTGGTTGGCCCTGTGGCAGGTGTGAATTGAGAACATGGGAGGTAGCATCTGGTTGAGAGTGACGTTGTCATAATCTGATAACCAGGTCTCCGTGATCATCAGGATGTCGAGGTTGTGGTATGCTATTAGGTCGGTGATCACTGGCCATTTTGTGCGAATAGATCTGATGTTGATGAGGGCGCATCTCAATAATTGTTGGTGCTGTTGATCTTTGGTCTGAGACTTTTTAGTATGCTGGAGGGCAATGTGGAGCAGATGGGGATGGTGCGTACGATTGGAGTTTGTTGGGTACGTTTGAGCCTTGTCAGACCATCTCTTCCCGTTACTCTTTAGTACTGGTATAGAATTAGTACCGGGGTTGAAGGCATATGAGCATCCGGACAGTACAAAGAGGAGATAAGAGATGGCTAGTGCTATGAATGTAAGCATCTTTCTGGTATACATTGTGTAACTCGGGAAAGGGGTGCTAGCTTTTTGGGGCGGTGCTCTATGTGGGCAAGTTGTAGCAGTCTGTTGTTTCCGGTTATTAGGTGTTCTGTCTTGTCTGAGATGTGGAGTTGTCAGGTTGGTAGAGCCGTAGTGTGATTCCTGGCTTGTTTAGATTCAAACTGGTCTCTGTGATTGGATCAGTGTATTGACTGCAGTGGTATCCATGGAGTTGACAATGCTAGTATCAGGTTACTGGCAACAGTAGCCTCTGAATACTGGTAAGAGTAGTGATGAAGTGGAGGCAACAGCAGTAGCTGAGTAGAGGCAACAACAGTAGCAATATACTGGCAACAGTAGTAGCTGGGTAGAGGCAACAACAGTAGCAATATACTGGCAACAGTAGTAGCTGGGTAGAGGCAACAACAGTAGCAATATACTGGCAACAGTAGTAGCTGAGTAGAGGCAACAATAGTAACAGTGTCCTAGCAACAATGGTAGCTGAGTACTGGCAGCAAAAGAAGCAGAGTATCATAACAATAGTAGCAAGCTTACTGATGATAGTAGTATCAAAGTATTAGCAGAACAATTAACAGATTTACTTGCATGAATGGTGTTTAGAGATCTTGTGTTAAATAGCAGAGTGGTAGTAATTGAAACAGGTGGTGGTGGTGGCTGTGCCTGGAAGGCAGTCATTTAAAGGTGCTCATAGGGTATTGTTTCAGTTCTGGCATGCATACTTGCCACTGTTGTGTGGTCCATGGGGAAGGCAGCAGTGTTTCGGTGGAGGGTGAAATCAATCAGGATGATGATTTGTTTGTGCCTCTGCAGAGATGTTCAGTATGATCCAGGTCAGGGCTGGGTGTTCCGAGCTTCCCGCTGTCTCTCGATGCTGCTTATCAGACTGCTTTTGGCTGTCCACGCCTAAGGGCCACGCCAAAGGGCCCTCTGGTGAGGCCCTCAGGCACGGGCCCGCCAGGCGCGGGATCACCTGACGGCGGCTTCTTTTAACGGTGTTTCTCCTCCTCCCACAGCACCGATTGGGTTGGAGTCCTGAGCGGGAAGGCTGACTGGCCCGCTCAGGTGCTCGACCCCGATCGGGGGAGCAAGAAGATAGCTACAGGCTGTGCTGGGTTTCCCACCCGACGGCGGCTTCTTTTAACAGTGTTTCTCCTCCTCCCACAGCCCCGATTGGGCTGGAGTCCTGAGCGGGAAGGCTGGCTGGCCCGCTCAGGTGCTCGACCCCGATCGGGGGAGCAAGAAGATGGCTGCAGGCTGTGCTGGGTTTCCCGCCCGACGGCGGCTTCTTTTAACGGTGTTTCTCCTCCTCCCACAGCCCCGATTGGGCTGGAGTCCTGAGCGGGAAGGATTGATTATAGAATCAATACCTCGTACCCCAACAATTCAGTTAGACAACGATAAGACAGCACTCCTTGACCAAACAGGGTAACTTCCCCCACCCCTCCTCCGTTCCCCTACTAACCCCGAGCCCCTCAATCATTCTCCTTCTTCTTCTTCTCCCTCCCCCCTTTTACAGGATCACACCCTCAGGTTGCCATTCCCCTCCCAGCCCCAATCACCTTAACCATGTAACCATACAATACCACCCAGGGAGTTCCCCCTCCCTTACAGGGATAGAAAGCACCTCAGTCAGTACCCAACTACTAAGGACAACTGAGAGCTCCAGGGACCCTACGGCGGTACCAGTATAACCTTAGGTGCAAGAGCCATCCGCATCAGCACCAGCACCTAGGGAAGGCCCTCAGTTGCACTACTCACAGGACCCGCTCCCCCAGCATTTAACGGCTCCCAAACACGACACCAGGCATCCCACTGCCGGGGCCCGAGCAACTTAGCTGACCTTTCCTCCATGGTCTTAAGTTCTAGCATCAGGCCTTGCCACTCAGCCAGTGTCGCAAAATACACTGTTTCCCCACCACCATACTCCTCTGTATCAGCGTCCCATGATACTCTCCCTGGGCCTCCCCTGACATTCGCAGTCCGAACAGGCAACAATCCGGGAGTGGCTCTAGCTCTTGGGCCAACCAACTAGAAACTCGTCCCCACACCGCCCTCCAAAAACCTTGCACTTTTTCACAGGACCAAAATCGATGCGTAAAAGTTCCTCTCTCCCTCTTACAGAATCGACACACATCCGTCTGCGCCATCCCCATCCTGACCGCCCAAACCTCCGTCACATACGACCTCCAAAGAAATCTATATTGTATTTCTCGCAATCTCACAGACTCCGACAAACCCTTCACTGCTGCGAACCCCTCCGCAAGCCTCGTGACCGTCAATTCCGGCATCTCATCCCACTGCCACTTTACAGCCAACGCCTCCAGGGCCTTCCCATAATCATACAATCCCGACTCTCTCCGCAAATTGTGCACCGTTATCTTCTCCTCCAAATTCTGCATCATATCTAGCATACTGCCTGGTCCTAGGAGTGCCCCCTCGTCTTTCTGCACCTTACGCACATAATGCCTAACCTGCAGATAAAAATAGAAGTCCTTAACACTCAACCCAAACCGGCGCTGCAACGATTGAAACGAGTCTAGCTCCGGGGTCGCGACCATTCGTAGATGCCCGATACATTTCACCCCGTGCCCCTCCCATTGCCTAGCCACCATATTTTGCACCCCTGGCAGAAAGTCTCTATTGCCCCTCAACGGCAACAAATCTGTTCTTCTCCATGCCGCCTCTGACACAACACCCTCCACACCTGTCTAACCGCTCTCATGTACACAGACATCTTCCACCACTCGGGCAGATCCTTATTCACTCTATGCCCCGGCCTCGACATCTCATCTATAAACTCAAGGGGTAGCGTTTCGGCCGTGCCCAGCAATACATCTTGGAGAGGGCGCATCAAACTAACCACATTATATTCTCGCAGCGATACCAGCCCTCCTCCTCCATCCTCCAAAGGGCCCATTAAAGCCTCCAAAGCTATCCGTGCCCTCCGCCCTCTCCATAAAAACTTACCCAAATGAGTCTGCAGAAGGCACAGGTCTCTTCTTGCGATCCCGAGTGGGGCATGTCGAAGTAGATACAACCATCTAGGGAGCTCCACCATTTTAAACAACGCAATTCGACCCATCAGCGAAATAGGCAACTCCCGCCAGCGTTTTAACGTCTCGATAGTCTTCGCTAACCGCGGGCCGATATTTACATCATAAAGTTGAGATACATCCTCCGGAATCTGCACACCCAGATATCTTATTTGTCCCTTTGCCCACAACAGCGGGAACTCCCCTACCCACTGAGAGCGTGCTCTCCCACCGACATCCAACACCATCGATTTGGACCGATTAACTCGCAGCCCCGAAAAAGCACTAAAGTCCTCTATCTGTTGCAGAGCCGCCATCAACGATGCTTGCGGGTCCCGCAAGCACAGGAGCATGTAGTCAGCAAACGCACTTACTTTGATTCCCCCCTGCCCCCAAGTTATCGCCCGGATCGCCTCCTCGCCCACAAGAGACACCAGCAGTGGTTCCAGTTGCAAGACAAATAACAAGGGTGAGAGGGGATATCCCTGCCTCGTGCCTCGCTCAAGAGAGAATGACTCCGAAAACTCCCCTCCCATGGACAGACAAGCCAACGGATCTCGATACAGGGCCTGTATCCAATGTACAAAGGCACCCTGGAAGCCAAACTTCTGGAGAGCCACAAACATATAATGCCAGGTGTGATAAGGAAGCTTATCATAGTTCCGGAAGGAGCTGTAATAGAGGTGAATTGGCTCTGAACAAGCAACCTGTCTTAGCTGGTAGAAATACTAAAACAGAATGTTTTCATAAAAGACTACCAGTCCCAGAATGCACCAGGTTTCAAACAGCCTCTAGAAGAGCTGAAGTGGGGAAACGTGTGTTCAATCAGGAGAGCTATGAGGTAATCCCCAATCACTCATCTCCAAGGGCAGGGCTTGATTCAGCACAGCTGTGCTGTGCTAGGGTGGAGTATCCCTCTAAACAAGTTAAAAGTAAAACATATTCTACACAGAATCAGATGGAGTTGAGGAACTCAGAGCTCAAGGACAGAGAGAGGAAGCAGCAGCATCAACGTGGAAGGAAGAAGAGGAAAACATCTTGGAGGTCTAAAGAAGGAGCCCATAGCAGTACGTGTGTTGGGAGTCATTCCAGAGGCAAGCATACTCCATTGGATTGGAGGAAGCCAGAGGAGTGGGGTTACAGAGCCAGGAATTCCCGGACGGCACCTGTGAAGGAGACGGCTGCATTTGGAAGGGGCCCTAAGACCAGTGCAAGAAGGTATGTGAAGAGAGACCCAGTGTCCAGGGATCTTGATTGGAAGGCTGGACATAAAAGCTGGATTACTTACTGGCCAGGATATCTGGAGAGGAAACCTAACAACAAAGGAAGCTCAGGTATGAACACTGATCTATGCCCTAGCTCTTCACTTGGAAGACAGCAGGGAAACAAGTATTGTCCTGAGAGTGCTCCATTAAGGAATTCCTCTGAGCCAGACCATGATATTGATTCTATGATAGTTGAAGAAGAAGGAGATATTTTAAATGATCAGAATGAATACATGGATTGCTCTCTGTCTAGGCTGCTGTGGTAAAATACTTTCACAAATACAACAACCATCAAAAGGAAATATAACTTGTTCTTTTATCTACCCAGAAAAGTTTACAAGAAAGCTTTAGGGTAGGATTTGAGCCACGTAGAGAAAGTGAACCAGCAAAGGGGTTTGCAGCTGGCTAATTATTGGTAATTAAGCCATGCACAGTTACACGTGAGCTCTGAAAGGAAACTACTGTTTGTGTGTGAAACTAGAAGAAAGTTATCCTTGAAAAAGAACAGTTTTTGGTTACTTTTGGGTTTTGTTTTTGCTTTTGGAGCACTGCTAAAAGGTATTAGCATGAGCCCTCAGAAAGACCTTTTCTGTTTCCCAACAAGGTCTTTATTGTTTGATTGATTGCTTAAGAAGCTCAGTTGCTTATATCATGATTTGTTTTTCCTAAGTACAATACTGAAAGCAAGTGTCCTTTTGTGTTACCAAGTAAATCTGTGTGGGAGAATTAATCCCAAGAATAAAATATATTTTTCTTTGCTTACACTCGAGCAACACAACTCATTATTTTGTGAACGGCTGATTCTGGTATGAATGGACTACATTCCCCACAATCCTTTGCAAGTCATCATAGTATTTTGCCTTTGCCAAGACTGTGGACATTCACGCCCAGCGCCCCCGTTTCCACAGGACACTCGGTCAAATGCCTTTTCGGCATCTAAACTCACCAGGACCAATGGCTCTTCCCCCAGCAGACACAATTCCATACCCATCAGTACCTTACTAATGTTCAAGAACGCTCCTCTGCCCTTAACAAATCCTGACTGATGTTGCCCTATCAATCCCGGCAAAAACCGTTGCAGTCTCGCTGCCAACACTGACACAAGAATCTTTATATCATAGTTGATTAACGAAATGGGGTGATAAGACGCCGGATCTTCCGGATCCTTGCCTGCTTTGGGAATAACCGTAATCGCCGCTGTGCGCATATCTCTTGGGAATTCAACGGTCTCTAACACTTCCTGATACAGGGCTGCCAACGAGGGTGTCACCTGCATCTCCAAAATCTTGTAAAACTCCGCTCCGTAGCCATCCGGCCCGGGAGCCTTATGTGGTGACGAACCCTTGATTACCTTCTGAATCTCTTCACCTGAAAGAGCTGCATTCAGTTCCCGCAATTCCTCCTCTTGCAATTTCGGCAACTGTACCTTATCCAGGAATGTACTCCCCCGGATGCAGTCCTCCGCCTCTGCTGAATATAACTCTTGATAAAACCGTCGGAAGACCCCCATAACTTCCTGAGTAGTAGTATACCTTACCCCCTCTTTATCCTTCATGGTAGCAATCACCCATGTCCCTCCCCCTTCTCTAATCAATCCCGCAAGCAGTCTCCCTGTCCTATCTCCATAACGAAACAATTGATGTCTATAGTACTGCATAGAGTATACTGCCCGCTCATGAAGCACCTGATTCATTCTCCTTTGCACTGCCAGATACTCCTCCCTGATTCTTCTGTCCGGCCTCCGCACATCTTGCTTCTTTAGACGCTGTAATTCCTGAACCAACTGCAATACGGTATCATTGACTCTCTTCCTTTCCTTTGCCACAAACGCCATGATATGCCCCCGCATCACAGCTTTCCCCGCCTCCCAAAAAACCACCACCTGCTAAACACTATTCTCATTGAACCGGACATACTCCTCCCTACACTGCTGCAGGTATTTTACAAAGCCTTCATTTTTCCATAGATGCCTTGGGAAAGACCACTTAGATTTCACCCCTGCCCTCCCCTTCCAATCCATCCGGACCATCGCATGATCCGAAATTACCACCGGGTCAATCTCTACCACAAGCACTTTGCCAAAGCATTGCCTCAATACTAAAATATAATCAATCCAAGACCAGGACTGGTGGGCTCGCAACAGATGTGTGTAGTCTCTCTCTCCCTCATGTAGGACCCTCCATGCATCAATTAAATGTCCCAATTTACACAAATAGCTCACTCCCTTTCTGCTCCAACCACCACTAGTTCCCAGCTGTTGCCTGTCCATCTGCGGGTCATGCGGACAATTAAAGTCCCCAGCTACAATGACCGGTATATGCGGTACCCTCCCCACCTTTGTTAACACATTCTTGAAGAAAAGGTGATCATAGATATTGGGTGCATAAATATTACCCAAAAGTACTTCCTCCCCCTGAATCTTTACATGAAGGAAAATGTATCGGCCTTGGGGGTCTGCATCCTCCTTCAAAACCTCCATCCGGGTCCCTTTTTTCACCAAGATGGCCACTCCCTTTTTCCGACTCCCAGAGGAGGCCACATACACACTCCCCACCCAATCTCGCTTGAGCTTCTCATGCTCCCGTACACTTAAATGGGTTTCCTGGAGCAGAGCAATCTGGGCTTTGCCCCATTTTAGGGCTTGCAAAATCTTAGTCCGCTTAACAGGCGTGCTTATCCCTCCCACATTCCACCTTACAATACGTAAGTCATGCATGATATTCCACAATTCTCAACATACTGCTCAAGTAGTGCAATTCTGTTTGAGCCCAGGACCTCCCAGCCACGACCCTAAGCCCCTTTTTCCTTGATGGGTGGCTCCCGCTCTCCTCCCATCGCCTCCCTCCCACCGGCAACCCGCCCTCTCTACTGTTGTCCCTCTCAGATCCTCCCTCTTCTCTGTTCCACACTCTTCCCAGAAAAACCCACATACAACCCCCTCCCCCCTTCCCCCCCCCAACCCCCCTTCCCCCACTCCTCCACAACACCTTACCCGGCTCCATCACCAGGATCGAGATCTAATGTAACGCTGCAGGGCTGCCCCGCCTAAGAGCTGCTTACCCCTGTGCAACTTTCCACAATCCAACAGCTCACCAGTTCCCCTCCCTCTCTCTCCCACCACCACCCCTGCTCATCCACACCCCTCCCCTGCCCCCTCCACTCTCATCCAAGGAAGCACACACAGGCAACCCCCAAGCCTAATTCCTCGCTTCACCACACACCCCATCCCCCAATTAACCAACATCCCCCACATGCACCATCCACACCTCCCAACAGGGTGAAACAGTGTACAACAACGCCGCATAACATAACCACCAGGCCCAAACAACTGTAGCAACCTGGCAGTCCATCTCATTGCCGGGCACTGCTAGCCGCCATATTCTCCCCTTCCATGCCGTCCATGAAGCTTTTGGCCGCAGCGACAGTATCAAAAGAATAATCCTGGCCCTGCTTGGAAACTCGCAATGTCGCTGGATAAGCCAGAGTGAAGCGAATTTTCCTCTGAAACAGGGAAGCACAGATAGGTGAGAACTCCCTCCTCTTGGACGCCACGGCCGCCGAATAGTCTTGGAAGATAAGCAGCTTCCAATTGTTGTAAGTCAGTCCACCTTTCCTCTGATATGCTTGCAGAAGCTGCTGCTTGTGTTGGAAATTCAAAATCCTGACGATGACCACTCTCGGCCGGCCATGCGTCTCTGATCTCAGCCCAATTCTGTGTGCGCACTCCACCCGCAGCTCCCTGACCAAGGTATTCAGGCCCAATTCTTCCAGGAGCCAGGCTTCAATAAATGGCAACAGTTGGGCATCATTTTTCTCTTCGGGTACTCCTATAATCCGAATGTTATTCCTCTGGGATCGGTTTTCAAGATCCTCTACTTTAGCTTGCAAAAACTCTAGTTGTTTCGTCTGGGCAGAGGCCACTCTTTCCTGCCGGCCCTCCGCCTCCTCCATAGCAACCATGCGGTGCTCTAATTCCTCCATGCGCTTTCCAACCTCTGCCAGAGAGTCCCCCATCGTATCCAGCTTTTTTAAAACTTGATCGAATTTCGGGTCTAGCAACTTGACCACCTCTCTTGCCACCTTGTCAGTTGCCGAGGTCATGCTGTCGGCTCCCAGAGACGCTGGCTGCGATAGCGTGGCCGCCACGGGCCCCGATTTCCCGCTCTTCTCTCTGTCTTTTTTCTGGGTTACTGGCATGGCAGGAAGCTGGGAGTCGGCTCGTTCGAATCAGCTTGGCTCTCTTTCGGCACTGGAGTAGATGGTAGCAAGCTAGCGTTTCAAAGAACAATGCTGTTTCAAAGATAAGTCGAGGCAGCCCCGGAGCGAGCCAGGATCCTTCCTCACCCGCTCATGCGTCACGTGATCTCCCCCCACTCCCAATGTTTTTAGCCAGAAATTTTTTCTTATACTACACTCCCACCTGTTGCAATTTAGCAATTACCAGCTCATCATAGGGGGCGATTTCAACCTGCCCAGAGAACGCTCCCTCGACTGTAAACCTCCACGAAGTGACCCAATGCGGAATAAAGGGAAGGGGGTGGATTTCTTACTTGAGGAATTAAACCTGGTGGATGTTTGGTGAGTACTACACCGAGAGGAGGTGGACTTTACCTTCTACTCACATCCTCATAAAAATTATGCAAGACTAGATTATTTGCTCATAATATTTAACTATTTCTTTTATTTATTTATTTAACTATTTCTTTTATACCGCCCCTTCCAGAGATCAAGGGCGGTTTACATATAACAAGTCAACAGTCATGTACACAGTTTGTATACATTTTACATAGAACAATTATTTAAAAATTTAGAGAAGGTAGAGATAAAAGAGGCTGCCATATCAGATCATGCCCCGGTATACATGATACTGAGGATAGGACAGGGGGAGGAGAGAGGGAAATCCCTGTGGAAAATGAACCCGACTCTATATAAAGACCAGGAATTTAAAACACATCTACGAGAGGCATGGCTTGCATACTGGCGTGAGAACAATACAGAGAGAATGGATCCCCAGGTGGTGTGGGAGGCGGCTAAAGCTACAATGTGGGGGGAGATCATAGCATACACAGCAAGGAAAAGGAAAACCCGCAATGCAAAATTGTTAGACCTTTCAAAACAATTACAAATGATACAGAAAAGTCACATATATAGCTTAAACACTACAGATAAAGCCAAATATTTAGCGGTGCGAAAGGAAATCAACACACTCCTGACACAATGAGCGGAGGGGGACATTGGATTGTATAAATATCAACTCCATAAGTGGGGAAACAAATGTGGGAAACTTTTGGCCCATATGGTCAGCCCAGCCAGGTGTAGGGCGGTGATTAAGGGCATCAGGATGCCACAAGGGCAACTAGAAGAGAAGGAGGGAGAGATCCGCTGACAATTCCAGAGGTTTTATCAATGGCTATACAGTGGTGGACCAGGCAATGAAGAAGGGAGAGAGGCTTTCTTTGAAGGACTCACCTTGCCCCAAATTACAGCTGAAGGCCTGGACATCAGAAATGCCCCTTTTGACACACAGGAAATCTTGACAGCTGTTCAGGCAATCAAATTGGCTAAAGCGTCCGGGCCCGATGGACTGGGGGGTGAATTTTACAAGATCCTAGGTGATTTAATGGTGGGACAATTTCAGAGACAATGCGACATGGCGCTGACGAGGGGCGATTTGGGAGATTGGAAAATTGGGTACTTCCTAATCGTCCCTCCAGTCTAGTCCCGAACTTCTGAGTTGTGATCCTCTCACAGCAGCTTGGAGACTGAGACATGTCATCCTTTTTCTGATGACAACTGGTATATCCTTCCTGGATGAACCTCCTCACTCCAGTTGTCTCAGTCTCTAAACAGCTGGAGGTTGGTTGAGCCCAGAGGTCCAGGCTCACTAGAGGAACGATTAAGATACAGATTACTTTAAAAAAAAAAAAATAGAAGGAAGAAGAGGTTCAATGGGAAAGAGATGAATAGGCTAATTGCCTTGGGGGGAGTGAGGTTGACTGGGAGATTTTTTTGCTGAGGTCTGGCCCTTTTTTCCTCCCCACTCCTCCTCCCTTACCCCTTTTTTTCTTAACTGTCTGAGGGCAATTAGTGGGTGAGGAGTTAGCCTGGGACCCGGTAGACCAGAGGCTCATCGGTTCGGCCATCCGTGGGCAAGAGTGAGTGAGCCGGCAGGAGTGTCAGTCAGCGCCTCGCAGAAGGTCTGCCTGCTCGGTGCTCTAAAGAGACTTAACCGGGCGTGTGCTCAGTGCTGAGGCGCTTCCTTCTCGCTTGCACTGCTCGGCTCCCAACTCTGACATGCAGCTGGTCGGTAGAGCAAAGTACAGAATCTCCCCCGGGGACACCAGTGGCATCATGGTGTAAAAGCCCATAAAGTAAGGGTTGCTCTCTTCCTCTGGAATTGCCCCAAAGAGGGTTTGGAGCGGTTTGGAGGAGGTTGTTTGTTCGGGCGGCAGGCCTACCTCATGCCAGCAGCGCGGGAACGGCTGCAGCTAGTTTCTGTATTTTGGCTGGGCCTAGGCTCATGGGAAAGCATTGTTTCGTGCCTATTTTCACGTATTATAGCTTGGGGGCCCTAGTAGGAGCTAGTTTTTCCATTTTCTTTGATTTAAAAAAAAAAAAAAAACGACGAGACCCCGTGTTTTCTCCTTTTGTTGTTCTCTGACTCTGCAGGTGTGCTGGTGCGTGGTGACACTGCGTGGGGGTCACAGGAATGCCTTCTAAGCTGCGTTGCCTTGTCTGTAGCTCTAGGAAGGCTTCATTGGCAGAGTCAGGGGTTTGCAAGGGGTGTACTCTGGAGGCTACAGCCATGGAGAACTCCTTGGAAGGGGTAGCAGGGGGGCAGAAGACGGTGCTGGATGGGCAGGAGGCTGCTTCCCTGGATTTGGCGCTGGGCGAGCCAGTAGCAGGTCCCTCGTCCGCACCAGATCTTCCACCTTCCCTGCCAGCATTGCCTGGGGGTCTCATGGCCATTTTTTCCTCTGAGTTTGTGGCCCTTATTCAACAAGCTTTTGGGGGGCAACAGGGAGGTCTAGTATCCAATCCTGAGTTGGGGACCAGAGGAGAAAAGCGACCCCTTACCCCTTTGACTACGGAGACAGGGGGTGGTTCGGCTAAGAGAGTCAGAAAGGAAAAGGATCTGAAGGACTCCACGTTGGACTCGGAGGGAGGTCTCTCCAAGGAGGGTGAGCTCGAAGACGAATTAGAAGAGGACCTGGAAGAAGGAGAGATAACGGAAAGAGAGGATCAGGCACAGGTTGTTCATCTGTTCAAAAGAGCTCCCGGCGCTCATCTCTCAAGGTGGATGCCGCTGTTATGACTGTCACGAAGAAGACTACGATTCCTGTAGAGGGTAGTGCAGCGCTCAAGGATACTCAGGACAGGCGGTTGGAGGCCTTGCTGAAGCAGGTTTTTGATGTGAATGCTTTGTCTTTACAAGCTGCCATTTGTGGAGCATGGGTGGCGAGGGCTTCCCTTCGCCGATCTCAGAGGGTGCAAGGGGAGGCCGCGGTTGGCGATATGGCAAGGCTGGAATCCACAACGGCATATTTAGCAGATATCCAGTATGACCTCATTAGGGGGCTGTCAAAGAGCATGGCACGCCATTATCTTTGGCTGTGCAATTGGGCAGCGGATGGTTCCTCTAAATCCCAACTAAGCAAGCTGCCATTTTGTGGCAAGTTATTGTTTGGGGAGGATTTGGAGAAGCTAGTGAAAGATCTCGGAGAATCAAAAGGGGGTCGTCTCCCGGAAGATAAGCAAAAGCCTGGGAGGTCTTCCTCCACCCCAAAAGGTCAGCAGAGGGAATTTAGGAGGTTTCGATACCCTAGATTCGGCCAGGCTCAGCGAACACATTTCCTTAGCAGAACACGGGTTTCGTGGGTTTCAGGGAGCCAGAAGGGGCTTTGGAGCGCTGACCGCTTCCTCAAATCTGCGAAAGGCCCAATGAAGTCAGGCGGGCCCAGGCAGGTTTGGAGTCCGTGGGGGGTTGCCTGCAGGAGTTTCTTCCTGCCTGGGTCCAGATTACGTCAGACAGGTGGGTGTTGGAGGTCATTCAAGAGGGGTATGCCTTGGAGTTTCAGTGGCCAGTAAGAGAATTTTTTGTTCAGTCCCCATGCAAGTCGCCTGTCAAGAGCACCGCAGTGCGGGCAACGCTCAAAAGGTTGCTGGACCTCAAGGCGGTGGTTCCGGTTCCTCAAGACCAACACGAGTTAGGTCGATACTCCATTTATTTTGTGGTGCCGAAGAAGGACGGATCGTTTCGTCCGATCTTAGACCTAAAAGGAGTGAATTGGTGTCTCTGGGTATCCCATTTTCGCATGGAGACCTTGAGGTTGGTTATAGTGGCAGTACGAAAGGGGGAGTTTCTGACCTCCGTGGATCTATCGTAAGCTTACCTGCACATTCCGATTCATGCGGAACATCAAAAATATCTCCGATTTGTGGTGCCTATGGGGCATTTTTAATTCCAAGCCTTACCGTTCGGATTGGCCACAGCCCCAAGGACGTTCACCAAGGTGATGGTCGTCGTGGCGGCGGCGTTACAAAAGGAGGGAGTGCTAGTGCATCCATACCTGGACGATTGGTTGATTCGCACAAAGTCCCGAAGTGAAAGCGCATCGGCAACAGCAAAGGTGGTAACGGTCTTGCAGGACCTTGGTTGGGTGGTCAACAGGGCAGAGCAAGTTGGTCCCGTCTCAGGAGATAGTGTACTTAGGGGCCCATTTTGATTCACAGGCGGGGAGAGTGTACCTACCCCATCAGCGGGCGCTGGGATTACGTCGCTTAGTCCGGCGTTTTCTGAGCAGAGCGTCGCCCACAGTATGGCATTACCTGCAATTGCTCAGAAACATGGCAGCAACAATAGATCTAGTCCAGTGGGCAAGAGCACACATGAGACCATTACAAAGGGCACTCCTCAGGCGTTGGTCTCACCAGACCAATCGGTTGTCTCAACGGTTACTCTGCCTACCGGAGACGCGTCTAGCGTTGCAGTGGTGACTTCAGGTGAAGCATCTCGAGAGTGGGATGCCGTTGGAAGTGCCTTGTTGGCTCCCGCTGCCAGTCTCTTCGGATGGGGAGCGCATTTCCAAGGAACGTTCGCACAGGGTCAATGGTCAGAGGACGAGAGGACCTGGCCCATCAACAGATTGGAATTGAGCGCAGTAAGGCTTGCGCTGCAGGCGTTCCAGCCATCTCTTTGCAACGTGGCCGTTCGGGTGTTTTCTGACAATGCCACGGCGGTAGCCTACATCAATCGCCAGGGGGGTACCAGCAGTGCTCCTCTGGAGGAAGAGGCAGAGCTGCTGTTCATGTGGGCCGAGCAAAATCTGTTTTGGATCGGCGGTGCTTCAGGCTGGTCTGGTGGTTTACTGCTCTGTTACTTACTCAGAAGTTCGGGACTAGACTGGAGGGATGATTAGGAAGAGTAAATTAGACTTACCTGCTAATTGTTGTTCCTGGAGGAACTCCAGTCTAGTCCTGCATCCCTCCCTGGTATTCGGCAGCCTAAAGCAATGGAGTCTTTACAGGTAAGCGGTCCATGTTGGCAGCGGGGGGATTTCTTTCTTAGTCTCCTTCCCTCTCATTTAAGGGGGAGGGTGGACCTCAGTATTTTTCACAAATGAGGTTAGTGAAGGGTCGGTGACCCTCTGTTATAATTTTATGCTAGGTTTTTGTTGTTAAAGGTGAATACTTAATGGTTGCTCCGGTGAGTCTGCTTTGTTAGTAGGTTACTGGAGTGAGGAGGCGGATCCAGGAAGGATATACCAGTTGTCATCAGAAAAAGGATGACGTGTCTCAGTCTCCAAGCTGCTGTGAGAGGATCACAACTCAGAAGTTCGGGACTAGACTGGAGTTCCTCCAGGAACAACAATTAGCAGGTAAGTCTAATTTACTCTTCCTAAACCTGGGAGGGATGAAACACAAATGGGATCATACAAAACCCTCTCTCTAATTAATCAGGATGTTAAACTAATCGCCACACTGCTGGCCAGACGCCTGACAGGGATCATCTGCAAACTCATCCACCCAGACCAAGTGGGCTTTGTGCCGGGGCAATTTGCTTCTGCACACCTGATGAGAGTGGTGGTGGTGGTAGCCCTTCAACAAGGGAAGGGCCAGTAGGGGGAGATGACGACATTGCAAGCCTCGATGCCAAGAAGGCTTTTGATAATGTTTCCTGGGATTATCTCTTTTGTGTCATAAAGCATTTTGGAATTGGGGAAAGTTTTTGGACTGGGTCAAGATGTTGTATCATGGACCCAAAGCCCAAATCTTGGTAAACGGAGCACTGACAGAGCCCTTCCAACTTCAACGGGGCACACAGCAGGGCAGCCCACTCTCTCCAATGCTGTTTTTACTATCGTTGGAACCCCTAGCTACTAAAATTAGAGACACCGACAAATGGCAGGGCATATAGGTGGGGGCATCCACATGTAAAATCAATCTTTTTGCAGACGACATGCTACTCTTTATTAGGCAAGCAGGGACACACATACAAAAAGTCATCCGCATCATAGCAATGTTTGGGACATTCGCAGGCTAAAGGTTAACTGGTCCACGTCAAAGGCTATGCAGGTCCAAACCAAGTGTGTGGGCACAGAGGGGGGAAAACTTCCCACTTAAGTGGGTGGGTGACTTCATGAAATACCTGGGGGTGCATCTGAGCGCCAATAGGAAATTGACATATCAAAAAATGTAGTTGACAAGCTGGCACAGATGCAAAGCTGGTGTTCGAAATGGAAGTCTTCCTCTCTCATTACTAGGCTGAGTCGCATTAATAAAGATGGTTCTATTGCCCTGCTTACTATACCTATTGCAAGTGTTGCCCCTGTGGATCAAGGGGAAAGAAGAGAGACTATAAAGAAGCATAGTGAACAATTTCATATGGAGGGGACGTTCAGCCCGGGTTAGCTTTATTAAGTTGACGGTGGGCAGAGATAAAGGAGGACTGAACTTACCAGATGTCCGCCTATATAATGTGGCGGCGTTACTTAGATGGATACATGAGCTGCAAGGAGGCAAAGATCAATACACCCAAATGGGGTTCTTGGATGGGGGTTGCGCCCCTACAAGTTCTTCACCTTTGATATAAGTGCCCCAGCTCTGGCAGAAAAAGGCAGGGATTTTCTCAGGATTCCTGGAACCCATGCAAAAGACTTGGTGTTGGTGGTGGGGGACTATTGAGGGAGCCAGAGGCTGGCATTCACCATTTAATTCACTAGTGGGCAACCCCAAATTCACGCAAGGTGTAGACACTGCCATGTTTAAGCAGTGGAAAACCCAAGGTTGCCGCTCAATAGGACATCTCTTGGAGCTGGACGGCGTGCAATTTGCATCATACGAGCAACTTAAACGGGCATGGCAAATCCCAAACAAACAGTTCTTAGCCTATTTCCAGTGCAGATACTATGTGATATCTATGACAGAGGAGGGGAGCGAGGGGCTGCAACACCTAGCATATACACCGTTAGTCAGGGTATTCCTAGCAACACCAGCTAAACATAATAAAGTGGCCTTTTGGTATAAAACAGAAAGGGATATGCACACACATGCTTGGCAGGAGAACCTAAGCAAGACGTAGTCAAAGGAGATGGGTGAGGAGGTGAGCCCACAGGACGTGGAACGACTCCACGGAAATCCTTAAGTGCACCTCTGATGTGGCCCTACAAGAAACACAGTTTAAAATCATACACAGGGCATATTTAACAAGAGAAAGAGGGGCTCGAATGCATCTATGCGATAGTCCAGTTTGCTTGAGGTGCGAGCTTTTCAGGGTATCTGGGTACATACCTTTTTGGAATGCCTTACTGGGAAAAGATATTATCCAACATCCAAGTCATCATAGACACCAGAATAGAGTGAATATATGCCACGCTCCTGCTGTGGGATGAAAACCTAATTGGCCGAACAGTGTGTTCTGCATCAAAGAGGAAAATGGTGCAAGTAGCGCTGTTAATAGCCAGAAAGGTTCTTGTGGCCAACTGGATAAAGGAAAGGGCCCTGACTTGTGAGCAGTAGTCAGCATCTATAAAAGATGTGGCTGACTGGATACTGCTTGGAAGAGGGGGGAAATGCTCCCAAAACAGACTGCTTTACTGGTCAACATGGAAGACATGCCCCGCATACCTTCTTGAACCACTGGCAGGGAGGGAGGGGGTATGGGGGGATAGAGGTAACAAGGGAAGGGGGAAGAATAATAGCAAAAAAAGAAATGATCAGTAAATAGGGGCTCTGAATCTTAGATTAGGAAAGGAAGGGCACAAGAGCAGCCCTAGATTTTGCATTATCGTGTTTTATAAAGGAGCCAGAGGGGAGAAGAGGAGTATCAGGCAACAGATGCTTAGAAAGGTATGCTTAAAGGGGCTAAGGTACATAGCCAAGGAAGAAATAACCGCAGATCACCCAAGAGAATAAACAGGAAAAATAAGGTGTAAGATGGGTGCACAGTGACATCTACAGAAACAAGCAGGAATGTAGTTTTCACATATGGGTGGTACCGCTAAAGCCTCTGCAGTCGGTTCCGCAGCCATCGGTACCGACATCGGTACCAAATGTGTCTGGATCAACCTTTTTGCCACTCTCCACGCTACCACCCATGCCAGTCCTCGAATCAGTGTCCGGCATCGAGGGTCCGGTATCAAGGCATTCCGATGCCAACTTCAACCAGTATCGCAGACGGGCTGAGCACGAGCACCCTGCCCATCAGTACTTCGAGTCCTCTGATTCAGACTCATCGGATGATGAATCGGCCGGTACCCAGGAGATGAGAACTCTCCCAAAGGATCCTTCTCCTTCCCCACAACGTCATATGTCCCCTCCAGAGGATATGTCTTTCCAAGACTTTATTTGCAACGTTGCTCGAGGCCTCTCCATTACGGTTACCTCGGAGAAGGAACCGAGAGCTGAAGAGCTTGAAATTCTTCAATATCCTGCAGCCCCAAAGGAAGCTGCTACCCTTCCTACTCACTGAATTCTTCATGACCTTATGCTCAGAATGTGGGAGACACCTTTAACTATCTCTCCACATTCTCGGAGGCTCGATACTATGTACCGGGTACCTGAGTGCCCCGGTTTTCAGAAGACGCAATTACCACACCATGCCATTCCATGGTGATGGAATCAGCAATGTGTCAAATCAAAAGTACCAAAACACATTCATCGAACCCTCCGGGCAGGGAATCAAAAACCCTCAATGCTTTCGGTCGTCGATGCTTTCAGGCCTCCATGTTATCGGCCAGAATCAGTTCTTACATACTCTACATGGGTATGTTCCTTAGGGAAGTAGCTAAGAATTTAGAATTAATGGCTCCTCTTCTCACCAAAGACAAGAGGGCTGATTACCTCACCCTTGTAAAGCATGCCGAAAATGTTTCCAAATTTGTGAACAGGACTCACCTTTGACTGCTTTGAATTTATTAGCAGAACTTCTGCTATATGCATTGCTGCACAAAGGATTGCTTGGTTACAAGCATCTGATCTTGAACAGGTTCAAGATAAGCTGGGGAATATTCCTTGCACAGGAGAAAACCTTTTTGGCAAGGACTGGCAGGACAAAGCTTCTCAGCTGGAATCCGAGAATACCACTCTCAATAGGCTTTCTAGAACCACTTTCTTCCAAAAGCCTTTCTAGAACCACTGCCAACCCAGCTAAGAAAAAGACTACAAAGAAGCCTTTTTTCAACAAGAAAAAGAAGTACTACCCTTCTTATACTCATACTGTGCGCTGTCCAGTCAATGCTCCCCAAAAAGGGCAACAGCAACTAAAGCAGCAGAGAAAGGCTCAGGCTCCCAGATCTCAGCCAACTCAACAGACCCAACCTCCTCAGGGTCTTTGACTTCTTTCTAGAGAACTTAGCCATCCTGCCTCTGGAGATCCCAGATCCCATCAGCATTCCAGGCAGACTGTCACTTCGCCCACAGGTGGCACCTGATAACATCAGAACATTGGACTCTCTCCATAGTAAAAGAAGGGTACAAACTTCACTTCCAAAGTTTGCCCCCCCCCCCCCCCCCAATTTACTCCAAGAGAGTTCAGTTCTCGACTTTCTCTCACCACTCTGTTACAGGAGGTTACCTCCCTTCTCGCACAGGGTGCAATAGAGGAAGTGCCACTCTCTCAGCAGGGCCTGGGCTTCTACTCTCCTTACTTCCTTATCCCGAAGAAAACAGGAGGATACAGGCCCATCCTGGACCTCAGAGAACTGAACAATATCTACTTCGGGAGAAATTCAAGATGATCTCCCGGGGCACTCTTCTCCCTTATTTCCAGAGTCAGGACTGGCTCTGTTCTCTAGATCTAAAGGACGGATATACCCACATCCTTGTTCACGCAGAACACAGGAGGCTCCTGCGATTCCTCTTCCAGGGAAAACATTAACAATACAGGGTCCTACCCTTCGGCCTGGCCTCTGCCCCAAGAGTCTTTACAAAATGCATGGCAGTAGTGGTTGCATGCCTAAGGACTCTGGGGATATTTGTTTTCCCCTACTTAGACGGCTGGCTAATTCAAGCAACAACAGCTCTAGAGGCCAGTTCTTCTCTCTTGCACACCATACAGGTGCTTCAACACTTGGGATTGGTAATAAATTTTCCAAAATCACAACTCACCCCTTCTCGGACCCTAGAGTTCATAGGGGCTTTCCTAGACACTCAACAGTCAAGGTCTTTTCTACCCCAAGCCCGCTGTGCTCGAATCACTCAGCTAGCATCTCAAGCATGTCTGAAATCTTTTCTCACCGCTCGAGAAATGTTTCAACTGCTGCGCCATATGGCATCCACTATTCATGTGGTTCCTTATGCTCGTCTGCATATGCGTGCAGCTGAATGGACCCTAGCTTCGCAGTGGACTCAAGCATCCGGTCATCTGAGAGACAAAATCATGATCTCTGCACATCTCATCTCTCCAATGGTGGCAATCGCCAGAAAACCTTCTTGTAGGGTCACCTTTTCAGATGCCACCACACCAATCTACCCTAACGATGGATGCATCCAAATTGGGATGGGGAGCTCATCTGGACAATCTCTCCACTCGGTGTTTGGACAACAAGAGGCACGACTTCACATAAATCTATTGGAACTCAGAGCCATCCACAATGCTCTCAGGGTGTTCCATGACCAACTTCGCTTCCACACAGTTCTAGTCCAGACGGACAATCAAGTAACCATGTTCTACGTGAACAAGCAAGGTGGAACAGATTCTCGGGCACTGTGCAACAAAGCCCTACACCTATGGTCTTTTGCCATACAGCATCAGATTCACCTACTAGCGGTGTATCTCCCTGGCAAACAGAATCTCCTGGCAGTCGAGTAATACTGGCCTACGAGTGATCTCTCCATGCAGACCAGATCGCTTGCAGTTTCCAGATCTGGGGAACCCCAGATATAGACCTGTTCGCAAGTCCTCAGAATGCCAAACTTCCTCGCTTCTGTTCAGAACACCTGCTCAGAACAGTCAAGCGGTGGATGCTTTTCACCTCCACTGGGATCAGGACTTCCTATATGCCTACCCTCCCATTCCCCTCTTCCCCAAGACTCTTTCAAACTCCAGAGAGACAGGGGCTGCATGATCCTCATAGCCCCGCATTGGCCACGACAACCGTGGTATCCTCTGCTTCTACGTCTCTCTCAAGCCCAACTACTAGATTTGGGGTGTGTTCCAGATCTCCTATCACAGGAGAACGGTATGCTGCTGCATCCAAACCTGCAGTCCCTACATCTATCAGCATGGATGCTGAAGGCATAGCACTCCAGAACATTAACCTCTTTCAACAGGTTAGAGATATCCTATTGGCTTCAAGGAGACCTTCCACAAGGCGTACTTACGCCTTCAAGTGGCGAAGATTTTCACTCTGGTGCTCAAAAAGGGATCTTAATCCTTTTTCGGTTCTGGTGGAAGCGTTACTTGAATATCTCCTCCAGCTCTTGTCCTCCGGACTCAAAACCAATTTGGTACATGTCCCCCTAAGTGCCATTGCAGCATCTCACATGCCCTTAGATGGTCAACCTGTCTTCTCTCAGTCGCTTGTGGCACGCTTCATTAGGGGTCTTTTTTTAACTAAGCCTCCCATTAGGCCACCCCTAGTGCCATGGGACCTCAATGTTGTCCTCGGACAGTTATGAAGTCACCCTTCGAACCCCTAGCCACTACTTCTCTGGAGTTTCTTTCTTGGAAGGTCACCTTCCTTATTGCTCTCACTTCTGCAAGACGCATCATTGAGCTCCAGGCTTTAGTGGCTGATCCTCCTTATACACGGTTCCACCATGATAAGGTAATCCTTAGCACTCATCCTCACTTTATGCCAAATGTGGTTTCGCCTTTTCATTTAAACCAGTTGGTGTACCTCTCTGTTTTCTTCCCTAGGCCTCATTCCTCTAGTGCAGAGAAAAGCCTTCACGCTCTGGATTGCAAACGTGCTTTGGCCTTTTATCTCCAGAGAACTAGGCAGCACAGGAAAGCTTCCCAGCTTTTCGTTGCTTTTGACTCAAGTCACCTATGTCTGCCAGTTTCTAAGAGAATACTCTCCAAATGGATTGCAGACTGTATATCTTTTGCATATGAAGGTGCAGGACTTTCCTTTGAAGGTCATGTTACAGCACACAACGTGCAAGTAATGGCTGCCTCCATGGCAAATCTACGCTCAGTAGCTATTGATGAGATATGCAAAGCAGCAACCTGGTCCTCTGTCCACACCTTTGCAGCTCATTATTGCTTAGACAAGGAATCCCGCCGGGATGCCTCTTTTGGCCAAGCTGTCCTCCAGCATCTCTTTCAGACTTAGATCAACTCCTAACCCAGTTCCATGTTTTGATACCAGATATCCATTCTGTGGTCATCTCCCTAGCATCTCGAAGCTATGGAGTTCCATATGCGAAGACTACATTCCTGCTTGTTCCTGGAGATAGCGGGAACAGCAAGAATTGAGTTTTCACAACCCACCCACATCCCCTAGGGGTTGTATTTCTCTCTTTCTCTTTCTCCTCTCATCTCATCTCATCTCAGCTACAAACTCAACTGAGGAGGGAGAGCTGGAAAGGTGGGAAGGCAGTTATGCAGGCGCAGTGGGATGCTCCCAAAAGCTTTCCTATAGGACACTGGGGAGCGTTCCCACGCGGGCTCCATCGGTGCCGACATCACCCATATATGAAGACTTAATTCCTGCTTTTCCCGGAGATCATCTGTTACAGGTGAGTAACTATGTTTTATGTATGGGTAGAAATGTTTATTATAATGTGAATGTACACCTATTAGGAAAACATTACTGTTCATTGATTATGGTTTACAATTAGAGATAAAGCAGTGCCATGTTGGCCACAATTGCCTGTAACGTATGTTTAGTTGACTGATCACAATAAAAAATAAATACAAAAAAAAGGCACACTAGGCATAGAATGGAGGAGTAGCCTAATAGAGCACTGGCTTGGGTACCAGCAGACCAGGATTCGATTCCAACCAGCACTCATTGTGGCCTTGAGCAAGTCACATAGAAACATGATGACAGAAAAAGACCACATGGCCTATCTAGTCTGTCCTTCCATAACAACAACTACAACAGTCCACTTTTTACCTTTAGAGATCCTCTGTGTTGGTCCCATTCAGTTACTGTCCTCATCTCTACCACCTCCACTGGGAGACTATTCCATGGATCCACTACTCTTTCTGTAAAGAAATATTTCCGCATATCACTCCTGAATCTATCTCCCTTCACCCTCATCCCATGTCCCCTCGTAGCAGAACTTGCTTTCAATTGAAAGAGGCTCTCTCCTGAACATTTATGCCACGGAGGTATTTAAACATCTCAATCATATCACCTCTATCCCGCCTTTCCTCTAAGGTGTACATATTAAGATCCTTAAGTCTGTCCTCATATGCTTTATAATGAAGCCCATTAATATTTTTAGTAGCAACCCTCTGCACCGACTCCATCCTGTTCACATCCTTTTGAAGGTGCGGTCTCCAGAATTGCACACCATACTCCAAATGAGGTCGCACCAAAGACTTATACAGAGGCATTATCACCTCCTTTTTTCTGCTAGCCATTCCTCTCCATATGCACCCAAGCATCCTTCTAGCTTTTGCCGTCGCCTTTTCTACCTGTTTAGCTACTTTAAGATCATCAGACACAACCACGCCTAGGTCCCGCTCTTCTTTAGTAGACAAATGTACTTCACCTCCTATACTGTATTGCTCCCTTGGATTGCTGCAGCCCAAATGCATGACCTTACATTTTTTAACATTAAATCCCAGCTGCCAAATTCTAGACCATTCTTCAAGCTTAGCTAGATCCCTCCAAGCTTAGCTAGATCCCTCCAAGCTTAGCTCTCCATTGCCTCAGAATAATCCAAGTTATCAATATCCCTGTTTAATGTACATTACCAAGTTTAAGTTGCAATGTAAACTGCTTTGACTGAAATGATAAAGTGGTATAAAAAGCCTGTTAAATAAATAAATACGCCTAGCATGCTAAGATTCTGAGTGTGGCAAAAGGGCAACAGGTACATATTTTCAATTTTCCTCCCTCCCAGTAGCCATAACCCAGCACTTCTCTCAGTGGCTCAGACCCTGTGGCCAGAAGAAGAAAGAACACTAATAGATCATTAGTTTCTTCCATCATGCAGGGCTAGTCTTGCAAGATTATAGGATCTTTCAGCTCAACTTACAAGACTGACTACTGCCACCCTCTGTGGCAGAGCAAACTGATGCACTACTAAAGTGGTCTTCCTCTTGCTGGCCACAGAGTCTGAACTGCTGATTGGGAAAATGGGGAGAGAGGGAGGTCCATATGTGGTGGGATAGATTTACCGGAGGACTCCAAGTCATCAGAGACTACTTATCATTTGTATAGCGCTACAAGACGTACGCAGAACTGTACTTATAGATGTAAAAAAGTCCCTGAATATCAGAGCTTACAATCTAATCAAAGACGAACATCACCACAAAACTGGGGACTAGACCATAGTAAGATACACATAAGTGGTAAACAAGAGAGTGAGAGGAATCAGGATCCAAAGGTAGCCTTGAAGAGGTGAGTTTTTAGACTGGCTCAGCCTAGCCCTGATGTCCTTGAAGACATCTGGTAACCCTTTGTTTTTATATACTTTCCTTACATGTAGATCTCTTGCTCCTGTTATGGCCTCTTTCAGTTTAGCCCACTGCCTTTCCACTTGTCTTATCTCCTCCCACTTGGGGGGGGGGGGACTCTACCTAATATGGGGATGATAGAATGAACTGGGAGGATACAGAGAGGGAGAGTAGACCAGGTTGGAAGAAGAAAGACCAGAGCTATAGGAAGAGGGCAAGTGACAGAAGGAACTTCTATTAGTGAGGGGAATAACAGGCAGAAGAAAATGGATGAAGGCTGGGAAGAGAGTGAGTACATAGAGTGGTAATGGTAGAAAGTGGGTGAAAGAGAGATTTGAAAACCTGGGGACAGAGTGAATGGAGAACAAAAAGGCTGGGGGGAAATTAGAGGGAGAAGAAGAAGAACTAGATCTAAGTCAGAAATACAGGAGACAAACTATAAAATAGAAAGGAGACCATGAGGAAAAAGAAGACACTAAAAGCAGAGAAAAAGACTACAACCAGTATGATTTAGAAAAATAAAGGGTTATTTTATATGGGGAGCAGACTTGTAGTTATGGTGTACATGATTAACTGGGTCTTATTTTAGTCATTAACGTGCATAAGTGACCACGTATGTGCATTAATGATCGCTTTATAAACTACCAACCACCTTAAAAGTATGCACGTTGCATGATGATGCACACTTTGTAAGTGGCTGTGCACATGGGCAGAGTTTTTACACAGTGCACAAATATACATATAGATTATAAAATACTATAATTTATGCGCATTCTTGAAAAATCTAGACGTGCATATTTGTAGTTGTGATAGGATTTCTGCCACTTATGCTGGTATTCTATAAAGACAAGTAGGTACCCACTTGTTTTTATAAAATAAGCTCAAGAAGGCACCTTAAATACACTTTAACTAGGCGCCTCCTAAAATGCCCATATAACAAAGAAAACATTTTATTTTAAATTTACCAATAAGAATATGTAGTCTTTAAGAATGCATATTTTTGATGTCTTTGTATTTTGCACAATAGAACAGGAAATAAATTTCTGTTTCTCTGTTTCCAGTGTTGCATTGCATATTGGGCTTGGCTACTTGGGATTTCTGTTTCTAATTTTTGGTTCTTTATTTGGTGATACGGTTTCCAATTGTCTCCAGATTTTCAGAAAACAAAATTACTCGCCAGTAGCAGGTGTTCTCTGGGAACAAGCAGGAAGTCAGTCCTCACATATGGGTGACGTCGGCGCCGACTGAGCCCTCGCGGAACAAATACCCAGCTTTCAAAGAAAGCCTTTGGGATTGCTACTATGCATGCGTGGTCCCCTTCCCGCCCAAGGGTGCCATCTTGCTCAGTCTCCATTTTCTGCAGAGCCCACCAGACGTTGTCTGTTTTCCCCCAGAAAAAGTTGATTTTTTTTCTCGAGTTTTATTTGTCTCCGGTTTGCACTAGTACCTTTCCTGCCCCGACCTCAATGCTTCGGTATCGGGGTCGACTCCTTTTTACTTAGTTTTATTTTTCTTTTGGCGTCTTTGCGCCTTTTTTTCTGCTGGCAGCCCAAAGAGTCTTCGACCTTGCTGGCTTGCTGGGGTTCTTTTTTCCCGTATGGCGACCAGAGGCTTTAAAAAGTGTGATCGGTGTGCTAAAATAATGTCTCTGACCGACACACATGACTGTTGCCTCAAGTGCCTCGGTCCGGACCATGACCCGGCAGTCTGTGGCCTTTGCAAGAAGATATCTTCCAAGGCCTTGAGGAGCCGCCAGCAGCAGCATGATAAATGTTTTCCAGAGTCTGCGATGCCTCCGAGAGCCAGGACCTCATCTGAGGCCTCGACACCTCGGGAGGAACACTCCGAACCCGAGCATCGTCGTGGATCCTCGGAGAGGGAGTCTCCCTCGAAGGAACCGAAGAGGAAGACGTCGTCCTCGAAGGCAGCGTCCTTGGACAGTTCTGACAGACCGGGGTCCTCCCGCGGAGCCCCAAGCATCCGCTCAAGCCATCAGAAAGGGAGCGGCCGGCCCAGGTCCCCCGGAAGGATCCGGTTGCAGACTGGACTCGGCAATTAGACAGTCCTTGTCGAGGATTCCCCTCCTGGGGATCCAGCGTCGGGCCCAAGTCCCTCAGTGCCCGCACTGAAGGCTGCAGAGCCATTGCGACTGGCGTCCAGAATAGTGGCCTTGGAACGCAGTGTAACTGCCTTCTTGGACCAGCAGTGGGTGCTGATGTCCAGCACATCTGGTTCCTCTGCTCTGACCACCAAGCGTTCAACATTGAAGACATCCCAGAGGCCGAGCCAATCCTCGAGGCCATGTGGGCCCGAGTAGATCCTCAGCCAAGGTTGCGCTTGGTCTCCCGCTCGATGGGGTCAAGATCGGCCCTGACGAGCCTTCCAGGGTCGGGTCGTATGGCGCTGGGCCCTTCTAAGCCCAAGGAACAACATCCCCTCGAGTCCTCCTCGGAGTATTCCGATTGGGAGACAGAGGATGAGGAGTCCCCAGTCACCCGTCAGCACCGAGATGTCCCTTCAGATTCCCCGGTCTCTGAACCTCGGAGAAGGTCCCCACCGGAGGATATGGGCTTCTTGGAATTCATCAAAGACATGTCCAGTGCCTTGGCGTTCCCCACTGAGGAGGATCCTCGGGCCGGCGAGCTCGAGATCCTCCAATACGAGACTCCTCCTCGGGAATCGCTCACGGTGCCCATCCCTCCCATCCTGGAGCGGCTCATGTTTCGTATGTGGGAGACACCGGCATCAGTGCTGGTGGCCAGCAAGCGGCTCAACTCAATGTACCGAGTCTGCCAGAGCCCTGGTTTTCAAAAGTCACAGCCGCCGCATAACTCCATAGTGTTGGAGTCAGCCATGTGTCGGCTGAAGAGCAGAAGACGCACTCCTCGGTGCCCCCCGGCAGGGAGGCCCGCACCTTGGATGCCCTCAGCAGAAAGTGCTATCAGGGCTCGATGCTGAATTGCCGGATCCAGGCCTACCAGCTGTACATGGGCATGTACCTGAGGGACCTGGCGAAGGAACTCACTGAGTACTCAGATAGTCTCTCCGAGGAACCTTTGCAGCACTTCAAAAGCCTGTCCAAAGCCATTTGTGAGTGCTCCAAATTTATGTCTTGGGCGGCCTATGATGGTTTCGAGTCGGCGGCCCGGGTAGCCGCGGTGGGCATCGGTGCGCGCTGCCAAGCTTGGCCCCAGTCCCCCAACCTCAAGCGATGGGTACAGGACAAGTTTATTGATATCCCATGTCAAGGGGAAAATCTCTTCGGCAAACCCATGACCGACAAGGCTGCAGAGCTGGAGACCGAGCTCATGACTAGGACTAGGCTCTCAAAGAAGACCACTGCCCCTCCCCGATGGAAGGGCTCAGGTAAAAAGCCCTTTTACCCAAGGACGTCCACTGCTTATCAAAACTACCCACCTTACCAGGCCTCCCCGACTCCCCAGCAAGGGCAACAAGCCAAGGGACAAGGACATGGCCCGCATAAGCAGAAGGCTCCCAAGCCCCAGGCTCTGGCTCCAGCCCAGCCAGGAGGGAGCTTTTGACTCCTGCAGCATAGCCCCTCTCTCATACGGAGATCAGCAGCCTACAGAAGGTCATCTCACCCTTTATTCCCACAGGTGGAAAGCTATAACCACCTACTCCGGGGCACTAAGGGTGGTCAAGGAGGGTTACTTCCTCCACCTGAGCCAAACACCTCCACACTACTTCCAGGGAGAGCTCTTCAGGTCTCCCCTCCACCGGGACCTTCTCCTGAAGGAGTTGGCAGGACTTCTCAAGGAATAAGCGGTGGAACTGATCCCCCACCACCTCAAGGGCAAGGGGTTCTACTCCAGGTACTTCCTAATGCCAAAGAGGACAGGGGGCATAAGGCCCATCCTCGACCTGCGCAACCTCAACAAATTCCTGGTGAAGGAGAAGTTCAAGATGCTCTCCCTTGGAACATTGCTGCCCTACCTCCAGCAGGGAGACTGGCTATGCTCCTTAGATCTAAAGGATGCCTATACACACATCCTAATCCATCCAAACCACAGGCAATACCTACGCTTTGTGGTAGGAGGCAATCATTTCCAATACAGGGTGCTACCCTTTGGCCTAGCCTCGGCCCCCAGGGTATTCACAAAGTGTCTGGCAGTGGTCGCCGCCTTTCTCAGGCTCCAGGGGATATTTGTCTTCCTCTACCTCGACGACTGGCTCATCAAGGGCACCACAGCCCCCGAAGTGCAGCAGGCCACAGCACACACCACCCAGGTTCTGCAACACTTGGGCTTCGTTATAAACTACCCCAAGTTGAACCTTTGCCTGACATAAGGCCTGGAGTTCATTGGGGCAAGAATCGACACCCTTCGGTCGAAAGCCTTCTTGCCCGCTGACCAGGCAGCCAGACTCATGTCTCTGGCACAGGACATGCAGACCTCGGTTCCTGCCAGGCATCTTCTGTGACTTCTCAGGCACATGTCCTCAATGGTCCACGTCACTCCAGATGCCCATCTCCACATGCGAACAGCACAGTGGTGCCTCCGGGACCAATGGTCCCAGGCCATGGGCCACCTCTAGGACAGAGTCTGAGTGACCCGTCAGTTGGCAAGGTCCCTGGTCTGATGGCGGTCACCCAAACACCTGGAGGCAGGCATGCCTTTCCAAACTCCTAACCACTTGAGGTTCCTCACCACAGATGCCTCCTTGCTGGGCTGGGGAGCCCATTGCGAGGGCTACTGCACCCAGGTCACTTGGTCCCTGGATGAGAGTGCTCAGCAGATCAACCTCCTGGAACTGCGAGCTTTTCATCTCGCCCTGAAGGCTTTTCATCATCGCCTGGGGCATCATCACAACCAGGTGGCCATGTTCTATGTGAACAAGCAGGGAGGCACGGGGTCCCATGCCCTCTGCCAGGAAGCCCTAGATCTGTGCTCTTATGCAGTCCAACAGGGCATCCTCCTCAGAGCAGTATACCTGCTGGGCCAAGACAACTTGCTGGCCAACAGACTCAGCAGGATTCTCCAGCCGCACGAGTGGCAGTGGACCCAAGGGTAGCCAGCAGGCTTTTCCACACCTGGGGGGAACTGGTGATGGACTTATTTGCAAGCCCGGACAATCACCAGTTGCCCCGTTTCTGCTCCCGGCAGCCTCACCCCGCCAGGGTGGCCACCGATGCCTTCCTGGTCTCTTGGTCAGAGAGTCTTCTATATGCCTTCCCTCCGACGCCACTGATCGCCAGGACCCTGTTCAAGACTCTCCACAACAGGGCCTCAGTCATCTTGGTATCTCCAAGGTGGCCCAGGCAGCCGTGTTTTCCACTGCTCCTGCAACTGGTGGTGGAGGACCCCATAACCCTGGGGTCCAACCCCCAACTCCTGTCCCAGGAGAGGGGCTCTCTCCTACATCCCATCCTCGGCTCCCTTTCACTGATGGCATGGCTGCTGAGAGGGTGACTCTAACCCCACTCCATCTCCTTAGAGAGGTGGATGTTCTGCTGGCCTCGTGCAAGGTATCTACTAGACGGGCCTATGCCTTTAAGTGGCACAGATTCTCACTTTGGTGCACTGAGCGGGTGCCGACCCCTTCTCTTGCCCGGTGGTCATGGTGTTGCAATACCTGCTCCACCTCTCTCATTCGGGGCTTAAGTCTAATTCCATTAGGGTATACCTCAGTGCCCTAGTGGCGAACCACTACCAAGTAGACAGGAAGCCTCTCTCAGCCCACCCGGTGGTGTCCTGCTTCCTATGGGACCTGCTCCTGTCTAAGCCCCTGGTTCGCCCCCCGGCGACTGAATGGGATCTCAATGTAGTGTTGGGGCAGCTCACCCAGCCACCATTCGAGCTCCTGGCTACTTGCCACCTTCGCTACCTCTCCTGGAAGGTGGTTTTCCTGCTCACGCTCACAATCTGCCCCCAGGGTAAGCGAGCTCCAGGCCCTGGTGGCCGAAGCGCCTTACACTGTTTTACAATAATAGGGTGGTGCTTCGCACGCACTCTAAAATCCTTCCGAATGTGGTGTCCTCCTTCCACCTCAGAGGTGGTCCTTCCTACCTTCTTTCCAAGACCGCGTGCCAGTCGGGCAGAGATAGTCCTCCATACCTTGGACTGTAAGAGGGCCTTGTCCTTCTATATACAACGCACTCAAGGCCACCGGAAAGTCTCAGCTTTTCATTTCCTACAACCCCAGTAAGCTGGGGGAGGCGGTGTCCAAGCATATGCTGTCCACATGGGTGTCGGACTGTATTGCCCTGACCTACGAGGAGGCAAGGCTTCCGTTGGAAGGCCGGGTCATGGCGCACCGTGTCAGGGCTATGGCGACCTCAGTAGCTAACCTGCGTTCAGTCCTGCTAGCAGACATCTGCCGGACCGCCACCTGGTCTTCTGTTCATACCTTCGCTTCTCATTACTGCCTGCATAGAGAGTCCCGACGGGACAGTGCCTTCTGCCAGGCCGTGCTCCATAACCTTTTCGGGGTCTAGGCAATTCCTACCCTCTGACCCTTCTGTGTTCAGGCTACCGGAGTGCTGGTTTCATCAGACACAGGGGTCCTGTTTGATCTGTCTATATGAACTCCATTGCTGCTGCTTGTGTCTCTCCATGAGGGAGCTCTATTTTGCTATGGGTTTTGGTAATCTGTAGCTGGGGAGTCCCATATATGAGGACTGACTTCCTGCTTGTTCCCGGAGAAAGCGTAGTTACTCACCTGTAACAGGTGTTCTCCGGGGATAGCAGGTTCAGTCCTCACAACCCTCCCTCCTCCCCTTGGAGTTGCAGTTATACCATCTTTATTTTGTTTCTGCCATCTTTAGCTATGTCATCTGACTGAGCAAGAGGGCACCCTTGGGCGGGAAGGGGATCACACATGCGTGGTACCAATCCCAAAGGCTTTCTTTGAAAGCTGGGGATTTGCTCCGTGTGGGCTCCGTCGGCACCGACGTTACCCATATGTGAGGACTGATTCCTGCTGTCTCCGAAGAACACCTGTTACAGGGTGAGTAGCTACACTTTCTCCATGGACAGCAAGATAAGTCCTTAAATGTGAGTAATGTCACTAACGGAACCCCAAGTGGAAATCTTTCTCGGTAATTTCTAGAAGTTTTTAGATTGTTTCTTCCTTTGAAGCACACAAATTCCTGCATGCTGCCATCACGCCATATCATCTCAGTTTGGTAGCCAGCTAGTACCTGAATTCAAATCCAAGGGGAGACTGGAGAGTTGTAAGGACTTATTTTGCTGTCCACAATCCTGCTACAGATGAGTAACTTTGTTTTCTTTCATGAACAAGCAGGATAAGTGCTCGCACAGGGGGGTTCCCTAGCTGCCAGATGCTCCCCAAGTGGCAAATGCACAAATACAGTGTGTTACTTCAAGAACCTTTTGTCAATCAAGAACAGACACATGAATTGTTGAGGAGAGGTGAACTGAAACCAAAGGATGAAAGATTGATAGTTGCAACCCAGGACAGGGGATTACGGATGAGATGGTTTAGCTGGAAACAGTGACTCACCTAATAGCAGGCTGTGAAGTTCTGATGGAAAATTTCAATACAGAAAGACCCAACAAAGTAGCACGCCTCCTTCACTACAACATCACTGTCCCTGAAAAGCACTGGGATTATGACCCTAAGAGAATAACAGAGAATGAAGAGGTTATGATCACCTAGGACATTCCCATTCCAACGAATAAGAAACTGGATGCCAGGAAACCTGACATAGTGGTAAAGAAGAAGAATACCAGAACGGCATTGATAATAGAAGTGTCGGTACCAAGTGATTATTCTGTGAATCGTGTGGAGAGGCAGAAAATCCTGAAGTATCAAGAAATGCAGTCAGAGACCAAGAAAATGTGGCAGAAATATTTCCCATTGTACTGGGAGGCTTGATAAAGAAGAACTTCCCAGCACATCTTGACAAACTAGTCATACATGTTACATCTTACAAACTCCAGCAGGGGTCTTTGGCACAATGCAAGTATTACACCAAGCATTAGCAGTAAATTTGAGACATTAAGATCATACTCCACTTACATTGGCTTAGAATGAGGTTCATGACTGCCATAGTATGTGCAAAACGAACCCATTTGGGGAAGCTACCCCGAGAAACAGGCAGGCACTAAAGAAGAGAACCGTTTTGTTTGGGGGGGGTTTTGGCCTCTAGGCAAACACAGCAACAACAAGGCAGCATGGAATAAAAAGAAAAGAACCAAGGAGGGATGGAGATGGATTCTAATCTTCAAACAGATTCATTGCAACATATTAAATGACAGCAGGTAAAGACCAGCATGCCTTTTTGAATTCCATCACTATTTTTGTCCCCACCACCATCTTCAGGAGGGCATTCCAGGCAACCACCACTCTTTCTGTGAAAAAAATACTTCCTGATGTTGCTTTTAAGTTTACCTCCTCACAACTTCATTTGATGTCTTCTAGTTCTACAGTTGAATGTCTTTGAAAAAGGTTTGTTTGTTCATTAACACCCTTTAAGTATTTAAAGTCTGAATCATATCCCCTCCCTCTCCCTCCTTTCTTCTAAGGTATACATATTTAGGTCTTAAAGTCTTTTCTCATATGCATGCATAGGCCCCATATCATTTTGGTTGCCTTGCTTTGAACCGTTTCGAGTCTTTTTATATTCTTTGCAAGATACGGTCCCCAAATTTAACACAATATCACATGTGAGGCCTCACCAACGATCTTTATGGGGCACTAATACCTCCTCCTTCCTGCTGGTTATTCCTCTTTGTATGCAGCCTAACATCCTTCTGGCTTTGGCCACTGCCTTGTCACACTGCTTTGCTATCTTGAGATCCTCAGACACTATCACTCCAAGGTCCCTCTCTTGGTCGGTACACACCAACCTCTTGTCTTCTATTGTGGCCATCACTCTTACTGTTTTGCATTACATAGAAACATGATGGCAGAAAAAGAAGCCCACTGACCATACTGGTAGCCACCTTCTGCACCGACTCCATTCTGTTTATATCCTTTTGAAGGAGTGGTCTCCAGAACGGCACACAATACTCCAAGTGAGATCTCACCAGAGGCACTATCACCTCCTTCCTGCTGGCCATTTCTCTCCCTATGCATCCAAGCATCCTTCTGGCTTTTGCCCTCACCTTTTCTACCTGTTTAGCCACCTTAAGATCATCAGAAACAAATCACCCCCAGGTCCCACTCTTCTTTTGTGGGTAGAAGTACTTTACCCCCTATTCTGTACCGTGTCCTTGGATTTTTGCAGCCCAAATGCATGACTCTGCATTTTGTAGTGTTAAATCTCAGCTGCCAAATTTTAGACCATTTTTCAAGCTTAGCGAGATCCCTCCTCGTGGTATCTACTCCTTCTTGGGTGTCTATTGTAGATTTTGCTTTCATCTATAAAGAGGCAAATCTTACCCGACAGCCCTTCAGCAATATCACTAACAAAAATGTTAAAAAGAATTGGACTAAGGACAAATCCCTGTGGCACGTCACTGGTTACATCCTTCTCCTCAGAGTAAGCTCCATTTACCTGTACCCATTGTCTCCTCCCACGCATTAAATCCCAATTGTCAAGTATTAGACCATTCTTCTAATTTTTGTAGATCATTTCTCATGTCTACTCCTTCCTCTCTATTGCCAAGCTTCGAGTCATTTGCAAAAAGACAAACTTTTCCTTTTCACCCTTCAGCAGTATCACCCAAAAAGACATTGAACAGTAGCAGGCATAGAAGCATGACGGCAGAAAAAGACCACATGGCCTATCTAGTCTTCCCTTCCATATCATCAACTACAACAGTCCCCATTTTTATTTAGACAGTTTTGTATACCACCTTATCCTTCAATCAAAGTGGTCACAACACAATTGGGGGATACATTTAACACGAAGGGATATGAGACACATACACTAATACTTACAGGGAACATGGGCAATGGAGGGTTAAGTGGCTTGCCCAAGACCACAAGGAGCACCTGTGGGACTATAGAAACCCCAGTCCTTCTGGCCCAAGGTTGCTGTCCTCTAGTGGGATTTGAACCCCCGACCTAATGGCCTGAGGTAACTTGCCCCAACCACTAGGCCACGCCTCCCACTTTCTCTTTAGAATAGAAACATGACGGCAGTCACAAGACTAATCCGTGAGGCACTTCACTATGCGTCCTCCTTTCTTGAGAGCGAGTTCCACTGACCACTAGCCTGTGTAATCTATCAGTCAATCAGTTCTTGATCCAGTTCACCACCTTGGGATCCATACCCAGGCTGCTTAGTTTATTCACAATCCTCCTAGGAGGAACCGTATCAAAGATTCGGCTGAAATCTAAGTAGACAACACCCATTGTTTGTCCTTGATCTAGTTCTCTGGTCACCCAGAGATTTGTTTGGCATGATCTTCCTTTGGTAAAGCCATGTTGCCTCAGATCTTGCAACCCATTGGCTTTCAGAAAAGCCATTATCCTTTCTTTCAGCAGCATCTTCATTACTTTTCACAACACTAAGCTAAGATTTAGCAGCCTGTAGTTTGCCACCTCTTCTCTGTTGCCACATTTGTGAAGAGGGACAACATCAACCATTTTCTAATCCCTTAGTACCTCCCCGGTCTTCAGGAATCTATTAAACACATTTTTTAAAGGTCCTGCCAAAACCTCGCTGAGCTCCTTCAGTATCCTGTAATGTATCTGATCCAGTCCCATGGACTTGTCTACTTTTAGTTTTGTAAGCTATTCATAAATATCATCTTCCGTGAATGGTGTTATGTACTACTACTACTACTACTAAACAGTCATGCGTGGCCCTTCTCTAGGATTTTCTTTTGTGGACATAGAACAGAAGTATTTATTGAACAATTCTGCTTTTTCCTTATCACTTTTCACAAATCTGTCTTCGGCATCTCTTGAGTCTTGCAATTCCATCTCTGGCCTTCCTCCTCTCCCCAGTATACCTAAAAAAAAGTCTTGTCACCTCGCTTCACATCTCTAGCCATCTTTTCTTTCCTGTGTGCTTTTGCAATCCTGATTTCTGTCCTTGCCACTTTCAGCTTTATCTAGTATACTTTTCTGTGTTTATTTTTTCTGATCTTCAGAAAACTTTGCAAGCTGCCATTTTTGCATTTATTTTTGCAGCCACCTCTTTGGTGAACATACTGGTTTTCTTTTCCTATTATTTTTATGTACTTTCCTTACATATAGGTCTGTTGCCCCTTTTATGGCCTCTTTAAGTTTAGTTCACTATCTTTCTACTTCCCTTATTTCCTCCCACCCTGATAATTCTTCCTCCAGGTACTATCACATTTTGCTGGTCATCATATTTAAATCTAGGACTTTGAGTTTGCTGTGATTGGATTCTGCCAGAAGTACAGATTGATTGAATCTGCTGTCATGTCAGGAGGCCCTTTTCTAACAGTAGTGAGATGTGAATGTGTAGTCTATGTTGCAGCTTTGTAAATCTCGTTCATGGAGGCTGAATGCAAGTGGGCCATGGACACAGCAATGGCTGAGACATTCTGAGCTGTGACATGGCCCTCAAGCA
Source organism: Ichthyophis bannanicus (assembly GCA_033557465.1). NCBI lineage: Eukaryota > Metazoa > Chordata > Amphibia > Gymnophiona > Ichthyophiidae > Ichthyophis > Ichthyophis bannanicus. The sequence goes on from CM066034.1 coordinate 796,182,509, forward strand.
TCAGATCTGCCTGGGCATAAGTAATCTGATAACCAAATTAAAAGCGTATTTTTTGATGGCAGCCCCCAACCTACTGGGGTTAAAATAAACAAAAAGCTGGGTCAAATTTCTATGGGTTTTAGTCCACTCCAAAGAGAAGGCCAAGGCTCTCTTGCAGTCCAGCATATGTAATGTGCTTTTCCCTTTGTGAGCATGAGATCTTGGCAAAAATATTGGAAGGACTATTGACTGATTAAGGTGAAAGTCCGACCCCAGTTTCAGAAAGATCACTATCCTATTGCTGAAAAAGTTTGTAAAGGGTGGATCAGCTTCTAGAGCTTGGAGCTCACTAACTCTACTTTCATCAGCTAAGTTAAAACTATGTTGAGATCCCAAGACTCCTCAAGATGCTTAAGGGGAGGCTCTATAAGAAGCTAGTTCTGCATAAAGAAACAACTAAAGATTCTAGAGAGATGGGTTTATCTTCTACATGATGGTGGCCAATTGCACTGAAATTACCCTTATGGCATTGCTTTTTAAACCAGACTCAGACAAATGTAGAAGGTATTTGAGACTTTTTTGTGTGGGGGACAAACAGGGTCTAGTGCTTGTTCCTCATACCAGATGGCAAACCACTTCCACTTGAAACCTTATGACCTCCACATGGAATCTCTTCTGGAAGCTAGGAAGACAGTGGTAACAATAACTGGCAGGTTCAGAGTGGACAAAGTTACCCCCTCAACATCCAAGCCATGAAGGCAAAAGATTGATGTTCTGTGACTGGAATGCATCTGAATGTGGGTATAAGCATCCTTTAGGTCCAGAGAACATAGGTATCTCAGGTCTAAGATGGGACGGTATTTCCCTGTTTTTTTGGGTACCAGGAAATACCTCGAGTAAAATCCTAGTCCTTCCTGCTATGGCAGGATGGCCTTGACTGAATTTGAAGCCTGAAGGATTGAAAGTTCCTGAAGAAAGTATATCTTGGTGCTTGAGAGTCAAGAGTGTGCTCTCAATAGGCAATTCAGAGGGAATTGGAGTAGGCATTTTGTACCCCTCCCAGACAATTTTTAGAACCCATACAAAGGTTATGTTGTGATCAACCTAAGTATATATTGTATGGAATATAAAGTCTTTTAAATCTTGATCTTTATTTTTACATTTGATATACTGCCCAGGCCAAGGCATCAGAGCGGTTTACAATAAAACATAAATGTTTCAGAAAACATGAAAAGAACGCCATTTATGAAATAGGAAAGAGATAGAAGATTCAGTGACAGCCAATGGAGATAGGAGGAAGCAAGAGGGAGGGAGACTACTGAGGGTCAGTGCCAGGAATGTTATAAGCCTGTTGAAATAAATGTGTTTTGAGAAGTGTTTTACATTTCGGGTAGGAAGCTTCAAGACTTAGCAAAGATGGCAAAGCATTCCAGAGTGAAGGACTGAGAAAGAAAAGCCCAGCATGACATGTTGGCTCTAGATGAGCCTGAGATGGGGATGGGAGAACAAGCCATTTTGTATGAAGTGAACAAAGTTGTCGGCAGGGGGTATGAATGGATATGAGGTTAGATAAATACTGAGGAACTGAGATAAAAAGAACTTTATGAGTTAAAATCAAAAACTTATATTGAATCGTATAGCGGATGGGTAACCAGTGAAGATGTATCAGCAGGGGGGTAACATGATCAGAAATAGAATCAGTGGTTACAAGGGGCCAATGACTTGGAAAGAGCGTGAGATTCCTTCCAAATGGAAGACTGTCTGGGAGAAGGACAAGGGTATTTGCTGTGTTTTCTAGTAGCAAGTCAAAATCTCGCCCTAGTTTTAGCTGAGACACTAGTTGGGACTTCTGAACCTTTAGTTGCAAAAGATGGGACTGGGAAGGTTGCCTGGTTTGCGAGAACTGGAAGGGAGGAGGATATTTACACCTGTAAGAGCAATAGGATCTCCATTGCCCTCTGCTGTGGAATCTTCAAGATGAAGCAGACAGGTCAAACGTGGACCTGGAGACAGTTTTCAGAGTGTCAGTATACTGCTTGATCATGGTTGCAGCTTCTTGAACTTTATCTATGAAGAGATTCTCTCCACAGCATGGCACATCAGCGAGTTGCTCATGCACAGTGGCATTGGCTGTGATTCTGAGGCCCAGAGCCATGAGAGTCTCTGGGCACCAATACTTTTAAAGGAGGCTCTTAACCAAAAATATCATATGTTGCTTGGACAATGTATTTTCCACACACCTTCCTTTGTGTCACTAGGGAGCAGTATTGCTCTGTAGGGAGAACGTCAGCAAACTCATTCAGATTGCACATGATGTTCTGAAAGTGCATGCCCATTAAGAGCGAAGTGGGGTGTGAGCTTTAGCTTCTGAAAAAGCTTTCTTCCAAAAGAATCCAGTGTCCTAGCTTCTCTCCCTTGGGGAACTCAAGAGTGAAAAGTGGATCTCTTGGCTCTTTTGAGAGCGAGTTTGATGACCGTGGAATGGTGCAGTAGCTGGAGCTACATGAATCTGGGAGCCTTCTGGACTTTGTACATAGTTACCTCTTTACTAACTGGAGGTTCAGACAGGGGAATTTCCTGCATTGTGATCTGTAGTCTTTGAAGGATGTGGTGCACGGGCACTGTCACTGCTTCCTTAGGGGCATCAGAATACTGGAAGATATCCATTTCCTCAGCCGTGGGCTGCTCCTCTGTTTCCAATGGAAATGGAATGGATTTGGTTATTTTCCTCACAGAATTATAGAAAGAGAGCTCCTGAGGTGGCGACTTGCATCGATTGCAAGGAAGAGTAGAATCTTAAAAGAGAATGGAGACCTCTTCTCCAACAAGTATTGAGAATCAATACAGACTCATATTCTCAAAGGACTTCTGAGTCTCTGCCTTTTTTGGCCTCTACCTCTCAGGGGAGGCAGATCTCTGTGAGTGTTGATGCACCAATGACTTCCGATGCTGCAGGAACCAATCATCTCCTGATGTACTTGAGAGTGATGTCAGCTAGGCAGGAGCCGGTGTCAAGGCCATTTGAGATTTCATTGTCAATTCCTCTCCTGTAGGCAGACAGTGGATTTTGATGATGGTCTCGATGCACCATTGCAGATGCCGTCAAAGCAATAGCATCACAAAGGGCAAAGAACCAGAACATCATCATCCTCTATTCAAAACGCTTCATGAGCTGCCCTTTGAGGGCTGCCATGGACAAAGGCGTAAGACCTGCAGCAGATTCGGCCAACATCTGTGGAATCTGACAGGGAATATTGGCAGGCTAGTCTTGGTTTTAATAGGGGTAGTTTCTCCAAATGGGTTAGTTTTGCGCATACTATGGCAGTCGTGAACCTCACTTCTAAGCCAGGGTATGTGGAGTATGATCTTAGTCTCTCAAATTTACTGCTAATGCTCGGTGTAATACTTGCATCGTGCCAAAGAGAGCCTCCTGCTGGAATTCGTAAGATGTTAAAATGTATGGGTAGTTTGTAAAGATGTGCTTGGAAATTCTTCTTTATCAAGCCTCTGGCTTTCAGTACAATGGGAAATATTTCTGTATCTTTCTGCCACATTTTCCTGGTCTCTGACTGCATTTCTTGGTACTTCAGGATCTTCTGCCTCTTCACGCGATTCACAGAATAATCACTCGGTACCGAAACTTCTATTTATCAATGCTGTTCTGGTATTCTCTCCTTTACCACTATGTCAGGTTTCCTGGCATCCAGTTTCTTATCCTTCGGAATGGGAATGTCCCAGATGATCATAACTTCTTTATTCTCTGTTATTCTCTTAGGGTCATAATCCCAGTGCTTTTCAGGGACAGTGATGTTGTAGTGTTTACAGAGTTTCCAGTGGAAACGCCTCGTGCTACTTTGTTGTGCCTTTTTGTATAGAAATTTTCCACCATCAGAACTTCACAGCCTGCTATTAGGTGAGTCACTGTTTCCAGCTCTTTCTTACAGAATCGGCATATGTCTGTTGTGCCAGTTTTTTCAATACTCGCCGTAAACCATCTCATCCATAATCCGCTGTCCTGGGCTGCAACTATCAATCTTTCATCCTTCGGTTTCAGTTCACCTCTCCTCAACAATTCATGTATCCATTCTTGATCGACAAAAAGGTTCTTGGAGTAACACTCTGTATTTTCCACTGTATTTGTGCATTTACCACTTGTTTTTCCTCGCCTGCTGATCTAATTCTTTGAAGTTTTTTTCTCTTGTTTTGCAAATTCTGTTACTACCTTTTCCATGCACGCCAGTGGATTCTCACTCATTCCTTCTAATCGTCGGAATGCTTGTCCAAGTTTGATGATGGAGACCGATTCTGTATGTTTACTTTCATATTTCAGCACTTTTTGCGCATTTGAACCCAATGATGCTGTCAGATAAGCTTGGAGGCCTACGATAGTAGCTCTGTAGATATAGTCAATCTCTGTAAGTCCTAGCCCTCCTTCAGCTCTAGGAATGTATAATCTTGGCATACACTGGTTCTTGTAAATTACTTCATGAGCATGGAGGAGTTTTCTTGTTCGCACATCCAGCTTTTCAAGATCGTTGAGGCCAATCCACAATCTCAAAACTGTATGAGAATACAGGAATTGGCGGGTGGAGGGAGGGACTCCAGAGAACAGAGAACCAGAGGGATCAAGGGATTCTGCAGGAGCTTCACCAGTATGTCGTCGGCTTCTTTTCTGACTTCTCTCTAAATTGGGGGAGAGGGAGGATGATTTGTTGCGAGTTCTGTTCTGGTTCCTGGAGTCATTCCTATACCGTGGTTTGGGAGACCGGGGGAGATATGAAGAATGTGTGGTGTGTGGCTTTCTATAGGATGAACTCCTTGATATAGAAAGCCACACACCACACATTCTTCATATCTCCCCCGGTCATCCTCCCTCTCCCCCTCTGGTTCTCTGTTCTCTGGAGTCCCTCCCTCCACCCGCCAAGAACGGCATAGTCCACAACGGGGTTTTCAGATGGACTCTCTTTGGAGAGGAGGTGGTCGAAGATATCAGCCCTACCCCCAAAAATTCCAACAACATTCCAAATCACATCAGCCCCAGCCCCAACGAGAGAGGGACAGGGATCATCCCCTCATGTCCAAGAGGCATCTGGACTGGGACTTATGAATGGGATAATTAATTTATCTAAACATCAACTTACAGACACTGAAACAAAAGGCCTATCCTTTGTACCCACCAAAAATCATGATCAATTTACCACACACATAGAACTATTTAAGTTTTTTCGGAAGTTAAAAATTATGAATTACTTTCACGACTCTGACTCCACCAATAATGACAAATCGGTTATCAAAAAACCCTCCACCTGGATGCCTCCAGCACATGTTGATCCTCTCATTACAGCATACGAGCAAGTTGTATTATCTAAAGTCCAACAATTATATAAAAAGAAAAGGAAGACATATTACAACTTCTCTAAAGCAGAAAAAACAGCATTATATGATCTACGCAACAATAATGAGATCATAATAAAACCTGCCGACAAAGGGGGAGCATTAGTCTTACAGGATCGGTCTACATATGTAAACGAACTCATGCGCCAACTCTCTAACAAAGAATTTTATGAGAAGATTTATGATGACCCAACGGAAAGTTTGCAACAAAAGGTAGATACACTTCTGTATATTGGCAAAGAAGCAGGTTATTTAACTCCGAAAGAATTATCATTCCTCAAAGTCTCATCTCCAATTACTCCTACCATCTATATAATCCCAAAAATACACAAATCTCTAGAGAACCCACCAGGACGACCAATAGTTTCTGCTATCGGCTCTCTTCTAGAACCAATCTCTAAATTTCTAGACATTTTCCTTCGGCCATTTGTTATGTTAGCAGATTCGTACGTACGAGATTCAACGCACATTATCAACATATTACAAGATTTTTCAGGATATCAAGAGAACCTAATATTAGTCACCCTAGACATAAATTCTCTTTACACCAATATTCCCCAAGCAGCTGCTCTGGAAGTTCTAGCCAACACATTGATACAAAGAGAGAAACCTATTCGTGTTCCCACCTTTTATCTTACTCAACTTGCTGGCATCGCCATGACTGAGAATTTTTTCTCTTTTAAAGGGGTCTTTTATAAACAAATAAAGGGGGTTGCCATGGGGTCTTCGATGGCCCCTGATGTTGCAAACCTATATGTTGCTAATTTTGAGAAACAATTTTTAACTTTTAATCCCTTCAAAACCCAGATACGACTCTGGAAGAGATACATTGACGATGTCCTCATGATCTGGGACGGCACTGAAATCACTTTACAACTTTTTTTCCAATGGCTCAATAGTTTAGATTCTAATTTACAATTCGAAGGACAGTATAGTGCAGAAGAGATAGCCTATTTAGATATTTTAATAAAGAAAGGAAAGGACGGTTTTATCACAGATTTGTACCGTAAACCTACTGACCGCAATAATTTGTTACATTACAAGAGTTTCCATAATACATCTTTGAAATATAACCTTCCCACCAGTCAGTTCTTAAGGATTAGAAGATTATGTACTAATGAGACAGATTTTGACAAACACGCGACAGAAATGCACCATAGATTCAATCAATGCGGCTACCCTAAAAAGAGTATAAAAAAGGCTTATTTTAAGGCTTGTGATGCAGACCGTAACTCTCTTTTAATTAAAAAAGATCGTAAAACAGTGACCGATCGGATTGTCTGCCCTTTAACTTTTTCCAATTATTCCAGTGAAATTACCAAGATTATCAAACAAGAGTGGCAATTGCTGTCATGCCTGCCCACCTTTGCCTCAAAAAGAGTAATGATAGCTTATAAACGTAGTCCAAATTTAACTAACATCCTAGTTCCTTCAGCATTAACATATAAAAAGCCCCCATTGAGTGTTAAAGGTCATTACAAATGTGGCAACTGCTCTGTTTGTGCTCACACCATTTTAGCAAAAAATTTCTTCATGCATCCGACTACCAATCATAAAGTATACCTTCACACGTTCTCCAATTGCAAAACAGAAAATGTCGTTTATTTAATTTTATGTCCTTGCAATTTAGTTTACGTTGGCAAAACCAAGCGACAGGTGCGCACTCGTATCATAGAGCACAGAAGTTGTCTACAACGAGGTGTCCCTGATCGCCCATTAGTTGCCCACTGGCTCAAAATGAACCATTCTGTACAAGATCTTAAGTATGTAGTTTTGAAAGCAGTCATTCCACATTGGAGAGGCGGAGACGTGGACAAGTCTCTTCTTAAATTGGAACAGCGATTTATATATGAATTTAATAGTTTAGAACCTAACGGTCTCAATCAAGAAGTTGATTTGTCTGTGTTCCTTTGACCTTTCAGTTCATATTATGCATAAGGTTTTAGAGGTTGGTCACACATTTTTCCAACATAGCTGGCCATTTAAGTACGTATTTCAGCAACACACTAATTCGCCAGTATCTAGTTTATCATCTATAGAGGTACAATTATTCCTACTGGCAGTTCACTTTTTAGCTTTTCTTCAATGTATTCATTGATGTCGTTTACATGTACTGAAACATGAAGTTTTAATTATCCATTGGTAGTTTACCTTTGTTTCTTTTTAATTTCTTTTTAATGCTTTTAGTGTTGTCATTTACATGTATTTGAATATGGTTTTAATTTTTCATTTAATTATTTATCAATGTCCAGTTTTATTTATTTATTATTTTTTATTTTTTCATTTTATTATTTTTTAGTCTAGGTTTATTCAATATTTTTATAGGATTCGTTCATATTTTAATCTATTGTGTTTTATATTTGTACAATTTTTAATTATTTTTATTTATTATCTATTATTTTTTATTTCTTTTTATTATTTATTTATTTATTTATTATACTAATATATTTATATATATATATTTATATAATTTATGTATATGTTTATATATATTTATATATTTTTATTTACCAATATAATATATTAATTATTACACATTTTTTATAATTATAATTATTTTTATTTTCATCTATTATCCATTATTTATTATACAATATGACACACACTAAAATCTCCAAAACATATATATATACACACATATATATATGTCCTTTTTTAATTTTTCTTAATTTATGTTAAGTCCAAAATTGATTACACTGTCTTTAGATAATGTTTTATATATAATCCACTATTTAGATTTTCAAACAAAGACTATTAATAGTGTAATTAGTGTTTATGCTTCATTTTACACAATTGCATTAATTTCTTCGTTTATACACCCTACATATTTATGGATTGAATTCATTTTTAAACCTTCACTTGAGAATGAATCTGGCTAGTTTAAAATGCACCCTTAACATACTATTCTCCATTAGGAGCCGTTATTATTACACACGTTTTTCTTTTTATTTTTCTTTCAGTCATCAAGATAGTATCTGCATATGACATAAATTCCTTGATCGCGTTTACATGTATACCCCTAATCGGAGCAGCTGCTTTCTTCAAGCAGTCCTTACTTACCACTTCATTTCTTACTAAAGCCACGATGTGCATTGTTTTAAAAGCCGATCATTGTTTTTAAAGATTACCAAACAGAGATCATATAAATGACACGAATCTTTCATTTCTATCTCCTCTGCTCGAACATCCCTTCGGGGATTGGACAATAATAACCACGCCCCTTTTGGCGCGAAAGTCAGCGTCCTAAAAACAGCTCTCATAGAGTTGCTTTAATCTCGCTTGGAAGTACGCTTTGACGTGTTACTCTGCCAGAGTTTTGTTCAGCAGTTGATTTTCTGTAATCTGCCTTTGTGTCTACACATTCCTAGCAGGTAATTAGAAGGGACTTACTCATTATTTTAACATTGCCGGTTTTCAGTTAATAGATATTATGGGTCTTTTTTTCTATATAGTGTCAACACGAATCTAACTACCAAGCACAGGGTGTCCACCCCTGTGCTCGCTGTAAGTAGAATTATACATTTTTTCTCATTCACAAGGAAAGTTTTTTAACACTTTAAATGTCTCATATCCAACAGCTCCCTCAACACACACTGCACAAGAACTCATGTATCCTGTCTCTCACGGCACAAAGGGTTCAAATATACTGGCTCCCTCCACATGGACGGCACAATAAGGGCTCCTGAATCCTGTTATGCAACGCTATTTTCAACTGCCCCTTTTGAGACATAACTTAATCCTGTTGTATTGTATTCTTTGGGTCACATTAACATGTTCTTTAAGTAAGGTTCACATGAATGTACATTCACTCTAAATATTTCCCTTTGTTGTTCAGTATCCTGTTTCTTGAGTCCTATTGTTTGAATAACTGTTTATTCTTTTTTACACTCGTACAGTGACAGGCTTAAGCACTCAATGTCCCTCAGTTTCTAAACGGCACTTCGTGCACGATTCAGTGAGTAGTTGTTTTCCTGCCCTGCGTCTGTTTTTCTTCTATGCTTTCCTATTTATGTTTTAAATTATGTTTCCTTTTATTTTATATTTTTTAATTATATATATTTTTTAATTATATTTTTAAATTATGTTTTTTAATTATATACTTTTGATATTAAGTTTTTTACAAATATTATTTCTTAATTGTTTATTACAATAATATGTGTGTGCCTCTATTGATCTTTCAATATGCTTTTATACGTTTCTGATTTTGGAATAGTTTTTAAAGCATTTTTCTTTATATAAATGTGTCCCGGTTGCCTTTTCACAATGTAATTTATATATGTTTTTAATGTAATTAATATTATTATTATATTCTTTGTAAGCAACTCTCCCCTTGAGAAAGGCGCAAGCCGAAACGCGTCGGGGATCTTCAATAAAGCATATTTGATTTAACACCAAGCAACTGGGTCGTCCACTGCTTCTGCTCCTTGTGTACTTTGCCTACCTCTGCAGGAGCTCTGCTCTCCTGTGTGCTGCTCCCTTCGGAAGGAGAAACGTTCTTCCTGTAGTAAGCCATTGATTTTTGCAGTTTGCCAGGTCTTAGTGGAGTGATGTTAACTGTTTGAGCCAAAAGTTAGTTACTCTATCTGGAGCAGGGCTCTTCCAATTTGGAGCTCGTTTTAACCTACTTTCCAGCTCTTACGTTGCTACTACAGGCCATTCCATAGGTTTGATGTTTTGTTTTTTTACTAAATGCTTCTTTATGCTGGGTAGCCATTCTGCTTTGTGATTGTGCTGTATAGGGGTCTCATAGAGCTTTCTCCAGAAGGTTTTGTTTTCGGCTTTGGTTGGAGGTGCTTTTACAATATTAATGCTCTTCCCCAATTCCCTGTAGAATTGTTTTGGGTTCTCTGTAAATAGGTTATTCTGGTATCTTTCTTTCCTGTTTTATTCATATCTTTGAGGTTTTGGTGCTTCTGCTGCTATTTTCAGTTTATTGTTGGAACATATAAATTTCAGGTCGTCTTCTGTTAATGCAGCATGCTTCAGCTTGTTGTCTTGGATCTTCTTTAATATCTTTGATGATCTTAATCCTTTTAGATACCAATCCATCAGGGATATCTCTGCACGCAATGGTTGTATTTTTCCTTTGATATGCTTTTTCCAAGGAGGAACTGTTACTGTTCTCTTCTTCTTCTGGCCTTGCACTCTAGTTGGTAGTATTCTTGCAGTAATAATTTTAGCTGCACAATATTGTATTTGATTAATTCTGGTGATGTCAATAAATGGTCCCTTTATATTGGATATGGCCTTGTTCATTTTAATTATCATACTTCTAGCCTTAGGTGTTAAATTTAGCTTGGGTAATCTTTCCCTTGCTTGGAACCCAGCATATTCATCTCTTTCCATATGGACTAGGAGTTCTATCTTGAATTCCTCCACCTCTAGGTCTTTCTCTTCCCTTTCTTCTTCCTCCTTTGCTTCCTTCAATTCAGTTAATTTGTTGACCCTTCCTTTATTCAGCTCATTTTCCTGCAGTTCCAAATCTCTCAACTCCATCTCCCCCTCAACCTCTCTTTTCTTTTCTATATCTTCCTTTTTTCTGGTACTCTCACCTAGGTCCCCTTCTCCCTGTATTTCTTTGTCCACGGAATTCCTTAGTTGCTTCAAGATGTTATCATTTACATACTGCTTTTCTTTGATCTTTAAAATTAAAGATCTTAAATATGCATCTGTTACCTTTTGCAGTTTCTCTAATGGCAATTTTCCTCTTTCTTCCAGCTTTTGGCAGACTCTTTGTATACCCTCTTGATTTAAATACAGGGTTTGTAGCATAAAAATAGCAGTACATTCTCTCCTTTTTATCTGCAGAATTCCACTTAACCGTAGTTAATCCTCTTAACTTTTTCATTAATTTCTGTGGTTTATCTCCTGCCACAGTGGGTCCATGAACAAGCTCACCATTGCCTTTATCTGTGGCAGGGATGTTATCTGCATCTACAACACTTGCATCATCGCAACCACCATCGTTCTTCAGGAACAACCAGGACGTCTGTCCTCACTTATGGGTGACGTCGGCACCAATGGATCCCGCACGGAGCAATTCCCCAGCTTTCAAAAAAAGCCTTTGGGATTGCTGCCACGCATGCACCCTCTTCCTGCCCAAAGGTGCCATCTTGCTCAGTCTCCCTTTTTCCGCAGAGCCCTTCGGACGCATGTCCTCATCCCTTGGAAAAAGTGTTTAGTTTTTGGCCTCTGGACTGTGTTTTTTCCGGTAGCACCGGTCCTCTACCCGTCCCTCCCCTGCTCTCTTTTTCTCCTGAGCGAGGGAATGTCCTTTAGTGTGAAAATTTTCTTTTGCGGGCTTCATGCCCTTTTTTCCCCAACCGCTGGCTGCAAAGGTCTTTGACCTAGTGGAGGCCCTTTTTGCCCCAATGGCCACCAGTTTAAAAAAATGCGACAGATGCTCCAAAAACATGTCACTCACGAACACCCATGACTGCTGTCTTCGGTGTCTTGGGGCCGACCATGACCCGGAGCTCTGCTCTCTTTCCAAGAAAATGTCCTCCAAAGCCCCCTGCTAAGTCGTAAGCAGAAGTCCGATGACACCCTTGGTCGTCCCTTCGCTGGTGGGATCCCCCTCCAGCCCCGTGTTCAAGGCGGCACTCCAATCAGGGGTCCCCTGAAGTAGAGAGGCATAAGAAGAAAAAGACCTCGAAGTCGCTGTCAGGAGCTCCAGACAAGCGCAAGCGCTCCCGCGCTCGGTCGCTCAGCCCTCCCCGGCATTCCCGAGAGTCGGATAAGGAGCGGCCTCGAAAGGTACCTCGTACAGACACGGAGGCCAGGTAGAAGGCAAGAGCCATGAGGGCCAGGTAGAAGGGCAAGAACCCATCCTGAGGGCTGTCCCGGTGAGGACCCCCTCTCCTTGTCTATGCCGGACCTGGTAACCCCAGTGTTGGTGTCGCAGGGACCCACACCCTCATGGGAGTCCCGCATGCTGGCACTAGAGTGCAGCGTTTCTGCCTTCCTAGCTGCCCAGCAGGCGCTCGTGCCCAGCACAGCTGGCTCGAGACCAAGATTCCCTCGAGAGGGATACCTAAACCCGCCCTGGAAACCCCCAAGAGCTGCGGGCCTCGTAAGGGTCCTAGGTGTCGGTCTCTCTCGCTTTCCTGTTCCTCAGGAGCAAGATCCTCCAAGGCCTCTGGTTCCAAGGGGGCCTCGACCTCTGGACAGGGTGATCAACCCAAATCAGACTCCTCGGACCTCTCGGGATGGGAGTCAGAAGGGGATACATCCCCAGAGACCCGTGCCCACAGGGACCTCCCTTCAGACCCGTCTCCACCCACAGAGGTGTTTGCTGCCCGCGGACACCAGAAAGGATGTGTCCGCGGGCAGCAAACACCTCTGTGGGTGGAGACTGGTCTGAAGGGAGGTCCCTGTGGGCAATGCAGGCTGAGGAGGAGCCGCAGGCTGAGGAGCTCAACATCTTACAGTACGAGTCCCCGCCTCGGGAGTCTCTTATTGCCCTGGTTCCTGCCATTTTGTCCAGGCTGCTTCTCCGCATGTGGGAGGCACCTGCCTCGGTCCCCATTATAAGCAAATGCCTCGATGCCATATACAGGGTCCAGCGCGGCCCGGAGTTCCAGAAGACCCAGCTTCCGCACACCTCCATGGTAGTGGAATCAGCAATGCGGAAGCAAAAGAGCCCGAAGTCACACTCTTCGGTCCACCGGGCTGGGAGTCTAGAACGGTCGACACCCTGGGGTCCATGCTCACATGCCACATCCAGGCTTACCAATTGTATATGGGTATGTTCCTGTGCGACCTTGCCAAGGAGCTCGGCAGGTTCTCCGCAGGTCTTGGGGGTGAGCCCCTCCTCAGATTCCAAACCCTCCTGAGGTCCATCGCGGAGTGCTCCAAATACCTCTCCCATGCCGCATATGACGGATTTGAATCCTCCGCCCGAGTACAGCGGCTGGCAACGGGGCCCATCGCCAGGTGTGGCTCCAGTCCTCAGACCTGGAGCAGTGGGTCCAGGAGAAGCTCCTGGACCTCCCCTGCCTCGGCAAACAACTGTTCGGCAAGCCCATGGAGGATAAGGCAGCCGAAATAGAAACGGAGCTCTTGACTCGAACCCGCCTCTTGCGTAAGACCTCTCCCTTGGAAGAAGCAGCAAATCAAGAAGCCGTTCTTCCAGAGAAAGGGGCTCCCTTACCGGGGACACCCGCCCACTCCCACACCAGCCTCCAGCACACAGGGGAAAGGAGTAGCACACGGCCACCGCAAGCCTAAAGGGCCCAACCCCCAGCGCCACCCCAACTTACCCAAGATTTTTTACCCCAACGGCATAGCCTCTCGCCCCCCCCCCCTCCCCCGGCAGCACTTCCACCGGTGGGAGGATGTCTATCCCTTTTCACCTCCCAATGGGCATCGATCACTTTGGACACCTGGGTCCTCCGGGTGGTCTGGGACAGTTATCTTCACCTGGACAGGCTCCCTCCTCCGTTCTTCCCAGCGGAGCCTTCTTGGCTTCCCTCACACCAGACCTGCTTGCAACAGGAGCTGACCAACCTCCTCACCCAGCAGGAGGTCAAGAAGGTACCACCACACCTCCAAGGTCATGAGTTCTACTCCCGATACTTCCTCGTTCCGAAGAAAACGGTGGGCCTATGCCCCATTCTCGATCTCAAAAACCTAAACAAGTTTCTGGTGTGGGAAAAGTTCAAAATGTTATCGCTTGGCATCCTGATGCCCTTCCTCCAGCAGGGCGATTGGCTGTGCTCCTTGGACCTCAGGGATGCTTACGCCCACATTCCAGTCCATCCCCAACACAGGCAGTAGCTGCACTTCAGGGTGCAGGAAGAACATTAACACCAATACAGGGTGCTCCCCTTCGGGCTCGAGTCTGCTCCACAGGTCTTCACAAAGTGTCTCTCCGTGGCCACTGCCTTCCTCAGGCAACAGGACATACCCGTCTTTCCTTACCTAGATGACTGACTCGTCACTGGGACTTTGGCCAGAGAGGCCCACTGGGCGGCGTTACACATGATCCTCCTACTCAAACGCCTCAGCTTCCTGGTCAACTACTCCAAGTCCCACCTCGATCCAGTGCAGACCTTGGAGTTCATCGGTGCACTTCTCGACATGGAGCAAGTTGACCGTCTTCCTGCCCGCAGACCGTGAATATCACCTCCGCGCAATGGCAGCCCAGGTCCAGAGCAGGGCTCGGGTCCCGGCGCAGGCCATGTTGCACCTCCTGGAACACATGGCCTCCACCGTCCATGTTGTCCTCCACGCCTGCATGCACATGCGGACAGCTCAGTGGTGTCTCAGGACGCAATGGAGCCAGGCCTCCGGATGCCTCAGGGACCCTATTTGGGTCTCCTGCAGTCTCCACAGCTCCCTGGATTGGTGGCGGGATCCCCAAAGCCTCCTTCGGGAGATACCCTTCCAGAGTCCACTGCAGCGAATTGTGCACCCAGGGGCAGTGGTCACCTGAAGAATCTCAGCAGCAGATCAACCTGCTTGAGCTTCGGGTGGTCCGGTGGGCCCTGAGGGCTTTCGAGGGTCATCTGAAAGGAAAGTCGGTGCTCGTGCAGACCGACAACAGAGTAGCCATGTTCTATATAAACAAGGAGGGCAGAACAGGCTCCTGGCCCCTCTGCCGGGAGGTGATCCTCCTTTGCCTTTCGCTGGGGGGGTGACCCTCCAAGCGATCTATCTCCCGGGCTAGGAGAATATCCTCACGGACAAACTCAGCAGAATCCTCCGCCCACACGAGTGGTGCCTGGATCCGGAGGTAGCCAGCCTCTTGTTCCATCAGTGGAGGACCCCATCCATGGGCCTGTTCACCAGTCCGGTGAATGCGCAACTTCCCCGCTTCTGCGGACCAGTTCCACATCCAAGCAGGGTGGCTCCGGATGCGTTCCTGTTGAGCTGGGCCTCTGAGCTTCTTTACGCTTTCCCTCCCACTCCACTCATCGCGAGGACCCTCCACAAGGTCAGCAGGAACGTGCTTCGGTGATTCTCATGGCCCCCTCGTGGCCTCGACAGCCTTGGTTCCTGCTCCAGCTCTCGTCAGAGCCTCCTGTCCCCCTGGGCCGTGCCCCGGGCCTGCTAATGCAGGAGGGAGGGATGGGTGCTTCACCCAAACCTGGCCTTGCTGTACCTTACAGCTTGGCGGCTGAACAGGTCTCTTTAGCCCCGCTGCACCTCCCGGGGGAGGTCAAGGAGGTCCTCACATCAAGGAAGGACTCGATGAGACTGGCCTATGCCTTCAAGTGGCGACACTTCTCAGTCTGGTGCTCCGAGCTCCAGATCCATCCGTTCTCCTGTTCTATCCGTTCTCCTGTTCTACATGGTGAGTCCTCCAGTACCTCCTCCACCTCTCAGTGCCATTTCGGCGAACTACCGCTCGGGGAAGACCCTGGGTCTCCCACTTCATGTGGGGCCTCTTACTTTCCAAGCCTCTCATTTTCCAAGCCTCTCATCCAGCCTCCTCTGGCAGAGTGGGACCTGAACATCATGCTCATGCAGCTTACATGATCACTCTTGGAGCCCATGGCGACGTACTCGCTTCGACACCTCTCCTGGTAGTCTTCCTGGTGGCTTTGACCTCGGCTCGCCGAGTCAGCGAACTCCAGGCCCTCATGACTGAGGCTCCCTACACCAGGTTGAATGGAAATAGGGTGGTCCTCCGTACCCACCCCAAGTTCCTACCGAAGGTTGTCTCAGATTTCCATCTCAATCAAGAGATAGTCTTGCCGACCTTCTTCCAGAGACCCCATGCCGATCAGGCATTAGTGGTATTACATACACTCGACTGCAAGAGGGCTCTTGCCTTCTACCTGCAGCGTACCCAGGTTCATCACAAGTCCGATTGACTCTTTGTTGCCTACGACCCCAACCGCCTGGGGCAGGCAGTCACCAAGCGCACCCTCTCCATCTGGGTGGCGGACTGCATCACCTTCACCCAGGCAGAGGCGGGTGCCCTGCTGGATCAGCGGGTCACCGCTCATGGCATCCGAGCCAAGGCGGCTTCAGTGGCTTTGCTGTGCTCAGTGCCTCTGACGGACATCTGCCAGGCTGCGAACTGGTTTTCAGCAAACACTTTCGCTGCGCACTACTGCCTGGAGAGGGAGTCCCACCAGGACAGCGCCTTCGGCCAGACTGTACTCCATAATCTGTTCGGGGTATAAGCAGCTCCTGCTCTCTGACCCTTCTCGATGGCTACCGAGAGCTTCGCCCTAGGGACCCGAAGACTCGGGCTCCTTCAGGCATCAACTTCTGCTTACGGCCTCGTGGAGGTGTTTTTGGGTTACAGGTTGGGTAGCCTGTAGCTCGGGAGTCCCATAAGTGAGGAATGACTTCCTGCTTGTTCCTGGAGAAAGCTTATAATTACTCACCTATAAAAAGTGTACTCCAGGGACAGCAGGAATCAGTCCTCACTATCCTCCCACCTCCCCTGAAGAGTTGCTATTTTTATCCTTCCCTTGCCATCTGCTTAGTAGGGCTCAAGCTAGGGGTCCTGACTGAGCAAGATGGCACTTTTGGGCGGGAAGAGGACCACGCATGCGTGGCAGCAATCCCAAAGGCTTTCTTTGAATGCTGGGGAATTGCTCCACGTGGGCTCCATCGGTGCCGACATCACGCATAAGTGAGGACTGATTCCTACTGTCCCTGGAGAACACCTGTTACAGGTGAGTAACTACGCTTTAGTCCTAGTGCGTAAGCTATGGGTGAGTACCTTTGTATCCTGGGCGACATGCAGCCATTATGTATTTTTCTTCTTCATTCCTAACATACTTTAATTGTAGTGTCACCTTGCTGAGATTTGATATAAATGTTATACATCGGAATCACCATGTGAAGGTATTCAGCAAGACTTGAGGAGGGAACTTTATTCTCTGGGAACAAGCAGGAAGTCAGTTCTCACATTTGGATGTCATCAGCGCCGATGGAACCCTCACAGAAACATCCCCCCAGCTTTCAAAGAAAGCCTTTAGGAGATGCCACCACGCATGCGTGGTCTTCCTGCCCAAGGGTGCCATCTTGCTCAGTCTCTATTTTTCCATGGAGCCCTTCAGACATCTGTCTGGTTTCCCACAGAAAAAGTAGATTTTTCTTGACCTGAGTTTTATACTCTCTCTGGTTGTGCACTAGTACTCTTCCCGCCACCCGAGCTTCTTGCTTTGGCACTGAACCTCGTTCCCCTTTTTCCTTTTTGGCGCCTTCACGCCCCATTTTCTAACCCTTGCGGGGGGGGGGGGGTTCCCCCTCATGGCTACCAGTGGGTTCAAGACGTGAGATCGGTGTTCTAAAATCATGCCCCTTACTGACACACACAACTACTGTCTTCGTTGCCTGGGGTCAGACCAATGTGGCCTCTGTATAAAGATGTCCACCAAGGCCCTCAAGAGTTGCCAGCAGCAGCACGATAAGGTTTTCACGGAGTCTCTTGTATCTCCAAAGGCCCAGGCCTCTTCTGGAGCAGCAGAATCTTGGGGCAGCCTCACAGACCCCGAACGATGCTGCAGCTCTTCAGAAAGGGGGTCTCCCTCGAGGGAACATAAAAAGAAGAAGAAAACCTCGAAGGCATCCCTGGATGGCTCCGAAAGGCCATGTAAGTTCCAAGCCATGTCCTGCAGTCCTAGACGCTCGTCCAAGGGATCAGAGCAGGAACAGCTTACCAAGGTCCCCTGCAAGGACTCTACTTCAGACCGGCCTCGGTCGCCAGAATTTATCCTCATCGAGGATTTCCCCTCAGGGGAACCAGCATCGGGCCTGAGTTCCTCGGCACCCGTGCCAATGGCTGCAGAGCCTTCTGGACTCAAATCCAGAATGGCAGCCCTTGAGCACAGTCTTTCTGCCTTCATGGACCAGAAGCGGGAGCTGTTGTCCGGTACCACTGGTTCTTCTGCCCAGACTTCTGGGCCATCACAGATGTTGACGACATCCCCAGAGGCTGAGCCAATCTTCGAGGCCATTCAGGCATGAGTCGATCCTTGGCCGAGGTGTCGATCCAGTTCCCATTCCACGGGACCAAGGTCCTCCCTGACTAGTGCACTTTTTGCCAGCCACATACAGTAGTCTCCAAAGTACACAGGTGAGGCTCAGGCCTAGAGCCTGCAAGCCATCCTTGCCTTGAGTCTTCGACGGATTATTCCGAGTGGGAGACCGAGGATGAGGAGTTTCCAGACATCCATCGTCACAGCAACGTCCCCTCGGACTTCCCTTCTTTGGAGCCCCAGCGTTGGTCCCCACTCGAGGACATGGCTTTCCTCGACTTTGTGAGGGACATGTCCAAAGCCCTGGCGTTCCCTATGAAATCGGAGAATCCTTGGATAGAGGAGCTGGGAATCCTCCAATACCTGGCCCCTCCGAGGGAATCGCTTACGGTGCACATCCCACCGATCCTGGAATGGCTAATGCTCTGTATGTGGGAGACATCAGCAAACAGCTCATCTCAATGTACCGTCCTCTGGAGCCAGGGCTTCCAGAAAGTACAGCTGCCACATAACTCCATGGTGGTGGAAGCGGCCATGCATCAACTGAAGAACCAGAAGGCACACTCCTCGGTGCCCACGGTAGGGAGGCCTGCACCTTGTATGCCCTCGGCAGAAAGTGCTACCAAGGCTCGATGCTCATTGGCCGGATCCAGGCCTACCAGCTGTACATGGGCATGTACCTGAGAGACCTGGCGAAGGAGCTCGCTGGGTTCTCTGCTGGTCTCTCCGAGAAACCCTTGCAGCGGTTCAAGAACCTGGCCAAAGCTGTCCATCAGCACGCCAAGTTTATGTCTCAAGCAGCCTATGAAGGCTTCGATTCGGCAGCACGAGTAGCGGCGGCGGGCATCAGTGCCCAATGCCAGGCCTGGCTACATTTGTCTGACCTCGAACAATGGGTTCAGGACAAATTGGTGGACGTCCCATGCCAAGGAGAGAACCTCTTCGGCAAACCTATGACCGAAAAGGCTGCCGAGCTAGAGTCCGAGTTCATGACGAGGCCAGGCTTGCTAAAAAAAAAACCACACTGCCCCTCCCCGACAGAAGAACTCTCAAACTTGGCGCTATTCCGAAAAGACCTCAAATACCACCTATTCTTACATTACCCTGACACCAATCCCGATACTCACACTGCCATCACCTTACCTCCCTACCTAGCCCGTCCCTTAGATCATCCTCCTGTAGATAACGGTTAACCAATTTTTCCCCTTCTGCTTCATTGACCCACGAGCCCAGGCCTCTAGGTAAAGTTTTTTAGATTTTCTTCGTAAGAGTATCCATAATTTGTATAGAATTTGTATATAATTTGTACATAGTTTTCCCTCGGTTTTTCCTCCATGTTTACTTTCCCTGTTCAATGTAAAAACTCGATGTAACTTGTTACATTCTTGTATGTTCTGTTCAAATGTAAACCGCACTGATTATAATAGCGCGGTATATAAGAAATAAAAATAAATAAATAATAAATAAATAAATAAAAAGCCCTTCTACCTGAGAAAAGGGGCAGCTTACAGAAACTGCCCACATTTTCAGGCCTCCCTGGCTCCCCAGTAGGGTCAGCAGGCCAAGGGACATGGGCAAAAGGCCCCCACATAAGCAGAAGGCTCCCAAGCCCCGGGCATCTGCCCCAGCCCAGCCGGGGGGGGGGGGGGGATCTTTTGACTCCTTGAGCATAGACTCTCCACCCCAAGGAGGTCAGCAGCCCACAGGAGGACGTCTCATTCAGTATGCCCAAAGGTGGCCAAGCCCATCACTACTGATTCCTGGGCCCTCTAGGTGGTCAGGGAGGGCTACCTCCTCCATCTGACTCAGACATCTCCTCCTTTCTTTCCGGGAGAGCCCCCCAGGTTTAGGTTTAGGTTTAGGTTTATTGACTTGATTGACCGCCCTTCGTGGGTAAGCAGAGCGGTTTACAAAAACATTTCTTCATTGCAGTAGGCACAAGGCCGGAAAAGGAAAAGAAAGTTACAACTTGGTAAAAGTAGAAAAGCGAGTACAGGAAAGGAGGATCAAAAGGGGAAAGGGGAGGCTAGGGAGGAGAGAGGTTGAAGGCAAGGGAGAAGAGGTGAGTTTTCAGGGCGTGCTTGAAGGTAGGATGGTGGGGCTCCAGACGGAGAGTAGAGGGGAGGGAGTTCCAGAGGGCCGGGCCTGCAAAGAAGAAGGCAGAGGAGCGGGTGGATTGGAGGTGAGCATGTGAGGGGGGAGGAAGAGTGAGGCGATTGAGGTGAAAGGAACGAGGAGTGTGCCGGGGGGTGTGAAAGTGGATGAGGTCAGCAAGGTACTGAGGCGTGGTGGTGTGAAGAACCTTGTGAACGAGCGTGAGAAGCTTGAATTGGATCCGGAAGGAGACGGGAAGCCAGTGGAGACGAAGGAGAAGGGGTGTGACATGGTCCCTGTGGGAGGCGGAAGAAACGAGACGGGCAGCGGTGTTTTGGATGCGTTGTAGACGAGAGAGGTGGAGCTTAGATAGGCCAGAGAGAATGGAGTTGGCAAAATCGATCCGAGAGATGACAAGGGCTAAGAGCAGAGTGACAAGAGCGGAGGGAGAGAGGAAGGGGCGAACAGCACGGATCTGTCTAAGATAAAAAAAGGAGGATTTGGACACGTGAGAGACATGGGCAGAGAAGGAAAGGTCTGAGTCAAAAATTACCCCAAGGTACCTAAAGGTGGAGACCAGAGAGATGGGAGTGGTAGGGAACGATGGGGCAATTGATGGGAGCTGATGACCGTGGGGGAACCAGATGGCTGTGGTTTTAGAGGGGTTAAGATGCAAGCAGTTATGGGTCATCCAATCTGAGATAACAGCAAGGCAGGAGTTGAGGGGAATGAGATCAGGACAGGCTGGGGACGTATGGTAAAGAAGGAGGATGTCGTCAGCGTAGTAGAAGGCTGAGATACCAGATTGTTGGATCAGAAGTGTGAGAGGAGTCAGGAAGAGATTGAAGAGCAGGGGAGCCAGCACAGAACCCTGGGGGACCCCACAGGGGATGGGAAAGGAATCAGAGGAGGGGTGAGAGGGGGAAGAGGATAGAACAGCACCTGAACGGGAGGAAAGGAAGGAGTGGAACCACCGAAAAACAGTGCTGCAGAGGCCAGCATCACGCAACCGGGAGAGAAGAAGGGAATGATCTACAAGGTCGAAAGCAGCGGAAAGATCAAGGGCCACCGCCACCGAAATTTCACCGCGGTCGTGGGCAACATGCAGGGCATTGGTAAAGGCAAGAAGGATAGTCTCAACACTGTGCCCAGGACGGAAACCGGATTGACGGGGGTGAAGGAAATTGGTGGAGTCAAGGTGATGGGATAATTGGGCAAAGACAACCTTCTCTAGAAGTTTAGACAGAAAGGGGAGGTTGGAAACTGGGCGGTAGTTGTTGGGGTCAAGAGGGTCAAGAGAGGGTTTCTTAAGAAGGGGGCGAATGAGAGCGTGCTTCCAGGGGGAGGGAAAAGTTCCAGTGGATAGACTGTTGTCAAGGATGGTTTGGATGTGGGGGAGGAAGGACTGCGAGGGTGTCAGTAGCCAGGAGGAAGGGACAGGGTCAAGGGAACAGAAGGTTTTGTTGGACGCAGATATAAGGTGATGAAGCTCAGTGGTGGTAGTCAGGGAAAAAGAGGACCATGTGTGAGACAGTTGGGAAACAGGGGGAGGGGAGGCAAATGGGGGGGGAGAGGGAATGGGCGGAGGATGAGAAGGCAGTGAGGCACGTAGGGTAGAAATTTTGTTGCTAAAGGCAGAGGCGAGAAGAGAAGGGGCGGGGATGGGATGGGAAGGTGCGGAGGGGGTAGAGGGGTGTAGGGAGGTAAGAAAATTGAGGGTAGAGTAAAGATGACGGGTCTGGTTGGGGGCATTAGCAATGGCGTTAGAGAAAAAAGAGGAACTCTCAGGACCTTTCGAGGACAGAGCGGTAGAACCAGTTCCCCATCATCTCAGGGGCAAGGGGTTCTACTCCAGGTATTTCCTTGTACCAAAATGAACAGGGGGCCTAAGGCTCATCGGTGTTGACCTGCGCAACCTGAACAAATTCCTGGTAAGGGAGAAGTTCAAATGCTCTCCCTTGGAACATTGCTGCCTTACCTCCATCAGGGAGATTGGCTATGCTCCTTGGATCTGAAGGATGCTTATACTCACATCCTCATTCACCCCAACCACAGGCAGTACCCTGTGGTTCATGGTGGGAGGCGGCCACTACCAGTACAGGATACAACCCTTTGGCCTGGCTTCCGCCCCAAGGGTCTTCACCAAATCCTGGCAGTAGTGGCCGCCTTCCTTTACCTCTAGGGGGTGTTTGTCTTCCCCTACCTGGACAATTGGCTCATAAAAGGAGGCACAGCTACAGAAGTGCAGCAGGCAACTGCACGCACCGTCCAGGTCCTGCAGCATCTGGGGTTTGTAATAAACTACCCCAATTCCCACCTCCTCCTGATGTAATGTCTAGAGTTCATAGAGGCAAGGCTAGACACCCTCCAGGCAAAGGCCTTCCTCCCCAGAGTCTCAACACTGTCCCTCGGTGTCAGCTCGGCTTCTGCTGTGCCTACTCGGGCACATGGCCTCCACAGTCCATGTCACCCCAGATGCTCGCCTTCACATGAGGGCCGCACAGTGATGCCTTCGGGACCAGTGGCCACAGGCCATCTCCAGGACAGGGTTTCAGTGACCCTGCCAGTTGCCAGAATCTCTGACCTGGTAGCAAAACCCCCAACACCTCGAGGCGGGGATGCCCTTCCAAACCCCTTAAGGGTTCTCACTACGAACGCCTCCCTGCTGGGGTAAGGAGCCCACTGCAAGGAACTCCGCACCCAGGGCAGCTGGTCGCGGGATGAGAGTAACCAGTAGATCAACCTCCTGGAGCTTTGGGCAATATATCTAGCCCTCCAAGCATTTTGCCACCGCCTGCGGCATCAGCCAGTGTTGATCCAAACACAATCAGGTGACAATGTTCTATGTGAACAAGCAGGGGGGCACGGGGTCTTACACCCTCTGCTGCGAGGCGGTGAAGCTCTGCTCCTACGGGCAGTATACCTGCCAGGCCAGGACAACTCCCTTGCGGATAGATTGAGCAAGGTCCTCCAGCCGCACAAGTGGCAGCTGGACCCCAAAGTGGCCAACTGACTTTTCCACCTCTGGGGGACACCATGGGTGGACCTTTTTGCCAGCCCAGACAACTACCAGTTGCTTCGCTTATGCTCCCGGCAAGCCCACCCCGGCATTTCTTATTTTGTGGTTGGAAGATCTCATGTATGCCTTCCCACCCACGCCACTAACTGCCATAAAGCTGTTCAGGACCCTCCGCATCAAGGCCTTCCTGATCCTGATAGCCCCTCGATGGCCTAGGAAGCCTTGGTTCCCATTACTTCTCCGGCTGTCAATAGAGACTCCCATCTCATTGGGGAGCTCCCCAGGGCTCCTGTCTCAGGAGGGGGGCTCTCTCGTGCACCCTATCCTGGGGTCCTAATCACTGACAGCGTGGCTGCTGAAAGGGTGACCTTAGCCCCTTCAACCTCTCAGGATAAGTGGAGGAGATCCTGCTGGCCTCCCGTAAAGCTTCCACCAGGAAAGCATATACCTTCAAATGGTGCAGATTTTCGGTTTGGTGCGCAGAACAAGGGGTTAACTCGTTCTCCTGTCTGGTGCAGCTGATGCTGCAGTGCCTTATCCATCTCTTGCAATCTGTGCTTAAATCGAACTCCGTCAGAGTGCTCCTCAGTGTCCTGGCGACGTATCATCATCCAGTAGATAGCAAACCTCTCTTGGTCCAATGACTGGTGACCCGCTTCTTGAGGGGACTTCTTTTATTAAAATCCCCCATCCGGTGACAGAATGGGACCTTAATGTAGTATTGATGCAGCTCATTCGCCCACCTTTTGAGCCTCTGGCTACCTGTCACTTGCGATACCTCTCGTGGAAGGCGGTGTTACTGGTAGCGCTCACCTCCACTCGCAGGGTTAGCAAACTCCAAGCCTTAGTGGCAGAGGCGCCGTATACCAGGTTCTACAAGAATAGGGTTGTACTCCGCACATACCCCAAATTCCTTCCGAAGTTGGTATCCTCGTTTCACCTCAACCAGGAGGTGGTACTGCCCATCTTCCCAAGGCTTCACGCCAGTAGGGCGGAGACTGTCCTCCACACCTTTGACTGTAGGAGGTCCCTGTCCTTCATTCAACATACCCAGGGCCACCGAAGAGCTTCTTAGCTTTTCGTTTCTTATGACCACAATCAGCTGGGAGAGACGGTGACCAAACGAACACTGTTCTACCTGGGTGGCAGACTGTATTGCCCTTGCTTATGAGCAGGCAGGGCTCATGCTGAATGGCCGGGTCACAGCACACTGTGTCAGAGTCATAGCGGCTTCTGTGGCAAACCAGCACTCCACCCCAATGCTGGATATCTGCCAGGCCGCTACCTGGTCTTCAGTCCATACCTTCGCAGCTCATTACTGCCTGGAAAGGGAGTCCCGACAGGACTGCAACTTCAGCCAGGCCGTGCTCCGTTCTCCAGGACCAAGCAGGAAGTCAGTCCTCACATATGGGTGATGTCGGCGCCGACGGAACCCTCGCGGAGCAATTTCCCCAGCTTTCAAAGAAAGCCTTTAGGAATTGAAGCACGCATGCGCGGTCCCCTTCCCGCCCAAGGGTGCTATCTTGCTCAGTCTTCTTTTTTCCGTGGAGCCCTACAGACGCTGTTTGTGATCGCCGCAGAAAAAGTTGATTTTATTTCCTATTCTTTTCTCAGTTCGACGCCGGATCCTTTTCCCACCCGGACCCGCTACGCCGGTTTCGGATCCGTTCTTTATTTTTCGTTTTTTTGTCCTTCGTGACAAGCGTTCGCGTCATTTTTTTCTTTTTCACTGGCAGCCCTGTCTTTTGACCTCGCAGGGGCCCTTTTTCCCCCGATGGCTGCCAGCGGGTTTAAAAAGTGTGATCGGTGTAAGAAACTTATGTCTCTTACTGACACACACGACTGCTGCCTCGGACCCGATCATGACCCGATGATCTGTGGTCCGTGTGGCAAGATGTCCTCAAAAGCGTTGAGTCGGCAGCATCAAAAAGAAAGAATCTTCTCTGACTCCGCGTCCGGCTGGGCCTGGACCTCATCAGAGGCTTCAACGTCCCGGGACTCCGGTCCTGAGCATCGTCGGAGTTCCTCTGAGCGGGGGTCTCCTGCCCGGGAACATCATAGGAAGAAGAAACCCGCGAGGGCAGCGTCGGTGGACGCTCCTGGTTCCTCAAGGGCCAGGTCGCATAGCCCCGATAGCCGTCCCGGGTCCTCGGAGTCGGAAAGGCCTTCGAAACATCCTCGTCTCGAGATGGAGTCTCCTGGACACGTGAGTACTGTAGTCCTCATGGACTCGCCTCCGAAGGAGCCGATGTCAGGCCCGACGCCGTCGGGGCCCGAGTCGGGGGCTGCTGGGTCTCCTGAACTCGGACTCAGGTTGACGGCCTTGGAGAGCAGTTTGGCTGCCTTCATGGACCAGCAGCGGGCATTGATCGCTGGCCTCGCCGGTGCATCTGCCCCGGCCACCGGGACGTCGACGTCCAAGTCGACCCCGGAGACCGAGCCGATCCTCGAGTCCATGCGAGCTCGAGTCGATCCTCGGTCGCGGTCTCCCTCAACCTCCCGTTCGGGACCGAGGTCGTCGACACCGACACCCTCGGCGTCGGGGTGGAGGGCATCAGTGCCCGCCCGACCGAAGCCGCTCAATTCCTCCTCCAAGGAGTCAGCCTGGGAAACGGAGGACGAAGAGTCACCCGGTACTTTTTGGACTCGGTGCGTCCCATCGGACTCGCCCGAGTCCGAACCTCGGAGACGGTCCCCCCCGGAGGACACCCGGTTCTCGGACTTCGTGCGGGATATGGCCAAGGCCTTGGCCTTCCCCGCGGATCCCGAGGAGGAGCCTCGAGCCGAAGAGCTCGATGCCCTCCAGTATGACTCTCCCCCGAAGGAGGCCTTTACTGTACCAGTTCCTCCGATGCTGTAGAGACTTCTCTTCTGCATGTGGGAGAGCCCGGCGTCGGCGCCGGTGTTAAGCAAGCGGGTCGATTCCATTTATCGAGTCCGCAAGAGCCCCGGGTTCCAAAAGGCGCAACTACCGCGCAACTACCGCACCATTCCACGGTGGTGGAATCGGCCATGCATCGACTCAAGAGTCAGAAGATGCACTCCTCGGTGCCTCCCGGCCGGGAGGCCCGGAACCTGGATGCCCTCGGTAGGAAGTGCTTCCAGGGCTCTATGCATGCTTGTCGAGTCCAGACCTACCAGCTCTATATGGGCATGTATCTCCGAGACCTGGCGAAAGAAATTGCCGGGTTCTCTGCTGGTCTCTCCGAGGAACCTTTGCAGAGGTTCCAGGCCTTGTCCTCTGGTATTCGGGAGTGCTCGAAGTTTATCTCTCGAGCAGCCTACGATGGCTTTGAAGCATCGGCTCGAGTAGCCGGAGCCGGCATCGGTGCCCGCCGACAGGCTTGGCTTCAGTCATCCGACCTCGAGCCATGGGTACAAGACAAGTTGGTTGATGTCCCCTGCAGAGGTGAAAACCTCTTTGGAAAGCCCATGGCTGAAAAGGCTGCACAGATCGAGACCGAGACTCTGACCAGGACTCGGCTGTCCAGAAAAACCTCTGCCCCTTCTCAAAAGAAGAAGGGCTCGGGAAAGAAGCCCTTTTACCCGAGGAAGGCAGCTGCCTATAAACACTACCCTCATTTTCAGGCCTCAGCAGCTCCCCAACAGGGACAGCAGGCCAAGGGACGGGGTAATGGATCCCGTAGGCAGCAGGCCCCCAAGCCCACTACACCGGCCCCTGCTCAGCAGGGTGGGGATTTTTGACTCAGTCAACATAGCCTCTTCCCCTCAGCTGGTTTCTCTCAGCACAGGAGGCCGGCTGGTCCACTTTGCCCACAGGTGGTCAGCCATCACATCAGATACCTGGGTGCTTCATATAGTTCAGAAAGGCTATCTTCTACACTTTCACCAGGTACCTCCCTCCTACTTTCCAGGGGAGCCTCCAAGACTCCCTTTGCACAGGGACTTACTCCTTCAGGAGTTAGCAAGTCTTCTTCAGGAACAGGCTGTGGAACCGGTGCCCCACCACCTGAGAGGTCACGGCTTTTATTCCAGGTACTTTCTGATACCAAAAAGAGCAGGAGGCCTCAGACCCATCCTGGACTTGCGAAACCTCAACAAGTTCCTAGCAAGGGAAAAGTTCAAGATGCTTACCCTTGGAATCCTGCTGCCCTACCTCCAGCAGGGAGACTGGCTATGCTCCTTAGATCTGAAAGATGCGTATACTCACATCCTTATTCATCCAGACCACAGACAGTATCTCAGATTTGTTGTGGGAGGAAACCATTATCAGTACAGAGTACTGCCCTTTGGCCTATCCTCAGCCCCCAGGGTGTTCACCAAATGCCTAGCAGTGGTGGCGGCCTATCTAAGACTTCAAGGCCTTTTTGTGTTTCCCTACCTGGACGACTGGCTCATCCGAGCCCAGTCTTCCCAAGAAGCCACTCAAGCCACTCATCGCACTGTGACTCTACTCCAGCACTTGGGATTTGTCATAAACTTCGCAAAGTCCACTTTGCTCCCCTCTCAAGATCTCGAATTCATCGGCGCAAGGTTGAACACTCTTCAGGCACGGGCCTTCCTACCTCTACCCAGGGCACACAGGCTCATGGATCTCGCCAGCCACTTTCACAGCAATTCCCTGGTCTCTGCCAGGCAATTTCTGAGACTGCTCGGCCATATGGCTTTTACGGTCCATGTGACCCCCAATGCCCGCCTGAACATGCGACCTGCTCAGTGGTGTCTTCGCACTCAATGGCATCAGGCCACGGGGAGCCTGGCGGACTCAGTACGGGTATCCGACCTGCTGGTCTCTTCTCTGCAGTGGTGGCTTCATCTGCCAAACCTGGTGCTGGGAGTGGATTTTCAATCTCCTCCGCCTTCTCAGGTGCTGACAACCGATGCTTCTCTCCTGGGTTGGGGAGCACATTGCCAAGGGACATGTACTCAAGGCCTCTGGACTCCTTGGGAGTCTGCTCAGCAGATAAACTTCCTGGAGCTCAGAGCCATCCGCCTAGCTCTGAGAGCCTTCTCCCACCTCACTTCTCACCAGTCTGTGCTGGTCCAGACGGACAATCAGGTTGCAATGTTCTACGTGAACAAACAAAGGGGGCACAGGCTCCTTCCTTCTCTGTCAGGAGGCTCAAAAACTGTGCTCTTGGGCCGTCCTTCACGGCATCCTCCTCAAAGCTGTTTATCTCCCAGGTCAAGAAAATTACCTGGCAGACAAGCTGAGCAGAATCCTCCAACCACACGAGTGGAGATTAGATCCGTTAGTGGTTCAGCGGATCTTTCTGAAGTGGGGCCTCCCCACCATGGATCTATTTGCCAGTCCTCTGAACCGGCAGCTTCCCAGATTCTGCTCTCGACAACCGCATCCTCTCAGAGTAGCGGCGGATGCTTTTCTGATTCCATGGTCCACAGGCCTCTTGTATGCCTTTCCTCCCATGCCACTGGTGTCTCGGACGCTCTTCAAGGTTCTCAGAGACAGAGCCTCGATGATCCTAGTGGCTCCCCGGTGGCCGAGACAGCCCTGGTTCCCGCTTCTGATGCAGCTAGCAGTGGACACTCCTCTTCCTCTGGGGTTTCAACCAGATCTCCTGTCACAGGATCAGGGGACTCTCCTACACCCCAACCTCCGGTCCCTTCATCTGATGGCCTGGCTGCTGAAAGGGTAGTCCTTGCTCCCCTCCTGCTGCCTCGGGAGGTGGAAGATGTCATCTTGGCCTCCAGGCGGCCCTCCACCCGAAAGTCCTACGCTCTTAAGTGGCATCGGTTCTCCGTGTGGTGTGCTCTGCAGTCTGAGAATCCCTTCTCCTGCGTGGTGGCAGTGGTCTTGCAATATTTGCTTTGCCTCTCCAATCTGGGCCTTAAATCCAACTCTGTCAGTCCACCTCAGTGCTCTCTCTGCGCATCACGCACCGGTGGACGGCAGGCCTCTTTCCAACCACCCTTTGGTGACTCGTTTTCTCCGAGGCCTCCTTCTCCTTAAGCCTCCTTTGCGCCCACCAGCCCCGGAGTGGGATCTGAATGTGGTCTTACAGCGGATTACCTGTCCTCCCTTTGAACCTATGGCTACCTGCCCTCTTCGTTTTCTCTCCTGGAAAACATTGTTTTTGGTAGCCCTTACCTCTGCTAGGCGCGTTAGTGAACTGCAGGCCCTAGTGTCTGATCCTCCTTATACTAGGTTCTACAGGAATAGGGTAGTCTTATGGACTCACCCTAAGTTTCTTCCAAAAGTGGTTTCTACTTTTCATCTCAACCAGGAGGTGGTTCTTCCAACCTTCTTTCCCAGGCCGCACGCCAGCTGGGCTGAAATGGTCCTGCATACCCTGGACTGTAGGAGGGCCTTGTCCTTCTACCTTGACCGTACGCGAGAGCATCGAAGGGCTGTTCAGCTCTTCGTTTCTTTTGACCCCAATAGGTTGGGGCTCCCTGTCTCCAAGCGTACTTTGTCCATATGGGTTGCTGACTGTATCGCTTGGGCTTATCGGGCAGCCGGCCTCTCGTTGGAGGGTCGAGTCACGGCTCATCGTGTTAGGGCGAAGGCTGCGTCAGTGGCTCATCTCCGCTCTGTTCCGTTGGCAGACATCTGCCGGGCCGCTACTTGGTCTTCAAGCCAGACTTTTGCGGCCCATTACTGCCTGGAGAGGGAGTCCTGCAGGGACAGTGCTTTCGGACAGGCAGTCCTCCATAATCTCTTTGAGGTTTAGGCAACTCCTACCCTCCGGCCCTGGTGTTGGGCTACCGGTCGGGGGCGTTTTCAGAGAAGATTCCTTCCTTCTGTGCTACTGAGCTAGAGGGAGCTAATTTTTCTGCTTGAGGTCTCCGGTAGCCTTAAGCGAGGGAGTCCCATATGTGAGGACTGACTTCCTGCTTGGTCCTGGAGAAAGAGTAGTTACTCACCTGTAACAGGTGTTCTCCAGGAGCAGCAGGAATCAGTCCTCACAACCCTCCCTCCTCCCCTTGGAGTTGCAGTCCTCTCATTTCGTTTTTGCTGATTTTTTGCTGTCTTTTAGCTATGTCATCAGACTGAGCAAGATGGCACCCTTGGGCGGGAAGGGGACCGCGCATGCGCGCTGCAATTCCCAAAGGCTTTCTTTGAAAGCTGGGGAAATTGCTCCGCGAGGGCTCCGTCGGCGCCGTCGTCACCCATATGTGAGGACTGATTCCTGCTGCTCCTGGAGAACACCTGTTACAGGTGAGTAACTACTCTTAATCTTTTCAGGCTCTAGGCAACTCTTACCCTTCCGTGTGCAGGCCACCGGAGTGCTGATTTCCATTGGACATATGGGTCCTACTGCAGTTTGTATTTGCGGACTCTGTTGCTGCTGCTCACGGCTCCCCTTGAGGGCAACCGTATTTTTTTCCTATGGGCTTGCTGTAGCCTGTAGCTAGGGAGTCCCATACGTGAGGACTGACTTCCTGTTTGTTCCTGGAGAAAGCTTAGTTACTCACCTTTAACAGGTGTGCTCCAGGACAGCAAGAATCAGTCCTCCCAACCCTCCCTTCTCCCCTTGGAGTTGCTTCTTACCATTTTTTTTGCCATCTTTTAGCTACAGTATGTCATCTGACCGAGCAAGATGACACCCTTGGGCGGGAAAGGTACCACACAGGTGTGGTGGCATCTCCCAAAGGCTTTCTTTGAAAGCTGGGGGGATAAGAACATAAGATATGCCATACTGGATCAGACCGAGGTCCATCAAGCCCAGTATCCTGTTTCCAACAGTGGCCAATCTAGGTCATACGTACCTAGCAGTTTCCCCAAAAGACACAAGTACTGCAATGCTTGTACTGGGTCAAGCATTGATATCCTGGGTCCCTTCTTAATAATGGTTTATGGACCTTTCCTCCAGGAACTTGTCCAAACCTTTTTTAAACCCAGCTACACTAACAGCCTTTACTACATCCTCCGGTAACAAATTCCAGAGTTTGATTACACGTTGAGTGAAAAAATATTTTCTTTTATTAGTCTTAAATAGTTTACCCTGTAGCTTTATTGCATGTCCCCTAGTCTTTCTATATTCTGATAAGGTAAACAATTGATCTACGTTTACCCGTTCCACTCCGTTCATTAATTTATAGACTTCTATCATATCTCCCCTCAGCCGTCTCTTTTCCAGGTTAAAGAGCCCTAACCTTTTTAGCCTTTCTTCATAGGAGTATCCTTCCATCCCCTTTACCATTTTGGTGGCTCTTCTCTGAACCTTTTCTAAAATCGCTATATCCTTTTTAAGATACGGAGACCAGAATTGCACACAATATTCAAGGTGCGGTCTCACCATGGAATGATATAGAGGCATTATAATATCTTTTGTTTTATTTTCCATTCCTTTCCTTATACCTAGCATTCTATTTGCTCTCTTGGCCGCCGCTGCACACTGGGCCAAGGGTTTTAACATGGTATCCACAATGACGTCTAAATCTTTTTCCTAGGTGGTGGTTCCTAATGTGGAACCTTGCATCGTGTAACCATAGTTTGGGTTGTTCTTCCCTAGGTGCATAACCTTGCACTTGTCCACATTAAATTTCATCTGCCATTTTGATGCCCAGTCTTCCAATTTATCAAGATCCTCTTGCAATTTTCCACAATCCTCTTGGGTTTTAACAACTTTAAAAAGTTTTGTCTCATCTGCAAATTTGATAACCTCACTCGTTATTCCACTTTCCAGGTCATTTATGAATATGTCAAAAAGCAGCGGACCCAGCACAGATCCCTGGGGTACACCACTATTCACCTTTCTCCATTGGGAAAATTGGCCATTTAGCCCTACCCTCTGCTTTCTGCGAGGGCTCCATCGATGCCAACGTCACCCTTATGTGAGGACTGATTCCTGCTGTCCCCGGAGAACACCTGTTACACGTGAGTTACTATGCTTTCTCTCCCCCTAAGAGATGCACATTAATTCAACAGTTGCTGCACACCCCTTCTGTGGAGTCTGGTGTGGTCTTCACATTGGGGATGCTTTGGGGGTTGAGGTTCCTCCAATTTCTCCTTGGACAAGCAGGATAAATGCTCATGTTTGAGTGACATCACCGACAGAGCTTGCAGGAAAAACTTTCAGCCCCTATTATAGAAGCTTTTAGAGAGTTCTCAGTGCATGCGTGCCTGATCCAACTTGCCACCACCATGCCAGAGGAGCTCAGTTTCATTTTTTCCATGAAGCCTGATGGACATCCTTTCACACTGCAGTTTTTCCTTTGGTCACTTACCATGATTTTTCTTCTTGTTTGTACGTGTTTTTTTTCGACCTTACAATCCTGCTATTGCTGCAAGTTTTCCCTCTAGTGTATCCTTAGACTTTTTGGTAATTTTCAAAAAATATTTTTTTTGGTGTTGCTTAGGTTTCAAGATGCGTCCAGCTGCGAAACGATTTTTTTTTCATAACCAATTTTTTCATCAGCTATATCACAGAAAATACACCAGCAGTTTCAAAAACTGCTCCTAATTCTTTAGGTTTGTGTTCATCACAGACACCAAGTTCTTCCTAAAGTGTCTGGGGCCTGACCATACTATCTCTATTTGTTCATTCTGCTTACAGATGACAAAGAGGGGTCTTAAGGGTCACGAGGAAACCTTTTGGTGCTAAGACGATGGCCCAATAGACTCTATGTACTCAGGAGCTACATCAGACGCTGGCAATGCATCGGTATCAGGGGGTACCCAAGCACCAGGAGCATACCCAGGGATTGGTCACCTACCGGTTCCATCCTGAAGAAGAGAAAAGATTTGTCCTTAACTTTGTTGGCATCGAGGACTACCATTGGCGAAAGCTGAGGTGCATCATCATTGGAGTGCGAAGCCAAGAGCACAGGGGACTCTAGTGACACCCGATCTTTAAAGCTGCCGCAAAGGGATGGTAGCTGAATGTCCATGAAATCGGAGGAAGCAATGCCAAATTCCAAGGGTCCATGACTATCTGGCCGATTCACCCTCTAAAGTACTGGGGACATCAACAAATCCTGCTGAGCTTCACATGGCTTCACTAATGGCAGCCCTCAAGGAGTGCTTGACCAAGAGAATGGAGATCAAGCTCATGCAGATGCTCTATCTGCACGAGTTCTTTGATGCCTCCAAAGCAGCAGCATTGAGCCATAGATCTGATTCTCAAACTCTGAAGCTGCCTGTGGGAGATAGGTCTTCATCAAGACCCAAAAAGGCCTTGACACTGACTGATGCCTGGCTGATCGTGGTGTTGAGTGCTTCAGGGGAGGCATTGCCTCTGAAGCATTGGAGCTGATGGTAAACTGGCTCCCAGGGGAGATCAGTTTCCTCCATGACTCAAGAGACCAATCCAGACAAAGACTCTGACATCTCTAAAGTTTCTTTCTGAATCTGACTTTCAGCGTTCTTGGGTAAGAACCATGATTCTGAGGATTTCTGAGAGAAGAGGTCCCCAGAACTACCATCGGACCTCTAGCCAATTCATGAGTGTTGTAAGCCACCACCTAAGGATACATCCTTCCATGATTTTGTCAGAGTTATGGCTAAGGTCATACCTTTTAAGATGGGTATGGAGGAGGAACTCAGGGCAGACGAGTTGGAAATCCTCCATTATCTTAATCCCCCTAAGGAAGTGGTATCAGGGGCTACAGATGAGAATGTTGGAGATCCCCCCCTCTCTGTGCCTTTCATGGTGGTCAAATCCACTTTCAAAGGGGGACCGACAAAGATCTCAATATGTATACTTTAGAGGAAAGGCAGGAGAGGGGCGATATGATAGAGACATTTAAATACCTCCATGGCATAAATGTCCAGGTGGAAGAACCTCATTCAATTGAAAGAAAGCTTTGCAACGAGGGGGCATAGGATGAAGGTGAAAAGGGATAGATTAAGGAGTAATATGTGAAAATATTTCTTTACAGAAAGAGTGATAGATGCATGGAATAGGCTCCCAGTGGAGGTTGTAGAGACCAGGACAGTATCTGAATTCAAGACAGCATGGGACAAAAACAGAAGATCTCTAAAGGGAAAAAAAGGACTGTAATAGTTGGTCTGGAAGGGCAGACTGGATAGGCCATATCATCTTTATCTGCCGTCATGTTTCTATGTAATCATGTAATGTAAAGACTTTCAGAGATCAGTTAGCCAATCAAATTTTCATGATCCAAAAAGACAACCCAAGTAACAATGTTCTATATGAACAAGCAGGGAGGAACAAGATCATATCTCTTGTGTTAGGAGTGTCTCAGATTGTGGAACTTTGCCATTTCTCATAAGATGTCGCTATGTGCCACTTATCTGGCAGGAGACAACAATGTTCTGGTGAACAGCCTGAGCCAAGTCCTTCACCCCTACGAATGGACTCTGGACAAGGAAGTAGCACTGTCTATCTTTCTAGGGTGGGGCAACCCCTCAATAGATCTCTTTGCAACTCCACAAAACAAGCAAGTCCCTCAGTTCTGCAAATTTGCCTTGAATACCTTCCTCTTTCATTGGGGAAAAGATCTTCTGTATGTATATCCATCCATTCCTCTGAGTGAAAACTCTTCTGAAACTTCAAGAATACAGAGGTGTGATGATACTCACCGCCTTTTTTTGGCCCAGACAACCTTATTTCCCACTGCTGCAGGATCTGTTCAACTGGAACCACATTTGTCTGGGCAAATCCCCAACTTTGATTTTGCAGGATCAGGGCAGACTTCTGCCCCCAATATCAAGTCCCTAGCCCTCACAGCTTGAATATTGAGAGGTTAGAACTTGACTTCCTGAGATTGCCAGTTGGCGCAGCTATTGTCATGTTGGCTTCCACAAAGAGTAGTTACTCACCTGTAACAGGTGTTCTCCAGGAGCAGCAGGAATCAGTCCTCACATATGGGTGTCATCGGCGCCGATGAAGCCCCAATGGAGCATTTCCCCAGCTTTCTATGAAAGCCTTTGGGAATGCAGGCACACATGCGTGGTTCCCTTCCCGCCTAAAGGTGCCATCTTACCTCAGTCAAATGACATAGCTAAGAACAGCACACAAAAATGAAAAATAAACTATGTACAACTGCAACTCCAAGGGGAGGAGGGAGGGTTGTGAGGACTGATTCCTGCTGCTCCTGGAGAACACCTGTTACAGGTGAGTAACTACTCTTTCTCCAGGACCAAGCAGGAAGTCAGTCCTCACATATGGGTGACTCCCTAGCTCTGGGCTACCAAGGAACCCAGGCTGAACAAGAGGACTCTCTCTAGTCCCAGCTGCAAAGAAAGGCTTTTCACTGACACAACCTCCACCGGTAGCCCAACAGAGGGCAGGAGGGCAGGAGTTGCCTAAACCTCAAAGAGATTCCGGAGTACTGCTTGGCCAAAAGCACTGTCCCTATGGGACTCCCTCTCCAGACAGTAATGGACCGCAAAAGTCTGGCTTGAAGACCAAGTTGCAGCCCTGCAGATGTCTACCAAGGGCACAGAGCGGAGATGAGCCACTGAGGCAGCCATTGCCCTGACACGGTGGGCCGTGACCCGACCCTGCAAAGGAAGGTCAGCCGCCCTCTAAGCCCAGGTGATAGTCAGCAACCCAGATGGACAAGGTACGCTTGGACACAGCCAACCCCAACTTATTAGGGTCAAAGGATACGAAGAGCTGAGTAGCCCTTCTATGCCCCTGCGTACAGTCAAGGTAGAAGGATAAGGCCCTCCTACAGTCCAGGGTATGCAGGACTGCTTCTGCCTGGCTTGCATGAGGCTTAGGGAAGAATGTTGGAAGAACCACCTCTTGGTTAAGGTGGAAGGAGGAGACAACTTTGGGGAGGAACTTTGGATGAGTCCTAAGGACTACCCTGTTCCTATAGAAGCGAGTGTAAGGCCTATCACAGACCAGGGCCTGAAGCTCACTCACTCGCCTAGCCGAGGTAAGGGCTACCAAGAAGAGTGTCTTCCAGGGCAGGAAGTGTAGAGGGCAAGTAGCCATTGGCTCAAAGGGTGGGCGAGTCAGCTGCTGCAAGATCACATTCAGCTCCCACTCAGGAGCAGGAGGACATATTGGAGGCTTGAGCAAAAGCAAGCCCCTGAGAAAGCGGGACACCAAGGGGTGAACCGACAGAGAATGTCCTTCCACCAGTGAGTGATGAGCTGCTAGAGCTGAGAGGTGGACCCGAACAGAATTGGACTTAAGTCCCTGATTGGACAAGTGCAGTAAGTACTGAAGCACTACTGGCACAGTACAGGAGAAAGGATCCTCTGTACGTAGCTGACACCACACAGAAAACCTTTTCCATTTGAGAGCATAGGTTTTCCTTGTGGACTGTTTCCTAGAGGCTAGGACAACCTCCTCAACTTCCTGAGGTAGGCCCCAGGGAGCCTAAACTACCCTTGCAGCCTCCAGGCCATCAAATTGAGAGCTTTGAGATTGGGGTGCAGAAGGGAACCCTGCTCCTGTGAGAGAAGGTCGGGTTGCAACCCCAGAGGCAGTGTGGGGGATCCACCGCCAGTTGAAGCAGAAGTGGAAACCAAGGCTGTTTTGGCCACCTGGGAGCCACCAGCAGGACCGAGGCCTTGTCCTAAAGAATCTTGAAGAGAGTTCGGGCCACCAAGGGCGTGGGAGGAAACCCATACAGGAGGCCGTGAGACCAGGGAATCAGAAAAACATCCGCTGCTATTCTCAGAGGATGCGGTTGCCTGGAGCAGAACTTTGTCAACCAATATATAGTGAATACGTTCAGAAAAACCAAAAATGTAGTAGACTTATTACTTCTTGAAAAAAGATTTTTTGTTATTTTTTAATGCTCTTCAGTAAAATACAGGAAATCCCCAGGGATTCTTCTTACAAATAAATTTAAAAGAGATCTCTGCTTATATAGAAAAGATCCCCGAGGTTTATGCTGCAAACAGGGTTGTGTTTAAAAAGATCCCGACGCTCAATTCTGGCGCCTTAATGGCGTTTCAAAAATTTTTCTTCAGGAGACCTTTATTTCATCCTACAATAAACAGAAAATCAACCCAATTTGTCAATACTCTGTTTCCCTTAACTTATATTAAATGATATTTCTAAAACCGTAAGAATAACATGCCTATCCTAAAACCGAAGCTACTTACACAAGTTACTGCTGCCCGCGCTTTCTCTCTTTCGATTTGAATACGGAAAAACGCCGCGCATGCGTGATGGCCAGTACTTTCATTATTTAAATCCCCACTGATTATGCTTTACGTCAATCCTGCACATTCCCATTGGATAAGATGTAATTAGTACCTCTGAATCGTAACCAGTTAAAGAGAACTTCTATATGCAGCTTCTTTATTACCATTTAGATAACGTTAGAGTCTCAAAATTTGATTCTCTTTACCTGCCATGCACCATACTGAAAACATAATTAACACGCATTTGGTAGTACAACCGGGGGTGGCTAGGATTCCACTGCCTTTTAAATCTAAATGGATGCCTCCCATTCCTCCTCATCCAGCACTAGCTGTTTTCAAACAGTTAGTGCTACAAGAACTTTGTCAGTTAGAAAAGACTAGTCAACTCAGAGGGCAGGCCCTTCCCCCATTAGAAAGAAAGGCATTACGAGAGTTACGAGGCAGACGAGATATTGTAGTGAAAAGAGCAGATAAGGGAGGGGCGGTAGTCGTTTTAGATCGAGATAAATATGTAGAGGAAGCTTTAATGCAATTACAAAATTGCACTACATATAAACAGCTATCTATAAATCCAACTTTACAATTACAATTAGAAATAAAACAAATCACTCAGCAAGCTTTACAACAAAAGATAATGTCTAAGAAAGAATTCCATTATTTAAATGTTGTTTCTCCAACAATGGCCAAATTTTACACTGTCCCCAAAATCTATAAAAACTTAATTGCGCCCCCCGGTAGACCTAGAGTGTCGACCAGAGGTAGTGTTTTAGAGCCTCTATCAACCTATTTGGACTCATTTTTACGTCCTTTGCTTCCCCGTATTCATTCGTATTTGAAAGATACCACACATTTTTTGAATATACTAGAAGAACTGGCAAGTTGGGCAGAGCAGGGAGATACTTGGTTAGTTACTCTGGATGTCTCCTCCCTATATACTAACATACCGCAAGAGGCGGCAGTTAATATTATACGACAAACGTTAATATCTTGGGGAGATCTGTCAGCCATGCATATCAATTTTTTGCTAGAAATAGCAAAATTAACTATTTATTATAACCATTTTATGTTCGAGGGAGTAATATACCAGCAGACAGCGGGGGTGGCCATGGGGGCGACCTGTGCCCCCTCCGTGGCGAATTTTTACATGGAAAATTTTGAAATAAGCCATCTTGATCAGTCTCCATTTACATCTAATATTATTACATGGCGGAGATATATAGATGATGTTTTTCTATTATGGAAAGGGCCGTCAGACTCCCTTGAACAATTTTTGCTGTTGCTAAATAATCGGGATACGAATATAATGTTTACCTCTGTATTTCATCGAGAACGGATAACCTATTTAGATGTTCAGGTGATTAGAGGAGCCCATAGTTGGCAGACATCGATTTTTAGGAAGTCCACAGATAGGAATACGTTCCTGCAATACTCTAGTAGACATCCTAGAAAGTTGAAAAATTCTTTACCTTTTTCACAGTTCTTACGGTATCGACGGAACTGTTCAGATGTTCATGATTATAAAAGGCAGGCCAATAGGTTAAAAAAGGATTTTGTGAGCAGAGGATATCCAGTTTCGATAGTGCAGAAGGCATACCATAGAGCTCTCTACAATCATAGAGCTGTTTTGATAAGACGACAACCATTATCGCAGCAGACTAATGAGGATGACGATAATATTAATTTCATAACAACTTATACTCCGTTAAGTTTTAATATACAAAAACTTATAAATAAACACAAAAATGTCTTAGTTGCGGTTCCAGGCCTTGAGACGAAACACATAAGATGTGTTTGGCAACGAGGACGTAATTTAAAGGAATATTTGAGTCCCACGGTGCTTCCTCTAAAAGACAGACAGTTAGCAATAGGTGGCCATAGACGATGCAGTACCTGTGATATGTGCACTATTATGTTAGAACAGTCACAATTTCACCATGGCTCTTCCTGAGTCGATAGATCAAGTCGACTTGCTTGCTCAAAACCGGCGCTGAGGCCAGTGCCTCCCACATCTGGAAGAGGAGCTGTTCCAGCATTGGAGGAACCGGGACAGTAAAGGCCTCCTTCGGAGGAGAGTCATACTGCAGGGCCTCGAGCTCTTCAGCTCGAGGCTCTTCCTCGGGGTCCGCCGGAATAGCCAAGGCAGTGGCCATATCCCGGACGAACTCCGAGAACTGAGTATCCTCCGGAGGGGATCTACTCCGGGGCTCAGACTGCGGTGAGTCCGACGAGACGCACCGAGTCTTGAACGTATCGGGGGACTCCTCATCCTCCGTCTCCCAGGTGGACTCATCTGACGAGGAGTCAGGGTCCGAACCCGCGGGGCCCTGGAGCACCCGCCCCGACGCCGGAGGCACCGGCGTCGACGCCCTCGGTCCCGAGCGGGAGGTCGAGGGAGACCGCGACCGAGGTCGACTTCGAGCCATGATGGACTCGAGTATCGGTTCGAAGTCGATGTCCCGGTGGTCGGGGCAGATGCACCAGACAGGCTGGCCATCAGTGCCCGCTGCTGCTCCATGAAGGCAGACAATCTGCTCTCCAAGGCTGTCATCCTGAGACTCAGCTCGGGAGACGCAGCAGCCACCGACTTGGGTCCCGGTGGCGCCGGGCCCGACGTCGGCTCCCTGGGAGGAGAGTCCTCGAGGACTACAGGGCTTACGCATCCAGCAGACTCCGGCTCCACGCGAGGAACTTTGGCAGGCTTCTCTTGGTCCACGGGCCCGGGGCGACGGTCGGGGGTCTTAGACCTGGCCCTCGAGGAGCCAGGGACCTCCGACGATGACGCCCTCGCGAGCCGCTTCTTCCTCTTGCGTTCCGGGTCGGGGGACCCCCTGTCCGAGGAGCTCCGACGGCGCTCGGGATCCGAATCCCGAGATGTCGAGGCCTCAGACGAGGTCCAGGCCCGGCCGGAGGCTGACTCCAAGAAAAGCCTTTCTTTCTGCTGCTGGCGACTTCGGAGTGCCTTGGAAGACATCTTCCCACAGGGTCCATATGACTTAGGGTCGTGATCAGGACCGAGGCACCGAAGGCAGCAGTCGTGTGTGTCGGTGAGAGACATTAATTTCTTACATCGATCACACTTCTTGAAACCGCTGGAAGCCATCAGGGAAAAAAGAGTCCCCGCGAGGTCAAAGGACCGGCCTTCCAGGGAAAAAGCAAAAAAGGGCGCGAACGCCAGCCACGAAGGGCAAAAACCGAAAAAGAAGAATCGGGCTCGATACCGGTGTACCGAACCTGGCAGGAGGGGAACCGGCGTCGAACCGGGAGAAAAAACAGCGAGTATCGCCGAAAAAAATCAACTTTTATCCGGGATGACAGGACACACGTCCAGTGGGCTTCTCGGAAAAAAAGAGACTGAGGTAAGATGGCACCTTTAGGCGGGAAGGGAACCGCGCATGTGTGCCTGCATTCCCAAAGGCTTTCATAGAAAGCTGGGGAAATGCTCCGCTGGGGCTTCATCGGCGCCGATGACACCCATATGTGAGGACTGACTTCCTGCTTGGTCCTGGAGAAAATGTTTTACCAAGAGGTCGTATGCCTTCAAATGGCAGAGATTTGCTGTCTGGTGAGGATCAGGCCGTAGATCTATTTTCCTGTCCCACACAAAAAATGCATGAATACCTTCTGCACTTCTTGCAGTCTGGTCTAAAGACCACTCGGTACATGTCCATCTCAGTGTAATTGGCATTTGCCATTGTGTAAGAGTAAACCCATCTCTTTACCATCTTTAGTTGTCCGCTTTATGCATGGCTTGCTACTATTGAACAGACCAAACAGAGCAACAAAGTACCTGCAGCAAGTAACTGGGAGCCAAAAGAAGCTGATACAAAGACTGTTGGATTTTCAGGTATTGACAAACCCCTTTTATTGACCCCATACGTGTTTCGGTCATAGGTCTTCAGGGGGATTTTAGGAGACAAACCTCGAAAAAGTATAGTTGAAAATGAGATTACAAAGTAACATATTCATGGAGATTTGCAGAGCCACAATCTGAACCCTCATTCTATACATTCACATCTCACTACTGTTTGGAAAGGGATTCCTTATGCGACAGCAGTTTTGGACAGTCTGTCCTCCAGAATCTGTTTAAGGTTTAGAATCCAACTCTATTCCCGCCTAGGCCCTTTTCTTTTTGTTCAGGTTGCTTAAAAACAAACAAACTACGGAGCAAGTTCTTGCCACAAAAAAAGTTTTTGTCGGACAATGTCTGTGTGAGGGCTCCAGGGTCAGCAGCTTCTCTTGATCCTGGAGCCCTCTACTTTTTGTCTGTGAACACAAGACACTAAAAAGCTCATGTTCAGGCCACAAGCACTGCAGGCACCATTTGCAAGTGTCCGTAACTGTGATGATCCTGGAGCAACAGATGCACTTTTTAAATATGCTGGCCAATTTCTGGGACATGTCGTCCAGAAAAATATGGTGGTCAAACGTGGCGCCAACGATAGTGAAAGAACAGAAGAACTTGCAAAAAACTAATGATAGCAGAAGAAATATGAGCAATACAGAAAGACCACAGACTGGCACAGGAACATGTCTATTGGGCTTTGCGGAAAAAAACAAGAATGATGAGATGAATAGTGGAGTACCCCAGGGATCTTTGCTGGGCCCACTGCTTTTTAACATATTCATAAATGATCTGGAAATGGGTATAAAAAGTAAAGTGATCAAATTTGCAGATGAGACAAACTTATTGAAGGTTGTTAAAACACAAGACGCTTGTGAAAAATTGCAAGAGGATTTTGATAAACTGGAAGACCGGGCATCCAAATGGCAGATGAAATTTAATGTGGACAAGTGCAAAGTTATGCACTTAGGGAAGAGAACAGCCCAAACTACAGTTACATGATTCAAGGTTCGACATTAGGAGCCACCACTCAGAAAAAGGATTTAGATGTCGTTGTTGATAATATGTTGAAACCCTATGCCTAGTGTGCAGCGGCAGCCAAGAAAGCAAATAGATTGCTAGGAACCATAAGGAAAGGAATGGAGAATAAAACAAAAGAAATTATAATGTCTCTGTATCGTTCCATGGTATGACCATACCTTGAATATTGTGCGCAGTTCTGGTCACCATATCTTAAAAAGGATGTAGCAGAATTAGAAAAGGTACAGAGAAGAGCCACCAAAATGCTAACGGGGATGGAAGGATACCCCTATGAGGAAAGGCTTAAAATCTTAGGGTTTTTCAACTTGGAAAAAAGATGGCTGAGGGGGGGATATGATAGAGGTCTATAAAGTAATGAATAGAGTGGAATGAGTAAGCGTACAGTTATGGTCAACATTATTGGCAGCCTTGTAGTTCAACCCCTTAACGTCCAATTTCTCCAAAAAAAAAAAAAAAAGAAGTGGCCAGTGCAATGGCTTTGGACTACATATGTCCAAAGGAAAAAGCGACCACCCTGCAGAGTACAAAACAGAATACGAAGGGGCAGGGCAATGATTCACACCATGGAATAGATCAAGGAATTTTATTAGGTTTTCCAAAAGTCCTTTCCTACACAGGCCGTGTTTCGGTTGGTAGGAGCGTTCGTCAGGGGAAATGGGACCTTATTAAAAATATAAAATCACATATTAAAACACAAACATATGAATAAGGATACATATATTTAAAAACATATGTATAAATAATATGATAAATATTGTGAGGTAAATAAAAATCTTATTAAAAGTAAATTCTGTGAACACCACGATATCACAGACATAAAAGTAAATATAACTACAAATTATAACAAGAAAAATAAAATCTAAAACAAGCAGTGCAATAACATGTTATTAAATGGGAATGCCTGTGGACATAAAATAATACCAAAGACCCCCATAAGAAAGAGGGGGAAAACAAATGTGTATGTAGTTATATGTAAACGAGGAACATCTGAAAGAAGTACTCACTTAGAAGGATATGACACCTCTGAGGACAACTCATGCACTAGATAATTCCGTTAAAAATATATAAACTAACAAGTTTTGATATAAAAATTGTAATATGAAAGGGAAGAGGGAAGGGAGGAAGGAAAAATAAACACTAATATGTGCAATACTCTATTAATCATAGAGCATTACATATTTCACAAACCATTAAAACTATATTGGTGATCCATACTAAAAAGGAGAGTAACCTTGATACACAAAGAATAAAAGCTATGTATAGAGCAGTCCAGAAATAGCAGAAAAAAACGTAAAAAATCTAAAGCATAGAAGCTGGCACATAAGAGGAGGAAGTGTCTCTTGTGATACAGTAAACATGTACTGTTTTACTGCGAGAAGGGAACCATTTTACTCCAACAGGGAACCTGCCTACCATGAACAAAGCCAAGGGTGTCCTCCGGAGAGGCATGTAATCATTATACAGTTAAAAAAGAGTAGTTACTCACCTGTAACAGGTGTTCTCCAGGAGCAGCAGGAATCAGTCCTCACTTATGGGTGTCATCGACGCCGATGAAGCCCCAGCGGAGCATTTCCCCAGCTTTCCATGAAAGCCTTTGGGAATGCTGGCACGCATGCGCGGTTCCCTTCCCGCCTAAAGGTGCCATCTTACCTCAGTCAAATGACATAGCTAAGAACAGCACACAAAATGTAAAAAAATTAAACTATGTACAACTGCAACTCCAAGGGGAGGAGGGAGGGTAGTG
Organism: Ichthyophis bannanicus; assembly: GCA_033557465.1. NCBI lineage: Eukaryota > Metazoa > Chordata > Amphibia > Gymnophiona > Ichthyophiidae > Ichthyophis > Ichthyophis bannanicus. The sequence goes on from CM066034.1 coordinate 796,226,567, forward strand.
AGGACTGATTCCTGCTGCTCCTGGAGAACACCTGTTACAGGTGAGTAACTACTCTTTCTCCAGGACCAAGCAGGAAGTCAGTCCTCACTTATGGGTGACTCCCCAGCTCTGGGCTACCAGGAACCCAGGCTGAACAAGAGAACTCCCTCTAGTCTCAGCAACACAGAAAAGGCTTTGCAAGGACACACCCTCCACAGGTAGCCCAACCAGAGGGCAGGAGGGCAGGAGTTGCCTAGACCTCAAAGAGATTCCGGAGTACTGCTTGGCCAAAAGCACTGTCCCTACGGGACTCTCTCTCCAGACAGTAGTGGGCTGCAAATGTCTGGCTTGAAGACCAAGTAGCAGCCCTGCAGATGTCTTGCAATGGGACAGAGCGGAGGTGAGCCACTGATGCAGCCATTGCCCTCACACGGTGGGCCGTGACCCTACCCTGCAAAGGAAGGTCAGCCGCCTTGTAAGCCCAGGTGATACAGTCAGCCACCCAGATGGACAAGGTACGCTTGGACACAGGCCTCCCCAAGTTATTGGGGTCAAAAGAAAGGAAGAGCTGAGAAGCTTTCCTGTGACCTTGCGTACGTTCAAGGTAGAAGGATAAGGCCCGCCTACAGTCCAAGTTATGGAGAACTGTTTCAGCCTGACTTGCATGAGGCCTAGGGAAGAAAGTAGGAAGAACCACCTCCTGGTTGAGGTGGAAAGAGGAGACAACCTTAGGGAGGAACTTAGGGTGAGTCCTGAGGACCACCCTGTTTTTGTAGAACCTGGTGTAAGGTCTATCACAGACCAAGGCCTGAAGCTCCCTCACTCTCCTAGCCGAAGTAAGGGCTATCAGAAAGAGAGTCTTCCAGGAAAGGAAGCGTAGAGGGCAAGTAGCCATAGGCTCAAAAGGTGGGCGAGTCAGCTGCTGCAAGACCACATTCAGCTCCCACTCAGGAGCAAGAGGACGTATGGGAGGCTTGAGCAGGAGCAAGCCTCTGAGAAACCTAGACACCAAAGGATGCACAGACAAGGAATGGCCCTCAACTAGGGAATGGTGAGCTGCCAAAGCAGAGTGGTGGACCCGAACAGAGTTGGACTTGAGACCCTGATTGGACAAGTGCAGCAGGTACTGAAGCACTACTGACACAGTACAGGAGAAAGGATCCTCAGCACGCAGCTGACACCACACAGAAAACCTTTTCCACTTGAGAGTATAAGTGTTCCTAGTGGATTGTTTCCTAGAGGCTAGGACAACCTCCTCAACCTCAGGAGGCAGGCCCCAGGGAGCCAACACTACCCTTGCAGCCTCCTTGCCATCAGATTGAGAGATTTGAGATTGGGATGCAGCAAGGAGCCCTGATCCTGAGAGAGAAGGTCGGGTTGCAATCCCAGAGGCAGAGGCAGATCCACTGCCAGTTGAAGCAGGAGGGGGAACCAAGGCTGCCTTGGCCACCTGGGAGCTACTAGGAGGACAGAGGCCCTGTCTCGGAGAATCTTGAACAGGGTTCGGGCCACCAGAGGGGTGGGAGGAAACCCATAGAGTAGGCCCTGAGTCCAGGGAATCAGAAAAGCATCTGCTGCTACTCTCAGAGGATGCAGTTGCCTGGAGCAGAACCTGGGCAGCTCGTTGTTCAGTGGACTGGCAAACAGATCTATGGAGGGAAGCCCCCATCTCAAGAAAATATTTTGAACCACTAAAGGATGTAGCTGCCACTCGTGGGGTTGCAGAATCCTGCTCAATCTGTCGGCCAGGCAATTCTCCTGGCCTGGAAGATAGACTGCTCTGAGGAGCATGTTATGTTTCAGGGCAAAGGAACAGAGGTCCTGGGCCTCCTGGCAAAGGGGCTGGGAACCCGTCCCGCCCTGTTTGTTTACATAGAACATAGCTACCTGGTTGTCTGTTTGTATCAAGACAGACTGTTGTGCTAGGGAAGCAGTAAAGGCCTTGAGGGCCAAGCGGATAGCTCTGAGTTCCAGGAGATTGATCTGCTGGGACGCCTCCCAAGGAGACCACAGGCCCTGGGTGCACTTGTCTAGGCAGTGTGCTCCCCAACCCTGTAGAGAGGCATCGGTGGTCAGCACCACTGTATGAGGAGGGATCTGAAAAGGCACCCCCACCAGCAGATTGGGGGGTGCAACCACCAGTTGATGGATGCCAGGAAATGGTGGGACACTCTGATCCTGTCTTTGAGACTCCCTGAGGCTTGTGACCACTGAGTCCGAAGGCACCACTGTGCAGGCCTCATATTGAGCCTGTCATTGGGGGGTCACCTGTACTGTCAACGCCATGTGGCCCAGAAGCCTGAGACAGAGTCTGGCGGAGACCAGGGACCTGTGCAGAAACTTGCTGGCGAGGTCCATGAGCCTTTGTGCTCGGTCTACTGGTAAGAATGCTCTTGCCAGCTGAGAATCTAACCTTGCTCCTATGAACTCCAAGTTCTGGGAGAGGAGCAAAGTGGACTTTGCGAAGTTGATGACAAAGCCCACCCTTTGGAGCAGTTCTATGGTCCTGTTGATGGCCTGTCGAACCTCTAGGGAAGTCTGGCCTCTGATGAGCCAGTCGTCTAGGTAAGGAAACACAAAGATGCCCTGATTTCTCAGGTAGGCTGCCACCACTGCCAGGCACTTGGTAAACACCCTGGGAGCGCAGGACAGACCAAAAGGCAGGACTCTGTACTGATAATGATTTCCTCCCACAATGAACCTGAGGTACTTTCTGTGGTCTGGATGAATAAGGATGTGAGTGTAAGCATCCTTCAGATCTAAAGAGCATAGCCAATCTCCCTGCAGGAGGTAGGGCAGAAGTGTTCCAAGAGTAAGCATCTTGAACTTTTCTTTTACTAGAAACTTGTTTAGGTTTCTGAGATCCAAAATGGGTCGAAGACCACCGGTTCTTTTTGGCACCAGGAAATACCTGGAGTAAAAACCGTGACCTTGGAAGTGGGGAGGCACAGGCTCCACAGCCTTGTCCAGCAACAGACCTTTTAGCTCCTGGAGGAGAAGGGCTGTATGCAGGGGAGGCCGGGAAGGTTCCCCTGGGAAGTATGGCGGAGGCAGTTGGTGAAAGTGCAGGGCATAGCCTCGATGGACTATGTCCAGCACCCAACTGTCCTGGGTTATCAAGGGCCAGTTGTGGGCGAACAAGGCTAGGCGGCCTCCTGTGCAGGGCTGGGTCTGCAAGGGAGGTATGGCTATACTCAAGGAGTCAAAACCCCCCACCCTGCTGAGTGGAAGCAGGGGCTGCAGGCTTGGGGGTCCTCTGCCTACAGGGCCCATTACCCTGGCCCTTGGCTTGCTGACCCTGGGGGGCAGCTTGGGTAGCCGGATATTGAGGGTACTGTTTGTAGGCAGTGCCCTTCCTCGGGTAAAAGGACTTTTTACCCGAGCCCTTCTTCTTATGAGAAGGGGCAGAGGTCTTCCTCGATAGCCTTGTCCTCGTGAGGTGCTCTGTCTCGAGCTGAGCTGCCTTCTCGGCCACAGGCTTGCCAAAAAGGTTTTCACCTCGGCAAGGGACATCGACCAACTTGTCCTGAACCCATGGCTCGAGGTCCGATGACTGCAGCCATGCCTGGCGTCAGGCCGCGATGCCGGCTGCCGCAACTCGGGCCGAAGCCTCGAAGCCATCGTAGGCGGCGCGGGACATGAACTTAGAGCATTCCCGGATCCTCGAAGACAAGGACTTAAAACTCTGCAAGGCTTCCCCGGAGAGACCAGCAGAGAATCCGGCCAACTCCTTGGCCAGGTCTCGTAAATACATGCCCATGTACAGCTGGTAAGTCTGGACACGGCAAGCAAGCATCGAGCCCTGAAAGCACTTTCTACCGACGCCATCAAGGCTTCGGGCTTCCCGACCGGGAGGCACCGCGGAGTGCATCTTCTGACTCTTCAGACGATGCATGGCCGATTCCACAACCATGGAATGGTGTGGTAGCTGTGCTTTCTGGAAGCCAGGACTCTTCCGGAGCCGATAGATGGAATTGACCCGCTTGCTCAAAACCGGCGCCAAGACCGGTGCCTCCCACATCCGGAAGAGGAGCCGTTCCAGCATCGGAGGAACCAGGACAGTAAAGGCCTCCTTCGGAGGAGAGTCATACTGCAGAGCATCGAGCTCTTCGGCTCGAGGCTCTTCCTCGGGGTCAGCCGAGATAGCCAGGGCAGCGGCCATATCCTGGACAAACTCCGAGAACCTAGTGTCCTCCAGAGGGGATCTACTCCGGGGCTCAGACTCTGGTGAGTCCGAAGGGACACACCGAGTCTTGAAGGTGTCAGGAGACTCCTCGTCTTCGGTCTCCCAAGGAGACTCGTCCGATGTCGAGTCGAGGTCCGACCCCGCGGGGCCTCTAGGCATCCGCCCCGACGCCGGTGGTACCGGCATCGAGACCCTCGGTCCCGAACGGGAGGTCGAGGGAGACCTCGACCGAGGACGACTTCGAGCCGCAAGGGACTCGAGTATCGGCTCGGTCTCCGGGGTCGACTTCGAAGTCGATGTCCCAGTGGTCGGGGCAGATGCGCCAGACAGGCTGGCCATCAGTGCCCGCTGCTGATCCATGAAGGCAGACATTCTGCTCTCCAAGTCTGTTAAACTGAGACTCAGCTCGGGTGACGCAGCAGCCCCCAACTCGGGCCCCGGCGGCGCCGGGCCCGATGTCAGTACTCGGGGAGGCGAGTCCACGAGGACAACAGGACGTACGTGTCCAGCAGACTCCAGCTCCATGCGAGGAACTTTAGTTGGCTTCTCCTGTTCCACGGGCCCGGGACAACGGTCGGGGGTCTTAGACCTGGCCCTCGAGGACTCAGGGACCTCCTCCGACGCCGCCCTCGCGAGCCGCTTCTTCCTCTTACGTTCCCGGTCGGGGGACCCCCTGTCCGAGGAGCTCCGACGCCTCTCGGGATCGGAATCCCGAGATGTCGAGGCCTCAGACGAGGTCCGGGCCCCGGGCAGAGGCCGAGTCCGAGAAAAGCCTTTCACTTTGTTGCTGACGACTTCGGAGGGCCTTGGAAGACATTTTTCCACATGGCCCGCACGTTTTAGAATCGTGGTCCGGGCCAAGGCACCGAAGGCAGCAGTCGTGTGTGTCAGTGAGAGACATTATCTTTTTAAACCGATCACACTTTTTAAAACCACTGGAAGCCATCGGGGAGAAAAGGGTCCCCGCGAGGTCAAAGGACCGGCCTTCCAGGGAAAAAGAAAAAGATTTGGCGCGAGCGCCTAGCCACTAAGGGCAAAAAACGAAAAAGGAAAAAAGGGATTCGATACCGGTGTACCGAACCCGGCAGGAGGGGAACCGACGTCGAATCCGAGGAAAAAAGTGAAAGAACGCCAAGAAAAAACTTCTCTTTTCCGGGAAAAAAAAGGACACATGTCCGATGGGCTTCACGGAAAAAAAGAGACTGAGGTAAGATGGCACCTTTAGGCAGGAAGGGAACCGCGCATGCGTGCCAGCATTCCCAAAGGCTTTCATGGAAAGCTGGGGAAATGCTCCGCTGGGGCTTCATCGGTGTCGATGACACCAATGTGAGGACTGACTTCCTGCTTGGTCCTGGAGAATAAAGAAATATCGGCTATCAGACCAATAAAAATCCATCGGGGTAAAACCAGCCACGGAAGCTGCTGAACGAAAAATAAAAGCAAGAAAAGGGAATATTAATAAGGGGTAAAGGGAATAAAACAAATTTAAAAAGTGTTAAAAAGAACAGATTAAGAAATGTGAACATCCCTTTAAGATTACCATAAACCGCAGCAGTGAATGGCAAGTTCCTGTGGAAAAGGAAATAAAAGAATAATGAGATCCAATATAAAACGCCATAAAAAGTCATTAAAACATGACAGAATTAAAAAAGCTAAGTACTCACTGTGTTGAAGCACCGCTGAGTGTAAGAACATAAGAAATGCCATACTGGGTCAGACCAAGGTCCATGAAGGCCCAGTATCCTGTTTCCAACAGTGGCCTATCCAGGTCATAAGTATGCAGCTTCCACAATGCTCGTCCTGGGGTAAGCAGTGGATTTCCCGGATCCTCTTTAATATAATGGCTTATGGAACTTTCCTCCAGGAACTTGTCCAAACCTTTTTTAAACCCATCTACACTAACAGCTTTTACTACATCTTACGGAAACGAATTCCAGAGTTTGATTACGCGTTGACTGAAAAAATATTTTATTTTATTAGTCTTAAATGGGTTACATTGTAGCTTCATTGCGTGACCTCTAGTCTTTCTACTTTTTGATAGCATAAACAATCGATCTACATTAACCCGTTTCACTCCATTAATTTATAGACTTCTATTATATCTCCCCTCAGCCTTCTCTTTTCCAAGTTGAAGAGCCCTAACCTTTTAAGCCTTTCCTCATAGGGCTATCCTTCCAACCCCTTTACCATTATGGTGGCTCTTCTCTGTACCTTTTCTAATTCCGCTGTATCCTTTTTAAGATACGGCGACCAGAATTGCACAAAGTATGCAAGGTGCGGTTGAACCATGGAACTATACAGAGGCATTATAATATCCGTGGTTTTATTCTCCATTCCTTTTCTTATGATTCGTAGCATTCTATTAGCTTTCTTGGCCACCACTGCACACTGGGCGGAAGGTTTCAATGTATTATCCATGATGACACCTAAATCTTTCTCCTGGATGCATAACTTTGCACTTGTCCACATTTGGCCTTGGAACGCAGAAATACTGGAGTGGAGGAGTAGCCTAGTGGTTGGGGCAAGGTACTTCAGGCTGGAAGGTCGGGGGTTCAAATCCCACTAGAGGACAGCAACCTTGGGCCGGAAGGACTGGAGTTTCTAGTCCCACAGGTGCTCCTTGTGGTCTTGGGCAAGCCACTTAATCCTCCATAGCCCATGTTCCCTGTAAAATAGTTATCTCCAAGTTATAATACCCTGTTCAATGTAATTTCAGTTTGTTCAATGTAAACCGCACTGATGCAGAATAGCGCGGTATATAAGAGAATGTAAATAAATAAAATAAAATAAATAAATAATGCTCGGCCCCGAGACTGCAGGGACCTAGACCTCGAGGATTCCCCGGGCCACCGTTGTGACCCAAAGAGCCAGAAGCCTCTCTGGCACGAGATCTTCGTGGGTGAGCACCTCCGGCTCCGAGCAAGTTTTAGCCTCGGAGATCCAGACCATCTCAACCCGACTCAAACCAACTCGTCTCAAACCGCCCGACCTCGAGTCCTCCACAGACTACTCAGACTGGGAGTCCAATGGAGAGACCTCTCCGGAGACTCAGTCCCACTGAGACCTCCCCTCCAACCCCTTCCTGCTGACCCAGAAGCAGCGGTCACCTCCCAAGGACACCTCCTTCCTGGAGTTCATCAGGGACATGGCGCAGACCCTAGCGCTTGCCAATGAGACGGAGGAGGAGTCCTGCACCAAGGAGCTTGATATTCTACAGTGCGAAGCTCCTCTGAGAGAGGCTCTCTTGGTGCTGGATTCCTCCCATTCTAAACCACCTCCTACTCTGCATGTGGGAGACCCCGGTCTCTGTCCTGATTGTGAGCAAGCGCCTGGACGCTATATATAAGGTCCAGCAAAGTCCGGGGTTTCGGAAAGCTCAGCTTCCCCACACCTCGTTGGTGGTCGAATTGGCCATGCGGAAGCTAAAGAACCCAAAGACTCATTCATCAGTCCCCCCAGGCAGAGAATCTCATACTCTCGACGTCCTCAGGTACAAGGCTTATCAGAGCTCCATGTTGTCATGCCGCATCCAAATTTACCAATTATACATTGGGATGTTCCTCCGCGATCTCACTAGGGAACTCGGAGGCTTCGTGGCAGGCCTTGACAAAGACCATTTCCAGTGTTTCCAGGTCCTCTCGAAGTCCGTCAAGGAATGCTCAAAGTACCTCTCGTGAACAGCGTACCGCGGCTTTGAGTCTTCCACCCGGGTGGTGGCGGCTGGCATTGGAGCCTGCCGGGAGGCTTGGCTCCAGTCCTCGGACCTGGAGCAATGTGTCCATGAGAAGCTGCTGGACATCCCCTGCCTTGGGGAGCAGCTATTTGGCAAGCCTATGGAGGACAAGGCTGCGGAGATTGAGATGGAGTACGTAACTCGCACTTGCCTCTCTCAGAAAACTGCCTCCCTCCCCAGGAAGAAGTAGCAGAGCAAGAAGCCCTTCTTCCAGCAAAAGGGGCTCCCGTTCAGGGGTTACCCGGCCTATCCACTGGCGTCAACCCCCATTCAGGGTGGCCAGTGCAAGTCCACGGCCCTCGTAAACCGAAGTGCCCCAAGACCCAACCCCCGGCTCCAGATCAGACAGCCTCGGGGTTTTGACGCCATTGGCATTGCCTTTCCTCCTCCGGCAGGGTGGCTGTCCATTGGGGGGTGTCTGATCCATTTCTCCCACAGGTAGGAGTCCATCTCCACCAATGCCTGGGTTCTCCAGGTCGTTCGGGAGGGCTATTAACTCCATCCGGACCAGGCCCCTCTTCTGTACTTTCCCGGGGAGCCACATCAGCTTCCCCAGCACCAGGTCCTCCTGAGTCAGGAGCTCGCAGGCCTCCTCGAGGACAGCACAGTAGAACCAGTCCCACCACACCTCCGAGGATGGGGTTTTACTCTTGATACTTCCTCATCCCGAAGCAGACAGGGGGCCTTCGGCCCATCCTCAACCTGTGGAACCTAGTTCCTGGTGCGGGAGAAGTTCAAGATACTCTTCCTTGGAATGTTTCTGCCCTACATCCAGCAGGGCGATTGGCTATGCTCTTTGGACTTAAAGTATGCTTTCGCTCACATCCTCATCCACCCCAAACACAGAAAGTACCTTTGCTTCATGGTTCAGGAAAACCATTACCACTACAGGGTGCTTCCCTTCGGCCTCGCTCCGCCCCACGGGTCTTCACGAAGTTTCTGGCCATGGTCGCGGCCCATCTGTGGCTGCAGGGCATCTTCATCTATCTATATCTAGACGACTGGCTTGTAACAGGGGGCACAGCCTCCAAAATCAGGCAGGCCATGGACCCGCACCATTTGCCTTCTGCAGCATCTGGGGTTCGTGATCAATTACCCAAAGTCCCACCTCACTCCAGTTCAGTCCCTGTAGTTCATCAGGGCTCACTTGGACACCCTTTGGGCCATGGCTTTTCTTCCTCAGGACAGGGTGGACCTCCTTGTGTCCCTGGCATCCAAGGTGCGGTGTTGTGGCGATTCTTTGCCTTCTCGGCCACGTGATTCTTTGCCTTCTCGGCCACGTGATTCTTTGCCTTCTTTGCCAGATGATTCTTTGCCTTCTCGGCCACGTGGCCTCCATAGTCCATGTTGTGCCCAACACCCGTCTCAACATGCGGGCGACACAGTGGTGCCTCAGGGTGCAATGGGCACAGTCGGTCGGCCAGCCACCTCTGGGACCATGACTTAGTCTTTCTCAATGTGGCGGAGTCTCTGGCTTGGTGGCAGAACCTGCTTCGCAGTATGCCTTTCCAAGCCGCAGCGCATCAGGTGGTCATGACCATGGACTCCTTCCTGGCGGGCTGGAGAGCCCACTGTGAGGGATGGTGCACTCAGGGATCCTAGTACCTCAAGGAGTCCCGGCAGCAGATCAACCTGCTAGAGCTCCAGGCCATTCACCTCGCTCTCAGGGTCTTCAGGGACCGCTTGCAGCACCAAGCTGTGCTGGTCCGGATGGACAACCAGGTTACGATGTTCTATGTGAACAAACAGGGTAGTACCGGCTCCTACAGCCTCTGTTCAGAGGCGACACCCCTGTGCTCCTTTGCGGTGAGCCAGGGCATGACAGTCTGGGCCTCTTACCTCCTGGGTGAGGACAATGGATTGCTGGACCGGCTCAGCAGTGTCCTCCGGCCACATGAGTGGCACCTGTGTCCCCGAACAGCACAGTGCCTCTTCCAACATTGGGGAACTCCGGACCTGGACCTCTTTGCCAGCCCTCTCTCTTTCTCTCTTTCCCTCTCTCTTTTGTCTCAGCTTTAAACTCACAGCTTTCTCGGTTCTGCAGCCCCCCTCCTGCACCCGGGCAAGGTGGTCCCCGATGCCTTCCTCATCTCATGGAACAAGGGGTTACTATATGCCTTACCCCCCCTCCCCACCCTTCATCGTCCAGACCCTTCTCAAGATCCAGCGGGACAGGGCCCCGAGGTTGCCCAGGCAGCCTTGGTTTCCCCTGCTGCTCCGTCTCTCGATGGAGCCCCTGGTTCTGCTCAGGTTCTCACCAGATCTGCTGATGCAGGAGGAGGGTCTGCTTCTCCATCCCAATTTGAGGTCCCTGTCCCTCATGGCTTGGCGACTGATTGGGTCGCTCTAGCCTCCTGCCATCTCCCCCTGGAGATTGAGGACATTCTTTTGGCCTCACAAAAGGACTCAACCAGATGGGTTTATGCCTTCAAGTGGTATCTGTTCTCAGTGTGGTGTTCGGAGCTCTGAGCATTTTTATGCCCTACTAGTTTGATCTTGCAATACCTGCTCCACCTCTCGCAGTCTGGGCTGAAGTCTAACTCGGTCAGGGTTCACCTGAGTGCCATCTCTGCGAACTACCACCGCATTGAGGGCAAACCTCTTTTGAGGCTACCACTTGTCTCTCATTTCATGTGAGGCCTGCTTCTTTTCAAACCGCCTACACACCCTCCTCCAGCAGAATGGGACCTCAATGTGGTCCTCACGCAGCTGACCAAGCCACTTTTTGAGCCCATGGCTACCTGCCCGCACCCGTCGTGGAAGGTGGCCTCCTTGATAGCTCTCATCTCCGCCTGGAGAGTCAGTGAACACCAGACGCTGATGGCCGAGGCATTGTACAAGAGGTTCTATAGGAACCTGGCAGTCCTGCGGACTCACCCCAAGTTCCTTACGAAGGTTGTCTTCGCTTTTCATCTCAATTAATAGATAGTGCTCCCCACTTTCTTCCCGAAGCCCCACGCTGACCGGGCGTCAGTGATTCTCCACCCTGGATTGATGAGAGGGCTCTCTCTTTCTACCTGCAGCGGACTCGGGATCAACACAGATCCAGGCAGCTCTTTGTTTCCTTTCCCCAGCTGCCAGGGGCTGGCAATCACCAAGAATACCCTGTCTATCTGGGTGGCGGACTGCATCGCCTTTGCCCAGGCCCAGGCCAGGTTTCCCCTGGAACTCCGAGTTATGGCTCACAATGTCCGAGTGATGGCGATGTCTGTCGCTAGCCTGCACTTGGTGCCACTGGCAAACATCTGCCGGGCCGCCACCTGGTCTTCCACTCACATCTTCACAGTGCAATACTGCCTGGAGGGGGAGTCCTGGCAGGACGCCACCTTCGGCCAGGCTGTACTACGTAATCTGTTCAGGCTTTAAGCACTCCTGCCCTCCGACCCTTCTTGTTCCAGCTACTGGGAATGTGGTCATCTTTCAGCCTTCACTGGCAACTGCTCATGGCGATGCCGTGCCTTTTTCTACAGGTTCTCGGTAGCCTGTAGCTAGGGAGTCCCATAAGTGAGGACTGACTTCCTGCTTGTTCCTGGAGAAAGCATAGTTACTCACCTGTAACAGGTGTTCTCCAGGGACAGCAGGAATCAGTCCTCGCAACCCTCCCTCCCTCCTCCCCTTGGAGTTGCTATATATATATTTTTTTTTTTGCAATCTTTTTTAAGGGGCTATAGCTATGGCAACTGACTAAGATGGCACCTTTGGGAAGGAAGGGGACCACGCATGTGTAATGGCATTCCCAAAGGCTTTCTTTGAAAGCTGGGGAAATGCTCCATGCAGGCTCTGTCGGTGCCGATGTCACCCATATGTCAGAACTGATTCCTGATGTCCCTGGAGAACGCCTGTTACAGGTGAGTAACTATGCTTTCCTGGTGAGGATAATCAGCTGAACCTAGAAGGGAATGTGAACGCCACTCCCCCTTTAATAGGTGTAAGACTCTATAAAGAGGATTATGCCTGGAGTGGGTTGGAGTCGAGGTGGGAGGGAGGGAACTAACACCAAGTAAAGACTGGCTTGCTACACAGGTCACAGACCTGTGCTTCTAAGGTAATCTGTGACCAATTTTCTGGGTGATTCTTCAGATTGGCATTCCTCCAATAGGCAATGATGACAGATCGTGCCAAAAACACAGGTAAAGTCGGAAGCACATGTCACTCTTCTTGTATAATTTATGAGATGTCCCAAGATAAATTTGAAAGCAGTAGAGGATAGACCACACCCCGTCATGGCTCTTCTTATCCAATATTCCATGTTTTATATTCCCTTGTTCTCTGTAAACTCGATGTTACCTGTACACATTGCAGTATATTTTGTTCGATGTACACCGCGCTGATTTTAATAGCGCGGTATATAAGAGATGTTAAATAAATAAATAAATAACTTGGTCAAAAGAGATACACGATCTGCATCTTGTGCTGTATCATATGCCTTCTTGATACACCAATCACTGTAACCCCTATTCCTGAATCTGTTAGTCATATCTTGTGTATTCCGTTCGAAGACACTTGCACGTCAACACAGACATTTAATCCGCAGAAATTAACTTATAGGTAAATTGTCCTTTAGGGAGCCATTGTTGAAACTAGTGTAATGCAGAAGTTGGTTGCGGTCGGTTGGTTTCATGAAGAGGCAGTCACAAAATCCGCCTCGTTTTTCCTAATCATGATGTCAAGACACGATAATTATGTTACTGTATTGTGCTTGAAACTGCAAGTTTTCACCCAAAGAATTCAACATTCCCAAAAAAGCTTCAGAGTTTCACATGCTCCTTCCCAAATCAATAACACGTGGTCAAGGTAATGTATCCATGGCTCCTACCAGCCGAAACATGGCACGTGTAGGGAGGGACTTTGGACAACCTAATAAAATTCCTTGATCTATTGCCCTGCTGCATCATATTTGGACTATGTATGCACACACATTTGATGCATAAAAGAATCAAATAAAACATGACCAATTAAAAAAGGAAATAGTATAAAAATTGGAATATTGCTAGGACATGATTATTGGCACCCTTATAACAATTCAAATCAATTTGAACAGAAGAACTTCATTCCAATTGCAGTAAAATTAGACACACCTGTGATCAATTGTCAGTACTCATGACTTGAATCAACCAATGAATGATGGCTCTAATGTTTAAAATGGCCACATTCACTCCCTATTCCATTTTCACTATGGTGAAGACAAGAGAGCTACCTGAGATAATCAGAAAAGCCATTATCATCAAACTTTAAAGGGGAGGTACAAGGCCATCTCCAAAAACCGTGGGATGTTTGCAATGTTATTAAGAAGTTTTCTGCTCATGGAACTGTCAAGAACTTCCCAGAACATTGTGAGAAGAGGAAAATTAATCCAAGAAGTTTTCAAGGTTAGTGCGAACTGTTGGAAAAACACCACGTGCAACATCCTAAGAGCTTAAGACTGACCTGGAGCAATCCAGAGTGGTGATTTCAACCCACACCATATGCCTTGCATTAAACAAAGAAGGACCATCTACTACTACTACTACTGAGCATTTATATAGTGCTACATGACGTATGCAGCGCTGCACAAACACATGTAAAAGATGGTCCCTGCTCATCGGAACTTACAATCTGGTCAAGGCAGACAACACAGTGGCTGTAGACATAGGATACATCTAGGGGAAATGGTAAGGAAACACAAAGGAGACCAGGTGAGTCAAGATCTGAAAGCGGCAGCAAAGAGGTGAGCTTTCAGCCTGGATTTGGAAAGGGCCAGAGAACGTGCCTGATGTACAGATTCAAGTAGTTTGTTCCAGCCATAAGGAGCAGCAAGGTGAAAGAAGCAAAGTCTGAAGTTATCAATAGAAGAGAAGGGCACAGATAGAAGCGAATTGTGATAAGAGCGGAAATCCCAAGGAGGAGTGTAGGGCGAGATGAGAGAGGAAAGGTAGTGAGGAGCTGCAGAGTGAATGCACTTTTGTAGGTCAGCAGGAGAAGTTTGAACTGGATGCAGAAACGGATACAGAGCCAATGAAGTGACTTGAGAAGAGGGATAATATGAGCATGACGATGCTGAAAGAAGATTAGCTGCCATGTGAAGGCCACGGAGGACTCCACTGCTCTAATACAGACACAAAAAAGCATGCCTGATTTTTGCCCAAACCCACCTTGAGAAACCACAATCCTTCTGGGAAAATGTTATGTGGACAGATGAAACCAAACTTGAGCACTTTGGCAATGGAAAGCAGCATTACATTTACAGGTGAAAAAATTAAGCTTATACGGAAAAAATCACCCTTCCTACATTTAAATATGGTGGAGGTTCCATAATGTTGTGGGGCTGTTTTGCTGCTTCAGGAACTGGAGGCCTGGAACATATTAAAGAAATCATGAAGACAGAGGACTACCAAGGTATTTTGGAGCGAAATGTGCTACCTAGTGTTAGAAAGCTAGGTCTGGGTTTGAAGGTCATGGGTCCTCCAGCTGGACAATGACCCAAAACATATATCCAAAAGTACAAAAGAATGACTAAAAAGGGAAAAAAATGGACCATTTTAAACTGATCTCAATCCAATCGAGAGCTTTTGGAAAGAGCTGAAATCTGCCATTGCTAAAAGGAATCCTGGAAACATTCATGAGGTGGAACAAATTGCAGTTGAAGAGTGGGAGAAACTACCAGCAGATAGATGTACGAAACTTATAGATGGCTACAAAGAAACGTTTTGGATACTGTCATCACTGCCAAGGGTTGCACAACCAAATATTAGTGAAGGGTTCCATTAATCCTGTGCAAGTCCTATTTTGTTTTTTTTAAGAGGTACTGAGTGAATGCATTTATAGGTCAGCAGGAGAAGCTTGAATTGGATGCAGAATAGGACAGGGAGCCAGTGAAGTGACTTGAGAAGAGGAGTAATGTGGGCATGGCGAGGCTGGCAGAAGATTAGTCGAGCAGCATGATTTTGTATAGATTGAAGGGGAAGGTGGTGGCTCACGGGGAGACCAGCGAGGAGTAGGTTGCAGTAGTCGAGGCAAGAGGAGATTAAGGAGTGGATAAGCGTTTTGGTAGTGTGTTCAGAGAGGAAGGACAGATTTTGCTGATGTTGTAGAGAAAGAAGCGGCATGTCTTAGCTACAAGCTGGATATGAGCGGAGAATGAGAGAGAGGTGTCAAAGATAACCCCTAGATTGCGGGCCGAGGGAACAGGAAGGATAGTAGATCCATCAAACTGGATTGAGAGAGGGGAAAGTAGGGGGAGGAGTTGGGTGGAAAGACAAGGAGTTCAAGCTTGGCCATGTTCAGTTTCAATCGGCGATGAGACATCCAGGCAGCGATGTCCAGAAGACAGGCAGAGATTTTGGACTGGGTTGCCAGAGAAATGTTAGGTGTAGAAAGGTAGATTTGGGAGTCGTTGGTATAGAGATGGTACTGAAAGCCATGGGAGGAGATAAGCGCTCCAATGCCTCGGGTATAGAGAGAGAAGAGGAGGGGGCCCAAGACAGATCCCTGAGGTACACCTACCTGGAACGGGGTAGGGGAGGAGGAGAAGCCACCAGAGCATACACTGAATGAGCGATGGGAGAGGTAGGAGGAGAACCAGGATAGAACGGAGTCTTTGAAGCCAAGCGAGGAGAGGGTGGTGAGGAGAAGGTTGTGGTCAACGGTGTCAAAGGCAGCAGAAAGGTCAAGAAGGATGAGGATGGAATAGAGGCCCTTAGATTTAGCCAGGAACAGGTCGTTGGTGACTTTAGTGAGTGCCGTTTCAGTGGAGTGTAGGGGACGGAAGCCGGATTGTAGTGGGTCCAGGAGGGCCTGGGAGGTGAGGAAGTCGAGGCAGTGACAGTGGACTGCTCGTTCTAATGGTTTGGATATGAAGGGAAGGAGGGAGATGGGTCAATAGTTAGAAGGGCATGTGGGATCAAGTGAGGGTTTCTTGAGGAGGGATGTGACAACAGCATGTTTGAAGTTAGCGGGGATGGTTGCAGTGGAGAGAGAAAGGTTGAGGATGTGAGTGATGGAGGGGACAATGGTGAGGGAGATGGAGCGTAGGAGATGGGTGGAGATAGGGTCTTATGAACAGGTGGTGGGTTTGGAGGAGGAAAGAAGAAGTGTAGTTTCTTCTTCAGAGATCGGAGGGAAGGAGGAGAGGGTGGTGGGGGGAGGATGGATGGGGGAGAAGAATTGGGGAGGAGGGGAGGTAGATGAGGGGGTAGGGAATTGGAGGGTAATTTTGTGGATTTTGTTGTGAAAGTAGTCGGCTAGGGTTTGGGCAGAGAGGGGGGGCGGAATTGGGGGCGGGGGGACCTTGAGGAGAGAACTGAGGGTATTAAAGAGACGGCGAGGATCAGAAGCAAGGGAATTGGTCAGATGGATGTAGTAATCTTGTTTGGCAAGTGCCAAGGCTGACTGGAAGGAGCCAAGCAGGGAGCCAAGCAGGGAGGAGTGGCCTAGTGGTTGGGGCAAGGTACTACAGGCCAGAAGGTCGGTGGTTCAAATCCCACTAGAGGACAGCAACCTTGGGCCGGAAGGACTGGGGTTTCTAGTCTCGCAGGTGCTCCTTGTGGTCTTGGGCAAGCCACTTAACCCTCCATTGCCCATGTTCCCTGTAAGTATTAGTATAAGTGTCTCATATCCCCTCGTGTTAAATGTATCCCCCAACCGCTTTGACCCGGTGAAAAGCGGGATATAAATGCAGCTAAATAAATTAATTAATAAAATAAAATAAATTTGAAGTGTAAAAGGTCTTTCAGGGAGCGGGATTTGGACCAAGCTCGTTCGGCAGAACGGGCACAGATGCATAGGTAATGGATTGTGAGTGAAAGCCAGGGTTGGGGAGTAGATCATTTTACAGGACGTGGGGTGGGAGGGGCAAGCGTGTCAAGGGCTGAGGATAGTGTAACATTGTATGAGGATAGTGCCTCGTTGACGGACTCGGACGATAAAATGGAGGAGAGAGATAGAGAAATGGTGGTGGAGAGAGTCAGGGGATCAATATTATTAAGGTTTCTAAATAGGTCAGAGGAGACAGGACGAGGTTGGGACGGCGGAAGCTAAAGAGTAAATGTCAAGAGGTGATGGTCAGATGAGGGAAGGACTGAATTGCAGACGTTTGAGGGAGAGGAATTGGAGAAGAGTATTAGGTCAAGGCAGTGGCCGTGTAGGTGTGTGGGAGCAGTGGAGCAGAGTTGGAGATCGAACGAGGAGGTAAGAGCGAGGGACTTAGAGGCATGGGGGTCGAAGGGGTTGTCGATGTGAATGTTGAAATCGCCAAGAATAAGAGTAGAGGAGGAGGGATCCATAAAGGCGGAAAGCCAGGAGTCAAAGTCAGTGAGGAAGGTTGATTTGGATTTGTCGGGTGGGCGATAAATAACAGCTACTCGGAGCGGAAGTGGTGTGAGGAGGCGAATGGAGTGGACTTCGAAGGAGAGGGGGGAGTGTAATTGGGGTGGCAGGAGGGGTTGGAATTGGCAGGAGGGAGCGAGAAGGAGGCTGACGCCACCACTGCGACCAGTAGATCGAGGTGTATGGGAGAACTGGTAGCCCCCATAGCAGAGAGAGGCAATGGAAGCGGTATCATCCGGGGGGAGCCAGGTCTCGGTCAAGGCAAGAAGGTGTAGGGTATTAGAGATAAAAAGATCGTGGATAAAAGTGGTTTTTTTAATGACTGAGCATGTGTGCCATAGGGTGCATGAAAACGGAAGAGCGGAGGGGGGGAGGAGAAGGATATGGATAAGGTTGGATAAGTTACGTGTGGAATTCTTATTGGAGTAGCATGGGGGTCTATTTATAGGGTAATACCGAGATTTAGAGGGAGCAAGGTGTGGGTGGATATGTCTGGGTGTATGTGCTCTCTAGGGGGAGGGACACAGTACAAAACGTGATTATGACAACAGATTTTATTGAATACTTCTTACTGCCAACCCGACACAGGCCATGTTTCGCACACTTTGTCAGGGGCTGATCAGGCAGATAACAACTAAAAAACATGAACATATAGTAATAAATGTGTAAATACATGAATAATTATTAAAAACACATAAAAGAACAGATAATACCATAAATACAAATACATACATATTAAAAATGAGTCTCATTAAATGTTGATGCATAAAATATCTTCTAACTCATATTAAAAAAATAAATAAATAAATACAAACTCCAAGGCATTGTGTTGTAGAGGGTAAAAGGTTCTTTTATGTGTTTTTAATAATTATTCATGTATTTACACATTTATTACTAATCATGTTTATATGTTCATGTTTTTTAGTTGTTATCTGCCTGATCAGCCTGACGAAGTGTGCGAAACATGGCCTGTGTCGGGTTGGCAGTAAGAAGTATTCAATAAAATCTGTTGTCATAATCACGTTTTGTACTGTGTCACTTGTTGCACGTGATTATTTGCCTTTTCGGGGTGTGCTCTCTAGGTGGGACATGCGGGAGGGGAAATGATGGTATCAGGTAGGTTGTGTGAGGGATTATTTTTGGGGGTAAGGTTGGAGTTGATATTTATGGATGAGTGATTGTGGGAGGAGTGATTGTGGGATGAATGGGGGAGGGCGGAGCGGGATGTAGATGAGATTAGATGGGGGTACGTGAGGAATTTTTTCTAGTGTGAGAAGGAAATCGGGGGGGGGGGGGCAGGGTTGGGGTTGATATTACCTGATGAGAGAAGGAGAATGAGTATGAGAGGGTGAGGTAAGGTGGAGATAGTATGGCGGAAGGGAGGGTGGGGTTGCTTTAAGGAGAGGGGGCTGGTTGAATGCGGGGGATGGTGTGAATAAGCTCAAGAGCAGATGCTAGGCTAGGGGGCAGAATGGAGGGAGAAGTGAGGAAGGTAGAGGGAGGGTAGGGGGAAGTGAGGAAGGTAGGGGGAGGGGAGGGAGAAATAGGGAAGGTAGGGGGAGGGGAGGGAGAAGAGGAGGGAGGGTGTTGATAGGAGGGGAGGCAGTTGGGGAAGATGAGGAAAAGAAGGGCAATGAGAAGTGGGGCCATGATAGTGGGCAGCAAGGTCTGAACAAGCAATAGGTAGCAGTTCTATGCAACAATGGGTAGCAGTTCTGTGCAACAATGGATAGCAATTCTATGCAACGATGGATAGCAATTCTATGCAGCGATGGGTAGCAGTTCTATGCAGCGATGGGTAGCAGTTCTATGCAGCGATGGGTAGCAGTTCTACGCAGGCGATGGGTAGCAGTTCTACGCAGGCGATGGGTAGCAGTTCTATGCAACAGTGGATAGCAGTTCTGCGCAGGCGATGGGTGGCAGTTCTATGCAGGCAATGGGTAGCAGTTCTATGCAACAATGGATAGCAGTTCTATGCAGGCGATGGGTAGCAGTTCTATGCAGGTGATGGGTAGCAGTTCTACGCAGGCGATGGGTGGCAGTTCTATGCAACAATGGGTAGCAGTTCTATGCAGCAATGGGTAGCAGATCTATGCACGCAGTGGGAAGCAAGACCAGAATGGCTTTGGCTTTGGGGAGCCGATCAGGGAGGAGCATTCCTCTGCTCGACTCCCTGACGCTGTACCAAGTAAGGTTATGGTCATGCTGGTATTGGGTCCAGGTTGGCTGCCGGTTAGGGGAGAAGGGGTCGCAGCCCTCAGCACTATTACTGCCGCCAGACAGGGCTCAGGGGGTGGTGGAATGAGCGATTGGGGATGGTACCTGGCAGGGCGCCCTGCAGTCCCACGTGCACGCCTGAAGAGACTGCAAACTTTGTAACTTGCAAGAGGGCCCCGACTGGCCTAGTCGGAGGGGAGAAGGGCAGAGCTTACCTTCCCGCTCTCCCTCGATGATGCCGATCGGGGCTGGAGCTGCGGCAAAGAGGCTAGTCAGCAGGGCCGTTGATCCTGGCGGTTTGCTCCCACCTGCGTTCCCTGCCTAAGGGCCACGCCAAAGGGCCCTCTGGCGAGGCCCTCAGGCGCAGGCCTGCCCAATGGCGCCCTCGCTTTTATGGGCTGCCTCAGGGCGGCTGCAGACTGACGTTCTTCGCCCGATGGCGCCTTCACTCTTATGGGCTGCCTCAGGGCGGCTGGAGACCAGCGTTCTTCGCCCAATGGCGCCCTTGTTCTATGGGCTGCCTCAGGGCAGCTGGAGACTGATGTTCTTCGCCCAATGGCGCCCTCGTTCTTATGGGCTGCCTCAGGGCAGCTGGAGACTGACATTCTTCGCCCGATGGCACCCTTGCTCTTATGGGCTACCTCAGGGTGGCTGGAGACTGGCGTTCTTTGCCCGATGGTGCCCTCGTTCTTATGGGCTGCCTCAGGGCGGCTGGAGACCGGCGTTCTTTGCCCAATGGCACCCTCGCTCTTATGGGCTGCCTCAGGGCAGCTGGAGACCGGCGTTCTTCGCCCGATGGCGCCCTCGCTCTTATGGGCTGCCTCAGGGTGGCTCGGCATTCTTTGCTCGATGGCACCCTCGCTCTTATGGGCTGCCTCAGGGCGGTCATCCATGTCCTAATATTGAAGCTCACCATCTGGTGATCTCTGTATGTCAGATGATCATCCACTACATTATCAGAAACGCTCTCCCCATTTGTAAGCACCATCCAGTATTGCCGCCTCCTGCTTGGGTTCTGATACCAATTGCTGCTCTTTGTAGAGAATGCTTGATCTCTCTCCTTCTGGGTGATACCATGGCAGGGATATCCCAATCAACATCTGGCAAATTTAAATCTCCTATAAATAGAACTTCCACTTTCATAGCAATATCGTGAATGTCTTCAGTTAAATCTCTATCTATGTCTTTGGTTTGCAAAGGTGGTCTGTATATCACACCATTGTAAATAGATTTTCCTTTCCATCCTTTCAGAATAACCCAGTATGCTGCCTCTTCCACTTGGAAGCCCTGCAGCTCTGTGACTTTAATAATGTTTTTTTTTTACATATTGTGTCACTCTTCATCCCTTTATTCCTTCCCATCTTTCCTAAATAGTTTGTAGTCTGGTATAACTATGTCCCAGTCATTGCTTACTGAGTATATTCAAGTCAGTCTCTTCCATTTCAGCTTCTAACTACAGAACTTTATTTCTCATACTTTAAGCAAGTATACTCAACTCTGTAGATATTGCCCTTTTATTCCTTTCTATACTATGTTTTCACTGTTCTACTTACCTGAGGTCTTTTACTTATCTGAGAGTTTTGTTCACTCATCCTCCCCCCCCCCAACAAAAACATGAAACAGCTGAATCCCACCCAAAGACTTGTGAATGTCTGCCCATTGCAAGACTGTTTTTGTTCATGTTTTTCCTCTTTTTTTTCTACTAAAGGCACCCTGTAGCTAGAGATTCTCAGATGCATGAACTCACTTTCACCGGGAACAAGCAAGAAGTAAGTCCTCTTATATGGGTGACGTCTGCACCGATGGAGCCCGTGTGGTATCCGCTCCCCAACTTTCATAGAAAGCCTTTGGGGGTTCTACCACACATGCGTGATCACTTTCCTGCCCAAAGGTTTCATCTTACGTCAGTCTTAATTTTTCTGCGGAGCCCATTGGTTGTGTAGTCTGTGTCTCCAGAAAAAGTTGATATTTATGACGTGAGCTTTTTAAGATTCCTCTTTCTCCAATCACGTACCGTCACCTTCTTAGTTCCCAGATCCGTTGCCTCGGCGTTATGTGTTTTTCGGGTTCCCTCCTTTTCTTTTTTCTTCTCTTGGTGCGTGGGTTTTTCTTGCGCTCTCCTGACCAAGACATTGGAGTTTGACTTCAGGGGTGCCGTCTCACCTGATATATCTGGACTAGAAAAGGGGACTGTTACTTCTGGAGAGAGATCTGCAATTGTGAGTATATACTTCTGGGAATTTTCTGAAAGGAATTCTTTTTATTAAAGCTAATTAATCTGTGAACCCACTATTTTTTGTTAAATCAGTCAGGGCCTAGTAGCAGCAATTTAAGTTTACATTTAAACACAGAAGAGAGCTTCTGGTTAAATTTCATACCCAGCAGACAGCTTGTAGTTTAAATTTAATAGTCATTCAGGGCCTAGCACCAGCAAAGTACTTTTAGTTTAAATTTAAAACACAGAAGAGAGCTTTCTGGTTAAATTTAGAACCCAGCAGAGAGCTTGTAGTTTAAATTTAATAATAAGTTAGAGCCTAGCAGCAGCAAAGAGCTATAATTTAAATCAAATAAGAATATAGCTTACCTCAGCAGCACAGGACAGGGTACTGTGTAGCAGCCCTCTTTTAATAAGTGTTATTTCCTTCCTTCCCTCCCTCCCCACCCCGGGGATAATCATAGCTTTATAGGTACTTACACATTTTAAAAGACAGGAGGTGCTCTCAGGTGAAGCTCGTTACCCAAATCAGTCATACACTTAAGGACCTGAGATTAATTAAGCTTCAGGTGAACAAGGTATATTAAACATATTAGGTACAGTTTTATTTGTATAAATATCCATAGCAACACTTAGTAAGTAAAGAACTTAAAGATCTAAACAAAACCTTAAAACTAAGATGCAGACAGCAGTCCAGCAGCGAGATGGGGGCTTTCCAGTCTTTTGCATTGAGTGTCACATGTATGATTTTCTCCCAGTTGGTGAGAGGTCTTACATGTGCACTAGGTGCAAGGAGCTCTTTACTCTCAGGGAATGAGTCCGTTCCCTAGAGGCTAGAGTAGCAGACTTGGAAAACATAAGATAGACAGAGAGGTACATAGACGAGACCTACAGGGATATAGTCCTGAAGTCCCACCTCCAGTCTGGCAGCATCCCTGTTGCCATGGAGGAGAGAGGTCACGTGACAGGACAGCATCACCCTGGTGTGGCAGGAAGTGATTCTGTAACTAGGACCTGTCCTCCAGGTGATGTAAAACCCTCTCGCACCGAGGAAGTTTCTCCAGGGCCATGTGCCCATGAGGGAAGGGTTAGGACAGCCGTTATAGTTGGTGATTCGATCATTAGGCATGTAGATAGCTGGGTGGCTGGTGGACGGGAGGATCTCCTGGTAACATGCCTGCCTGGTGCGAATGTAGCAGACCTCACGCTTCACCTAGATAAGGTCTTAGATAGTGCTGGGGAGAAGTCTGCTGTCTTGGTACATGTCGGTACCAATGACATAGGAAAATGTGGTAGGAAGGTTCTGGAGGCTAAATTTAGGCTTTTAGGTAGGAAGTTGAAGTCCAGAACTTCCAGGGTAGCGTTCTCCGAAATGCTTCCTGTGCAGGACCCAAAAGGCAGGCAGAGCTCCGGAGTCTCAATGCGTGGATGAGACAATGGTGCAGAGATGAGGGGTTTGGATTTGTTAGGAACTCGGGAACATTCTGGGGAAAGGAGGGGCTCTTCCAAAGGGATGGGCTTCACCTTAACTGCGATGGAACCAGGCTGCTGGCATTAACCTTTAAAAAGGAGATAGAGCAGCTTTTAAACTAGATAATAGGGGAAAGCCGACAGTCGCCCAAGAGCAGATGGTTCGGAAGAATGTATCCTTGAAGGATACTACCAAAAGCAGAGAGGTTCCAAAAAAGAGTAAAGTAGCCCAAATGCCCTCGAGTATGGAGCAGACAGAGCTTAAAGATCCCAAATTACCCATGTCTACCAATAGCCAAATTAATATGAATAAAATACAGTCTCTAAAATGCTTGTATGCAAATGCTAGAAGTCTAAAAAATAAGATGGGAGAGTTAGAATATATAGCACTAAATGAGAGGTTAGAAATGACTGGAATATCAGAGACATGGTGGAAAGAGGACAACCAGTGGGACACTGTGATACCTGGGTACAAACTATATCGTAATGATAGAGCTGATCAAATTGGTGGCGGGGTTGCGCTCTATGTTAGAGAGGGCATTGAATCAGAAAGGATTAAAGATTTGCAGGAAACAAAATTTGCTGTAGAATCTCTATGGATTGAAATTCCATGTAAAAAGGGGAAGGCGATGGCAGTGGGAGTGTACTATCGACCACCTGGCCAGAATGAACAAATGGATGATTAAATGCTCAAAGAAATCAAGGAAACTAACAAAAGTTACAGCGCAGTAATAATAATGGGTGATTTCAATTACCCCGGTATCGACTGGGTCAGTGTTACGGCAGGACATGCTAGGAAGATAAAGTTCCTAGATGACATAAATGACTGCTTCTTGGAGCAGCTGGTTCATGAACCGACCAGAGGGGAATCCATATTAGACCTAGTCCTTAGTGGAACACCAGATCGAGTGCAAGAGATAAGGGTGTTGGGGCCACTTGGCAATAGTGATCATAGCATGATCGCCTTTGATTTAATTAGTGGAGGAGGGATAGTACGGAAATCCACAGTACTACCTTTTAACTTTCGAAAGGGAGACTATGATAAAATGAGGAAAATAGTTAAGAAAAAACTAAAAGGAGCAGCTGCAAAGGTTAAAGACTTACATCAAGCTTGGGAGTTGTTGAAAAATACTATCTTGGCAGCCCAGACAAGCTGTATTCCACGCTTTAAGAAAAGTGGAAGGAAGTCCAAAAAACTGCCAGCATGGTTTAAAGGTGAGGTCAGAGAGGCTGCTGTTGCCAAAAAAGCATCTTTCAGGAAATGGAAAAAAGAGCCAAACGACAAAACCTGGAAACAGCACAAGCACTGGCAAGTTAAATGCAAGGCATTGATAAAACAGGCAAAGGGAGAATTTGAGAAGAAGCTTGCTGCGGAAGCAAAAACGCGAAATAAAGATTTTTTCAAGTACATTTGTAGCAAAAAACCTGTGAGAGAGTCAGTTGGTCCATTAGATGATAGAGGAGTTAAAGGGGCACTAAGAGGCGACAAGGCGATAGCGGAGAGACTGAATGAATTCTTTGCTTCGGTCTTTACTGAGGAAGATGTAGGGATGTTACCCATGACTGAAGTGGTATTTAAAAGTGCAGAAGAATTGAAGGAAATATCGATACATCGGGAAGATGTATTACAACTATTAGATAAACTGAAGAGTAGCAAATCACCTGGGCCGGATGGTATACATCCAAGGGTGTTGAAAGAACTGAAATATGAGATTGCAGACCTGCTATTAGTAGTCTGTGAACTATCATTAAAATCATCTCATACCTGAAGATTGGAGGATCGCCAATGTAACACCAATTTTTAAAAAGGGTTCCAGGGGTGATCCGGGAAACTACAGACCGGTGAGCCTCACGTCAGTACCGGGAAAAATGGTAGAAACCATCATAAAGAATAAAATTACTCAGCATGTAGATAGTCATGGGCTAATGGGAATCACCACAAAGATACCATGTAGATCCTCCTTGACACTTATCTTACTATTTTTTTTTTTTTTTACTATTTTTTTTTTTTGTCGGACATAAATTGTGAGGGAAAGGTACTTCAAATCCTCCCCGATCCACAATACATGACCCTTTTATTCAAACTAATAATCTTATAAAAACATAGTCCTGTTCATAAATAAGTATGCTTCATTATCTTTATCACTTATCGTGTGGTTGCGTGCGCGACGTGCAAGTTTCGGGGGAACAACCCCCTGTATCAAGCACCCCCAACTCGAACAAAGGTCCAATCCAACAAAGTTCTTCCTGCAACTGCACAAAAACGCCAAACTCCAAGATGGGAAAAGAGGATGCTGATTCCAGATTGGCTAACTTATCAGCTGCCCATCATCTCAAAGCACCAATCATCTATAGGGAATCTTCACTCATCAAGGGAATCCCTAACGTGAAAGGTTGCTCTTCAACTCAAACCCCACCAATCAATGTCACGATTCATTCCAGTAGGAGCAACTGTCCGTAGAAGGAAAATCCAACGTTTTTCTAACCTTCGCAATTTAGATACATGGTCACCTCCTCTAGGGTCCAATGGGACATGATCTATAACAGTCCATTTTTTTTTAATTTTGATATTTAAATACATTCAAATACATGAATGAAGGAAAAACGGTAAGTAGAAAAAATTCCAAAATAATATACCAACAATACAGCTTCTTTCAATACATTACCAAAATCAGACCACAATAATAAGGAGAGGCATCAGGAAAAAAATCTCCTTTTCTTTTACAGAAATTTCTAGGAAAATACAATGAAAATAAGCAGTGGAAAACTTATACGTCAGCCATATGGGGGGTCACATTCACAATTTCATCCTCCCTAGCTACCAGGAACTCCAGCAGCTGACAGAGCTCGAAAAACATATACAACTTTCCATTATACGAAACGCAACACCTAGCAGGAAATTTTAAGAAAAATGACCCGCCTATAGAAAGTACCCTGGACTTATAGCCCAGAAATTCCTTCCTCCTCAGCTGGGTACTTCTAGCTAAATCAGGGAAAATTCGAACACTTGCCCCATAAACTGCTCGCTGAAATTCCCGAAATACAATCGCAAAATTAATGCTTTATCAAGAGCCAGTGTAATAAGGAGGGTAGTGCGGGCAGTAACCAACTCCAGGGAACTCTCTAGAAATCCTGTAAGATCCCCAGGGACCCCAGGAGGAGCACTAACACTTCCCTGAATATCCGTACCCACAGTTAAATATTGAACTCTGGTTAATGGCGGTAGAGCCTCCATGGGGATCTTCAGGACCTCCCGGAAGTATCTACGAACCATTTCCAGAGGAGAACACGTAGGAGACCTAGGAAAATTAACCAGTCTTAAATTGTTCTTCCGGACTTGGTTCTCCAGATATTCCATCGTCCTACTAAGTACATTCCGGTCCTTCATATGGGCTTGCTGCAATTCTCGGACGTGTTCCAGCTCACCAGTCAGTTGTGCCAGCTTACCCTCCTGTTCCTTCTGTACCTGTGTGACCTGCTGAATTTGACCTTTTAGAGTCCTAGACTCAGTACTCACGGAAACAGCAAATTTCTCCAAGGAAGTATTCATTGTGGAAATGGCCTCCCATAGCACCTCCATTGTAATTTTTGTGGGTCTCACCAAAGCTCCAGCACCTGCATATACCTTCGGGGACTCACTTTCCTGGAGAAGGCTGACCAAGTCCCCCGAGTCAGCCCCAGATTGACCACCAACTCCAGGAGCCCCACACGGAGCATGCACCTCAGCAGAGGAGCCCTCCAAAGTCTCCCGCTTTGGTGTGCTCGTCACCACACCAGCAGAAGACTCTCCTCCGACAGCAACAACGCTTCCAGGGCATGGAGGGGGGGGGGGCCTGCTGCTCCGGGGACAAAAAAACCCTGGATGTTGTGCTCAGGTCCAGGGAACCCTCTGGACCTGCTGAAGACGCCGCTCACTCCCCCGGGCCAGAGAAACCACACATCTGAAGCGTCTTTTGTCCCGCGGCGCTAGAAGCAGCCTCACCCGAGGGAAGGTAGGCTTGCTTCCTCTTTCTTCGGCCCATACCGGCTTTAGAAACCGCCGCACCGACACCCGAATGCTGCAGGAACCGGACCTCCAACCACGAGGATCACACTGCCGCCATCTTGCCCCTCTATAACAGTCCATTTTAACTGCTCAAAACTATGCCTGAACTCCATACAATGCCGAACCATTGGAGCCGTCAGTACCGACTGACGAAAACGAGAAGCATGTTCTCCCAGTCGGACTTTAACCATACGAATAGTGCTCCCCTCATATCGCAATGGGCAGGCACATTCCACAAAATACACTACATAAGTAGAAGTGCATGAAGTGTGCCAATGTCGGTGAAAAATACGGTCAGTAATTAAGTCAGTCCAAAACGACCCCGGAATTGTGGCATCACAAAAATTGCATTGCTGACATGGCACATGTGTCCCAGTATCTTTTAAAGGGTGTTCAGGACGATCTCTAATTGTAGCAGAATGTATCAAAGTGTCCCGAAGGTTAACCCCCCCGTGAGTATGCTATTCGCAGTGGCTTATTAAAGCAAGAATATAAAGACAAAAGCGGCCAGTGTTTATTCAGAATATGCACTATTGCAACTGAATTACACATTTATGGCAACACCCCTGTCACAGTATCATCAATCACCTTATCAGAAGGGGTGAAAGCAGAATCATAAAGCCATTCACGATGAAAGTATAAAGCCCTGCGATAAGCCCGAGAGATAACCGATCTAGGATAGCCCTTACAAAAATGACGGAGACTCAAATCCTGTGCATGTTGTTTGAATTGACTCAAAGATGTACATAACCGGCGTATTCTCAAAAATTGAACATAAGGCAAACCTTTCCACAGAGGCTCCGGATGAAAACTACCATAATTCAACAGGCTGTTACGTTGAACCGGTTTACGGTATAAGGTGGTAGCCAAGGAAGTCCCATCCCGAAAAACCACCATATCCAAAAACACGACCCTTTCTGGATCAATATGGGCCGTAAACTTAATATGAACCTTCAACGTGTCCAACCAAGCTATAAATTCATGTAAAGAGGTCAAATCCGATAGCCAAATAAAAAAGATGTCACCGAGAAATCGCTTCCAAAGCAAAACACTGGAAAAATGAGATGATCCATAAATATATCGTTCTTCTACGTCTGCCATATATAGTGTGGTGATGGAAGGAGCTACCGTGGCCCCCATAGCAATGCCAAACACCTGCTGAAAAAAGGCCCCTTCAAACAAAAAATAATTACGGGTGAGCACCAAAGATACCAAATCAATAAAAAAGGACCGAGGGAGACGCGGAGGGGCTTCCACAAACAATTGTTGTAACAGCTGCAAAGCTTCCGTTTGATCTACATTCGTGTACAGTGCCACCACATCTAACGTGACCAAAAATACTTGAGATTGTGGTAAAACAATTTGATGTAAAAGAACCAAAAATTGAGTGGAATCACGAATAAACGAGCTCACCGAAGCCGCCTCCTTCCTCAAGAACACATCGCAAAATTTTGACAGTGGTTCGAGAACAGACCCCCTACACAAGATAACTGGTCTACCCGGAGGGTCCGTTAAAGATTTATGAATCTTGGGAACAAGATATATCACCGGTATCTTAGGGTACAAAACCACAAGAAACCTCAACTCCTTCGAAGTAATCCATCCTTTCGAAAACGCTGCCATAAGCAGATCATGGATCTCTTTCTTCAAAGCCAGTGTGGGATCCTCCCCCAATTTCCTATAAATCCGTGGATCCAACACATGAGATCGTAGTTTTTCCAGGTAAACCCCCGTGTCCCACAAAACAATTGCACCCCCTTTATCAGCATTGCGAATGGTTACAGTAGGGTCCCAAGATAGTTGATATAAATATTGCCAATCAGATTGCTTAATATTGGGGCGCCAACGCGAAAAACCCTTCTCAACTATACTCAAATCCCGTAGCACCAAAGATTGAAAAGTGGCAACTACTGGATCTGGCGCCCCCGGCGGTAACCACCGAGAAACCGGTTTGACCACCGATTCACCGCTGACCTACGATGGCTTATCCTCAAAATAACGTAGCACCTGCAATTTCCTGAAGAATTTATGCAAAGCTGTACGCATGTCAAAAGGGTTATAACTCACTGTGGGTATAAATGACAATCCCAAAGTAAGTAACCGTTCACTAGCGGGGTCCAAAGGTCGATCAGTCAAATTCACCACTAAAGATTGCGAGTTTGTTTGGCTCATTGCCAAGTGTTCGGAGGGTCCACCTCTTGAGTATAATCGCTGCTCCAACGCGTTCAGTACCTCCGAGTCCCTCCGACCCGAAAAACCTACTGTGTCTTAGACTTACCAGCAGGAGGCATTTCTTCCTCCGTATCATCTGAAGAAACTTCAAAAGTGACCCTCTTGCGGTTGTTGTCGCCAATCTCATTGTCCGGTTCAAACATCCAGTAGTACACACGACCAGAGTCAAAATCAGTCTTATCACACGTGAACTTTCTCATCTTAAAGGCTTTCAAATAATCGGAAAAACCTTTCAACTGTCGAGCTATCTCCTCTTCCTTCAATTGAAAAACAGATGCGTCCACAGACTTCTGTAGCGCCTCCTTCGACTCAGAGATTAAACCATCCAAGGACTTCTCCTCCTGAATAGTCCATTCTAAGATCAAAGCAATTAAATCGAAGCTGCATTTGTTGCAGATACGGTTCCACTTGGAAATGAAATCCGTATCAGACAGGAACATCTTCGGCGCCCGAGTCATTCTCAACCCCCGCGGGATTATACGAGATTTTAAATACTGGGTCATTGCAGCTCCATGATATTGGGCACGAAGTAACCGCTTTCGAAGAGCCTTAAACTCCGTCCAAGAAGGTCCAGCCGAATCATCTGTAGTTCCAACTTCATCCAACAATGTGGGACGACGGCTTAAAGCATCCAACTTGATTAAATTTGATTACCGTTTTTGGGATTTTTTGTATTTTGATGGCCTAATGAGAGACAGCCAACATGGCTTTAGACAAGGAAGATCTTGTCTTACTAATCTGTTATGGTTTTTTTGAAAGTGTGAATAAACAGGTGGACAAAGGTGAGTCGGTTGATATAGTGTATCTGGACTTTCAGAAAGCCTTTGACAAGGTCCCTCATCAGAGACTTTTGGCAAAACTAAAGAGTCATGGGATAGGAGGCAGTGTACTACTGTGGATCAAGAACTGGTTAAAAGATAGAAAGCAGACGGTTGGGCTAAATGGCCAATTTTCCCAATGGAGAAAGGTGAATAGTGGTGTACCCCAGGGATCTGTGCTGGGTCCACTGCTTTTTGACATATTCATAAATGACCTGGAAAGTGGAATAACGAGTGAGGTTATCAAATTTGCAGATGACACAAAACTATTTAAAGTTGTTAAAACCCAAGAGGATTGTGGAAAATTGCAAGAGGATCTTGATAAATTAGAAGACTGGGCATCAAAATGGCAGATGAAATTTAATGTGGACAAGTGCAAAGTTATGCACCTAGGGAAGAACAACCCAAACTATGGTTACAGAATGCAAGGTTCCACATTAGGAACCACCACCCTGGAAAAAGATTTAGGCATCATTGTGGATAACATGTTAAAACCCTCGGCCCAGTGTGCAGCGGTGGCCAAGAGAGCAAATAGAATGCTAGGTATCATAAGGAAAGGAATGGAAAATAAAACAAAAGATATTATAATGTCTCTATATCGTTCCATGGTGAGACCGCACCTTGAATATTGTGTGCAATTCTGGTCGCCGTATCTTAAAAAGGATATAGCGTTATTAGAAAAGGTTCAGAGAAGAGCCACCAAAATGGTAAAGGGGATGGAAGGATACTCCTATGAAGAAAGGCTAAAAAGGTTAGGGCTCTTTAACCTGGAAAAGAGACGGCTGAGGGGAGATATGATAGAAGTCTATAAATTAATGAACGGAGTGGAACGGGTAAACGTAGATCGATTGTTTACATTATCAGAATATAGAAAGACTAGGGGATATGCAATGAAGCTACAGGGTAAACTATTTAAGACTAATAAAATATTTTTTCACTCAACGTGTAATCAAACTCTGGAATTTGTTACCGGAGGATGTAGTAAAGGCTGTTAGTGTAGCTGGGTTTAAAAAAGGTTTGGACAAGTTCCTGGAGGAAAGGTCCATAAACCATTATTAAGAAGGGACCCAGAATATCAATGCTTGACCCAGTACAAGCATTGCGGAACCTGTGTCTTTTGGGGAAACTGCTAGGTACGTATGACCTAGATTGGCCACTGTTGGAAACAGGATACTGGGCTTGATGGACCTTGGTCTGACCCAGTATGGCATATCTTATGTTCTTATGTTCTTATCTTTGCAGTGACGTTAAGCGGTGTGATTATTGTAACCATACGATGTCTCACACGGATGGTCACAACTGTTGCCTTGGTGCCTACTACGACAACTCTTCCTTCTCACTCTGTCTCCTGTGGGCGTGGTCTACCCCAGCTAGGCCCCAAATGTAAGTTGGATGTAATCAGTGAAGTAGATGAGAGCACTGCTGATAAGCAAGTCTATACACCTATGATTTATCCTGGATATGCAGATTTGGACATGTCAGATTCAGATTTAGGAACAGACAGCAGATCAGGCTCAATAATCTCGATTGGAATAAAACCAAAGTCACATGAAACCATACATGACACAAAAGTATAATAATCTAGCTCAGTATAGGCCTAACAGAAGTACAGGTCAAGCTTGCATTTAAATCTATCCCTTTAAGAACACTTCTGCTTTCAGCTAGACATTAAGTTGAGAAATTAGAAGCATTTGCGCTTTTGCAAACAGTCTGTGTACCAAGCAGATATTAGGTCAGATTGAAGTTCCTTAATTAAATAGAACAAAGGGAGAGGCTGTTCATTCTGCAAGAGGATAGGCTAAGCGGTTTCTGGGGCAGGTTGCCCTGCTCTTGTGAAATTGACTCTAAGCCATTTAGTAAATATAACGGATTTAGTTTAACAGAAATCAGCAAAATATAATGAGTAACTAAATTAGCTTTTAACAGCACAGTGACACCTACTGGATTTAATGAACGTAATTATAAGATATAACTTCTGCTTTTTATATAAATAATATCGTCTATGTTAGCAAAATTGATGTACACGTGGAATTTGGAAAGTACCAGATGTTAATTAAAGATTAACTGAATCAGCTGATATCACCTAATAAAAGCTAAGCTCTTTGGAACCATCTTTGAAGAGGCATGTTGGAATAGTCAAATTAGACTCGGTGTGTCTCTTCCCTATAGAGCTCAATAGCAATTGATTGATTAATTAATTGCGTCGTGTCTTTATTTCCTGTTGAGGAGTACTGGAAGATAAGAACCCAGGTATTTTGTGTGTGTGGGATCAAGACCCCAAGGGGGGTTATAGAGTCAACAGTTTGCTGCCTCGACTCGGATTCCTTTTGCTGTTCAACAGGAAACAAACAACCTACTGAGGACACAAGTTGTGAGTATATTGACAGATATCTGTGTGTGAGGTATTACAATGGGTAATAAATCTGCTAAAGTGAAGCAGGAGTCTCAGTTAGAAGACTGGGAAGAGAGAGTTCGTGCTATAGCAATAAATAAGAAGGGGAGTCCCAATTATGTGATGAAAAGAGAATATGGGGACAGTTCTTTAAATTATGTGGCCAAATGGCATTCTGTGACTGCGGCAAATCCTAAATTACAGTTTCCCCTTGGAGGGACCTTTCATGAATCTAAATTGAAATATTTACAATCAGTGCTAGCATTAGATGAGAATTCCTGTCATGAATGGATTACTTATAATTTCTGGTGTTCTAAAGCGGCCGAGAAGAATAAACACACTATTGATTCTACATTTAAGAAGGTCAGAGATCAGGTGTATCGCATGGAAGAGCAAATATGTGTTTTAACTAATAGAGGTAATGATGAGAGTAAAATTGTAAATAGTTGTGAGCCTTGTGCCGTGGCATCCGCGCCGCCCGCTTATGAGGATGAGGTTAATGCATTAGCTATTTCTCTGTCTAGAAATAATGTGCCAGCCATAGTCCCTGGTCAGGATCGAGAGGCGCCCTCGATCCGGCTGGGTGCTGTGTCTGATATCTCTACCCCTATTAAGCTTGATGTGTCAAGTATAGTATCTGTTGATTCGCCACCGGGAGCAGTTGGGGGTGATGGCTCCTTTGTCTCTACACCTGCAGCTGTTCACCGTGCTACTAGGGCTACGGTATTAACTAAGGAGATTTTAGAGCTTGAAAAGTTAATTGGCATTGAAGCAAGTCAGTTAGGAGGTTTAACTACTGTGGACCAATTAAAAAAATATAATGATTCTCTTTTGACTAGAGCTCATACATTAACAGAATTAATTACAACTGTATTTGAAGCATTAGAGTTACAGATTCAGCAGCATACTGTAACCTTGTTGCCTTTTAGTCAGGCTAAGGGGATTTTGGCCGAAGCGATGACTGCTACTGCGAAGGGAATCGGGCATTGGACCAAGGCTCCATTGCTTTCTAATTGGCAGAGTTTGCAGAGTTTAACTTTGCAATTAGGTGAATCATTAAATCAAGATAAACAGCTTAGAGAAATAAGCACAGAACACAACCTGTTGGCTCCATTCCGGGCATTTCCCAGAGGAGATGGGGGATTAGTTACCTTAGCGACAAACTGGTCCCCAGCCGAAATTTTTAGTTTAGCTCGATCCTGCCCTGATTTAAGGGAGAAACCTGGTCAGTTTGTAGATTATTGGCGACAGCTAATAACTACGTATGATCCTACTTGGGTAGATTTACAAAATTTATTGAAAGCAGTTTTTCTGAATCCTATAGAGTTAAGGGCAGTCACCCACCCTCAACTGCGTGATAATATTAATTGGGTGTGGCCTGGTATAGATCCTGTGGTTAATGCTACTGATGCTGCTCAAATGACTGCATTTAGAGAACATAGGGATAATTTGTTAAAAGCCATAGAGAAGAAGTATACCCCAGTCCGTGATCTGTCCAAACTCTTGGAGGTAAAGCAGTGTGGGGGTGAGACGGTAAACCAGTATCACACTAGATGTTGCCTAGCGTTCAGAGATTTTTCTCCTCAGAACGCTGAGATGGAGGGTTTTGCTTCTATTTTTGTGAATGGACTGCAACCAGAAATAAAAGATATTCTTGAAAATGCTTTGCTTGGCTGGTCTACTAAGTCTGCACAAGAGATCCTGGAAGCGGCTTTGCATGCCGAGAAGCGAATTCAGCGGCAGAAAGAAGCTGACAAAGGTAAACTTGACCGGCAACGTCAAAAACTTTTAAATTTACAAGTAGCAAGTTATGAGTCCAATTTTAGAGGACGTGGTAGACCAAGGGGTGGAAGAGGTGCAGCCCCCTTTAGAGGAAGAGGACGTGGCTATATGGGGGGACAGCAGGGGGACCGTGCCTGTTATGGTTGTGGGCAAGTGGGCCATTTGATTCGAGATTGTACTAAGTCAAGGGGCAATTTTCCCCAGCCTGGGATACAACAGGATGTTGCTAGATATCCATCTGCTTCATTTCCTGTATCTACCCCTAACCAGCCATCAGTGATGACTCAATACTATGCAGAGACTGATGTGGATTATAGTGAGGATTGACTAGGCCTGGTTGTGTGTCCAAACACACAGGGGGAGATACGTGCTACTGTTATGGGGTGTGAACTGCTTTTCCTGTTAGATACAGGTGCCTCTACATCTGCCATAGCGCTATCCCAGTTACCTCCACCTCTGTTCGAGGCCCTACCTGCAGCTCCTAAACTACCTTGTGAAGGAATTGAAGGAAAGACTATAATGCATCAAAAGTTATCAGATGTGCCAATTATAGTGGAGGGAAAATTATATCATACAGATTTTCTGGTAGGCCCTACTTTGCCTGTCAACTTGCTTGGTCGAGATTTTTTATCTAGGAACAAGACTGTTATAAGCTGGGAAACTGGCACTTTGACATGTACCTTGTGTCCCCTGCAAGTACAACAGCCTATAGCTGTGACACCGGCTGTTGCGACTACTCCACCATTGGATACCCTTCCTTCCACCTTGTGGGCAGTACCAGGTGATGATATTGGGCATCTCAACATTCCTCCAGTCAAGACTGAAGTACAACCAGGAGCTCCACTACCATATGTGCGTCAATATCCATTGCCTGCAACGTCGGTGGCTGGAATACGGCCAGTAATTGAAAATCTGCTAGCCCAGGGTGTGTTGGTGCCTACTTCTTCTCCTTGCAATACTCTTATTTTACCTGTGTTAAAGGCTGATGGTAAGTCCTACAGATTCGTGCAAGATTTGAGAGCAATTAATCGTATTGTTATGCCCATCTTCCCTCTTGTGCCCAACCCTCATGATATTTGGACTCGCATACCATGTGACTCCACCCACTTCTCAGTTATAGATTTAAGCTCCGCCTACTACTCCATAGCGGTAGGGGAGGAGTCGAGGTATTTACTGGCATTCACGTTTGAAGGGCGCCAGTATACCTGGACTACGCTATCTCAAGGCTACACGGAAAGTCCTGCTTATTTTTCACAGGCCCTAAAAGCTGCTTTACAAGACTTGGCGTTGAAATCTGTGCTGATCCAGTATGTAGATGATTTACTTATCTGTTCTCCATGTTATGATGCTTGCATTGCTGATACTATGTTAGCTCTTGTACATATTTCTCGTCTAGGGTTGAAGGTGAACCAATCAAAATTGCAATTTGCTGTACCACAAGTGATCTTTCTAGGTGTATGCCTTTCTTCTGCTGGACACTCTATTACTGCTCAGAGAATTGGCCCTATTATGTCAATGCCTTTTCCTGCTACTGTACCTTTAATACGCCGCTTTCTAGGCCTTCTGGTGTTCTGTCGCCAGTGGATACCAGATTTTGCTGAACTTGCTGCTCCACTCTATGCCCTGCTGGGCCATGAAGCTCCAGAGGGTGTTATAGTTCCTACTGAAACGCAGCATGATGCTTTTCATTCTCTACGACAAGCGCTACTAAGATCTCCTTGTCTCTCATTTCCAGACTATAACTTGGCTTTCCGCCTTTATGTAGCGACATCTACTAAGGCTGCGGTATGTGTTCTAGCACAACGTTTTCCTTCTGGACTTAAGCCTCTAGGCTATTTCTCTCAAGCTTTTGATTCTGTTGTTGCTGGCATGCCACCTTGTTTTCAATCTTTAGCTGCTGTGGTATTTGCAATACAGACTACTGACTTCCTTGTTCTCCAGCATGAACTGCATGTATACACATCTCACTCAGTAGCTAGGCTATTGCACTTAGCTAAGACTCAACCTTTATCTAGTTCCCGTTTACTGTTATTTGATTTGGCTATTTCTCAAGCACATGTAACCTTGCATGAAGTTTCCTTGTTACAACCAGCTCAAATTTTGGCTTCCTTGGAGCCCTTGTTACATTTGTCTGACCATGATGGAACTCATGATTGTCTTTCTTCTGTGACAGCCTATTCAAAGGCTAGGCCTGATTTATCTGCTGTACCTTTGTCAAACCCTGATTGGGTTCTATTTACTGATGGTTCTGCCTTCCGTGATGAACATGGACATTTACTTGTGGGGTATGCTGTAACTACTATTGATTCTGTACTAGAAGCAGGAGCGTTGCCATTTGCAAGTGCCCAGTTGGCGGAAGTGTTTGCTCTCATTCGGGCCTTGGAAATGTCTACGCATTTGGTTGTCAATATCCATAGTGACAGTAGTTACGCAATCGGGATTCTGTGGGATTTTGGAAATATTTGGGCTCAGCGGGGGTTCCTGACGGCTGCCCATAAACCCATCAAACATGCCCGCTATATTGAGCGTCTACTTGCTGCAGTGCTTAAGCCAGCTCAGGTGGCTGTATTGAAATGCAAAGGACATGAGCTTAATGGTACTCTGGTGTCACAAGGCAATCAGTTTGTAGACCAAGCTGCTAAAAACGCAGCAGCAGGACCTGCAGTTCCATCACACCTTTTATTAACTCTTCGTTCACCTGCAGCTTCTACTTCTGGCTCAATATCTTTCGACTTGATGCGTTCCCATCAGGACTCAGCTGACTTCACTGAAAAACAGAACTGGCTCACTTGGGGAGCATCTCCTGATGGTACTGGACTTTGGTTAAAGGACAATTTGATTATTTGTCCTAAATCTTTGCTATATCCTGTTGCCTTATTTTTGCATCACAAGTTGCATTTAAGTGTACTGGCTATGACAAAAGCTTTTGCTCAATTGTGGCATAATCCTACATTTGCTTCTGCTGCTCATGCTGTGTGTATTTCTTGTCTCCCGTGTTTGCAAGCAGGAAAATCCGGGAGCACTTTGCGTGCATCGCCTTCTCCATCCTTGCCTAGGCCTCGAGGACCCTTCCTCTTCTTGCAAATGGACTTTACTGATCTGCCTTGTGCCAAGGGGGGAAGGAAACATCTTTTGGTTTTTACTTGCTTATATTCTGGATGGCCTGAGGCCTATCCGACAAATTCTTTGTCTGCTGCTACTGTTTTGAAATGCTTGCTTACTCAGTTTATTCCTTTGTGGGGTGTGCCTTTACTTTTGTCTTCTGATCAAGGTCCAGCCTTTACGGCGGAGGTCTGGAAGGGCATAACTGCATTTTTTGGCCTTCACCAGCAACTTCATCCTCCGTACCATCCGCAAAGCTCTGGCCAAGTGGAACGGATGAATCGGACGCTGAAGGCGCTTCTCCGGTCTGACTCATGATTGGAGTCAGGATTGGGTGGAAGCTTTGCCGTTCGCCTTATTCTCAGTCCGTAACTCTCCTCAGAGAACTCGACAAGGTCTTACCCCTTATGAAATTGTGACAGGACGTCCAGCGACCACTCCAGCACATGTGATAATTCCACCAGATCAATTACCGGATCCCCAACTATTGCGCAGCGATTTATTATCTTACTGTAAATATTTGTACCAAACGCTGGTGTCTCCTTCCTTTTTGCAGCTTACAAAGCAGGGAGCTCAGTCACAATCAACCCCAGACGTGGAACCAGGAGATTGGGTACTCATCAAGGATCCAGCACCCAAGTCAGCTCTAGCAGCGAAGTTTCTGGGACCGTTCCAAGTGTTGCTGGTGGGATATTCGGCATTGAAGGTGAAGGGGCGCAAAGCGTGGATACATCTGGACCAGTGCAAGAAGGTGCCGTCCCCTGGATAAGACAACTGCCACCTAGACCACCTCCTGAAGAATTAGTTGAAATAGAACTGGACTCATTTCCTCCAGGGTCATCTCCACTTGATCAAGAAAGTGACTGTGAAATTGTTGAACAATCACAACGTAATCCAGAATTGGTTATTGATAAGTGGTTAATATGCATATTTTCAGTAGCATTGGCATTGTTTTTGTTCTTCTGGGTGTGGTGTCTGTCAGCTCTCGTAGTAGTATCAACAGCATAGATGAGTTGATAACATGGTTGTCAAGAAGAGCAACCATAGCCCCTATACATCAGGAAATGGTGGATAAGATGCTCAGGGACCTTGAGGGTGTTACTACTCCTCCAGACCCAGTTCCTACAGTCCCTGACCATACAGTTCCTGAATATGACCCACATGCTCCTTGGGCAAAACATGGTACTTTCTATAATGTGTTTCATTCACACATTTACTCCTTAATTCAGCGATTTAATATTTCCAGCTGTGCAGTCTGCTTGCCTCACCCAGTGGCTACACAGTTTGGATTCCCGCCTAGACCTCGACCTCTTTCCTTGCAAGAGCTGAAGGAATTATCTATGAATGAAACCCTGTTTAATCTTACTATAACATGGCCAGAAGGAGTTACTCCTGCTCCGAGAATAATTAGCCCTCAGCCAATGGCTGATCCTCCTATCTGCTTCCAAAGACAAGGAACATATCCTGTGGGTGAAACTCCTTTGTCTAAGTGTCAGACTGTTATGACTAACAACCATGTCCATTTAGTGTTAGAGTCCTCTACACCAAGTTCTGTGCAAGCCCTCTCAAACTTGAAGGTAGTCAATGTCATCCCTGATCCCAGGTCTCGTCTTGATCAGTATGAATTGCAGTATTATGATCAGGATGGGTTCCCAGCATATGGGAAGTATAGATTGCAGAATAGCAAGGATGGTTTGTCATCTGGGTATGTTGACAACTATGTGTATCCCTATTTAGGATATTATCACCCATGGTTAAGACATATGGGGCCTGGAACTGAAGTTCTAATCACAAAACCTAAAGATTTTAAAATTTGGCCTGATGGACTCCTTGCCTTGGTAGGTCACTATTTTGTGTGTGGAACTCTTGCTTATGTTCGATTGCCTGCTGATTGGTCTGGCAATTGTTACATAGCTACTCTTGACTTACCATGGAAACTGGTCCCTTATGAAACTTTATTAGGGACGCCCTCAAGTCGTCAGCGCAGAGCAACAGATGATTCTAGTGTTGATATACGTGCAGCAAGGAAATTGTTAGAAGATACCACTATGTTAACTCAACAAGAAGTGAGCACTTTCACAGGAACAGTGTGGCTAAGTACTTTTGGTGCCATACGTCCTACACAACGTTATGGTGAGCAATTATTGCGAATTTATGCTCTAATTGAAGTAACAGCCCAAGATTTGACTGATGCTCTTACAATCATGCAAGGTACTGTAGACAAGTTAACTGCTTACTCTGCACAGAATAGGATGGCCTTAGATTATTTGCTAGCCAAAGAGGGCGGAGTTTGTGGGGTCGTAAGAGATCACTGCTGTACGATTGTAGATTCACAAAGTAAGGTAGTCTCAGGTATTCTAGAACAGGTGAGAAAGGAAACTCACTTCTCCAAAGATAATATAGAGGGAACTTCTGATTCTGTACGGCCGTGGTTTGATAATATATGGAGTGGCTTGTCAGGTCCAGTAAAAGTGATACTGACAGGCCTGTTTGGTTTCCTAGTGGCTGCAAGTGACAAGCAAGGGCTAGAAGAATCATGAAAGACAGGAGTTGCTGTTTGGCCCTAAGATCTCCCATTTGGCTCCAGCGTTATCTGGAAAATCGGTGCCCTGGGGGGGCCACGGATGAGGCCTCAGCCTCACATGTGGACCATGCATTCTCTGAGCCCCGTGATCAGCCGCAGAAGGCCATCCCAAGAAGGACCAGACCCTGTTGAAGTCTGCATCGAAGACCGATCCTGGTGCCTAGGGTAAGTCCTCATGGTCATCGGCATTAGAGCTCCCGAGCCAAGGATGAGGGCCAGGAGCAGCCTTCCAAGCTGCCCCAGCAGGAGGAGACTTCCAAATCCTTGAGGGATCAGCAACAGTCCTCCAAGGTCATCCTCCTTAAGAAAACCCCCTCAACAGAGCCGGTGTCAGGCCTGATTCCCTTGGTGCTCATGCCGGTGCCTGCAGAGCCTACTGGTCTGGAGGTCAGGATGACTGCCTTGGAGCACAGCTTCGCTACCCTCCTGGCCTGCAGCAGGCCCTGATAACCGGTACCTTTGGTTCCTCGAAACTGGTGATCGGACCCTCCACAGCGGAGGCATCGCCCACAGAGAGTCAGCCTGTGCTGGAGCAGTTTCAACCCGGCTCTGACTCCAGGCATAGGTCTACCTCCCCCGCGAGGGCCCAAACCTCCCCACTGAGTGCCTTGGGGTCAGATCGCTAGGAGCTTCGGGCTCCGGTGTCTTCCCCTGCCGGGCACCGGGCCTATGCCTGCCAAATCCTGGAGATACCTTCTGATACTGATTCTGAGTGGGAGACCGATGACACGTCCCTGGATACTCATTGGCACCGGTACGTTCCCTTAGATCTGTCTCCACCACAGTAGCATCAGCGGTCCCCGCCTGAGGACCTCTCCTTCCAGGAGTTCATGAAGGACAAGGCTAAGGCCTTGGCTTTTGCCACCAAGTACAAGGACAAGCCTCATGTAGAGGACCTTGAGATCCTCCAGTATGAGGATCCCCTGAAGGAGATGCTTATGGTGCCCATTCCTTTTACTCTGGAAAGACTGCTCTTCAGGATGTGGGAGACACCGGTTATGGTGCCAATAGTGAGCAAGCAGCTTGATTCCATGTATCGGGTCCGCAAGAACCCTGGGTTCCAGAATACACAGCTACCACACAACTCCATGGTGGTGGAGTCAGTCATGCATCAGATCCATAACCAGAAGAGACACTCCTTGGGAGTCCCGCTCCATGGATGCCTATAGTAGGAAGTGTTACCAGGGCTTGATGCTCGTGGCCCGTATCCAGGCCTACCATCTGTACATGGGTATGTACTTGAGAGGCCCAGCAAAGGAGCTTGCCAGGTTCTCAGCTGCACAGGGAGCGAGGGTGTAAAAGGTCACCAATTTATTGAAACAATAGCCCCAACGCGTTTCGGCAGGAATGCCTTCTTCAGGGGGCACACATCTTAAAATAAAACACATAATATAGACAATAAGACATGAGTGACATAAAAAATGAACTAACTAACTAAATAAATAAATAAATAAATAAATGAATGAATAGTTGAATAAATAACTCTGACGTTCATAAAAAACTATAAATAAATAAATAAATATGTAACTTAAAAAGCTATCATTTAAACCAGCAATAAAACTTTGCTAGATAAACATATACAACAACATCAAATTAAAACAATGGAGATTACAAACATCACATGATGTTAATACATATAAATTAATAAACGTTAAAACAATAAAAAAGAAAGAACCTTAGATACGTTTTTTGAAAAAAACAACTTAGATGGAACATAAGTCAATACATATGTAATGTAATAAACAACGGAGGAAGAGCAAATACTTACTGAAGGCAACGTGTGACTCAAAGTCTTTAAAAAAACTCTATGCAGAAATACTGCAAACAGAACTGATTATAATATGATCCCAGAGCCAGAGGGACGAGGAAGCATTTGTCAAAGTATAAGGAATAGGAAAATAGAGACAAAATATCCATTAGTTAATGAATAATTTAAAGAACTTATTATAAAGGACATATAAAAACTTCAAAAAGTGAACATTTTGTCATTTTGAAAATGGAGAAATAAAAATAAAGGAAGGCGGAACCACACAGAAAAAGCGCAAGGGTAATAATAAAAAATTAAAATTATAATATGCTAGGGTGAAACAGTTAAAATCAAGGAATGCTAAGAGCGCTTTGAGGGTATACTGATGTCAAGGCAGTGGAACTGGTGTGTGAGACGGAGCATATTATGGACTTGCAATAAACAAAAGAATTTTATAATAAAATACAAGTATATATAGAGATTGTAAGATTCCTAAATAATCCTTTAATTTGTTAAGTAAAATAGAACGCAGAGTACTTTTTTCAGCTAAATACCTGGAGTTCTGAGGTGAATGCAATTTTCAGCGTCTAAAACAGAACAAAGTGAAACAGTTATATTCTACTGCAGTGATGCCACCAACATACAGGCACTTTTAGTATTCAAGAATGTAGGTGTACTTAACTAAAAGCCAGAGCCAACTAAAGGATACAGAAGTCATAGCAAAGGAGCAAACTAGATTGATAAGTTAAAAATAAATATATTAAAGATACTAAAACTATCTTTTAGGGTATGCTCATTTTTATGTATTATTAAATGAGTAGTATTTTATTTATTTATTTATTTATTTACATTCTCTTATATACCGCGCTATTCTGCATCAGTGCGGTTTACATTGAACAAACTGAAATTACATTGAACAGGGTATTATAACTTGGAGATAACTATTTTACAGGGAACATCCCTGTAAAATAGTTATATCCCTTGTATAGGAAAGCTTAAAGTTAAGCATATTATTTTAGAAACCCATAAGGAGAGAGTGAACGAATGTGATAAGAGTAAATAAAGACAAGAATAACAAGAGTACCTGGAAATACCAGTCATTCTAGAGTGATTGCAAAATCTTGGCGTCTTATGAGCAGAGCACAGTAAGTCAGTGCATTCTACTATGGTGAGCCAGCAAAACATCCGGGTACATTTAAATGACTTCACTGACGTATGCTCTGTGTGAAACAGAGTGCCGAAGAAAGAGACAGCTAATGAATTAACCCAAACTGAATGAAATTCAGACATGCGAGTGCATTTAAATGACTTTTACTGACGTATACTCTGTGTAAAAAAAGTGCCGCGATGAAAAAGCAGCTGAAAAAATAAATCCTGTACTGATTGAAATACTGAATAAAATCCAGACATAATGAGTCCAATTCATCAATGTGCAAGAAAGGGGGAACATGGACAAACAATAAAATCCGTAAGATACACCTGACTTACAACAAATTCAAGTATTTGTAGTAAAAAAAGCTGATGGTTAATGAGAAACAAGGAAAAAACAGAATTGCATTATTAAAACCATACATATTGAATTGGGCTCATAAAGAGTAGTTACTCACCTGTAACAGGTGTTCTCCAGGAGCAGCAGGAATCAGTCCTCACATATGGGTGACATTGACGTCGATGGAGCCCTTGCAGAGCATCTCCCCAGCTTTCTATGAAAGCCTTTGGGAATGCAGGCACGCATGCACGGTTCCCTTCCCTCCTAAAGGTGCCATTTTGCTCAGTCAAATAACATAGCTCAAAAACAGCACACAAAATGTAAAATAAACTATGTACAACTGCAACTCCCAGGGGAGGAGGGAGGGTTGTGAGGACTGATTCCTGCTGCTCCTGGAGAACACCTGTTACAGGTGAGTAACTACTCTTTCTCCAGGACCAAGTAGGAAGTCAGTCCTCACATATGGGTGACTCCCTAGCTCTGGGCTACTAAGGAACCCAGGCTG
Organism: Ichthyophis bannanicus; assembly: GCA_033557465.1. Classification (NCBI taxonomy): domain Eukaryota; kingdom Metazoa; phylum Chordata; class Amphibia; order Gymnophiona; family Ichthyophiidae; genus Ichthyophis; species Ichthyophis bannanicus. The sequence continues at coordinate 796,270,366 of CM066034.1, forward strand.
AACAAGAGAACTCCCTCTAGTTCCAGCATCAAAGAAAGGCTTCTTCACTTGCAGAACTTCCACCGGTAGCCCAACAGAGGGCAGGAGTTGCCTAAACCTCAAAGAGATTCCGGAGTACTGCCTGGCCAAAAGCACTGTCCCTACGGGACTCCCTTTCCAGACAGTAATGGGCTGCAAAAGTCTGGCTTGAAGACCAAGTAGCAGCCCTGCAGATGTCCACCAACGGTACAGAGCGGAGATGAGCCACTGAGGCAGCCATTGCCTTGACACGATGGGCCGTGACCCGACCCTGCAAAGGAAGGTCAGCCGCCCTGTAAGCCCAGGTGATACAGTCAGCCACCCAGATGGACAACGTACACTTGGACACAGCTAACCCCAAGTTATTAGGGTCAAAAGATATGAAGAGCTGAGTAGCCCTTCTATGTCCCTGCGTACGGTCAAGGTAGAAGGATAAGGCCCTCTTACAGTCCTGGGTATTGTCGCCCCCGCCTGGCCAGGTAGATAACTGATACCAGGTGAGGTCGCCTTTTTGGCTTTAAAATAAGTTTCCCTCAAAATGGCTGCCAGGAGGGCTGCTGGGAATTGTAGTCCTATCTTAAAGCAAAGGAGTTGTGATCCGAGGGTTAGGCATAAGACAGAGAAAATTTATTTAATGTAATCAGGGGTTCCTTCATACACAGGACACAAGTGGAAAAATCAAATATAGGATTTTTAATCCCACGCTACAGCTTCAAAAGAAATAGGAACAACTTTGCTTGTATTTCAAAAATGCAAAGAAACAGGTACAACTCTGCTTGTAAATCAAAATGCCACTTATTCCAAAACTTTTAAATTCTTAAAGGTTTTTCTTCTTTACAGGAACAAAACTCTTGCAGCAAAACAACTCTTTAAATGTCCCTTAAACATTAGTATCAGCTTTCAACCTTATCAGTTGAGCTTAGCACTCAGCTGTTTTCTTCGGTTGTGACGTCTTCACAATTCAGGCTGCTTCCTAAGCAGGCATACATTCAATGGCTTTCTGGCTCAGCTCTCGTCTACGTCAGAGGCTTGACATACAGCACATTGCATTTCAAAGGAACTGTCTTCCATATCTGTTATCTCCATATCTTCAACGCTATCATTCTCACACACATCCAAAGACATCTGAGGGGAGAGCTTGCTATTCTCTTTCTTAATCAGTTCACTCAATTTCTTAAGCAGGGCTTGTTTCTGCACTAGCTCGTCTGCTATATGAGCTACTTGATACTTAGATAAACAGTCTCTCTTTATCCTGGGGTTTGTCTTATTGCTGGAATCAGCTTTTAACTCTAAAGCTAATTCTCCCAAACTTTTACTGTTTAAGAACTGAGAAGGACACACTTGCCTGGTTTCAGAGGTATTCAGAATCTCTCTCTGCCCTGCAAGCCAGTCATGCTGTCTTCCGTTTGCAGCAGCTTCGTTTGCTTGCACCAGCCTCTCTTTCCTTGCTCTCTCAGCTGTGCTTGGCAATCTCTCATCAGTTCTCTCTCTTCGGCTTCCAGTGTTTCCTTCACACTGTCTTTCATGCTCTGCAAGCACTCTCTCACTTGCTCTCGCTTCCCTCTTTGCGTTCCTTATTCTTGCTGCTTCACTTCCAGCTCCCCTTTCTCCTTTTCCTTCTCTGTCTCTGTCTCTGAAAGTCAGCTTTTTAAACTTTCCTTCTTCCTCAGCCACACCTTGCTCCCAGCACATGTGATTAGGGTCAAGCTTCTCCCTGACGTGCTGCTGTGGGCGGGGCTTAGGGATGACTAGGTTCTGAGTCAGAGACTCTTGGTTACTAGGGAAACCCTTGATACTTTCTGACTTAAAGTGACAGGGCTCATTTCCCCGTGTATCTCTATGTTCAGCAGTGCTTTCCTCACCACAGTGTATGCAGAACTGCTTCAGCCTGGCTTGCATGAGGCCTAGGGAAGAATGTTGGAAGGACCATCTCCTGGTTGAGGTGGAAAGAGGAGACAACCTTTGGAAGGAACTTTGGATGAGTCCTGAGGACTACCCTGTTCTTATAGAACCTGGTGTAAGGCCTGTCACAGACCAGGGCCTGAAGCTCACTCACTCGCCTGGCTGAGGTTAGGGCTACCAAGAAGAGTGTCTTCCAGGACAGGAAGCATAGAGGGCAAGTAGCCATCGGCTCAAAAGGTGGGCGAGTCAGTTGTTGCAAGACCACATTCAATTCCCACTCAGGAGCAGGACGACGGTTTGGAGGCTTGAGCAAGAACAAGCCTCTGAGAAACCGGGACACCAAGGGGTGAACCGACAGAGAATGTCCCTCTACTAGAGAGTGGTGAGCTGCTAGAGCTGAGAGGTGGACCCGAACAGAATTGGACTTAAGTCCCTGATTTGATAAGTGCAGTAAGTACTGAAGCACTACTGGTACAGTGCAGGAGAAAGGATCCTCTGTACGTAGCTGACACCACAAAGAAAACCTCTTCCATTTGAGAGCATAGATTTTCCTAGTGGACTGTTTCCTAGAGGCTAGGACAGCCTCCTCAACTTCCTGAGGTAGGCCCCAGGGAGCCAAAACTACCCTTGCTGCCTCCAGGCCATCAAATTGAGAGCTTTGAGATTGGGGTGCAGAAGGGAACCCTGATCCTGAGAGAGAAGGTCGGGTTGCAACCCCAGAGGCAGTGGGGGATCCACAGCCAGCTGAAGCAGAAGTGGAAACCAAGGCTGTCACGGCCACCTGGGAGCCACCAGCAGGACCGAGGCCTTGTCCTGAAGAATCTTGAACAGGGTTCGGGCCACCAAGGGCGTGGGAGGAAACCCATACAGAAGGCCCTGAGACCATGGAATTAGAAAAGCAGAGAAGCCTCAGGCAGAGTCTGGCGGAGACCAGAGACCTGCTGAGAAACTGACTTGCCAAGCTTATCAGCCTTTGGGCTCTGTCTTCTGGCAAGAATGCCTTTGCCAGCAGAGTGTCCAACCTTGCCCCTATGAACTCCAAGTTTTGTGATGGGAGCAAAGTGGACTTTGCGAAGTCTGACAAACCCCAGGCTTTGAAGAAGAGCAATAGTTCTGAGGGTGGCTCGTCTGGCCTCCTGGCACGTCTGACCCCTGATGAACCAGTCGTCCAGATAGGGGAAGACAAAGATACCCTGATTTCTCAGGTAGGCCGCCACCACCGCCAGGCATTTGATAAAGACCCTGGGAGCGGAGGTGAGGCCAAAGGGCAGTACTCTGTACTGATAATGGTTTCCTCCCACAATGAACCTGAGGTACTGTCTGTGGTCTGGATGAATGAGGATGTGAGTGTACGCATCCTTTAGATCTAAGGAGCATAGCCAATCTCCCTGCTGGAGGTAGGGCAGAAGGGTTCCAAGAGTAAGCATCTTGAACTTCTCCTTCTCCAAGAACTTGTTGAGGTTTCGGAGATCCAGAATAGGTCGAAGGCCACCGGTTCTTTTGGGTACTAGGACATACCTGGAGTAGAACCCTCGGCCTTGTAAGTGGGGAGGCACTGGCTCCACTGCCCTGTCCACCAACAGTCCTTGTAGCTCCTGAAGGAGAAGATCTGTGTGCAGGGGAGGCCTTGGAGGCTCCCCTGGAAAGTATGGAGGAGGCAGTTGCTGGAAGTGTAGTGCATAGCCCTTGTGGACTATTCTTAACACCCAACTGTCTCCAGTGATGAGTGGCCACAGGTGGGCAAACAGAGCGAGGCAACCTCCTGTGCAGGGTTGGGAGAGCAGGGACGGAGAGGCTATGCCTAAGGAGTCAAAAACCCCCACCCTGCTGAGTGGGAGCAGGGGCCGGAGGCTTGGGGGTCCTCTGCCTACGGGGCCCATTACCCTGCCCCTGGACTGCTGACCCTGTGGGGCAGCTTGGGCAGCCTGATATTGTGCATACTGTTTGTAGGCAGTGCCTTTCCTCGGGTAAAAGGACTTTTTACCCAAGCCCTCCTTCTTGTGAGAAGGGGCAGAAGTCTTTCTAGACAGCCTTGTCCGTGTGAGGTGCTCGGTCTCGAGCTGTGCGGCCTTCTCGGTCATGGGTCACCCATATGTGAGGACTGACTTCCTGCTTGGTCCTGGAGAAAGTCAGTTATGTGCAAGCAATTTAAAAGAACTAGTATACACTCAATAGACCGTACAATTAAAAGTTGTGAGGTAGAGGGCACTAAAATACAGGGCAAAGAAATACAACAATTCAGAATAAGAGACCCAAATAAAATTAATGAAACTGAGGAGAGCCAAACCGAACAATTAGACAAATTGTTATTAGAAATAAATAATTAAGGGGAAAATCTAAAAGAAACCGTTAAAAATGATAATATGCACAAGTACACGTGGAAATAAAAAGCAAGCGCAATAGAAGGGACCAACACTGATACATAAGTAAACCATGGTATAGGTTGAATACAACATACCAATAAACAGAATGCATAGTAAAAAAGGGGATAAAAAGCATGTAAACAGATAACGACTATTCCTAAAAACTGAAAAGCATAAGATAAACCGCATTAAGGGACTAGAGAAATAAATTGCTCTACAAATTGAGCTGAAAAAGTTAATTAAACCCAACTAGAGTAGAGAGATAAAAATACAATAAATAGGCCAAATGGTGTTAAGATAGAACTGCGACGGAAAAAAATAAATAAAGAACATATTTTATAGGAAAACGGACATGTCAACTTCTGAGTAAGTCCAGCCGGAGGCAGAGTCTGTAGTTCAAAAATGAAATGTTGTTGTAGTCTCAGAAGGACTTTATCTATATCACCTCTTCACCAATGTGGTGTGACTGGTTTTATGACGAAGAATTGTAGGTCGGAGACCAGATGCTTTTTTCCTTCCCAATGAGACACAAGGGGCTTCTCTTGGACATGACGTAAAAGGCAGCTTTTATGCTCAATGATACGTTTTTTTACAGGACGCTTTGTCTTACCAACATATAATAGTCCACAGGGGCACCGAATAATATAGATCACATTTGGTGTATTACAATTTGAGTAGTGATGTAAATAGCCATTGCCCTGACACGCTGGGCCGTGACCCGACCCTGCAACGGAAGGTCAGCCGCCCTGTAAGCCCAGGTGATACAGTCAGCCACCCAGTTGGACAAGGTACGCTTGGACACAGCTAACCCCAAATTATTAGGGTCAAAAGAGATGAAGAGCTGAGTAGCCCTTCAATGTCCCTGCGTACGGTCAAGGTAGAAGGATAAGGCCCTCCTACAGTCCAGTGTATGCAGAACTGCTTCAGCCTGGCTTGCATGAGGCCTAAGGAAGAATGTTGGAAGAACCACCTCCTGGTTGAGGTGGAAAGAGGAGACAACCTTGGGCAGGAACTTTGGATGAGTCCTGAGGACTACCCTGTTCCTATAAAATCTGGTGTAAGGCCTGTCACAGACCAGGGCCTGAAGCTCACTCACTCGCCTAGCCGAGGTAAGGGCTACCAAGAAGAGTGTCTTCCAGGACAGGAAGCGGAGTGGACAAGTAGCCATCGGCTCAAAAGGTGGATGAGTCAGTTGCTGCAAGACCACATTCAACTCCCACTCAGGGGCAGGAGGATGGATTGGAGGCTTGAGCAAGAGCAAGCCTCTGAGAAACCGGGACACCAAGGGGTGAACCGACAGAGAATGTCCTTCCACCAGTGAGTGGTGAGCTGCTAGAGCTGAGAGGTGGACCCGAACAGAATTGGACTTAAGTCCCTGATTTGATAAGTGCAGTAAGTACTGAAGCACTACTGGTACAGTACAGGAGAAAGGATCCTCTGTACGTAGCTGACACCACACGGAAAACCTTTTCCATTTCAGAGCATAGATTTTCCTAGTGGACTGTTTCCTAGAGGCTAGGACAACCTCCTCAACCTCCTGAGGTAGGCCCCAGGGAGCCAAAACTACCCTTGCAGCCTCCATGCCATCAAATTGAGAGCTTTGAGATTGGGGTGCAGAAGGGTACCCTGATCCTGAGAGAGAAGGTCGGGTTGCAACCCCAGAGGCAGTAGGGGATCCACTGCTAACTGAAGCAGAAGTGGAAACCAAGGCTGTCTGGGCCACCTGGGAGCCACCAGCAGGACTGAGGCCTTGTCCTGAAGAATCTTGAACAGAGTTCGGGCCACCAAGGGCGTGGGAGGAAACGCATACAGGAGGCCCTGAGACCAGGGAATTAGAAAAGCATCTGCTGCTATCCGCAGAGGATGCGGTTGCCTGGAGCAGAACTTTGGCAGCTGTTTGTTCAGAGGACTGGCAAACAGGTCTATGGATGGAAGTCCCCATTTCAGGAAAATCTTTTGAACTACCAAAGGATGGAGCTGCCACTCGTGGGGCTGCAGAATCCTGCTCAACCTGTCTGCCAGGTAGTTCTCCTGGCCAGGTAGATACACTGCCTTGAGGAGCATGTTGTGTCTGAGAGCAAACAAGCAGGGTCTCTGAAGAGTAACATTTGTTTTTAAACATAAGTAATTTAATGCACAATGGTTTGCCTAGGAGCTGTTTTGAAGAATTGCATTGCATCAAATTGAAGCTTTGAATACTGAATACAGTTTGAAAACTGAATGATAAGTTTTCCTGAAGAACAGCCTGGGAAGTACCGTGTGGTTTGCAACATACGTTGATGAAGTTGGAATATTGATAAAATAAAAAATAAAGTTAATTTCTTACATAAGCAAGTTCTATGGACGTATCACTTAATAGTACTCATATGGAGCCTGGCATTGGGGGTCACATGTACTGTCAAAGCCATGTGGCCTAGAAGCCTCAGACAGAGTCTGGCAGAGACCAGGGACCTGCTGAGAAACTGGTTTGCTAAGTTTATCTGTCTTTGGGCTCTGTCTTCTGGCAAGAATGCCTTTGTCAACAGAGAGTCCAACCTCGCCCCTATGAACTCTAAGTTCTGGGAGGGGAGCAAAGTGGACTTTGCGAAGTTTATGACGAACCCCAAGCTTTGAAGAAGAGCAATAGTTCTGAGAGTAGCCTTCGGGCCTCCTGGCACGTCTGACCTCTTATGAGCCAGTCGTCCAGATATGAGAAGACAAAGACTCCCTGATTTCGCAGGTAGGCCGCCACCACTGCCAGGCACTTGGTAAAGACCCTGGGAGCGGAGGTGAGGCCAAAAGATAGTACTCTGTACTGATAATGGTTTCCTCCCACAATGAACCTGAGGTACTTTCTGTGGTCTGGATGAATGAGGATGTGAGTATACGCATCCTTTAGATCTAATGAGCATAGCATAGCCAATCTCCCTGCTGGAGGTAGGGCAGAAGTGTTCCAAGAGTAAGCATCTTGAACTTTTCCTTCTCCAGGAACTTGTTGAGGTTTCTGAGATCTAGAATAGGTCGAAGGCCACTGGTTCTTTTGGGTACCAGGAAATACCTGGAGTAGAACCCTCGACCGTGCAAGTGGGGAGGCACAGGCTCCACCGCCCTGTCCACCAGCAGACTTGGAGCTCCTGAAGGAGAAGATCTGTGTGCAGGGGAGGCCTTGGAGGCTCCCCCGGGAAGTATGGAGGAGGCAGTTGTTGGAAGTGTAGTGCATAGCCCTTGTGGACTATGCTTAACACCCAACTGTCTCCAGTGATGAGTGGCCACTGGTGGGCAAACAGGGCGAGGCGACCTCCTGTGCAGGGTTGGGAGAGCAGGGACGGAGAGGCTATGCCTAAGGAGTCAAAAACCCCCACCCTGCTGAGTGGGAGCAGGGGCCGGAGGCTTGGGGGTCCGCTGCCTACGGGGCCCATTACCCTGCCCCTTGGCTTGCTGACCCTGAGGGGCAGCTTGGGTAGCCTGGTACTGTGGGTACTGTTTGTAGGCAGTGCCTTTCCTCGGGTAAAAGGGCTTTTTACCCGAGCCCTTCTTCTTGTGAGAAGGGGCAGAAGTCTTTCTAGACAGCCTTGTCCTCGTGAGGTGCTCGGTCTCGAGCTGTGCGGCCTTCTCGGTCATGGGCTTGCCAAAAAGGTTCTCACCTCGGCAAGGGACATCGACCAACTTGTCCTGAACCCATGGCTCGAGGTCCGATGACTGCAGCCATGCCTGGCGTCGAGCCGTGATGCCGGCTGCCGCAACACGGGACGAAGCCTCAAAGCCATCGTAGGCAGCACGGGACATAAACTTGGAGCATTCCCGGATCCCCGAGGACAAGGACTTGAACCTCTGCAAGGGTTCCCGGAGAGACCAGCAGAGAACCTGGCCAGCTCCTTGGCCAGGTCTCGCAAGTACATGCCCATGTACAGCTGGGTAAGACTGGACACGGCAAGCTAGTATCGAGCCCTGGAAGCATTTTCTACCAAAACCATTGAGGTTTTGGGCCTCCCTGCCAGGGGGCACCGTGAAGTGCATCTTCTGACTTTTCAGGCGATGCATGGTCGATTCCACCACCATGGAATGGTGTGGTAGCTGCGCCTTTTGAAAGCCAAGACTCTTCCGGAGTCGATAGATCGAATCGACCCGCTTGCTTAAAACCGGCGCCGAGGCCGGTGCCTCCCACATCCGGAAAAGGAGCCGTTCCAGCATCGGAGGAAACGGAACAGTAAAGGCCTCCTTCGGAGGAGAGTCGTACTGCAGGGCCTCGGCTCGAGGCTCCTCCTCGGGGTCCGCAGGGATAGCCAACGCAGTGGCCATATCCCAGACGAACTCTGAGAACCGGGTATCCTCCGGAGGGGATCTACTCCGGGGTTCAGACTGTGGTGAGTCAGTCCGATGGGACGCACCGAGTCCTGAAGGTGTCGGGGGACTCCTCGTCCTCCGTCTCCCAGGCGGACTCGTCCGATGAGGAATCGGGGTCCTACCGCGCGGGGCCTGTGAGCACCCGCCCCGACGCCGAAGGCACCGGCATTGACACTCTCGGTCCCGAACGGGAGGTCGAGGGAGACCGCGACCGAGGTCGACCTCGAGCCTTTATGGTCTCGAGTATCGGCTCGGTCTCCGGGGTCGACTTCGATGTTGATGTCCCGGTGGTCGGGCCAGACAGGCTGGCCATTAGTGCCCACTGCTGTTTCATGAAGGCAGACAGTCTGCTCTCCAAGGCTGTCAGCCTGAGACCCAGCTCAGGGGACTCAGCAGCCCCCGACTCGGGCCCCGGCAGCGCCAATCCTGACGTCGGCTCTCTGGGAGGAGAGTCCACGAGGACTACAGGACTTACGTGTCCAGCAGACTCCGGCTCTACCTGAGGAACTTTGGAAGGCTTCTCCTGTTCCACTGGCCCGGGGCGACAGACGGGGGTCTGAGACCTAGCCCTCGAGGAGCCAGGGACCTCTTCCGACGATGCCCTCGCGAGCCTCTTCTTCCTCTTTCGTTCCCGGTCGGGGGACCCCCTGTCCGAGGAGCCCCGACGGTGCTTGGGATCCGATTCCCGAGATGTCGAGGCCTCAGACGAGGTCCGGGCCCGGCCCGGAGGCCGAGTCAGAAAAAAGCCTTTCCTTTTGGTGCTGACGACTTTGCAGTGCCTTGGAAGACATTTTCCCACATGGTCCACATGTCTTAGGATTGTGGTCAGGACCGAGGCACCGAAGGCAGCAGTCGTGAGTGTCAGTGAGAGACATCAGCTTCTTGCACCGATCACACTTTTTAAAGCCACTGGAAGCCATTGGGGAAAAAAGAGTCCCCGCGAGGTCAAAGGACCGGCCTTCCAGGGAAAAAGAAAAAAAGGGCGCGAACGCCGGCCACGAAGGGCAAAAACCGAAAAAAGAAGATCGGGCTCGATACCGGTGTACCGAACCCGGCGGGAGGGGAACCGGCGTCGAACCGGAGTAAAAAATAGCGAAGGATCGCCAAAAAATCTAACTATTTTCCGGGATGACTAGGACACACGTCTGGTGGGCTTCACAGAAAAAGAGAGACTGAAGCAAGATGGCACCTTTAGGCGGGAAGGGAACTGTGCATGCGTGCCTACATTCCCAAAGGCTTTCATAGAAAGCTGGGGAAATGCTCCGCAAGGGCTCCATCGACGTCAATGTCACCTGCAAGGGCTCCATCGACGTCGATGTCACCCATATGTGAGCACTGACTTCCTGCTTGGTCCTGGAGAACCTCATTGCTCCCAGGTGGACCAAACAACCATGGTTTCCCCTGCTGTTCCATCTCTCTCAGGCACCGCCGATTTCCCTGGGCTGTGCCCTGGATCTGATTTCTTAGGAGGACAGCTTCCTCCTGCACCCCAATCTCAGGTCCCTTGTCCTGACAGCCTGGCTGCTGAAAGGGTAGCCCTTACTCAATTTCATCTGCTCAGGGATGTTGAAGATGTTCTCCTGGCGTCTCACAAGGTGGACATACACCTTCAAATGGCGGAGATTCTCCATCTGGTGTACGGATCATAGTAAACTCCTTCTCCTCTTCAGTACCAAAGATGTTGCAGTACTTTCTGCACCTTAACCGAGCTGGCTTGAAATCCATTTCGGTGAGGATGCATCTCAGTACACTGGTAGCATCATTTGGTGAACAGGCAACCCCCTGTCCTTCCATCCACTCGTGAGCCACTTTATGCAGGGTCTCTTGCTCATGCGTCTTCCAGGATTTGGTGGCACATGCTCCCTACACCAGGTTTCACAAGAATAGGGTGGTCTTGCGCACGCATCCCAGGTTTCTGCCTAAGGAGGTTTCCCCTTTTCATCTGAACCAAAAGGTGGTCCTTCCTACCTTTATTCCCCGACCTCATGCGAGTTGGGGGACGCTGTGCTCCACACTCTGGACTGTAAGAGGGTGTTGGCTTCTTTCTCTAGCAGACGAAGGCCCATCACTGCTCCTCGCAGCTCATCATCTCCTTTGACCCCAACAGGCTGGGATCACGGTCTCTAAGTGCACCCTATCCACCTGGGTGGCGGACTGCATCTCCTTTGCCTTTGCGCAGGCTGGTCTCTCCCTGGATCAGCACATCACTGCTCACAATGTAGAAGCGATGGCAGCCTCAGTGGCTAACTTGCACTCCGTCTCCTTGTTGGAGATATGCTGGGCGGCCACCTGGTCCTCGGTCCATACCTTTGCAGCACATTACTGCCTGGAAGAGGACTCTCGGCATGACAACATCTTTGGCCAAGCGGTACTCCATCATCTGTTTGGGGAATAATGCAACTTCTTCCCTCCGACTCTTCTGTGAGTTCAAGCTACCGGAGAACTGCCTCCTTGATCGATGCTTGGATCGTGTCGGAGGTCTTTGGGCCAATTTGCGCTTTCTGTTAGCATTCACAGTTTGATTTTTTGGTCATCTGTAGCCTTTTTACAGGTTTTTCCGATAGCCTGTGGCTGTATCTGAGGACTGACTTCCTATTTGTTTCTGGAGAAAGCGTAGTTGCTCACCTGTAGTAGGTGTTCTCCGGAAACAGCAGGAATCAGTCCTCACAACCCTCCCTCCTCCCCGTGGAGTTTTTTCTTTTATGCTTCTTTAAGCTATGTCATCATACTGAGGTAAGATGGCACCTTTGGCGAGGAAGGTGACCATGCATGCATGGTAGAACTCCCAAAGGCTTTCTATGAAAGTTGGGGAGTGGATACCATGCGGGCTCCATTGGTGCCAACATTACCCATATGTGAGGACTGATTCCTGCTGCTCCTGGAGAACACCTGCTATAGGTGGGTAACTACACTATCCTGCTTATTCAAAGAGAAAACTTCTCTGTAGCAGGAGTTTTCCATGGACAGCAGGATATAAGTCTGTACATACCCACCAACCTCCCCAGGGAGCTATATTTTACAGTCAACTATACTAATAGACCAAGACGGTCCCATGAACCACACAGATCAACATTATCATTCCAGTAAATAGGCAGGGCAGTGAAGCATGTACAAGATGCAGCTACACTGTCCAAAAGAAACACATACACACATTATTTTGAAGACCACTACAATAAAAACTCTTCTTTTACAGTTCCACTTGTGTGTTTTTCACCTCACTGTTTGTACGGTCCAAGGCGCAGTGACAGGCAGGGCCTAGATGGTTGAAGAATTCAGCAAGTCTGTCAGGCACACAGGTGGGCAAAGCAGTAAGACCAGAGTGGGAGTCTGACCCATAGACAGGACTAGACGTGTGTGCCTGCAACAGAATTATAGGTTGGTGCTGTCCCAGTAGCAATAAGGTGGCAATGGGACCCCAATGTATGGCACCAGTGTCAGGGAGCAGTCAGATGACAAGCAAACAGGGCAGGTAAACAGTAATGACACCTCTCTCATCCACAGGCACTACAGGATCAGGCCACATGGCCAGGCTATGGAGGGAGCTGACAGAGCGGCAAAGTAAGGACATGGAGTGGAGGAGTGGCCTAGCGGTTGGGGCAAGGTACTTCAGGCCGGAAGGTCGGGGGTTCAAATCCCACTAGAGGACAGCAACCTTGGGCCGGAAGGACTGGGGTTTCTAGTCCCACAGGTGCTCCTTGTGGTCTTGGGCAAGCCACTTAACCCTCCATAGCCCATGTTCCCTGTAAAAATAGTTATCTCCAAGTTATAATGCCCTGTTCAATGTAATTTCAGTTTGTTCAATGTAAACCGCACTGATGCAGAATAGCGCGGTATATAAGAGAATGTAAATAAATAAAATAAATAAAATAAATGCTGTGTGAGCGAAGCCACCCAAGCTCATGGTCCATGCCCACCTGTGGCACAGCATAACAGAAACCAACCAGAAACGTGGCAGAGAGTACAAGAAGAAGCCTTTATTAATCCAGGGGATGAGTGTTGCCAAACCCAACACTGGCCGTGTTTCGTAAGAAACTTCTTCAGGGGTATGTGGCTCTAACACGAATAAGTACATTAATATAAAAAAAAACAAGAAAATAATTAAAAACAATCAACAATTAAAACCAATCAAAAAAAATTAATATATAAAACCCACAATTGTTAAAATATAAGAAGCTTGTATAAATAATTAAGGAACATCCATCACGAATATAATGTTTCCATAAGTGATAACATGTATATAAAAATATTGTCTATAAACTATGACAGATGAATAACGAATGATTATAATAAATAAATGTAAGACAATATGACAACAATAATGAACATCAAAAGTGCATAAAAACCATAAGACATGCTAAATTAATAATCATAAAACAAAACTAAAATGTCATTATAAATACGTAATAAGATAATTAACTTCAAAATACTACTAAGAGACTAGGAGAGAATATAAAATGAAAACAATAACAAAAAGGAACAGGAGAGAACTAATAATAAAACTATGTACTAAAATTAAATAGGTTATTAAAAATATATAGTACAATAAATATAACAATCAGTAATTAAAAACAGTAAAAGACAAAGACATCAATAAAAGCAGAGGACTATAGGAAAAATGGAGCAGGAGCGGATCAAACAGATTAAATGAACCTTAATGTCCATGTCATAGGGATATTACTTATGAATATGACACTAAATGCTTAATTAAAAACTAAATAAATAGACCAATAAAAGCAATAAAACCTACCACTATGTTGTGTGTTAAAGGGACACAACCATGAAATTCGAAAGAGATCCCAAAGGATCATCAACCTTAAAAGATAAATAAATAGTTAATTGATTCATAAAAAACAACTCGGATGTTGTAATACTAATTAAAGTGCAAATGTTTCATTTTAAAAGGAAGGCGTACAACAGACATATTCTAAATTAAAAAAGGGGGAAAAAAAGGGGGGTAATGAAGAGCCTTTTTTTAAAAAAAACACTCCTCTGGATCCACCAAATTTAATTGTTTAAAAACATACGGACATTCACTGCTGCTATTTAGGTCATGAGGATTTGTAAACCTTTTTTAATTTCGTAATGGGTAATTGAAAACCTTGTGAGACAGGAGCTGTAAACGGCGATGCTCTGCAAAACTTTAGAATTACAACGGGCCATTCAAATCATGCTGACAAAACAAAAAACCAAAACAGAAAACGTTAAAAACACAAAAGTAATCAATAGCTTGCAGGTTAAAAAACGTCTTCAACAGTAATTAATGTAAAAAAATGTGATTCGTAATGAGTTATTGAAAGCCATATGAAACAGAAGCCGCGAACGGCGATGCTCCGCAAAACTTTAAAATCTATAACGGGGCATTCAAATCATTCTGATAAGACACGAAGACAAAATAAAAACCGTAAAAAAAAAAAAAAGTAATCATTAGCTTGCAGGTTAGAAAACGCCTTCTTATTATATCAAACACTACTGCTGATGCCATCCGTAACAAGTATGAAAAAAGGGGGGGGTTATTTTAAACATATAGGGGTATGTTTACTAAACTGCGCAATTGTGCGGGGCGCACTTGAGCGTGCGCTAAGGTACCTTAGCACACGCTAATAGTGCATTTTTGTGCCCCGCACACGTGCGCGCTGCACTAATGGGCCCACACAAGTGTGCGGCGCGCTGATGTGCGATAGAGGCGTGGAAAGGCATTCTGAGGGCGGAGGAAGGCTCCCGAGGGGTGGAGGGACGGGAGAGGCTCCCCGCACAGGAGCGGGGCTGAAATTCAACAAAAAAAATACCGCGAGTGAAAACCTCGCGTTAGAGCCGATTTAAAGGGAAGAGAAACCATTTCTGTCAGCAATGTACAGCAAAACCAGGGAAACCTACAAAACGTGAGCAGTGTGATACATGTGCACAGAACAAAATAGCAAATAAAAATTGAAAATGACCACAATAAAATTCTAATAAATCATAATCCAGCTGGGCAATAGTGATAGTCATGGAAAACATCAAAAATCACTCCCAAGAAAGCCCCAAAAAAGAAATATGAATTTTAGAAGGGCCTACGCTCCGTCCCCATACAAGGTGAATGATCCCACAGTGAAATTGTGCAGAGCAGGGTTTATGACTCCTGTGGCCAGGTTTCCTATCTCCAGGGACTGCACTGTCTCTGTGGCCACAGTGTGGTGCAGTGAACACAGACAGTGTGTTCAGGAGCCAAAGATCACCAGTTCAAGTCCCAGCTGGGGCTCCTGCAAACCCAATCCCCATATTTTACCCACCACTAAACCATGATAGTAAAGACCAACCTTTTTTGCAGATAACATAAGCATGGTCCAAACACCTCTATTTTACCCTACAGAGCACAGACACCAGAAACATGCGCATTACCTAGACCACAGTCCCCTCAATGCAGTCCTGGAGGGCCACATACCATTTAGCTGTGATGCTGTCAGCAATATAAGGCCATGTCAGCATGGTGGAGGAGGGGTACCGTTGGTGGAGGGGGCAGTGACTGCTGCCCACAGCAGACGGTGGCCTAGCCCCCTTCACGTGGGTGCAGTGCCCTCCAACAGACAGGCCCTGTCTGACAAACAGCCATGGACTCCCCAGGGAATGCACTGTTTTTGTGCTAAGACGGTGGTGCAGCGGACACAGCCAGTGCCTTTAGGACCAGAAGGTCACAGGTTCAAATCCCAGCTGGGGCTCCTGGCAACCCAGTCCCCTTATTTTACCCATGAAGAAATCATGGTAGTAAAGACTGAACCATGATTGCTGAGACCATACGCATGGGTCAAAAACCTCTATTTTACCCTACACAGCACAAGCACCATAGAAATGTGCATTACCTACGGCAGAATACCCCGAATGCAGTCCAGGAGGGCCAAACACCATTCAGTTTCCATGCTGCCTCTAATAAAGATGCCTGTGCTGCATATCTATGCACCACCCCCATGGTATGCAGATGTATGCCATGCATATTCATGAGGGACAGCATGAAAACCCGAACAGTGTTTGGCACACCAGGACTGGAGTTGGGAACCTCTGCCGTAAAGCAGCAGCCAACAGGGCCAGACACACCCACACCCACAGGCCCCAATGGCTAATGCCTCCTGGAGAGGCAGGACATTGGGCCCTGCGTGCATCTCCCAATACTAGCACTTGCATAGCTTAGCAATGCCACCCTACACCTGGGTATACGGTACACACCTATCAAACGTTTCCTATGATTACTGGCAGATAGCAAGTCTTACGTTAAGCACAGTTTGCTCATTGAGCTCCATCATAACAATCTTTCTGATGTCTGCGGTGTGTGCTTCAGGTCTGGTCTCTGACAGTGTTTACCACCCTGGGGAGTGACCCCCAACAGTATTGCGTAGCATATCCATGCCTGTACTGTGCCCAGGACTGGTGTGGTGGGCAGGGCTGCTAAACTCCTCTATAGTAGCACAATGCTGGCATAGGTGTGGGAGTGTGTGTCTGTCCATACAGTGTGTGGTGGCTGCAAACACCTTCCACAGCCCACACTGCCAGCACTGTTGCCAGTATTGGCCTGCCAATGTGCATAATGAGGAGCAAGGTACCATGGGTATAGCCCAGACAGGGTGGCCTGGCCAGGGTGCATCTGCACAGGGCATAGGGCACTGACTGGGACATTTTAGTGCCCAGCCACCACCTACACAGACAGGGTGACCTCAGTAGGTCCTGCTGGGAGATCACTTTCACCCTGACTGTGCAGTGACGACAGCATGGCTAGGCACCCCCATAGTGCTATATAGTATTTCTCTCATGTGATATTTATGGGTTTCCTTTTGGGGCCCAGTCACTGACTTATCTGCTTGTTGTGTGTGCTGCCATCCCAGTTCTGGGTGCATGCATTTCCACCAGGAACATGCACTATGGACTAACTAGCAGACTGTTTGCAGCTGGTATGTGTCTTGATGATGGAGTGCCTTGCAGGGTGCAGCGGCTGAAGGCTTGCTGCAGGAGAATATCAGATAGTGGTGGGGTGCAGCTTAGCATATCCAGGCCTAATGTCTGTCTGCTATTGTGTTATGGATGTGTACAGAGCTGCATTGACTGCCCTGTAGGGTGTCTGTTCCCCAGCAGGACTGGCGTTGATGGTCCCCTCTACTGCCACCATTGCAGGGAGGTAGAATGTGGATCTGTTGATGGGAGACCCTGTTTGCCACCCTCAGCCCTGGAGGAGGAGGGTGGTGGTACATAATCCACCCAGGGGTCCATAGGGGGCTACACCTGACTGAGACAGACAGAGATATCCAAGGTGTTTCTGCAGAAACTACCTATCTCACAGATTAACACTGCTTTGGACCTCCGGCATGGCCTCTTTCAGCCATGGAAGGTGCTGTGGACCTGGTGCTGGGCGCCTCACCGCACCCTCAGGGTGAGCACAGTACCCGCACAATGTGACGGTGTGTAGCTACTCTGTGCCAGTAAAACACACGGTCAGTACCCCCTACCAGGCCGAGGTGCTGTGGAGGTGCACATGGTCACTTCCCCCTACCAGGCCGAGGTGCTGTGGGGGTGCATTCTCCATCTTGTGTTTATCTGTGGACAGCTGATTTGCATGTGCAGTGCATCATGGGTATGGGTGGGCTAACCCTATCCTGGTGACCACAGCAGACTGTCTGTGTGGTGACGTGCAGACTCTCTGCAGCCAGCCTGGGGCTTGCTAGTAGCTATAGAGCTGTAGCACAATGGTTACTTCACTGCCTGTGAAGCCAGAGGTCATGCGTTCAAACCCACAGTGGGGTTATTTGATAGGGCTGCCCAAAGCATTATCTCTTTTTAATGTACATTTTTGCTGCCAGCAAAAACACCCTCAGCGTACTGTACCCATAAGGTGCCTCTGAGGGCGCTTTATAGGGCGCCCTATAGGGCACCTTATGGTTCCCGTCCATGTAAGGTGCACTATACATTATCCTGTGACGCAACTTATAGGGTGCCCTTTAGGGGACATTTTAGGGTGCCGTGGCGGACAGTGCACTTTATAATGTGCCCTATGGAGTGCCTTATACGGCACCTTCAATTACGGCACGTGAGGGCGTGTTTGCTGGCAGCAATTAATAAAATAAAAATAAAGTGCTGCAGGAAACAAAACGTACATTGCAAAGCTGATGCCTCAGCCAGCCTTACGTATTAGGCACACTGGGGAGCAAACTCATGACCCCTGTATCAGCAGTCAGTGCCTTAACCATTGTGCTCCACTGCTGCTCCTCCTTGCATGTCAGCGCACCTACTTATGCTTTTCATTCCTTAAACTGCACAGTGCTGCCATCAAAAACAGTACTCTGACCTTGCGGTACCTCATACGGCACCCTATAAAGCGCCCTATAAGCAACATTCTAGGGTGCCTTGGCAGACAGTGCACTTTAAAATGTGCCTTATGGGGCGCCTTATGTTAACACGCTTTGAGAGTGCGTTTGCTAGTAGTGATAATTAAAATAAAAATAATATGCCTCCTAAAGCAATCTTCCCCATAATACGTAATGCCTCAGCCAGCCTTGTTCATTGGGCACTGTGGGGGATTGAACCCCTGATCCCTGCACCATTGGTCAGTGTTTTAACCATTGTGCTGTGGTTCTGTTCCTGTGCTTGCACATCAGCGCGCCGCCTTATGCCGCCCAATATTAAAATGCCTCCTAAAGCAATAGCGCGCCGCCTTATGCCCATCAGCGCGCTGCCTTATGCCGCCCAATATTAAACTGGCTCCTAAAGTAATGCCTCAACCAGCCGTCTTCATTGGGTACTGTGGGGGATTAAACCCCTGATCCCTGCACCATTGGTCAGTGTCTTAACCATTGTGCTGTGGCTCTGCTCTTCTGCTTGCACATCAGCGCGCCGCTTATGCCTCCCGCGCAGCTTTCTCATGCGCTAATGTGCGGGGCGCACCTTGGCACCGCGCACTTTAGCGCATATTTAAATCCCGGTTTTTCTTTTTCAGAAAGAAACGCCCACTCCTTATATGGCACCCGCACACTAGCGCGGCCCGCACATTACCGGGGTTTTAGTAAACATACCCCATAGTCTTATACGTATAAAATATAAAAATATTTGAACTTCGTCACTTTTGCACAGACTGATTATATGAGAAAAATGATAGAAAAGGTGATTAAAAACGCCGGAGCATATGCTGATACAAAGACGATTGAAAACATTGCGCACACAGGTGTATATGAACCAATGATATAAAATTGCGTTAAAAAATAAAAAAGGCAGAAAGAGATCATGTTTAAAAAGGTACCAAACAATTATATATACTAAAGAGAGATTGAATTGTAATGATTATACAAAGAAGCTACCAGAAGGGAAACTTTAACCTAAAACTGTGGGTACAATACGTGAAGTGTTGTTTTTTACGGTTTTTATTTTGTCTTCGTGTCTTATCAGAATGATTTGAATGCCCCGTTATAGATTTTTTTTTTTAAATTTTTTATTTATGCAATTTTCAAAAAAATAACAAGAAAGGTTAACACCAATTCTTGAAGAAATAGAAAGGCAAAAAGAAACAATCCCTACAACCAGGAATCAATAAAGAAAAAACATCATTACATACAGCAAAATTTGCCTATTCTCTCTAGCCCACAATGGGGGAAAATCCATTTGGAAATTATACACAATACAAGAAGAAAAAAGCAAGCAGTCTAAGCACAGAGCCTAACTCAATGAGCCAGAGGGGCCTCCTGACTCTTAGCATTAATGAAAGCCAACAACTGGGAGGGCTCGAAAAAGATATAAGAAAAAGATTGGAATTTCACCAAACATTTACAAGGGTGTTTAAGAAAAAACAGCCCCCCCAGTTGTAGCACCCCCGATCGAAGCAACAAGAACTCTCTACGACGCTTTTGCGTTTCCCTTGATAAATCAGGGTATATGCGCACTGATAAACCTCGAAATAAAAGTTTGCGCTTCTGGAAAAACAATTTCAAAAGCCATTCCTTGTCGGATAACAGGGCACAGGTAATCAACAATGTAGATGGAACTTGAGATTCTAAACCAGAATTTTCTATAACATCTGTAAGATTTAATACTTCCCCCTGACTCTGGTTCTCCCCCAACTCATTATGAGCCGAAGCCCGTTTAGCAGTAGGCAAGTAATAAATTTTTACCAAGGGGGGAACTAACTCTGGGGAAACCCCAAGTATCTCCACGAGATATTTAACAAACATATCACGAGGGGAAATAGAAGGTACCTTAGGGAAATTAATAATTCTCAAATTATTTACTCGAGTCAAATTATCTAAATGCTCAATCTTCGTCTGTAAAGACATGACACTTTTCCTATGTCCATCCGAATATTCTTCCAAACTTGCAACCTTGCTAGAAACAGCAATATGCTCCGTTTGGAGCGTGGAAACTTTCCCTTCCAACTCAGTCAATGTAACTGCAGATGAATCCACCTTATTAGCCAACAAAGAAACTTGCGGAAGCAAAACCTCACCAAGGGAAACAATCGCGTTCCAAATGGATTCCAACGTAAAGTTCTGTGGCTTCTGTAGAGAAACGTCTTCCCCGGAACAAAGAAGGGGTGCAGAAGGTCGGTCACCACTAAGAGAGAGAGACAACTGCTCCAACTGTGTCTCTCCCGACGCCGCCGTAGATCTTCGTGAGCCCAGATCACCAGAGGGCTCCGTTCCCGACTCAGTAGACACAGCCCAACCTGACCCTCGTAAGCGCTTCCCCGCCCCCACATCAGAGGGAGGGGACGCTAGCTCCAGGAAGCCAGAAGGCAAGGGCTGGGTACGAGTCGATGGAGGTGCAGGGCTCAATACGGGGGAGACAGATGAAAACGACGCTGACGCCGGGCACTCTGACTCCGGCGAGTCTGCAAGCTGTATAGCTCCTCCCGTTCGCTCCGAAGCCCGAGTGGTCCGGACAAGAAAAGGATCCAAAGGGCCCAATACTGCAGGTAAATTCAGCGTAGAGGTACCAACGGGCTGAGAGGGCAACGGCCCTGTCTTCCCCTTACGCTTTCTCCCCATTCACACCGCTACCACGCGACACAGACTGCTGCCGTAGCCATCTTGGAAACGCCCCCTCTGATCTCCCGTTATAGATTTTAAAGTTTTGCGGAGCATCGCCGTTCGCGGCTTCTGTTTCATAAGGCTTTCAATAACTCATTACGAATCACATTTTTTTACATTAATTACTGTTGAAGATGTTTTTTAACCTGCAAGCTATTGATTACTTTTGTGTTTTTAACGTTTTCTGTTTTGGTTTTTTGTTTTGTCAGCATGATTTGAATGGCCCGTTGTAATTCTAAAGTTTTGCAGAGCATCGCCGTTTACAGCTCCTGTCTCACAAGGTTTTCAATTACCCATTATGAAATTAAAAAAGGTTTACAAATCCTCATGACCTATATAGCAGCAGTGAATGTCCGTATGTTTTTTTTTTTTTGTTGTTTTTTTTTTAAATTCTTTATTTTACAACACTTTCCATCAACACAAACCAAACATCTAACAGCCTCCTTGGGGGGGGTCACTCTTCTCCCCCCCAGGAGAAGAAACAAGCTCATATGCGTTGTACAATTTTTAATGAGGTACCCCCCTATCACCCCCCCCCCGCCGCCCCCCACCCCGCCCTCCCTGAATGGCCACTTCCACACCCGAGGACATAGGACCTCGCTTCCCTCTATTAACCCACCATCTAACCTAGCGATTAGGAGCCCAATTGTAACACCTCATTCCTAGCGCGGGGGCTCAGGCCCTGGATGTAGGGGTCCCACAGCAACAGAAACCACGGCCAGCGTTTAACATTACCCCGGGCATAGCGAGCCTCCATCAGCATCATCTGATGGAAGGCATTCCGCCACTCCCAGAATGAAGGCGCCCTGGATTCCTGCCAGTTGTGCAATATGGGACCCTTCCCCACCAAACAGGCCCTGTGGACCAACAGTCTCTCCCACCTACCCTTGGGCTGAGTAAGGCGCAAGTGATCCAGAAGAACAAGGGAGCTATCCCAAGCGATCCGCTGCCCAAGGAGGCGTTCCATATAGGAGGCTATTCTTGTCCAGTAAGGCCTGATATATCTGCATCCCCACCACATGTGCACCAGATGTGCCATAGGTTCCAAACACTTCAGACACGAGCCGTCCGTAGCCATGTGAGAGCGGAAGGCTCTCCTGGGGGAAAAAGTGCACCCTAGTAAGGGATTTATATTGCACCTCTCTCCAACGCGCCCCCACCGCCAGCTCCCCAATCCGCTGCAGGGCCCTCAGTAATGTACCCGGGCCAATTTCTCTACCCAGCTCCCCTCCCCACCCCAACTCTACGGACCGATCGTCCGGGGACGGTCGGTACGGGACCAAGCGCGCCTTCAACGATCGGATCGAGAGTTGTGTTTCGCCGCCCAGGTCGAAAAACTCTAAGATCTGCGCTGAGCGCTCTGCCCGCAGTTCTCCTGCCGGCAGGGAGGCGAGGTAATGTGAAAGCTGCATGTAAGCGAATTGATGGCCGGCCCCGAGGGCGAAATCATTACACAGAGTCTGGAAGCTCTTACAACCCCCCGAAGTATCAACCACATGGCCCAGGCTGTAGATGCCCTTCCTCGCCCAGACCCGGAACTGTGCGTTGTCAGATCCCGGCGTAAACAATACATTACCCTGAATCGGCAGCCAGCTAGACACCCGCCAGTCCGTGTTCCAATAGGTGTTCAGCTGTCGCCAAGTTCTGCAAACCGGGGTAAGAAGCACACTCCCTGCCAAATGATCAGGGAAGAGACGACAGTCCAGGTGTAAAAGAGCTAAAAGGGATGCTGGGGCGGCGAGGGCCTCCTCGAGGTTCCGTTGGGTAAAGACCTCAGTTCTACCCAGCCAGTCCCCCAAATGGCGCGCCTGGCAAGCCAGAGCATAAGCCCCAAGATCCGGAAGCCCCAGCCCCCCACACCTCCAATGGCCCACTAAGCGGGAATAGCGAATACGGGTACGCGCTCCCCCCCACAAAAACCCGCTTAGCATTCGTTCGAGCCGCTTTAAATCCTTTCGTAGGAGCCAGACGGGCAGCGTCTGTAACCAGTATAAAATCCTTGGTAAAACCACCATCTTAACCGCTGCAATTCTCCCAGATAAAGACAAGGGGAGAGGTCGCCAGGCCTGCAGCTGTGTTTGGAGGCCCTGTATGATTTTGGTGAGATTACTCTCATAGAGTTGTGATGGCTGACTCGTCAAGATGATACCAAGGTATTTAAACTGGTCAACCACCCAGTTAAGAGGAAAAGGCCCCTGCCAGCTAGCCTTCACTGTGCCCGTTGTGTCCAAAGCCACTGATTTGTCTAGGTTGATACTAAGTCCAGCGAATCGACCGAATAACTCAAATTCTCGCATTAAACTAGGGAGCGAGTCTTGGGGTCGAAGTAAATGCACCAGGAGGTCGTCGGCAAAAGCCGATACTTTAAAGCCAGCCGTGCGTATACGCACCCCCTGTATCTCCCGGGAGGCCTCCACCCTTCGTATAAACGGGTCCAATGAAAGAACAAAAAGCAACGGGGAGAGAGGGCACCCTTGTCGAGTCCCCCTGTGCAGTGAGAAAGCGTCGGAGAGCACTCCATTACAGCAAATCGCCGCAACCGGGTCAAAATAGAGACTTCGGACCAGGGCGCAAAAAGAGTTCCCAAGCCCATACCGGGGCAGCAAAGCCCAAAGATAGTGCCAGTCCACTCTGTCAAAAGCTTTCTCTGCATCAAAGCTGATTAGCAGAGAAGCAAGATTCCGACTTTGAACCCATTCAATGGAAGCTAGGATCTTCCGTAAATTCCGAACCGCATACCTCCCTTGCACAAACCCCACTTGGGATTCATGAGTCAGGTACCCCAGCACAGTCGCCAATCTTTCGGCAAGGATTTTGGCGAGAATTTTGAGGTCAAAGTTGAGAAGGGAGATAGGGCGATATGAAGCGGCGCAGAGTGGGTCCTTACCGGGTTTCGGAATCAAGATCATGTGGGCCAAATTGCTACCCCAGCGAAACATGCCCTGTTCGGCTCTCCGGGTATGAACCGCCACCAACAAAGGGGAGATCAAGCCCGTTAAGATCTTGTAAAACTCGGCCCCTAACCCATCTGCCCCGGGGGATTTGTAACAACTCGCCTTGGCTATAACATGCTGCACCTCTTGAACAGAGATCGGCTGGTCCAGTTGTTGCCGCTGTTGGTCAGACAGCTGAGGCAGGTCCAACCCGTCCAGGTAATCTGACATTTGTTCATATGTACCCATCGTCGAGGTGTAAAGTTTTTGAAAGAACGAGCGAAAGACGCGCGCAATCTCCGAGTTTTCCCTGCAAAGGATCCCTCGGTCATCTTCCAGTGCATGCACCAACGTAGAGCCCCGCGAAGAGCGTAAACACCGAGCCAAAAGTTTCCCAGGTTTATCCCCATGACAGTAGAGTTGGTATCTATAATAGATAACCGATTTTTTGGCCCGCTGGTGCAAAAGCTCGTTCAGCATCGTCTGCAGTTCCCAAAGCCGCTTCTTTGAAGCCTCGCTCGGATTGCTCGCCCACTTCCTCCGCTGAATAGTGACTAGACGCTCCAAGCGGATAATACGCTCCGCCACCAGGCGACGCTTGCGCGCCATATAGCCGATGATATCCCCGCGCAAGACCACTTTCGCTGTCTCCCAGACCAACTCGGGTTCTGCAGCGTGCCCCCGGTGATCCGCTTCAAATTCACACCAACGCTTTTGTAAGAACTGACGAAACTGGGAGTCTCGGTAGAGTTCCAGAGGAAACCGCCATAGTCTCGTCGAGTGACGATTCGCGCCCCACCGCAACTGTAACCAAACAGGGGCATGATCAGATATTTCCGCGGGTCCTATCTGCGACTCGTCTACCATAGCAAACAGGCACTGCGAGGTCAACAAGTAGTCTATTCGTGCACTGGAACTATGTGCCCGGGATTGATGAGTGTAGTCTCGTTCAGCAGGGTGTAAGAGTCTCCATGGGTCCACCAACCCCAGTCTGGACCTCAATCCATTTAAGGCTCGGGCCCCCTGGGAACGCTCCCGGGTCCCCTCCCCCTTAGAGGTGTCCAGCGCCACATCCAACACCCCGTTAAAATCCCCCCCTAGAATCAAGGGAAGCTCCGGGAGTTGCTCGACCTGGGCGGCCAAACGAGCATATAAATCTCTGTCTAACACATTGGGACTATAAACATTGCCAAAGATAATAGGTTTCCCCTCTAGGAGGCCCTGCAGCAGAAGGAATCGCCCGGTCGGGTCCGCAATTTCTTTGATAACCTCAAAGCGGATCCTCTTATGCAATAGTATGGCTATCCCCCCTTTTTTGTTCTGGGCCGGTACCCCCCACACTTGTCCCACCCAGGATCTACACAATTTAGCATGCTCCCCTGCTGTCTGGTGGGTCTCCTGGAGGAAGGCTAGGTCCACTTTCTGCCTCGACAGAGCTTGTAATATTTTTGCTCTTTTAACAGGGCTCCCCAAGCCGCAGACGTTCCACGTTAAGATCTTCAGTCTGGGTTTAGATCACTCCAGTATTTTAGGCAGGTGTTCAACCGTCCTCCCGGGAGAACCCCCCCAGCCTGAGGCTCCCCCCTACCTTCCCTTGTCGGGCCCTCCAATGCCCACATCCTCTTGGTGTGAAGTGACCATCCCACCCGCCCTCCCCCCTTAGGACCCCACCAATAGAACATCAATAAAATAAACATGGATCCTTCTCCTAACGAAAACCATCCCCTCCCCCTTTGCTCCCCCCCTTCCCCCCCCTACCACTCTCCCGCCTGGGCCTCGCATGGGACCAGACTAACTTCCTGTGGCATTCAGCCCTATACCCCCTCCCACTCCCCCAATTCCCATTATACCCAATGCTACTCCCCCTCCCCCCCGGCACATCTTAAGGGGTAGCAGCCCTTCTTGGTGAGCTCACAACCTGGATCCTCCCCCCCCCTTACAGTTTGACCCGGGATAGAAGGGCCGAAAAACCCTCGCTCCCCTCCTCCCCTAAGTCTTACCACCAACAATCCTCCAATAAACCCCACATGTGAGAAAACGCCTGTGTATCACAGGCTACAATGTTACATCAAAAACAGTATTACTAGGTAACACAGACAAGCAACAAAATAACAAGTAATGGAGTTGGGCCTCAGGATGTATCTATCGGTAGTTGTACCCATATTCCCAGGCAACTTAACCCTCTGCCAGCTTTTAAATAGTTTGCATGGCTTTAGGTTATGGCCACCTGACGCCCCCCGGGTGGATTCAGGATCCCCTGCCCATGAGTCCCGTCAACACCTCCGGGAGGGGGTGGGCCTGCTGGTCTCAACCCTCGGGCCCACTCTTACCCCTATGCAGACCAAAAATTGTTATCCAGTCCTGTGTGTGCAGTCCCCGCCAATGTGGCCCCTGCAACTCATCCTCTTGTACTTGCAGCGTCGCCCAAACTGTCCAGGAACGAGTTGGCCTCTTCCACTGACCGCAGGAATCTGGTCTGGCCCTGATGATCCACTCGCAGTCTCGCAGGGTATAGTAAGGAGAAGCGGACTCCCTGATTCATCAGTTGTGCGCAGATCGGAGTGAAGGCGCGGCGCTGCTGGCTCACCAGGGCAGAGTAATCCTGGAAGACCAGGATTGGCGCTGCGGCCCCTGCCTGTGTCCTTCGTCCCCGGGCGGCCCGCAGCACCGCCTCCTTCTGCTGAAAATCCAAGAAGCGTGCGATGACCGCACGTGGCCGTCTCGCCTGCTCTCGCTTAGGGCCTAAGCGGTGAACCC